>OZ012741.1:240925776-242319109 GCA_963859935.3 Lathyrus sativus
ATGCCTGCTTGGATTAGCAGATGTTCTCAACATCGTGTTTAGCCGGCCTTCGGGTTCGATGCTTGTTTTAATTAACGGATGCCTGCTTGGGTTAGCAGATGTTCTCAACATCGTGTTGAGGCGGCCTTTGGGTTCGATGCATGTTTTAATTAAGGGATGCCTTCTTGGATTAGAAGATATTCTCAACTTCGCCTTGACCCGGCCTTCAGGTTCGATGCCTATTTTAATTAACGGTTGCGTGCTTGGATTAGTAGATGTTCTCAACTTCGTGTTGAGCCGACCTCTGGCTTTGTTGCCTGTTTTAATTAACAGACGCCTTCTTTAATTAGGAGATGTTCTCAACTTCGTGTTGAGCCAGCCTTCGGGTTCGATGTCTGTTTTAATAAACGGATGCCTGCTTGGATTAGCAGATGTTCTCAACATCGTGTTTAGCCGGCCTTCGGGTTTGATGCCTGTTTTAATAAACGGATGCCTGCTTGGATTAGCAGATGTTCTCAACATCGTGTTTAGCCGGCCTTCAGGTTCAATTCTTGTTTTAATTAACGGATACCTGCTATGATTAGCAGATGTTCTCAAATTTGTGTTGAGCTGGCCTCCGGCTTTGATGCCTGTTTTAATTAACAAATGTCTTCTTGAATTAGTAGATGTTTTCATCTTCGTCTTGAACCAGCCTTCGGGTTCGATGCCTGTTTTAATTAATGGATGCCTGCTTGGATTAGCAGATGTTCTCAAATTCGTGTTGAGCCGGCCATCTGGTTCGATGTCTGTTTTAATTAACAAGTGCCTTCTTTCATTGGTAGATGTTCTCAACTTCGTGTTGATCCGACCTTCGGGTTCGATGCCTGTTTTAATTAACGGATGCCTGCTTGGTTTAGCGGATGTTCTCAACTTTGTGTTGAGCGGCCTTCCGGTTCGATGCCTTTTTTAAGTAACTAATGCCTTCTTGGATTAGCAGATGTTCTCAACTTCGCGATGAGCCGGCCTCTGGTTTCGGTGCCTGTTTTAATTAATAGATGCCTTCTTTGATTAGTAGATGTTCTCAACGTCGTGTTGAGCCGGCTATCGGGTTCGATGCCTGTTTTAATTAAGAGTTGCCTGCTTCAATTAAAAGATGTTCTCAACTTCGTGTTGAGCCGGCCTTCAGGTTCGATGCCTGTTTTAATAAACGGATGCCTCCTTGGATTAGAAGATGTTCTCAACTTCGTGTTGAGTTGGCCTTCGGGTTCGATGCCTGTTTTAATTAACGGATGCCTTCCTGGGTTAGCAGATGTTCCCAACTTCGTGTTGATCCGGCCTTCAGGTTCAATTCATGTTTTGATTAACGGATGCCTGCTTGGATAAGCAGATGTTCTCAACTTCGTGTTGAGCCGACCTCTGGCTTTGTTTCCGGTTTTAATTAACAGATGCCTTCTTTGATTAGCAGATGTTCTCAACTTCGTGTTGAGCCGGCCTTCGGGTTCGTTGTCTGTTTTAATTAACGGATGCCTGCTTGGATTAGCAGATGTTCTCAACTTCGTGTTTAGCCGGCCTTCGGGTTTGATGCATGTTTTAATAAACAGATGCCTGCTTGGATTAGCAGATGTTTTCAACATTGTGTTTAGCCGGCCTTCGGGTTCGATGCTTGTTTTAATTAACGGATGCCTGCTTGGGTTAGCAGATGTTCTCAACATCGTGTTGAGCCGGCCTTCTGGTTCGATGCCTGTTTTAAATAACGGATTCCTGCCTGGGTTAGCAGATGTTCTCAACTTTGTGGCCTTTGGGTTCGATGCCTGTTTTAATTAACAGATGCCTGCTTGGATTAGCAGATGTTCTCAAACTCGTGTTGAGCCGGCCTTTGGGTTCGATGCCTATTTTAATTAACGGATGCCTGCTTAGATTAGCAGATGTTCTCAAGTTCGTGTTGAGCCGGCCTTCGGGTTCGATGCATGTTTTAATTAACGGATGCCTTCTTGGATTAGAAGATATTCTCAACTTCGCCTTGACCCGGCCTTCAGGTTCGATGCCTATTTTAATTAACGGTTGCCTTCTTGGATTAGAAGATGTTCTCAACTTCGTGTTGAGCCGACCTCTGGCTTTGTTGCCTGTTTTAATTAACAGACGCCTTCTTTGATTAGCAGATGTTCTCAACTTCGTGTTGAGCCGGCCTTCGGGTTCGATGTCTGTTTTAATAAACGAATGCCTGCTTGGATTAGCAGGTGTTCTCAACATCGTGTTTAGCCGGCCTTCGGGTTTGATGCCTGTTTTAATAAACGGATGCCTGCTTGGATTAGTAGATGTTCTCAACATCGTGTTTAGCCGGCCTTCGGGTTCAATTCCTGTTTTAATTAACGGATACCTGCTTGGATTAGCAGATGTTCTCAAATTTGTGTTGAGTTGGCCTCCGGCTTTGATGCCTGTTTTAATTAACAAATGCCTTCTTGAATTAGTAGATGTTTTCATCTTCGTCTTGAACCAGCCTTCGGGTTCGATGCCTGTTTTAATTAATGGATGCCTGCTTGGATTAGCAGATGTTCTCAAATTCGTGTTGAGCCGGCCATCTGGTTCGATGTCTGTTTTAATTAACAAGTGCCTTCTTTCATTGGTAGATGTTCTCAACTTCGTGTTGATCCGACCTTCGGGTTCGATGCCTGTTTTAATTAACGGATGCCTGCTTGGTTTAGCGGATGTTCTCAACTTTGTGTTGAGCGGCCTTCCGGTTCGATGCCTTTTTTAAGTAACTAATGCCTTCTTGGATTAGCAGATGTTCTCAACTTCGCGATGAGCCGGCCTCTGGTTTCGGTGCCTGTTTTAATTAATAGATGCCTTCTTTGATTAGTAGATGTTCTCAACGTCGTGTTGAGCCGGCTATCGGGTTCGATGCCTGTTTTAATTAAGAGTTGCCTGCTTCAATTAAAAGATGTTCTCAACTTCGTGTTGAGCCGGCCTTCAGGTTCGATGCCTGTTTTAATAAACGGATGCCTCCTTGGATTAGAAGATGTTCTCAACTTCGTGTTGAGTTGGCCTTCGGGTTCGATGCCTGTTTTAATTAACGGATGCCTTCCTGGGTTAGCAGATGTTCCCAACTTCGTGTTGATCCGGCCTTCAGGTTCAATTCATGTTTTGATTAACGGATGCCTGCTTGGATAAGCAGATGTTCTCAACTTCGTGTTGAGCCGACCTCTGGCTTTGTTTCCGGTTTTAATTAACAGATGCCTTCTTTGATTAGCAGATGTTCTCAACTTCGTGTTGAGCCGGCCTTCGGGTTCGTTGTCTGTTTTAATTAACGGATGCCTGCTTGGATTAGCAGATGTTCTCAACTTCGTGTTTAGCCGGCCTTCGGGTTTGATGCATGTTTTAATAAACAGATGCCTGCTTGGATTAGCAGATGTTTTCAACATTGTGTTTAGCCGGCCTTCGGGTTCGATGCTTGTTTTAATTAACGGATGCCTGCTTGGGTTAGCAGATGTTCTCAACATCGTGTTGAGCCGGCCTTCTGGTTCGATGCCTGTTTTAAATAACGGATGCCTGCCTGGGTTAGCAGATGTTCTCAACTTTGTGGCCTTTGGGTTCGATGCCTGTTTTAATTAACAGATGCCTGCTTGGATTAGCAGATGTTCTCAAACTCGTGTTGAGCCGGCCTTTGGGTTCGATGCCTATTTTAATTAACGGATGCCTGCTTGGATTAGCAGATGTTCTCAAGTTCGTGTTGAGCCGGCCTTCGGGTTCGATGCATGTTTTAATTAACGGATGCCTTCTTGGATTAGAAGATATTCTCAACTTCGCCTTGACCCGGCCTTCAGGTTCGATGCCTATTTTAATTAACGGTTGCCTTCTTGGATTAGCAGATGTTCTCAACTTCGTGTTGAGCCGACCTCTGGCTTTGTTGCCTGTTTTAATTAACAGACGCCTTCTTTGATTAGCAGATGTTCTCAACTTCGTGTTGAGCCGGCCTTCGGGTTCGATGTCTGTTTTAATAAACGAATGCCTGCTTGGATTAGCAGGTGTTCTCAACATCGTGTTTAGCCGGCCTTCGGGTTTGATGCCTGTTTTAATAAACGGATACCTGCTTGGATTAGCAGATGTTCTCAACATCGTGTTTAGCCGGCCTTCGGGTTCAATTCCTGTTTTAATTAACGGATACCTGCTTGGATTAGCAGATGTTCTCAAATTTGTGTTGAGTTGGCCTCCGGCTTTGATGCCTGTTTTAATTAACAAATGCCTTCTTTAATTAGTAGATGTTTTCATCTTCATCTTGAACCAGCCTTCGGGTTCGATGCCTGTTTTAATTAATGGATGCCTGCCTGGATTAGCAGATGTTCTCAACTTCGTGTTGAGCCGGCCATCTGGTTCGATGCCTGTTTTAATTAACAAGTGCCTTCTTTCATTGGTAGATGTTCTAAACTTCGTGTTGATCCGACCTTCGGGTTCGATGCCTGTTTTAATTAACGGATGCTTGCTTGGATTAGAGGATGTTCTCAACTTTGTGTTGAGCGGCCTTCTGGTTCAATGCATGTTTTAATTAGCGGATGCCTTCTTGGATTAGCAGATGTTCTTAACTTCGTGTTGACCCGGCCTTCGAGTTCGATGCCTGTTTTAATTAATGGATGGCTTCTTGGATTAGCAGATGTTCTCAACTTCGTGTTGATACGGCCTTTGGGTTCGATTCCTGTTTTAAGTAACTAATGCCTTCTTGGATTAGCAGATGTTCTCAACTTCGCGATGAGCCGGCCTCCGGATTCGGTGCCTGTTTTAATTAATAGATGCCTTCTTTGATTAGCAGATGTTCTCAATGTCGTGTTGAGCCGGCTATCGGGTTCGATGCCTGTTTTAATTAAGAGTTTCCTGCTTCAATTAAAAGATGTTCTCAACTTCGTGTTGAGCCGGCCTTCAGGTTCGATGCCTGTTTTAATAAACGGATGCCTCCTTGGATTAGCAGATGTTCTCAACTTCGTGTTGAGTTGGCCTTCGGGTTTGATGCCTGTTTTAATTAAAGGATGCCTGTCTGGGTTAGCAGATGTTCTCAACTTCGTGTTGATCCGGCCTTCAGGTTCAATTCATGTTTTAATTAACGGATGCCTGCTTGGATAAGCAGATGTTCTCAACTTCGTGTTGATCCGACCTTCGGTTTCGATGCCTGTTTTAATTAACGGATGCCTGCTTGGATTAGCGGATGTTCTCAACTTTGTGTTGAGCGGCCTTCCGGTTCGATGCCTGTTTTAATTAGCGGATGCCTTCTTGGATTAGCAGATGTTATTAACTTCGTGTTGACCCGACCTTCGAGTTCGATGCCTGTTTTAATTAATGGATGCCTTCTTGGATTAGCAGATGTTCTCAACTTCGCGATGAGCCGGCCTCTGGTTTCGGTGCCTGTTTTAATTAATAGATGCCTTCTTTGATTAGTAGATGTTCTCAACGTCGTGTTGAGCCGGCTATCGGGTTCGATGCCTGTTTTAATTAAGAGTTGCCTGCTTCAATTAAAAGATATTCTCAACTTCGTGTTCAGCCGGCCTTCAGGTTCGATGCCTGTTTTAATAAACTGATGCCTCCTTGGATTAGCAGATGTTCTCAACTTCGTGTTGAGTTGGCCTTCGGGTTCGATGCCTATTTTAATTAACGGATGCCTGCCTGGGTTAGCAGATGTTCCCAACTTCGTGTTGATCCGGCCTTCAGGTTCAATTCATGTTTTGATTAACGGATGCCTACTTGGATAAGCAGATGTTCTCAACTTCGTGTTGAGCCGACCTCTGGCTTTGTTTCCGGTTTTAATTAATAGATGCCTTCTTTGATTAGCAGATGTTCTCAACTTCGTGTTGAGCCGGCCTTCGGGTTCGTTGTCTGTTTTAATTAACGGATGCCTGCTTGGATTAGCAGATGTTCTCAACTTCGTGTTGAGTCGGCCTTCAGGTTTGATGCATGTTTTAATAAACTGATGCCTGCTTGGATTAGCAGATGTTCTCAACATCGTGTTTAGCCGGCCTTCGGGTTCGATGCTTGTTTTAATTAACGGATGCCTGCTTGGGTTAGCAGATGTTCTCAACATCGTGTTGAGCCGGCCTTCCGGTTCGATGCCTGTTTTAAATAACGGATGCCTGCCTGGGTTAGCAGATGTTCTCAACTTTGTGGCCTTTGGGTTCGATGCCTGTTTTAATTAACAGATGCCTGCTTGGATTAGCAGATGTTCTCAAACTCGTGTTGAGCCGGCCTTTGGGTTCGATGCCTATTTTAATTAACGGATGCCTGCTTGGATTAGCAGATGTTCTCAAGTTTGTGTTGAGCCGGCCTTCGGGTTCGATGCATGTTTTAATTAACGGATGCCTTCTTGGATTAGAAGATATTCTCAACTTCGCCTTGACCCGGCCTTCAGGTTCGATGCCTATTTTAATTAACGGTTGCCTGTTTGGATTAGCAGATGTTCTCAACTTCGTGTTGAGCCGACGTCTGGCTTTGTTGTCTGTTTTAATTAACAGACGCCTTCTTTGATTAGCAGATGTTCTCAACTTCGTGTTGAGCCAGCCTTCGGGTTCGATGTCTGTTTTAATAAACAAATGTCTGCTTGGATTAGCAGATGTTCTCAACATCGTGTTTAGCCGGCCTTCGGGTTTGATGCCTGTTTTAATAAACGGATGCCTGCTTGGATTAGCAGATGTTCTCAACATCGTGTTTAGCCGGCCTTCGGGTTCAATTCCTGTTTTAATTAACGGATACCTGCTTGGATTAGCAGATGTTCTCAAATTTGTGTTGAGCTGGCCTCCGGCTTTGATGCCTGTTTTAATTAACAAATGCCTTCTTTAATTAGTAGATGTTTTCATCTTCATCTTGAACCAGCCTTCGGGTTCGATGCCTGTTTTAATTAATGGATGCCTACTTGGATTAGCAGATGTTCTCAACTTCGTGTTGAGCCGGCCATCTGGTTCGATGCCTGTTTTAATTAACAAGTGCCTTCTTTCATTGGTAGATGTTCTGAACTTCGTGTTGATCCGACCTTCGGGTTCGATGCCTGTTTTAATTAACGGATGCTTGCTTGGATTAGCGGATGTTCTCAACTTTGTGTTGAGCGGCCTTCCGGTTCGATGCATGTTTTAATTAGCGGATGCCTTCTTGGATTAGCAGATGTTCTTAACTTCGTGTTGACCCGGCCTTCGAGTTCGATGCCTGTTTTAATTAATGGATGGCTTCTTGGATTAGCAGATGTTCTCAACTTCGTGTTGATCCGGCCTTTGGGTTCGATTCCTGTTTTAAGTAACTAATGCCTTCTTGGATTAGCAGATGTTCTCAACTTCGCGATGAGCCGGCCTCCGGATTCGGTGCCTGTTTTAATTAATAGATGCCTTCTTTGATTAGCAGATGTTCTCAATGTCGTGTTGAGCCGGCTATCGGGTTCGATGACTGTTTTAATTAAGAGTTGCCTGCTTCAATTAAAAGATGTTCTCAACTTCGTGTTGAGCCGGCCTTCAGGTTCGATGCCTGTTTTAATAAACGGATGCCTCCTTGGATTAGCAGATGTTCTCAACTTCGTGTTGAGTTGGCCTTCGGGTTTGATGCCTGTTTTAATTAAAGGATGCCTGTCTGGGTTAGCAGATGTTCTCAACTTCGTGTTGATCCGACCTTCAGGTTCAATTCATGTTTTAATTAACGGATGCCTGCTTGGATAAGCAGATGTTCTAAACTTCGTGTTGATCCGACCTTCGGGTTCGATGCCTGTTTTAATTAACGGATGCCTGCTTGGATTAGCGGAAGTTCTCAACTTTGTGTTGAGCGGCCTTCCGGTTCGATGCCTGTTTTAATTAGCGGATGCCTTCTTGGATTAGCAGATGTTATTAACTTCGTGTTGACCCGGCCTTCGAGTTCGATGCCTGTTTTAATTAATGGATGCCTTCTTGGATTAGCAGATGTTCTCAATTTCGCGATGAGCCGGCCTCTGGTTTCGGTGCCTGTTTTAATTAATAGATGCCTTCTTTGATTAGTAGATGTTCTCAACGTCGTGTTGAGCCGGCTATCGGGTTCGATGCCTGTTTTAATTAAGAGTTGCCTGCTTCAATTAAAAGATATTCTCAACTTCGTGTTGAGCCGGCCTTCAGGTTCGATGCCTGTTTTAATAAACTGATGCCTCCTTGGATTAGCAGATGTTCTCAACTTCGTGTTGAGTTGGCCTTCGGGTTCGATGCCTGTTTTAATTAACGGATGCCTGCCTGGGTTAGTAGATGTTCCCAACTTCGTGTTGATGCGGCCTTCAGGTTCAATTCATGTTTTGATTAACGGATGCCTGCTTGGATAAGCAGATGTTCTCAACTTCGTGTGGAGCCGACCTCTGGCTTTGTTTCCGGTTTTAATTAACAGATGCCTTCTTTGATTAGCAGATGTTCTCAACTTCGTGTTGAGCCGGCCTTCGGGTTCGTTGTCTGTTTTAATTAACGGATGCCTGCTTGGATTAGCAGATGTTCTCAACTTCGTGTTGAGCCGGCCTTCGGGTTTGATGCATGTTTTAATAAACAGATGCCTGCTTGGATTAGCAGATGTTCTCAACATCGTGTTTAGCCGGCCTTCGGGTTCGATGCTTGTTTTAATTAACGGATGCCTGCTTGGGTTAGCAGATGTTCTCAACATCGTGTTGAGCCGGCCTTCCGGTTCGATGCCTGTTTTAAATAACGGATGCCTGCCTGGGTTAGCAGATGTTCTCAACTTTGTGGCCTTTGGGTTCGATGCCTGTTTTAATTAACAGATGCCTGCTTGGATTACCAGATGTTCTCAAACTCGTGTTGAGCCGACCTTTAGGTTCGATGCCTATTTTAATTAACGGATGCCTGCTTGGATTAGCAGATGTTCTCAAGTTCTTGTTGAGCCGGCCTTCGGGTTCGATGCATGTTTTAATTAACGGATGCCTTCTTGGATTAGAAGATATTCTCAACTTCGCCTTGACCCGACCTTCAGGTTCGATGCCTATTTTAATTAACGGTTGCCTGCTTGGATTAGCAGATGTTCTCAACTTCCTGTTGAGCCGACCTCTGGCTTTGTTGCCTGTTTTAATTAACAGACGCCTTCTTTGATTAGCAGATGTTCTCAACTTCGTGTTGAGCCAGCCTTCGGGTTCGATGTCTGTTTTAATAAACGGATGCCTGCTTGGATTAGCAGATGTTCTTAACATCGTGTTTAGTCGGCCTTCGGGTTTGATGCCTGTTTTAATAAACGGATGCCTGCTTGGATTAGCAGATGTTCTCAACATCGTGTTGATCCGACCTTCAGGTTCAATTCCTGTTTTAATTAACGGATACCTGCTATGATTAGCAGATGTTCTCAAATTTGTGTTGAGCTGGCCTCCGGCTTTGATGCCTGTTTTAATTAACAAATGCCTTCTTTAATTAGTAGATGTTTTCATCTTCGTCTTGAACCAGCCTTTGGGTTCGATGCCTGTTTTAATTAATGGATGCCTGCTTGGATTAGCAGATGTTCTCAACTTCGTGTTGAGCCGGCCATCTGGTTCGATGCCTGTTTTAATTAACAAGTGCCTTCTTTCATTGGTAGATGTTCTCAACTTCGTGTTGATCCGACGTTCGGGTTCGATGCCTGTTTTAATTAACGGATGCCTGCTTGGATTAGCGGATGTTCTCAACTTTGTGTTGAGCGGCCTTCCGGTTCGATGCCTGTTTTAATTGGCGGATGCCTTCATGGATTAGCAGATGTTCTTAACTTCGTGTTGACCCGACCTTCGAGTTCGATGCCTGTTTTAATTAATGGATGCCTTCTTGGATTAGCAGATGTTCTCAACTTCGTGTTGATCCGGCCTTTGGGTTCGATTCCTGTTTTTAGTAACTAATGCCTTCTTGGATTAGCAGATGTTCTCAACTTCGCGATGAGCCGGCCGGTTTCGGTGCCTGTTTTAATTAATAGATGCCTTCTTTGATTAGCAGATGTTCTCAACGTCGTGTTGAGCCGGCTATCGGGTTCGATGCCTGTTTTAATTAAGAGTTGCCTGCTTCAATTAAAAGATGTTCTCAACTTCGTGTTGAGCCGACCTTCAGGTTCGATGCCTGTTTTAATAAACGGATGCCTCCTTGGATTAGCAGATGTTCTCAAATTCGTGTTGAGTTGGCCTTCGGGATCGATGCCTGTTTTAATTAAAGGATGCCTGCTTGGGTTAGCAGATGTTCTCAACTTCGTGTTGATCCGGCCTTCAGGTTCAATTCATGTTTTAATTAACGGATGCCTGCTTGGATAAGCAGATGTTCTCAACTTCGTGTTGAGCCGACCTCTGGCTTTGTTGCCGGTTTTAATTAACAGATGCCTTCTTTGATTAGCAGATGTTATCAACTTCGTGTTGAGCCGGCCTTCGGGTTCGATGTCTGTTTTAATTAACGGATGCCTGCTTGGATTAGCAGATGTTCTCAACTTCGTGTTGAGCCGGCCTTCGGGTTTGATGCCTGTTTTAATAAACAAATGCCTGCTTGGATTAGCAGATGTTCTCAACATCGTGTTTAGCCGGCCTTCGGGTTCGACGCTTGTTTTAATTAACGGATGCCTGCTTGGGTTAGCAGATGTTCTCAACATCGTGTTGAGCCGACCTTCCAGTTCGATGCCTGTTTTAAATAACAGATGCCTGCCTGGGTTAGCAGATTTTCTCAACTTTGTGGCCTTTGGGTTCGATGCTTGTTTTAATTAACAGATGCCTGCTTGGATTAGCAGATGTTCTCAAACTTGTGTTGAGCCGGCCTTTTGGTTCGATGCCTATTTTAATTAACGGATGCCTGCTTGGATTAGCAGATGTTCTCAAGTTCGTGTTGAGCCGGCCTTCGGGTTCGATGCATGTTTTAATTAACGGATGCCTTCTTGGATTAGAAGATGTTCTCAACTTCGCCTTGACCCGGCCTTCAGGTTCGATGCCTATTTTAATTAACGGTTGCCTGCTTGGATTAGCATATGTTCTCAACTTCGTGTTGAGCCGACCTCTGGCTTTGTTGCCTGTTTTAATTAACAGACGCCTTCTTTGATTAGCAGATGTTCTCAACTTCGTGTTGAGCCGGCCTTTGGGTTCGATGTCTGTTTTAATTAACGGATGCCTGCTTGGATTAGCAGATGTTCTCAACTTCGTGTTGAGCCGGCCTTCGGGTTTGATGCCTGTTTTAATAAACGGATGCCTGCTTGGATTAGCAGATGTTCTCAGCATCGTGTTTAGCCGGCCTTCGGGTTCAATTCCTCTTTTAATTAACGGATACCTGCTTGGATTAGCAGATGTTCTCAAATTTGTGTTGAGTTGGCCTCCGGCTTTGATGCCTGTTTTAATTAACAAATGCCTTCTTTAATTAGTAGATGTTTTCATCTTCGTCTTGAACCATCCTTCGGGTTCGATGCCTGTTTTAATTAATGGATGCCTGCTTCGATTAGCAGATGTTCTCAACTTCGTGTTGAGCCAGCCATCTGGTTCGATGCCTATTTTAATTAACAAGTGCCTTCTTTTATTGGTAGATGTTCTCAACTTCGTGTTGATCCGACCTTCGGGTTCGATGCCTGTTTTAATTAACGGATGCCTGCTTGGATTAGCGGATGTTCTCAACTTTGTGTTGAGCGGCCTTCCGGTTCGATGCATGTTTTAATTAGCGGATGCCTTCTTGGATTAGCAGATGTTCTTAACTTCGTGTTGACCCGGCCTTCGAGTTCGATGCCTGTTTTAATTAATGGATGCCTTCTTGGATTAGCAGATGTTCTCAACTTCGTGTTGATCCGGCCTTTGGGTTCGATTCCTGTTTTAAGTAACTAATGCCTTCTTGGATTAGCAGATGTTCTCAACTTCACGATGAGCCGGCCTCCGGTTTCGGTGCCTGTTTTAATTAATAGATTCCTTCTTTGATTAGCAGATGTTCTCAATGTCGTGTTGAGCCGGCTATCGGGTTCGATGCCTGTTTTAATTAAGAGTTGCCTGCTTCAATTAAAAGATGTTCTCAACTTCGTGTTGAGCCGGCCTTCAGGTTCGATGCCTGTTTTAATAAACGGATGCCTCCTTGGATTAGCAGATGTTCTCAACTTCGTGTTGAGTTGGCCTTCGGGTTCGATGCCTGTTTTAATTAAAGGATGCCTGTCTGGGTTAGCAGATGTTCTCAACTTCGTGTTGATCCGGCCTTCAGGTTCAATTCATGTTTTAATTAACGGATGCCTGCTTGGATAAGCAGATGTTCTCAACTTCGTGTTGAGCCGACCTCTGGCTTTGTTGCCGGTTTTAATTAACAGATGCCTTCTTTGATTAGCAGATGTTATCAACTTCGTGTTGAGCCGGCCTTCGGGTTCGATGTCTGTTTTAATTAACGGATGCCTGCTTGGATTAGCAGATGTTCTCAACTTCGTGTTGAGCCGGCCTTCGGGTTTGATGCCTGTTTTAATAAACAGATGCCTGCTTGGATTAGCAGATGTTCTCAACATCGTGTTTAGCCGGCCTTCGGGTTCGATGCTTGTTTTAATTAACGGATGCCTGCTTGGGTTAGCAGATGTTCTCCACATCGTGTTGAGCTGGCCTTCCAGTTCGATGTCTGTTTTAAATAACAGATGCCTGCCTGGGTTAGCAGATGTTCTCAACTTTGTGGCCTTTGGGTTCGATGCCTGTTTTAATTAACAGATGCCTGCTTGGATTAGCAGAGGATCTCAAGCTCGTGTTGAGCTGGCCTTTTGGTTCGATGCCTATTTTAATTAACGGATGCCTGCTTGGATTAGCAGATGTTCTCAAGTTTGTGTTGAGCCGGCCTTCGGGTTCGATGCATGTTTTAATTAACGGATGCCTTCTTGGATTAGAAGATGTTCTCAACTTCGCCTTGACCCGACCTTCAGGTTCGATGCCTATTTTAATTAACGGTTGCCTGCTTGGATTAGCATATGTTCTCAACTTCGTGTTGAGCCGACCTTTTGCTTTGTTGCCTGTTTTAATTAACAGACGCCTTCTTTGATTAACAGATGTTCTCAACTTCGTGTTGAGTCGGCCTTCGGGTTCGATGTCTGTTTTAATTAACGGATGCCTGCTTGGATTAGCAGATGTTCTCAACTTCGTGTTGAGCCGGCCTTCGGGTTTGATGCCTGTTTTAATAAACAGATGCCTGCTTGGATTAGCAGATGTTCTCAACATCGTGTTGAGCCGGCCTTCGGGTTCGATGCTTGTTTTAATTAACGGATGCCTGCTTGGGTTAGCAGATGTTCTCAACATCGTGTTGAGCTGGCCTTCCAGTTCGATGTCTGTTTTAAATAACAGATGCCTGCCTGGGTTAGCAGATGTTCTCAACTTTGTGGCCTTTGGGTTCGATGCCTGTTTTAATTAACAGATGCCTGCTTGGATTAGCAGATGTTCTCAAGCTCGTGTTGAGTCGGCCTTTTGGTTCGATGCCTATTTTAATTAACGGATGCCTGCTTGGATTAACAGATGTTCTCAAGTTTGTATTGAGCCGCCCTTCGGGTTCGATGCATGTTTTAATTAACGGATGCCTTCTTGGAGTAGAAGATGTTCTCAACTTCGCCTTGACCCGACCTTCAGGTTCGATGCCTATTTTAATTAACGGTTGCCTGCTTGGATTAGCAGATGTTCTCAACTTCGTGTTGAGCCGACCTTTGGCTTTGTTGCCTGTTTTAATTAACAGACGCCTTCTTTGATTAACAGATGTTCTCAACTTCGTGTTGAGTCGGCCTTCGGGTTCGATGTCTGTTTTAATTAACGGATGCCTGCTTGGATTAGCAGATGTTCTCAACTTCGTGTTGAGCCGGCCTTCGGGTTTGATGCCTGTTTTAATAAACAGATGCCTGCTTGGATTAGCAGATGTTCTCAACATCGTGTTTAGCCGGCCTTCGGGTTCGATGCTTGTTTTAATTAACGGATGCCTGCTTGGGTTAGCAGATGTTCTCAACATCGTGTTGAGCTGGCCTTCCAGTTCGATGTCTGTTTTAAATAACAGATGCCTGCTTGGGTTAGCAGATGTTCTCAACTTTGTGGCCTTTGGGTTCGATGCCTGTTTTAATTAACAGATGCCTGCTTGGATTAGCAGATGTTCTCAAGCTCGTGTTGAGCCGGCCTTTTGGTTCGATGCCTATTTTAATTAACGGATGCCTGCTTGGATTAGCAGATGTTCTCAAGTTTGTGTTGAGCCGGTCTTCGGGTTCGATGCATGTTTTAATTAACGGATGCCTTCTTGGATTAGAAGATGTTCTCAACTTCGCCTTGACCCGACCTTCAGGTTCGATGCCTATTTTAATTAACGGTTGCCTGCTTGGATTAGGAGATGTTCTCAACTTCGTGTTGAGCCGACCTTTGGCTTTATTGCCTGTTTTAATTAACAGACGCCTTCTTTGATTAACAGATGTTCTCAACTTCGTGTTGAGTCGGCCTTCGGGTTCGATGTTTGTTTTAATTAACGGATGCCTGCTTGGATTAGCAGATGTTCTCAACTTCGTGTTGAGCCGGCCTTCGGGTTTAAAGCCTGTTTTAATAAACGGATGCCTGCTTGGATTAGAAGATGTTCTCAACATCGTGTTTAGCCGGTCTTCGGGTTCAATTCCCGTTTTAATTAACGGATACCTGCTTGGATTAGCAGATGTTCTCAAATTTGTGTTGAGATGGCCTCCGACTTTGATGCTTGTTTTAATTAACAAATGCCTTCTTTAATTAGTAGATGATTTCATCTTCGTCTTGAACCAGCCTTCGGGTTCGATGCCTGTTTTAATTAATGGATGCCTGCTTGGATTAGCAGATGTTCTCAACTTCGTGTTGAGCCGGCCATCTGGTTCGATGCTTGTTTTAATTAACAAGTGCCTTCTTTCATTGGTAGATGTTCTCAACTTCATGTTGATCCGACCTTCGGGTTCGATGCCTGTTTTAATTAACGGATGCCTGCTTGGATTAGCGGATGTTCTCAACTTTGTGTTGAGCGGCCTTCCGGTTCGATGCCTGTTTTAATTAGCGGATGCCTTCTTGGATTAGCAGATGTTCTTAACTTCGTGTTGACCCGGCCTTCGAGTTCGATGCCTATTTTAATTAATGGATGCCTTCTTGGATTAGCAGATGTTCTCAACTTCGTGTTGATCCAGCCTTTGGGTTCGATTCCTGTTTTAAGTAACTAATGCCTTCTTGGATTAGCAGATGTTCTCAACTTCGCGATGAGCCGGCCTCCGGTTTCGGTGCCTGTTTTAATTAATAGATGCCTTCTTTGATTAGCAGATGTTCTCAACGTCGTGTTGAGCCGGCTATCGGGTTCGATGCCTGTTTTAATTAAGAGTTGCCTGCTTCAATTAAAAGATGTTCTCAACTTCGTGTTGAGCCGGCCTTCAGGTTCGATGCCTGTTTTAATAAACGGATGCCTCCTTGGATTAGCAGATGTTCTCAACTTCGTGTTGAGTTGGCCTTCGGGTTCGATGCCTGTTTTAATTAAAGGATGCCTGCCTGGGTTAGCAGATGTTCTCAACTTCGTGTTGATCTGGCCTTCAGGTTCATTTCATGTTTTAATTAACGGATGCCTGCTTGGATAAGCAGATGTTCTCAACTTCGTGTTGAGCCGACCTCTGGCTTTGTTGCCGGTTTTAATTAACAGATGCCTTCTTTGATTAGCAGATGTTATCAACTTCGTGTTGAGCCGGCCTTCGGGTTCGATGTCTGTTTTAATTAACAGATGCCTGCTTGGATTAGCAGATGTTCTCAACTTCGTGTTGAGCCGGCCTTCGGGTTTGATGCCTGTTTTAATAAACAGATGCCTGCTTGGATTAGCAGATGTTCTCAACATCGTGTTTAGCCGGCCTTCGGGTTCGATGCTTGTTTTAATTAACGGATGCCTGCTTGGGTTAGCAGATGTTCTCAACATCGTGTTGAGCCGGCCTTCCAGTTCGATGCCTGTTTTAAATAACAAATGCCTGCCTGGGTTAGCAGATGTTGTCAACTTTGTGGCCTTTGGGTTCGATGCCTGTTTTAATTAACAGATGCCTGCTTGGATTAGCAGATGTTCTCAAACTTGTGTTGAGCCAGCCTTTTGGTTCGATGCCTATTTTAATTAACGGATGCCTTCTTGGATTAGCAGATGTTCTCAAGTTCGTGTTGAGCCGGCCTTCGGGTTCGATGCATGTTTTAATTAACGGATGCCTTCTTGGATTAGAAGATGTTCTCAACTTCGCCTTGACCCGGCCTTCAGGTTCGATGCCTATTTTAATTAACGGTTGCCTGCTTGGATTAGCAGATGTTCTCAACTTCGTGTTGAGCCGACCTCTGGCTTTGTTGCCTGTTTTAATTAACAGACGCCTTCTTTGATTAGTAGATGTTCTCAACTTCGTGTTGAGCCGGCCTTCGGGTTCGATGTCTGTTTTAATTAACGGATGCCTGCTTGGATTAGCAGATGTTCTCAACTTCGTGTTGAGCCGGCCTTCGGGTTTGATGCCTGTTTTAATAAACGGATGCCTGCTTGGATTAGCAGATGTTCTCAACATCGTGTTTAGCTGGCCTTCGGGTTCAATTCCTGTTTTAATTAACGGATACCTGCTTGGATTAGCAGATGTTCTCAAATTTGTGTTGAGCTGGCCTCCGGCTTTGATGCCTGTTTTAATTAACAAATGCCTTCTTTAATTAGTAGATGTTTTCATCTTCGTCTTGAACCAGCCTTCGGGTTCGATGCCTGTTTTAATTAATGGATGCCTGCTTGGATTAGCAGATGTTCTCAACTTCGTGTTGAGCCGGCCATCTGGTTCGATGCCTGTTTTAATTAACAAGTGCCTTCTTTCATTGGTAGATGTTCTCAACTTCGTGTTGATCCGACCTTCGGGTTTGATGCCTATTTTAATTAACAGATGCCTGCTTGGATTAGCGGATGTTCTCAACTTTGTGTTGAGCGGCTTTCCGGTTCGATGCCTGTTTTAATTAGCGGATGCCTTCTTGGTTTAGCAGATGTTCTTAACTTCGTGTTGACCCGGCCTTCGAGTTCGATGCCTAGTTTAATTAATGGATGCCTTCTTGGATTAGCAGATGTTCTCAACTTCGTGTTGATCCGATCTTTGGGTTCGATTCCTGTTTTAAGTAACTAATGCCTTCTTGGATTAGCAGATGTTCTCAACTTCGCGATGAGCCGGCCTCCGGTTTCGGTGCCTGTTTTAATTAATAGATGCCTTCTTTGATTAGCAGATGTTCTCAACGTCGTGTTGAGCCGGCTATCGGGTTCGATGCCTGTTTTAATTAAGAGTTGCCTGCTTCAATTAAAAGATGTTCTCAACTTCGTGTTGAGCCGGCCTTCAGGTTCGATGCCTGTTTTAATAAACGGATGCCTCCTTGGATTAGCAGATGTTCTCAACTTCGTGTTGAGTTGGCCTTCGGGTTCGATGCCTGTTTTAATTAAAGGATGCCTGCCTGGGTTAGCAGATGTTCTCAACTTCGTGTTGATCTGGCCTTCAGGTTCATTTCATGTTTTAATTAACGGATGCCTGCTTGGATAAGCAGATGTTCTCAACTTCGTGTTGAGCCGACCTCTGGCTTTGTTGCCGGTTTTAATTAACAGATGCCTTCTTTGATTAGCAGATGTTATCAACTTCGTGTTGAGCCGGCCTTCGGGTTCGATGTCTGTTTTAATTAACAGATGCCTGCTTGGATTAGCAGATGTTCTCAACTTCGTGTTGAGCCGGCCTTCGGGTTTGATGCCTGTTTTAATAAACAGATGCCTGCTTGGATTAGCAGATGTTCTCAACATCGTGTTTAGCCGGCCTTCGGGTTCGATGCTTGTTTTAATTAACGGATGCCTGCTTGGGTTAGCAGATGTTCTCAACATCGTGTTGAGCCGGCCTTCCAGTTCGATGCCTGTTTTAAATAACAAATGCCTGCCTGGGTTAGCAGATGTTGTCAACTTTGTGGCCTTTGGGTTCGATGCCTGTTTTAATTAACAGATGCCTGCTTGGATTAGCAGATGTTCTCAAACTTGTGTTGAGCCAGCCTTTTGGTTCGATGCCTATTTTAATTAACGGATGCCTTCTTGGATTAGCAGATGTTCTCAAGTTCGTGTTGAGCCGGCCTTCGGGTTCGATGCATGTTTTAATTAACGGATGCCTTCTTGGATTAGAAGATGTTCTCAACTTCGCCTTGACCCGGCCTTCAGGTTCGATGCCTATTTTAATTAACGGTTGCCTGCTTGGATTAGCAGATGTTCTCAACTTCGTGTTGAGCCGACCTCTGGCTTTGTTGCCTGTTTTAATTAACAGACGCCTTCTTTGATTAGTAGATGTTCTCAACTTCGTGTTGAGCCGGCCTTCGGGTTCGATGTCTGTTTTAATTAACGGATGCCTGCTTGGATTAGCAGATGTTCTCAACTTCGTGTTGAGCCGGCCTTCGGGTTTGATGCCTGTTTTAATAAACGGATGCCTGCTTGGATTAGCAGATGTTCTCAACATCGTGTTTAGCTGGCCTTCGGGTTCAATTCCTGTTTTAATTAACGGATACCTGCTTGGATTAGCAGATGTTCTCAAATTTGTGTTGAGCTGGCCTCCGGCTTTGATGCCTGTTTTAATTAACAAATGCCTTCTTTAATTAGTAGATGTTTTCATCTTCGTCTTGAACCAGCCTTCGGGTTCGATGCCTGTTTTAATTAATGGATGCCTGCTTGGATTAGCAGATGTTCTCAACTTCGTGTTGAGCCGGCCATCTGGTTCGATGCCTGTTTTAATTAACAAGTGCCTTCTTTCATTGGTAGATGTTCTCAACTTCGTGTTGATCCGACCTTCGGGTTTGATGCCTATTTTAATTAACAGATGCCTGCTTGGATTAGCGGATGTTCTCAACTTTGTGTTGAGCGGCTTTCCGGTTCGATGCCTGTTTTAATTAGCGGATGCCTTCTTGGTTTAGCAGATGTTCTTAACTTCGTGTTGACCCGGCCTTCGAGTTCGATGCCTGTTTTAATTAATGGATGCCTTCTTGGATTAGCAGATGTTCTCAACTTCGTGTTGATCCGACCTTTGGGTTCGATTCCTGTTTTAAGTAACTAATGCCTTCTTGGATTAGCAGATGTTCTCAACTTCGCGATGAGCCGGCCTCCGGTTTCGGTGCCTGTTTTAATTAATAGATGCCTTCTTTGATTAGCAGATGTTCTCAACGTCGTGTTGAGCCGGCTATCGGGTTCGATGCCTGTTTTAATTAAGAGTTGCCTGCTTCAATTAAAAGATGTTCTCAACTTCGTGTTGAGCCGGCCTTCAGGTTCGATGCCTGTTTTAATAAACGGATGCCTCCTTGGATTAGCAGATGTTCTCAACTTCGTGTTGAGTTGGCCTTCGGGTTCGATGCCTGTTTTAATTAAAGGATGCCTGCCTGGGTTAGCAGATGTTCTCAACTTCGTGTTGATCTGGCCTTCAGGTTCATTTCATGTTTTAATTAACGGATGCCTGCTTGGATAAGCAGATGTTCTCAACTTCGTGTTGAGCCGACATCTGGCTTTGTTGCCGGTTTTAATTAACAGATGCCTGCTTGGATTAGCGGATGTTCTCAACTTTGTGTTGAGCGGCTTTCCGGTTCGATGCCTGTTTTAATTAGCGGATGCCTTCTTGGTTTAGTAGATGTTCTTAACTTCGTGTTGACCCGGCCTTCGAGTTCGATGCCTGTTTTAATTAATGGATGCCTTCTTGGATTAGCAGATGTTCTCAACTTCGTGTTGATCCGACCTTTGGGTTCGATTCCTGTTTTAAGTAACTAATGCCTTCTTGGATTAGCAGATGTTCTCAACTTCGCGATGAGCCGGCCTCCGGTTTCGGTGCCTGTTTTAATTAATAGATGCCTTCTTTGATTAGCAGATGTTCTCAACGTCGTGTTGAGCCGGCTATCGGGTTCGATGCCTGTTTTAATTAAGAGTTGCCTGCTTCAATTAAAAGATGTTCTCAACTTCGTGTTGAGCCGGCCTTCAGGTTCGATGCCTGTTTTAATAAACGGATGTCTCCTTGGATTAGCAGATGTTCTCAACTTCGTGTTGAGTTGGCCTTCGGGTTCGATGCCTGTTTTAATTAAAGGATGCCTGCCTGGGTTAGCAGATGTTCTCAACTTCGTGTTGATCTGGCCTTCAGGTTCATTTCATGTTTTAATTAACGGATGCCTGCTTGGATAAGCAGATGTTCTCAACTTCGTGTTGAGCCGACCTCTGGCTTTGTTGCCGGTTTTAATTAACAGATGCCTTCTTTGATTAGCAGATGTTATCAACTTCGTGTTGAGCCGGCCTTCGGGTTCGATGTCTGTTTTAATTAACAGATGCCTGCTTGGATTAGCAGATGTTCTCAACTTCGTGTTGAGCCGGCCTTCGGGTTTGATGCCTGTTTTAATAAACAGATGCCTGCTTGGATTAGCAGATGTTCTCAACATCGTGTTTAGCCGGCCTTCGGGTTCGATGCTTGTTTTAATTAACGGATGCCTGCTTGGGTTAGCAGATGTTCTCAACATCGTGTTGAGCCGGCCTTCCAGTTCGATGCCTGTTTTAAATAACAGATGCCTGCCTGGGTTAGCAGATGTTGTCAACTTTGTGGCCTTTGGGTTCGATGCCTGTTTTAATTAAAAGATGCCTGCTTGGATTAGCAGATGTTCTCAAACTTGTGTTGAGCCAGCCTTTTGGTTCGATGCCTATTTTAATTAACGGATGCCTTCTTGGATTAGCAGATGTTCTCAAGTTCGTGTTGAGCCGGCCTTCGGGTTCGATGCATGTTTTAATTAACGGATGCCTTCTTGGATTAGAAGATGTTCTATACTTCGCCTTGACCCGGCCTTCAGGTTCGATGCCTATTTTAATTAACGGTTGCCTGCTTGGATTAGCAGATGTTCTCAACTTCGTGTTGAGCCGACCTCTGGCTTTGTTGCCTGTTTTAATTAACAGACGCCTTCTTTGATTAGTAGATGTTCTCAACTTCGTGTTGAGCCGGCCTTCGGGTTCGATGTCTGTTTTAATTAACGGATGCCTGCTTGGATTAGCAGATGTTCTCAACTTCGTGTTGAGCCGGCCTTCGGGTTTGATGCCTGTTTTAATAAACGGATGCCTGCTTGGATTAGCAGATGTTCTCAACATCGTGTTTAGCTGGCCTTCGGGTTCAATTCCTGTTTTAATTAACGGATACCTGCTTGGATTAGCAGATGTTCTCAAATTTGTGTTGAGCTGGCCTCCGGCTTTGATGCCTGTTTTAATTAACAAATGCCTTCTTTAATTAGTAGATGTTTTCATCTTCGTCTTGAACCAGCCTTCGGGTTTGATGCCTGTTTTAATTAATGGATGCCTGCTTGGATTAGCAGATGTTCTCAACTTCGTGTTGAGCCGGCCATCTGGTTCGATGCCTGTTTTAATTAACAAGTGCCTTCTTTCATTGGTAGATGTTCTCAACTTCCTGTTGATCCGACCTTCGGGTTTGATGCCTATTTTAATTAACAGATGCCTGCTTGGATTAGCGGATGTTCTCAACTTTGTGTTGAGCGGCTTTCCGGTTCGATGCCTGTTTTAATTAGCGGATGCCTTCTTGGTTTAGCAGATGTTCTTAACTTCGTGTTGACCCGGCCTTCGAGTTCGATGCCTGTTTTAATTAATGGATGCCTTCTTAGATTAGCAGATGTTCTCAACTTCGTGTTGATCCGACCTTTGGGTTCGATTCCTGTTTTAAGTAACTAATGCCTTCTTGGATTAGCAGATGTTCTCAACTTCGCGATGAGCCGGCCTCCGGTTTCGGTGCCTGTTTTAATTAATAGATGCCTTCTTTGATTAGCAGATGTTCTCAACGTCGTGTTGAGCCGACTATCGGGTTCGATGCCTGTTTTAATTAAAGTTGCCTGCTTCAATTAAAAGATGTTCTCAACTTCGTGTTGAGCCGGCCTTCAGGTTCGATGCCTGTTTTAATAAACGGATGCCTCCTTGGATTAGCAGATGTTCTCAACTTCGTGTTGAGTTGGCCTTCGAGTTCGATGCCTGTTTTAATTAAAGGATGCCTGCCTGGGTTAGCAGATGTTCTCAACTTCGTGTTGATCCGGCCTTCAGGTTCAATTCATGTTTTAATTAACGGATGCCTGCTTGGATAAGCAGATGTTCTCAACTTCGTGTTGAGCCGACCTCTGGCTTTGTTGCCGGTTTTAATTAACAGATGCCTTCTTTGATTAGCAGATGTTATCAACTTCTTGTTGAGTCGGCCTTCGGGTTCGATGTCTGTTTTAATTAACGGATGCCTGCATGGATTAGCAGATGTTCTCAACTTCGTGTTGAGCCGGCCTTCGGGTTTGATGCCTGTTTTAATAAACAGATGCCTGCTTGGATTAGCCGATGTTCTCAACATCGTGTTTAGCCGGCATTCGGGTTCGATGCTTGTTTTAATTAACGGATGCCTGCTTGGGTTAGCAGATGTTCTCAACATCGTGTTGAGCCGGCCATCTAGTTCGATGCCTGTTTTAATTAACAAGTGCCTTCTTTCATTGGTAGATGTTCTCAACTTCGTGTTGATCCGACCTTCGGGTTCGATGCCTGTTTTAATTAACGGATGCCTGCTTGGATTAGCGGATGTTCTCAACTTTGTGTTGAGCGGCCTTCCGGTTCGATGCCTGTTTTAATTAGCGGATGCCTTCTTGGATTAGCAGATGTTCTTAACTTCGTGTTGACCCGGCCTTCGAGTTCGATGCCTGTTTTAATTAATGGATGCCTTCTTGGATTAGCAGATGTTCTCAACTTCGTGTTGATCCGGCCTTTGGGTTCGATTCCTGTTTTAAGTAACTAATGCCTTCTTGGATTAGCAGATGTTCTCAGCTTCGCGATGAGCCGGCCTCCGGTTTCGGTGCCTGTTTTAATTATAGATGCCTTCTTTGATTAACAGATGTTCTCAACGCCGTGTTGAGCCGACTATCGGGTTCGATGCCTGTTCTAATTAAGAGATGCCTGCTTCAATTAAAAGATGTTCTCAACTTCGTATTGAGCCGGCCTTCAGGTTCGATGCCTGTTTTAATAAACGGATGCCTCCTTGGATTAGCAGATGTTCTCAACTTCGTGTTGAGTTGGCCTTCGGGTTCGATGCCTGTTTTAATTAAAGGATGCCTGCCTGGATTAGCAGATGTTCTCAACTTCGTGTTGATCCGGCCTTCAGGTTCAATTCATGTTTTAATTAACGGATGCCTGCTTGGATAAACAGATGTTCTCAACTTCGTGTTGAGCCGACCTCTGGCTTTGTTGCCGGTTTTAATTAACAGATGCCTTCTTTGATTAGCAGATGTTCTCAACTTTGTGTTGAGCCGACCTCTGGCTTTGTTGCCGGTTTTAATTAACAGATGCCTGCTTGGATTAGCAGATGTTATCAACTTCGTGTTGAGTCGGCCTTCGGGTTCGATGTCTGTTTTAATTAACGGATGCCTGCTTGGATTAGCAGATGTTCTCAACTTTGTGTTGAGCCGGCCTTCGGGTTTGATGCCTGTTTTAATAAACAGATGCCTGCTTGGATTAGCAGATGTTCTCAACATCGTGTTTAGCCGGCCTTCGGGTTCGATGCTTGTTTTAATTAACGAATGCCTGCTTGGGTTAGCAGATGTTCTCAACATCGTGTTGAGGCGGCCTTCCAGTTCGATGCCTATTTTAAATAACAGATGCCTGCCTGGGTTAGCAGATGTTCTCAACTTTGTGGCCTTTGGGTTCGATGCCTGTTTTAATTAACAGATGCCTGCTTGGATTAGCAGATGTTCTCAAACTCGTGTTGAGCCGGCCTTTTGGTTCGATGCCTATTTTAATTAACAGATGCCTGCTTGGATTAGTAGATGTTCTCAAGTTCGTGTTGAGCCAGCCTTCGGGTTCGATGCATGTTTTAATTAACGGATGCCTGCTTGGATTAGCGGATGTTCTCAACTTTGTGTTGAGCGGCCTTCCGGTTCGATGCCTGTTTTAAATTAGCGGATGCCTTCTTGGATTAGCAGATGTTCTTAACTTCGTGTTGACCCGACCTTCGAGTTCGATGCCTGTTTTAATTAATGGATGCCTTCTTGGATTAGCAGATGTTCTCAACTTCGTGTTGATCTGGCCTTTGGGTTCGATGTCTGTTTTAATTAACGGATGCCTGCTTGGATTAGCAGATGTTCTCAACTTCGTGTTGAGCCGGCCTTCGGGTTTGATGCCTGTTTTAATAAATAGATGCCTGCTTGGATTAGCAGATGTTCTCAACATCGTGTTTAGCCGGCATTCGGGTTCGATGCTTGTTTTAATTAACGGATGCCTGCTTGGGTTAGCAGATGTTCTCAACATCGTGTTGAGCCGGCCATCTGGTTCGATGCCTGTTTTAATTAACAAGTGCCTTCTTTCATTGGTAGATGTTTTCAACTTCGTGTTGATCCGACCTTCGGGTTCAATGCCTGTTTTAATTAACGGATGCCTGCTTGGATTAGCGGATGTTCTCAACTTTGTGTTGAGCGGCCTTCCGGTTCGATGCCTGTTTTAATTAGCGGATGCCTTCTTGGATTAGCAGATGTTCTTAACTTCGTGTTGACCCGGCCTTCGAGTTCGATGCCTGTTTTAATTAATGGATGCCTTCTTGGATTAGCAGATGTTCTCAACTTCGTGTTGATCCGGCCTTTGGGTTCGATTCCTGTTTTAAGTAACTAATGCCTTCTTGGATTAGCAGATGTTCTCAACTTCGCGATGAGTCGGCCTCCGGTTTCGGTGCCTGTTTTAATTAATAGATGCCTTCTTTGATTAGCAGATGTTCTCAACGTCGTGTTGAGCCGACTATCGGGTTCGATGCCTGTTTTAATTAAGAGTTGCCTGCTTCAATTAAAAGATGTTCTCAACTTCATATTGAGCCGACCTTTAGGTTCGATGCCTGTTTTAATAAACGGATGCCTCCTTGGATTAGCAGATGTTCTCAACTTCGTGTTGAGTTGGCCTTCGGGTTCGATGCTTGTTTTAATTAAAGGATGCCTGCCTAGATTAGCAGATGTTCTCAACTTCGTGTTGATCCGGCCTTCAGGTTCAATTCATGTTTTAATTAACGGATGCCTGCTTGGATAAGCAGATGTTCTCAACTTCGTGTTGAGCCGACCTCTGGCTTTGTTGCCGGTTTTAATTAACAGATGCCTTCTTTGATTAGCAGATGTTCTCAACTTTGTGTTGAGCCGACCTCTGGCTTTGTTGCCGGTTTTAATTAACAGATGCCTTCTTTGATTAGCAGATGTTATCAACTTCGTGTTGAGTCGGCCTTCGGGTTCGATGTCTGTTTTAATTAATGGATGCCTGCTTGGATTAGCAGATGTTCTCAACTTCGTGTTGAGCCGGCCTTCGGGTTTGATGCCTGTTTTAATAAACAGTTGCCTGCTTGGATTAACAGATGTTCTCAACATCGTGTTTAGCCGGCCTTCGGGTTCGATGCTTGTTTTAATTAATGAATGCCTGCTTGGGTTAGCAGATGTTCTCAACATCGTGTTGAGGCGGCCTTCCAGTTCGATGCCTATTTTAAATAACAGATGCCTGCCTGGGTTAGCAGATGTTCTCAACTTTGTGGCCTTTGGGTTCGATGCCTGTTTTAATTAACAGATGCCTGCTTGGATTAGCAGATGTTCTCAAACTCGTGTTGAGCCGGCCTTCGGGTTTGATGCCTGTTTTAATAAACAGATGCCTGCTTGGATTAGCCGATGTTCTCAACATCGTGTTTAGCCGGCATTCGGGTTCGATGCTTGTTTTAATTAACGGATGCCTGCTTGGGTTAGCAGATGTTCTCAACATCGTGTTGAGCCGGCCATCTAGTTCGATGCCTGTTTTAATTAACAAGTGCCTTCTTTCATTGGTAGATGTTCTCAACTTCGTGTTGATCCGACCTTCGGGTTCGATGCCTGTTTTAATTAACGGATGCCTGCTTGGATTAGCGGATGTTCTCAAC
The DNA here is from genome assembly GCA_963859935.3 of Lathyrus sativus. Taxonomy (NCBI): domain Eukaryota; kingdom Viridiplantae; phylum Streptophyta; class Magnoliopsida; order Fabales; family Fabaceae; genus Lathyrus; species Lathyrus sativus. The sequence goes on from OZ012741.1 coordinate 240,951,580, forward strand.
TTTGTGTTGAGCGGCCTTCCGGTTCGATGCCTGTTTTAATTAGCGGATGCCTTCTTGGATTAGCAGATGTTCTTAACTTCGTGTTGACCCGGCCTTCGAGTTCGATGCCTGTTTTAATTAATGGATGCCTTCTTGGATTAGCAGATGTTCTCAACTTCGTGTTGATCCGGCCTTTGGGTTCGATTCCTGTTTTAAGTAACTAATGCCTTCTTGGATTAGCAGATGTTCTCAGCTTCGCGATGAGCCGGCCTCCGGTTTCGGTGCCTGTTTTAATTATAGATGCCTTCTTTGATTAACAGATGTTCTCAACTTCGTGTTGAGCCGACTATCGGGTTCGATGCCTGTTCTAATTAAGAGATGCCTGCTTCAATTAAAAGATGTTCTCAACTTCGTATTGAGCCGGCCTTCAGGTTCGATGCCTGTTTTAATAAACGGATGCCTCCTTGGATTAGCAGATGTTCTCAACTTCGTGTTGAGTTGGCCTTCGGGTTCGATGCCTGTTTTAATTAAAGGATGCCTGCCTGGATTAGCAGATGTTCTCAACTTCGTGTTGATCCGGCCTTCAGGTTCAATTCATGTTTTAATTAACGGATGCCTGCTTGGATAAACAGATGTTCTCAACTTCGTGTTGAGCCGACCTCTGGCTTTGTTGCCGGTTTTAATTAACAGATGCCTTCTTTGATTAGCAGATGTTCTCAACTTTGTGTTGAGCCGACCTCTGGCTTTGTTTCCGGTTTCAATTAACAGATGCCTTCTTTGATTAGCAGATGTTATCAACTTCGTGTTGAGCCGGCCTTCGGGTTCGATGTCTGTTTTAATTAACGGATGCCTGCTTGGATTAGCAGATGTTCTCAACTTCGTGTTGAGCCGGCCTTTGGGTTTGATGCCTGTTTTAATAAACAGATGCCTGCTTGGATTAGCAGATGTTCTCAACATCGTGTTTAGCCGGCCTTCGGGTTCGATGCTTGTTTTAATTAACGAATGCCTGCTTGGGTTAGCAGATGTTCTCAACATCGTGTTGAGGCGGCCTTCCAGTTCGATGCCTATTTTAAATAACAGATGCCTGCCTGGGTTAGCAGATGTTCTCAACTTTGTGGCCTTTGGGTTCGATGCCTGTTTTAATTAACAGATGCCTGCTTGGATTAGCAGATGTTCTCAAACTCGTGTTGAGCCGGCCTTTTGGTTCGATGCTTATTTTAATTAACAGATGCCTGCTTGGATTAGTAGATGTTCTCAAGTTCGTGTTGAGCCAGCCTTCGGGTTCGATGCATGTTTTAATTAACGGATGCCTGCTTGGATTAGCGGCTGTTCTCAACTTTGTGTTGAGCGGCCTTCCGGTTCGATGCCTGTTTTAAATTAGCGGATGCCTTCTTGGATTAGCAGATGTTCTTAACTTCGTGTTGACCCGACCTTCGAGTTCGATGCCTGTTTTAATTAATGGATGCCTTCTTGGATTAGCAGATGTTCTCAACTTCGTGTTGATCCGGCCTTTGGGTTCGATGTCTGTTTTAATTAACGGATGCCTGCTTGGATTAGCAGATGTTCTCAACTTCGTGTTGAGCCGGCCTTCGGGTTTGATGCCTGTTTTAATAAACAGATGCCTGCTTGGATTAGCAGATGTTCTCAACATCGTGTTTAGCCGGCATTCGGGTTCGATGCTTGTTTTAATTAACGGATGCCTGCTTGGGTTAGCAGATGTTCTCAACATCGTGTTGAGCCGGCCATCTGGTTCGATGCCTGTTTTAATTAACAAGTGCCTTCTTTCATTGGTAGATGTTTTCAACTTCGTGTTGATCCGACCTTCGGGTTCGATGCCTGCTTGGATTAGCGGATGTTCTCAACTTTGTGTTGAGCGGCCTTCCGGTTCGATGCCTGTTTTAATTAGCGGATGCCTTCTTGGATTAGCAGATGTTCTTAACTTCGTGTTGACCCGGCCTTCGAGTTCGATGCCTGTTTTAATTAATGGATGCCTTCTTGGATTAGCAGATGTTCTCAACTTCGTGTTGATCCGGCCTTTGGGTTCGATTCCTGTTTTAAGTAACTAATGCCTTCTTGGATTAGCAGATGTTCTCAACTTCGCGATGAGCCGGCCTCCGGTTTCGGTGCCTGTTTTAATTAATAGATGCCTTCTTTGATTAGCAGATGTTCTCAACGTCGTGTTGAGCCGACTATCGGGTTCGATGCCTATTTTAATTAAGAGTTGCCTGCTTCAATTAAAAGATGTTCTCAACTTCGTATTGAGCCGACCTTTAGGTTCGATGCCTGTTTTAATAAACGGATGCCTCCTTGGATTAGCAGATGTTCTCAACTTCGTGTTGAGTTGGCCTTCGGGTTCGATGCTTGTTTTAATTAAAGGATGCCTGCCTAGATTAGCAGATGTTCTCAACTTCGTGTTGATCCGGCCTTCAGGTTCAATTCATGTTTTAATTAACGGATGCCTGCTTGGATAAGCAGATGTTCTCAACTTCGTGTTGAGCCGACCTCTGGCTTTGTTGCCGGTTTTAATTAACAGATGCCTTCTTTGATTAGCAGATGTTATCAACTTCGTGTTAAGCCGGCCTTCGGGTTCGATGTCTGTTTTAATTAATGGATGCCTGCTTGGATTAGCAGATGTTCTCAACTTCGTGTTGAGCCGGCCTTCGGGTTTGATGCCTGTTTTAATAAACAGATGCCTGCTTGGATTAGCAGATGTTCTCAACATCGTGTTTAGCCGGCCTTCGGGTTCGATGCTTGTTTTAATTAACGAATGCCTGCTTGGGTTAGCAGATGTTCTCAACATCGTGTTGAGGCGGCCTTCCAGTTCGATGCCTATTTTAAATAACAGATGCCTGCCTGGGTTAGCAGATGTTCTCAACTTTGTGGCCTTTGGGTTCGATGCCTGTTTTAATTAACAGATGCCTGCTTGGATTAGCAGATGTTCTCAAACTCGTGTTGAGCCGGCCTTTTGGTTCGATGCCTATTTTAATTAACAGATGCCTGCTTGGATTAGTAGATGTTCTCAAGTTCGTGTTGAGCCAGCCTTCGGGTTCGATGCATGTTTTAATTAACGGATGCCTGCTTGGATTAGCGGATGTTCTCAACTTTGTGTTGAGCGGCCTTCCGGTTCGATGCCTGTTTTAAATTAGCGGATGCCTTCTTGGATTAGCAGATGTTCTTAACTTCGTGTTGACCCGACCTTCGAGTTCGATGCTTGTTTTAATTAATGAATGCCTGCTTGGGTTAGCAGATGTTCTCAACATCGTGTTGAGGCGGCCTTCCAGTTCGATGCCTATTTTAAATAACAGATGCCTGCCTGGGTTAGCAGATGTTCTCAACTTTGTGGCCTTTGGGTTCGATGCCTGTTTTAATTAACAGATGCCTGCTTGGATTAGCAGATGTTCTCAAACTCGTGTTGAGCCGGCCTTTTGGTTCGATGCCTATTTTAATTAACAGATGCCTGCTTGGATTAGCAGATGTTCTCAAGTTCGTGTTGAGCCAGCCTTCGGGTTCGATGCATGTTTTAATTAACGGATGCCTGCTTGGATTAGCGGATGTTCTCAACTTTGTGTTGAGCGGCCTTCCGGTTCGATGCCTGTTTTAATTAACGGTTGCCTGCTTGGATTAGCAGATGTTCCAAACTTCGTGTTGAGCCGACCTTTGGCTTTGTTGCCTGTTTTAATTAACAGACGCCTTCTTTGATTAGCAGATGTTCTCAACTTCGTGTTGAGCCGGCCTTCGGGTTCGATGTCTGTTTTAATTAACGGATGCCTGCTTGGATTAGCAGATGTTCTCAACTTCGTGTTGAGCCGGCCTTCGGGTTTGATGCCTGTTTTAATAAACGGATGCCTGCTTGGATTAGCAGATGTTCTCAACATCGTGTTTAGGCGGCCTTCGGGTTCAATTCCTGTTTTAATTAACGGATATCTGCTTGGATTAACAGATGTTCTCAAATTTGTGTTGAGCTGGCCTCCGACTTTGATGCCTGTTTTAATTAACAAATGCCTTCTTTAATTAGTAGATGTTTTCATCTTCGTCTTGAACCAGCCTTCGGGTTCGATGCCTATTTTAATTAATGGATGCCTGCTTGGATTAGCAGATGTTCTCAACTTCGTGTTGAGCCGGCCATCTGGTTCGATGCCTGTTTTAATTAACAAGTGCCTTCTTTCATTGGTAGATGTTCTCAACTTCGTGTTGATCCGACCTTCGGGTTCGATGCCTATTTTAATTAACAGATGCCTGCTTGGATTAGCGGATGTTCTCAACTTTATGTTGAGCGGCCTTCCGGTTCGATGCCTGTTTTAATTAGCGGATGCCTTCTTGGTTTAGCAGATGCTCTTAACTTCGTGTTGACCCGGCCTTCGAGTTCGATGCCTGTTTTAATTAATGGATGCCTTCTTGGATTAGCAGATGTTCTCAACTTCGTGTTGATCCGGCCTTTGGGTTTGATTCCTGTTTTAAGTAACTAATGCCTTCTTGGATTAGCAGATGTTCTCAACTTCGCGATGAGCCGGCCTCCGGTTTCGGTGCCTGTTTTAATTAATAGATGCCTTCTTTGATTAGCAGATGTTCTCAACGTCGTGTTGAGCCGACTATCGGGTTCGATGCCTGTTTTAACTAAGAGTTGCCTGCTTCAATTAAAAGATGTTCTCAACTTCGTGTTGAGCCGGCCTTCAGGTTCGATGCCTGTTTTAATAAACGGATGCCTCCTTGGATTAGCAGATGTTCTCAACTTCGTGTTGAGTTGGCCTTCGAGTTCGATGCCTGTTTTAATTAAAGGATGCCTGCCTGGGTTAGCAGATGTTCTCAACTTCGTGTTGATCCGGCCTTCAGGTTCAATTCATGTTTTAATTAACGGATGCCTGCTTGGATAAGCAGATGTTCTCAACTTCGTGTTGAGCCGACCTCTGGCTTTGTTGCCGGTTTTAATTAACAGATGCCTTCTTTGATTAGCAGATGTTATCAACTTCGTGTTGAGCCGGCCTTCGGGTTCGATGTCTGTTTTAATTAACGGATGCCTGCTTGGATTAGCAGATGTTCTCAACTTCGTGTTGAGCCGGCCTTCGGGTTTGATGCCTGTTTTAATAAACAGATGCCTGCTTGGATTAGCAGATGTTCTCAACATCGTGTTTAGCCGGCATTCGGGTTCGATGCCTGTTTTAATAAACAGATGCCTGCTTGGATTAGCAGATGTTCTCAACATCGTGTTTAGCCGGCCTTCGGGTTCGATGCTTGTTTTAATTAACGAATGCCTGCTTGGGTTAGCAGATGTTCTCAACATCGTGTTGAGGCGGCCTTCCAGTTCGATGCCTATTTTAAATAACAGATGCCTGCCTGGGTTAGCAGATGTTCTCAACTTTGTGGCCTTTGGGTTCGATGCCTGTTTTAATTAACAGATGCCTGCTTGGATTAGCAGATGTTCTCAAACTCGTGTTGAGTCGGCCTTTTGGTTCGATGCCTATTTTAATTAACAGATGCCTGCTTGGATTAGTAGATGTTCTCAAGTTCGTGTTGAGCCAGCCTTCGGGTTCGATGCATGTTTTAATTAACGGATGCCTGCTTGGATTAGCGGATGTTCTCAACTTTGTGTTGAGCGGCCTTCCGGTTCGATGCCTGTTTTAAATTAGCGGATGCCTTCTTGGATTAGCAGATGTTCTTAACTTCGTGTTGACCCGACCTTCGAGTTCGATGCCTGTTTTAATTAATGGATGCCTTCTTTGATTAGCAGATGTTCTCAACTTCGTGTTGATCCGGCCTTTGGGTTCGATGTCTGTTTTAATTAACGGATGCCTGCTTGGATTAGCAGATGTTCTCAACTTCGTGTTGAGCCGGCCTTCGGGTTTGATGCCTGTTTTAATAAACAGATGCCTGCTTGGATTAGCAGATGTTCTCAACATCGTGTTTAGCCGGCATTCGGGTTCGATGCTTGTTTTAATTAACGGATGCCTGCTTGGGTTAGCAGATGTTCTCAACATCGTGTTGAGCCGGCCATCTGGTTCGATGCCTGTTTTAATTAACAAGTGCCTTCTTTCATTGGTAGATGTTTTCAACTTCGTGTTGATCCGACCTTCGGGTTCGATGCCTGTTTTAATTAACGGATGCCTGCTTGGATTAGCGGATGTTCTCAACTTTGTGTTGAGCGGCCTTCCGGTTCGATGCCTGTTTTAATTAGCGGATGCCTTCTTGGATTAGCAGATGTTCTTAACTTCGTGTTGACCCGGCCTTCGAGTTCGATGCCTGTTTTAATTAATGGATGCCTTCTTAGATTAGCAGATGTTCTCAACTTCGTGTTGATCCGGCCTTTGGGTTCGATTCCTGTTTTAAGTAACTAATGCCTTCTTGGATTAGCAGTTGTTCTCAACTTCGCGATGAGCCGGCCTCCGGTTTCGGTGCCTGTTTTAATTAATAGATGCCTTCTTTGATTAGCAGATGTTCTCAACGTCGTGTTGAGCCGACTATCGGGTTCGATGCCTGTTTTAATTAAGAGTTGCCTGCTTCAATTAAAAAGATGTTCTCAACTTCGTATTGAGCCGACCTTTAGGTTCGATGCCTGTTTTAATAAACGGATGCCTCCTTGGATTAGCAGATGTTCTCAACTTCGTGTTGAGTTGGCCTTCGGGTTCGATGCCTGTTTTAATTAAAGGATGCCTTCCTAGATTAGAAGATGTTCTCAACTTCGTGTTGATCCGGCCTTCAGGTTCAATTCATGTTTTAATTAACGGATGCCTGCTTGGATAAGGAGATGTTCTCAACTTCGTGTTGAGCCGACCTCTGGCTTTGTTGCCGGTTTTAATTAACAGATGCCTTCTTTGATTAGCAGATGTTATCAACTTCGTGTTGAGCCGGCCTTCGGGTTCGATGTCTGTTTTAATTAATGGATGCCTGCTTGGATTAGCAGATGTTCTCAACTTCGTGTTGAGCCGGCCTTCGGGTTTGATGCCTGTTTTAATAAACAGATGCCTGCTTGGATTAGCAGATGTTCTCAACATCGTGTTTAGCCGGCCTTCGGGTTCGATGCTTGTTTTAATTAACGAATGCCTGCTTGGGTTAGCAGATGTTCTCAACATCGTGTTGAGGCGGCCTTCCAGTTCGATGCCTATTTTAAATAACAGATGCCTGCCTGGGTTAGCAGATGTTCTCAACTTTGTGGCCTTTGGGTTCGATGCCTGTTTTAATTAACAGATGCCTGCTTGGATTAGCAGATGTTCTCAAACTCGTGTTGAGCCGGCCTTTTGGTTCGATGCCTATTTTAATTAACAGATGCCTGCTTGGATTAGTAGATGTTCTCAAGTTCGTGTTGAGCCAGCCTTCGGGTTCGATGCATGTTTTAATTAACGGATGCCTGCTTGGATTAGCGGATGTTCTCAACTTTGTGTTGAGCGGCCTTCCGGTTCGATGCCTGTTTTAAATTAGCGGATGCCTTCTTGGATTAGCAGATGTTCTTAACTTCGTGTTGACCCGACCTTCGAGTTCGATGCTTGTTTTAATTAACGAATGCCTGCTTGGGTTAGCAGATGTTCTCAACATCGTGTTGAGGCGGCCTTCCAGTTCGATGCCTATTTTAAATAACAGATGCCTGCCTGGGTTAGCAGATGTTCTCAACTTTGTGGCCTTTGGGTTCGATGCCTGTTTTAATTAACAGATGCCTGCTTGGATTAGCAGATGTTCTCAAACTCGTGTTGAGCCGGCCTTTTGGTTCGATGCCTATTTTAATTAACAGATGCCTGCTTGGATTAGCAGATGTTCTCAAGTTCGTGTTGAGCCAGCCTTCGGGTTCGATGCATGTTTTAATTAACGGATGCCTGCTTGGATTAGCGGATGTTCTCAACTTTGTGTTGAGCGGCCTTCCGGTTCGATGCCTGTTTTAATTAACGGTTGCCTGCTTGGATTAGCAGATGTTCCCAACTTCGTGTTGAGCCGACCTTTGGCTTTGTTGCCTGTTTTAATTAACAGACGCCTTCTTTGATTAGCAGATGTTCTCAACTTCGTGTTGAGCCGGCCTTCGGGTTCGATGTCTGTGTTAATTAACGGATGCCTGCTTGGATTAGCAGATGTTCTCAACTTCGTGTTGAGCCGGCCTTCGGGTTTGATGCCTGTTTTAATAAACGGATGCCTGCTTGGATTAGCAGATGTTCTCAACATCGTGTTTAGCCGGCCTTCGGGTTCAATTCCTGTTTTAATTAACGGATATCTGCTTGGATTAACAGATGTTCTCAAATTTGTGTTGAGCTGGCCTCCGACTTTGATGCCTGTTTTAATTAACAAATGCCTTCTTTAATTAGTAGATGTTTTCATCTTCGTCTTGAACCAGCCTTCGGGTTCGATGCCTATTTTAATTAATGGATGCCTGCTTGGATTAGCAGATGTTCTCAACTTCGTGTTGAGCCGGCCATCTGGTTCGATGCCTGTTTTAATTAACAAGTGCCTTCTTTCATTGGTAGATGTTCTCAACTTCGTGTTGATCCGACCTTCGGGTTCGATGCCTATTTTAATTAACAGATGCCTGCTTGGATTAGCGGATGTTCTCAACTTTATGTTGAGCGGCCTTCCGGTTCGATGCCTGTTTTAATTAGCGGATGCCTTCTTGGTTTAGCAGATGCTCTTAACTTCGTGTTGACCCGGCCTTCGAGTTCGATGCCTGTTTTAATTAATGGATGCCTTCTTGGATTAGCAGATGTTCTCAACTTCGTGTTGATCCGGCCTTTGGGTTTGATTCCTGTTTTAAGTAACTAATGCCTTCTTGGATTAGCAGATGTTCTCAACTTCGCGATGAGCCGGCCTCCGGTTTCGGTGCCTGTTTTAATTAATAGATGCCTTCTTTGATTAGCAGATGTTCTCAACGTCGTGTTGAGCCGACTATCAGGTTCGATGCCTGTTTTAACTAAGAGTTGCCTGCTTCAATTAAAAGATGTTCTCAACTTCGTGTTGAGCCGGCCTTCAGGTTCGATGCCTGTTTTAATAAACGGATGCCTCCTTGGATTAGCAGATGTTCTCAACTTCGTGTTGAGTTGGCCTTCGAGTTCGATGCCTGTTTTAATTAAAGGATGCCTGCCTGGGTTAGCAGATGTTCTCAACTTCGTGTTGATCCGGCCTTCAGGTTCAATTCATGTTTTAATTAACGGATGCCTGCTTGGATAAGCAGATGTTATCAACTTCGTGTTGAGCCGACCTCTGGCTTTGTTGCCGGTTTTAATTAACAGATGCCTTCTTTGATTAGCAGATGTTATCAACTTCGTGTTGAGCCGGCCTTCGGGTTCGATGTCTGTTTTAATTAACGGATGCCTGCTTGGATTAGTAGATGTTCTCAACTTCGTGTTGAGCCGGCCTTCGGGTTTGATGCCTGTTTTAATAAACAGATGCCTGCTTGGATTAGCAGGTGTTCTCAACATCGTGTTTAGCCGGCATTCCGGTTCGATGCTTGTTTTAATTAACGGATGCCTGCTTGGGTTAGCAGATGTTCTCAACATCGTGTTTAGCCGGCATTCGGTTTCGATGCTTGTTTTAATTAACGGATGCCTGCTTGGGTTAGCAGATGTTCTCAACATCGTGTTGAGCCGGCCATCTGGTTCGATGCCTGTTTTAATTAACAAGTGCCTTCTTTCATTGGTAGATGTTTTCAACTTCGTGTTGATCCGACCTTCGGGTTCGATGCCTGTTTTAATTAACGGATGCCTGCTTGGATTAGCGGATGTTCTCAACTTTGTGTTGAGCGGCCTTCCGGTTCGATGCCTGTTTTAATTAGCGGATGCCTTCTTGGATTAGCAGATGTTCTTAACTTCGTGTTGACCCGGCCTTCGAGTTCGATGCCTGTTTTAATTAATGGATGCCTTCTTGGATTAGCAGATGTTCTCAACTTCGTGTTGATCCGGCCTTTGGGTTCGATTCCTGTTTTAAGTAACTAATGCCTTCTTGGATTAGCAGATGTTCTCAACTTCGCGATGAGCTGGCCTCCGGTTTCGGTGCCTGTTTTAATTAATAAATGCCTTCTTTGATTAGCAGATGTTCTCAACGTCGTGTTGAGCCGACTATCGGGTTCGATGCCTGTTTTAATTAAGAGTTGCCTGCTTCAATTAAAAAGATGTTCTCAACTTCGTATTGAGCCGACCTTTAGGTTCGATGCCTGTTTTAATAAACGGATGCCTCCTTGGATTAGCAGATGTTCTCAACTTCGTGTTGAGTTGGCCTTCGGGTTCGATGCCTGTTTTAATTAAAGGATGCCTGCCTAGATTAGAAGATGTTCTCAACTTCGTGTTGATCCGGCCTTCAGGTTCAATTCATGTTTTAATTAACGGATGCCTGCTTGGATAAGCAGATGTTCTCAACTTCGTGTTGAGCCGACCTCTGGCTTTGTTGCCGGTTTTAATTAACAGATGCCTTCTTTGATTAGCAGATGTTATCAACTTCGTGTTGAGCCGGCCTTCGGGTTCGATGTCTGTTTTAATTAATGGATGCCTGCTTGGATTAGCAGACGTTCTCAACTTCGTGTTGAGCCGGCCTTCGGGTTTGATGCCTGTTTTAATAAACAGATGCCTGCTTGGATTAGCAGATGTTCTCAACATCGTGTTTAGCCGGCCTTCGGGTTCGATGCTTGTTTTAATTAACGAATGCCTGCTTGGGTTAGCAGATGTTCTCAACATCGTGTTGAGGCGGCCTTCCAGTTCGATGCCTATTTTAAATAACAGATGCCTGCCTGGGTTAGCAGATGTTCTCAACTTTGTGGCCTTTGGGTTCGATGCCTGTTTTAATTAACAGATGCCTGCTTGGATTAGCAGATGTTCTCAAACTCGTGTTGAGCCGGCCTTTTGGTTCGATGCCTATTTTAATTAACAGATGCCTGCTTGGATTAGTAGATGTTCTCAAGTTCGTGTTGAGCCAGCCTTCGGGTTCGATGCATGTTTTAATTAACAGATGCCTGCTTGGATTAGCGGATGTTCTCAACTTTGTGTTGAGCGGCCTTCCGGTTCGATGCCTGTTTTAAATTAGCGGATGCCTTCTTGGATTAGCAGATGTTCTTAACTTCGTGTTGACCCGACCTTCGAGTTCGATGCTTGTTTTAATTAACGAATGCCTGCTTGGGTTAGCAGATGTTCTCAACATCGTGTTGAGGCGGCCTTCCAGTTCGATGCCTATTTTAAATAACAGATGCCTGCCTGGGTTAGCAGATGTTCTCAACTTTGTGGCCTTTGGGTTCGATGCCTGTTTTAATTAACAGATGCCTGCTTGGATTAGCAGATGTTCTCAAACTCGTGTTGAGCCGGCCTTTTGGTTCGATGCCTATTTTAATTAACAGATGCCTGCTTGGATTAGCAGATGTTCTCAAGTTCGTGTTGAGCCAGCCTTCGGGTTCGATGCATGTTTTAATTAACGGATGCCTGCTTGGATTAGCGGATGTTCTCAACTTTGTGTTGAGCGGCCTTCCGGTTCGATGCCTGTTTTAATTAACGGTTGCCTGCTTGGATTAGCAGATGTTCCCAACTTCGTGTTGAGCCGACCTTTGGCTTTGTTGCCTGTTTTAATTAACAGACGCCTTCTTTGATTAGCAGATGTTCTCAACTTCGTGTTGAGCCGGCCTTCGGGTTCGATGTCTGTTTTAATTAACGGATGCCTGCTTGGATTAGCAGATGTTCTCAACTTCGTGTTGAGCCGGCCTTCGGGTTTGATGCCTGTTTTAATAAACGGATGCCTGCTTGGATTAGCAGATGTTCTCAACATCGTGTTTAGCCGGCCTTCGGGTTTAATTCCTGTTTTAATTAACGGATATCTGCTTGGATTAACAGATGTTCTCAAATTTGTGTTGAGCTGGCCTCCGACTTTGATGCCTGTTTTAATTAACAAATGCCTTCTGTAATTAGTAGATGTTTTCATCTTCGTCTTGAACCAGCCTTCGGGTTCGATGCCTATTTTAATTAATGGATGCCTGCTTGGATTAGCAGATGTTCTCAACTTCGTGTTGAGCCGGCCATCTGGTTCGATGCCTGTTTTAATTAACAAGTGCCTTCTTTCATTGGTAGATGTTCTCAACTTCGTGTTGATCCGACCTTCGGGTTAGATGCCTATTTTAATTAACAGATGCCTGCTTGGATTAGCGGATGTTCTCAACTTTATGTTGAGCGGCCTTCCGGTTCGATGCCTGTTTTAATTAGCGGATGCCTTCTTGGTTTAGCAGATGCTCTTAACTTCGTGTTGACCCGGCCTTCGAGTTCGATGCCTGTTTTAATTAATGGATGCCTTCTTGGATTAGCAGATGTTCTCAACTTCGTGTTGATCCGGCCTTTGGGTTTGATTCCTGTTTTAAGTAACTAATGCCTTCTTGGATTAGCAGATGTTCTCAACTTCGCGATGAGCCGGCCTCCGGTTTCGGTGCCTGTTTTAAATAATAGATGCCTTCTTTGATTAGCAGATGTTCTCTACGTCGTGTTGAGCCGACTATCGGGTTCGATGCCTGTTTTAACTAAGAGTTGCCTGCTTCAATTAAAAGATGTTCTCAACTTCGTGTTGAGCCGGCCTTCAGGTTCGATGCCTGTTTTAATAAACGGATGCCTCCTTGGATTAGCAGATGTTCTCAACTTCGTGTTGAGTTGGCCTTCGAGTTCGATGCCTGTTTTAATTAAAGGATGCCTGCCTGGGTTAGCAGATGTTCTCAACTTCGTGTTGATCCGGCCTTCAGGTTCAATTCATGTTTTAATTAACGGATGCCTGCTTGGATAAGCAGATGTTCTCAACTTCGTGTTGAGCCGACCTCTGGCTTTGTTGCCGGTTTTAATTAACAGATGCCTTCTTTGATTAGCAGATGTTATCAACTTCGTGTTGAGCCGGCCTTCGGGTTCGATGTCTGTTTTAATTAACGGATGCCTGCTTGGATTAGTAGATGTTCTCAACTTCGTGTTGAGCCGGCCTTCGGGTTTGATGCCTGTTTTAATAAACAGATGCCTGCTTGGATTAGCAGGTGTTCTCAACATCGTGTTTAGCCGGCATTCGGGTTCGATGCTTGTTTTAATTAACGGATGCCTGTTTGGGTTAGCAGATGTTCTCAACATCGTGTTGAGCCGGCCTTCCAGTTCGATGCCTGTTTTAAATAACAGATGCCTGCCTGGGTTAGCAGATGTTCTCTGTAACAGCCCAAATTTCATTAAATTATTAATTGTAGTAATTAATTGATTTAGTGGGATTTTATGTTAATATTGGAATTAATTTTTATTAATTGGAATTAATAGAGAATTGAAAGGAAATTGGAAGGAAAGAAAATAAAAGGAATATATAAGTGAGGAAGAAAAGAAAAGAAAGTTAGAAACATTTGGAGAGAAAGAGGAAAGAAAGAAGAAAGAAGAGAAAGAGAGGAGAAGAAGAGGGAAAGTGGAAATCATCATGAACCAAAATCAAAGCTCCGATTAATCGAGGTAAGGGTGAGAAATGTTTCTATTTGATCATTGAATGATGTTATGTATGTTGGGTTAGGGTTTTGGTAGAGTTTTCATCACTTTCCAATTAGGGCAAATGTTGGATTAATCGGTAGATTGATGATTTAATCGGTTGGAACTGAGTAATAACGCCGTAGAATAGTCGGGTAACATGTATTGATGCTATTTGTACTGATTTGGATGTTCAAGAGTTGGTGGATGGTGGAATGGTGAAGGAGGGACAGAGTGTGGTTCTGTTCTGCGCAGGTTCGCTGGCTCTCGCCAGGCGAGCGAAGGCGAAGCTTCGCCAGGCGAAGCCCAGCGAATGCTGGCGAATAATTAAGTTTAAGTTCCAGTGGACTTCGCTGGCGAGTTCGCCAGGCGAAGTTGGATAGCGAAGGTTCGCCCAGCGAAGGTGCTGGTGAATGGTGGCGAATGAAGTCAGTAGCTACTGACTTGGGCTCGCTGGGAAGTCTCGCCAGGCGAAGCCTAGCGAGTGTTCGCTGAGAGAGTTCCCCAGGCGAAGGCCAGGCGAAGGTTCGCTGCGAGGGTTCACCAGGCGAATGAAGGCGAATGTGACAGCATTTTTCTTTTGCTGTGTTGCTCATGTGGTGATTGTTTGATTGATTCACATAGGTTAATACCTCTATGATATGATATAGATATGATCTATTGTGATGATGTGTACTGTGGGTAGCCTCCGGGCGTGAATCTAGTTGATGTGCGATGCGTATTAATTATGATAAATAGAAATACATGTGAATACAATGATGAATGTATGCGTATTGTCTAATGAACTTGCGAATGCTTAATGGGTATACAATTATGTGATGAGTATGCATGAGAACATTTTGGATATGTGTGTATGACTTATAATTGTATAAATGGTATTGTGATGTGAATACCTTGATTGTGTGATATATGTTGTATGTGCAATCATTGTGTAATTTTTGAAGAGATGAATTATGTAAATGCATGAGATTAAGATGTCGGTCTTAAGTGCATTTGTTGTGGTTGATTGTACATGCATCATTTAGTCAAGAGGCAATGTCTGTTAGTTTCGTGGAAACTAGTGGCTTGTCCCAATCCTAGAAGGGTGGGTTTGAAGGCTTAGAGGACGGGCCTTTGTGGTTATCGGTCTAGAAGAGTGGACCCGGTTTAATGTAAAAACTGAAAAAGATAACGGGTTATCGGTCTAGAAGGGTGGACCCGGTTTAATGTAAAAACCGAAAAAAGATAACGAGAGTCGGTACCGCATTGCATGAGTTGCATTGAGTTGTTGAGTCACATTGATATATGACATATGCATGAAGAGATGCTTATGTGTGAATGATGAGATTGTGGAGATTGTAAGTGTATGCATAATGTGGGAATGCTTTGTGAATATCCATGTTTGTCTATATATGTGTGGTAAATATATATGACTAAGAGAATGAAGTGTGGTGAGAAATGTGAATATGTGTTATATGAATACCTATATATATATATATATATAATCTTATGCTTTGATTATTATGGTTATATTTCTCACCCTTCTGCTGTTTTATAATGCTCTATAAGGCATTGCAGATTAGGATGCTGGAGTCCTTTGTGAAGTTAGTCTTCATTCTTTTGAGTCGGCTGCTCTGATATGTAACACCGGGTAGTTAGACTAGTATAGTCATTCTTTTGTGATACATTGCGATGTATCAGCTGATGTGGTTTTGTAATCTAACCGATATGATGTATTAATCTGGATGACTTATGTGCATTTGAATTAATATTTTGGAACTGATTAAATGATGTTATCTTCCGCTTAAATTAAATGTTGAAATGTGATTTCTAAAACTACGAAAATGTTACATATCTTATGGAGAAAAATGTGAAAGTGTTTTATTGGTGAAATTGTGGCATTCTTCTTTTATACCTTAATATAAAACCTTTTTACTTTGATGAATTTGTATATGCTTAATTGTTTTATATGTATATATAAGTGGGGTATAGAAGGGGGTGTTACAATAGTGGTATCAGAGCTGGTCGGTCCGTCCGGCCAAGTTGTTAGACTGTTTTTCCTGTGTGTTATTGATATGCATGTGTTGCATTATCAATATTGGTTGTTCTTACGTGGTTCTGTTGTTGGAATTAGTAAGATGGTTGCAGGAAGGAACGAAGAAGCGATTGCGGAGGCATTGACGAGATTGGCGGGGGCAATTGGGCAGAATCCTCCGGCCAATGTGAATGTGAGGAATCATGCTGATGATGGATTCCGTGCTTTGGGGAAATTACAAAAGAATAACCCTCCGATCTTCAAGGGAACTCATGAACCGAACAAGGCACAAATTTGGTTGAAAGCTGTGGAAAAGATTTTTCGAGTTATGAATTGCTCGGATGCACAGAAGGTGCAGTTTGGGACTCATGCTCGAAGAAGAAGCTGTAGATTGGTGGGGTAATACTCGCCAAAGATTTGAGGAAAATGATATTGTGATTATGTGGGATTTGTTTAGAGAAACCTTTCTGGAGAAGTATTTTCCAGATGATGTGCGGGGGAAGAAAGAGATCGAATTTCTTGAGTTGAAGCAAGGTAATTCGACGGTTGCTGAGTATGCGGCGAAATTTGAGGAGTTGATCAAATTTTGTCCTCACTATAATACTGGTAATGCTGAGAGGTCTAAGTGCCTCAAGTTTGTGAACGGTTTGAGACCCGAGATTAGACAAGCTATTGGGTACCAGGAAATCAGACGGTTTTCTGAGTTGGTTAACAAGAGCAGAATTTATGACGAAGACAGTAGGGCTAGGTCTAGCCACTACAAGAGCCTAAGTGATAAGAAAGGAAAAGGACAATTCAGAGGAAAACCTTACGTGACTCCTGATGATAAGGGGAAACAAAGGGTTGGTTTCGGTAAGAAACCAAGTGGGGGAGTTTCTACTCCGGTGAGATGTTATAGGTGCGGTGAAGAGGGACATCGTGCCCTTGAATGCAAAAGTGTTGAGAAGACGTGTTTTAAGTGTGGCAAGCCAGGCCACAAGGCTCTTGAG
Organism: Lathyrus sativus; assembly: GCA_963859935.3. NCBI lineage: Eukaryota > Viridiplantae > Streptophyta > Magnoliopsida > Fabales > Fabaceae > Lathyrus > Lathyrus sativus. The sequence continues at coordinate 240,967,968 of OZ012741.1, forward strand.
TGCAAAAGTGGTACGGGTGTGACTTGCTACAATTGTGGTGAGCAAGGACACATTAGTACAAAATGTGATAAGCCGAAGAAGAATCAAGGAAGCGGAAAAGTGTTCGCTATCTGGATCTGAGACTGCTAGCGACGATCGATTGATCAGAGGTACGTGCTTCATTAACGGTACACCTTTGATCGCTATAATTGATACCGGAGCTACGCATTCTTTTATTTCTTTGGATTGTGTTAGAAGGTTGAATCTTGAGTTGTCTGTGATTGGTGGCGGTATGGTTATTGATACTCCTGCTATGGGTTCGGTAACTACACCGTATGTTTGCTTGAATTGCCCGTTGAGTATTTTCGGTAGAGATTTTGGGATCGATTTAGTGTGTCTTCATTTAGATCAACTGGATGTCATTCTTGGAATGAATTGGTTAAAATTCAATCGTGTGTATATTAACTGTTTTGACAAAACGGTTATTTTTCCCGACTCGGATGTTGAAAGGGAATTGTTTATGACGAGGAAACAAGTGAAGGAATCAGTACAAGATGGGGCTAAGGTATTTATGCTTATGTCAACTTTGAGGACTAGTGAAAGTGAAGAGATTGATGCTTTGCCCATTGTTAGAGATTTTCCGGAAGTATTCCCTGAAGAGATAAAGGATTTACCACCGGAGCGAGAAGTGGAGTTTTCGATAGATTTGATTCCTGGAACTAGTCCGATATCGATGGCTCCATATTGTATGTCGGCCTCGGAGTTAAAAGAGTTGAAGAGTCAACTTGAGGATTTGCTTGAAAAGAGGTTTATTCGTCCGAGCGTGTCACCGTGGGGTGCACCGGTGTTATTGGTTAAGAAGAAAGAGGGTTCTATGAGGCTCTGTGTGGATTACAGACAGTTGAACAAGGTGACTATTAAGAATAAGTATCCACTTCCAAGGATTGATGATCTGATGGATCAATTGGTTGGTGCAAGCGTGTTCAGCAAGATTGATTTGAGATCTGGGTATCATCAGATCCGTGTGAAAGCTGAGGATATTCAGAAGACGGCCTTTCGGACGAGGTATGGACACTATGAGTATTCCGTGATGCCATTTGGTGTGACTAATGCACCAGGTGTATTTATGGAGTACATGAATAGGATTTTCCATCCTTATTTGGATAAGTTTGTAGTTGTGTTTATCGACGACATCTTGGTTTATTCGAAGAGCGAAGGAGAGCATGCCGAGCATCTGAAGATTGTGTTATCTGTGTTAAGAGAGAAGCAGTTGTTCGTGAAGCTTTCTAAGTGTGAATTTTGGTTGAAGGAAGTTAGTTTCCTTGGTCATGTGATTTCTAGTAGTGGTATTGCGGTCGATCCGTCGAAGGTTGAAGCGGTGTCGCAATGGGAGACTCCGAAGTCAGTTTTTGAGATCAGAAGTTTTCTTGGTTTAGCCGGTTATTATCGGAAGTTTATTGAAGGATTTGCTGAGTTATCGTTGCCGTTGACACAGTTGACTAGGAAAGGTCAAGCCTTTGTTTGGGATGCCAAGTGTGAAGCGAGTTTTCAAGAACTTAAGCGAAGGTTGACGACAGCTCCTGTTTTGATTCTGCCAAATCCAGAAGAACCATTCGTTGTGTATTGTGATGCTTCTTTGATGGGTTTAGGAGGTGTGTTGATGCAGAATAACCAAGTTGTAGCTTATGCTTCGAGGCAACTCAAAGTGCATGAGAAGAATTATCCGACGCATGACTTAGAGTTGGCCGCCGTTGTGTTCGTGTTGAAACTTTGGAGGCATTATTTATTTGGCGCAAGATTTGAAGTGTTTAATGACCACAAGAGTTTGAGATATCTTTTTGATCAAAAGGAATTGAATGCAAGACAAAGAAGATGGCTTGAACTTTTGAAGGATTATGATTTTGGCTTGAATTACCATCCGGGTAAAGCGAATGTGGTAGCGGATGCGTTGAATCGGAAATCGTTACACATGTCAATGATGATGGTGAAAGAGTTGGAATTGATTGAGAAATTTCGGGATTTGAGTTTGGTATGTGAGAGAACTTCTTTTGGATTTAAGTTGGGTATGTTAAAGCTTACAAGTGGTATTTTGGATGAAATTCGAGAAGGACAGAAATCGGATTTGAGCTTAGCTGATCGGTTGACTTTAATCAACCAAGGCCAAGGTGGTGATTTTCGGATTGATGAGAATGGTATTATGAGATGTCGGGATCGAGTTTGTGTTCCGAACATGGTTGAGCTTAAGAAGAGCATCCTTGAGGAAGGACATCGTAGCGGATTGAGTATTCATCCGGGTGCTACTAAGATGTATCAGGATTTGAGGAAAGTATTTTGGTGGTCTAGTATGAAGAAGGATATCGCGGAATTTGTATATTCTTGTTTGACTTGCCAGAAGTCAAAGATTGAGCATCAGAAGCCATCGGGTTTGATGAAGCCGTTGTTTATTCCTGAGTGGAAATGGGATAGTATCTCCATGGATTTTGTATCGGGTTTGCCGAGGACGCCGAGTAATTTTGAGGCTATTTGGGTTATCGTGGATAGGTTGACTAAATCTGCTCACTTTATTCCTATGCGTACGGATTACCCTTTGGAGAAGTTGGCTAAGTTGTATATTGAGAGGATTGTGTGTCTGCATGGTATTCCGTTAAGTATTGTTTCGGATAGAGATCCGCGGTTTACTTCGAGATTTTGGGAGAGCCTGCAGAGTGTTTTGGGTACTAAGTTGCGTTTGAGTTCAGTGTATCATCCTCAGACTGATGGTCAGATGGAGAGGACGATTCAGTCGCTTGAAGATCTTTTGAGAGCTTGTGTATTGGAAAAAGGAGGAGCTTGGGATAGCTACTTGCCTTTGATTGAGTTTACCTACAACAACAGTTTCCATTCGAGTATTGGTATGGCACCATTTGAGGCGTTGTATGGTAGGCGGTGTAGGACACCATTGTGTTGGTTCGAGTCCGGAGAGAGTTCTGTTGTTGGACCCGAGTTAGTTCAACAGACTACTGATAAGATCAAGATGATTCAAGAGAAGATGAGAATTACTCAGAGTCGTCAGAAGAGTTATTATGACAAGAGGAGGAAGGCACTTGAATTTCAAGAGGGAGATCATGTGTTTCTTCGAGTCACTCCGATGACAGGTGTTGGTAGGGCACTGAAGTCGCGCAAGTTGTCGCCGCGTTTCATTGGTCCTTACCAGATTTTGCAAAGGATAGGAGAAGTGGCCTATCGTGTGGGTTTACCACCGTCGCTTGCTAATCTTCACGACGTATTCCATGTATCTTAGTTGAGGAAATACATTGCGGATCCGTCTCATGTAGTCCAAATAGATGATGTGTAGGTTAGAGATAACCTGACCGTTGAGACATCACCTATGCGGATTGAGGATCGGAAATTGAAACAGCTTCGAGGTAAAGAGATTGCTTTAGTGAAGGTCGCTTGGGGAGGACCGGCTGGTGGAAATGTTACGTGGGAGCTTGAGAGCCAGATGAAGGAGTCTTATCCAGAACTGTTTGAATCAGGTAACATTTTCGAGGACGAAAATTCCTAAGTGGGGGAGGGTTGTAACAGCCCAAATTTCATTAAATAATTAATTGTAGTAATTAATTGATTTAGTGGGATTTTATGTTAATATTGGAATTAATTTTTATTAATTGGAATTAATAGAGAACTGAAAGGAAATTGGAAGGAAAGAAAATAAAAGGAATATATAAGTGAGGAAGAAAAGAAAAGAAAGTTAGAAACATTTGGAGAGAAAGAGGAAAGAAAGAAGAGAAAGAGAGGAGAAGAAGAGGGAAAGTGGAAATCATCAAGAACCAACATCAAAGCTCCGATTAATCGAGGTAAGGGTGAGAAATGTTTCTATTTGATCATTGCATGATGTTATGTATGTTGGGTTGGGGTTTTGGTAGAGTTTTCATCACTTTCCAATTAGGGCAAATGTTGGATTAATCGGTAGATTGATGATTTAATCGGTTGGAACTGAGTAATAACGCCGTAGAATAGTCGGGTAACATGTATTGATGCTATTTGTACTGATTTGGATGTTCAAGAGTTGGTGGATGGTGGAATGGTGAAGGAGGGACAGAGTGTGGTTCTGTTCTCCGCAGGTTCGCTGGCTCTCGCCAGGCGAGCGAAGGCGAAGCTTCGCCAGGCGAAGCCCAGCGAATGCTGGCGAATAATTAAGTTTAAGTTCCAGTGGACTTCGCTGGCGAGTTCGCCAGGCGAAGTTGGATAGCGAAGGTTCGCCCAGCGAAGGTGCTGGCGAATGGTGGCGAATGAAGTCAGTAGCTACTGACTTGGGCTCGCTGGGAAGTCTCGCCAGGCGAAGCCTAGCGAGTGTTCACTGAGAGAGTTCCCCAGGCGAAGGCCAGGCGAAGGTTCGCTGCGAGGGTTCGCCAGGCGAATGAAGGCGAATGTGACAGCATTTTTCTTTTGCTGTGTTGCTCATGTGGTGATTGTTTGATTGATTCACATAGGTTAATACCTCTATGATATGATATAGATATGATCTATTGTGATGATGTGTACTGTGGGTAGCCTCCGGGCGTGAATCCTAGTTGATGTGCGATGCGTATTAATTATGATAAATAGAAATACATGTGAATACAATGATGAATGTATGTGTATTGTCTAATGAACTTGCGAATGCTTAATGGGTATACAATTATGTGATGAGTATGCATGAGAACATTTTGGATATGTGTGTATGACTTATAATTGTATAAATGGTATTGTGATGTGAATACCTTGATTGTGTGATATATGTTGTATGTGCAATCATTGTGCAATTCTTGAAGAGATGAATTATGTAAATGCATGAGATTAAGATGTCGGTCTTAAGTGCATTTGTTGTGGTAAATTGTACATGCATCATTTAGTCAAAAGGCAATGTCTGTTAGTTTCGTGGAAACTAATGGCTTGTCCCAAACCTAGAAGGGTGGGTTTGAAGGCTTAGAGGACGGGCCTTTGTGGTTATCGGTCTAGAAGAGTGGACCCGGTTTAATGTAAAAACCGAAAAAGATAACGGGTTATCGGTCTAGAAGGGTGGACCCGGTTTAATGTAAAAACCGAAAAAAGATAACGAGAGTCGGTACCGCATTGCATGAGTTGCATTGAGTTGTTGAGTCACACTGATATATGACATATGCATGAAGAGATGCTTATGTGTGAATGATGAGATTGTGGAAATTGTAAGTGTATGCATAATGTGGGAATGCTTTGTGAATATCCATGTTTGTCTATATATGTGTGGTAAATATATATGACTAAGAGAATGAAGTGTGGTGAGAAATGTGAATATGTGTTATATGAATACCTATATATATATATATATAATCTTATGCTTTGATAATTATGGTTATATTTTTCACCCTTCTGCTATTTTATAATGCTCTATGAGGCATTGCAGATTAGGATGCTGGAGTCCTTTGTGAAGTTAGTCTTCATTCTTTTGAGTCGGCTGCTCTGATATGTAACACCGGGTAGTTAGACTAGTATAGTCATTCTTTTGTGATACATTGCGATGTATCAGCTGATGTGGTTTTGTAATCTAACCGATATGATGTATTAATCTGGATGACTTATGTGCATTTGAATTAATATTTAGGAACTGATTAAATGATGTTATCTTCCGCTTAAATTAAATGTTGAAATGTGATTTCTAAAACTACGAAAATGTTACATATCTTATGGAGAAAAATGTGAAAGTGTTTTATTGGTGAAATTGTGGCATTCTTCTTTTATACCTTATTATAAAACCTTTTTACTCTGATGAATTTGTATACGCTTAATTGTTTTATATGTATATATAAGTGGGGTATAGAAGGGGGTGTTACATTCTCAACTTTGTGGCCTTTGGGTTCGATGCCTGTTTTAATTAACAGATGCCTGCATGAATTAGCAGATGTTCTCAAACTCGTGTTGAGCCGGCCTTTGGGTTCGATGCCTATTTTAATTAACAGATGCCTTCTTGGATTAGCAGATGTTCTGAAGTTCGTGTTGAGCCGGCCTTCGGGTTCGATGCATGTTTTAATTAACGGATGCCTTCTTGGATTAGAAGATGTTCTCAACTTCGCCTTGACCCGGCCATCAGGTTCGATGCCTATTTTAATTAACGGTTTCCTGGTTGGATTAGGAGATGTTCTCAACTTCGTGTTGAGCCGACCTCTGGCTTTGTTGCCTATTTTAATTAACAGACGCCTTCTTTGATTAGCAGATGTTCTCAACTTCGTGTTGAGCCGGCCTTCGGGTTCGATGCCTGTTTTAATTAACGAATGCCTGCTTGGATTAGCAGATGTTCTCAACTTCGTGTTGAGCCGGCCTTCGGGTTTGATGCATGTTTTAATAAACAGATGCCTGCTTGGATTAGCAGATGTTCTCAACATCGTGTTTAGCCGGCCTTCGGGTTCGATGCTTGTTTTAATTAACGGATGCCTGCTTGGGTTAGCAGATGTTCTCAACATCGTGTTTATCCGGCCTTCAGGTTCAATTCCTGTTTTAATTAACGGATACCTGCTTGGATTAATAGATGTTCTCAAATTCGTGTTTAGCTAGCCTCCAGCTTTGATGCCTGTTTTAATTAACAAATGCGTTCTTTGATTAGTAGATGTTTTCATCTTCGTCTTGAACCGGCCTTCGGGTTCGATGCCTGTTTTAATTAATGGATGCCTGCTTGGATTAGCAGATGTTCTCAACTTTGTGTTGAGCCGACCTTCTGGTTCGATGCCTGTTTTAATTAACAAATGCCTTCTTTCATTAGTAGGTGTTCTCAACTTCGTGTTGATCCAACCTTAGGGTTCGATGCCTGTTTTAATTAACGGATGCCTGCTTGGATTAACAGATGTTCTCAACATTGTGTTGTGCAACCTTCGGGTTCGATGCTTGTTTTAATTAACGGAAGCCTTCTTGGATTAGCAGATGTTCTTAACTTCGTGTTGACCCGGCCTTCGAGTTCGATGCCTGTTTTAATTAATGGATCCCTTCTTGGATTAGCAGATGTTCTCAACTTCGCGATGTTCTCAACTTCGCGATGAGCCGGCCTCCGGTTTCAATACCTGTTTTAATTAATAGATGCCTTCTTTGATTAGCAGATGTTCTCAACACCGTGTTGAGTCGGCTATCAGGTTCGATGCCTGTTTTAATTAACAGTTGCCTGCTTCAATTAAAAGATGTTTTCAACTTCTTCGTGAGCCGGTCTTCATGTTCGATGCCTGTTTTAATAAACGTATGCCTCCTTGGATTAGCAGATGTTCTCAACTTCGTGTTGAGTCGGCCTTCGGGTTCGATGCCTGTTTTAATTAACGGATGCCTTCCTGGGTTAGCAGATGTTCTCAACTTCGTGTTGAGCCGACCTTCGTGTTCGATGCCTATTTTAATTAACGGACGCCTGCTTGGATTAGCAGATGTTCTCAACATCGTGTTGAGCCGGCCTTCGGGTTCGATGCCTGTTTTAATTAACGGATGCCTGCCTGGGTTAGCAGGATTTCTCAACTTTGTGGCCTTTGGGTTCGATGCCTGTTTTAATTAACAGATGCCTGCTTGGATTAGCAGGTGTTCTCAAACTCATGTTGAGCCGACCTTTGGGTTCGATGCCTGTTTTAATTAACGGATGCCTTCTTGGATTAGAAGATGTTCTCAACTTCGTGTTGAGCCGGCCTTCGGGTTTGATGCCTGTTTTAATAAACGGATGCCTACTTGGATTAGCAGATGTTCTCAACATCGTGTTTAGCCGGCCTTCGGGTTCGATGCCTGTTTTAATTAACGGATGCCTGCTTGGGTTAGCAGATGTTCTCAACTTCGTGTTGATCCACCCTTCAGGTTCAATTCCTGTTTTAACTAACGGATACCTGCTTGGATTAGGAGATGTTCTCAAATTCGTGTTGAGCTGGCCTCCGGCATTGATGCCTGTTTTAATTAACAAATGCCTTCTTTGATTAGTAGATGTTTTCATCTTCGTCTTGAACCGGCCTTCGGGTTCGATGCCTGTTTTAATTAATGGATGTTTGCTTGGATTAACAGATATTCTCAACTTCGTGTTGAGCCGGCCTTGTGGTTTGATGCTTGTTTTAATTAACAAATGCCTTCTTTCATTAGTAGATGTTCTCAACTTCGTGTTGATCCGACCTTCGGGTTCGATGTTTATTTTGATTAACGGATGCCTGCTTGGATTAGCACATGTTCTCAACTTCGTGTTGAACCGACATTTGGGTTCGATTCCTGATTTAATTAACGGATGAATTTTTGGATTAGCAGATGTTCTCAACTTCGCGATGAGCCGACCTCCGGTTTCGATGCCTGTTTAATTAATAGACGCCTTCTTTGATTAGCAGATGTTCTCAATGTCGTGATGATCCGGCTATTGGGTTCGATGCCTGTTTTAATTAACAGTTGCCTGCTTCAATTAAAAGATGTTCTCAACTTCGTGTTGAGCCGACCTTCAGGTTCGATGCCTGTTTTAATAAACCGATGCCTCCTTGGATTAGCAGAGGTTCTCAACTTTGTGTTGAGCCGGCCTTCGGGTTTGATGCCTGTTTTAATTAACAGATGCCTGCCTTGGTTACCAAATGTTCTCAACTTTGTGTTGATCCGGCCTTCAGGTTCAATTCAATTTTTAATTACCGGATGCCTGCTTGGATTAGCAAATGTTCTTAACTTCTTGTTGAGCCGACCTCTGGCTTCGATGCCTGCTTTAATTAACAGATGCCTCCTTGGATTAGCAGATGTTCTCAACTTCGTGTTGAGCCGGCCTTCGGGTTCGATGTCTGTTTAAATTAACGGATGCCTGCTTGGATTAGCAGATGTTCTTAACTTCGTGTTGAGCCGGCCTTTGGGATCGATGCCTGTTTTAATTAACGCACGCCTGCTTGGATTAGCAGATGTTCTTAACATCGTGTTGAGCCAACCTTAGGGTTCGATGCCTGTTTTAATTAACGGATGCCAGCCTGGTTTAGCAGATGTTCTCAACTTTGTGGCCTTCAGGTTCGATTCCTGTTTTAATTAACAGATGCCTGCTTGGATTTGCAGGTGTTCTCAACTTCGTCTTGAGCCGGCCTTCGTGTTCGATGCCTGTTTTAGATAATGGTTGCCTGCTTGGATTAGCAGATGTTCTCAACATCGTGTTGAGCCGGCCTTCGGGTTCGATGCCTATTTTAATTAAAGGATGCCTGCCTGGATTAGCAGATGTTCTGAACTTCGTGTTGAGCCAACCTTCGGGTTCGATGTCTGTTTTAATTAACGGATGCCTGCTTGGATTAGCAGATGTTCTCAACATCGTGTTGAGCCGGCCTTCGGGTTCGATGCCTGTTTTAATTAACGGATGCCTGCTTAGATTAGCAGATGTTCTCAACTTCGTGTTGAGCCGGCCTTCGGGTTTGATGCCTGTTTTAATTAATAGATGCCTCCTTGAATTAGCAGATGTTTTCAACTTCGTCTTAAACCGTCCTTCGGGTTCGATGCCTATTTTAATTAACGGATGCCTTCTTGGATTAGCAGATGTTCTCAACTTCGTGTTAACCCGTCGTTCAGGTTCGATGCTTATTTTAATTAACGGATGCCTGCTTGGATTAGCAGATGTTCTCAACTTCCTCTTGAGCTGGCCTTCGGGTTCGATGCCTGTTTTAATCAACGAAAGCCTCCTTAAATTAGCAGATGTTCTCAACTTCATCTTGAGCCGACCTTCGGGTTCGATGCCTATTGTAACTAAAGGTTGCCTGCTTGGATTAGCAGATGTTCTCAACTTCGTGTTGAGCCAACCTCTGGCTTCGATGCCTATTTTAATTAACAGGTGCCTTCTTTGATTAGTAGATGTTCTCAACCTCGTGTTGAGTCGGCGTTCGGGTTCGATATCTGTTTTAATTAACAGATGCCTGCTTGGATTAGTAGATGTTCTCAACTTCGTGTTGAGCCGGCCTTCTGGTTCGATGTTTGTTTTAATTAACAAATGCCTTCTTTCATTAGTAGATGTTCTCAACTTCGTGTTGATCCGACCTTCGGGTTCGATGTTTGTTTTGATTAACGGATGCCTACTTGGATTAGCACATGTTCTCAACTTCGTGTTGATCCGGCATTTGGGTTCGATTCCTGATTTAATTAACGGATGAATTTTTGGATTAGCAGATATTCTCAACTTCGCGATGAGCCGGCCTCCGGTTTTGATGCCTGTTTTAATTAATAGACGCCTTCTTTGATTAGCAGATGTTCTCAACGTCGTGATGAGCCGACTTTTGGGTTCGATGCCTGTTTTAATTAACAGTTGCCTGCTTCAATTAAAAGATGTTCTCAACTTCGTGTTGAGCCGACCTTCAGGTTCGATGCCTGTTTTAATAAACGGATGCCTCCTTGGATTAGCAGAGGTTCTCAACTTTGTGTTGAGTCGGGCTTCGGGTTCGATGCCTGTTTTAATTAACAGATGCCTGCCTTGGTTACCAGATGTTCTCAACTTCGTGTTGATCCGGCCTTCAGGTTCAATTCATGTTTTAATTACCGGATGCCTGCTAGGATTAGCAAATGTTTTTAACTTCGTGTTGAGCCGACCTCTGGCTTCGATGCCTGCTTTAATTAACGGATGCCTCCTTGGATTAGCAGATGTTCTCAACTTCGTGTTGAGCCGGCCTTCGGGTTCGATGTCTGTTTGAATTAACGGATGCCTGCTTGGATTAACAGATGTTCTCAACTTCGTGTTGAGCCGACCTTTGGGTTCGATGCCTGTTTTAATTAACGCACGCCTGCTTAGATTAGAAGATGCTCTCAACATCGTGTTGAGCCGGCCTTCGGGTTCAATGCCTGTTTTAATTAACGGATGCCAGCCTGGTTTAGCAGATGTTCTCAACTTTGTGGACATCGGGTTCGATTCCTGTTTTAATTAACGGATGCCTGCTTGGATTTGCAGATGTTCTCAACTTCGTGTTGATCCGGCCTTCAGGTTCAATTCATGTTTTAATTAACGAATGCGTGCTTGGATTAATAGATGTTCTCAACTTCGTGTTTAGCTGACCTTCAGGTTCGATGCCTGTTTTAATTAACGGATGCCTGCTTGGATTCGCAGAAGTTCTCAACATCGTGTTGAGCCGACCTTTAGGTTCAATGACTGTTTTAATTAACGGATGCCTGCCTGGGTTAGCAGATGTTCTCAACTTCGTGGCCTTCGGGTTCGATGCCTATTTTAATTAATAGATGCCTGCTTGGATTAGAAGATGTTCTCAACCTCGTGTTGAGCCAGACTTTGGGTTCGATGCCTGTTTTAATTAATAGATGCCTCCTTGAATTAGCAGATGTTTTCAACTTCGTCCTGAACCGGCCTTCGGGTTCGATGCCTATTTTAATTAACGGATGCCTTCTTGGATTAGCATATGTTCTCAACTTCGTGTTAACCCAGCGTTCAGGTTCGGTGCTTATTTTAATTAACGGATGCCTGGTTGGATTAGCAGATGTTCTCAACTTCCTCTTGAGCCGGCCTTCGGGTTCGATGCCTATTTTAATCAACGAAAGCCTCCTTGGATTAGCATATGTTCTCAACTTCGTCTTGAGCCGGCCTTCGGGTTCGATGCCTTTTTTAATTAACGGTTACTTGCTTGGATTAGCAGATGTTCTCAACTTCGTGTTGAGCCGACCTCTGGCTTCGATGCCTATTTTAATTAACAGGTGCCTTATTTGATTAGCAGATGTTCTCAACTTCGTGTTGAGCCAGCGTTCGGGTTCGATATCTGTTTTAATTAACGGATGCCTGCTTGGATTAGTAGATGTTCTCAACTTCGTGTTGAGCCGGCCTTCGGGTTCGATGCCTGTTTTAATTAACGGATGCCTGCTTGGGTTAGCATAAGTTCTCAATTTCGTGTTGAGCTGGCCTCCGACTTCGATGCCTGTTTTAATTAACAAATTCCTTCTTTGATTAGTACATGTTCTCAACTTTGTGTTGAGCCGACCTTCGGGTTCGATGTCTGTTTTAATTAACGGATTCCTGCTTGGATTAGCAGATATTCTCAACATCGTGTTGAGCCGGCCTTCGGGTTCGATGCCTGTTTTAATTAACGGATGCATGCTTAGATTAGCAGATGTTCTCAACTTCGTGTTGAGCCGGCCTTCGGGTTTGATGCCTGTTTTGATTAATAGATGCCTCCTTGAATTAGCAGATGTTTTCAACTTCGTCTTAAACCGGCCTTCGGGTTCGATGCCTATTTTAATTAACGGATGCCTTCTTGGATTAGTAGATGTTCTCAACTTCGTGTTAACCCGGCGTTCAGGTTCGATGCTTATTTTAATTAACGAATGCCTGCTTGGATTAGCAGATGTTCTCAACTTCCTCTTGAGCCGGCCTTCGGGTTCGACGCCTGTTATAATCAACAAAAGCCTCCTTAAATTAGCAGATGTTCTTAACTTCGTCTTGAGCCGGCCTTCGGGTTCGATGCCTATTTTAATTAACGGTTGCCTGCTTGCATTAACAGATGTTCTCAACTTCGTGTTGAGCCAACCTCTGGCTTCGATGCCTGTTTTAATTAACAGGTGCCTTCTTTGATTATCAGATGTTCTCAACCTCGTGTTGAGCCGGCATTCGGGTTCGATATCTGTTTTAATTAACGGATGCCTGCTTGGATTAGTAGATGTTCTCAATTTCGTGTTGAGCCGGCCTTCGGGTTCGATGCCTGTTTTAATTAACGGATGCCTGCTTGGGTTAGCATAAGTTCTCAACTTCGTGTTGATCCGACCTTCGGGTTCAATTCCTGATTTAATTAACAGATGCCTGCTTGGATTAGCAGATGTTCTCAAATTCGTGTTGAGCTGGCCTTCGGCTTCGATGCCTATTTTAATTAACAAATGCCTTCTTTGATTAGTAGATGTTCTCAACTTCGTGTTGAGCCGACCTTCGGGTTCGATGTCTGTTTTAATTAACGGATGCCTGCTTGGATTAGCAGATATTCTCAACATCGTGTTGAGTCGGCCTTCGGGTTTGATGCCTGTTTTAATTAACGGATGCCTGCTTAGATTAGCAGATGTTCTCAACTTCGTGTTGAGTCGGCCTTCGGGTTTGATGCCTGTTTTAATTAATAGATGCCTCCTTGAATTAGCAGATGTTTTCAACTTCGTCTTGAACCGGCCTTCGGGTTCGATGCCTATTTTAATTAACGGATGCCTTCTTGGATTAGCAGATGTTCTCAACTTCGTGTTAACCCGACGTTCAGGTTCGATGCTTATTTTAATTAACGGATGCATGCTTGGATTAGCAGATGTTCTCAACTTCCTCTTGAGCCGGCCTTCGGGTTCGATGCCTGTTTTAATCAACGAAAGCCTCCTTGGATTAGCAGATGTTCTCAACTTCGTCTTGAGCCGGCCTTCGGGTTCGATGCCTATTTTAATTAACGGTTGCCTGCTTGGATTAGCAGATGTTCTCAACTTCGTGTTGAGCCAACCTCTCGCTTCGATGCCTGTTTTAATTAACAGGTGCCTTCTTTGATTAGCAGATGTTCTCAACCTCGTGTTGAGCCGGCGTTCGGGTTCGATATCTGTTTTAATTAACGGATGCCTTCTTGGATTAGTATAAGTTCTCAACTTCGTGTTGATCCGACCTTCGGGTTCAATTCTTGATTTAATTAACAGATGCTTGTTTTAATTAACGGATGCTTGCTTGGATTAACAGATGTTCTCAATATTGTGTTGTGCAGCCTTCGGGTTCGATGCTTGTTTTAATTAACGGAAGCCTTCTTGGATTAGCAGATGTTCTTAACTTCATGTTGACCCGACCTTCGAGTTCGATGCCTGTTTTAATTAATGGATCCCTTCTTGGATTAGCAGATGTTCTCAACTTCGTGTTGATCCGGCCTTTGGGTTCGATTCCTGTTATAAGTAACTGATGCCTTCTTGGATTAGCAGATGTTCTCAACTTCGCGATGAGCCGGCCTCCGGTTTTGATACCTGTTTTAATTAATAGATGCCTTCTTTGATTAGAAGATGTTCTCAACGTCGTGTTGAGCCGGCTATCAGGTTCGATGTCTGTTTTAATTAACAGTTGCCTGCTTCAATTAAAAGATGTTCTCAACTTCGTGGTGAGCCGACCTTCATTTTCGATGCCTGTTTTAATAAACGTATGCCTCCTTGGATTAGAAGATGTTCTCAACTTCGTGTTGAGTCGGCCTTCAGGTTCGATGCCTGTTTTAATTAACGGATGCCTTCCTGGGTTAGCAGATGTTCTCAACTTCGTGTTGAGCCGACCTTCGTGTTCGATGCCTATTTTAATTAACGGACGCCTGCTTGGATTAGCAGATGTTCTCAACATCGTGTTGAGCCGGCCTTCGGGTTCGATGCCTGTTTTAATTAACGGATGCCTGCCTGAGTTAGCAGATGTTCTCAACTTTGTGGCCTTTGGGTTCGATGCCTGTTTTAATTAACAGATGCCTGCTTGGATTAGCAAGTGTTCTCAAACTCGTGTTGAGCCGGCCTTTGGGTTCGATGCCTGTTTTAATTAACGGATGCCTTCTTGGATTAGAAGATGTTCTCAACTTCGTGTTGAGCCAGCCTTCGGGTTTGATGCCTGTTTTAATAAACGGATGCCTGCTTGGATTAGCAGATGTTCTCAACATCGTGTTTAGCCGGCCTTCGGGTTCGATGCCTGTTTTAATTAACGGATGCCTGCTTGGGTTAGCAGATGTTATCAACTTCGTGTTGATCCGCCCTTCAGGTTCAATTCCTGTTTTAATTAACGGATACCTGCTTGGATTAGGAGATGTTCTCAAATTCGTGTTGAGCTGGCCTCCGGCTTTGATGCCTGTTTTAATTAACAAATGCCTTCTTTGATTAGTAGATGTTTTCATCTTCGTCTTGAACCGGCCTTCGGGTTCGATGCCTGTTTTAATTAATGGATGTTTGCTTGGATTAACAGATGTTCTCAACTTCGTGTTGAGCCGGCCTTCTGGTTCGATGCCTGTTTTAATTAACAAATGCCTTCTTTCATTAGTAGATGTTCTCAAATTCGTGTTGATCCGACCTTCGGGTTCGATGTTTATTTTGATTAACGGATGCCTGCTTGGATTAGCACATGTTCTCAACTTCGTGTTGATCCGGCATTTGGGTTCGATTCCTGATTTAATTAACGGATGAATTTTTGGATTAGCAGATGTTCTCAACTTCGCATGAGCCGACCTCCGGTTTCGATGCCTATTTAATTAATAGACGCCTTCTTTGATTAGCAGATGTTCTCAACGTCGTGATGAGCCGGCTATTGGGTTCGATGCCTGTTTTAATTAACAGTTGCCTGCTTCAATTAAAAGATGTTCTCAACTTCGTGTTGAGCCGACCTTCAGGTTCGATGCCTGTTTTAATAAACCGATGCCTCCTTGGATTAGCAGAGGTTCTCAACTTCGTGTTGATCCGGCCTTCAGGTTTAATTCATGTTTTAATTACCGGATGCCTGCTTGGATTATCAAATGTTCTTAACTTCTTGTTGAGCCGACCTCTGGCTTCGATGCCTGCTTTAATTAACAGATGCCTCCTTGGATTAACAGATGTTCTCAACTTCGTGTTGAGCCGGCCTTTGGGTTCGATGCCTGTTTTAATTAACGCACGCCTGCTCTGATTAGCAGATGTTCTCAACATCGTGTTGAGCCAGCCTTAGGGTTCGATGCCTGTTTTAATTAACGGATGCCAGCCTGGTTTAGCAGATGTTCTCAACTTTGTGGCCTTCGGGTTCGATTCCTGTTTTAATTAACGGATGCCTTCTTGGATTTGCAGGTGTTCTCAACTTCGTCTTGAGCCGGCCTTCGTGTTCGATGCCTGTTTTAGATAATGGTTGCCTGCTTGGATTAGCAGATGTTCTCAACATCGTGTTGAGCCGGCCTTCAGGTTCGATGCCTATTTTAATTAAAGGATGCCTGCTTGGATTACCAGATGTTCTGAACTTCGTGTTGATCCAACCATCGGGTTCGATGTCTGTTTTAATTAACGGATGCCTGCTTGGATTAGCAGATGTTCTCAACATCGTGTTAAGCCGACCTTCGGGTTAGATGCCTGTTTTAATTAACGGATGCCTTCTTGGATTAGCAGATGTTCTCAACTTCGTGTTAACCCGTCGTTCAGGTTCGATGCTTATTTTAATTAACGGATGCCTGCTTGGATTAGCAGATGTTCTCAACTTCCTCTTGAGTCGGCCTTCGGGTTCGATGCCTGTTTTAATCAACGAAAGCCTCCTTAAATAAGCAGATGTTCTCAACTTCGTCTTGAGCCGACCTTCGGGTTCGATGCCTATTTTAATTAACGGTTGCCTGCTTGGATTAGCAGATGTTCTCAACTTCATGTTGAGCCGACCTCTGGCTTTGATGCCTGTTTTAATTAACAGGTGCCTTCTTTGATTAGCAGATGTTCTCAACTTCATGTTGAGCCGGCGTTCGGGTTCGATATCTGTTTTAATTAATGGATGCCTGCTTGGATTAGTAGATGTTCTCAACTTCATGTTGAGCCGGCCTTCGGGTTCGATGCCTGTTTTAATTGACAGATGCCTGCTTGGGTTAGCATAAGTTCTCAATTTCGTGTTGATCCGACATTCGGGTTCAATTCCTGATTTAATTAACAGATGCCTGCTAGGATTAGCAGATGTTCTCAAATTCGAGTTGAGCTGGCCTCCGGCTTCGATGCCTGTTTTAATTAACAAATGCCTTCTTTGATTAGTAGATGTTCTCAATTTCGTGTTGAGCCGACCTTCGGGTTCGATGTCTGTTTTAATTAACGGATTCCTGCTTGGATTAGCAGATATTCTCAACATCATGTTGAGCCGGCCTTCGGGTTCGATGTCTGTTTTAATTAACGGATGCATGCTTAGATTAGCAAATGTTCTCAACTTCGTGTTTAGTCGGCCTTCGGGTTTGATGCCTGTTTTAATTAATAGATGCCTACTTGAATTAGCAGATGTTTTCAACTTCGTCTTAAACCGCCCTTCGGGTTCGATGCCTATTTTAATTAACGGATGCCTTCTTGGATTAGCAGATGTTCTCAACTTCGTGTTAACCCGGCATTCAGGTTCGATGCTTATTTTAATTAACGAATGCCTGCTTGGTTTAGCAGATGTTCTCAACTTCCTCTTGAGCCGGCCTTCGGGTTCGATGCCTGTTATAATCAACGAAAGCCTCCTTAAATTAGCAGATGTTCTCAACTTCGTCTTGAGTCGGCCTTCGGGTTCGATGCCTATTTTAATTAACGGTTGCCTGCTTGGATTAGCAGATGTTCTCAACTTCGTGTTGAGCCGACCTCTGGCTTTGATGCCTATTTTAATTAACAGGTGCCTTCTTTGATTAGCAGATGTTCTCAACCTCGTGTTGAGCCGGCGTTCGGGTTCGATATCTGTTTTAATTAACGGATGCCTGCTTGGATTAGTAGATGTTCTCAACTTCGTGTTGAGCCGACCTTCAGGTTCGATGCCAGTTTTAATTAACGAATGCCTGCTTGGGTTAGCATAAGTTCTCAACTTCGTGTTGATCCGACCTTCGGGTTCAATTCCTGATTTAATTAACAGATGCCTGCTTGGAATAGCAGATGTTCTAAAATTCGTGTTGAGTTGGCCTCCGGCTTCGATGCCTGTTTTAATTAACAAATGCCTTCTTTGATTAGTAGATGTTCTCAACTTCGTGTTGAGCCGACCTTCGGGTTCGATGTCTGTTTTAATTAACGGATGCCTGCTTGGATTAGCAGATATTCTCAACATCGTGTTGAGCCGGCCTTCGGGTTCGATGCCTGTTTTAATTAACAGATGCCTGCTTAGATTAGCATATGTTCTCAACTTCGTGTTGAGCCGGCCTTCGGGTTTAATGCCTGTTTTAATTAATAGATGCCTCCTTGAATTAGCATATGTTTTCAACTTCGTCTTGAACCGGCCTTCGGGTTCGTTGCCTATTTTAATTAACGGATGCCTTCTTGGATTAGCAGAAGTTCTCAACTTCGTGTTAACCCGGCGTTCAGGTTCGATGCTTATTTTAATTAACGGATGCCTGCTTGGATTAGCAGATGTTCTCAACTTCCTCTTGAGCCGGCCTTCGGGTTCGATGCCTGTTATAATCAACGAAAGCCTCCTTAAATTAGCAGATGTTCTCAACTTCGTCTTGAGTCGGCCTTCGGGTTCGATGCCTATTTTAATTAACGGTTGCCTGCTTGGATTAGCAGATGTTCTCAACTTCGTGTTGAGCCGACCTCTGGCTTTGATGCCTATTTTAATTAACAGGTGCCTTCTTTGATTAGCAGATGTTCTCAACCTCGTGTTGAGCCGGCGTTCGGGTTCGATATCTGTTTTAATTAACGGATGCCTGCTTGGATTAGTAGATGTTCTCAACTTCGTGTTGAGCCGACCTTCAGGTTCGATGCCAGTTTTAATTAACGAATGCCTGCTTGGGTTAGCATAAGTTCTCAACTTCGTGTTGATCCGACCTTCGGGTTCAATTCCTGATTTAATTAACAGATGCCTGCTTGGAATAGCAGATGTTCTAAAATTCGTGTTGAGTTGGCCTCCGGCTTCGATGCCTGTTTTAATTAACAAATGCCTTCTTTGATTAGTAGATGTTCTCAACTTCGTGTTGAGCCGACCTTCGGGTTCGATGTCTGTTTTAATTAACGGATGCCTGCTTGGATTAGCAGATATTCTCAACATCGTGTTGAGCCGGCCTTCGGGTTCGATGCCTGTTTTAATTAACAGATGCCTGCTTAGATTAGCATATGTTCTCAACTTCGTGTTGAGCCGGCCTTCGGGTTTAATGCCTGTTTTAATTAATAGATGCCTCCTTGAATTAGCATATGTTTTCAACTTCGTCTTGAACCGGCCTTCGGGTTCGTTGCCTATTTTAATTAACGGATGCCTTCTTGGATTAGCAGAAGTTCTCAACTTCGTGTTAACCCGGCGTTCAGGTTCGATGCTTATTTTAATTAACGGATGCCTGCTTGGATTAGCAGATGTTCTCAACTTCCTCTTGAGCCGGCCTTCGGGTTCGATGCCTGTTATAATCAACGAAAGCCTCCTTAAATTAGCAGATGTTCTCAACTTCGTCTTGAGTCGGCCTTCGGGTTCGATGCCTATTTTAATTAACGGTTGCCTGCTTGGATTAGCAGATGTTCTCAACTTCGTGTTGAGCCGACCTCTGGCTTTGATGCCTATTTTAATTAACAGGTGCCTTCTTTGATTAGCAGATGTTCTCAACCTCGTGTTGAGCCGGCGTTCGGGTTCGATATCTGTTTTAATTAACGGATGCCTGCTTGGATTAGTAGATGTTCTCAACTTCGTGTTGAGCCGACCTTCAGGTTCGATGCCAGTTTTAATTAACGAATGCCTGCTTGGGTTAGCATAAGTTCTCAACTTCGTGTTGATCCGACCTTCGGGTTCAATTCCTGATTTAATTAACAGATGCCTGCTTGGAATAGCAGATGTTCTAAAATTCGTGTTGAGTTGGCCTCCGGCTTCGATGCCTGTTTTAATTAACAAATGCCTTCTTTGATTAGTAGATGTTCTCAACTTCGTGTTGAGCCGACCTTCGGGTTCGATGTCTGTTTTAATTAACGGATGCCTGCTTGGATTAGCAGATATTCTCAACATCGTGTTGAGCCGGCCTTCGGGTTCGATGCCTGTTTTAATTAACAGATGCCTGCTTAGATTAGCATATGTTCTCAACTTCGTGTTGAGCCGGCCTTCGGGTTTAATGCCTGTTTTAATTAATAGATGCCTCCTTGAATTAGCATATGTTTTCAACTTCGTCTTGAACCGGCCTTCGGGTTCGTTGCCTATTTTAATTAACGGATGCCTTCTTGGATTAGCAGAAGTTCTCAACTTCGTGTTAACCCGGCGTTCAGGTTCGATGCTTATTTTAATTAACGGATGCCTGCTTGGATTAGCAGATGTTCTCAACTTCTTCTTGAGCCGGCCTTCGGGTTCGATGCCTGTTTTAATCAACGAAAGCCTCCTTGGATTAGCAGATGTTCTCAACTTCGTCTTGAGCCGGCCTTCGGGTTCGATGCCTATTTTAATTAACGGTTGCCTGCTTGGATTAGCAGATGTTCTCAACTTCGTGTTGAGCCGACCTCTGGCTTCGATGCCTGTTTTAATTAACAGGTGGCTTCTTTGATTAGCAGATGTTCTCAACCTCGTGTTGAGCCGGCGTTCGGGTTCGATATCTGTTTTAATTAATGGATGCCTGCTTGGATTAGTAGATGTTCTCAACTTCTTGTGGAGCCGGCCTTCGGGTTCGATGCCTATTTTAATTAACGGATGCCTGCTTGGGTTAGCATAAGTTCTCAACTTCATGTTGATCCGACCTTCGGGTTCAATTCCTGATTTAATTAACAGATGCCTGCTTGGATTAGAAGATGTTCTCTAATTCGTGTTGAGCTGGCCTCCGGCTTCGATGCCTGTTTTAATTAACAAATGCCTTCTTTGATTAGTAGATGTTCTCAACTTCGTGTTGAGCCGACCTTCGGGTTTGTTGTCTGTTTTAATTAACGGATGCCTGCTTGGATTAGCAGATGTTCTCAACATCGTGTTGAGCCGGCCTTCGGGTTTGATGCCTGTTTTAATTAACGGATGCCTGCTTAGATTAGCAGATGTTCTCAACTTCGTGTTGAGCCGGCCTTCGGGTTCGATGCCTGTTTTAATTAATAGATGCCTCCTTGAATTAGCAGATGTTTTCAACTTCGTCTTGAACCGGCCTTCGGGTTCGATGCCTATTTTAATTAATGGATGCCTTCTTGGATTAGCAGATGTTCTCAACTTCGTGTTAACCCGGCGTTCAGGTTCGATGCTTATTTTAAATAACGGATGCCTGCTTGGATTACCAGATGTTCTCAACTTCCTCTTGAGCCAGCCTTCGGGTTCGATGCCTGTTTTAATCAATGAAAGCCTCCTCGGATTAGCAGATGTTCTCAACTTCGTCTTGACCCGGCCTTCGGGTTTGCTGCCTATTTTAATTAACGGTTGCCTGCTTGGATTAGCAGATGTTCTCTACTTCGTGTTGAGCCGACCTCTAGCTTCGATGCCTGTTTTAACTAACAGGTGCCTTCTTTGATTAGCAGATGTTCTCAACTTCGTGTTGAGCCGGCCTTCGGGTTCGATATCTATTTTAATTAACGGATGCCTGCTTGGATAAGTAAATGTTCTCAACTTCGTGTTGAGCCGGCCTTCGAGTTCGATGCCTGTTTTAATGAACGGATGCCTGCTTGGGTTAGCATATGTTCTCAACTTCGTGTTGATCCGACCTTCAGGTTCAATTCCTGATTTCATTAACAGATGCCTGCTTGGATTAGTAGATGTTCTCAAATTCGTGTTGAGCTGGCCTCCAGCTTCGATGCCTGTTTTAATTAACAAATGCCTTCTTTGATTAGTAGATATTCTCAACTTCGTGTTGAGCTGACCTTCAGGTTCGATGTCTGTTTTAATTAACGAATGCCTACTTGGATAAGCAGATGTTCTCAACATCGTGTTGAGCCGGCCTTCGGGTTTGATGCCTGTTTTAATTAACGGATGCCTGCTTAGATTAGCAGATGTTCTCAACTTCGTGTTGAGTAGGCCTTCGGGTTCGATGCCTGTTTTAATTAATAGATGCCTCATTGAATTAGCAGATGTTTTCAACTTCGTCTTGAACCGGCCTTCGGGTTCGATGCCTATTTTAATTAACAGATGCCTTCTTGGATTAGCAGATGTTCTCAACTTCGTGTTAACCCGGCGTTCAGGTTCGATGCTTATTTTAATTAACGGATGCCTGCTTGGGTTAGCAGATGTTCTCAACTTCCTCTTGAGTCGGCCTTCAGGTTCGATGCCTGTTTTAATCAACGAAAGCCTCCTTGGTTTAGCAGATGTTCTCAACTTCGTCTTGAGCCGGCCTTCGGGTTCGATGCCTATTTTAATTAACGGTTGCCTGCTTAGATTAGCAGATGTTCTCAACTTCGTGCTTAGCCGACCTCTGGCATCGATGCCTGTTTTAATTAACAGGTGCCTTCTTTGATTAGCAGATGTTCTCAACTTCGTGTTGAGCCGGCATTCGGGTTCGATATCTGTTTTAATTAACGGATGCCTGCTTGGATTAGTAAATGTTCTCAACTTCGTGTTGAGCCGGCCTTCGGGTTCGATGCCTCTTTTAATGAACGGATGCCTGCTTGGGTTAGCATATGTTCTCAACTTCGTGTTGATCCGACCTTTAGGTTCAATTTGTGATTTAATTAATAGATGCCTGCTTGGATTAGAAGATGTTCTCAAATTCGTTTTGAGCTGGCCTCCGGCTTCGATGCCTGTTTTAATTAACAAATGCCTTCTTTGATTAGTAGATATTCTCAACTTCGTGTTGAGCCGACCTTCGGGTTCGATGTCTGTTTTAATTAACGGATGCCTGCTTGGATTAGCAGATGTTCTCAACATCGCGTTGAGCCGGCCTTCGGGTTTGATGCCTGTTTTAATTATAGCATGCCTGCTTAGATTAGCAGATGTTCTCAACTTCGTGTTGAGTCGGCCTTCGGGTTCGATGCCTGTTTTAACTAATAGATGCCTCCTTGAATTAGCAGATGTTTTCAACTTCGTCTTGAACCGGCCTTCGGGTTCGATGCCTATTTTAATTAACGGATGCCTTCTTGGATTAGCAGATGTTCTCAACTTCGTGTTAACCCGACGTTCAGGTTCGATGCTTATTTTAATTAACAGATGCCTGCTTGGGTTAGCAGATGTTCTCAACTTCCTCTTGAGCCGGCCTTCAGGTTCGATGCCTGTTTTAATCAACGAAAGCCTACTTGGTTTAGCAGATGTTCTCAACTTCGTCTTGAGCCGGCCTTCGGGTTCGATGCCTATTTTAATTAACGGTTGCCTGCTTAGATTAGCAGATGTTCTCAACTTCGTGTTGAGCCGAACTCTGGCATCGATGCCTGTTTTAATTAACAGGTGCCTTCTTTGATTAGCAGATGTTCTCAACTTCGTGTTGAGCCGGCATTTGGGTTCGATATCTGTTTTAATTAACGGATGCCTGCTTGGATTAGTAAATGTTCTCAACTTCGTGTTGAGCCGGCCTTTGGGTTCGATGCCTATTTTAATGAACGGATGCCTGCTTGGGTTAGCATATGTTCTCAACCTCGTGTTGATCCGACCTTTAGGTTCAATTTGTGATTTAATTAATAGATGCCTGCTTGGATTAGAAGATGTTCTCAAATTCGTGTTGAGCTGGCCTCCGGCTTCGATGCCTGTTTTAATTAACAAATGCCTTCTTTGATTAGTAGATATTCTCAAATTCGTGTTGAGCCGACCTTCGGGTTCAATGTCTGTTTTAATTAATGGATGCCTGCTTGGATTAGCAGATGTTCTCAACATCGTGTTGAGCCAGCCTTCGAGTTTGATGTCTGTTTTAATTAAGGAATGCCTGCTTAGATTTGTAGATGTTCTCAACTTCGTGTTGAGCCGGCCTTCGGGTTCGATGCCTGTTTTAATTAATAGATGCCTCCTTGAATTAGCAGATGTTTTCAACTTCGTTTTGAACCGGACTTCGGGTTCGATGCCTATTTTAATTAACGGATGCCTTCTTGGATTAGCAGATGTTCTCAACTTCGTGTTAACCCGGCGTTCAGGTTCGATGCTTATTTTAAATAACGGATGCCTGCTTGGATTAGCAGATGTTCTCAACTTCCTCTTGAGCCGGCCTTCGGGTTCGATGCCTGTTTTAATCAATGAAAGCCTCCTCGGATTAGCAGATGTTCTCAACTTCGTCTTGACCCGGCCTTCGGGTTTGCTGCCTATTTTAATTAACGGTTGCCTGCATGGATTAGCAGATGTTCTCATCTTCGTGTTGAGCCGACCTCTGGCTTCGATGCCTGTTTTAATTAACAGGTGCCTTCTTTGATTAGCAGATGTTCTCAACTTCGTGTTGAGCTGGCCTTCGGGTTCGATATCTATTTTAATTAACGGATACCTGCTTGGATTAGTAAATGTTCTCAACTTCGTGTTGAGCCGGCCTTCGGGTTCGATGCCTGTTTTAATGAACGGATGCCTGCTTGGGTTAGCATATGTTCTCAACTTCGTGTTGATCCGACCTTCAGGTTCAATTCCTGATTTCATTAACAGATTCCTGCTTGGATTAGCAGATGTTCTCAAATTCGTGTTGAGCTGGGCTCCGGCTTCGATGCCTGTTTTAATTAACAAATGCCTTCTTTAATTAGTAGATATTCTCAACTTCGTGTTGAGCCGACCTTCGGGTTCAATGTCTGTTTTAATTAACGGATGCCTACTTGGATTAGCAGATGTTCTCAACATCGTGTTGAGCCGGCCTTCGGGTTTGATGCCTGTTTTAATTAACGGATGCCTGCTTAGATTAGCAGATGTTCTCAACTTCGTGTTGAGTCGGCCTTCGGGTTCGATGCCTGTTTTAATTAATAGATGCTTCCTTGAATTAGCAGATGTTTTCAACTTCGTCTTGAACCGGCCTTCGGGTTCGATGCCTATTTTAATTAACGGATGCCTTCTTGGATTAGCAGATGTTCTCAACTTCGTGTTAACCCGGCGTTCAGGTTTGATGCTTATTTTAATTAACGGATTCCTGCTTGGGTTAGCAGATGTTCTCAACTTCCTCTTGAGCCGGCCTTCAGGTTCGATGCCTGTTTTAATCAACGAAAGCCTCCTTGGTTTAGCAGATGTTCTCAACTTCGTCTTGAGCCGGCCTTCGGGTTCGATGCCTATTTTAATTAACGGTTGCCTGCTTAGATTAGCAGATGGTCTCAACTTCGTGTTGAGCCGACCTCTGGCATCGATGCCTGTTTTAATTAACAGGTGCCTTCTTTGATTAGCAGATGTTCTCAACTTCGTGTTGAGCCGGCATTCGGGTTCGATATCTGTTTTAATTAACGGATGCCTGCTTGGATTAGTAAATGTTCTCAAGTTCGTGTTGAGCCGGCCTTCGGGTTCGATGCCTATTTTAATGAACGGATGCCTGCTTGGGTTAGCATATGTTCTCAACTTCGTGTTGATCCGACCTTTAGGTTCAATTTGTTATTTAATTAATAGATGCCTGCTTGGATTAGAAGATGTTCTCAAATTCGTGTTGAGCTGGCCTCCGGCTTCGATGCCTGTTTTAATTAACAAATACCTTCTTTGATTAGTAGATATTCTCAACTTCGTGTTGAGCCGACCTTCGGGTTCGATGTCTGTTTTAATTAACGGATGCCTGCTTGGATTAGCAGATGTTCTCAACATCGTGTTGAGCCGGCCTTCGGGTTTGATGCCTGTTTTAATTAACGGATGCCTGCTTAGATTAGCAGATGTTCTCAACTTCGTGTTGAGTCGGCCTTCGGGTTCGATGCCTGTTTTAATTAATAGATGCCTCCTTGAATTAGCAGATGTTTTCAACTTCGTCTTGAACCGGCCTTCGGGTTCGATGCCTATTTTAATTAACAGATGCCTTCTTGGATTAGCAGATGTTCTCAATTTCGTGTTAACCCGGCATTCAGGTTCGATGCTTATTTTAATTAACGGATGCCTGCTTGGGTTAGCAGATGTTCTCAACTTCCTCTTGAGCCGGCCTTCAGGTTCGATGCCTGTTTTAATCAACGAAAGCCTCCTTGGTTTAGCAGATGTTCTCAACTTCGTCTTGAGCCAGCCTTCGGGTTCGATGCCTATTTTAATTAACGGTTGCCTGCTTAGATTAGCAGATGTTCTCAACTTCGTGTTGATCCGACCTCTGACATCGATGCCTGTTTTAATTAACAGGTGCCTTCTTTGATTAGCAGATGTTCTCAACTTCGTGTTGAGCCGACATTCGGGTTCGATATCTGTTTTAATTAACGGATGCCTGCTTGGATTAGTAAATGTTCTCAACTTCATGTTGAGCCGGCCTCTGGTTCGATGCCTATTTTAATGAACGGATGCCTGCTTGGGTTAGCATATGTTCTCAACTTCGTGTTGATCCGACCTTTAGGTTCAATTTGTGATTTAATTAATAGATGCCTGCTTGGATTAGAAGATGTTCTCAAATTCTTGTTGAGCTGGCCTCCGGCTTCGATGCCTGTTTTAATTAACAAATGCCTTCTTTGATTAGTAGATTTTCTCAAATTCGTGTTGAGCCGACCTTCGGGTTCAATGTCTGTTTTAATTAATGGATGCCTGCTTGGATTAGCAGATGTTCTCAACATCGTGTTGAGCCAGCCTTCGGGTTTGATGTCTGTTTTAATTAACGGATGCCTGCTTAGATTAGCAGATGTTCTCAACTTCGTGTTGAGTCGGCCTTTGGGTTCGATGCCTGTTTTAATTAATAGACGCTTCCTTGAATTAGCAGATGTTTTCAACTTCGTCTTGAACCGGCCTTCGGATTCGATGCCTATTTTAATTAACGGATGCCTTCTTGGATTAGCAGATGTTCTCAACTTCGTGTTAACCCGGTGCTCAGGTTCGATGCTTATTTTAATTAACGGATGCCTGCTTGGATTAGCAGATGTTCTCAACTTCCTCTTGAGCCGGCCTTCGGGTTCGATGCCTGTTTTAATCAAGGAAAGCCTCCTTGGATTAGCAGATGTTCTCAACTTCGTTTTGAGCCGGCCTTCGGGTTTGATGCCTATTTTAATTAACGGTTGCCTGCTTGGATTAGCAGATGTTCTCAACTTCGTGTTTAGCCGACCTCTGGCTTCGATGCCTGTTTTAATTAACAGGTGCCTTCTTTGATTAGCAGATGTTCTCAACTTCGTGTTGAGCCGGCCTTCGGGTTCGATATCTGTTTTAATTAACAGATGCCTGCTTGGATTAGTAAATGTTCTCAACTTCGTGTTGAGCCGGCCTTCGGGTTCGATGCCTATTTTAATGAACGGATGCCTGCTTGGGTTAGCATATGTTCTCAACTTCGTGTTGATCCGACCTTTAGGTTCAATTTCTGATTTAATTGACAAATGCCTGCTTGGATTAGCAGATGTTCTCAAATTCGTGTTGAGCTGGCCTCCAACTTCAATGCCTGTTTTAATTAACAAATGCCTTCTTTAATTAGTAGATATTCTCAACTTCGTGTTGAGCCGACCTTCGGGTTCGATGTTTGTTTTAATTAACGGATGCCTGCTTGGATTAGCAGATGTTCTCAACATCGTGTTGAGCCAGCCTTCCGGTTTGATGCCTGTTTTAATTAACGGATGCCTGTTTAGATTAGCAGATGTTCTCAACTTCGTGTTGAGCCGACCTTCGGGTTCGATGCCTGTTTTAATTAATAGATGCCTCCTTGAATTAGAAGATGTTTTCAACTTCGTCTTGAACCGGCCTTCGGGTTCGATGCCTATTTAAATTAACGGATGCCTTCTTGGATTAGCAGATGTTCCCAACTTCGTGTTAACCCGTCGTTCAGGTTCGATGCTTATTTTTATTAACGGATGCCTTCTTGGATTAGCAGATGTTCTCAACTTCCTCTTGAGCCGGCCTTCGGGTTCGATGCCTGTTTTAATCAACGAAAGCCTCATTGGATTAGCAGATGTTCTCAACTTCGTCTTGAGTCGGCCTTCGGGTTTGATGCCTATTTTAATTAACGGTTGCCTGCTTGGATTAGCAGATGTTCTCAACTTCGTGTTGAGCCGACCTCTGGCTTCGATGCCTGTTTTAACTAACAGATACCATCTTTGATTAGCAGATGTTCTCAACTTTGTGTTGAGCCGGCCTTCGGGTTCGATATCTGTTTTAATTAACGGATGCCTGCTTAGATTAGTAGATGTTCTCAACATCGTGTTGAGCCGACCTTCGGGTTTGAAGCCTGTTTTAATTAACGGATGCCTGCTTGAGTTAGCATATGTTCTTAACTTCGTGTTGATCCGACCTTCAGGTTCAATTCCTGATTTAATTAACAGATGCCTGCTTGGATTAGCAGATGTTCTCAAATTCGTGTTGAGCCGACCTTCGGGTTCGATGCCTGTTTTAATCAAGAAAAACCTCCTTGGAGTAGCAGATGTTCTCAACTTCGTCTTGAGTCGGCCTTCGAATTCGATGCCTATTTTAATTAACGGATGCCTTCTTGGATTAGAAGATGTTCTCAACTTCGTGTTTAACCGGCTTTCCGGTTCGATGCCTGTTTTAATTAACGGGTGCCTATTTTGATTAGCAGATGTTCTCAACTTCGTGTTAAGCCGACCTTCGGGTTCGATGTCTGTTTTAATTAACGGATGCCTGCTTGGATTAATAGATGTTCTGAACTTCGTGTTGAGCCGGCCTTCGGGTTCGATGCCTATTTTAATTAACGGATGCCTGCCTGGGTTAGCAGATGTTGTCAACTTCGTGGCCTTCGGGTTCGATGCCTATTTTAATAAACATATGCCTGCTTGGATTAGAAGATGTTCTCAACCTCTTGTTGAGCCAACCTTTGGGTCCGATGCCTGTGTTAATTTACGGATGCCTGCTTGGATTAGCAGATGTACTCAACTTCGTCCTGAACCGGCCTTCGGGTTCGATGCCTATTTTAATTAACGGATGCCTTCTTGGATTAGCAGATGTTCTCAACTTCGTGTTAACCCGGGGTTTAGGTTCGATGCTTATTTTAATTAACAAATGCCTGCTTGGATTAGCAGATGTTCTCAACTTCGTCTAGAGCCGGCCTTCGGGTTCGATGCCTGTTTTAATCAATGAAAGCCTCCTTGGATTAGCACATGTTCTCAACTTCGTCTTGAGTCGGCATTCGGGTTCGATGCCTGTTTTAATTAACGGATGCCTTCTTGGATTAGCAGATGTTTTCAACTTCGTGTTTAACTGGACTTCGGGTTCGATGCATGTTTTAATTAACGGATGCCTGCTTGGATTAGCAGATGTTCTCAACTTCGTGTTGAGCCGGCCATCGGGTTCGATGTCTATTTTAATTAACGGATGCCTGCTTGGATTAACAGATTTTCTTAACTTTGTGTTCAGCTGACCATCGGGTTCGATGCATGTTTTAATTAACGGATGGCTACTTGGATTGGCACATGTTCTCAACTTTGTGTTGAGCCGGCCTTCGGGTCTGATGCCAGTTTTTTTAACGGATGCCTACCTGGGTTAGCAGATGTTCTCAACTTCGTGGCCTTCGGGTTCGATGCCTATTTTAATTAACGGATGCCTGCTTGGATTAGAAGATGTTCTCAACCTCGTGTTGAGCCGACCTTTGGGTTGGATGCCTGTTTTAATTAACGGATGCCTACAAGGATTAGAAGATGTTCTCAACTTCGTGTTGAGCCGGCCTTCGGGTTCGATGCCTGTTTTAATCAACGAAAGCCTCCTTGGATTAGGAGATGTTCTCAACCTTCTTCTTGAGCAGGCCTTCGGGTTCGATGCTTGTTTTAATTAACGGATGCCTTATTGGATCAGCAGATGTTCTCAACTTCGTGTTGAACCGGCCTTCAGGTTCGATGCCTGTTTTAGTTAACAGATGCCTACTTGGATTAGCAGATGTTTTTAACTTCGTGTTGAGCCAGCCTTCGGGTTCGATGTATGTTTTAACTAAAGGATGCCTGCTTAGATTAACAGATTTTCACAACTTCGTGTTGAGCCATCCTTCGGGTTCGATGCCTATTTTAATTAACGGATACCCGCTAGGATTAGCAGATGTTCTCAACTTCGTGTTGAGCCGGCCTTCGGGTCCGATGCCTGTTTTTATTAACGGATGCCTGCCTGGGTTAGCAGATGTTCTCAACTTCGTGGCCTTCGGGTTCGATGCCTATTTTAATAAACATATGCCTGCTTGGATTAGAAGATGTTCTCAACCTCGTGTTGAGCCGACCTTTGGGTTCGATGCCTGCTTGGATTAGCAGATGTACTCAACTTCGTCTTGAACCGACCTTCGGGTTCGATGCCTATTTTAATTAACAGATGCCTTCTTGGATTAGCAGATGTTCGCAACTTCGTGTTAACCCGAGCTTTAGGTTCGATGCTTATTTTAATTAACAGATGCCTGCTTAGATTAGCAGATGTTCTCAACTTCGTTTTGAGTCGGCCTTCGGGTTCGATGCCTGTTTTAATCAATGAAAGCCTCCTTGGATTAACACATGTTCTCAACTTCATCTTGAGCCGGCCTTCACGTTCGATGCTTGTTTTAATTAACGGATGCCTTCTTGGATTAGCAGATGTTTTCAACTTCGTGTTGAACTGGACTTCGGGTTCGATGCCTGTTTTAATTAACGGATGCCTGCTTGGATTAAC
Organism: Lathyrus sativus; assembly: GCA_963859935.3. Lineage (NCBI taxonomy): Eukaryota > Viridiplantae > Streptophyta > Magnoliopsida > Fabales > Fabaceae > Lathyrus > Lathyrus sativus. Next base: position 240,998,041 of record OZ012741.1, read on the forward strand.
GGATGTTCTCAACTTCGTGTTGAGCCGGCCTTCGGGTTCGATGTTTATTTTAATTAACGGATGCCTGCTTGGATTAACAGATGTTCTAAACTTCGTGTCCAGCCGACCATCGGGTTCGATGCCTGTTTTAATTAATGGATGGCTGCTTGGATTAGCACATGTTCTCAACTTCGTGTTGAGTCGGCCTTCGGGTCCGATGCCAGTTTTTTTTAATGGATGCCTGCCTGGGTTAGCAGATGTTCTCAACTTCGTGGCCTTCGGGATCGATGCCTATTTGAATTAACGGATGCCTGCTTGGATTAAAAGATGTTCTCAACCACGTGTTGAGCCGACCTTTGGGTTGGATTCCTGTTTTAATTAACGGATGCCTGCTATGATTAGCAGATGTTCTCAACTTCGTGTTGAGCCGGACTTCGGGTTCAATGACTGTTTTAATTAACGGATACCTTCTTAGATTAGCAGATGTTCTCAACTTCGTGTTAACCCGGCCTTCAGGTTTGATGCTTATTTTAATTAACGAATGCCTGCTTGGATTAGCAGATGTTCTCAACTTCGTCTTGAGTCGGCCTTCGGGTTCGATGCCTGTTTTAATCAACGAAAGCCTCTTTGGATTAGGAGATGTTCTCAACCTTCTTCTTGAGCCGGCCTTCGGGTTCGATGCCTGTTTTAATTAACGGATGCCTTATTGGATTAGCAGATGTTCTCAACTTCGTGTTGAACCGGCCTTCGGGTTCGATGCCTGTTTTAATTAACGGATGCCTGCTTGGATTAGCAGATGTTTTTAACTTCGTGTTGAGCCGGCCTTCGGTTCGATGTCTGTTTAATTAACGGATGCCTGCTTAGATTAACAGATGTTCTCAACTTCGTGTTGAGCCATCCTTCGGGTTCGATGCCTATTTTAATTAAAGGATACCCGCTAGGATTAGCAGATGTTCTCAACTTCGTGTTGAGCCGGCCTTCGGGTCCGATGCCTGTTTTTATTAACGGATGCCTGCCTGGGTTAGCAGATGTTCTCAACTTCGTGGCCTTCGGGTTCGATGCCTATTTTAACTAACAGATGCCTGCATGCATTAGAAGATGTTATCAACCTCGTTTTGAGCCGGTCTTTAGGTTCGATGCCTGCTTTAATTAACGAATGCCTGCGTGGATTAGCAGATGTTCACAACTTCGTCTTGAACCGGCCTTTGGGTTCGATGCCTGTTTTAATTAATGGATGCCTGCTTTGATTAGCAGATGTTCTCAACTTCGTGTTGAGCCGGCCTTCGGGTTCGATGACTGTTATAATTAACGGATGCCTTCTTAGATTAGCAGATGTTCTCAACTTCGTGTTAATCCGGCCTTCAGGTTCGATGCTTATTTTAATTAACGAATTCCTGCTTGGATTAGCAGATGTTCTCAACTTCGTCTTGAGTCGGCCTTCTGGTTCGATGCCTGTTTTAATCAACGAAAGCCTCCTCGGCTTAGAAGATGTTCTCAACCTTCTTCTTGAGCCGGCCTTCGGGTTCGATGCATGTTTTAATTAACAGATTCATTCTTGGATTAGCAGATGTTCTCAACTTCGTGTTGAACCGGCCTTCGGGTTCGATTCCTGTTTTAAGTAACAGATGCTTGCTTGGATTAGAAGATGTTCTTAACTTCGTGTTGAGCTGGACTCTGGGTTCGATTTCTGTTTTAAAAAACGGATGCCTTCTTGGATTAGTAGATGTTCTCAACTTCATGTTGAGCCGACCTTCGGGTTCGATGTCTGTTTTAATTAACGGATGCGTGCTTGGATTAGCAGATGTTCTCAACTTTGTGTTGAGCCGGCCTTCGGGTTCGATGCCTATTTTAATTAACGGATGCCTTCTTGGGTTAGCAGATGTTCATAACTTTGTGTTGACCCGGCCTTCGAGTTGGATGCCTGTTTTAATTAATGGATGCCTTCTTGGATTAGAAGATGTTCTCAACTTCGTGTTAATCCGGCCTCTGGGTTCGATTCCTGTTTTAAGTAACGGATGCCTTCTTGGATTAGAAAATGTTCTCAACTTTGCGATGAGCCGGCCTCCGGCTTCGATGCATGCTTTACTTAATAGATGCCTTCATTGATTAGCAGATGTTCTCAACATCGTGTTGAGCCGACTATCGGGTTCGATGCCTGTTTTAATTAACCGTTGCCTGCTTCAATTAGAAGATGTTCTCAACATCGTCTTGAGCCGGCCTTCGGGTTCGATGCCTGTTTTAATTAACGGATGCCTGCCTGGGTTAGCAGATGTTCGCAACTCCGTGTTCATCCGGCCTTCAGGTTCAATTCATGTTTTAATTAACGGATGCATGCTTGGATTAGCAGATGTTCTCAACTTCGTGTTGAACCGACCTCTGGCTTCGATGCCTGTTTTAGTTAACAGATGCCTTCTTTGATTAGTAGATGTTCTCAACTTCGTGTTGAGCCGGCCTTCGGGATTGATGTCTGTTTTAATTAACGGATGCCTGCTTGGATTAGCAGATGTTCTCAACTTCGTGTTGAGCCGGCCTTCGGGTTCGATTCCTATTTTAATTAACGGACGCCTGCTTGGATTAGCAGATGTTCTCAACACTGTTTTGATCCGGCCTTCGGATTCGATGCCTGTTTTAGATAATGGATGCCTGCTTGGATTAGCATATGTTCTCAAGTTCGTGGCCTTCGGGTTCGATGCCTGTTTTCATTAGCGGATGCCTGCTTGGATAAGAAGATGTTCTTAACTTCGTGTTGAGCCGGCCTTCGGGTTCGATGTCTGTTTTAGATAATGGTTTCCTGCTTGGATTAGCAGATGTTCTCAACATCATGTTGAGCCGGCCTTCGGGTTCGATGTCTGTTTTAATTAACGGATGCCTGCTTGGATTAGCAGATGTTATCAACTTCGTGTTGAGCCGGCCTTCGGGTTTAAAGCCTGTTTTAATTAACGGATGCCTGCTTGGATTTGCAGATGTTCTCAACTTCTTCTTGAGTTGGACTTCGGGTTCGATGCCTGTTTTAATTAACGGATGCCTGCCTGGGTTAGCAGATGTTCTCAACTTTGTGGCCTTCTGATTCGATGCCTGTTTTAATTAATAGATGCCTACTTGGATTATCATATGTTCTCAACCTCGTGTTAAGCCGGCCTTTGGGTTCGATGCTTGTTTTAATTAACAGATGCCTGCTTGGATTAGCAGATGTTCTCAACTTCGTCTTGAGCCGGACTTCGGTTTTGATGCCTGTTTTAGATAATGGTTGCCTGCTTGGATTAGCAGATGTTCTCAACATCGTGTTGAGTCGGCCTTCGGGTTCGATGTCTGTTTTAATTAACGGATGCCTGCTTGGATTAGCAAATGTTATCAACTTCGTGTTGAGCCGACCTTCGGGTTTAAAGCCTGTTTTAATTAACGGATGCCTGCTTGGATTTGCAGATGTTCTCAACTTCGTCTTGAGTCGGCCTTCGGGTTCGATGCCTGTTTTAATTAACGGATGCCTGCCTGGGTTAGAAGATGTTCGCAACTCCGTGTTGATCCGGCCTTCAGGTTCAATTCATGTTTTAATTAACGGATGCATGCTTGGATTAGCAGATGTTCTCAACTTCGTGTTGAGCCGACCTCTGGCTTCGATGCCTGTTTTAGTTAACAGATGCCTTCTTTGATTAGTAGATGTTCTCAACTTCGTGTTGAGCCGGCCTTCGGGATCGATGTCTGTTTTAATTAACGGATGCCTGCTTGGATTAGCAGATGTTCTCAACTTCGTGTTGAGCCGGCCTACGGGTTCGATTCCTATTTTAATTAACGGACGCCTGCTTGGATTAGCAGATGTTCTCAACACTGTTTTGATCCGGCCTTCGGATTCGATGCCTGTTTTAGATAATGGATGCCTGCTTGGATTAGCAGATGTTCTAATGTTCGTGGCCTTCGGGTTCGATGCCTGTTTTCATTAACGGATGCCTGCTTGGATAAGAAGATGTTCTTAACTTCGTGTTGAGCCGGCCTTCGGGTTCGATGCCTGTTTTAGATAATGGTTTCCTGCTTGTATTAGCAGATGTTCTCAACATCATGTTGAGCCGGCCTTCGGGTTCGATGTCTGTTTTAATTAACGGATGCCTGCTTGGATTAGCAGATGTTATCAACTTCGTGTTGAGCCGGCCTTCGGGTTTAAAGCCTGTTTTAATTAACGGATGCCTGCTTGGATTTGCAGATGTTCTAGACTTCTTCTTGAGCCGGACTTCGGGTTCGATGCCTGTTTTAATTAACGGATGCCTGCCTGGGTTAGCAGATGTTCTCAACTTTGTGGCCTTCTGATTCGATGCCTGTTTTAATTAATAGATGCCTACTTGGATTATCATATGTTCTCAACCTCGTGTTAAGCCGGCCTTTGGGTTCGATGCTTGTTTTAATTAACAGATGCCTGCTTGGATTAGCAGATGTTCTCAACTTCGTCTTGAGCCGGACTTCGGTTTTGATGCCTGTTTTAGATAATGGTTGCCTGCTTGGATTAGCAGATGTTCTCAACATCGTGTTGAGTCGGCCTTCGGGTTCGATGTCTGTTTTAATTAACGGATGCCTGCTTGGATTAGCAAATGTTATCAACTTCGTGTTGAGCCGACCTTCGGGTTTAAAGCCTGTTTTAATTAACGGATGCCTGCTTGGATTTGCAGATGTTCTCAACTTCGTCTTGAGTCGGCCTTCGGGTTCGATGCCTGTTTTAATTAACGGATGCCTGCCTGGGTTAGCAGATGTTCGCAACTCCGTGTTGATCCGGCCTTCAGGTTCAATTCATGTTTTAATTAACGGATGCATGCTTGGATTAGAAGATGTTCTCAACTTCGTGTTGAGCCGACCTCTGGCTTCGATGCCTGTTTTAGTTAACAGATGCCTTCTTTGATTAGTAGATGTTCTAAACTTCGTGTTGAGCCGGCCTTCGGGATCGATGTCTGTTTTAATTAACGGATGCCTGCTTGGATTAGCAGATGTTCTCAACTTCGTGTTGAGCCGGCCTTCGGGTTCGATTCCTATTTTAATTAACGGACGCCTGCTTGGATTAGCAGATGTTCTCAACACTGCTTTGATCCGGCCTTCGGATTCGATGCCTGTTTTAGATAATGGATGCCTGCTTGGATTAGCAGATGTTCTCAAGTTCGTGGCCTTCGGGTTCGATGCCTGTTTTCATTAACGGATGCCTGCTTGGATAAGAAGATGTTCTTAACTTCGTGTTGAGCCGGCCTTCGGGTTCGATGCCTGTTTTAGATAATGGTTTCCTGCTTGGATTAGCAGATGTTCTCAACATCATGTTGAGCCGGCCTTCGGGTTCGATGTCTGTTTTAATTAACGGATGCCTGCTTGGATTAGCAGATGTTATCGACTTCGTGTTGAGCCGGCCTTCGGGTTTAAAGCCTGTTTTAATTAACGGATGCCTGCTTGGATTTGCAGATGTTCTCAACTTCTTCTTGAGCCGGACTTCGGGTTCGATGCCTGTTTTAATTAACGGATGCCTGCCTGGGTTAGCAGATGTTCTCAACTTTGTGGCCTTCTGATTCGATGCCTGTTTTAATTAATAGATGCCTACTTGGATTATCATATGTTCTCAACCTCGTGTTAAGCCGGCCTTTGGGTTCTATGCCTGTTTTAATTAACAGATGCCTGCTTGGATTAGCAGATGTTCTCAACTTCGTCTTGAGCCGGACTTCGGTTTTGATGCCTGTTTTAGATAATGGTTGCCTGCTTGGATTAGCAGATGTTCTCAACATCGTGTTGAGTCGGCCTTCGGGTTCGATGTCTGTTTTAATTAACGGATGCCTGCTTGGATTAGCAAATGTTATCAACTTCGTGTTGAGCCGACCTTCGAGTTTAAAGCCTGTTTTAATTAACGGATGCCTGCTTGGATTTGCAGATGTTCTCAACTTCGTCTTGAGTCGGCCTTCGGGTTCGATGCCTGTTTTAATTAACGGATGCCTGCCTGGGTTAGAAGATGTTCGCAACTCCGTGTTGATCCGGCCTTCAGGTTCAATTCATGTTTTAATTAACGGATGCATGCTTGGATTAGCAGATGTTCTCAACTTCGTGTTGAGCCGACCTCTGGCTTCGATGCCTGTTTTAGTTAACAGATGCCTTCTTTGATTAGTAGATGTTCTCAACTTCGTGTTGAGCCGGCCTTCGGGATCGATGTCTGTTTTAATTAACGGATGCCTGCTTGGATTAGCAGATGTTCTCAACTTCGTGTTGAGCCGGCCTACGGGTTCGATTCCTATTTTAATTAACGGACGCCTGCTTGGATTAGCAGATGTTCTCAACACTGTTTTGATCCGGCCTTCGGATTCGATGCCTGTTTTAGATAATGGATGCCTGCTTGGATTAGCAGATGTTCTCATGTTCGTGGCCTTCGTGTTCGATGCCTGTTTTCATTAACGGATGCCTGCTTGGATAAGAAGATGTTCTTAACTTCGTGTTGAGCCGGCCTTCGGGTTCGATGCCTGTTTTAGATAATGGTTTCCTGCTTGGATTAGCAGATGTTCTCAACATCATGTTGAGCCGGCCTTCGGGTTCGATGTCTATTTTAATTAACGGATGCCTGCTTGGATTAGCAGATGTTATCAACTTCGTGTTGAGCCGGCCTTCGGGTTTAAAGCCTGTTTTAATTAACGGATGCCTGCTTGGATTTGCAGATGTTCTCAACTTCTTCTTGAGTCGGACTTCGGGTTCGATGCCTGTTTTAATTAACGGATGCCTGCCTGGGTTAGCAGATGTTCTCAACTTTGTGGCCTTCTGATTCGATGCCTGTTTTAATTAATAGATGCCTACTTGGATTATCATATGTTCTCAACCTCGTGTTAAGCCGGCCTTTGGGTTCGATGCTTGTTTTAATTAACAGATGCCTGCTTGGATTAGCAGATGTTCTCAACTTCGTCTTGAGCCGGACTTCAGTTTTGGTGCCTGTTTTAGATAATGGTTGCCTGCTTGGATTAGCAGATGTTCTCAACATCGTGTTGAGTCGGCCTTCGGGTTCGATGTCTGTTTTAATTAACGGATGCCTGCTTGGATTAGCAAATGTTATCAACTTCGTGTTGAGCCGACCTTCGGGTTTAAAGCCTGTTTTAATTAACGGATGCCTGCTTGGATTTGCAGATGTTCTCAACTTCGTCTTGAGTCGGCCTTCGGGTTCGATGCCTGTTTTAATTAACGGATGCCTGCCTGGGTTAGAAGATGTTCGCAACTCCGTGTTGATTCGGCCTTCAGGTTCAATTCATGTTTTAATTAACGGATGCATGCTTGGATTAGCAGATGTTCTCAACTTCGTGTTGAGCCGACCTCTGGCTTCGATGCCTGTTTTAGTTAACAGATGCCTTCTTTGATTAGTAGATGTTCTCAACTTCGTGTTGAGCCGGCCTTCGGGATCGATGTCTGTTTTAATTAACGGATGCCTGCTTGGATTAGCAGATGTTCTCAACTTCGTGTTGAGCCGGCCTTCGGGTTCGATTCCTATTTTAATTAACGGACGCCTGCTTGGATTAGCAGATGTTCTCAACACTGTTTTGATCCGGCCTTCGGATTCGATGCCTGTTTTAGATAATGGATGCCTGCTTGGATTAGCAGATGTTCTCATGTTCGTGGCCTTCGGGTTCGATGCCTGTTTTCATTAACGGATGCCTGCTTGGATAAGAAGATGTTCTTAACTTCGTGTTGAGCCGGCCTTCGGGTTCGATGCCTGTTTTAGATAATGGTTTCCTGCTTGGATTAGCAGATGTTCTCAACATCATGTTGAGCCGGCCTTCGGGTTCGATGTCTGTTTTAATTAACGGATGCCTGCTTGGATTAGCAGATGTTATCAACTTCGTGTTGAGCCGGCCTTCGGGTTTAAAGCCTGTTTTAATTAACGGATGCCTGCTTGGATTTGCAGATGTTCTCAACTTCTTCTTGAGTCGGACTTCGGGTTCGATGCCTGTTTTAATTAACGGATGCCTGCCTGGGTTAGCAGATGTTCTCAACTTTGTGGCCTTCTGATTCGATGCCTGTTTTAATTAATAGATGCCTACTTGGATTATCATATGTTCTCAACCTCGTGTTAAGCCGGCCTTTGGGTTCGATGCTTGTTTTAATTAACAGATGCCTGCTTGGATTAGCAGATGTTCTCAACTTCGTCTTGAGCCGGACTTCGGTTTTGATGCCTGTTTTAGATAATGGTTGGCTGCTTGGATTAGCAGATGTTCTCAACATCGTGTTGAGTCGACCTTCGGGTTCGATGTCTGTTTTAATTAACGGATGCCTGCTTGGATTAGCAAATGTTATCAACTTCGTGTTGAGCCGACCTTCGGGTTTAAAGCCTGTTTTAATTAACGGATGCCTGCTTGGATTTGCAGATGTTCTCAACTTCGTCTTGAGTCGGCCTTCGGGTTCGATGCCTGTTTTAATTAACGGATGCTTGCCTGGGTTAGCAGATGTTCGCAACTCCGTGTTGATCCGGCCTTCAGGTTCAATTCATGTTTTAATTAACGGATGCATGCTTGGATTAGCAGATGTTCTCAACTTCGTGTTGAGCCGACCTCTGGCTTCGATGCCTGTTTTAGTTAACAGATGCCTTCTTTGATTAGTAGATGTTCTCAACTTCGTGTTGAGCCGGCCTTCGGGTTCGATTCCTATTTTAATTAACGGACGCCTGCTTGGATTAGCAGATGTTCTCAACACTGTTTTGATCCGGCCTTCGGATTCGATGCCTGTTTTAGATAATGGATGCCTGCTTGGATTAGCAGATGTTCTCATGTTCGTGGCCTTCGGGTTCGATGCCTGTTTTCATTAACGGATGCCTGCTTGGATAAGAAGATGTTCTTAACTTCGTGTTGAGCCGGCCTTCGGGTTCGATGCCTGTTTTAGATAATGGTTTCCTGCTTGGATTAGCAGATGTTCTCAACATCATGTTGAGCCGGCCTTCGGGTTCGATGTCTGTTTTAATTAACGGATGCCAGCTTGGATTAGCAGATGTTATCAACTTCGTGTTGAGCCGGCCTTCGGGTTTAAAGCCTGTTTTAATTAACGGATGCCTGCTTGGATTTGCAGATGTTCTCAACTTCTTCTTGAGCCGGACTTCGGGTTCGATGCCTGTTTTAATTAACGGATGCCTGCCCGGGTTAGCAGATGTTCTCAACTTTGTGGCCTTCTGATTCGATGCCTGTTTTAATTAATAGATGCCTACTTGGATTATCATATGTTCTCAACCTCGTGTTAAGCCGGCCTTTGGGTTCGATGCTTGTTTTAATTAACAGATGCCTGCTTGGATTAGCAGATGTTCTCAACTTCGTCTTGAGCCGGACTTCGGTTTTGATGCCTGTTTTAGATAATGGTTGCCTGCTTGGATTAGCAGATGTTCTCAACATCGTGTTGAGTCGACCTTCGGGTTCGATGTCTGTTTTAATTAACGGATGCCTGCTTGGATTAGCAAATGTTATCAACTTCGTGTTGAGCCGACCTTCGGGTTTAAAGCCTGTTTTAATTAACGGATGCCTGCTTGGATTTGCAGATGTTCTCAACTTCGTCTTGAGTCGGCCTTCGGGTTCGATGCCTGTTTTAATTAACGGATGCTTGCCTGGGTTAGCAGATGTTCGCAACTCCGTGTTGATCCGGCCTTCAGGTTCAATTCATGTTTTAATTAACGGATGCATGCTTGGATTAGCAGATGTTCTCAACTTCGTGTTGAGCCGACCTCTGGCTTCGATGCCTGTTTTAGTTAACAGATGCCTTCTTTGATTAGTAGATGTTCTCAACTTCGTGTTGAGCCGGCCTTCGGGATCGATGTCTGTTTTAATTAACGGATGCCTGCTTGGATTAGCAGATGTTCTCAACTTCGTGTTGAGCCGGCCTTCGGGTTCGATTCCTATTTTAATTAACGGACGCCTGCTTGGATTAGCAGATGTTCTCAACACTGTTTTGATCCGGCCTTCGGATTCGATGCCTGTTGTAATACCCCAAATTTTACCCTTATGTTTAGTCAGTCATTTCGCATATCATCTCATATGTACATTTGCTAACCACTAACAAGTTATGAAGGTGTTTGTTTTGCAGATTTGGTCCCAGGGGTATTTTGGTCATCTTACACAAATTCTACCAATTCCTTGAAGACGGGCTGTTATTGAGGCATTTGATACGTTGTTGTTTTGAGGCATTTATCTATCACCAGGTCTGATCATATTAAGATTTTGGCATTTGGTCAGTGGAATTTAATTACGAGTAATGTTACTGTTGATGCTGAAACTGTTGTGATTACGGTGCCCATATGTGTTTGGTTATGAAATGGTTGGTTAACATTTTAATCGGATGATGAGATTAGGATTACAAATGAGACGAGTGCACCAATAAGAATACCACTTGGGAGTATTTATGTTTTATGCCTATGTTAATGAATTTAAATACTTGTGGATTTATTCACAAATGTTTATTTTTTTAACTAAGAATAAAATATAAATAAATTCAAAATTTTGGGAATTTTATTTCATAAAAAATGTCATCATACAAGAACTGGAGATTGCTTCATATTTTATAAGTGCTGTTACAAGGAAATACATTAAAGTTCTAAATCCTAAGGGATTACGTTAAAGTATCTATCCTAAATCCTAAGAACATCTAAATGTCTTCATGTTGTCTTTGAACTTCTCCACGAATCCTCGACTAACCTGCACATCAGAAAGAAAACAAACAGTACAGAAAAATGTTAGATGATGTTTTTGACACTCTCAGAACAATGTCATCATCGAGTGCCGGGAGTGGCACAACCGAAGCTGCGTCCTACCCCCATTACCGATCCGCGCCGTGGGCGTCAGATCAGGTAATACCTGTTCTTATCGATACGGGACATCCGAGAGATAGAAGAAATAAAAAAGCGGGGCTGATTCGTTTTGCCGCGATTGGATTTCCAAACTGATGCGAGAATAAGGCAACATAGGCAAGTTCTGACTCAGACCCGGATGCCGGCAGGTCTAAGTCACTTTGGTTTCAAAACGTCCAACACCTGAAAAGCCATAAGCATCATCAGAACTCAAAGCATAAGCAAAACTAGGAAGGGGCTCGCGCCAATACAGGTATGAATAGCCACCAAAGAAACAAATCTGTTACCAAACAGAATGAATAGCAAGTTCAAAACAGAACAAGAGAAACCAAACAGCATCATACGCTGCATCAAAGCCTTCGGCTCAAAAGCATACCAAAACAAAACAAGAGAATTGAAATACAAGCCAAAGCTGCGTCACATTGCAAACAGAATACCATATGCAAACTAAACAATGCATCAGAAGGCAGAATTATGCGCAAGAAGCCACAGAAAACATCCTGTAAATCATGCCCAGCAAGATCCAAAGAAAGAGGTAACAACATAGAGCAAGAAGAATGAAGTATCCACACAAAACTGCATCAAGCTGCCTAAAACATACCAAAGGTTGTCAGTTAGGAGGGCCAGCTTCACCCGATACGGATGGCAAGTCACAAAAATGGACACCAAGTTGCAGCACAAAGCATAGCGCAGAACGGGGCTCAGTCGAGAGCATCATTGCCCCAACAAGTACACAAACACATGGCTCGGTTAACCAAACACCATAACCCAAATCATCATCGCCCAAACTCACTATCGCGTAAGTGTATCGAGGCAGCATTAAGCATTCGTAGTTGGACACAATGGCCCATAGTGTCAGCTCTGAAACACAAGAATCAAACATCATCAGCAGTTAAAACAACTCAAAGAGAATAAGTGATAAACCACACGCGAAGATCCTCAGAAGCAACCGCGACACCGTCGAAGAAATATCCCTCGAAGGCTCAGAACGGCATCATCATTGCCGTATACCTTTCCCGGTAATTTTGATTCGACCGAAGTCGTAGCATCAACCCTCTCTGAAAGAAGAAGAGGAAAAGAATCTGAGCTGCATCAAAGAAGCGAACCAATCAAAAAATGAGTCAGTTCGAGTTCAAAGCATCAAGGAATCCTGGGAATTAAAATCAAACATCAATCAATTCAATCCAAGGCAAACCATATCAGGAAAATAGAGAGATTTTGATTTGATAATTAATCCCAAAACAGATCAAAACAAATCAGTTCAGACTAATAAAATTGAATCGAGTCAGGAAATCTTATCAGCCCAATCAGGATTCCAAGAGAAGAAACGAGATCCCAATCGTATCAGAAAGCCCCTATTGGAACTCAATCTGGAAAAACCAGATGATCAAATCAAATCGAATCCCCATTTGCACTTAACCTGAATCAATCAAACAAATCAGTTCAGATTATATTCAATCACAAAGTTTTGAAGATGGAAATCTTTGAACCAAATCAGAAGAATCATATCAGCTGGAGATCAGAAAGGATCAATCAAACCCTAAAAAGGGAAACAGAGTTCAATCAGCATCCAATCGTAATCCAATCAGTATCTGAGGAAAATCAAAATCAAAATCAAATTGCATTAACACAAAATCAAATCAGATCATCAAAATGCATATCTCAGAAAAACGCAAGTTCAAGGCCCAAAAAGAGAGATAAAGAGGTAGTTATAAATAGGAGGATACAACCTGATGGAAGGGATCGAAAAAAAAAAACCCAATGAAGAACACCCAGATCGCGTCCAAACCCTAGCGAAGAAGTCGCACACAGAAAACCCTAAGCAGCGTGAGCTCAGACGAAGCGATCGTCATCATCGCTCAGGGAGATCACCATCACCGAACGCGAATCATCGCCCAGAGAGATCACCTTCACCGTTCGCGAAGAACGACGGGCAATCGACTCCACGGCCTCAGCTTCAACATCATCGGCCCAATCAAATGTAAATGCACTATCTCACATATCCTCGTGGTTCATATTTTTTCAGGAAAAGGGAGGATCACGGCGCGAGGAAGAAAGATGAGAACGAGAGAGACGAGAGAAACGCAGGAGAAACGGCGCCGCTAGGACGAGGGTTCTGAAACCCTAGAGTGAAACTTTGGGGTGTATTCACAATAACCGGGTTGGGTCCGGGTGTGATGACCGGCCCAACCCTTTCCCTTTTTATTTTTTTTGTTTTATTTTTTTAATTAATTTGTTTTATGTTTTAAAAAAAAATTTCTTAACACTTTAATTTCATAATTTTTAAAAAATATCTTTCTCATTTTAATCCTTTTAAAATATAATTATTAAGAATAAATTAAAACTTTTTTTAATAAAATTAAACTTTTGTAAATATAAAATGAATTTTTTTTTAATAAAATAAATAAAAACTCTTTTTAAAAAATATGAAAATAAAAAACCTTTTTTTTTAAAATTTCTCTTTTGCATGCTAACATTAAATTAGTAAGATTTTTAAATAAACATTAGTAAAGTCTCAATTTACGTCTTCTTGTAACTCATTGCTGCCTAACTCTGCCTACTAACGGGTGTTCGTTTTTGCAGTTCATATTTATCGTGTCGAGTTTTCATTCAAGTTTCGTTTATATTTGTATCTGCTTCTCAGTTGTAATCTCGCGAACCTAATAATCGCGTTTACTTTTCGCATTTAAATTTCTGCTGATGTATGGTTTAAATTTCTGCTGATGTATTGCAATATTTCTGTCACATTACGCATCCGAAGGAATTAGGTCTAGCATTTGACCGCCGTGTCAATAGTCCTCAACCTCAACTTCAAACCCTTACAACCGTACAAACCCTAATTTTCCACAAATGCCTCGCCGCAGGCAAAATTACAATATTACCCCTAGCATTAGGTCAAAGAGCCGCCGCGCTCAGTTTAGGGTTTCCCGCCGTGGAATCCCTAATTTAACCCTAATTTCAACTTAACAATTCAACGTAGAGATTTGGAGTTTCTACACTCCACGTAAGCGCGTCCTTAAGATGCGTTTATTCCCCTTGAGACCTTGACCATAGTCAAGAAGTTTCTAACCTCCCTTTTGAGGGGAACTACGATTACTCTGATTCCACTCCCGTAAGGATACGTAGGCACAAGATGCGATGTCTTGCCGAGTAAACTTAGAATTAACCCCTTAGGTCTCTTTTCTCACTTTTAATCCTTTGTACATATACCTTAAGCAAATAAATAAAGCAAAATAGTAAACATCTGAACAAAAGGTTCCTGTAGAGTACTACAGAAGTTTAGGGTGCTAATACCTTCCCTAAATTTAACCAACCCCCGAACCCTAGATCTTTCCCCGCGTTGTGTTTACAATGCAAAAATAGGTTTTCCCTCTTTTGACCTTTTCCTTCGGATAAATCAAAGAGCGGTTGTGAATTGAATTGCGATTCAAACTCATTAATAGTTTGTGATCCTATTTCCACCGCAACAGAAAATGGCGACTTCACTGGGGAGTCTTCTAAACTTTTGAGGGTTATCCCTAACTTGTTCATATTTATTACTATCTGTGTTATTATTCATTTGCATGTATATATTTGTGCTTTGATTTTGGGGACTGTTCCTTGTGTTGTGAGATAAGTCCTACGCCCGGACTAGTGACATTATTATAGGATGGGGATATATTCGATGAGGCTTATATGGAGTTGAATCCCGACCAAGCTGATTCGAGAATCACCGCTCAGTTGAGACCTTTTCGAAAATGGTTCGGTTGAATGAGTAATCGCGAAAACTTTTTCCATGGTCGATTGGAGTCTGTGATATTGAGGACCGTAGTACCTTAACACCACCTCGGCCTTATTTAGGACGTAGTGCGGGAGCTATGTGAGAGTAATCTTACAATAGCTGCTACGCGATACTACACTCAAAAGAGGTTCTCTTGAGAATATTATTAACCCCTGAGTCAGTCGGAAGGTTGATAATATCCGAAAGATGGGCTGATGACTTTGGGCACTTTTTAGAACCTTGTTCGGCAGGTACAACTAACCTATAGTACACTCCTTTTGGGATGGGTAGACCTTGACTCCGCTCACGTTCCTTTAACCTAGGACTTTGTGTGTTTTCATGCATTGCATCCATAAAGCATCTCATTGCATTGTATTTCATGGAGTTCAATCATCATTTATGGATATCGCGGGATACCACGAATAAAAAAAATAATAAAGTGAAAAAAAAACAAGAAAAAGATTTCCTTGGTACCCCACGACATTCGTAAATGTTTGAATTCCATGAAATCTTCATCACAACATCATTTATTGCATTGCATGTGTCTTCCGTTTTCTCATGTTCGGTTCTCTCGCCTTCCAGTTTCGTCACCCTGAGTTCCCGGCACCAGTACAACACCAGAGCTCAAACTCGGAAAAGAATGGAGGATCAGGCAAAAGAGATTGATCGCCTTAGCAATGAACTTGAAGACCTTCGAGGGGGTATGGGGCGTATGATGGAATTGTTACATGTCATGAATGCTAAGATGGATACCCAGCCCACTGTTGTTTCTGAGATTACCGGCGTTACTGTGGACCCTCCACCAAGTGTGACCGTAGCAAGGGACCCACCTTATGGTCTTGCTCCCGGTTTTGTGCCTCCTCAAGCCACTGTTCCAATTAATCAGCCCGTTCAGCAAGCCATGCCTTTATTTTCTGAAGTTTCTAGGGGGGCTCCTATCTTTGCACCACCTGTTGTAAACACTCGTGCGCAACCGTACTTCAATGAGACAGTTTTTGATAATCTTCATGAGAATGTTGAGGGTTATGAGAAACATGATAAGCTTCGTGAAGAAGTAAACACCATCGTCCAGAGGCTGAAAAAAGTAGAGGGTGATCAAATTTTTGGGACTGCCGCAAGGGATGTTTGTTTGGTCTCAGGTTTGGTTATTCCCCCAAAGTTCAAAACTCCGAATTTCGATCGTTATGAAGGTGCCACCTGTCCTAAGAGTCATCTGATCATGTATTATCGCAAAATGGCTGCCCATGTTGAGAATGATAAACTGATGATCCATTGCTTCCAAGATAGTTTGAAGGGTGCTTCCTCCAAGTGGTATTTAACTTTAGACCAGTCTCGCATTAAGAGCTTTCAAGATTTATCTGACGCTTTCATCAAACACTACAAGTACAATATGGATCTGGCTCCTGACAGAAGACAGTTGTTGAGCATGTCACAAAAGAATTCGGAGTCATTCAAAGAGTATGCTCAAAGGTGGAGAGAGACTGCTTCGCAGGTAGAACCTCCTTTGACCGAGAAAGAGTTAGCCGATTGGTTTGTCGACACGGTCCGTCCAGAATTTTACGAAAGAATGGTGGGTAGTGTGACTTCAAATTTCTCCGACATCGTTGCTGTGGGTGTCAAGATTGAATTAGGTATGAAAAGTGGTAAAATGACAAATAATCATGGTGCTTCTAAGGATCAGCCGAAGAAACCTCCGTATAGCTCCCAGAAAAAGAAAGAGGGTGAGACTAATGCTATATCCTCTGGTAGACCAAGAGAACGCTTTTATCGACATCCGCAAGGTTATGCTCAACCTCAAGGGTACCCAGTCCAATATGCTCAACAACCCTATGTGGCAGCTATTACACCTTCTTTCAATCAACAGGTTCCCATGTATCAACCTATGCAACAACCTCCTGTTTATCCGCCTCCTGTCAACTATCTACAGGCGCCCAACACTCCTGCTCCTCAACAGCCAAAGAGTCCGGCTCCTCGCCAGAATGTTCCGAACAGAAGAACGTATAAGCCTTGTCCGCCGATTCCGATGACTTTTACCGAGTTGTATCCCTCTTTGGTCAAGCAAGGTCTAATCACCACTCGGGCTTTGGGTCCGCCTCCTAATCCTCTACCCGCCAATTACAACGCCGCCGCTCATTGTTTATTTCATGAGGGTGCGCCTGGTCATGATCTGGAGAACTGTTATGCTCTCAAAAATATTGTCAGGGATTTATTGGAAAAGAAGATTTTGTCGTTTGAAGATCCTCAACCAAATGTTAAGAAGAACCCTTTTCCTAACCATGAGAGTGTCAATGCCATTAGTGTTGATTCGGGGGAAGGTTATGCCCTTGACGTTGAACAGATTAAGACTCCTCTCAAGATGTTCCATTCGAAACTGTTTGAAGCTGGTTTGGTGGATACTTCCCACGTTGCATGCGTAAGTTGTGAAGCCAGTATTAAGGGTTGCGTGTTGGTTCAGAATGATGTTCAGAGGTTAATTAATGAGGGTGTTTTACAAGTGACAAGCCAATACAAGAAAGATGAGGTCGCTGTGGTTGAGCCTGTCTTCCATCAGCCTGAATCAAAGGGTAAGGTACCAGTGTTTAATCTATCAGGGGGAGGTTCTGCCAGCCTCGTGTTCGATATACCGAAGTCGTATATCCCTGAGGTGAATCAGCCTAAGCCTATAGTTATTCGAAGACCAAGTCCGTTTCCTTTCAGTGATCCTAAAGCTGTGCCTTGGAAATATGACGTGACGATGATTGACAAGGAGTCTGGGAAGGTTATTCCAAATGAAGAGGGTAAGGGCACTGTGACCAATATCGCAGAGGCAAGCAGGATGACTCGCAGTGGCCGTGTGTATACTCCCCATTCCAATGAGGTCCCACCTAAGGAAATAACTAGTACCCCAGTGCCTGCCAAAGACAAAGGTAAGGGAGCCGTCACGAATGATGAAGATGCCGAATTTTTGAGGATCATCAAGAAAAGTGACTATAAGGTTATCGACCAACTTCATCAGACTCCTTCCAAAATTTCGATTTTATCACTGTTGATGAGTTCACCCCCTCATAGGATGGCCTTGCAGAAGGTTTTGACTCAAGCACATGTGGATCAAGATATCAGCACCAGTCGGTTTGATAGTGTGATTGCCAATTTGACCGCCTGTAACACCCTTAGTTTCAGCAATGAAGAGTTACCGAAGGAGGGTCCGAACCATAATCGTGCTTTACATATATCGGTGAAATGTCAGGAGGACAATTTAGCGAGAGTGTTAGTGGACAACGGGTCTTCTCTGAATGTTCTACCCAAGAGGGTTCTTGATAAGTTGGCTTGTAAAGACACTGTGTTGAAACCTACTCCTTTAGTCGTCAAGGCTTTCGATGGCTCTCGTCGGTCGGTAATGGGGGAGGTTGAGCTTCCTATCCTGATTGGTCCGCAGGTTTTTAATATCACATTTCAAGTCATGGACATTAATCCCAATTACAGTTGTTTACTTGGAAGGCCGTGGATCCATGCCGCTGGGGCAGTAACCTCAACTTTACATCAGAAGATGAAATTCGTGATCGATGGAAAGTTGGTTATTATACACGGTGAGGAGGATCTGATGGTCAGTAACCTGTCTTCTTTCCGCTACATCGAGGCCGATGAGAATGCTTTAGAAATCTCCTTTCAAGCACTTGAGATCGCCAATGCTGTTCTGCTAGAAGTCGAAGAGACAGTGGGTCAGGGTAATCCATCTTTCGCATCGCTGAAGAGTACCAAATCAACAATTGACAGGGGCATTCCTGAAGGTTGGGGAGAGGTAATTGATATCAAGACCAAGACTGATCGCTCTGGGTTGGGTTACAAACCAACTCAGAATGGAGCTGCCGCAATTGTCGAAGGGCGTCCAAAGGTTATCCAAGAGGTATTTGTCAGCGGAGGTTTCCAAGTCAATGCCATCAGCGACTGTGAAGAAAATGAAGAGCTGAACAACCTGGTGTTTAAGGGTGATGCAGTTTTGAACAACTGGGAGGCCGTAGAGATCCCTGTTATTTTTCCCTTGTCAAAGTAATTGTTTTTTTAAAGTTTCATTTTCAAATAAAAATCCGTAGCTCTGCCCAAGGCTATAGGGTCGCTTTTATTGGGCCACCTTTCATTCCTAAAAAGATATTAATAAAAGCATTTTGTTCAATTCCACTTTGTTTCATTTGCGTTTTTCGTTTTCACTTTTAAAAATGAAATTGGCAACCTTTTTTCCAAAAAAAAAAAAAAAAAAAACAAAAGACAACATTCCATTTCTTGTCTTGCATATCTTTGAGCATCTTAATTAAGTAAGCCTTCCATCATGCAGAGACATCGTAAACCTTGTTGGATCCAATGACTTTACTGACACTCCTGACTGGGATGCACCCATCAATCAAGCTGAGGACGAGGGTGAAGAAGATTTTGAAGTACCCGCTGAACTGACAAGATTGATTGAGTACGAGTACACAGAGCTTCAACCGCATAAAGAGCAGGTGGACTTAATTAATCTTGGTACAGATGAGAACAAGAAAGAGGTCAAGATTGGCGAAATGCTTGGGACGGAGGTTAAGTCGAGGTTGATTGAGTTGTTAAAAGAGTATATTGATGTGTTTGCATGGTCGTATCAAGATATGCCGGGCCTAGACACGGACATTGTTGTTCACAAGTTGCCACTTAAGCCAGATTGTCCGCCTATCAAGCAGAAACTTCGAAGAACGAGACCCGACATGGCTTTGAAGATTCGAGATGAGGTTAAAAAGCAGTTGGATGCAGGTTTCTTGGCAGTCGCAAAATATCCAGATTGGGTTGCCAACATTGTGCCAGTGCCTAAGAAGGACGGTAAAGTTAGGATGTGTGTAGACTACAGGGATCTGAACAAAGCAAGTCCGAAAGACGACTTCCCTCTGCCACACATTGATACACTGGTAGACAATACAGCCAGTTTTGCGTTATTCTCATTTATGGATGGTTTCTCTGGCTATAATCAGATCAAGATGGATCCTGACGATCGAGAGAAGACTACTTTCATTACCCCTTGGGGGACCTTCTGTTACAAAGTCATGCCCTTAGGTTTGAAGAACGCGGGGGCAACTTACCAACGCGCTATGAACACTCTTTTTCATGATATGATGCACAAAGAGATTGAGGTGTATGTGGACGATATGATAGCCAAATCTCAGAGTGAAGAGGAGCATCTAGACCATTTGGTGAAACTGTTTGAACGACTCAGGAAATATCAGTTGAAATTGAATCCTGCTAAATGTACCTTTGGTGTCAGATCTGGAAAATTGCTTGGTTTCATTGTTAGCCAGCGAGGGATTGAGGTGGATCCTGACAAAGTCCGAGCCATTCAAGATATGCCAGCTCCGCGAACCGAGACACAAGTAAGAGGTTTTCTGGGACGTTTGAATTATATTTCCAGGTTTATCTTCAATATGACCGCTACTTAAGAGCCGATATTCAAGTTACTTTGCAAGGGGCAGACAGTTGAGTGGAACCCTGATTGTCAGAAAGCGTTTGAGAAGATTAAGAGTTATTTGCAAAATCCCTCTATTCTGATCCCTCCCGTACCTGGAAGACCGTTGTTTATGTACCTTACCGTTCTTGAGAAGTCTATGGGTTGTGTGCTTGGACAACATGATGAGACTGGAAAAAAGGAACATGCGATTTATTACCTGAGCAAGAAGTTCACCGATTGTGAAAACAAATACTCACCATTGGAGAAAACTTGTTGTGCATTGGCATGGGCCGCTAGGCGCCTTCGGCAATATATGGTCTGTCATACCACCTTGTTGATTTCTAAAATGGATCCGATCAAGTATATTTTTGAAAAACCTGCTCAAACCGGGAGGCTAGCCCGTTGGCACATGTTGTTATCCGAATATGACATCCAGTATGTACCCCAGAAGGCGATTAAGGGTAGTATTTTATTTGATTATCTTGCAGACCAGCCAGTTGAAGATTATGAACCTCTTAAGCTCGATTTTCCTGATGAGGATATTTTGTTGATTAAAAGAGATTGTGAAGAGCCAGATCCGAGCGAAGGTCCAGAACCAGGTCTTTGGTGGAGGATGATGTTTGATGGTTCCTCGAACTTCAATGGGCATGGTATAGGCGCCGTTTTGATGAACCCAAAGGGTGGATTCACTCCATTTACAGCGAGGTTGGACTTTGAGTGTACTAATAACGTCGCAGAATATGTGTCGCTACTGCGAAAATCGGCGCCGGCTTGACAGGAGAGTCGCCACCGTGCGTTATTTATCCCTCAGAGCGGGAAAGGAAACGCTCGAAGTAAACCTCGCAAAGACGGGAAAAAGGTATGGTCATCGCAACCAAAACCTGGATTCGGGAGTCGGTTACGCAAGGGGAAGGTATTAGCACCCCTCACGTCCATCGTACTCGATGGGATCCACGCTTGGTGTTTATAGGTAAAAGGGTGTGTTATCTATCTACGCTAATGGCTGGTCTGAAAAGAAAATAAAAGGACAGGACTCGACAGAACATACGGTGTTCTGGGCCTACGTATTCCCTCGTGCAATGGGAAAGTCAGAGTCAACGTAGTTCGACTTCCTACGTCTAAACGGGGGAAAGGTTGCTCGCCAGGACATCGCATCCTGTGCCTACGTACTTTCATCTGGAATGAAAGATCAGAGCAAACGTAGTTCGGCTAACTACGGGTAAACAGGGGCTCTCACACAGCAGTGAGAAAACAAACTGGTTTCTAAGGCTCGGGAACCTACAAATACGATCTGGTCTCAAATACGCTCAGGCAAGAGAAAGGGATAACAATTAGTCGTTAGCGGGAAAGTCTCGATCGCACAGCCGCGAGAGAACAAAGGTTAGTCGTTAGTGTGCTCGCTAGGACATCGCATCCTATGCCTACATATCTTCGTCTGGAACGAAGAATCAGAGCAGCTGTAGTTCAGCTAACTACGGATCAAGCTACTCAAAAGCTCCTACTGAAAGGAAAGGGAAACCCTAGATCTATAGCTGAGAAACAGGGGAATCTACCTACTGCTATCACACCTGGTTGACCATCCTAATGTCTATCATAACAACTCCGCAGCGGAGAAGTCAGAGCTCCTAAGGGATCATGGCAACAGGACTAAACTACAAACAAGAAACTGCAACGTAAAGGAATACTGAAAATATGCATGAATGCAACAACTAAACAAACAAGGCGCGAAGGCCGCAAACCACAAAGGCAAGGGAGCTCAGCTCTACCAAATACCAACAAGCAAAGCCACGCAATAACAAACAAGCAGAAGGAGGACCACCTCAACTTCTCATGCACCCAAAGCCTGCTTCTAATATGCACCTACTCAGAACTATCTAGATGAATACCTAAGTCTAATGCAACATAACATCATACAAGTCACACCATACAAAGAGACTAACCCTGAGCAGGGCCTCTAACAAACCTGAAACCATCTCCTAATATATCTCTAACCAAAACTCTATACAGCACCCTAAGCAAAGATCTAAGCAACAAATTCTAATCAAAACCCTAAGCAGGAGGAATCAATCCCAGTCTCCAAGCTTCAGAACAAGCTTACCAGAGAAAAGGGAGCTAAGCAGACAAGCCCATAGTGCTTTCCTCAGGAAAGTACCAGGAGGTTACTACTCAGGAGTCATATCCTATGCGGCTCGACAACTGTGATCAGTTTATATTCCTCCTCAGGAGAAACTAAACTCACATGAAGGCTCCGGCATCACGGGATATTTGAGAAAACCTATATGCACTAAGGGAACTAAGTGAGCAGACTCATAGGACCTTCCTCAGGAAAATACTAGGAGGCTGACACTTAGGAATCGTATCCTACGTGGCTCAACAACTGTGATCAGTTTACATTCCTCCTCAGGAGAAATTAAACTCACAAGTTGGCTCCAACATCACTGGATACTTGAGAAATCCTAGGTAAACTAATGGAACTAAGTGAATAGTCCCATAGGACCTTCCTCAGGAAAGTACTAGGGGGCTTCCACTTAGGAATCGTATCCCATGTGGCTCAACAACTGTGATCAGTTTACATTCCTCCTCAGGAGAAATTAAACTCACAAGTCGGCTCCGACATCATTGGATACTTACGAAAGAGGTGAGAAGAAAGAATGAAAGTCATTCATAGTGCCTTCCTCAGGAAAGTACCATAAACTCCCTTCAAGCTTCAGGATCTCGAACCTCACAAACAGACAACAAGCTCCTAGACTAAGCCTCAATCCAATGCATCTTTGCAAGCTCCAACAGGACCTCAATCAGTTCCCAACCTCAAGAAGAACCCACAGGCCAAGAAACCACAAGAGACTATCTCTGAAGTTCAACCACAGTTGAACTTCAAAGTCAGAAGTCATCAAGACTTCTCCTATCTTCAGGCTCAGACAAATCATATCAGAACATCCTACAAAAATCTAATAAAAAGTCTATGGGAAACCTACATGGCTCTATGACAGCATACTGAAAAATCAGAACAAAAGTCAACACCAGATGAAAGCACTAAAATTAGCAACACAGACATATCCACAGACCAATTATTCAAACATCAATAACAGTGAAAAAATGCAATTAAAATGAAAATGCATGATTAACCTAATGTTTCTGCACTATAAAATTCTACACTGACTTACGAGTCTACAGAAAAAAGAACGGAATTATTCGACCAAATCTACTATTTTTTATTAATTTTCTAATGATATGCATGCATTGAAAATATTAAAAAGAAATCAATTATTTGGAAAATATGCAAAAAAATAGCAAACAAAAATAAAATGTCATTTTTATTTTTATTTAATTTTCTTAACATTTTCATGAAATGGTAGAAAAAAGAAGAATTAAAATCACAATTATTTACATTTATTTATGAATTATTTACAAATATGAAAATATAAAAGAAAAAATAAAAGAAACAACATGGAATAAAGCTGGGGGGGGTTCAAACAGTAAGGGATTCAGGTTATTAATTCATTGGGCCTATGCTGGTGGGGGGTGCTAAAAGCATATGAGCGCAAGGCCCAGATTTGTCAAAAAACCATTAGTAAACTCAGAAAAGAAAAAACGCCTGGGGGTGCTGTTAGTGATTTTTGTCAGTTACTATCTCAATGGGCTTATGCCCAGGGGGTGTCATTAGCAATAAGGGCCTAAGGCCCAGATCCTAATTACTCAGACCTCACACGCCAGGGGGGTGGGACGAGCAATTGAGGGGGCAGCGTCAGCAAAATTCACTTGGGCCTAAGCCCAATGGCCTAACCCTAATCCAATTGGGGAACCCTAACAAACAAAACCTAATCCCCTCTCAAACGCTCTGGTACTGTTCATCAAACGCTTAGCCGTCTTCCTCACCCTATCTCTCACGCCCTCTCTGCAACTTCTCTCCAATCTCCCACCATTCCCAGAAAACAGAACCCTAACAAGACTTCACCCATCTCACCATACTCAAGCGAAACAGCACAACAATCTCACCCTCAGCACCCTTTCATATTCAACACAAATCAAACCTCAAACCCTAACCAATTATTTCGCCCTAATTGCAATGAAGATCTAACAGAGAGAAGGCAAACCTGGGTTAATACGAGTGGAACAAGGGATCTTTGAAGATCTATTATGTATCAGGCGCGCGTTGTTGAAGAAGGTTGTTGACGCTGTGATGAAGTTCTGAGTAATTTCTGGAAAAATTGCATGAAGGTTTGAGCGACTTCAGGAATTTCCTTATGAAGATGATGAATATTCAAACGTTCTGGAAAGATCTTTGGACGAGGATGAAGGCGTTCTGGAAAGATCTTGAAGATTGAACGTAGTTGCAGTTTCTGGAAATCTTGCTGGAGATTGAACGTCTGAGGTTTCTGGGAATCTTGCTTGAGATTGAACGTCTGAGGTTTCTGGGAATCTTGCTTGAGATTGAACGTCTGAGGTTTCTGGGGAATCTTGCTTGAAGATTGTTGGCGTTCTGGAGAATTTGATGAAGAACGATGAAGGTTTGGATGGATTCTGGAAAAAATTGTATGAAGAACGAAGGAGGTGGATGAACGTGTTCTGGAAAAATCTTGAGGTTTCCGGCGAAGATGATGAAGGTGGAAGGGAGGAGATCGGAGGAAAGGATGAAGGTCGAAGAAAGAAGATGAAGGATTCTGGGTTTTTGGTATCTCCGGCGGAAATGACGGTGGCCGGAGTTGGTTGAGGTTGCCGGCGGTGGGGATTCACCGGTTTTGCATGCCGGTCAGGGGAGTTTCCGGTGAGGAGGTGAGGGGTGGACGTGTGGCGCCAAGTGTCTCAGGGAGAGAGAGAATGGAGGACAGCTGTGGACCACGTGTGGGAATCTGGGAAGGTCTGAGTGTGGTGGCGTGATTACCGTGAAACGCGTGGGGCCTCCCCTGACGCAACACGTGGCTAGCACTATTTATTACACAAAACGCTGGACACTTCCAGAAGCTTCTGGGGTGCGCTGGAAGGATTTGGACTGCTTTGGATTTTTTTTTTTGCTGGATATTTGGACGAATCAGGACAAAAAACAATACTGGGCCTCCCCAATTGGGCCCAACGAAACTCAACATAAAAAAATTCAGAAAAACTGCAAAACAATGAAAAAACTAGTTAACTAAACTAATAAACCTGCAATTAATTCTAACTAACATTAATCTATCCTAATTAAATCTAAAAAGACAATTAACCTAATTAAACTCTAAAAAGTGATTAAAAGTCTAATTAAGTCTATATTATCCTAATTAAATCTAAAAATCAATTAAGATCTAACTAACTCTAAACTTCTACTAATTTTCTATTAAAATCCTAATATCATTTAATATCAATTAAAATCTATCATTAATAAAAGAAACTATATTATTTTCTATATTATCTAAAAACAATTAAACCTATTTTAAAATCTATACAAAATTTTAAAAATGATTTAAAAAACAATTAAACCTATTAATCCTAATTTTTATCATTCTATTTAATATGCTAAGAAAAATTCACTAATATTCTAAAAATGATAAAAGCTATTTAAATTCTATTAAAAATTCTACAAATGATTAAAATCTATTTAAAATATTCTATAAAATTCTAAAAAGAGGATTAAGCTATTAAAATATTCAAAAACCCTATTTAAATTCCAGAAAAATCTATAAAGCTTGTTAAAAATTCACAAAAGTCTATTAAAATCCTAAAAATGCAGATGAATGCAAATGACCCCCATAAAAGAGCGCACGAGACCAGATCGAATCGAACAGAGATCCCCGGGCATCAGAATATCATCAAAATCACTGTGCAAGCTAAAAATCACTGAGGAGCGCATAATTTCCTGAAAATAAAACCCCGATAATCTGGACTGGATCTGCCGTATCTGATAGATGAAAATCAAGCCGTAAACTCTGATATCCTCCGTCTGTGCACAAAAATCATACATCTGAGCTGTGAATATGAAATTAAACCATGAGTCAGATAGGAGAATCGGTTGGTCAAATTTTAGGGTGCAACAGCTGCCCCTATTCAAGCGACTTGGACCTGAAGGGTTTGAAGAGCGCTCAGCCTTCAAACATTCAGAGGTACGAGACGGTTGAATACAAATAAAACCCGAAAATTTGCCAACCGTGAGCATATACTGTAAACTGCTTGGGGAATAAAGTCCAGAAAACCGAGTCCAGTCATTGCGGCACCAAACTGATTAATCATCTGATAAAGAACTCCTGATTGAATACCCGCTGCTTGTGATACCCCATATAACAAACCCTGAGGGTTACAACAAAATACCTGATTCTTTCATATTGCCTACTGATAGGCAGGAAGAGAAATATACTCACATCGCCCAAAGATGGACGGGAAGACACCCTGATTGAATACTCACCTCGTCTAAAGATAGACAGAAAGACAACATTAATCTTCCAATTCACGTCGTCTAAGGATAGACGGCATTATCCTGATTGATAAAACAAATCAATATTCTCATCGTCTAAGGGTAGACGGGATCATCCTGATTGATGAACAAATCACTATTCTCATCGTCTAAGGATAGACGGGAAGAAATAATCTCTGAATTCACATCGTCTACTGATAGACGGGATCAAATTCTTAATCTCCATACACACATCGTCTAAGGATAGACGGGAAGAAATAATCTCCAAATTCACATCGTCTAAGGGTAGACGGGAAGTCACCAGCATCTCCATACTCACATCGTCTAAGGATAGACGGATACAAAGCCTGAATCTCCATACTCACATCGTCTAAAGATAGACGGAAAGATATCATAATCTCCATATTCGCATCGTCTAATGATAGACGGGATCATCCTGATTGATGAACAAATCAACTCTCATCGTCTAAGGGTAGACGGGAAGAAATAATCTTCGTACTTGCATCGTCTAAGGGTAGACGGAAAGACACCATTAATCTCCATATGCACATCGTCTAAGGGTAGACGGAAAGAAATAATTCTCCATACTCACATCGTCTAAGGATAGACGGGAGGATACCATAATCTCCATATTCACATCGTCTAAGGATAGACGGAAAGAAATAATTCTCCATACTCACATCGTCTAAGGATAGACGGGAGGATACCATAATCTCCATATTCACATCGTCTAAGGATAGACGGGAAGTCACCATAACGCAATTCAACACCATCCTTTGAATTTCAGAATTCTTCTGTCTACGGGAATTGATGGAAAAGATCAACATCTTTGAAGGGGCCACATCGTCAGTATGGACCGACGGTAAGAAAACCACCTTTTAAGGAACCATGTCGTCAATAAGAATCGACAATCACGAAAACTGAACATTCTTCGAAGAGCCTCGACATCAATAAGGATTGACGGTTAGAAAAGTCCCTCTTAAACGTCATCATATCCAATAACCAGAAAGAGAACCAATATCCAAAATCATTTTGAACCCCCTCAACAACCAAGGATAGCCGGAGAAGACTCGCTGGGGAAACACTTCATCATATGTATGATCTGGCAATAAGAAACCAGCTGGACAGTAACTCGACACTTCACATCGTCTGCTGACAGACGGAAAGAAAAGCTACTTACTAGAGAAGCTCTGTTTTGAACTCCATTGAAAATCAACCAAAACTTCACATCGTCTACTGATAGACGGGAAGGAAAGCATATCCTGGGGGAAACCCCTTCTTGAAACCTTACTGCGACCACCCGCAACTTCACATCGTCTATGGATAGACGGAAAGAAAACCACATTCGTACTCAAGACGTCTAATGATAGACGGAGAAGTCCACTTATTGGAGGAACACATCGCCAATATGAATTGACGGGAAGAAAAGCTTGTCGACAGCAGATGACTGCTTGATCAAAGCACAACTATCGTAAGATCTGATACAAATAATCTGCTGAACTGTCTGAATACTATTGCTGGATAGATGCCCCTGAACTGATCACAGAGTAATTCACGCGCCATATGAGGCTGATAGAAAGCCTGACTCATGCTTCGTATGCATATGCATATGCTTTAATCTTTTCACGGCGTAATGCTCCATTCTGGATGGAAATGCTACGCATTTTGACAATGATATGCAAGTATGATGCAAATATGATAATGCATGCAATATGCTAGCAGGCTCGAGCTGCCGGAGAAGGCCGGGTACAGAAAACCACTTCAGCAAAATAAATGTTGAAGGCGAGGCCAACTCTGCTGGGGATAACCCGGATATCACTGAATCGTCCTAGCAAAATAAATGCTAGGAGAGTGAAATCAACTCCGCTGGGGATATCGGGAACTTAACCGAACATCTCGACGAAGTAATACCCTGCTGGGGTATATAACTCCGCTGTGAAATAGCAGACGTGCTGAATATGATTAGACTCCTCTGGGGGATAGCTTATCCGTGCCACTGACAAATTGGACTTTGCTGGAGAAAGTGGAGGGAGTCCTCCTGCGCTCTGATGAAGCTCGGGTCTGGAAATTGATGCGCCAACACGGATGGGCTTCACAGTAATCGCAAACACGGATTTGAGCTCTTAAGCTTATCTTATTGGGTCAGATACAACTGCCGCTGGAAAACATTCTTCCTGAATACGCATCCTTTTAGTGAAGAGTCAAGGGATAGTAACACGACTTCCCGCAATCATCTCGCTCTCGAAAGTCGACTGCATCTGCTCGAATAACTCTTGTATGGCCCTTGCTGATACGGAGAAGAATAATTGTTTCACTCCTGATATGCCCTGGCCTGCGGGACCTCTGTGGGGATAGTCCTTGAAAGGAAATATGCAAATTTGTTGCCTCGATGGCCTGATATAACATGCCTCATCATTCTGAACTTCCGAGAGACACTTTACCTCAAATGCTCCTCGAATAACTTCTGCGTGCTTAAGATGGTCTGCCCCTGACTGCAATGACCTTGCCCCGGTTATCTGATTCAGAGTAATGCCCTTGGCTACGCCGTATTCGCCTGAATCTCAACCTGATTACCCCAGAATAACTGACTTCGAAAAGCTGCCCTGACTGGGGATCACAATAAAAGCTTGCCCCTGCTCTCGGAACATTCGGGCGCTCTGCATTCTATCTTGACCATACTTTCCATTGTAGGAAGCTTTTCTGCTGTCAAGCGCTTACTCGCAAGAAAAACAAGTTGTTCTGCATAAAAGATGTATTAATGCAACACATATGACAGCTTTGACATCCAATCTGTTCACTGGGAAAAGGATAAACAGTTTATGGCATATAATGCACAAAACATTTATCAACAGTAGTACGAACATGGTAAGAGGAACCTTTTTAGGAGTCAGAATCGACGCGACCTTTAGCGGTGTATGATTTCGAAACAACCTGCTTCAATTAGGACTTTTGAAGGTTGTAACGGGGTCAGGTTCATGGTTTTGAAAGAAAGGATAAAGGCTCAAAGTCTATTTTAACCCACCCGTTCTCCTTGATGTTCTCCCATCCTATGTTCAGCTAATTTGACCTTAGCGCTCGCCTCTCAGAGGTTGAAAGATAGGAGTGATAGTTCGAGAAACCTTTGGATTATGGAGTGACAGCCACTCACTTTTCATCTTTGACACTTGAGGTCACACGACTCGTATTTCCATCGAGGCTTTTTTTTGATCCTTTTCATCTTTTTCTTTTCATATCCCTAACTTTTGCCTGGACTGACTCCTTTTGAGTTTCTTTTGATTTTTTTAAGTCCAGCGGGATGCCTTCATTTTTGCCTAAGTCATTTGTTTTGAAGTTTTCTTGACTTAGCGGGCTTTTGATTTCTTTTTTTTCATTTTTTCCTTTCGAACAAGTCGTGTGACACTGGTTGCCTGACTCTTTGGGAAACGATGTGGCCGTCACACTCTTGATTGAACCATTGTGGTTTTTTAGGCACGACCTCTTGGGGTGTGATCGATCCTCGAATGGACACTCCTTTTGCAATTTGGACGCTCAGTCAAATTAGCTAACACCTACCCTGCCCCAGGTTAAGATTGAGGGTTTTTCGTTTTCAGAAAGAACTCCTACTACAAGGCTCAAAGGGGTTGACAAGGGATTATCTTCCTTATGTCTCCGGTGTTTAGGGATTTGAAACAATGCCTGTACATCATCAACAGGTTCTATTTCAAAAGCATACAATATCGGTAGTTGCATGTCGGTCATTTTCGTCATCCTCCCCAAATTCTTCTTAACCAAGCAGTGGACATTTGCAAAAAACAGTTAGTGAACACGACTGGATTCAATCAAAACATGCATATTTATTTCATTATCATCAATTTGAATGAAAACAACAAGTTTTACAAACAAGTTTACAAATTCAAACAGGAAAGCAACTACGAATGTAAAGAAGTGACAAGCTAAAACAAAGAAAAATGCTAGCTCCCGAGAACTGGGCTTTTGCATCTACCCTGCTGCTGAACCAGCTATCTTTATTAGAGGCAATTCGATGCTGTCTTGGTCTGCTTTCAACGACCCAGCCAAATTATAGAGCCCTTCCTCCTTCATTCAGATGATTTGGGGACCTCTTGGCCCGAAGCTGATTGCTGCACTATCAAGCAGATCCTGCACTTTGTGCTTAAAAGCATGGCAACCTTCTATATCGTGACCCGGGGCTCCAGAATGAAACTCACAGTGCTTGCTTGCATCATAACCAAACGGGGGAGTTCCCGTTATTGGTGCCAGAGTTCTTTTCTCTACCAGATTCAATCCCAACAATGTCTGCAACAACTCGGCATATGTTGAGGGAGGCTTCTCAAACACTCTTCTTGGTTTACTACCCTGGAATCTTCGTTGAGCTTGCTGTGCCCCCTGCGGTGGCTGCTGCTGCTGGTACCGGGTTGACCCTTGAACACCCTTCGTAGCAAATGCAACATCAGTTGCTTGACCTTCAATGTACTGATTAGCGCTCTCCTTATGCTTAACCATTTTCTTTCTTAGATCTGCCCCAGGAATAGGCAACAGTTGTGGGCCTGGAGATTCTGACACCATGGAGTCCAGGATACGCTTCTGACCCACTGCAGCTTTAGAAACATCTGTCATCTTAGCATCGACTGAGACAGGAGCAATATGCACCGATACGCCGCCCGACGTGAATTCAATATCGTGCGAGTCAATCAGGTCTTGAACATTGTGCTTAAAAGCATGACAACCCTCGATGTCATGTCCGAATGCCCCGGAATGAAACTCACATTGCTTACTGGCATCGTACCCTTGAGGAAACGCTCTCGTTGGTGGTGTCAACGTTCTCTTTTCAACCAGATTAAACCTCAATAAAGTTTGCAAGAGCTCAGCATAGGTCATAGGTGGTGCCTCAAATATTCTCCTTGGCTTTCCTTCCTGGATCTTCCGTTGAGCCGGATGTATCTTCTGTTGCTGCTGCTCAGGTTCCACATGCACAGGTGGCGCGAGCTTCTTCATTGCGGCTTCAAATAGCTGATCGTCTTCTTTCCTAAGCACATTCTTGACTACCTCCATGATCAAGCTCATTTGGGTCTTCAGCTGACTGTTCTCCTCCTTGAGAATCTTCTGTTCCAGACGCATCTCTTGCATGTCTCTCATCATCTGCCCCAGCTGGCTTCGGACTTCGATCAATTCAAACTGATTCTGTTCCATATCTCTGAAGGAGTTCCTGCAACAAACTGAGACGATGAGGAAATAAGGCCCACGGTTCTGATATACCTGCTAAATGAAAATGCAGCGTAGCAAGCAAACACATACTCACAACGAGACAAAGAGAAACTCAAGCTATAAGCATACAGACAAACATCTCCCACACATGTACAACCAACAAAATCAGCAGGTAAGCACAAATGAGTCTGAATATAACGACCCCAGCCAACAATCCTGGTGGTGGTCGACAAATACTGATGCACAAAAGCTAAACGGGTTAGGCAGAGAAACAGATGCGACACCCGGCATAGAAACCTCTAGAAACTTCTCCCATATTCAACTGAACTCCCCGATTGACAATCTTCAGAGCACACACTTCCTGTGGAGTCTTCCATGACATTAACTGACGAACCCCCACAACTGGAAGATGGAAAATCATTAATCTGAACACAACCCTGAGGCGTGATGCAAATACGGCTAGAGTCTAACAGATCCTGAATCTGACTTCTAAGCACCTTACAATCATTCGTTGAATGCCCCTGTGCCCCAACATGGTACTCACAGCGGGCGCCGGCATCAAAACCTGGAGGATACGGTGGAATCACCGGCTTAGTCTCTTTCGGCACTATCAATCCGCTTCCGACCAGATCTGGCAACAACTGACTGTACGACACTGGTAGCTGAGTAAACTGCCTTTCAGGCTTCCTTGGTCTTCGTGGAGCATGCTGACGCGATCGGCGATAAGATGATCGTTGACTTGAAGTGTCTGAAAACTGATCCTGAGATGCTAAAGATTCTGAGGTGGCATCATCTCCTTCCCACTCTTCTTGGGAACTGACAACTGACTCAACCTTATCAACCGGGACGTAAGGAACACCCCGAAATTTTCCACTCCTGAGTCCTCGCTCAACAATCTCTCCCAGCCTCATCAGGCCCACAAAACTTGTGCAACTGAACAATTTGT
This sequence comes from Lathyrus sativus, assembly GCA_963859935.3. NCBI lineage: Eukaryota > Viridiplantae > Streptophyta > Magnoliopsida > Fabales > Fabaceae > Lathyrus > Lathyrus sativus. The sequence continues at coordinate 241,030,557 of OZ012741.1, forward strand.
CAAAAATAATGGCCTTTCAGAGTACCCAAGAAGATGTCAACCAGTTCTCTTTCCGGAAGCGGTGGTCGAACACTAGCAGCCAATTCCTTCCATCTTCGCAAATACGCTCTGAATGATTCATTCTCTGCCTGAGACAATTCTTGCAGATCTACGAGACTAGGAGTCAAATCCAGGTTGTAATCGTACTGCTTCATGAAAGCTCTGGCTAAATCCACCCATGATCGAATCTGATTACTCTCTAATTGCACATACCATCTCAACGATGCCCCAGTCAGGCTATACTGAAAGCAATGGATCATCAATTTGTCATTTCGCACAAACGAAGTCATCCTTCGACAGAACATCATCAAATGCAACTTTGGACAGCTATCTCCCCTGTATTTTTCAAATTCCGGCACTTTGAACTTGTACGGCAACACGAGGTCAGGGACCAAGCACATGGCTACAGCATCCAGGTTAACGGCATCTTTCGCTTCCAAGGCTTTCATTTGCTCTTCCAACACTCGGACTCTTCTACCATAGTCAAGAGCTCTTGGATCTACTAACCCGTTCATTGGATTATCTCTCCGGTAATTCATCACAGGGAAAGCGACACATTGATTGTTAACAGGAGGATAACGTTCATTTCGGGCAAGAAACTGCTCATGCCGATCTCTGTTCTCAACAGCAGGCTGCACAACTTGGGCTGCAGTAAGATTGTTCGCCTGCGGGAAGTCTTCCATAGAATCATACTGATGGTTGGACGCCATAGTAAACCTTGCCAAGGTGTTAGGAGCCTGGAAATTGCCTTCGGACATAGCCACCAATTACCTGTAACCGACTGCGCTGCTTGATTCTGCTCAAATCTACTTCAGCCCCTTGGTCGTCTTCAACACTCCACTCTTGCCTCAAACAATTCCCCGAGAATCACTTTCTGGTGAAAACAAAGGCTGGATAAGTGCTCTGACCTGCTAGAGAAATGCTATGCAGTATGATTTATGCAAACAGAAATACAAAAATGCTAACGTGCATGTGTGCATTGGAGATATTTTCCCTCCAATTCCAGTGTCAGTGGTAGCAAGACGAGATAAGCCATAAAGACAATATTTGGAAAAACCCTCATATATTGATTAGAATAACTGTCTTGTCAAGAAGTTACATAACTACGCTCCATACAGCTGATACGATAAAGAGGATCCCAGCCAACATGCCTGGTGGTGATCTCAACATACAGAATACAAGAGAAATCAAATACGGGTACGGTTGCGGAAGTCCTCGACCATCTTCTTTGTCTCTGCATGATCTGGTTGATAAATCAAACCTTCTATCAGCCGATCCCTCTTCCTGACCGTCCCCTGGATGTCTCTGACAAAGTCTTCCCAAGCCTTATCATTAGCACCGCCCCCAGGCTTGGGTCTCTTGGCATCTGCTCTATGCTGGAAATCTTCCAAATTCTTCATGGCATCTGTCAACTTGCGCTCGGCTTCGTATCGGCGACAGGCTTCTTCTTCAAGCTCTTCGTTCTTCACCTTGACCTGTTCTTCTAACTGAGCAATCTGTGTCTTCAGCTCTTCTTCTCGCTCCTTGCGCTTGGTCATAGTGAGATCCCAGTGTTCTCTGAATTTGGCTAGCTTTGTGTAGGCCCTTTCCAGCTCTTGCTTCTTAGTGGCCAACACACTACTAACTGAGTCTACATCTAACTCTAGACGCTTCTTGGTTTCAGTTAATTCCAATAGCGTAGTCTTCAGATGTTTCAGAGTTTCAGCCTGTTGCTTAGAAATATATCCTGTTTCAATCTTTTCATGCCGAAGTTGGGCATTCTCCTGCTCCAAAGCCTCTTTAGCCCTTGCTAGCTCTTCTTTCTCCGCCATCAGCTGCTTGTAAACCTGAATGTCCACAGTGGTAGGCTCCTCTACCGGAGGACGCAATGGCTGAACCGCTGGATACGGCATAAGGAACTTCACAGCTCGCTCACGAATCCATTCTATATATGAGCTAGGACCTCGAGTATCCCCTCTGCTACCTGAAAGCTTCCCTCTCTTGTGCAAGTTTTTCCAGGCTTTCTCATGTTTGGCCAGCATCTCTTTCCCAATTGCCCCGGTGAGATACAGAGATTCCTGTATCTCCTCGGGCTTTGGCGCTCCTTGAGGTATGTACCCAAATTGCTTGATCAATAAGGAAGGGTTATAGTTGACACAACCTTTCCTTCCTATTAACGGAACATTCGGGAATCCTTCGCCTTTGAGTATGACTTCAGCTCCAAATACTTCTTTATTGACCCATACCACGTTCTCAGCAGTCAATCCCATTAAGCGCTCGGGCCATCCTAGAGAATTGATAGATGTGACAAACGGACCTGACTTAGGCATATGACTGGTGAACCACCTGCATAGGAGAGGTACAAAGCAAGACACATTCCTTCCTCGTCGCTTTTCATTCTGATAATGAGTTGAATGGTGGATATCTCCCAGCAAAGTAGGAACTGGGTTCTTCGCAGCCAAAATATAGAAGGCATCAGAATCAACGAAATCAGGAATGTTCGGGAATAACACGATGCCATACACACATATAGCAAGGATGACGTCAAAAACATCCCAGCTATCCTTCTGGGCATACTCTCGAGCCTTCTCCACTAAGACATCCAATGGAAATCCCCATACATCTCCTCTTCTGATCATCTTCCCAGACAGCTCAGACTCTTTCAAACACAGGATGGTAGAAAGCTCAGCCAGCTTAGGCTCAGCGTCCGTACGATAAAAAGGCATCTGCTCACGGATCGGTATATCCAGAAGTGCAGAGTACTCCTCCAGGGTAGGAGCCAAAACAAAGTCGGGAAATACAAAACACCTGAGCTCCGCGTCGTAGAACTGTAACAGAGTATAGATACCGCTGGTCTCGTAGGCAGATGGCTGATAAACGTAGGTCAGAATCCTCCCATATCTCTTCCTGAAGTCACCCATTCCCCTCTTCTTAGCAATAGCAATCAACTCTAACAATAGGCTGATATTCGGCGACGGAAACTTATAGGGCAATACTCTCTTCAGGTTTTCCATGTCTTGCTAGGAACAAACACCAGAACTGGAAGGGAAAATATGTACCTGCAATACACACACGTTAGTTGAATGCAGATGGTAATGCAATGATGCAATATGATAAATAATGCAATCTGTGAACACAGGGGCTATGCTGTGGCCTGAAGAGGAATATCTCTGTGATCATGAACAGAAAACCAACACGGTCACCAGAATCTCAGGACACTAACTACCATCTGATACTCAAAATATCAATCCCCTGGTAAGAAATCCATCTGAACCTCTGTATCTGACGAGAATACCATCTGATAAAGATACTGAATCATGGTTTCTGAAGGCCAGTTTTCCTGCAATAACCCAGTCCCTCTCACAGGTAGGATAGACCTAATCCACGGACAAAGGTACGGCATCCTATGCGGTCATCAGCGTCACAGACTTTCATGGATGACGATACGATTCCCAGAAGGAGTGGCATCATCAAATCATGAAGAGGCCTCACTTAGCTGACTTCCAAATGATCGGTCCCCAGAGTTGACAACCCTCACGTCTGGACTCCCCTCAGATCCTCAGGACCGGAAAGGAGCGCCTCTGCAAGAATCTCGTCTGAGCGCAGATTTTCGTAGGGAACTGTGCCTGCTCAGCAGACAGGTTCGTCTACTACTTCTCCGCAACTATATCTAGGTGTGTACTCAAGCCCAGGTCCGGCTTCTCACTCACAGTAACCTCCCTTGCCCACAGCAATAATCATAATAATATAATGCTGGAAAATAAATGCGGAAAGGTAAAGGTACAGAAAAGTAAAGTGCAGAAAAGTAAAACACAATATGCACAACACCCAACCAATAAACACCCAAGCGCTAGGATTGACTCGCGTAGGGGATGGGAAACGGTCCCAGCATAAGGGATGGGAAAAGTCCCTAGATGCTATATCCCCAGCAGAGTCGCCAGCTGTCGCTACTGCGAAAATCGGCGCCGGCTTGACAGGAGAGTCGCCACCGTGCGTTATTTATCCCTCAGAGCGGGAAAGGAAACGCTCGAAGTAAACCTCGCAAAGACGGGAAAAAGGTATGGTCATCGCAACCAAAACCTGGATTCGGGAGTCGGTTACGCAAGGGGAAGGTATTAGCACCCCTCACGTCCATCGTACTCGATGGGATCCACGCTTGGTGTTTATAGGTAAAAGGGTGTGTTATCTATCTACGCTAATGGCTGGTCTGAAAAGAAAATAAAAGGACAGGACTCGACAGAACATACGGTGTTCTGGGCCTACGTATTCCCTCGTGCAATGGGAAAGTCAGAGTCAACGTAGTTCGACTTCCTACGTCTAAACGGGGGAAAGGTTGCTCGCCAGGACATCGCATCCTGTGCCTACGTACTTTCATCTGGAATGAAAGATCAGAGCAAACGTAGTTCGGCTAACTACGGGTAAACAGGGGCTCTCACACAGCAGTGAGAAAACAAACTGGTTTCTAAGGCTCGGGAACCTACAAATACGATCTGGTCTCAAATAAGCTCAGGGAAGAGAAAGGGATAACAATTAGTCGTTAGCGGGAAAGTCTCGATCGCACAGCCGCGAGAGAACAAAGGTTAGTCGTTAGTGTGCTCGCTAGGACATCGCATCCTATGCCTACATATCTTCGTCTGGAACGAAGAATCAGAGCAGCTGTATTTTAGCTAACTACGGATCAAGCTACTCAAAAGCTCCTACTGAAAGGAAAGGGAAACCCTAGATCTATAGCTGAGAAACAGGGGAATCTACCTACTGCTATCACACCTGGTTGACCATCCTAATGTCTATCATAACAACTCCGCAGCGGAGAAGTCAGAGCTCCTAAGGGATCATGGCAACAGGACTAAACTACAAACAAGAAACTGCAACGTAAAGGAATACTGAAAATATGCATGAATGCAACAACTAAACAAACAAGGCGCGAAGGCCGCAAACCACAAAGGCAAGGGAGCTCAGCTCTACCAAATACCAACAAGCAAAGCCACGCAATAACAAACAAGCAGAAGGAGGACCACCTCAACTTCTCATGCACCCAAAGCCTGCTTCTAATATGCACCTACTCAGAACTATCTAGATGAATACCTAAGTCTAATGCAACATAACATCATACAAGTCACACCATACAAAGAGACTAACCCTGAGCAGGGCCTCTAACAAACCTGAAACCATCTCCTAATATATCTCTAACCAAAACTCTATACAGCACCCTAAGCAAAGATCTAAGCAACAAATTCTAATCAAAACCCTAAGCAGGAGCAATCAATCCCAGTCTCCAAGCTTCAGAACAAGCTTACCAGAGAAAAGGGAGCTAAGCAGACAAGCCCATAGTGCTTTCCTCAGGAAAGTACCAGGAGGTTACTACTCAGGAGTCATATCCTATGCGGCTCGACAACTGTGATCAGTTTATATTCCTCCTCAGGAGAAACTAAACTCACATGAAGGCTCCGGCATCACGGGATATTTGAGAAAACCTATATGCACTAAGGGAACTAAGTGAGCAGACTCATAGGACCTTCCTCAGGAAAATACTAGGAGGCTGACACTTAGGAATCGTATCCTACGTGGCTCAACAACTGTGATCAGTTTACATTCCTCCTCAGGAGAAATTAAACTCACAAGTTGGCTCCAACATCACTGGATACTTGAGAAATCCTAGGTAAACTAATGGAACTAAGTGAATAGTCCCATAGGACCTTCCTCAGGAAAGTACTAGGGGGCTTCCACTTAGGAATCGTATCCCATGTGGCTCAACAACTGTGATCAGTTTACATTCCTCCTCAGGAGAAATTAAACTCACAAGTCGGCTCCGACATCATTGGATACTTACGAAAGAGGTGAGAAGAAAGAATGAAAGTCATTCATAGTGCCTTCCTCAGGAAAGTACCATAAACTCCCTTCAAGCTTCAGGATCTCGAACCTCACAAACAGACAACAAGCTCCTAGACTAAGCCTCAATCCAATGCATCTTTGCAAGCTCCAACAGGACCTCAATCAGTTCCCAACCTCAAGAAGAACCCACAGGCCAAGAAACCACAAGAGACTATCTCTGAAGTTCAACCACAGTTGAACTTCAAAGTCAGAAGTCATCAAGACTTCTCCTATCTTCAGGCTCAGACAAATCATATCAGAACATCCTACAAAAATCTAATAAAAAGTCTATGGGAAACCTACATGGCTCTATGACAGCATACTGAAAAATCAGAACAAAAGTCAACACCAGATGAAAGCACTAAAATTAGCAACACAGACATATCCACAGACCAATTATTCAAACATCAATAACAGTGAAAAAATGCAATTAAAATGAAAATGCATGATTAACCTAATGTTTCTGCACTATAAAATTCTACACTGACTTACGAGTCTACAGAAAAAAGAACGGAATTATTCGACCAAATCTACTATTTTTTATTAATTTTCTAATGATATGCATGCATTGAAAATATTAAAAAGAAATCAATTATTTGGAAAATATGCAAAAAAATAGCAAACAAAAATAAAATGTCATTTTTATTTTTATTTAATTTTCTTAACATTTTCATGAAATGGTAGAAAAAAGAAGAATTAAAATCACAATTATTTACATTTATTTATGAATTATTTACAAATATGAAAATATAAAAGAAAAAATAAAAGAAACAACATGGAATAAAGCTGGGGGGGGTTCAAACAGTAAGGGATTCAGGTTATTAATTCATTGGGCCTATGCTGGTGGGGGGTGCTAAAAGCATATGGGCGCAAGGCCCAGATTTGTCAAAAAACCATTAGTAAACTCAGAAAAGAAAAAACGCCTGGGGGTGCTGTTAGTGATTTTTGTCAGTTACTATCTCAATGGGCTTACGCCCAGGGGGTGTCATTAGCAATAAGGGCCTAAGGCCCAGATCCTAATTACTCAGACCTCACACGCCAGGGGGGTGGGACGAGCAATTGAGGGGGCAGCGTCAGCAAAATTCACTTGGGCCTAAGCCCAATGGCCTAACCCTAATCCAATTGGGGAACCCTAACAAACAAAACCTAATCCCCTCTCAAACGCTCTGGTACTGTTCATCAAACGCTTAGCCGTCTTCCTCACCCTATCTCTCACGCCCTCTCTGCAACTTCTCTCCAATCTCCCACCATTCCCAGAAAACAGAACCCTAACAAGACTTCACCCATCTCACCATACTCAAGCGAAACAGCACAACAATCTCACCCTCAGCACCCTTTCATATTCAACACAAATCAAACCTCAAACCCTAACCAATTATTTCGCCCTAATTGCAATGAAGATCTAACAGAGAGAAGGCAAACCTGGGTTAATACGAGTGGAACAAGGGATCTTTGAAGATCTATTATGTATCAGGCGCGCGTTGTTGAAGAAGGTTGTTGACGCTGTGATGAAGTTCTGAGTAATTTCTGGAAAAATTGCATGAAGGTTTGAGCGACTTCAGGAATTTCCTTATGAAGATGATGAATATTCAAACGTTCTGGAAAGATCTTTGGACGAGGATGAAGGCGTTCTGGAAAGATCTTGAAGATTGAACGTAGTTGCAGTTTCTGGAAATCTTGCTGGAGATTGAACGTCTGAGGTTTCTGGGAATCTTGCTTGAGATTGAACGTCTGAGGTTTCTGGGAATCTTGCTTGAGATTGAACGTCTGAGGTTTCTGGGGAATCTTGCTTGAAGATTGTTGGCGTTCTGGAGAATTTGATGAAGAACGATGAAGGTTTGGATGGATTCTGGAAAAAATTGTATGAAGAACGAAGGAGGTGGATGAACGTGTTCTGGAAAAATCTTGAGGTTTCCGGCGAAGATGATGAAGGTGGAAGGGAGGAGATCGGAGGAAAGGATGAAGGTCGAAGAAAGAAGATGAAGGATTCTGGGTTTTTGGTATCTCCGGCGGAAATGACGGTGGCCGGAGTTGGTTGAGGTTGCCGGCGGTGGGGATTCACCGGTTTTGCATGCCGGTCAGGGGAGTTTCCGGTGAGGAGGTGAGGGGTGGACGTGTGGCGCCAAGTGTCTCAGGGAGAGAGAGAATGGAGGACAGCTGTGGACCACGTGTGGGAATCTGGGAAGGTCTGAGTGTGGTGGCGTGATTACCGTGAAACGCGTGGGGCCTCCCCTGACGCAACACGTGGCTAGCACTATTTATTACACTGAAAACGCTGGACACTTCCAGAAGCTTCTGGGGTGCGCTGGAAGGATTTGGACTGCTTTGGATTTTTTTTTTGCTGGATATTTGGACGAATCAGGACAAAAAACAATACTGGGCCTCCCCAATTGGGCCCAACGAAACTCAACATAAAAAAATTCAGAAAAACTGCAAAACAATGAAAAAACTAGTTAACTAAACTAATAAACCTGCAATTAATTCTAACTAACATTAATCTATCCTAATTAAATCTAAAAAGACAATTAACCTAATTAAACTCTAAAAAGTGATTAAAAGTCTAATTAAGTCTATATTATCCTAATTAAATCTAAAAATCAATTAAGATCTAACTAACTCTAAACTTCTACTAATTTTCTATTAAAATCCTAATATCATTTAATATCAATTAAAATCTATCATTAATAAAAGAAACTATATTATTTTCTATATTATCTAAAAACAATTAAACCTATTTTAAAATCTATACAAAATTTTAAAAATGATTTAAAAAACAATTAAACCTATTAATCCTAATTTTTATCATTCTATTTAATATGCTAAGAAAAATTCACTAATATTCTAAAAATGATAAAAGCTATTTAAATTCTATTAAAAATTCTACAAATGATTAAAATCTATTTAAAATATTCTATAAAATTCTAAAAAGAGGATTCAGCTATTAAAATATTCAAAAACCCTATTTAAATTCCAGAAAAATCTATAAAGCTTGTTAAAAATTCACAAAAGTCTATTAAAATCCTAAAAATGCAGATGAATGCAAATGACCCCCATAAAAGAGCGCACGAGACCAGATCGAATCGAACAGAGATCCCCGGGCATCAGAATATCATCAAAATCACTGTGCAAGCTAAAAATCACTGAGGAGCGCATAATTTCCTGAAAATAAAACCCCGATAATCTGGACTGGATCTGCCGTATCTGATAGATGAAAATCAAGCCGTAAACTCTGATATCCTCCGTCTGTGCACAAAAATCATACATCTGAGCTGTGAATATGAAATTAAACCATGAGTCAGATAGGAGAATCGGTTGGTCAAATTTTAGGGTGCAACAATATGAAGCATGTATTCTTGGCCTCGAAGCGGCGATTCACCTCCGAATCAAACTTCTTAAAGTAAGTGGTGACTCAGCCTTGGTTATTTACCAGGTACAAGGCAAATGGGAAACGAAGAATGAGAAGTTGATCCCTTATAAGGACTATATTATTGAGTTGATCAAGTATTTCGACGAGATAGAGTTCGAGCACGTTCCTAGATCAGAGAATCACGTTGCTGATGCTTTAGCCATGTTAGCATCCATGTGGAAAGTTAAATTCGTCAATGAGGCACCTCTTATCCATATTGAGCGCAAAGTTGAGCCCGCTTATTGTCAGATGGTCGAAGAAGTTGAGGTGGATGAAAAGCCTTGGTTTCATGATATCAAGAACTATCTCGTCAAGCAGGAGTATCCTGATGGTGCTACTGGTCTGGACAAGAAAACATTGAGAAGACTGTCATCCAAATTCTTTATCAGTAATGGTGTGTTATACAAGAGAAATCACGACATGGTTCTGCTCAGATGTGTTGATAAACGGGAAGCGGACATGTTACTGCAGGAAATTCATGAAGGGACCTTCGGAACTCATGCCAATGGTTATGCTATGTCCAAGAAGATGTTAAGGGTTGGGTATTACTGGTTAACCATGGAAGCCGACTGCATCCAATACGCTAGAAAATGCCATAAGTGCCAAATTTATGCTGATAAAATGCATGTACCTCCGTCACCGTTAAATGTTTTGTCTTCACCATGGCCGTTCTCTATGTGGGGCATTGACATGATTGGGGCGATCGAGCCAAAAGCTTCTAATGGTCATCGTTTTATCCTTGTTGCTATTGATTATTTCACCAAGTGGGTAGAGGCTGCCTCCTACACCAACGTGACCAAGCAAGTGGTTGCCCGTTTCATCAGGAAAGAGATCATCTGCCGTTATGGAGTCCTAAGCCGGATAATAACTGACAATGGCACCAATCTGAATAATAAAACTATGAAAGAGCTGTGTGATAGTTTCAAGATCACTCACCACAATTCCTCTCCATACCGTCCTAAGATGAACGGGGCCGTTGAAGCTGCGAATAAGAATATCAAGAAGATCCTGCAAAAGATGGTTGTGACTTACAAGGATTGGCATGAGATGTTACCGTTTGCTTTGCATGGATACAGAACCTCGGTGAGAACTTCGACAGGGGCAACACCTTTCTCACTGGTATATGGAATGGACGCCGTGCTCCCCATCGAAGTAGAGATACCTTCTTTAAGAGTGTTAATGGAGGCTGAACTTGAGGAAGCTGAGTGGGTTCAAGACAGACTGGATCAGTTGAATCTCATTGACGAGAAGCGCTTGACAGCCATGTGCCATGGGCAATTATATTAGAAACGGATGAAAAGAGCGTTTGATAAGAAGATCCGTATCCGTGAGTTCCGTCAAGGAGAGCTCGTACTCAAAAAGATCTTGCCAGTACACAAAGATATGCGTGGAAAGTGGATGCCCAATTATGAAGGCCTATTTGTTGTAAAGACCGTTTTCTCCGGAGGGTCCCTGATACTTACGACGATGGACGGTGAAGAACTAGCACATCCCGTGAATTCTGATGCAGTCCGAAAATATTATGCCTAAAAACCCGCTAAGTCGAAAACCTGCAAAAGGCGACTTAGGCAAAAGTAAGGGTTGAAAAAAAAGAAATAATAATAAAAAGCTCGCTAAGTTGAAAACCCGAAAGGGCGGCTTAGGCAAAAAAGAGCGTCCCGGTGGATTGAAAACCCGAGAGGGCGGTCCAGGCAAAAGTTAGGGACAAAGGCATTTCATTGCATCAGAGGACACTGATCATCTCGAACACACTTTCCGCATGAGAGCCATGTTTCAGTTCTTTCACCCTTGCCCAAAGCAGGATTCTGGATTAGTCTTAGTTATTAGTGTCAGTAGGTGTCATTGGATTCGATGTAACCTTTCCCATGTTGCCAATTTCAAAACATAATCATCTGTGGAGCTATGCCTTCAGCGAGCTACCGCCCTTTAAATAAAAGATACCATTTTGTTACTTACATTCCTTGGTGCATTGCTCTTTGTTTTCTATTGTTATGCAAAATGCGTTTATTCTTAAAATTCGAAAATGAAAGGTGTATTGTAGATTTTTCAAAACTGTTTTTCAAAAACAACAAATTCGAAATGTAATAAATTACTTTGACTAGTGGAAATTTCAGAAGGATCTTTTCACTCCCCGGAAATATCATTATTGCAGAAACACTTTCAAACCATTGCTCTAACACAGTCCCCAGCGAGACTATAAGCCGACAACCTTTTCTTGGGTAACTCGAAAGTGTCCCTCAGGTTTTCCTCTCCCCATGAGAAGACGTGATACTATGCACCCAAGCAGATTACCTTCTCCCAGAGAAGTCAAAACTTTAAAACCAGATTTGGTTCTACCATTGATCTTTCTTACCCATGATTGACGTATTGGTTGCAGAGAACGCAGGGTATTTCCGTCGAGATGTTTATTTCATCTCTCGTCCCGTCTCTAGTCTGTTTCGTCAGTATACGCAGGGGCATAAGCATCACATGCCTATTTCATTACACATTCATTACACATTCATTACATATTCATTACATATTCATTACATATTCATTACATATTCATTTCATAACATCTTGCATATTTAACTACATAGACATTAACATACATTCATATTCACATATTCATCAACATACGCATTTACATATGCATTAGCATTCACAGGTTCATTGTGTTTCACCATCATTTGGTTGTTACCGCCGAGTAACTGGGTTCGTCCATTCTCTCCAAATAGATTGTCAGCCATAAGCATAAAATACTTACTTGTTTCCAGTTTCCCCACGGAGCTCGATCCTCGTGGATGACGGTTACTTCAGCTATCTTTCCTTACCAGGATAAGATATCTACCCTTCGAGTTCATTCCTTCGATGGAGTCTTGATTACCAGTCTTCTTTCTAGCTCAATCCTAGATTGAATCTCAGTCTTGTCGGTCGTCAATCCCAACCGGACATGCATTTATTTTGCACCATCTAAAGGTTTTCACCATACCATGACCGATACGCGACTATCTCGCTTGAGAAGTTTATCACTGTACCCGGACGTGCATTTATTTTGCACTATCTTTCAAGAAAATCAACTACAATCCTTTACAGATACACGACAGTTCACGCCTGGAAAATCTATCAGTACAACACTTTACAATCCTACATGTTACAACACTTTACAATCCTACATGTTACAACATCGGTACAACACTTTACATCTTACAGCGTCAATATACAACATTTCTCACCTAAGAGGTCGATCCTATCTTCGTTATGACTCGCAGCAAATGGCCATCTCCATGGAGCAGTTGGGTTTCCATTTGCCTGCCGTCTTGAAGTATAGGAGGTATGAACCAAATCGTATTCAGGAGAGCACGATCCTGAAGTACGCGGAGGTTTTGAGCGGAATCATATTCAGGAGAGCACGATTCTGAAGCATGAAGAAGTTCATTTATCCTTTAGTAAAAGAAGGAGCGGAATCATATTCAGGAGGGCACGATTCTGAGTTATGAGGAAGTTCAATTGGCCGTTTTTCAGGAGGGCACGATTCTGAAGAATGAAGAAATTTCAAGAGCCGAATCATATTCAGGAGAGCACGATTCTGAGTTATGAGGAAGTTCGATTATCCACTTTCATATTCAGGAGAGCACGATTCTGAAGTATGAAGAATTTCATTTACAAGAAACAACCGAATCATATTCAGGAGAGCACGATTCTGAGTTATGAGGAAGTTCAATTAGCCATGTTCATATTCAGGAGAGCACGATTCTGAAGTATGAAATAATTCATTTACAACCAAATCATATTCAGGAGAGCACAATTCTGATGTATGAGGAAGTTCAGTTCACCCTTTTCATATTCAGGAGAGCACGATTCTGAAGTATGAAGAGTTTCATTTACACGAAAAAGCCGAGTCATATTCAGGAGAGCACGATTCTGAGGTATGATGAAGTTCAGTTTACCCTTTTCATGTTCAGGAGAGCACGATCTTGAAGCATGAAGAAGTTTATTTATCCCTCAGTAAGAGAAAAATCAGAATCGTATTCCAGGCGCCGACCTTAAATGCGAGAAGATTTATTTATCAGATAAGCAGCAGCCTCTTTATTTGAGTGCTTATCCATTTTGGCACATAAGTCCCTTCCAACGATAAGTGACAGTTCTCCCTCGAGAAGCTTATCAGGGCATTTTCCATCAAAGTCCATTTATTTTGGCATACAGCCGGTTTTTACCCTGTATATTTGCTACGGAGTTCCGAAAAGTCCGTTTGATCCTGTCACGAGAGATAGTTTACAGAAGCTTGGATGTTATTCTTTGCTCAATGCTCCAGCATTCTGTAATCGATCTTGCAATCGTACGTGATCCAGTTTTATTTTTAGATTCCCCAGTGGAGGCCGTCTCACAGGTGTCACCTCCATTTGAGAATCTCGTTCCTAGGATGACAATTGGTCGTGTTCGCACCAGTTGACCATCATTTTAGGATTCCCCAGTGTTTGTACTGTGTCCCAGCGCGTCGTTTCCCCAGTGTGTTCTTCTCGTAGCGCTTGTCATCATTTTCATATTCATCATTCCAGCATACGCATCACATCATATCCATATCATCTGCATTAAGCGGTCCTCGCTTTGTCCATAGCATTGCATACCGTCGCACATAAGGGCAAAATTTTCGGTTATCTATATTTAAATCTCTCCACCACGATTCCTCGAGTCTCTGTCACTCAAATCGTCCGGTGTAGCTATTTAAATAGGGGCAACTGTAATACCCCAAATTTTACCCTTATATTTAGTCAGTCATTTCGCATATCATCTCATATGTACATTTGCTAACCACTAACAAGTTATGAAGGTGTTTGTTTTGCAGATTTGGTCCCAGGGGTATTTTGGTCATCTTACACAAATTCTACCAATTCCTTGAAGACGGGTTGTTATTAAAATTCTGAGGCATTTGATACGTTGTTGTTTTGAGGCATTTATCTATCACCAGGTCTGATCATATTAAGATTTTGGCATTTGGTCAGTGGAATTTAATTACGAGTAATGTTACTGTTGATGCTGAAACTGTTGTGATTACGGTGCCCATATGTGTTTGGTTATGAAATGGTTGGTTAACATTTTAATCGGATGATGAGATTAGGATTACAAATGAGACGAGTGCACCAATAAGAATACCACTTGGGAGTATTTCTGTTTTATGCCTATGTTAATGAATTTAAATACTTGTGGATTTATTCACAAATGTTTATTTTTTTAACTAAGAATAAAATATAAATAAATTCAAAATTTTGGAAATTTTATTTCATAAAAAATGTCATCATACAAGAAGTGGAGATTGCTTCATATTTTATAAGTGCTGTTACAAGGAAATACATTAAAGTTCTAAATCCTAAGGGATTACATTAAAGTATCTATCCTAAATCCTAAGAACATCTAAATGTCTTCATGTTGTCTTTGAACTTCTCCACGAATCCTCGACTAACCTGCACATCAGAAAGAAAACAAACAGTACAGAAAAATGTTAGATGATGTTTTTGACACTCTCAGAACAATGTCATCATCGAGTGCCGGGAGTGGCACAACCGAAGCTGCGTCCTACCCCCATTACCGATCCGCGTCGTGGGCGTCAGATCAGGTAATACCTGTTCTTATCGATACGGGACATCCGAGAGATATAAGAAATAAAAAAGCGGGGCTGATTCGTTTTGCCGCGATTGGATTTCCAAACTGATGCGAGAATAAGGCAACATAGGCAAGTTCTGACTCAGACCCGGATGCCGGCAGGTCTAAGTCACTTTGGTTTCAAAACGTCCAACACCTGAAAAGCCATAAGCATCATCAGAACTCAAAGCATAAGCAAAACTAGGAAGGGGCTCGCGCCAATACAGGTATGAATAGCCACCAAAGAAACAAATCTGTTACCAAACAGAATGAATAGCAAGTTCAAAACAGAACAAGAGAAACCAAACAGCATCATACGCTGCATCAAAGCCTTCGGCTAAAAAGCATACCAAAACAAAACAAGAGAATTGAAATATAAGCCAAAGCTGCGTCACATTGCAAACAGAATACCATATGCAAACTAAACAATGCATCAGAAGGCAGAATTATGCGCAAGAAGCCACAGAAAACATCCTGTAAATCATGCCCAGCAAGATCCAAAGAAAGAGGTAACAACATAGAGCAAGAAGAATGAAGTATCCACACAAAACTGCATCAAGCTGCCTAAAACATACCAAAGGTTGTCAGTTAGGAGGGTCAGCTTCACCCGATACGGATGGCAAGTCACAAAAATGGACACCAAGTTGCAGCACAAAGCATAACGCAGAACGGGGCTCAGTCGAGAGCATCATTGCCCCAACAAGTACACAAACACATGGCTCGGTTAACCAAACACCATAACCCAAATCATCATCGCCCAAACTCACTATCGCGTAAGTGTATCGAGGCAGCATTAAGCATTCGTAGTTGGACACAATGGCCCATAGTGTCAGCTCTGAAACACAAGAATCAAACATCATCAGCAGTTAAAACAACTCAAAGAGAATAAGTGATAAACCACACGCGAAGATCCTCAGAAGCAACCGCGACACCGTCGAAGAAATATCCCTCGAAGGCTCAGAACGGCATCATCATTTCCGTATACCTTTCCCGGTAATTTTGATTCGACCGAAGTCGTAGCATCAACCCTCTCTGAAAGAAGAAGAGGAAAAGAATCTGAGCTGCATCAAAGAAGCGAACCAATCAAAAAATGAGTCAGTTCGAGTTCAAAGCATCAAGGAATCCTGGGAATTAAAATCAAACATCAATCAATTCAATCCAAGGCAAACCATATCAGGAAAATAGAGAGATTTTGATTTGATAATTAATCCCAAAACAGATCAAAACAAATCAGTTCAGACTAATAAAATTGAATCAAGTCAGGAAATCTTATCAGCCCAATCAGGATTCCAAGAGAAGAAACGAGATCCCAATCGTATCAGAAAGCCCCTATTGGAACTCAATCTGGAAAAACCAGATGATCAAATCAAATCGAATCCCCATTTGCACTTAACCTGAATCAATCAAACAAATCAGTTCAGATTATATTCAATCACAAAGTTTTAAAGATGGAAATCTTTGAACCAAATCAGAAGAATCATATCAGCTGGAGATCAGAAAGGATCAATCAAACCCTAAAAAGGGAAACAGAGTTCAATCAGCATCCAATCGTAATCCAATCAGTATCTGAGGAAAATCAAAATCAAAATCAAATCGCATTAACACAAAATCAAATCAGATCATCAAAATGCATATCTCAGAAAAACGCAAGTTCAAGGCCCAAAAAGAGAGATAAAGAGGTAGTTATAAATAGGAGGATACAACCTGATGGAAGGGATCGAAAAAAAACACCCCAATGAAGAACACCCAGATCGCGTCCAAACCCTAGCGAAGAAGTCGCACGCAGAAAACCCTAAGCGGCGTGAGCTCAGACGAAGCGATCGTCATCATCGCTCAGGGAGATCACTATCACCGAACGCGAATCATCGCCCAGAGAGATCACCTTCACCGTTCGCGAAGAACGACGGGCAATCGACTCCACGACCTCAGCTTCAACATCATCGGCCCAATCAAATGTAAATGCACTATCTCACATATCCTCGTGGTTCATATTTTTTCAGGAAAAGGGAGGATCACGGCGCGAGGAAGAAAGATGAGAACGAGAGAGACGAGAGAAACGCAGGAGAAACGGCGCCGCTAGGACGAGGGTTCTGAAACCCTAGAGTGAAACTTTGGGGTGTATTCACAATAACCGGGTTGGGTCCGGGTGTGATGACCGGCCCAACCCTTTCCCTTTTTATTTTTTTTTGTTTTATTTTTTTAATTAATTTGTTTTATGTTTTAAAAAACTTTTTCTTAACACTTTAATTTCATAATTTTTAAAAAATATCTTTCTCATTTTAATCCTTTTAAAATATAATTATTAAGAATAAATTAAAACTTTTTTTAATAAAATTAAACTTTTGTAAATATAAAATGAAATTTTTTTTAATAAAATAAATAAAAACTCTTTTTAAAAAATATGAAAATAAAAAACCTTTTTTTTTAAAATTTCTCTTTTGCATGCTAACATTAAATTAGTAAGATTTTTAAATAAACATTAGTAAAGTCTCAATTTACGTCTTCTTGTAACTCATTGCTGCCTAACTCTACCTACTAACGGGTGTTCGTTTTTGCAGTTCATATTTATCGTGTCGAGTTTTCATTCAAGTTTCGTTTATATTTGTATCTGCTTCTCAGTTGTAATCTCGCGAACCTAATAATCGCGTTTACTTTTCGCATTTAAATTTCTGCTGATGTATGGTTTAAATTTCTGCTGATGTATTGCAATATTTCTGTCACATTACGCATCCGAAGGAATTAGGTCTAGCATTTGACCGCCGTGTCAATAGTCCTCAACCTCAACTTCAAACCCTTACAACCGTACAAACCCTAATTTTCCCCAAATGCCTCGCCGCAGGCAAAATTACAATATTACCCCTAGCATTAGGTCAAAGAGCCGCCGCGCTCAGTTTAGGGTTTCCCGCCGTGGAATCCCTAATTGAACCCTAATTTCAACTTAACAATTCAACGTAGAGATTTGGAGTTTCTACACTCCACGTAAGCGTGTCCTTAAGATGCGTTTATTCCCCTTGAGACCTTGACCATAGTCAAGAAGTTTCTAACCTCCCTTTTGAGGGGAACTACGATTACTCTGATTCCACTCCCGTAAGGATACGTAGGCACAAGATGCAATGTCTTGCCGAGTAAACTTAGAATTAACCCCTTAGGTCTCTTTTCTCACTTTTAATCCTTTGTACATATACCTTAAGCAAATAAATAAAGCAAAATAGTAAACATCTAAACAAAAGGTTCCTGTAGAGTACTACGGAAGTTTAGGGTGCTAATACCTTCCCTAAATTTAACCAACCCCCGAACCCTAGATCTTTCCCCGCGTTGTGTTTACAATGCAAAAATAGGTTTTCCCTCTTTTGACCTTTTCCTTCGGATAAATCAAAGAGCGGTTGTGAATTGAATTACGATTCAAACTCATTAATAGTTTGTGATCCTATTTCCACCGCAACACCTGTTTTAGATAATGGATGCCTGCTTGGATTAGCAGATGTTCTCAAGTTCGTGGCCTTCGGGTTCGATGCCTGTTTTCATTAACGGATGCCTGCTTGGATAAGAAGATGTTCTTAACTTCGTGTTGAGCCGGCCTTCGGGTTCGATGCCTGTTTTAGATAATGGTTTCCTGCTTGGATTAGCAGATGTTCTCAACATCATGTTGAGCCGGCCTTCGGGTTCGATGTCTGTTTTAATTAACGGATGTCTGCTTGGATTAGCAGATGTTATCAAATTCGTGTTGAGTCGGCCTTCGGGTTTAAAGCCTGTTTTAATTAACGGATGCCTGCTTGGATTTGCAGATGTTCTCAACTTCTTCTTGAGCCGGACTTCGGGTTCGATGCCTGTTTTAATTAACGGATGCCTGCCTGGGTTAGCAGATGTTCTCAACTTTGTGGCCTTCTGATTCGATGCCTGTTTTAATTAATAGATGCCTACTTGGATTATCATATGTTCTCAACCTCGTGTTAAGCCGGCCTTTGGGTTCGATGCCTGTTTTAATTAACAGATGCCTGCTTGGATTAGCAGATGTTCTCAACTTCGTCTTGAGCCGGACTTCGGTTTTGATGCCTGTTTTAGATAATGGTTGCCTGCTTGGATTAGCAGATGTTCTCAACATCGTGTTGAGTCGGCCTTCGGGTTCGATGTCTGTTTTATTTAACGGATGCCTGCTTGGATTAGCAAATGTTATCAACTTCGTGTTGAGCCGACCTTCGGGTTTAAAGCCTGTTTTAATTAACGGATGCCTGCTTAGATTTGCAGATGTTCTCAACTTCGTCTTGAGTCGGCCTTCGGGTTCGATGCCTGTTTTAATTAACGGATGCCTGCCTGGGTTAGCAGATGTTCGCAACTCCGTGTTGATCCGGCCTTCAGGTTCAATTCATGTTTTAATTAACGGATGCATGCTTGGATTAGCAGATGTTCTCAACTTTGTGTTGAGCCGACCTCTGGCTTCGATGCCTGTTTTAGTTAACAGATGCCTTCTTTGATTAGTAGATGTTCTCAACTTCGTGTTGAGCCGGCCTTCGGGATCGATGTCTGTTTTAATTAACGGATGCCTGCTTGGATTAGCAGATGTTCTCAACTTCGTGTTGAGCCAGCCTTCGGGTTCGATTCCTATTTTAATTAACGGACGCCTGCTTGGATTAGCAGATGTTCTCAACACTGTTTTGATCCGGCCTTCGGATTCGATGCCTGTTTTAGATAATGGATGCCTGCTTGGATTAGCAGATGTTCCCAAGTTCGTGGCCTTCGGGTTCGTTGCCTGTTTTAATTAACGGATGCCTGCTTGGATAAGAAGATGTTCTTAACTTTGTGTTGAGCCGGCCTTCGGGTTCGATGCCTGTTTTAGATAATGGTTGCCTGCTTGGATTAGCAGATGTTCTCAACATCATGTTGAGCCGGCCTTCGGGTTCGATGTCTGTTTTAATTAACGGATGCCTGCTTAGATTAGCAGATGTTATCAACTTCGTGTTGAGCCGGCCTTCGGGTTTAAAGCCTGTTTTAATTAACGAATGCCTGCTTGGATTTGCAGATGTTCTCAACTTCTTCTTGAGCCGGACATCGGGTTCGATGCCTGTTTTAATTAACGGATGCCTGCCTGGGTTAGCAGATGTTCTCAACTTTGTGGCCTTCTGATTCGATGCCTGTTTTAATTAACAGATGCCTACTTGGATTATCATATGTTCTCAACCTCGTGTTAAGCCGGCCTTTGGGATCGATGCCTATTTTAATTAACAGATGCCTGCTTGGATTAGTAGATGTTCTCAACTTCGTCTTGAGCCGGACTTCGGTTTTGATGCCAGTTTTAGATAATGCTTGCCTGCTTGGATTAGCAGATGTTCTCAACATCGTGTTGAGCCGGCCTTCGGGTTCGATGTCTGTTTTAATTAACGGATGCCTGCTTGGATTAGCAGATGTTATCAACTTCGTGTTGAGCCGGCCTTCGGGTTTAAAGCCTGTTTTAATTAACGGATGCCTGCTTGGATTTGCAGATGTTCTCAACTTCGTCTTGAGTCGGCCTTCGGGTTCGATGCCTGTTTTAATTAACGGATGCCTGCCTGGGTTAGCAGATGTTCGCAACTCCGTGTTGATCCGGCCTTCAGGTTCAATTCATGTTTTAATTAACGGATGCATGCTTGGATTAGCAGATGTTCTCAACTTCGTGTTGAGCCGACCTCTGGCTTCGATGCCTGTTTTAATTAACAGATGCCTTCTTTGATTAGTAGATGTTCTCAACTTCATGTTGAGACGGCCTTCGGGATCGATGTCTGTTTTAATTAACGGATGCCTGCTTGGATTAGCAGATGTTCTCAAGTTCGTGGCCTTCGGGTTCGATGCCTGTTTTCATTAACGGATGCCTGCTTGGATAAGAAGATGTTCTTAACTTCGTGTTGAGCCGGCCTTCGGGTTCGATGCCTGTTTTAGATAATGGTTGCCTGCTTGGATTAGCAGATGTTCTCAACATCATGTTGAGCCGGCCTTCGGGTTCGATGTCTGTTTTAATTAACGGATGCCTGCTTGGATTAGCAGATGTTATCAACTTCGTGTTGAGCCGGCCTTCGAGTTTAAAGCCTGTTTTAATTAACGGATGCCTGCTTGGATTTGCAGATGTTCTCAACTTCTTCTTGAGCCAGACTTCGGGTTCGATGCCTGTTTTAATTAACGGATGCCTGCCTGGGTTAACAGATGTTCTCAACTTTGTGGCCTTCTGATTCGATGCCTGTTTTAATTAACAGATGCCTACTTGGATTATCATATGTTCTCAACCTCGTGTTAAGCCGGCCTTTGGGTTCGATGCCTGTTTTAATTAACAGATGCCTGCTTGGATTAGCAGATGTTCTCAACTTCGTCTTGAGCCGGACTTCGGTTTTGATGCCTGTTTTAGATAATGCTTGCCTGCTTAGATTAGCAGATGTTCTCAACATCGTGTTGAGCCGGCCTTCGGGTTCGATGTCTGTTTTAATTAACGGATTCCTGCTTGGATTAGCAGATATTATCAACTTCGTGTTGAGCCGGCCTTCGGGTTTAGAGCCTGTTTTAAATAACGGATGCCTGCTTGGATTTGCAGATGTTCTCAACTTCGTCTTGAGTCGGCCTTCGGGTTCGATGCCTGTTTTAATTAACGGATGCCAACTTGGATTAGCAGATGTTCTCAACTTCGTCTTGAGCCGGCCTTCGGGTATGATGCTTGTTTTAATTAATGGATGCCTGCTTGGATTAGCAGATGTTCTCAACGTCGTGTTGAGTCGGCCTTCGGGTTCGATGCCTGTTTTAATTAACGGATGCCTTCTTGGATTAGCAGATGTTCTCAACTTTGTGTTGATCCGGCCTCTAAGTTAAATTCCTGTTTTAATTAACTTATGCCTAATTGGATTAGCAAATGTTCTCAACTTCGTTTGAGCCGGCCTCTGGTTTCAATGCCTGTTTTAATTAATAGATGCCTTCTTTGATTAGCAGATGTTTTCAACTTCGTGTTGAGCCGGCCTTCGGGTTTGATGTCTGATTTATTTAACGGATGCCTGCTTGGATTATCAGATGCTCTCAACTTCGTGTTGAGCCGACCTTCGGGTTCGATGCCTATTTTAATTAACGGTTGCCTTCTTGGATTAGCAGATGTTCTCAACTTCGTGGTAAGCCGGCCTTCGGGTTCGATGCCTGTTTTAATTAATGGATGCCTGCTTGGGTTATTAGATGTTCTCAACTTCGTGGCCTTCGGGTTCGATGCCTGTTTTAATTAACAGATGCCTGCTTCGTTTAGCAGATGTTCTCAACCTCAAGTTGAGCTGGCCTTTGGGTTCGATGCCTGTTTTAATTAACGGATGCCTGCTTAGATTAGTAGATATTCTCAACTTCATCTTGAGCCGGCCTTCGGGATCGATGCCTGTTTTAATTAACGGATGCCTGCTGTGATTAGCAAATGTTCTCAACGTTGTGTTGAGCCGGCCTTCGGGTTCGATGCCTGCTTTAATTAACGGATGCCTTCTTGGATTAGCAGATGTTCTTAACTTCGTGTTGAACCTGCCTTCGAGATCGATGCCTGTTTTAATTAATGGATGCCTTTTTGGATTAACAGATGTTCTCAACTTCGTGTTGATCCGGCCTTTCGGTTCGATTTTTGTTTTAAGTAACTGATGCCTTCTTGGATTAGCAGATGTTCTCAACTTCGCGATGAGCCAGCCTCCGGTTTCGATGCCTGTTTTAATTAATAGATTCCTTCTTTGATTAGCAGATGTTCTCAACGTCGTGTTGAGCAGGCTATCGGGTTCGATGCCTCTTTTAATTAATAGTTGCTTTCTTCAATTAAAAGATGTTATCAACTTCGTGTTGAGTCGGCCTTCAGGTTCAATGCCTATTTTAATTAACGAATGCCTGCTTGGATTAGCAGATGTTCTCAACTTTGTGTTGAGGCGGCCTACGGGTTCGATGTCTGTTTTAATTAACGGATGCCTTCTTGGATTAGCAGATGTTCTTAACTTCGTGTTGACCCGACCTTAGAGTTCGATGCCTGTTTTAATTAATGGATGCCTTCTTGGATTAGCAGATGTTCTCAAGCTCGTGTCGATCCGGCCTTTGGGTTCGATTCCTATTTTAAGTAACGGATGCCTTCTTAGATTAGCAGATGTTCTCAACTTCGCGATGAGCCGGCCACCGGTTTCGATGCTTGTTTTAATTAATAGATGCCTTCTTGATTAGCAGATGTTCTCAACGTCGTGTTGAGCCGGCTATCGGTTTAGATGCATGTTTTAATTAACAGTTGCCTGCTTCAATTAGAAGATGCTCTCAGTTTCGTGTTGAGTCGGCCTTCAGGTTCGATGCCTGTTTTAATAAACGGATGCCTCTTTGGATTAGCAGATGTTCTCAACTTCGTGTTGAGCCAGCCTTCAGGTTCGATGCCTATTTTAATTAACGAATGCCTGCTTGGGTTAGTAGATGTTCTAAACTTCGTGTTGATCCGACCTTCAGGTTCAGTTCATGTTTTAATTAACCGATGCTTGCTTGGATTAGCAGATGTTCTCAACTTCGTGTTGAGCCGACCTCTGGCTTTGAAGCCTGTTTTAATTAACAGATGCCCTCTTTGATTAGTAGATGTTCTCAACTTCGTGTTGAGTCGGCCTTCGGGTTCGATGTCTGTTTTAATTAACAGATGCCTGCTTGGATTAGCA
This sequence comes from Lathyrus sativus, assembly GCA_963859935.3. Classification (NCBI taxonomy): domain Eukaryota; kingdom Viridiplantae; phylum Streptophyta; class Magnoliopsida; order Fabales; family Fabaceae; genus Lathyrus; species Lathyrus sativus. Next base: position 241,054,119 of record OZ012741.1, read on the forward strand.
GATGTTCTCAACTTCGGGTTGAGCCGGCCGTCGGGTTCGATGCCTGTTTTAATTAACGGACGCCTGCTTGGATTAGCATATGTTCTCAACTTCGTGGCCTTCGAGTTCGATGCTTGTTTTAATTAACAGATGCCTGCTTAGTTTAGCAGATGTTCTCAACCTCAAGTTAAGCTGGCCTTTGGGTTCGATGCCTGTTTTAATTAACGGATTCCTGCTTGGATTAGCAGATATTCTCAACTTCATCTTGAGCCGGCCTTCGGGTTCGATGCCTGTTTTAATTAACGGATGTCTGCTGTGATTAGCAGATGTTCTCAACTTTGGGTTGAGCCGGCCTTCGGGTTCGATTCCTATTTTAATTAACGGATGCCTTCTTGGATTAGCAGATGTTCTTAACTTCGTGTTGACCCGACCTTTCGGTTCGATTCCTGTTTTAAGTAACTGATGCCTTCTTGGATTAGCATATGTTTTCAACTTCGCGATGAGCCGGCCTCCGGTTTCGATGCTTGTTTTAATTAATAGATTCCTTCTTTGATTAGAAGATGTTCTCAACGTCGTGTTGAGCCGGCTATCGGGTTCGATGCATGTCTTAATTAACAGTTGCTTGCTTCAATTAAAAGATGTTCTCAACTTCGTGTTGAGGCGGCCTACGGGTTCGATGCCTGTTTTAATTAACGGATGCATTCTTGGATTACCAGATGTTCTTAACTTCGTGTTGGCCCGACGATCGAGTTCGATGCCTATTTTAATTAATGGATACCTTCTTGGATTAGCAGATGTTCTCAAGTTCGTGTTGATCCGGACTTTGGGTTCGATTCCTATTTTAAGTAACGGATGCCTTCTTGGATAGCAGATGTTCTCAACTTCGCAATGAGCCTGCCACCGGTTTCAATGCCTGTTTTAACTAACAGATGCGTTCCTTAATTAGCAGATGTTCTCAACGTCGTGTTGAGCCGGCTATCGGGTTCGATGCCTGCTTAGATTAGCATATGTTCTCAACTTCGTGTTGATCTGGCCTTCAGGTTCAGTTCATGTTTTAATTAACCGATGCTTGCTTGGATTAGCATATGTTCTCAACTTCGTGTTGAGCCGACCTCTGGCTTCGAAGCCTGTTTTAATTAACAGAAGCCTTCTTTGATTAGCATATGTTCTCAACTTCGTGTTGAGCCGACCTTCAGGTTCGATGTCTGGTTTAATTAACGGATGCCTGCTTGGATTAGCAGATGTTCTCAACTTCGTGTTGAGGCGCCTTCGGGTTCGATGCATGTTTTAATTAACGGACGCCTGCTTGGATTAGCATATGTTCTCAGCATCGTGTTGAGCCGGCCTTCGGTTTCGATGCCTGTTTTAATTAACGGATGCCTGCCTGGGTTAGCAGATGTTCTCAACTTTGTGGCCTTCGGGTTCGATGCCTGTTTTCATTAACAGATGCCTGCTTGGATTAGCAGATGTTCTCAACCTCGTGTTGAACCGGCCTTTGGGTTCGATGCTTGTTTTAATTAACGGATGCCTGCTTGGATTAGCAGATGTTCTCAACTTCGTCTTGAGCCGGCCTTCGGGTTCGATGCCTGTTTTAGATAATGGATGCGTGCTTGGATTAGCAGATGTTCTCAACAACATGTTGAGCCGGCCTTCGGGTTCGATGTCTGTTTTAATTAACGGATGCCTGCTTGTATTAGCAGATGTTATCAACTTCGTGTTGAGCCGGCCTTCGGGTTTGATGCTTGTTTTAATTAATGGATGCCTGCTTGGATTTGCAGATGTTCTCAACTTCGTCTTGAGCCGGTCTTCGGGTTCGATGCCTGTTTTAATTAACGGATGCCTGCTTGGATTAGCAGATGTTCTCAACTTCGTCTTGAGCCGGCCTTCGGGTACGATGCTTGTTTTAATTAACGGATGCCTGCTTGGATTAGCAGATGTTCTCAACTTCGTGTTGAACCGGCCTTCGGGTTTGATGCCTGTTTCAATTAGAGGACGCCTGCTTGGATTAGCAGATGTTCTAAACTTCGTTTGAGCCGGCCTCTGGCTTCGATGCCTGTTTTAATTAATAGATGCCTTCTTTGATTAGCATATGTTCTCAACTTCGTGTTGAGCCGGCCTTCAGGTTTGATGTCTGTTTTAATTAACGGATGCCTTCTTGGATTAGCAGATTCTCTCAACTTCATGTTGAGTCGGCCATCGAGTTCGATGCCTGTTTTAATTAACGGATGCCTGTTTGGATTAGCAGATGTTCTCAACTTCATGGTGAGCTGGCCTTCGTGTTCGATGCCTGGTTTAATTAATGGATGCCTGCTTGGGTTAGTAGATGTTCTCAACATCGTGGCCTTCGGGTTTGATGCCTATTTTAATTAACGGATGCCTTCTTGGATTAGCAGATGTTCTCAACTTCGTGTTGAGCTGGCCTTTGGGTTCGATGCCTGTTTTAATTAACAGATGCATGCTTGGATTATCAGATGTTCTCAACTTCGTGGTGAGGCGACCTTCGGGTTCGATGCCTATTTTAATTAATGGATGCCTGCTTGGGTTAGTAGATGTTCTCAACTTCGTGGCCTTCGGGTTCGATGCCTGTTTTAATTAACATATGCCTGCTTGGTTTAGCAGATGTTCTCAACCTCGTGTTGAGCTGGCCTTTGGGTTCGATGCCTATTTTAATTAACAGATGCCTGCTTGGATTGGCACATGTTCTCAACCTCGTGTTGAACCGGCCTTTGGGTTCGATGCCTGTTTTAATTGACGGATGTCTGCTTGGATTATCGGATGTTCTCAACTTCGTTTTGAGCCGGCCTTCGGGTTCGATGCCTCTTTTAGATAATGGATGCGTGCTTGGATTAGCACATGTTCTCAACCTCGTGTTGAACCGACCTTTGGGTTCGATGCCTGTTTTAATTAACAGTTGCGTGCTTGGATTCCTTCTTGGATTAGCAGATGTTCTCAACTTCGTGTTGATCCGGCCTTTCGGTTCGATTCCTGTTTTAAGTAACTGATGCCTTCTTGGATTAGCAGATGTTCTCAACTTCGAGATGAGCCGGCCTCCGGTTTCGATGCCTGTTTTAATTAATAGATTCCTTATCTGATTAGCAGATGTTCTCAACGATGTGTTGAGCCGGCTATCGGGTTCGATGCCTGTTTTAATTAACAGTTGCTTGCTTCAATTAAAAGATGTTCTCAACTTCGTGTTGAGCCGGCCTTCAGGTTTGATGCCTGTTTTAATTAACGGATGGCTGCTTGGATTAGTAGATGTTCTCAACTTTGTGTTGACGCGGCCTTCGGGTTCGATGCGTGTTTTAATTAACAGATGCCTTCTTGGATTAGCAGATGTTCTTAACTTCGTGTTGACCCGACCTTCGAGATCGATGCCAGTTTTAATTAATGGATGCCTTCTTGGATTAGCAGATGTTCTCAACTTCGTGTTGATCCGGCCTTTCGGTTCGATTCCTACTTTAAGTAACTGATGCCTTCTTGGATTAGCAGATGTTCTCAACTTTGCGATGAGCCGGCCTCCGGTTTCGATGCCTGTTTTAATTAATAGATTCCTTCTTTGATTAGCAGATGTTCTCAACATCGTATTGAGCCGGCTATCGGGTTCGATGCCTGTTTTAATTAACAGTTGCTTGCTTCAATTAAAAGATGTTCTCAACTTCGTGTTGAGCGGGCCTTCAGGTTAGATGCCTGTTTTAATAAACGAATGCCTGCTTGGATTAGCAGATGTTCTCAACTTTGTGTTGGGGCGGCCTACGGGTTCGATGCCTGTTTTAATTAACGGATGCCTTCTTGGATTAGCAGATGTTCTTAACTTCGTAATGACTCGGACATCGAGTTCGATGCCTATTTTAATTAATGGATGCCTTCTTGGATTAGCAGATGTTCTCAAGTTTGTGTCGATCTGGCCTTTGGGTTCGATTCCTATTTTAAATAACCGATGCCTTCTTGGATTAGCAGATGTTCTCAACTTCGCGATGAGCCTGCCACCGGTTTCGATGCCTGTTTTAATTAACAGATGCCTTCCTTAATTAGCAGATGTTCTCAACGTCGTGTTGAGCCGGCTATCGGGTTCGATGCCTGTTTTAATTAACAGTTGCCTGCTTCAATTAGAAGATGTTCTCCACTTCGTGTTGAGTCGGCCTTCAGGTTCGATGCCTGATTTAATAAAAGGATGCCTCCTCGGATTAGCAGATGTTCTCAACTTCATGTTGAGCCGGCCTTCAGGTTCGATGCCTGTTTTAATTAACGAATGCCTTCCTGGGTTAACAGATGTTCTAAACTTCGTGTTGATCCGGCCTTCAGGTTCATTTCATGTTTTAATTAACCGATGCCTGCTTGGATTAGCGGATGTTCTCAACATCGTGTTGATCCTACCTCTGGCTTCGAAGCTTGTTTTAATTAACAGATGCCTTCTTTGATTAGCAGATGTTTTCAACTTCGTGTTGAGCCGGCCTTCGGGTTCGATGTCTGTATTAATTAACGGATGCCTGCTTGGATTAGCAGATGTTCTCAACTTCGTGTTGAGCCGGCCTTCGGGTTCGATGCATGTTTTAACTAACGGACGCCTGCTTGGATTAGCATATGTTCTCAGCATCGTGTTGAGCCGGCCTTCGGGTTCGATGCCTGTTTTAATTAACGGATGCCTGCCTGGGTTAGCAGATGTTCTCAACTTTGTGGCCTTCGGGTTCGATGCCTGTTTTAATTAATAGATGCCTGCTTGGATTTGCAGATGTTCTCAACATCGTGTTAAGCCGGCCTTCGGGTTCAATGTCTGTTTTAATTAACGGATGCCTGCTTGTATTAGCATATGTTATCAACTTCGTGTTGAGCCGGCCTTCGGGTTTGATGCCTGTTTTAATTAACGGATGCCAACTTGGATTAGCAGATGTTCTCAACTTCGTCTTGAGCCGGCCTTCGGGTATGATGCTTGTTTTAATTAATGGATGCCTGCTTGGATTAGCAGATGTTCTCAACGTCGTGTTGAGTCGGCCTTCGGGTTCGATGCCTGTTTTAATTAACGGATGCCTTCTTGGATTAGCAGATGTTCTCAACTTTGTGTTGATCCGGCCTCTAAGTTAAATTCCTGTTTTAATTAACTTATGCCTAATTGGATTAGCAAATGTTCTCAACTTCGTTTGAGCCGGCCTCTGGCTTCAATGCCTATTTTAATTAATAGATGCCTTCTTTGATTAGCAGATGTTTTCAACTTCGTGTTGAGCCGGCCTTCGGGTTTGATGTCTGATTTATTTAACGGATGCCTGCTTGGATTATCAGATGCTCTCAACTTCGTGTTGAGCCGACCTTCGGGTTCGATGCCTATTTTAATTAACGGTTGCCTTCTTGGATTAGCAGATGTTCTCAACTTCGTGGTGAGCCGGCCTTCGGGTTCGATGCCTGTTTTAATTAATGGATGCCTGCTTGGGTTATTAGATGTTCTCAACTTCGTGGCCTTCGGGTTCGATGCCTGTTTTAATTAACAGATGCCTGCTTCGTTTAGCAGATGTTCTCAACCTCGAGTTGAGCTGGCCTTTGGGTTCGATACCTGTTTTAATTAACGGATGCCTGCTTAGATTAGTAGATATTCTCAACTTCATCTTGAGCCGGCCTTCGGGATCGATGCCTGTTTTAATTAACAGATGCCTGCTGTGATTAGCAAATGTTCTCAACTTTGTGTTGAGCCGGCCTTCGGGTTCGATGCCTGCTTTAATTAACGGATGCCTTCTTGGATTAGCAGATGTTCTTAACTTCGTGTTGAACCTGCCTTCGAGATCGATGCCTGTTTTAATTAATGGATGCCTTCTTGGATTAACAGATGTTCTCAACTTCGTGTTGATCCGGCCTTTCGGTTCGATTTTTGGTTTAAGTAACTGATGCCTTCTTGGATTAGCAGATGTTCTCAACTTCGCGATGAGCCGGCCTCCGGTTTCGATGCCTGTTTTAATTAATAGATTCCTTCTTTGATTAGCAGATGTTCTCAACGTCGTGTTGAGCAGGCTATCGGGTTCGATGCCTCTTTTAATTAATAGTTGCTTTCTTCAATTAAAAGATGTTATCAACTTCGTGTTGAGTCGGCCTTCAGGTTCAATGCCTATTTTAATTAACGAATGCCTGCTTGGATTAGCAGATGTTCTCAACTTTGTGTTGAGGCGGCCTACGGGTTCGATGCCTGTTTTAATTAACGGATGCCTTCTTCGATTAGCAGATGTTCTCAAGCTCGTGTCGATCCGGCCTTTGGGTTCGATTCCTATTTTAAGTAACGGATGCCTTCTTAGATTAGCAGATGTTCTCAACTTCGCGATGAGCCGGCCACCGGTTTCGATGCTTGTTTTAATTAATAGATGCCTTCTTGATTAGCAGATGTTCTCAACGTCGTGTTGAGCCGGCTATCGGTTTAGATGCATGTTTTAATTAACAGTTGCCTGCTTCAATTAGAAGATGCTCTCAGTTTCGTGTTGAGTCGGCCTTCAGGTTCGATGCCTGTTTTAATAAACGGATGCCTCTTTGGATTAGCAGATGTTCTCAACTTCGTGTTGAGCCAGCCTTCAGGTTCGATGCCTGTTTTAATTAACGAATGCCTGCTTGGGTTAGTAGATGTTCTAAACTTCGTGTTGATCCGACCTTCAGGTTCAGTTCATGTTTTAATTAACCGATGCTTGCTTGGATTAGCAGATGTTCTCAACTTCGTGTTGAGCCGACCTCTGGATTTGAAGCCTGTTTTAATTAACAGATGCCTTCTTTGATTAGTAGATGTTCTCAACTTCGTGTTGAGTCGGCCTTCGGGTTCGATGTCTGTTTTAATTAACGGATGCCTGCTTGGATTAACAGATGTTCTCAACTTCGGGTTGAGCCGGCCGTCGGGTTCGATGCCTGTTTTAATTAACGGACGCCTGCTTGGATTAGCATATGTTCTCAACTTCGTGGCCTTCGAGTTCGATGCTTGTTTTAATTAACAGATGCCTGCTTAGTTTAGCAGATGTTCTCAACCTCAAGTTGAGCTGGCCTTTGGGTTCGATGCCTGTTTTAATTAACGGATTCCTGCTTGGATTAGCAGATATTCTCAACTTCATCTTGAGCCGGCCTTCGGGTTCGATGCCTGTTTTAATTAACGGATGTCTGCTGTGATTAGCAGATGTTCTCAACTTTGGGTTGAGCCGGCCTTCGGGTTCGATTCCTATTTTAATTAACGGATGCCTTCTTGGATTAGCAGATGTTCTTAACTTCGTGTTGACCCGACCTTTCGGTTCGATTCCTGTTTTAAGTAACTGATGCCTTCTTGGATTAGCAGATGTTTTCAACTTCGCGATGAGCCGGCCTCCGGTTTCGATGCTTGTTTTAATTAATAGATTCCTTCTTTGATTAGCAGATGTTCTCAACGTCGTGTTGAGACGGCTATCGGGTTCGATGCATGTCTTAATTAACAGTTGCTTGCTTCAATTAAAAGATGTTCTCAACTTCGTGTTGAGGCGGCCTACGGGTTCGATGCCTGTTTTAATTAACGGATGCATTCTTGGATTACCAGATGTTCTTAACTTCGTGTTGGCCCGACGATCGAGTTCGATGCCTATTTTAATTAATGGATACCTTCTTGGATTAGCAGATGTTCTTAAGTTCGTGTTGATCCGGACTTTGGGTTCGATTCCTATTTTAAGTAACGGATGCCTTCTTGGATAGCAGATGTTCTCAACTTCGCAATGAGCCTGCCACCGGTTTCAATGCCTGTTTTAACTAACAGATGCCTTCCTTAATTAGCAGATGTTCTCAACGTCGTGTTGAGCCGGCTATCGGGTTCGATGCCTGCTTAGATTAGCATATGTTCTCAACTTCGTGTTGATCTGGCCTTCAGGTTCAGTTCATGTTTTAATTAACCGATGCCTGCTTGGATTAGCAGATGTTCTCAACTTCGTGTTGAGCCGACCTCTGGCTTCGAAGCCTGTTTTAATTAACAGAAGCCTTCTTTGATTAGCATATGTTCTCAACTTCGTGTTGAGCCGACCTTCAGGTTCGATGTCTGGTTTAATTAACGGATGCCTGCTTGGATTAGCAGATGTTCTCAACTTCGTGTTGAGCCGCCTTCGGGTTCGATGCATGTTTTAATTAACGGACGCCTGCTTGGATTAGCATATGTTCTCAGCATCGTGTTGAGCCGGCCTTCGGTTTCGATGCCTGTTTTAATTAACGGATGCCTGCCTGGGTTAGCAGATGTTCTCAACTTTGTGGCCTTCGGGTTCGATGCCTGTTTTCATTAACAGATGCCTGCTTGGATTAACAGATGTTCTCAACCTCGTGTTGAACCGGCCTTTGGGTTCGATGCCTGTTTTAATTAACGGATGCCTGCTTGGATTAGCAGATGTTCTCAACTTCGTCTTGAGCCGGCCTTCGGGTTCGATGCCTGTTTTAGATAGTGGATGCGTGCTTGGATTAGCAGATGTTCTCAACAACATGTTGAGCCGGCCTTCGGGTTCGATGTCTGTTTTAATTAACGGATGCCTGCTTGTATTAGCAGATGTTATCAACTTCGTGTTGAGCCGGCCTTCGGGTTTTATGCTTGTTTTAATTAATGGATGCCTGCTTGGATTTGCAGATGTTCTCAACTTCGTCTTGAGCCGGTCTTCGGGTTCGATGCCTGTTTTAATTAACGGATGCCTGCTTGGATTAGCAGATGTTCTCAACTTCGTCTTGAGCTGGCCTTCGGGTACGATGCTTGTTTTAATTAACGGATGCCTGCTTGGATTAGCAGATGTTCTCAACTTCGTGTTGAACCGGCCTTCGGGTTTGATGCCTGTTTCAATTAGAGGACGCCTGCTTGGATTAGCAGATGTTCTAAACTTCGTTTGAGCCGGCCTCTGGCTTCGATGCCTATTTTAATTAATAGATGCCTTCTTTGATTAGCATATGTTCTCAACTTCGTGTTGAGCCGGCCTTCAGGTTTGATGTCTGTTTTAATTAACGGATGCCTTCTTGGATTAGCAGATGCTCTCAACTTCATGTTGAGTCGGCCTTCGAGTTCGATGCCTGTTTTAATTAACGGATGCCTGTTTGGATTAGCAGATGTTCTCAACTTCATGGTGAGCTGGCCTTCGTGTTCGATGCCTGGTTTAATTAATGGATGCCTGCTTGGGTTAGTAGATGTTCTCAACATCGTGGCCTTCGGGTTTGATGCCTATTTTAATTAACGGATGCCTTCTTAGATTAGCAGATGTTCTCAACTTCGTGTTGATCCGGCCTCTAAGTTCAATTCTTATTTTAATTAACTTGTGCCTGCTTGGTTTAGCAGATGTTCTCAACTTCGTTTGAGCCGGCCTCTGGCTTCAATGCCTGTTTTAATTAATAGATGCCTTTTTTGATTAGCAGATGTTCTCAACTTCGTGTTGAGCCGACCTTCGGGTTTGATGTCGGATTTTACTAACGGATGCCTGCTTGGATTAACAGATGCTCTCAACTTCGTGTTGAGCCGGCCTTCGGGTTCGATGCTTGTTTTAATTAACAGATGCATGCTTGGATTATCAGATGTTCTCAACTTCGTGGTGAGGCGACCTTCGGGTTCGATGCCTATTTTAATTAATGGATGCCTGCTTGGGTTAGTAGATGTTCTCAACTTCGTGGCCTTCGGGTTTGATGCCTGTTTTAATTAACATATGCCTGCTTGGTTTAGCAGATGTTCTCAACCTCGTGTTGAGCTGGCCTTTGGGTTCGATGCCTGTTTTAATTAACAGATGCCTGCTTGGATTGGCACATGTTCTCAACCTCGTGTTGAACCGGCCTTTGGGTTCGATGCCTGTTTTAATTGACGGATGTCTGCTTGGATTATCGGATGTTCTCAACTTCGTTTTGAGCCGGCCTTCGGGTTCGATGTCTCTTTTAGATAATGGATGCGTGCTTGGATTAGCACATGTTCTCAACCTCGTGTTGAACCGACCTTTGGGTTCGATGCCTGTTTTAATTAACAGTTGCGTGCTTGGATTCCTTCTTGGATTAGCAGATGTTCTCAACTTCGTGTTGATCCGGCCTTTCGGTTCGATTCCTGTTTTAAGTAACTGATGCCTTCTTGGATTAGCAGATGTTCTCAACTTCGAGATGAGTCGGCCTCCGGTTTCGATGCCTGTTTTAATTAATAGATTCCTTATCTGATTAGCAGATGTTCTCAACGATGTGTTGAGCCGGCTATCGGGTTCGATGCCTGTTTTAATTAACAGTTGCTTGCTTCAATTAAAAGATGTTCTCAACTTCGTGTTGAGCCGGCCTTCAGGTTTGATGCCTATTTTAATTAACGGATGGCTACTTGGATTAGTAGATGTTCTCAACTTTGTGTTGACGCGGCCTTCGGGTTCGATGCGTGTTTTAATTAACAGATGCCTTCTTGGATTAGAAGATGTTCTTAACTTCGTGTTGACCCGACCTTCGAGATCGATGCCAGTTTTAATTAATGGATGCCTTCTTGGATTAGCAGATGTTCTCAACTTCGTGTTGATCCGGCCTTTCGGTTCGATTCCTACTTTAAGTAACTGATGCCTTCTTGGATTAGCAGATGTTCTCAACTTTGCGATGAGCCGGCCTCCGGTTTCGATGCCTATTTTAATTAATAGATTCCTTCTTTGATTAGCAGATGTTCTCAACATCGTGTTGTGCCGGCTATCGGGTTCGATGCCTGTTTTAATTAACAGTTGCTTGCTTCAATTAAAAGATGTTCTCAACTTCGTGTTGAGCGGGCCTTCAGGTTAGATGCCTGTTTTAATTAACGAATGCCTGCTTGGATTAGCAGATGTTCTCAACTTTGTGTTGGGGCGGCCTACGGGTTCGATGCCTGTTTTAATTAACGGATGCCTTCTTGGATTAGCAGATGTTCTTAACTTCGTAATGACTCGGCCATCGAGTTCGATGCCTATTTTAATTAATGGATGCCTTCTTGGATTAGCAGATGTTCTCAAGTTCGTGTCGATCTGGCCTTTGGGTTCGATTCCTATTTTAAATAACGGATGCCTTCTTGGATTAGCAGATGTTCTCAACTTCGCGATGAGCCTGCCACCGATTTCGATGCCTGTTTTAATTAACAGATGCCTTCCTTAATTAGCAGATGTTCTCAACGTCGTGTTGAGCCGGCTATCGGGTTCGATGCCTTCTTGGATTAGCAGATGTTCTCAACGTCGTGTTGAGCCGGCCTTCAGGTTCGATGCCTGATTTAATAAAAGGATGCCTCCTCGGATTAGCAGATGTTCTCAACTTCGTGTTGAGCCGGCCTTCAGGTTCGATGCCTGCTTTAATTAATGAATGCCTGCCTGGGTTAACAGATGTTCTAAACTTCGTGTTGATCCGGCCTTCAGGTTCATTTCATGTTTTAATTAACCGATGCCTGCTTGGATTAGCGGATGTTCTCAACATCGTGTTGATCCTACCTCTGGCTTCGAAGCTTGTTTTAATTAACAGATGCCTTCTTTGATTAGCAGATGTTTTCAACTTCGTGTTGAGCCGGCCTTCGGGTTTGATGTCTGTATTAATTAACGGATGCCTGCTTGGATTAGCAGATGTTCTCAACTTCGTGTTGAGCCGGCCTTCGGGTTCGATGCATGTTTTAACTAACGGACGCCTGCTTGGATTAGCATATGTTCTCAGCATCGTGTTGAGCCGGCCTTCGGGTTCGATGCCTGTTTTAATTAACGGATGCCTGCCTGGGTTAGCAGATGTTCTCAACTTTGTGGCCTTCGGGTTCGATGCCTGTTTTAATTAACAGATGCCTGCTTGGATTTGCAGATGTTCTCAACATCGTGTTGAGCCGGCCTTCGGGTTCAATGTCTGTTTTAATTAACGGATGCCTGCTTGTATTAGCATATGTTATCAACTTCGTGTTGAACCGGCCTTCGGGTTTGATGCTTGTTTTAATTAACGGATGCCTGCTTGGATTTGCAGATGTTCTCAACTTCGTCTTGAGCCGGTCTTCGGGTTCGATGCCTGCTTGGATTAGAAGATGTTCTCAACTTCGTCTTGAGCCGGCCTTCGGGTACGATGTTTGTTTTAATTAACGGATGCCTGCTTTGATTAGCAGATGTTTTCAACTTCGTGTTGAACCGGCCTTCGGGTTTGATGCCTGTTTCAATTAGTGGATGCCTGCTTGGATTAGCAGATGTTCAAAACTTCGTTTGAGCCGACCTCTGGCTTCGATGCCTGTTTTAATTAATAGATGCCTTCTTTGATTAGCAGATGTTCTCAACTTCGTGTTGAGCCGGCCTTCGGGTTTGATGTCTGTTTTAATTAATGGATGCCTGCTTGGATTAGCAGATGCTCTCAACTTCGTGTTGAGCCAGCCTTCGAGTTCGATGCCTGTTTTAATTAATGGATGCCTGCTTGGATTATCAGATGTTCTCAACTTCATGGTGAGCCGGCCTTCGGGTTCGATGCCTGGTTTAATTAATGGATATCTGCTTGGGTTAGTAGATGTTCTCAACATCGTGGCTTTCGGGTTCGATGCCTGTTTTAATTAACTTATGCCTGCTTAGTTTAGCAGATGTTCTCAACTTCGTTTGAGCTGGCGTCTGACTTCAATGCCTGTTTTAATTAATAGATGCCTTCTTTGATTAGCAGATGTTCTCAACTTCGTGTTGAGCCGGCCTTCGGGTTTGATGTCTGATTTAATTAACGTATGCCTGCTTGGATTAGCAGATGCTCTCAACTTCGTGTTGAGCTGGCCTTCGGGTTCGATGCTTGTTTTAATTAACGGATGCCTGCTTGGATTAACAGATGTTCTCAACTTCGCGGTGAGGCGGCCTTCGGGTTCGATGCCTATTTTAATTAATGGATGCCTTCTTGGGTTAGTAGATGTTCTCAACTTCGTGGCCTTCGGGTTCGATGCCTGTTTTAATTAACATATGCCTGCTTGGTTTAGGAGATGTTCTCAACCTCGTGTTGAGCTGGCCTTTGGGTTCGATGCCTGTTTTAATTAACAGATGCCTGCTTGGATTAGCACATGTTCTCAACCTCTTGTTGAACCGGCCTTTAGGTTCGATGCGCGTTTTAATTAACGGATGTCTGCTTGGATTATCAGATGTTCTCAACTTCGTCTTGAGCCGACCTTCGGGTTCGATGCCTGTTTTACATAATGGATGCGTGCTTGGATTAGCACATGTTCTCAACCTCGTGTTGAACCGACCTTTGGGTTCGATGTCTGTTTTAATTAATGGATTCCTTCTTGGATTAGCAAATGTTCTCAACTTCGTGTTGATCCCGCCTTTCGGTTCGATTCCTGTTTTAAGTAAATGATGCCTTCTTAGATTAGCAGATGTTCTCGACTTTGCGAAGAGCCGGCCTCCGGTTTCGATTCCTGTTTTAATTAATAGATTCCATCTCTGATTAGCAGATGTTCTCAACGACGTGTTGAGCCGGCTATCGGGTTCGATGCCTGTTTTAATTAACAATTGCTTACTTCAATTAAAAGATGTTCTCAACTTCGTGTTGAGCCGGCCTTCAGGTTCGATGCCTGTTTTAATTAACGGATGGCTGCTTGGATTAGCAGATCTTCTCAACTTTGCGTTGAGGCGGCCTTCGGTTCGATGCGTGTTTTAATTAACGGATTCCTTCTTGGATTAGCAGATGTTCATAACTTCGTGTTGACCCGGCCTTCGAGTTTGATGCCTATTTTAATTAATGGATGCCTTCTTGGATAAGCAGATGTTCTCAAGTTCGTGTCGATCCGGCCTTTGGGTTCGATTCCTATTTTAAGTAACAGATGCCTTCTTTGATTAGCAGATGTTCTCAACTTCGCGATGAGCCGGCCACTTGTTTCGATGCCTGTTTTAATTAATAGATGCCTTCCTTGATTAGCAGATGTTCTCAACGTCGTGTTGAGCCGGCTATCGGGTTCGATGCCTATTTTAATTAATAGTTGCCTGCTTCAATTAGAAGATGTTCTCAACTTCGTGTTGAGCCGACCTTTAGGTTCGATGCCTGTTTTAATAAACGGATGCCTCCTTGGATTAGCAGATGTTCTCAACTTCGTGTAGAGCCGGCCTTCGGGTTCGATGCCTATTTTAATTAATGAATGCCTGCCTGGGTTAGCAGATGTTCTCAACTTCGTGTTGATCCGACCTTCAGGTTCAGTTCATGTTTTAATTAACGGATGCCTGCTTGGATTAGCAGATGTTCTCAACTTCGTGTTGAGCCGACCTCTGGCTTCGATGCCTGTTTTAATTAACAGATGCCTTCTTTGATTAGCAGATGTTCTCAACTTCGTGTTGAGCCGGCCTTCGGGTTCGATGTCTGTTTTAAATAATGGATGCCTGCTTGGATTAGCAGATGTTCTGAACTTCGTGTTGAGCCGGCCTTCAGGTTCGATGCCTGTTTTAATTAACGGACGCCTGCTTAGATTAGCAGATGTTCTCAACATCGTGTTGAGCCGGCCTTCGAGTTAGATGCCTATTTTAATTAATGGATGCCTGCCTGGGTTAGCAGATGTTCTCAACTTTGTGGCGTTCGGGTTTGATGCCTGTTTTAATAAATAGATGCCTGCTTGGATTAGCAGATGTTCTCAACCTCGTGTTGAACTGGCCTTTGGGTTCGATGCCTGTTTTAATTAACAGATGCCTGCTTAGATTAGCAGATGTTCTCAACTTCGTCTTGAGCCGGCCTTCGGGTTGGATGCATGTTTTAGATAATGGATGCCTTCTTGGATTAACAGATGTTCTCAAGTTCGTGTTGAGCCGGCCTTCGGGTTCGATGCCTGCTTTAATTAACGGATGCCTTTTCGGAATAGCAGATGTTCTCAACTTCGTGTTAACCTGGCCTTCAGGTTCGATGCCTATTTTAATTATCGATTGCCTGCTTGGATTAGCAGATGTTCTCAACTTCGTGTTGAGCCGACCACTAGCTTCGATGCCTGTTTTATTTAACAGATGCCTTCTTTGATTAGCAGATGTTCTCAACTTCGTCTTGAGCCGACCTTCAAGTTCGATGTCTGTTTTAATTAACGGATTCCTGCTTGGATTAGCAGATGTTCTCAACTTCGTGTTGAGCCGGCCTTCGGGTTTGATGCATGTTTTAATTAACGGAAGCCTGCTTGGATTAGAAGATGTTCTCAACTTTGTGTTGAGTCGGCCTTCGGGTTCGATGCCTGTTTTAATTAACGGATGCCTGCTTGGGTTAACAAATGTTCTCAACTTCGTGTTGATCCGGCCTTCAGGTTCAATTCCTGTTTTAATTAACGGATGCCTGCTTGGATTAGTAGATGTTCTCAAATTCGTGTTGAGCTGGCCTTCGGCTTCGATGCCTGTTTTAATTAACAAATGCCTTCTTTGATTAGTAGATGTTCTCGACTTTGTGTTGAGCCGGCCTTCAGGTTCGATGCCAGTTTTAATTAACGGATGCCTTCTTGGATTAGCAGATGTTCTTAACTTCGTGTTGACCCGGCCTTCGAGTTCGATGCCTGTTTTAATTAATGGATGCCTTCTTAGATTAGCAGATGTTCTCAACTTCGTGTTGATCCGGCCTTTGGGTTCGATTCCTGTTTTAAGTAACGGATGCCTTCTTGGATTAGCAGATGTTCTCAACTTCGCGATGCGCCGGCCTCTGGTTTCAATGCTTGTTTTAATTAATAGATGCCTTCTTTGATTAGCAGATGTTCTCAACGTCGTGTTGAGCCGGCTATCGGGTTCGATGCCTGTTTTAATTAATAGTTGACTGCTTCAATTAGAAGATGTTCTCAACTTCGTGTTGAGCCGACCTTCAGGTTCGATGCCTATTTTAATGAACGGATGCCTCCTTGTATTAACAGATGGTCTCAACTTCGTGTTGAGGCGGCCTTCGGGTTCGATGGCTGTTTTAATTAACGGATGACTGCCTGGGTTAGCAGATGTTCTCAACTTCGTGTTGATCCGGCCTTCAGGTTCAATTCATGTATTAATTAACGGATGCCTGCTTGGATTAGCAGATGTTCTCAACTTCGTGTTGAGCCGACCTCTGGCTTCAAACCCTGTTTTAATTAACAGATGCCATCTTTGATTAGCAGATGTTCTCATCTTCGTGTTGAGTCGGCCTTTGGGTTCGATGTCTATTTTAATTAACGGATGCCTGCTTGGATTAGCAGATGTTCTCAACTTCGTGTTGAGCCGGCCTTCGGGTTCGATGCCTGTTTTAATTAATGGACGCCTGCTTGGATTAGCAGATGTTCTCAACATCGTGTTGAGCTGGCCTTCGGGTTTGATGCCTGTTTTAATTAACGGATGCCTTCCTGGGTTAGCAGATGTTCTGAACTTTGTGGCCTTCGGGTTCGATGCCTGTTTTAATTAACAGATGCCTGCTTGGATTAGCAGATGTTCTCAACCTCGTGTTGAACCGGCCTTTGGGTTCGATGCCTATTTTAATTAACGAATGCCTACTTGGATTAGCAGATGTTCTCAACTTCGTCTTGAGCCGGCCTTCGGGTTCGATGCCTGTTTTAATTAACGGATGCCTGCTTGTATTAGCAGATGTTATCAACTTCGTGTTGAGCCGGCCTTCGGGTTTGATGCTTGTTTTAATTAATGGATGCCTGCTTGGATTTGCAGATGTTTTAAACTTCGTCTTGAGCCGGTCTTCGGGTTCGATGCCTGTTTTAATTAACGGATGCCTGCTTGGATTAGCAGATGTACTCAACTTCGTCTCGAGCCGGCCTACGGGTACGATGCTTGTTTTAATTAATGGATGCCTGCTTGGATTAGCAGATGTTCTCGACGTCGTGTTGAGCCGGACTTCGGGTTCGATGCCTGTTTTAATTAACGGATGCCTTCTTGGATTAGAAGATGTTCTCAACTTCGTGTTGAACTGGCCTTCGGGCTTGATGCCTGTTTCAATTAGTCGATTAATGCTTGGGTTAGCAAATGTTCTCAAATTTGTGTCGATTCCTGTATTAATTAACTTATGCCTGCTTGGATTAGCAGATGTTCTCAACTTCGTCTTGAGCCGGCCTTCGGGTTCGATGCCTGTTTTAATTAACGGATGCCTGCTTGTATTAGCAGATGTTATCAACTTCGTGTTGAGCCGGCCTTCGGGTTCGATGCCTGTTTTAATTAACGGATGCCTGCTTGGATTAGCAGATGTTCTCAACTTCGTGGCCTTCGGGTTCGATGCCTGTTTTAATTAACAGATGCCTGCTTGGTTTAGCAGATGTTCTCGACCTCGTGTTGGGCTGGCCTTTGGGTTCTATGCCTGGTTTAATTAACGGATGCCTGCTTGGATTAGCAGATGTTCTCAACTTCATCCTGAACCGGCCTTCGGGTTCGATGCATGTTTTCATTAACGGATGCCTGCTTGGATTAGCAGATGTTCTCAACTTCGTGTTGAGTCGGCCTTTGGGTTCGATGCTTGTTTTAATTAACGGATGCCTTCTTGGATTAGCAGATGTTCTTAACTTCGTGTTGACCCGGCCTTCGAGTTCGATACCTGTTTTAATTAATGGATGCCTTCTTGGATTAGCAGATGTTCTCAACTTCGTGTTGATCCGGCCTTTGAGTTCGATTCCTGTTTTAAGTAACTGATGCCTTCTTGGATTAGCAGATGTTCTCAACTTCGCGATGAGCCGGCCTTCGGTTTCGATGCCTCTTTTAATTAATAGATGCCTTCTTTGATTAGCAGATGTTCTCTACGTCGTGTTGAGTCGGCTATCGAGTTCGATGCCTGTTTTAATTAACAGTTGCCTGCTTCAATTAAAAGATACTCTCAACTTCGTGTTGAGCCGGCCTTCAGGTTCGATGCCTGTTTTAATAAACGGATGCCTCCTTGGATTAGCAAATGTTCTCAACTTCGTGTTGAGTCGGCCTTCGGGTTCGATGCCTGTTTTAATTAACGGATGCCTGCCTGGGTTAGCAGATGTTCTCAACTTCGGGTTTATCCGGCCTTCAGGTTCAATTCATGTTTTAATTAACGGATGCCTGCTTGGGTAAGCAAATGTTCTCAACTTCGTGTTGAGCCGACCTCTGGCTTTGTTGCCTGTTTTAATTAACAGAAGCCTTCTTTGATTAGCAGATGTTCTCAACTTCGTGTTGAGCCAGCCTTCGGGTTCGATGTCTGTTTTAATTAACAGATGCCTGCTTGGATTAGCAGATGTTCTCAACTTTGTGTTGGGCCGACCTTCGTGTTCGATGCCTATTTTAATTAACGGACGCCAGCTTGGATTAGCAGATGTTCTCAACATCGTGTTGAGCCGGCCTTCGGGTTCGATGCCTGTTTTAATTAACGGATGCTTGTCTGGGTTAGCAGATGTTCTCAACTCTGTGGCCTTTGGGTTCGATGCCTGTTTTAATTAACAGATGCCTGCTTGGATTAGCATACGTTCTCAAACTCGTGTTGAGTCGGGCTTTGGGTTCGATGCCTGTTTTAATTAACGGATGCCTGCTTGGATTAGCAGATGTTCTCAAGTTCGTGTTGAGCTAGCCTTCGGGTTTGATGCATGTTTTAATTAACGGATGCCTTCTTGGATTAAAAGATGTTCTCAACTTCGTGTTGACCCGACCTTCAGGTTCGTTGCCTATTTTAATTAACGGTTGCCTGCTTGGATTAGCAGATGTTCTCAACTTCGTGTTGAGCCGACCTCTGGCTTCGATGCCTGTTTTAATTAACAGATGCCTTCTTTGATTAGCAGATGTTCTCAACTTCGTGTTGAGCCGGCCTTCGGGTTCGATGCCTGTTTTAATTAATGGACGCCTGCTTGGATTAGCAGATGTTCTCAACATCGTGTTGAGCTGGCCTTCTGGTTCGATGCCTGTTTTAATTAACGGATGCCTGCCTGGGTTAGCAGATGTTCTGAACTTTGTGGCCTTTGGGTTCGATGCCTGTTTTAATTAACAGATGCCTGCTTAGATTAGCAGATGTTATCAACATCGTGTTGAACCGGCCTTTGGGTTCGATGCCTATTTTAATTAACGGATGCCTACTTGGATTAGCAGATGTTCTCAACTTCGTCTTGAGCCGGCCTTCGGGTTCGATGCCTGTTTTAATTAACGGATGCCTGCTTGTATTAGCAGATGTTATCAACTTCGTGTTGAGCCGGCCTTCGGGTTTGATGCTTGTTTTAATTAATGGATGCCTGCTTGGATTTGCAGATGTTTTAAACTTCGTCTTGAGCCGGTCTTCGGGTTCGATGCCTGTTTTAATTAACGGATCCTGCTTGGATTAGCAGATGTACTCAACTTCGTCTCGAGTCGGCCTACGGGTACGATGCTTGTTTTAATTAATGGATGCCTGCTTGGATTAGCAGATGTTCTCGACGTCGTGTTGAGCCGGACTTCGGGTTCGATGCATGTTTTAATTAACGGATGCCTTCTTGGGTTAGAAGATGTTCTCAACTTCGTGTTGAACCGGCCTTCGGGTTTGATGCCTGTTTCAATTAGTCGATTAATGCTTGGGTTAGCAAATGTTCTCAAATTTGTGTCGATTCCTGTATTAATTAACTTATGCCTGCTTGGATTAGCAGATGTTCTAAACTTCGTTTGAGCCGGCCTCTGGCTTCGATGCCTGTTTTAATTAATAGATGCCTTCTTTGATTAGCAGATGTTCTCAACTTCGTGTTGAGCCGACCTTCGGGTTCGATGCCTGTTTTAATTAACGGATGTCTGCTTGGATTAGCAGATGTTCTCAACTTCGTGGCCTTCGGGTTCGATGCCTGTTTTAATTAACAGATGTCTGCTTGGTTTAGTAGATGTTCTCGACCTCGTGTTAGGCTGGCCTTTGGGTTCTATGCCTGATTTATTTAACGGATGCCTGTTTGGATTAGCAGATGTTCTCAACTTCATCCTGAGCCGGCCTTCGGGTTCGATGCATGTTTTCATTAACGGATGCCTGCTTGGATTAGCAGATGTTCTCAACTTCGTGTTGAGTCGGCCTTTGGGTTCGATGCTTGTTTTAATTAACGGATGCCTTCTTGGATTAGCAGATGTTCTTAACTTCGTGTTGACCCGGCCTTCGAGTTCGATACCTGTTTTAATTAATGGATGCCTTCTTGGATTAGCAGATGTTCTCAACTTCGTGTTGATCCGGCCTTTGAGTTCGTTTCCTGTTTTAAGTAACTGATGCCTTCTTGGATTAGCAGATGTTCTCAACTTCGCGATGAGCCGGCCTTCGGTTTCGATGCCTCTTTTAATTAATAGAAGCCTTCTTTGATTAGCAGATGTTCTCTACGTCGTGTTGAGTCGGCTATCGAGTTCGATGCCTGTTTTAATTAACAGTTGCCTGCTTCAATTAAAAGATACTCTCAACTTCGTGTTGAGCCGGCCTTCAGGTTCGATGCCTGTTTTAATAAACGGATGCCTCCTTGGATTAGCAAATGTTCTCAACTTCGTGTTGAGTCGGCCTTCGGGTTCGATGCCTGTTTTAATTAACGGATGCCTGCCTGGGTTAGCAGATGTTCTCAACTTCGGGTTTATCCGGCCTTCAGGTTCAATTCATGTTTTAATTAACGGATGCCTGCTTGGGTAAGCAAATGTTCTCAACTTCGTGTTGAGCCGACCTCTGGCTTTGTTGCCTGTTTTAATTAACAGACGCCTTCTTTGATTAGCAGATGTTCTCAACTTCGTGTTGAGCCAGCCTTCGGGTTCGATGTCTGTTTTAATTAACAGATGCCTGCTTGGATTAGCAGATGTTCTCAACTTTGTGTTGGGCCGACCTTCGTGTTCGATGCCTATTTTAATTAACGGACGCCAGCTTGGATTAGCAGATGTTCTCAACATCGTGTTGAGCCGGCCTTCGGGTTCGATGCCTGTTTTAATTAACGGATGCCTGTCTGGGTTAGCAGATGTTCTCAACTCTGTGGCCTTTGTGTTCGATGCCTGTTTTAATTAACAGATGCCTGCTTGGATTAGCATACGTTCTCAAACTCGTGTTGAGTCGGGCTTTGGGTTCGATGCCTGTTTTAATTAACGGATGCCTGCTTGGATTAGCAGATGTTCTCAAGTTCGTGTTGAGCTGGCCTTCGGGTTTGATGCATGTTTTAATTAACGGATGCCTTCTTGGATTAAAAGATGTTCTCAACTTCGTGTTGACCCGACCTTCAGGTTCGTTGCCTATTTTAATTAACGGTTGCCTGCTTGGATTAGCAGATGTTCTCAACTTCGTGTTGAGCCGACCTCTGGCTTCGATGCCTGTTTTAATTAACAGATGCCTTCTTTGATTAGCAGATGTTCTCAACTTCGTGTTGAGCCGGCCTTCGGGTTCGATGCCTGTTTTAATTAATGGACGCCTGCTTGGATTAGCAGATGTTCTCAACATCGTGTTGAGCTGGCCTTCTGGTTCGATGCCTGTTTTAATTAACGGATGCCTGCCTGGGTTAGCAGATGTTCTGAACTTTGTGGCCTTTGGGTTCGATGCCTGTTTTAATTAACAGATGCCTGCTTAGATTAGCAGATGTTATCAACATCGTGTTGAACCGGCCTTTGGGTTCGATGCCTATTTTAATTAACGGATGCCTACTTGGATTAGCAGATGTTCTCAACTTCGTCTTGAGCCGGCCTTCGGGTTCGATGCCTGTTTTAATTAACGGATGCCTGCTTGTATTAGCAGATGTTATCAACTTCGTGTTGAGCCGGCCTTCGGGTTTGATGCTTGTTTTAATTAATGGATGCCTGCTTGGATTTGCAGATGTTTTAAACTTCGTCTTGAGCCGGTCTTCGGGTTCGATGCCTGTTTTAATTAACGGATGCCTGCTTGGATTAGCAGATGTACTCAACTTCGTCTCGAGTCGGCCTACGGGTACGATGCTTGTTTTAATTAATGGATGCCTGCTTGGATTAGCAGATGTTCTCGACGTCGTGTTGAGCCGGACTTCGGGTTCGATGCATGTTTTAATTAACGGATGCCTTCTTGGGTTAGAAGATGTTCTCAACTTCGTGTTGAACCGGCCTTCGGGTTTGATGCCTGTTTCAATTAGTCGATTAATGCTTGGGTTAGCAAATGTTCTCAAATTTGTGTCGATTCCTGTATTAATTAACTTATGCCTGCTTGGATTAGCAGATGTTCTAAACTTCGTTTGAGCCGGCCTCTGGCTTCGATGCCTGTTTTAATTAATAGATGCCTTCTTTGATTAACAGATGTTCTCAACTTCGTGTTGAGCCGACCTTCGGGTTCGATGCCTGTTTTAATTAACGGATGTCTGCTTGGATTAGCAGATGTTCTCAACTTCGTGGCCTTCGGGTTCGATGCCTGTTTTAATTAACAGATGCCTGCTTGGTTTAGTAGATGTTCTCGACCTCGTGTTAGGCTGGCCTTTGGGTTCTATGCCTGATTTAATTAACGGATGCCTGTTTGGATTAGCAGATGTTCTCAACTTCATCCTGAGCCGGCCTTCGGGTTCGATGCATGTTTTCATTAACGGATGCCTGCTTGGATTAGCAGATGTTCTCAACTTTGTGTTGAGCGGCCTTCGGGTTCGATGCTTGTTTTAATTAACGGATGCCTTCTTGGATTAGAAAATGTTCTTAACTTCGTGTTGACCCGGCCTTCGAGTTTGATACCTGTTTTAATTAATGGATGCCTTCTTGGATTAGCAGATGTTCTCAACTTCGTGTTGATCCGGCCTTTGAGTTCGATTCCTGTTTTAAGTAACTGATGCCTTCTTGGATTAGCAGATGTTCTCAACTTCGCGATGAGCCGGCCTTCGGTTTCGATGCCTCTTTTAATTAATAGATGCCTTCTTTGATTAGCAGATGTTCTCTACGTCGTGTTGAGTCGGCTATCGAGTTCGATGCCTGTTTTAATTAACAATTGCCTGCTTCAATTAAAAGATACTCTCAACTTCGTGTTGAGCCGGCCTTCAGGTTCGATGCCTGTTTTAATAAACGGATGCCTCCTTGGATTAGCATATGTTCTCAACTTCGTGTTGAGTCGGCCTTCGGGTTCGATGCCTGTTTTAATTAACGGATGCCTGCCTGGGTTAGCAGATGTTCTCAACTTCGGGTTTATCCGGCCTTCAGGTTCAATTCATGTTTTAATTAACGGATGCCTGCTTGGGTAAGAAAATGTTCTCAACTTCATGTTGAGCCGACCTCTGGCTTTGTTGCCTGTTTTAATTAACAGACGCCTTCTTTGATTAGCAGATGTTCTCAACTTTGTGTTGAGCCGACCTCTGGCTTCGATTCCTGTTTTAATTAACAGATGCCTTCTTTGATTAGCAGATGTTCTCAACTTCGTGTTGAGCCGGCCTTCGGGTTCGATGTCTGTTTTAATTAATGGATGCTTGCTTGGATTAGCAAATGTTCTCAACTTCGTGTTGAGACGGCCTTTGTGTTCGATGCCTATTTTAATTAACGGACGACTGCTTGGATTAGCAGATGTTCTCAACATCGTGTTGAGCCGGCCTTCGGGTTCGATATTTGTTTTAATTAATAGATGCCTTCTTTGATTAGCAGATATTCTCAACTTCATTTTGAGCCGGCCTTCGGGTTTGATGTCTATTTTAATTAACGGATGCCTGCTTGGATTAGTAGATGCTCTCAACTTCGTGTTGAGCCGGCCTTCGGGTTCGCTGCCTGTTTTAATTAACGGATGCCTGCTTGAGTTAACAGATGTTCTCAACTTCGTGGCCTTCGGGTTCGATGCCTGTTTTAATTAACGGATGCCTTCTTGGATTAGCAAATGTTCTTGACTTCGTGTTGACCCGGTGTTGCACCCTAAAATTTGACCAACCGATTCTCCTATCTGACTCGTGGTTTAATTTCATATTCGCCGATCAGACGCATGATATTTGCGCACAGACAGAGGATATCAGGGTTACAGCTTGATTTTCGCCTATCAGATACGGCAGATCCAGTCCAGATCAGCAGGGTTTTATTCTCGGGAAATTGTACGCTCCTCGGTGATTTTTAGCTTGCATGGTGATTTTGGGATATTCTGACGCCCGGGGTTCTCTGTTCGATTCGATCTGGTCTCGTGCGCTCTTTTATGGTGGTCATTTGCATTTGTCTGCATTTTTAGGGTTTTAATAGCCTTTTGCGGATTTTTAATAGGCTTTATAGATTTTTCTGGAATTTAAATAGGGTTTTTGTATTTTTTAATAGTTTAATTCTCTTTTTAGAATTTTATAGAATTTTTAAATAGATTTTTTAGAATATAAAAGATTTTAAATAGTTTTATCATTTTTTAAAATATGATAGATTTTTAAATAGATTTAATAGTTTTAGATAATATAGAAAATATTATAGTTTTTTCTTTTATGTTAATAGAAATTTTTAATAGTTTTTTAATAGGAAAAAATATCTTTTAATAGATTTTTCTTAGTTTTAACTAGATTTACTAGTTTTAAATAATATTAGAGATTAAATAGGATTTTATTAGTTGTAGTTTAATAGAGGTTTAAATAGAGTTAATTAGATTTTTAATCATTTTTAGAGTTAATTAGGGTAATTAGTTTAATTAGGTGTTAATTCTGTTTTTAGGTTTAATCAGATTAATTAGGATTTTTAGGTCAATTAGGATTAGTCTTAATTAGTATAATTAGATTTAATATTTTTATTAATCAGTTTTTAGTTTTTTAAGGTTTTGATCAGCTTTTCATTGGGCCCAGAGGGGATTTTCGGAGGCCCACATCCTTCATTATCAATCCAATGCATTTTTTGTGCAGTTTTTGGCCAGAAGCATGCCACTTGTCAGTATATAAGGCACACACACGTTGCATTCTGGGGACCCCACCACATCAATTCAGACTCTCCCTCCACACGCCACGTCGCCCCCAGCTGGCCACCACTTTCCCTCTCTCTCTGTGCATGTTTGCCACGCGTTGCACATGCAAGCCTCCCCTTCACCACCTGTCGTCACCACACACTCGCCGGAACATCCCGCCGCCGGCCATGCAACAACCCTAACGACTAACTCCGACCGCCGCAACTGATTTCCGGCCACCGTCTTCTTCGCCGGAAACCCCAGATACCAGAAATCTCCAGAAATCCATTTTTTCCCTCCGATCGTCTCCGATCCCCTCCGTTCGCCTTCATCCACTACCTCGCCGGAGAACTCGGCCACGTCGCCGGAAACTTCAAAGGATTCTCCAGATCCTTCATCAAAGTTTTCCAGAAACCACCCAAAACCTGCGTCATTCTTCAGCGAAAACCCAGAAATCGTTCAAGCACCTTCGTTCTTCATCGTTTCCCAGGAGCAATCTCCTTCAGTTTCCCAGATTCGCTCGATCTTCTCAGGATCAAGAAGGTTTTGTTGTCTTCGTGTTCTTCATCAAGAACTCCATCAACCTCGTAGATCCTTCATCTAGATCTTTCCTTCAAGATTCTCCAGGATTGCTTCAAGTCCTTCAACGAACTTCCTCCAGAACATTCCAGGTCCTTTCGCTTCATCTTCATACGCGTTCGTCAACCACAAATTCTCCTGCAAGCGGCTTGGATCTTCGTTGAAGGAGTTTCGTTCTCCAATACGCTCCAGTTCGCTCCAGATTCATCTCCAGGTATGCTTTCTGAAACTCGTTGCATGTTCTATAGCTTCAGATTGCATTGTTTTCACTGATCTATAGAATGGCTAGGGTTTTGAGGAATTGGTTGATGTGTAGTTTGAATGTGTAATGCTGAGATTTGTTTGAGGCTGACCTAGGATTGTTAGAGTTTGAGTGTGTTTGAGGCATAGATTGATGGTATTGCTGAGTTCGTGTTTGATTTTGGTTGAGAGTTTGAGAAGAGAGAAAGAGAAGTTGCAGAGAGGGTGAGGAAGACGAAGGTGAGCGGCTAGGTCATTGGTGAACAGTGTTTAGGGTTGGGGGAAGGTAACTAGTTTTTGTTCGTTGGTTAGGGTTAGGGTTTGGGCCAGGCCCAAGCGTGCTTGCTGAAAGAACACCCCCCATTTGCTCGTATCCCCCCCCCCCTTTCGTGTGAGGAACAGAATGAGTGTGGGCTGGGCCTTATGCCCACTGCTAAACGCACCCCACCATAACGTAAGCCCAATGAGAAATAACATGGAAAGCATACTAGCTGCACCCCCCCGTGCGTTTTTTCTTCTTTCTGTTTTTATTAATTGTTTTTGATGTCATTGGGCCAGCGCCTAAGTGCTGGGCGCACCCCCCATTCAGGCCCACCTTAGGAAATGAACTTAGAAACATTGCTTTTGTTTTTTCAATTTCTTTTATTTTCTTGCATATTATAAAATTCATAACAAAATAAAAACAATTAATTTTTGATTTCTTGTTTTTTCTACCACTTTATAATAATGTCTAGAAAATTGTATAAAAATAAAAATGTCATTTTATTTTTGTTTGCTATTTTTGGTATATTTTCCATTTAATTGACTTTTTTTAATATTCTTTAGTGCATGCATATTATTAGAAAATTCATAAAAAATAGTAGATTCGATCAAATAATTCCGTTCTTTTTTCTGTAGACTTGTAATTCCATGTAGAATTTTATAGTGCAAAAACATCAGCTTAGTCATGCATTTTCTGTTTAATTGCATTTTTGTATTGTTTTGATATTGAATAATTGGTTTGTGGATATGTCTGCTGTGTTGATTTTGATTCTTTCATCTGGTATTGAATTTTGTTCTGATTTTTTAGTATGTTGTCATAGAGCCATGTAGGTTTCCCGTAGATTTTTGATAGATGTTTGTAGGGTGTTCTGATATGTTTTGTCTGAGCTTGAGAATAGGAGAAGTCTTGATGGCTTCTGACTTTGAAGTTCAACTGTGGTTGAACTTCAGAGATAGTTTCTTGTGGTTTGAGGACCTGTGAGTTCTTCTTGAAGATGGGAGCTGGTTGAAGTCCAATTGGAGCTTGCAAGGATGCATTGGATTGAGGCTTCGTCTAGGAGCTTGTTATCTGTTTGTGAGGTTCGAGATCCTGAAGTTTGAAGGGAGTTTATGGTACTTTCCTGAGGAAGGCACTATGAATGACTTTCATTCTTTCGTCTCACCTCTTTCGTAAGTATCCAATGATGTTGGAGCCAACTTGTGAGTTTAATTTCTCCTGAGGAGGAATGTAAACTGATCACATGTTGTTGAGCCACATGGGATACGATTCCTAAGTGGAAGCCTCCTAGTACTTTCCTGAGGAAGGTCCTAGGGGTCTATTCACTTAGTTCCATTAGTTTATCTAGGATTTCTCAAGTATCCAATGATGTTGGAGCCAACTTGTGAGTTTAATTTCTCCTGAGGAGGAATGTAAACTGATCACAGTTGTTGAGCCACATAGGATACGATTCCTAAGTGTCAGCCTCTTAGTACTTTCCTGAGGAAGGTCCTGTGGGTCTGTTCACTTAGTTCCCTTAGTGCATATAGGCTTTCTTAAATATCCAATGATGCCGGAGCCTTCATGTGAGTTTAATTTCTCCTGAGGAGGAATGTAAACTGATCACAATTGTCGAGCCGCATAGGATATGACTCCTGAGTAGTAACCTCCTGGTACTTTCCTGAGGAAGGCACTATGAGCTTGTCTGCTTAGCTCCCTTTCTCTGGTAAGCTTGTTCTGAAGCTTGGAGACTGGGATTGATTCCTCTTGCTTAGGGTTTTGATTGAAGTTTTGCTTAGAGTTTTGTTTAAGTGTTGCATAGAGTTTTGTTCAGAGATAGATTAGAAGTTTGTTTGTTGGGGGCCCTGCTCAGGTTTTGTTTAAGCTTTGGATAGAGGTTTGCCAGATTAGCTAGCTTTCTCTTTGTGTTGTTTGATTTGTATGGTGTTGTGTTGCATTAGACTTAGGTGTTCATCTAAATAGTTCTGAGGTAGGTGCATCTTAGAAGTAGACTTTGTGCGCATGAGAAGTCGAGGCGGTCCTCCTTCTGCTTGTTTGTTATTGCGTGGCTTTGCTTGTTGGTATTTGGTAGAGCTGAGCTCCCTTACCTCTGTGGCTTGCGGCCTTTGTGCCTTGTTTGTTTAGTTGTTGCATTCATGCATATTTTCGTTATTTCTTTGCTTTGCAGTATTTCCTGTTTTGCCGTTTAGTCCTGTTGCCATGATCCCTTAGGAGCTCTGACTTCTCCGCTGCGGAGTTGTTATGATAGACATTAGGATAGTCAACCAGGCATGATATCAATAGGTAGATTCCCCTTTTCTTCAGCTATAGTTTTAGGGTGTCTTTTCCTTTTCCTTTCAGTAGTAGCTTTTGAGTAGCTTGATCCGTAGTTAGCCGAACTACAGCTGCTCTGATTCCTCGTACCAGACGATGATATGTAGGCATAGGATGCGATATCCTAGCGAGCACACTAACAACTAACCTTTGTTCTCTCGCGGCTGTGCGATCGAGACTTTCCCGCTGACAACTAATTGTTTCCCCTTTCTCTTGCCCGAGCGCATTTGAGACCAGATCGTAGTTGTAGGTCCCCGAACCTTTAGGACCAGTTTGTTTTCTCACTGTTGTGTGAGGGCCCCCTGTTTAGCCGTAGTTAGTCGAACTACGTTTGCTCTGATCTTCCATGCTGTGTGGAAGTACGTAGGCACAGGACGCGATGTCCTGGCGAGCAACCTTCCCCCCGTTTAGACGTAGGTAGTCGAACTACGTTGACTCTGACTTTCCCATTGCACGAGGGAATACGTAGGCCCAGAACACCGTATGTTCTGTCGAGTCCTGTCCTTTTATTTTCTTTTCAGACCGACCATTAGCGTAGATAGATAAACACACCCTTTTCCTTATAAACACCAAGCGTGGATCCCATCGAGTACGATGGACGTGAGGGGTGCTAATACCTTCCCCTTGCGTAACCGACTCCCGAATCCAGGTTTTGGTTGCGATGACCATACCTTTTCCCGTCTTTGCGAGGTTTACTTCGAGCGTTTCCTTTCCCGCTCTGAGGGATAAATAACGCACGGTGGCGACTCTCCTGTCAAGTCGGCGCCGATTTTCGCAGTAGCGACAGCTGGCGACTCTGCTGGGGATTTATAGCATCTAGGGACTTTTCCCATCCCTTATGCTGGGACCGTTTCCCATCCCCTACGCGAGTCAATCCTAGCGCTTGGGTGTTTATTTGCTGGGTGTTGTGTATATGTGTTTTACTTTTTCGCACTTTACTTTTCCGCACCTTTACCTTTCCGCATTTATTTTCCAGCATTATATTATTGTGATTATTGTTGTGGGCAAGGGAGGTTACTGTGAGTGAGAAGCCGGACCTGGGCTTGAGTATGCACCTAGATATAGTTGTGGAGAGTAGTAGACGAACCTGTCTGCTGAGCAGGCACAGTTCCCTATGAAATCTACGCTCAGACGAGATTCTCACAGAGGTGCTCCTTTCCGGTCCTGAGGATCTGAGGGGAGTCCAGACGTGAGGATTGTCGACTCTGGGGACCGATCATTTGGAAGTCAGCTAAGTGAGGCCTCTTCATGACTCGATGATGCCACTCCTTCTGGGAATCGCATCGTCATTCAAGAAAGTCTGTGACGCTGATGACCGCATAGGATGCCGTACCTTTGTCCGTGGATTAGGTCTATCATACCTGTGAGAGGGATTGGGTTATTGCAGGAAAACTGGCCTTCAGAAACCATGATTCAGTAGTTATCAAATGGTGTTCTTGATTCATCTCCAGGTGTGTTGTCTGGGTCAGATGGGTTTCTTATCTGAGGTTGATGCTATTATCAGATGGTTTTCTTGTCAGATACAGAGGTTCAGATGGTTTTCTTACCAGGGGATTGATATTTTGAGTATCAGATGATAATTAGTGTCATGAGGTTCTGGTGACTGTGGTGGTTTTCTGTTCCTGATCACAGAGATGTTCCTCTTCAGGCTACAGCATAGCCCCTGTGTTCACAGATTGCATTATTTATCATATTGCATCATTGCATTACCATCTGCATTCAACTAATGTGTGTGTATTGCAGGTACATATTTTCCCTCCCAGTTCTGGTGTTTGTTCCTAGCAAGACATGGAAACCCTGAAGAGAGTATTGCCCTACAAGTTTCCGTCTCCGGATATCAGTCTATTGTTAGAGATGATTACTATTGCTAAGAAGAGGGTAATGGGTGACTTCAGAAAGAGATATGGGAGGATTCTGACCTATGTTTATCAGCCATCAGCCTACGAGACCAACGACATCTATACTCTGTTACAGTTTTACAACGCGGAGCTCAGGTGTTTTGTATTTCCCGACTTTGTTTTGGCTCCTACCCTGGAGGAGTATTCTGCACTTCTGGATATACCGATCCGCGAGCAGATGCCTTTCTATCGTACGGACGCTGAGCCTAATCTGGCTGAGCTTTCTGCCATCCTGTACTTGAGAGAGTCTGAGTTGTCTGGGAAGATGATCAGAAGAGGAGACGTATGGGGATTTCCGTTGGATGTCCTGGTAGAGAAGGCTCGAGAGTATGCCCAGAAGGGTAGCTGGGGTATTTTTGACGTCATCCTTACTGTATGTGTTTATGGCATCGTGTTGTTCCCGAACATTCCTGATTTTGTTGACTCAGATGCCTTCTATATTTTGGCTGCGAAGAACCCAGTTCCTACTTTGCTGGGAGATATCCACCATTCAACTCATTACCAGAATGAAAAGCGGCGAGGAAGGAATGTGTCTTGTTGTGTACCTCTCCTGTGCAGGTGGTTCACCAGTCATATGCCTAAGTCAGGCCCTTTTGTCACCTCTATCGATTCTCTAGGATGGCCCGAGCGCTTAATGGGATTGACTGTCGAGAATGTGGTGTGGGTCAACGAAGAGGTATTCGGAGTTGAGGTTATACTCAAATGCGAAGGATTCCCGAATGTTCCTTTAGTAGGAAGAAAGGGGTGTGTCAATTACAACCCTTCCTTATTGATCAGGCAATTTGGGTACGTACCTCAGGGAGCGCCGAAGCCCGAGGAGATACAGGAATCTCTGTATCTCACCGGGGCAATAGGGAAAGAGATGCTGACCAAGCTTGAGAAGGCATGGAAGAACTTGCACAAGAGAGGGAAACCTTCAGGTAGCAGAGGGGATATTCGAGTTCCTGGCCCGTATGTGGAATGGATTCGTGAGCGAGCTATGAAATTCCTCATTCCTTATCCAGCGGTTCAGCCATTGCATCCTTCTCCGGTGGAGGAGCCTACCACTGTGGACATGCAGGTATTCAAGCAGCTGATGGCGGAGAAAGAAGAGCTAGCAAAGGCTAAAGAGGCTTTAGAGCAGGAGAATGCCCAGCTTCGTCATGAAAAGATTGAAACAGGATATTTTTCTAAGCAACAGGCCGAAACTCTGAAACATCTGAAGACTACGTTATTGGAATTGACTGAAACCAAGAAGCGTCTGGAGTTAGATGTAGACTCAGTTAGTAGTGTGTTGGCCACTAAGAAGCAAGAGCTGGAAAGGGCCTACACGAAGCTAGCTAAGTTCAGAGAGCACTAGGATCTCACTATGACCAAGCGCAAAGAGCGGGAAGAAGAGCTGAAGACACAGGTAGCTCAGTTAGAAGAACAGGTCAAAGTGAAGACTGAAGAGCTTGAAGAAGAAGCCTGCCGCCGATACGAGGCCGAGCGCAAGCTGACAGATGCCATGAAGAATTTGGAATATTTCCAGCATAGAGCAGATGCCAAGAGACCTAAACCTGGGGGCGGTGCCAATGATAAGGCTTGGGAAGACTTTGTCAAATACATCCAGGGGACGGTCAGAAAAAGGGATCAGTTGATAGAAGGCTTGATTTATCGACCGGATCACGCAGAGACGAAGAAGGTGGTCGAGGACTTCCGCAACCGTACCCGTACTTGATTTCTCTCTTGTATTCTGTTGTGTTGAGATCACCACCAGGCATGTTGGCTGGGATCTTCTTTATCATATCAGCTGTATGGAGCATAGTTATGTAACCTCTTGACAAGACTGTTATTCTAATGAATATATGAGGGTTTTTCTAAATATTGTCTTTATGGTTTATCTTGTCTCGCTACCACTGACACTGGAATTGGAGGGGAAATATCTCCAATGCACACATGCACGTTAGCATTTTTGTATTTCTGTTTGCATAAATCATATTGCATAGCATTACTCTAGCAGGCCAAAGCACTTATCCAGCCTTTGTTTGCACCAGAGAGTGATTCTCGGGGAATTGTTTAAGGCAAGAGTGGAGTGTCGAAGACGACCAAGGGGCTGAAGCAGAGTTGAGCAGAATCGAGCAGTGTAGTCCGTTACAGGTAATTGGTAGCTATGGCTGAAAGCAATTTCCAGGCTCCTAACACTTTGACAGGGTTTACTATGGCGTCCAACCATCAGTATGATTCTATGGAAGGCTTCCCGCAAGCGAACAACGTTACTGCAGACCAAGATGTACAACCTACTGTCCAGAACCGAGATCGACATGAGCAGTTTGTTGCCCGAAATGAACGTCATCCTCCTGCTAACAACCAAGGTGTTGCTTTCCCTGTGATGAATTACCGAAGAGATATTCCAACGGCTGGGATGGTAGATCCAAGAGATCTTGAAAATGATAGAAGACTCCGAGCATTGGAAGAAGGTATAAAAGCCTTAGAAGCGAAAGATGCCGTTAACCTGGATGCTGTGGACATGTGTTTGGTTCCTGACCTGGTGTTGCCGTACAAGTTCAAAGTGTCGGAATTCGAAAAGTACACGGGAGATAGCTGTCCGAAGCTGCATTTGATGATGTTCTGTCGAAGGATGACTTCGTTTGTGCGAAATGACCAACTAATGATCCATTGCTTCCAGTATAGCCTGACTGGGGCATCCTTAAGGTGGTATGTGCAATTAGAGAGTAATCAGATTCGATCATGGGTGGATTTAGCCAGAGCTTTCATGAAGAAGTACGATTACAACCTGGATTTGACTCCTAGTCTCGTAGATCTGCAAGAATTGTCTCAGGCGGAGAATGAATCATTCAGAGGGTATTTGCGAAGATGGAAAGAATTGGCTGCTAGTGTTCAACCACCGCTTCCGGAAAGGGAACTGGTTGACATCTTCTTGGGTACTCTGAAAGGCCATTATTTTGACAAATTGTTCAGTTGCACAAACTTTGTGGGCCTGATGAGACTGGGAGAGCTTGTTGAGAGAAGACTCAGGAGTGGAAAGTTTTGAGATGTTCCTTACGTCCCAGTGGATGAGATTGAGTCAGTTGTCAGTTCTCAAGAAGAGTGGGAAGGAGATGACGCCACCTCAGAATCTCTAGCATCTCAGGATCAGTTTTCAGACACTTCAAGTCAACGGTCATCCTATCGTCGAGTGCGTCAGCACGCCCCACGAAGACCAAGGAAACGTGAAAGGCAGTTTACTCAGCTACCGGTGTCGTACAGTCAGTTGTTGCCAGAACTGGTCAGAAGCGGATTGATAGTGCCGAAAGAGACTAAGCTGGTGATTCCACCATATCCTCCAGGTTTTGATGCCAGCGCCCGCTGTGAGTACCATGTTGGGGCACAGGGGCATTCCACCAATGATTGTAAGGTGCTTAGAAGTCAGGTTCAAGATCTGTTAGACTCTAGCCGTATTTGCATCACCCCTCAGGGTTTTGTTCAGATTAATGATTTTCCATCCTCCAGTTGTGTGGGTTCGTCAGTTAATGTCATGGAAGACTCCACAAGAAGTGTGTGCTCTGAAGATTGTCAATCAGAGAGTTCAGTTGAATATGGGAGAAGTTTCTAGAGGTTTCCGCGCCGGGTGTCATGTCTGTTTCTCTGCCTAACCCGTTTAGTTTTTGTGCACTAGTGTTTGCCGACCACCACCAGGATTGTTGGCTGGGGTCATTGTATTCGTACTCATTTGTGCTTGCGTGCTGCTTTTGTTGGTTGTACATGTATGGGAGATGTTCGTCTGTATGCTGATAGCTTGAGTTTCTCTTTGTCTCGTTATGAATATGTGTTTGTTTGCTGCATTGCGTTATCGTTTAACAGGTACATCAGAACCGTGGGTCTTATTTCCTCATCGTCCAGTTTGTTGCAGGAATTCCTTCAGAGATATGGAACAGAATCAGTTCGAATTGATTGAAGTCCGAAGCCAGCTGGGGCAGATGATGAGAGACATGCAAGAGATGCGTCTGGAGCAGAAGATTCTCAAAGAGGAAAACAGTCAGCTGAAGACCCAAGTGAGCTTGATCATGGAAGTAGTCAAGAATGTGCTTAGGAAAGAGGACGATCAGCTATTTGAAGCCGCAATGAAGAAGCTCGCGCCACCCGTGCATGTGGAACCTGAGCAGCAGCAACAGAAGATGCATCCGGCTCAACGGAGGATCCAGGAAGGGAAGACAAAGAGAATATTTGAGGCACCGCCTATGACATATGCTGAGCTCTTGCAGACGTTATTGAGGTTTAATCTGGTTAAAAAGAGAACGTTGGAACCACCAACGAGAGTGCTTCCTCATGGGTACGATGCCAGTAAGCAATGTGAGTTTCATTCTGGGGCACTCGGACACGACATTGAGGGTTGTCATGCTTTTAAGCACAATGTTCAAGACCTGATTGACTCGCACGATATTGAATTCACGCCGAGCGGCGTAGCTGTGCGTATTGCTCCTGTCTCAGTCGATGCTAAGATGACAGATGTTTCTAAAGCTGCAGTGGGTCAGAAGCGTATCCTGGACTCCATGGTGTCAGAATCTCCAGGCCCACAACTGTTGCCTATTCCTGGGGCAGATCTGAGAAAGAAAATGGCTAAGCATAAGGAGGGCGTTAATCAATACATTGAAGGTCAAGAAACCGATGTTGCATTTGATACGAAAGGGTGTTCAAGAGTCAACCCGATACCAGCAGCAACAGCCTCAGCAGCAGAACCAGCAGGGGTATAAAAGATATCAGAATCGGGCTCCCCTGGCAAGCCGTCATCTTGATACTCCACCTATGCCATATGCACAGCTTCTGCAAACGTTGCTTCAGCTCCAATTGGTTTAAAAAAGGACGTTGGCTCCCTTAACAGGGGCACCACCACCGGGGTATGATGCCAATGCTACTTGTGAATTCCACACTGGGGCACCTGGCCATACGATTGAGAATTGTAAAGCTTTTAAGCACAAAGTGCAGGATCTACTTGATAGGGCAGCAATCAGCTTCGGGCAGGAAGGTCCCAAAATCATCTGAATGAAGGAGGAGGGGCTCTATAATTTGGTTGTGTCGTTGCAAGCAGATCAGGACATCATCAGGATGCCTCTAATAATTGACGGTGAAGATAGCTGGTTCAGCAGCAGGACAGATGTGAAAGTCCGGTTCTCGGAAGCTAGCATATTTTCTTTGTTTTAGCTTGTCATTTCTTTACATTTGTAGTTGCTTTCCTGTTTGAATTTGTAATCTTGTTTGTAAAACTTGTTGTTTTCATTCAATTGATGATAATGAAATAAATATGCATGTTTTGATTAAATCCATTCGTGTTCACTAACTATTTTTACAAATGTCCAACGCTTGGTTAAGGAGAATTTGGGGAGGATGACGAAAATGATCGACAGGCAACTGCCGATATTGTATGCTTTTGAAATAAAACCTGCTGATGATGTACAGGCATTGTTTCAAATCCCTAAACACCGGAGATATAAGGAAGATAATCCCTTGTCAACCCCTTTGAGCCTTGTAGTAGGAGTTCTTTCTGCAAGCGAAAAACCCTCAATCTTAACTTGGGGCAGGGTAGGTGTTAGCTAATTTGACCAAGCGTCCAAATTGCAAAAGGAGTGTCCGTTCGAGGATCAATCACACCTCTAGAGGTCGTGCCTAAAAGACCACAATGGTTCAATCAAGAGTGGGGCAGTCACATCATTCCCCAAAGAGTCAGACAACCAGTGTCACACGACTTGTTCGAAAAAAAAACGAAGGGAAAAGAATCAAAAGCCCGCTAAGTCAAGAAAACTTCAAAACAAATGACTTAGGCAAAAATGAGGGCATCCCGCTGGACTTAAAAAAAAAAAAATCAAAAGAAACTCAAAAGGAGTCAGTCCAGGCAAAAGTTAGGGATATGAAAAGAAAAAGATGAAAAGGATCAAAAGAAAAATCCTCGATGGAAATACGAGTCGTGTGACCTCAAGTGTCAAAGACGAAAAGTGAGTGGCTGTCGCTCCGAAAACTCATAGTTTCTCGAACTATCATTCCTATCTTTCAACCTCTGAGAGGTGAGCGCTAAGGTTGAATTAGCTGAACGTAGGATGGGAGAACATCAAGGAGAATGGGTGGGTTAAATTAGACTTTGAGCCTTTATCCTTTCTTTCAAAACCGTGAACCTGACCACGTTACAACCTTCAAAAGTCCTAATTGAAGCCGGTTGTTTCGAAAGCATACTTCGGTAAAGGTCGCGTCGATTCTGACTCTTAAAAGGGTTCCTCTTACCATGATGGTACTAATGTTGATAAATGTTTTGTGCATTATATGCCATGAACTGTTTTTCTTTTTCCCAGTGAACAGATTGGATGTCAAAGCTGTCATATGTGTTGCATTAATACATCTGTTACGCAGAACAACTTGTTTTACTTGCGAGTAAGCGCTTGACAGCAGAAAAGCTTCCTACAATGGAAGGTACGGTCAGGATAAAATGCAGAACGCCTGAATGTTCCAAGAGCAGGGGCAAGCTATTATTGTGATCCTCAGTCAGGTCAGCTTTCCGAAGTCAGTTATCCTGGGGCAATCAGGTTGAGATTCAGGCAAATACGGCGTAGTCAGGGGCACTACTTTGAATCCAATAATCAGGGGCATGTTATATCAGACCATCAGGGCCAGATTTGCAAATTTCCTTTCGAGGACTATCCCCACCAGAGGCCCCGTAGGCTGGGGCATATTAGAAGCGAAAGGTTTGGTCTTCTCCGTATCAGCAGGGTTATTCAGAGTCATTCAAGCGGATTCAGTCGATTGTCGAGAGCAAGACGAATTCGGGAAGTCGTGTCACTATCCTTTGACTCTTCCACTGAAAGGCTGCGTATTCAGACAGAGTGTTTTCCAGCGTCAGTTGTACTTGACCCAGCAAGATAGCTTAAGAGCTCAAATCCATGTTTACGATCACTGTGAAGCCCATCAGTATTGGCGCATCGGTTTCCAGATTCGAGCTTCATCAATACGCAGGAAGACTCCATCTATTTTTTTCCAGCAAAGCCCAATTCGTCGGGTGAGCTATCCCCAGAGGAGTCCAATCATACTCGGCACATCTACTATTCTCCAGCAGAGTTATATTCCCCAGCAGGGTATTACTTCGTCAAGGTGTTCGGTTAAGTTCCTAATATCCCCCAGCGGAGTTGATTTCACTCTCCCAGCATTTATTCTGCTGGGATAATCCTGTGATATCCGGTTTATACCTAGCGGAGTTGGCTTCGTCTTCAACATTCATGTTGCTGAAATGATTTTCTGTGCCCAGCTCTCTCCGGCAGCTCGAGCCTGCATTAGCATATTGCATGCATCATCATATTTGCATCATACTTGCATGTCATTTTCAAAATGCGTAGCATTTCCATCCTGAATGGAGCATTACGCCATAGAGAGATTAAAGCATTTGCATATGCATACGAAGCATAAGTCAGGTTTTCTACCAGCCTCACATGGCGCGTGAATTACTCTGTGATCAGTTCAGGGGCATTCATCCAGCGGCAGTGTTCAGACAGTTTAGCAGATTATTTGTATCAGATCATACAATAGTTATGCTTTGATCAAGCAGTCATCTGATATCGGCAGACTTTTCTTCCCGTCAATTCATATTGACGATGTGTTCCTCCAATAAGTGGATTCCTCCGTCTATCATTAGACGTCTTGAGTTTGAATGTAGTTTTCTTTCCGTCTATCAGTAGACGATGTGAAGTTTCGGTGATTTTCAGTGGGGTTCAAGACAGGGTTTCTCTAGAATGTAGTTTTCTTCCCGTCTATCAGTAGACGATGTGAAGTTTCAGGCTATTGTTCAGCGGGTTTCTTATTGCCAGATCATACGTATGGTGAGTTTCCCCAGCGAGTCTTCTCTGGCTATCTTTGGTTGTTGAAGGGTTTCAAAACGATATTGCGGATAATGGTTTTCTTTCTGTTTATTGGATGAGATGACGTTTCAAGAGGGACTTTTCTGACCGTCAATCCTTATTGATGTCGAGGCTCTTCGAAGGATGTTCAGTTTTCGTGATTGTCGATTCTTATTGACAACATGGTTCTTTAAAGGTGGTTTTCTTCCCGTCGGTCCATACTGATGATGTGGCCCCTTCAAGGATATTGATCTTTCCATCAATTCCCGTAGACAGAAGGATTCTGAAATTCGAGGGATGGTGTTGAATGGCGTAATGGTGTCTTTCCGTCTACCCTTAGACGATGTGAGTATGGAGATTATTTCTTCCCGTCTATCCTTAGACGATGTGAATTGATTTGTTTCATCGATCAGGATGATCCCGTCTATCCTTAGACGATGTGAGTATGCGATAAGAATTTCCTTCCGTCTATCCTTAGACGATGTGCATTGATTTGTTTCATCAATCAGGATGATTCCGTCTATCC
This sequence comes from Lathyrus sativus, assembly GCA_963859935.3. Lineage (NCBI taxonomy): Eukaryota > Viridiplantae > Streptophyta > Magnoliopsida > Fabales > Fabaceae > Lathyrus > Lathyrus sativus. Next base: position 241,092,348 of record OZ012741.1, read on the forward strand.
TTAGACGATGTGAGTATGGAGATTAATGATGTCTTTCCGTCTATCCTTAGACGATGTGAGTTCGGAGATAGCGGCGTCTTCCCGTCTACCCTTAGACGATGTAAATATGGAGATTATTTCTTCCCGTCTATCCTTAGACGATGTGAATTCAGAGATTATGGTGTCTTTCCGTCTATCCTTAGACGATGTGAATTCGGAGATTATGGTGTCTTTCCGTCTATCCTTAGACGATGTGAGTATAGAGATTAATGGCGTCTTTCCGTCTATCCTTAGACGATGTGAGTATGGAGATTATTTCTTCCCGTCTATCCTTAGACGATGTGAATTGATTTGTCATCAATCAGGATGATCCCGTCTATCCTTAGACGATGTGAATATGGAGATTAATGGTGTCTTGCCGTCTATCATTAGACGAGGTGAGTATTCAATCAGGGTGTCTTCCCGTCCATCTTTGGACGATGTGAGTATATTTCTCTTCCTGCCTATCAGTAGGCAATGTGAAAGGATCAGGTGTTTTGTTGCAACCCTAGGGTTTGTCATATGGGGTATCACAAGTAATGGGTATTCAAATCAGGAGTGCCTTATCAGATGATTGATCAGTTTGGTGCCGTAATGACTGGGCTCGGTTCTGGATTTTATTCCCCAAGCAGTTTACAGTATATTCTCGCGGTTGGCAAATTTTCGGGTTTTATTTGTATTCAACCGTCTCGTACCTCCAAATGTTTGAAGGCTGAACGCTCTTCAACCCTTCAGGTCCAGGTCGCTTGAATAGGGGCAGCTGTTGCACCCTAAAATTTGACGAACCGATTCTCCTATCTGACTCGTGGTTTAATTTCATATTCGCCGATCAGACGCATGATATTTGCGCACAGACAGAGGATATTAGGGTTACAACTTGATTTTCGCCTATCAGATACGGCAGATCCAGTCCAGATCAGCAGGGTTTTATTCTCGGGAAATTGTGCGCTCCTCGGTGATTTTTAGCTTGCATGGTGATTTTGGGATATTCTGACGCCCGGGGTTCTCTGTTCGATTCGATCTGGTCTCGTGCGCTCTTTTATGGTGGTCATTTGCATTTGTCTGCATTTTTAGGGTTTTAATAGCCTTTTGCGGATTTTTAATAGGCTTTATAGATTTTTCTGGAATTTAAATAGGGTTTTTGTATTTTTTAATAGTTTAATTCTCTTTTTAGAATTTTATAGAATTTTTAAATAGATTTTTTAGAATATAAAAGATTTTAAATAGTTTTATCATTTTTTAGAATATGATAGATTTTTAAATAGATTTAATAGTTTTAGATAATATAGAAAATATTATAGTTTTTTCTTTTATGTTAATAGAAATTTTTAATAGTTTTTTAATAGGAAAAAATATCTTTTAATAGATTTTTCTTAGTTTTAACTAGATTTACTAGTTTTAAATAATATTAGAGATTAAATAGGATTTTATTAGTTGTAGTTTAATAGAGGTTTAAATAGAGTTAATTAGATTTTTAATCATTTTTAGAGTTAATTAGGGTAATTAGTTTAATTAGGTGTTAATTCTGTTTTTAGGTTTAATCAGATTAATTAGGATTTTTAGGTCAATTAGGATTAGTCTTAATTAGTATAATTAGATTTAATATTTTTATTAATCAGTTTTTAGTTTTTTAAGGTTTTGATCAGCTTTTCATTGGGCCCAGAGGGGATTTTCGGAGGCCCACATCCTTCATTATCAATCCAATGCATTTTTTTGTGCAGTTTTTGGCCAGAAGCATGCCACTTGTCAGTATATAAGGCACACACACGTTGCATTCTGGGGACCCCACCACATCAATTCAGACTCTCCCTCCACACGCCACGTCGCCCCCAGCTGGCCACCACTTTCCCTCTCTCTCTGTGCATGTTTGCCACGCGTTGCACATGCAAGCCTCCCCTTCACCACCTGTCGTCACCACACACTCGCCGGAACATCCCGCCGCCGGCCATGCAACAACCCTAACGACTAACTCCGACCGCCGTAACTGATTTCCGGCCACCGTCTTCTTCGCCGGAAACCCCAGATACCAGAAATCTCCAGAAATCCATTTTTTCCCTCCGATCGTCTCCGATCCCCTCCGTTCGCCTTCATCCACTACCTCGCCGGAGAACTCGGCCACGTCGCCGGAAACTTCAAAGGATTCTCCAGATCCTTCATCAAAGTTTTCCAGAAACCACCCAAAACCTGCGTCATTCTTCAGCGAAAACCCAGAAAATCGTTTCCCAGGAGCAATCTCCTTCAGTTTCCCAGATTCGCTCGATCTTCTCAGGATCAAGAAGGTTTTGTTGTCTTCGTGTTCTTCATCAAGAACTCCATCAACCTCGTAGATCCTTCATCTAGATCTTTCCTTCAAGATTCTCCAGGATTGCTTCAAGTCCTTCAACGAACTTCCTCCAGAACATTCCAGGTCCTTTCGCTTCATATTCATACGCGTTCGTCAACCACAAATTCTCCTGCAAGCGGCTTGGATCTTCGTTGAAGGAGTTTCGTTCTCCAATACGCTCCAGTTCGCTCCAGATTCATCTCCAGGTATGCTTTATGAAACTCGTTGCATGTTCTATAGCTTCAGATTGCATTGTTTTCACTGATCTATAGACTGGCTAGGGTTTTGAGGAATTGGTTGATGCGTAGTTTGAATGTGTAATGCTGAGATTTGTTTGAGGCTGACCTAGGATTGTTAGGGTTTGAGTGTGTTTGAGGCATAGATTGATGGTATTGCTGAGTTCGTGTTTGATTTTGGTTGAGAGTTTGAGAAGAGAGAAAGAGAAGTTGCAGAGAGGGTGAGGAAGACGAAGGTGAGCGGCTAGGTCATTGGTGAACAGTGTTTAGGGTTGGGGGAAGGTAACTAGTTTTTGTTCGTTGGTTAGGGTTAGGGTTTGGGCCAGGCCCAAGCGTGCTTGCTGAAAGAACACCCCCCATTTGCTCGTATCCCCCCCCCTTTCGTGTGAGGAACAGAATGAGTGTGGGCTGGGCCTTATGCCCACTGCTAAACGCACCCCACCATAACGTAAGCCCAATGAGAAATAACATGGAAAACATACTAGCTGCACCCCCCGTGCGTTTTTTCTTCTTTCTGTTTTTATTAATTGTTTTTGATGTCATTGGGCCAGCGCCTAAGTGCTGGGCGCACCCCCCATTCAGGCCCACCTTAGGAAATGAACTTAGAAACATTGCTGTTAGCACCCCCCTCCAATTTTATTTCAATTTTGTTTTTTCAATTTCTTTTATTTTCTTGCATATTATAAAATTCATAACAAAATAAAAACAATTAATTTTTGATTTCTTGTTTTTTCTACCACTTTATAATAATGTCTAGAAAATTGTATAAAAATAAAAATGTCATTTTATTTTTGTTTGCTATTTTTGGTATATTTTCCATTTAATTGACTTTTTTTAATATTCTTTAGTGCATGCATATTATTAGAAAATTCATAAAAAATAGTAGATTCGATCAAATAATTCCGTTCTTTTTTCTGTAGACTTGTAATTCCATGTAGAATTTTATAGTGCAAAAACATCAGCTTAATCATGCATTTTCTGTTTAATTGCATTTTTGTATTGTTTTGATATTGAATAATTGGTTTGTGGATATGTCTGCTGTGTTGATTTTGATTCTTTCATTTGGTATTGAATTTTGTTCTGATTTTTTAGTATGTTGTCATAGAGCCATGTAGGTTTCCCGTAGATTTTTGATAGATGTTTGTAGGGTGTTCTGATATGTTTTGTCTGAGCTTGAGAATAGGAGAAGTCTTGATGGCTTCTGACTTTGAAGTTCAACTGTGGTTGAACTTCAGAGATAGTTTCTTGTGGTTTGAGGACCTGTGAGTTCTTCTTGAAGATGGGAGCTGGTTGAAGTCCAATTGGAGCTTGCAAGGATGCATTGGATTGAGGCTTCATCTAGGAGCTTGTTATCTGTTTGTGAGGTTCGAGATCCTGAAGTTTGAAGGGAGTTTATGGTACTTTCCTGAGGAAGGCACTATGAATGACTTTCATTCTTTCTTCTCACCTCTTTCGTAAGTATCCAATGATGTTGGAGCCAACTTGTGAGTTTAATTTCTCCTGAGGAGGAATGTAAACTGATCACATGTTGTTGAGCCACATGGGATACGATTCCTAAGTGGAAGCTTCCTAGTACTTTCCTGAGGAAGGTCCTAGGGGTCTATTCACTTAGTTCCATTAGTTTATCTAGGATTTCTCAAGTATCCAATGATGTTGGAGCCAACTTGTGAGTTTAATTTCTCCTGAGGAGGAAATTTAAACTGATCACAGTTGTTGAGCCACATAGGATACGATTCCTAAGTGTCAGCCTCTTAGTACTTTCCTGAGGAAGGTCCTGTGGGTCTGTTGACTTAGTTCCCTTAGTGCATATAGGCTTTCTTAAATATCCAATGATGCCGGAGCCTTCATGTGAGTTTAATTTCTCCTGAGGAGGAATGTAAACTGATCACAGTTGTCGAGCCGCATAGGATATGACTCCTGAGTAGTAACCTCCTGGTACTTTCTTGAGGAAGGCACTATGAGCTTGTCTGCTTAGCTCCCTTTCTCTGGTAAGCTTGTTCTGAAGCTTGGAGACTGGGATTGATTCCTCTTGCTTAGGGTTTTGATTGAAGTTTTGCTTAGAGTTTTGTTTAAGTGTTGCATAGAGTTTTGTTCAGAGATAGATTAGAAGTTTGTTTGTTGGGGGCCCTGCTCAGGTTTTGTTTAAGCTTTGGATAGAGGTTTGCCAGATTAGCTAGCTTTCTCTTTGTGTTGTTTGATTTGTATGGTGTTGTGTTGCATTAGACTTAGGTGTTCATCTAAATAGTTCTGAGGTAGGTGCATCTTAGAAGTAGACTTTGTGCGCATGAGAAGTCGAGGCGGTCCTCCTTCTGCTTGTTTGTTATTGCGTGGCTTTGCTTGTTGGTATTTGGTAGAGCTGAGCTCCCTTACCTCTGTGGCTTGCGGCCTTTGTGCCTTGTTTGTTTAGTTGTTGCATTCATGCATATTTTCGTTATTTCTTTGCTTTGCAGTATTTCCTGTTTTGCCGTTTAGTCCTGTTGCCATGATCCCTTAGGAGCTCTGACTTCTCCGCTGCGGAGTTGTTATGATAGACATTAGGATAGTCAACCAGGCATGATATCAATAGGTAGATTCCCCTTTTCTTCAGCTATAGTTTTAGGGTGTCTTTCCTTTTCCTTTCAGTAGTAGCTTTTGAGTAGCTTGATCCGTAGTTAGCCGAACTACAGCTGCTCTGATTCCTCGTACCAGACGATGATATGTAGGCATAGGATGCGATATCCTAGCGAGCACACTAACAACTAACCTTTGTTCTCTCGCGGCTGTGCGATCGAGACTTTCCCGCTGACAACTAATTGTTTCCCCTTTCTCTTGCCCGAGCGCATTTGAGACCAGATCGTAGTTGTAGGTCCCCGAACCTTTAGGACCAGTTTGTTTTCTCACTGTTGTGTGAGGGCCCCCTGTTTAGCCGTAGTTAGTCGAACTACGTTTGCTCTGATCTTCCATGCTGTGTGGAAATACGTAGGCACAGGACGCGATGTCCTGGCGAGCAACCTTCCCCCCGTTTAGACGTAGGTAGTCGAACTACGTTGACTCTGACTTTCCCATTGCACGAGGGAATACGTAGGCCCAGAACACCGTATGTTCTGTCGAGTCCTGTCCTTTTATTTTCTTTTCAGACTGACCATTAGCGTAGATAGATAAACACACCCTTTTCCTTATAAACACCAAGCGTGGATCCCATCGAGTACGATGGACGTGAGGGGTGCTAATACCTTCCCCTTGCGTAACCGACTCCCGAATCCAGGTTTTGGTTGCGATGACCATACCTTTTCTCGTCTTTGCGAGGTTTACTTCGAGCGTTTCCTTTCCCGCTCTGAGGGATAAATAACGCACGGTGGCGACTCTCCTGTCAAGCCGGCGCCGATTTTCGCAGTAGCGACACCCGGCCTTCGGGTTTGATGCCTGTTTTAATTAATGGATGCCTTCTTGGATTAGCAGATGTTCTCAACTTCGTGTTGAGCCGGCCTTCGGGTTTGATGTCTGTTTTAATTAACGGATGCCTGCTTGGATTAGTAGATGCTCTCAACTTCATGTTGAGCCGGCCATCGAGTTCGATGCCTGTTTTAATTAACGGATGCCTGCTTGGATTAGCAGATGTTCTCAACTTCATGGCCTTCGGGTTCGATGCCTGTTTTAATTAATAGATGCCTGCTTGGTTTAGCAGATGTTCTCGACCTCGTGTTGAGCTGGCCTTTGGGTTCTATGCCTGATTTAATTAACGGATGCCTACTTGGATTAGCAGATGTTCTCAACTTCATCCTGATCCAGCCTTCGGGTTCGATGCATGTTTTAATTAACGGATTCCTGCTTGGTTTAGCAGATGTTCTCAACTTTGTGTTGAGTGGCCTTCGGGTTCGATGCCTGTTTTAATTAACGGATGCCTTCTTGGATTAGCAGATGTTCTCAACTTCGTGTCGATCCGGCCTTTGAGTTCGATTCCTGTTTTAAGTAACTGATGCCTTCTTGGATTAGCAGATGTTCTCAATTTCACGATGAGCCGGCCTTCGGTTTCGATGCCTCTTTTAATTAATAGATGCCTTCTTTGATTAGCAGATGTTCTCTACGTCGTGTTGAGTCGGCTATCGAGTTCGATGCCTGTTTTAATTAACAGTTACCTGCTTCAATTAAAAGATATTCTCAACTTCGTGTTGAGCCGGCCTTCAGGTTCGATGCTTGTTTTAATAAACGAATACCTCCTTGGATTACCAGATGTTCTCAACTTCGTGTTGAGTCGACCTTCGGGTTCGATGCCTATTTTAATTAACGGATGCCTGCCTGGGTTAGCAAATGTTCTCAACTTCGTGTTGATCCGGCCTTCAGGTTCAATTCATGTTTTAATTAACGGATGCCTGCTTGGGTAATCAAATGTTCTCAACTTCGTGTTGAGCCGACCTCTGGCGTTGTTGCCTGTTTTAATTGACAGACGCCTTCTTTGATTAGCAGATGTTCTCAACTTCGTGTTGAGCCGGCCTTCGGGTTCGATGTCTGTTTTAATTAACGGATGCCTGCTTGGATTAGCAGATGTTCTCAACTTCATGTTGAGCCGACCTTCGTGTTCGATGCCTATTTTAATTAACGGACGCCAGCTTGGATTAACAGATGTTCTCAACATCGTGCAGAGCAGGCCTTCGGGTTCGATGCCTGTTTTAATTAACGGATGCCTGCCTGGGTTAGCAGATGTTCTCAACTCTGTGGCCTTTGGGTTTGATGCCTGTTTTAATTAACAGATGCCTGCTTGGATTAGCAGATGTTCTCAAACTCGTGTTGAGTCGGCCTTTGGGTTCGATGCCTGTTTTAATTAACGGATGCCTGCTTGGATTAGCAGATGTTCTCAAGTTCGTGTTGAGCCGACCTTCGGGTTCGATGCATGTTTTAATTAACGGATGCCTTCTTGGATTAAAAGATGTTCTCAACTTCGTGTTGACCCGACCTTCAGGTTCGATGCCTATTTTAATTAACGGATGCCTTATTGGATTAGCAGATGTTCTCAACCTCGTGTTGAACCGGCCTTCGGGTTCGATGCCAGTTTTAATTAACGGATGCCTGCTTGGATTAGAAGATGTTTTTAACTTCGTGTTGAGCCGGCCTTCGGGTTCGATGTCTGTTTAATTAACGGATGCCTGCTTAGATTAACAGATGTTCTCAACTTTGTGTTGAGCCATCATTCGGGTTCGATGCCTATTTTAATTAACGGATACCCGCTAGGATTAGCAGATGTTCTCAACTTCGTGTTGAGTCGGCCTTCGGGTCCGATGCCTGTTTTTATTAACGGATGCCTGCCTGAGTTAGCAGATGTTCTCAACTTCGTGGCCTTCGGGTTCGATGCCTATTTTAACTAACAGATGCCTGCATGGATTAGAAGATGTTCTCAACCTCGTTTTGAGCCGGTCTTTAGGTTCGATGCCTGCTTTAATCAACGAATGCCTGCGTGGATTAGCAGATGTTCACAAATTCGTCTTGAACCGGCTTTTGGGTTCGATGCCTGTTTAATTAATGGATGCCTGCTTTCATTAGCAGATGTTCTCAACTTCGTGTTGAGCCGGCCTTCGGGTTCGATGACTGTTATAATTAACGGATGCCTTCTTAGATTAGCAGATGTTCTCAACTTCGTGTTAACCCGACCTTCAGGTTCGATGCTTATTTTAATTAACGAATGTCTGCTTGGATTAGCAGATGTTCTCAACTTCGTCTTGAGCCGGCCTTCGAGTTCGATGCCTGTTTTAATCAACGAAAGCCTCCTTGGATTATAAGATGTTCTCAACCTTCTTATTGAGCCGGCCTTCGGGTTCGATGCATGTTTTAATTAACGGATTCCTTCTTGGATTAGAAGATGTTCTCAACTTCGTGTTGAACCGGCCTTCGGGTACGATTCCTGTTTTAAGTAACGGATGCTTGCTTGGATTAGAAGATGTTCTTAACTTCGTGTTGAGCTGAACTCTGGGTTCGATTCCTGTTTTAAGTAACGGATGCCTTCTTGGATTAGTAGATGTTCTCAACCTCATGTTGAGCCGACCTTCGGGTTCGATGTTTGTTTTAATTAACGGATGCCTGCTTGGATTAGCAGATGTTCTCAACTTTGTGTTGAGCCGGCCTTCGGGTTCGATGCCTGTTTTAATTAACGGATGCCTTCTTGGGTTAGCAGATGTTCATAACTTTGTGTTGACCCGGCCTTCGAGTTTGATGCTTGTTTTAATTAATGGATGCCTTCTTGGATTAGAAGATGTTCTCAACTTCGTGTTGATCCGGCCTCTGGGTTCGATTCCTGTTTTAAGTAACGGATGCCTTCTTGGATTAGAAAATGTTCTCAACTTTGCGATGAGCCGGCCTCCGGTTTCGATGCATGCTTTAATTAATAGATGCCTTCATTGATTAGCAGATGTTCTCAACGTCGTGTTGAGCCAGCTATCGGGTTCGATGCCTGTTTTAATTAACCGTTGCCTGCTTCAATTAGAAGATGTTCTCAACATCGTGTTGAGCCGGCCTTCGGGTTCGATGCCTGTTTTAATTAACGGATGCCTGCCTGGGTTAGCAGATGTTCGCAACTCCGTGTTGATCCGGCCTTCAGGTTCAATTCATGTTTTAATTAACGGATGCCTGCTTGGATTAGCAGATGTTCTCAACTTCGTGTTGAGCCGACCTCTGGCTTCGATGCCTGTTTTAATTAACAGATGCCTTCTTTGATTAGTAGATGTTCTCAATTTCGTGTTGAGCCGGCCTTCGGGATCGATGTCTGTTTTAATTAACGGATGCCTGCTTGGATTAGCAGATGTTCTCAACTTTGTGTTGAGCCGGCCTTCGGGTTCGATTCCTGTTTTAATTAACGGACGCCTGCTTGGATTAGCAGATGTTCTCAACACTGTGTTGAGCCGGCCTTCGGGTTCGATGCCTGTTTTAGATAATGGATGCCTGCTTGGATTAGCAGATGTTCTCAAGTTCGTGGCCTTCGGGTTCGATGCCTGTTTTCATTAACGGATGCCTGCTTGGATTAGAAGATGTTCTCAACTTCGTGTTGAGCCGGCCTTCGGGTTCGATGCCTGTTTTAGATAATGGTTGCCTGCTTGGATTAGCAGATGTTCTCAACATCATGTTGAGCCGGCCTTCGGGTTCGATGTCTGTTTTAATTAACGGATGCCTACTTGGATTAGCAGATGTTATCAACTTCGTGTTGAGCCGGCCTTCAGATTTAAAGCGTGTTTTAATTAACGGATGCCTGCTTGGATTTGTAGATGTTCTCAACTTCGTATTGAGCCGGCCTTCGGGTTCGATGCCTGTTTTAATTAACGGATGCCTGCCTGGGTTAGCAGATGTTCTCAACTTTGTGGCCTTCTGAATCGATGCCTGTTTTAATTAACAGATGCCTACTTGGATTAGCAGATGTTCTCAACCTCGTGTTAAGCCGGCCTTTGGGTTCGATGCCTGTTTGAATTAACAGATGCCTGCTTGGATTAGCAGATGTTCTCAACTTCGTCTTGAGCCGGCCTTCGATTTTGATGCCTGTTTTAGATAATGGTTGCCTGCTTGGATTAGCAGATGTTCTCAACATCGTGTTGAGCCGGCCTTCGGGTTCGATGTCTGTTTTAATTAACGGATGCCTGCTTGGATTAGCAGATGTTACCAACTTCGTGTTGAGCCGGCCTTCGGGTTTAAAGCCTGTTTTAATTAACGGATGCCTGCTTGGATTTGCAGATGTTCTCAACTTTGTCTTTAGTCGGCCTTCGGGTTCGATGCCTGTTTTAATTAACGGATGCCTGCTTGGATTAGCAGATGTTCTCAACTTCGTCTTGAGCCGGCCTTCGGGTATGATGCTTGTTTTAATTAACGGATGCCTGCTTGAATTAGCAGATGTTCTCGACGTCGTGTTGAGTCGGCCTTCGGGTTCGATGCCTGTTTTAATTAACGGATGCCTTCTTAGATTAGCAGATGTTCTTAACTTTGTGTTGATCCGGCCTCTAAGTTAAATTCCTGTTTTAATTAACTTATGCCTGATTGGATTAGCAAATGTTCTCAACTTCGTTTGAGCCGGCCTCTGGCTTCAATGCCTATTTTAATTAATAGATGCCTTCTTTGATTAGCAGATGTTCTCAACTTCGTGTTGAGCCGGCCTTCGGGTTTGATGTCTGATTTAATTAACAGATGCCTGCTTGGATTATTAGATGCTCTCAACTTCGTGTTGAGCCGGCCTTCGGGTTCGATGCCTATTTTAATTAACGGTTGCCTTCTGGGATTAGCAGATGTTCTCATCTTCGTGGTGAGCCGGCCTTCGGGTTCGATGCCTGTTTTAATTAATGGATGCCTGCTTGGGTTATTAGATGTTCTCAACTTCGTGGCCTTCGGGTTCGATGCCTGTTTTAATTAACAGATGCCTGCTTGGTTTAACAGATGTTCTCAACCTCGAGTTGAGCTGGCCTTTGGGTTCGATGCCTGTTTTATTTAACGGATGCCTGCTTAGATTAGCAGATATTCTCAACTTCAACTTGAGCCGGCCTTCGGGATCGATGCCTGTTTTAATTAACGGATGCCTGCTGTGATTAGCAAATGTTCTCAACTTTGTGTTGAGCCGGCCTTCGGGTTCGATGCCTATTTTAATTAACGGATTCCTTTTTGGATTAGCAGATGTTCTTAACTTCGTGTTGACCTTGCCTTCGAGATCGATGCCTGTTTTAATTAATGGATGCCTTCTTGGATTAGCAGATGTTCTCAACTTCGTGTTGATCCGGCCTTTCGGTTCGATTTCTGTTTTAAGTAACTGATGCCTTCTTGGATTAGCAGATGTTCTCAACTTCCCGATGAGCCGGCATCCGGTTTCGATGCCTGTTTTAATTAATAGATTCCTTCTTTGATTAGCAGATGTTCTCAACGTCGTGTTGAGCTGGCTATCGGGTTCGATGCCTGTTTTAATTAACAGTTGCTTTCTTCAATTAAAAGATGTTATCAATTTCGTGTTGAGTCCGCCTTCAGGTTCAATGCCTATTTTAATTAAGGAATGCCTTCTTGGATTAGCAGATGTTCTCAACTTTGTGTTGAGGCGGCCTACGGGTTCGATGCCTGTTTTAATTAACAGATGCCTTCTTGGATTAGCAGATGTTCTTAACTTCGTGTTGACCCGGCCTTCGAGATCGATGCCTGTTTTAATTAATGGATGCCTTCTTGGATTAGCATATGTTCTTAACTTCGTGTTGATTCGGCCTTTCGGTTCGATTTCTGTTTTAAGTAACTGATGCCTTCTTGGATTAACAGATGTTCTCAACTTCCCGATGAGCCGGCATCCGGTTTCGATGCCTGTTTTAATTAATAGATTCCTTCTTTGATTAGCAGATGTTCTCAACGTCGTGTTGAGCTGGGTATCGGGTTCGATGCCTGTTTTAATTAACAATTGCTTTCTTCAATTAAAAGATGTTATCAACTTCGTGTTGAGTCCGCCTTCAGGTTCAATGCCTATTTTAATAAACGAATGCCTGCTTGGATTAGCAGATGTTCTCAACTTTGTGTTGAGGCGGCCTACGGGTTCGATGCCTGTTTTAATTAACAGATGCCTTCTTGGATTAGCAGATGTTCTTAACTTCGTGCTGACCCGGCCTTCGAGTTCGATGCCTGTTTTAATTAATGGATGCCTTCTTGGATTAGCAGATGTTCTCAAGCTCGTGTTGATCCGGCCTTTGGGTTCGATTCCTATTTTAAATAACGGATGCCTTCTTGGATTAGCAGATGTTCTCAACTTCACGATGAGCCGGCCACCGGTTTCGATGCTTGTTTTAATTAATAGATGCCTTCTTGATTAGCAGATGTTCTCAAAATCGTGTTGAGCCGACTATCGGGTTAGATGCCTGTTTTAATTAACAGTTGCCTGCTTCAATTAGAACATGCTCTCAGTTTCGTGTTGAGCCGACCTTCAGGTTCGATGCCTGTTTTAATAAACGGATGCCTCCTTGGATTAGCAGATGTTCTCAACTTCTTGTTGAGCCGGCCTTCAGGTTCGATGCCTGTTTTAATTAACGAATGCCTGCCTGGATTAGCAGATGTTCTCAACTTCGTGTTGAGCCGACCTCTGGCTTCGAAGCCTGTTTTAATTAACAGATGCCTTCTTTGATTAGTAGATGTTCTCAACTTCGTGTTGAGCCGGCCTTCGGGTTTGATGTCTGTTTTAATTAACGGATGCCTGCTTGGATTAGCAGATGTTCTCAACTTCGGGTTGAGCCGACCATCGGGTTCGATGCCTGTTTTAATTAACGGACGCCTGCTTGGATTAGCATATGTTCTCAACTTCGTGGCCTTCGGGTTCGATGCCTGTTTTTATTAACAGATGCCTGCTTGGTTTAACAGATGTTCTCAACCTCGAGTTGAGCTGGCCTTTGAGTTCGATGCCTGTTTTAATTAACGGATGCCTGCTTGGATTAGCAGATATTCTCAACTTCATCTTGAGCCGGCCTTCGGGTTCGATGCCTGTTTTAATTAACGGACGCCTGCTGTGATTAGCAGATGTTCTCAACTTTGTGTTGAGCCGGCCTTCGGGTTCGATTCTTATTTTAATTAACGAATGCCTTCTTGGATTAGCAGATGTTCTTAACTTCGTGTTGACCCGGCCTTCGAGATCGATGCCTGTTTTAATTAATGGATGCCTTCTTGGAGTAGCAGATGTTCTTAACTTCGTGTTGATTCGGCCTTTCGATTCGATTTTTGTTTTAAGTAACTGATGCCTTCTTGGATTAACAGATGTTCTCAACTTCCCGATGAGCCGGCATCCGGTTTCAATGCCTGTTTTAATTAATAGATTCCTTCTTTGATTAGCAGATGTTCTCAACGTCGTGTTGAGCTGGCTATCGGGTTCGATGCCTGTTTTAATTAACAGTTCCTTTCTTCAATTAAAAGATGTTATCAACTTCGTGTTTAGTCCGCCTTCAGGTTCAATGCCTATTTTAATTAACGAATGCCTGCTTGGATTAGCAGATGTTCTCAACTTTGTGTTGAGGCGGCCTACGGGTTCGATGCCTGTTTTAATTAACAGATGCCTTCTTGGATTAGCAGATGTTCTTAACTTCGTGTTGACCCGGCCTTCGAGTTCGATGCTTGTTTTTATTAATGGATGCCTTCTTGGATTAGCAGATGTTCTCAAGCTCGTGTCGAACCGGCCTTTGGGTTCGATTCCTATTTTAAGTAACGGATGCCTTCTTGGATTAGCAGATGTTCTCAACTTCGCGATGAGCCGGCCACCGGTTTCGATGCTTGTTTTAATTAATAGATGCCTTCTTGATTAGCAGATGTTCTCAACGTCGTGATGAGCCGGCTATCGGGTTAGATGTCTGTTTTAATTAACAGTTGCCTGCTTCAATTAGAAGATGCTCTCAGTTTCGTGTTGAGCCGGCCTTCAGGTTCGATGCCTGTTTTAATAAACGGATGCCTCCTTGGATTAGCAGATGTTCTAAACTTCGTGTTGAGCCGGCCTTCATGTTCGATGCCTGTTTTAATTAACGAATGCCTGCCTGGATTAGCAGATGTTCTCAACTTCGTGTTGAGTCGACCTCTGGCTTCGAAGCCTGTTTTAATTAACAGATGCCTTCTTTGATTAGTAGATGTTCTCAACTTCGTGTTGAGCCGGCCTTCGGGTTTGATGTCTGTTTTAATTAACGGATGCCTGCTTGGGTAATCAAATGTTCTCAACTTCGTGTTGAGCCGACCTCTGGCTTTGTTGCCTGTTTTAATTGACAGACGCCTTCTTTGATTAGCAGATGTTCTCAACTTCGTGTTGAGCCGGCCTTCGGGTTCGATGTCTGTTTTAATTAACGGATGCCTGCTTGGATTAGCAGATGTTCTCAACTTCGTGTTGAGCCGACCTTCGTGTTCGATGCCTATTTTAATTAACGGACGCCAGCTTGGATTAACAGATGTTCTCAACATCGTGTTGAGCAGGTCTTCGGGTTCGATGCCTGTTTTAATTAACGGATGCCTGCCTGGGTTAGCAGATGTTCTCAACTCTATGGCCTTTGGGTTTGATGCCTGTTTTAATTAACAGATGCCTGCTTGGATTAGCAGATGTTCTCAAACTCGTGTTGAGTCGGCCTTTGGGTTCGATGCCTGTTTTAATTAACGGATGCCTGCTTGGATTAGCAGATGTTCTCAAGTTCGTGTTGAGCCGACCTTCGGGTTCGATGCATGTTTTAATTAACGGATGCCTTCTTGGATTAAAAGATGTTGTCAACTTCGTGTTGACCCGACCTTCAGGTTCGATGCCTATTTTAATTAACGGATGCCTTATTGGATTAGCAGATGTTCTCAACCTCGTGTTGAACCGGCCTTCGGGTTCGATGCTAGTTTTAATTAACGGATGCCTGCTTGGATTAGAAGATGTTTTTAACTTCGTGTTGAGCCGGCCTTCGGGTTCGATGTCTGTTTAATTAACAGATGCCTGCTTAGATTAACAGATGTTCTCAACTTTGTGTTGAGCCATCATTCGGGTTCGATGCCTATTTTAATTAACGGATACCCGCTAGGATTAGCAGATGTTCTCAACTTCGTGTTGAGTCGGCCTTCGGGTCCGATGCCTGTTTTTATTAACGGATGCCTGCCTGAGTTAGCAGATGTTCTCAACTTCGTGGCCTTCGGGTTCGATGCCTATTTTAACTAACAGATGCCTGCATGGATTAGAAGATGTTCTCAACCTCGTTTTGAGCCGCTCTTTAGGTTCGATGCCTGCTTTAATTAACGAATGCCTGCGTGGATTAGAAGATGTTCACAAATTCGTCTTGAACCGGCCTTTGGGTTCGATGCCTGTTTAATTAATGGATGCCTGCTTTCATTAGCAGATGTTCTCAACTTCGTGTTGAGCCGGCCTTCAGGTTCGATGACTGTTATAATTAACGGATGCCTTCTTAGTTTAGCAGATGTTCTCAACTTCGTGTTAACCCGACCTTCAGGTTCGATGCTTATTTTAATTAACGAATGTCTGCTTGGATTAGCAGATGTTCTCAACTTCGTCTTGAGCCGGCCTTCGAGTTCGATGCCTGTTTTAATCAACGAAAGCCTCCTTGGATTATAAGATGTTCTCAACCTTCTTATTGAGCCGGCCTTCGGGTTCGATGCATGTTTTAATTAACGGATTCCTTCTTGGATTAGAAGATGTTCTCAACTTCGTGTTGAACCGGCCTTCGGGTACGATTCTTGTTTTAAGTAACGGATGCTTGCTTGGATTAGAAGATGTTCTTAACTTCGTGTTGAGCTGAACTCTGGGTTCGATTCCTGTTTTAAGTAACGGATGCCTTCTTGGATTAGTAGATGTTCTCAACCTCATGTTGAGCCGACCTTCGGGTTCGATGCCTGTTTTAATTAACGGATGCCTGCCTGGGTTAGCAGATGTTCTCAACTCTGTGGCCTTTGGGTTTGATGCCTGTTTTAATTAACAGATGCCTGCTTGGATTAGCAGATGTTCTCAAACTCGTGTTGAGTCGGCCTTTGGGTTCGATGCCTGTTTTAATTAACGGATGCCTGCTTGGATTAGCAGATGTTCTCAAGTTCGTGTTGAGCCGACCTTCGGGTTCGATGCATGTTTTAATTAACGGATGCCTTCTTGGATTAAAAGATGTTCTCAACTTCATGTTGACCCGACCTTCAGGTTCGATGCCTATTTTAATTAACGGATGCCTTATTGGATTAGCAGATGTTCTCAACCTCGTGTTGAACCGGCCTTCGGGTTCGATGCTAGTTTTAATTAACGGATGCCTGCTTGGATTAGAAGATGTTTTTAACTTCGTGTTGAGCCGGCCTTCGGGTTCGATGTCTGTTTAATTAACGGATGCCTGCTTAGATTAACAGATGTTCTCAACTTTGTGTTGAGCCATCATTCGGGTTCGATGCCTATTTTAATTAACGGATACCCGCTAGGATTAGCAGATGTTCTCAACTTCGTGTTGAGTCGGCCTTCGGGTCCGATGCCTGTTTTTATTAACGGATGCCTGCCTGAGTTAGCAGATGTTCTCAACTTCGTGGCCTTCGGGTTCGATGCCTATTTTAACTAACAGATGCCTGCATGGATTAGAAGATGTTCTCAACCTCGTTTTGAGCCGCTCTTTAGGTTCGATGCCTGCTTTAATTAACGAATGCCTGCATGGATTAGCAGATGTTCACAAATTCGTCTTGAACCGGCCTTTGGGTTCGATGCCTGTTTAATTAATGGATGCCTGCTTTCATTAGCAGATGTTCTCAACTTCGTGTTGAGCCGGCTTTCGGGTTCGATGACTGTTATAATTAACGGATGCCTTCTTAGATTAGCAGATGTTCTCAACTTCGTGTTAACCCGACCTTCAGGTTCGATGCTTATTTTAATTAACGAATGTCTGCTTGGATTAGCAGATGTTCTCAACTTCGTCTTGAGCCGGCCTTCGAGTTCGATGCCTGTTTTAATCAACGAAAGCCTCCTTGGATTATAAGATGTTCTCAACCTTCTTATTGAGTCGGCCTTCGGGTTCGATGCATGTTTTAATTAACGGATTCCTTCTTGGATTAGAAGATGTTCTCAACTTCGTGTTGAACCGGCCTTCGGGTACGATTCCTGTTTTAAGTAACGGATGCTTGCTTGGATTAGAAGATGTTCTTAACTTCGTGTTGAGCTGAACTCTGGGTTCGATTCCTGTTTTAAGTAACGGATGCCTTCTTAGATTAGTAGATGTTCTCAACCTCATGTTGAGCCGACCTTCGGGTTCGATGTTTGTTTTAATTAACGGATGCCTGCTTGGATTAGCAGATGTTCTCAACTTTGTGTTGAGCCGGCCTTCGGGTTCGATGCCTGTTTTAATTAACGGATGCCTTCTTGGGTTAGCAGATGTTCATAACTTTGTGTTGACCCGGCCTTCGAGTTTGATGCTTGTTTTAATTAATGGATGCCTTCTTGGATTAGAAGATGTTCTCAACTTCGTGTTGATCCGGCCACTGGGTTCGATTCCTGTTTTAAGTAACGGATGCCTTCTTGGATTAGAAAATGTTCTCAACTTTGCGATGAGCCGGCCTCCGGTTTCGATGCATGCTTTAATTAATAGATGCCTTCATTAATTAGCAGATGCTCTCAACGTCGTGTTAAGCCAGCTATCGGGTTCGATGCCTGTTTTAATTAACCGTTGCCTGCTTCAATTAGAAGATGTTCTCAACATCGTGTTGAGCCGGCCTTCGGGTTCGATGCCTGTTTTAATTAACGGATGCCTGCCTGGGTTAGCAGATGTTCGCAACTCCGTGTTGATCCGGCCTTCAGGTTCAATTCATGTTTTAATTAACGGATGCCTGCTTGGATTAGCAGATGTTCTCAACTTCGTGTTGAGCCGACCTCTGGCTTCGATGCCTGTTTTAATTAACAGATGCCTTCTTTGATTAGTAGATGTTCTCAATTTCGTGTTGAGCCGGCCTTCGGGATCGATGTCTGTTTTAATTAACGGATGCCTGCTTGGATTAGCAGATGTTCTCAACTTTGTGTTGAGCCGGCCTTCGGGTTCGATTACTGTTTTAATTAACGGACGCCTGCTTGGATTAGCAGATGTTCTCAACACTGTGTTGAGCCGGCCTTCGGGTTCGATGCCTGTTTTAGATAATGGATGCCTGCTTGGATTAGCAGATGTTCTCAAGTTCGTGGCCTTCGGGTTCGATGCCTGTTTTCATTAACGGATGCCTGCTTCGATTAGAAGATGTTCTCAACTTCGTGTTGAGCCGGCCTTCGGGTTCGATGCCTGTTTTAGATAATGGTTGCCTGCTTGGATTAGCAGATGTTCTCAACATCATGTTGAGCCGGCCTTCGGGTTCGATGTCTGTTTTAATTAACGGATGCCTGCTTGGATTAGCAGATGTTATCAACTTCGTGTTGAGCCGGCCTTCGGATTTAAAGCGTGTTTTAATTAACGGATGCCTGCTTGGATTTGCAGATGTTCTCAACTTCGTATTGAGCCGGCCTTCGGGTTCGATGCCTGTTTTAATTAACGGATGCCTGCCTGGGTTAGCAGATGTTCTCAACTTTGTGGCCTTCTGATTCGATGCCTGTTTTAATTAACAGATGCCTACTTGGATTAGCAGATGTTCTCAACCTCGTGTTGAGCCGGCCTTCGGGTTCGATGTCTGTTTTAATTAACAGATGCCTGCTTGGATTAGCAGATGTTACCAACTTCGTGTTGAGCAGGCCTTCGGGTTTAAAGCCTGTTTTAATTAACGGATGCCTGCTTGGATTTGCAGATGTTCTCAACTTCGTCTTTAGTCGGCCTTCGGGTTCGATGCCTGTTTTAATTAACGGATGCCTGCTTGGATTAGCAGATGTTCTCAACTTCGTCTTGAGCCGGCCTTCGGGTATGATGCTTGTTTTAATTAACGGATGCCTGCTTGAATTAGCAGATGTTCTCGACGTCGTGTTGAGTCGGCCTTCGGGTTCGATGCCTGTTTTAATTAACGGATGCCTTCTTAGATTAGCAGATGTTCTCAACTTTGTGTTGATCCGGCCTCTAAGTTAATTTCCTGTTTTAATTAACTTATGCCTGATTGGATTAACAAATGTTCTCAACTTCGTTTGAGCCGGCCTCTGGCTTCAATGCCTATTTTAATTAATAGACGCCTTCTTTGATTAGCAGATGTTCTCAACTTCGTGTTGAGCCGGCCTTCGAGTTTGATGTCTGATTTAATTAACGGATGCCTGCTTGGATTATTAGATGCTCTCAACTTCGTGTTGAGCCGGCCTTCGGGTTCGATGCCTATTTTAATTAACGGTTGCCTTCTGGGATTAGCAGATGTTCTCAACTTCGTGGTGAGCCGGCCTTCGGGTTCGATGCCTGTTTTAATTAATGGATGCCTGCTTGGGTTATTAGATGTTCTCAACTTCGTGGCCTTCGGGTTCGATGCCTGTTTTAATTAACAGATGCCTGCTTAGTTTAACAGATGTTCTCAACCTCGAGTTGAGCTGGCCTTTGGGTTCGATGCCTGTTTTATTTAACGGATGCCTGCTTAGATTAGCAGATATTCTCAACTTCATCTTGAGCCGGCCTTCGGGATCGATGCCTGTTTTAATTAACGGATGCCTGCTGTGATTAGCAAATGTTCTCAACTTTGTGTTGAGCCGGCCTTCGGGTTCGATGCCTATTTTAATTAACGGATTCCTTCTTGGATTAGCAGATGTTCTTAACTTCGTGTTGACCTTGCCTTCGAGATCGATGCCTGTTTTAATTAATGGATGCCTTCTTGGATTAGTAGATGTTCTCAACTTCGTGTTGATCCGGCCTTTCGGTTCGATTTCTGTTTTAAGTAACTGATGCCTTCTTGGATTAGCAGATGTTCTCAACTTCCCGATGAGCCGGCATCCGGTTTCGATGCCTGTTTTAATTAATAGATTCCTTCTTTGATTAGCAGATGTTCTCAACGTCGTGTTGAGCTGGCTATCGGGTTCGATGCCTGTTTTAATTAACAGTTGCTTTCTTCAATTAAAAGGTGTTATCAACTTCGTGTTGAGTCCGCCTTCAGGTTCAATGCCTATTTTAATTAACGAATGCCTGCTTGGATTAGTAGATGTTCTCAACTTTGTGTTGAGGCGGCCTACGGGTTCGATGCCTGTTTTAATTAACAGATGCCTTCTTGGATTAGCAGATGTTCTTAACTTCGTGTTGACCCGGCCTTCGAGATCGATGCCTGTTTTAATTAATGGATGCCTTCTTGGATTAGCATATGTTCTTAACTTCGTGTTGATTCGGCCTTTCGGTTCGATTTCTGTTTTAAGTAACTGATGCCTTCTTGGATTAACAGATGTTCTCAACTTCCCGATGAGCCGGCATCCGGTTTCGATGCCTGTTTTAATTAATAGATTCCTTCTTTGATTAGCAGATGTTCTCAACGTCGTGTTGAGCTGGGTATCGGGTTCGATGCCTGTTTTAATTAACAGTTGCTTTCTTCAATTAAAAGATGTTATCAACTTCGTGTTGAGTCCGCCTTCAGGTTCAATGCCTATTTTAATTAACGAATGCCTGCTTGGATTAGCAGATGTTCTCAACTTTGTGTTGAGGCGGCCTACGGGTTCGATGCCTGTTTTAATTAACAGATGCCTTCTTGGATTAGCAGATGTTCTTAACTTCGTGCTGACCCGGCCTTCGAGTTCGATGCCTGTTTTAATTAATGGATGCCTTCTTGGATTAGCAGATGTTCTCAAGCTCGTGTTGATCCGGCCTTTGGGTTCGATTCCTATTTTAAGTAACGGATGCCTTCTTGGATTAGCAGATGTTCTCAACTTCGCGATGAGCCGGCCACCGGTTTTGATGCTTGTTTTAATTAATAGATGCCTTCTTGATTAGCAGATGTTCTCAACGTCGTGTTGAGCCGACTATCGAGTTAGATGCATGTTTTAATTAACAGTTGCCTGCTTCAATTAGAACATGCTCTCAGTTTCGTGTTGAGCCGACCTTCAGGTTCGCTGCCTGTTTTAATAAACGGATGCCTCCTTGGATTAGCAGATGTTCTCAACTTCTTGTTGAGCCGGCCTTCAGGTTCGATGCCCGTTTTAATTAACGAATGCCTGCCAGGATTAGCAGATGTTCTCAACTTCGTGTTGAGCCGACCTCTGGCTTCGAAGCCTGTTTTAATTAGCAGATGCCTTCTTTGATTAGTAGATGTTCTCAACTTCGTGTTGAGCCGGCCTTCGGGTTTGATGTCTGTTTTAATTAACGGATGCCTGCTTGGATTAGCAGATGTTCTCAACTTCGGGTTGAGCCGACCATCGGGTTCGATGCCTGTTTTAATTAACGGACGCCTGCTTGGATTAGCATATGTTCTCAACTTCGTGGCCTTCGGGTTCGATGCCTGTTTTTATTAACAGATGCCTGCTTGGTTTAACAGATGTTCTCAACCTCGAGTTGAGCTGGCCTTTGAGTTCGATGCCTGTTTTAATTAACGGATGCCTGCTTGGATTAGCAGATATTCTCAACTTCATCTTGAGCCGGCCTTCGGGTTCGATGCCTGTTTTAATTAACGGACGCCTGCTGTGATTAGCAGATGTTCTCAACTTTGTGTTGAGCCGGCCTTCGGGTTCGATTCTTATTTTAATTAACGAATGCCTTCTTGGATTAGCAGATGTTCTTAACTTCGTGTTGACCCGACCTTCGAGATCGATGCCTGTTTTAATTAATGGATGCCTTCTTGGATTAGCAGATGTTCTTAACTTCGTGTTGATTCGGCCTTTCGGTTCGATTTTTGTTTTAAGTAACTGATGCCTTCTTGGATTAACAGATGTTCTCAACTTCCCGATGAGCCGGCATCCGGTTTCGATGCCTGTTTTAATTAATAGATTCCTTCTTTGATTAGCAGATGTTCTCAACGTCGTGTTTAGCTGGCTATCGGGTTCGATGCCTGTTTTAATTAACAGTTGCTTTCTTCAATTAAAAGATGTTATCAACTTCGTGTTTAGTCCGCCTTCAGGTTCAATGCCTATTTTAATTAACGAATGCCTGCTTGGATTAGCAGATGTTCTCAACTTTGTGTTGAAGCGGCCTACGGGTTCGATGCCTGTTTTAATTAACAGATGCCTTCTTGGATTAGCAGATGTTCTTAACTTCGTGTTGACCCGGCCTTCGAGTTCGATGCTTGTTTTAATTAATGGATGCCTTCTTGGATTAGCAGATGTTCTCAAGCTCGTGTCGAACCGGCCTTTGGGTTCGATTCCTATTTTAAGTAACGGATGCCTTCTTGGATTAGCAGATGTTCTCAACTTCGCGATGAGCCGGCCACCGGTTTCGATGCTTGTTTTAATTAATAGATGCCTTCTTGATTAGCAGATGTTCTCAACGTCGTGATGAGCCGGCTATCGGGTTAGATGTCTGTTTTAATTAACAGTTGCCTGCTTCAATTAGAAGATGCTCTCAGTTTCGTGTTGAGCCGGCCTTCAGGTTCGATGCCTGTTTTAATAAACGGATGCCTCCTTGGATTAGCAGATGTTCTAAACTTCGTGTTGAGCCGACCTTCAGGTTCGATGCCTGTTTTAATTAACGAATGCCTGCCTGGATTAGCAGATGTTCTCAACTTCGTGTTGAGTCGACCTCTGGCTTCGAAGCCTGTTTTAATTAACAGATGCCTTCTTTGATTAGTAGATGTTCTCAACTTCGTGTTGAGCCGGCCTTCGGGTTTGATGTCTGTTTTAATTAACGGATGCCTGCTTAGATTAGCAGATGTTCTCAACTTCGGGTTGAGCCGGCCATCGGGTTCGATGCCTGTTTTAATTAACGGACGCCTGCTTGGATTAGCATATGTTCTCAACTTCGTGGCCATCGGGTTCGATGCCTGTTTTTATTAACAGATGCCTGTTCGGTTTAACAGATATTCTCAAGCTCGAGTTGAGCTGGCCTTTGGGTTCGATGCCTGTTTTAATTAACGGATGCCTGCTTGGATTAGCAGATATTCTCAACTTCATCTTGAGCCGGCCTTCGGGTTCGATGCCTGTTTTAATTAACGGACGCCTGCTGTGATTAGCAGATGTTCTCAACTTTGTGTTGAGCCGGCCTTCGGGTTCGATTCCTATTTTAATTAACGTATGCCTTCTTGGATTAGCAAATGTTCTTAACTTCGTCTTGACCCGGCCTTCGAGATCGATGCCTGTTTTAATTAATGGATGCCTTCTTGGATTAGCAGATGTTCTTAACTTCGTGTTGATTCGGCCTTTCGGTTCGATTCCTGTTTTAAGTAACTGATGCCTTCTTGGATTAGCAGATGTTTTGAACTTCGCAATGAGCCGGCCTCCGGTTTCGATGCCTGTTTTAATTAATAGATTCCTTCTTTGATTAGCAGATGTTCTCAATGTCGTGTTGAGCCGGCTATCGGGTTCGATGCCTGTCTTAATTAACAGTTGCTTGCTTCAATTAAAAGATGTTCTCAACTTCGTGTTGAGCCGGTCTTCAGGTTCGATGTCTGTTTTAATTAACGGATGCCTGCTTGGATTAGCAGATGTTCTCAACTTTGTGTTGAGGCAGCCTACGGGTTCGATGCCTGTTTTAAGTAACGAATGCCTTCTTGGATTAGCAGATGTTCTCAACTTCGCGATGAGCCTGCCACCGATTTCAATGCCTGTTTTAATTAACAGATGCCTTCCTTAATTAGCAGATGTTCTCAACGTCGTGTTGAGCCGGCTATCGGGTTCGATGCCTGCTTAGATTAGCAGATGTTCTCAGCATCGTGTTGAGCCGGCCTTCGGGTTCGATGCTTGTTTTAATTAACGAATGCCTGCCTGTTTTAATTAACGAAAGCCTGCCTGGGTTAGCAGATGTTCTCAACTTCGTGTTGATCCGGCCTTCAGGTTCATTTCATGTCTTAATTAACCGATGCCTGCTTGGATTAGCAGATGTTCTCAACATCGTGTTGAGCCGACCTCTGGCTTCGAAGCCTGTTTTAATTAACAGATGCCTTCTTTCATTAGCAGATGTTCTCAACTTCGTGTTGAGCCGGCCTCCGGGTTCAATGCCTGTTTTAATTAACGGATGCCTGCTTGGATTAGCAGATGTTCTCAACTTCGTCTTGAGCCGGCCTTCGGGTTCGATGCCTGTTTTAGATAATGGATGCGTGCTTGGATTAGCAGATGTTCTCAACATCGTGTTGAGCCGGCCTTTGGGTTCGATGTCTGTTTTAATTAACGGATGCCTGCTTGTATTAGCAGATGTTATCAACTTCGTGTTGAGCCGGCTTTCGGGTTTGATGCTTGTTTTAATTAACGGATGCCTGCTTGGATTTGCAGATGTTCTCAACTTCGTCTTGAGCCGGTCTTCGGGTTCGATGCCTGTTTTAATTAACGGATGCCTGCTTGGATTAACAGATGTTCTCAACTTCGTCTTGAGCCGGCCTTCGGGTACGATGCCTGTTTTAATTAATAGATGCCTTCTTTGAGTAGCAGATGTTCTCAACTTCGTGTTAGGACGGCTATCGGGTTCGATGCCTGTTTTAATTAACAGTTGCTTGCTTTAATTAAAAGATGTTCTCAACTTCGTGTTGAGCCGGCCTTCAGGTTCGATGCCTGTTTTAATTAACGGATGGCTGCTTGGATTAGCAGATGTTCTCAACTTTGTGTTGAGGCGGGCTTCGGGTTCGATGCGTGTTTTAATTAACGGATGCCTTCTTGGATTAGCAGATGTTCTTAACTTCGTGTTGAGCTGGCCTTCGAGATCGATGCCTGTTTTAATTAATGGATGCCTTCTTGGATTAGCCGATGTTCTCAACTTCGTGTTGATCCGGCCTTTCGGTTCGATTCCTACTTTAAGTAACCGATGCCTTCTTGGATTAGCCGATGTTTTCAACATCGTGTTGAGCCGGCTATCGGGTTCGATGCCTGTTTTAATTAACAGTTGCTTGCTTCAATTAAAAGATGTTCTCAACTTCGTGTTGAGCTGGCCTTCAGGTTAGATGCCTGTTTTAATTAACGAATGCCTGCTTGGATTAACAGATGTTCTCAACTTTGTGTTGGGGCGGCCTATGGGTTCGATGCCTGTTTTAATTAACGAATGCCTTCTTGGATTAGCAGATGTTCTTAACTTCGTAATAACCCGGCCATCGAGTTCGATGCCTGTTTTAATTAATGGATGCCTTCTTGGATTAGAAGATGTTCTCAAGTTCGTGTCGATCTGGCCTTTGGGTTCGATTCCTATTTTAAATAACGGATGCCTTCTTGGATTAGCAGATGTTCTCAACTTAGCGATGAGCCTGCCACCGGTTTCGATGCCTGTTTTAACTAACAGATGCCTTCCTTAATTAGCAGATGTTCTCAACTTCGTGTTGAGCCGGCCTTCAGGTTTGATGCCTGATTTAATAAAAGGATGCCTCCTCGGATTAGCAGATGTTCTCAACTTCGTGTTGATCCGGCGTTCAGGTTCATTTCATGTTTTAATTAATCGATGCCTGCTTGGATTAGCAGATGTTCTCAACATCGTGTTGAGCCGACCTCTGGCTTCGAAGCCTGTTTTAATTAACAGATGCCTTCTTTGATTAGAAGATGTTCTCAACTTCGTGTTGAGCCGGCCTTCGGGTTCGATGCATGTTTTAACTAACGGACGCCTGCTTGGATTAGCATATGTTCTCAGCATCGTGTTGAGTCGGCCTTCGGGTTCGATGCTTCTTTTAATTAACGGATGCCTGCCTGGGTTAGCAGATGTTCTCGACTTTGTGGCCTTCGGGTTCGATGCCTGTTTTAATTAACAGATGCCTGCTTGGATTAGCAGATGTTCTCAACCTCGTGTTGAACCGGCCTTTGGGTTCGATGCTTGTTTTAATTGACGGATGCCTGCTTGGATTAGCAGATGTTCTCAACTTCGTCTTGAGCCGTCCATCGGGTTCGATGCCTGTTTTAGATAATGGATGCGTGCTTGGATTAGCAGATGTTATCAACATCGTGTTGAGCCGACCTTCGGGTTCGATGTCTGTTTTAATTAACGGATGCCTGCTTGTATTAGCATATGTTATCAACTTCGTGTTGAGCCGGCCTTCGGGTTTGATGCTTGTTTTAATTAACGGATGCCTGCTTGGATTTGCAGATGTTCTCAACTTCGTCTTGAGCCGGTCTTCGGGTTCGATGCCTGCTTAGATTAGCAGATGTTCTCAACTTCGTCTTGAGCCGGCCTTCGGGTACGATGTTTGTTTTAATTAACGGATGCCTGCTTGGATTAGCAGATGATTTCAACTTCGTGTTGAACCGACCTTCGGGTTTGATGCCTGTTTCAATTAGTGGATGCCTGCTTGGATTAGCAGATGTTCTAAACTTCGTTTGAGCTGACCTCTGGCTTCGATGCCTATTTTAATTAATAGATGCCTTCTATGATTAGCAGATGTTCTCAACTTCGTGTTGAGCCGGCCTTCGGGTTTGATGTCTGTTTTAATTAACGGATGCCTGCTTGGATTAGCAGATGCTCTCAACTTCGTGTTGAGCCGGCCTTCGAGTTCGATGCCTGTTTTAATTAACGGATGCCTGCTTGGATTATCAGATGTTCTCAACTTCATGGTGAGCTGGCCTTCGGGTTCGATGCCTGGTTTAATTAATGGATGCCTGCTTGGGTTAGTAGATGTTCTCAACATCGTGGCCTTCGGGTTCGATGCCTGTTTTAATTAACTTATGCCTGCTTGGTTTAGCAGATTTTCTCAACTTCGTTTGAGCCGGCCTCTGGCTTCAATGCCTATTTTAATTAATAGATGCCTTCTTTGATTAGCAGATGTTCTCAACTTCGTGTTGAGTCGGCCTTCGGGTTTGATGTCTGATTTAATTAACGGATGCCTGCTTGGATTAGCAGATGCTCCCAACTTTGTGTTGAGCCGGCCTTCGGGTTCGATGCTTGTTTTAATTAAAGGATGCCTGCTTGGATTAGCAGATGTTCTCAACTTCGTGGTGAGCCGGCCTTCAGGTTCGATTCCTATTTTAATTAATGGATGATTGCTTGGGTTAGTAGATGTTCTCAACTTCGTGGCCTTCGGGTTCGATGCCTGTTTTAATTAACATATGCCTGCTTGGTTTAGGAGATGTTCTCAACCTCGTGTTGAGCTGGCCTTTGGGTTCGATGCCTATTTTAATTAATAAATACCTGCTTGGATTAGCACATGTTCTCAACCTCTTGTTGAACCGGCCTTTGGGTTCGATGCCTGTTTTAATTAACGGATGTCTGCTTGGATTATCAGATGTTCTCAACTTCGTCTTGAGCCGGCCTTCGGGTTCGATGCCTGTTTTAGATAATGGATGCGTGCTTGGATTATCACATGTTCTCAACCTCGTGTTGAACCGACCTTTGGGTTCTATGTCTGTTTTAATTAATGGATTCCTTCTTGGATTAGCAGATGTTCTCAACTTCGTGTTGATCCGGCCTTTCGGTTCGATTCCTGTTTTAAGTAACTGATGCCTTCTTAGATTAGCAGATGTTCTCGACTTGGCGATGGGCCGGCCTCCTGTTTCGATTCCTGTTTTAATTAAAAGATTCCATCTCTGATTAGCAGATGTTCTCAACGACGTGTTGAGCCGGCTATCGGGTTCGATGCCTGTTTTAATTAACAGTTGCTTGCTTCAATTAAAAGATGTTCTCAACTTCGTGTTGAGCCGGCCTTCAGGTTCGATGCCTGTTTTAATTAACGGATGGATGCTTGGATTAGCAGATCTTCTCAATGTTGTGTTGAGGCGGCCTTCGGTTCGATGCGTGTTTTAATTAACAAATGCCTTCTTTGATTAGCAGATGTTCTTAAATTCGTGTTGACCCGGCCTTCGAGTTCGATGCCTGTTTTAATTAATGGATGCCTTCTTGGATAAACAGATGTTCTCAAGTTCGTGTCGATCCGGCCTTTGGGTTCGATTCCTATTTTAAGTAACGGATGCCTTCTAGGATTAGCAGATGTTCTCAACTTCGGGATGAGCCGACCACTTGTTTTGATGCCTGTTTTAATTAATAGATGCCTTCCTTGATTAGCAGATGTTCTCAACGTCGTGTTGAGCCGGCTATCGGGTTCGATGCCTGTTTTAATTAACAGTTGCCTGCTTCAATTAGAAGATGTTCTCAACTTCGTGTTGAGCCGACCTTCAGGTTCGATGCCTGTTTTAATAAACGGATGCCTCCTTGGATTAGCAGATGTTGTCAACTTCGTGTTGAGCCAGCCTTCGGGTTCGATGTCCGTTTTAAATAACGGATGCATGCTTGGATTAGCAGATGTTCTGAACTTCGTGTTGAGCCGGCCTTCGGGTTCGATGCCTGTTTTAATTAACAGACGCCTGCTTGGATTAGCAGATGTTCTCAACATCGTGTTGAGCCGGCCTTCGGGTTAGATGCCTGTTTTAATTAATGGATGTCTGCCTGGGTTAGCAGATGTTCTCAACTTTGTGGTGTTCGGGTTTGATGCCTGTTTTAATAAATAGATGCCTGCTTGGATTAGCAGATGTTCTCAACCTCGTGTTGAACCGGCCTTTGGGTTCGATGCCTGTTTTAATTAACGGATGCCTGCTTAGATTAGCAGATGTTCTCAACTTCGTCTTGAGCCGGCCTTCGGGTTGGATGCATGTTTTAGATAATGAATGCCTTCTTGGATTAACAGATGTTCTCAAGTTCGTGTTGAGCCGCCCTTCGGGTTCGATGCCTGCTTTAATTATTGGATGCCTTTTCGGAATAGCAGATGTTCTCAACTTCGTGTTAACCCGGCCTTCAGGTTCGATGCCTATTTTAATTATCGATTGCCTGCTTGGATTAGCAGATGTTCTCAACTTCGTGTTGAGCCGACCACTAGCTTCGATGCCTGTTTTATTTAACAGATGCCTTCTTTGATTAGCAGATGTTCTCAACTTTGTGTTGAGCCGGCCTTCAAGTTCGATGTCTGTTTTAATTAACGGATGCCTGCTTGGATTAGCAGATGTTCTCAACTTCGTGTTGAGCCGGCCTTCGGGTTCGATGCCTGTTTTAATTAACGGATGCCTGCTTGGATTAGCATATGTTCTCAACTTTGTGTTGAGTTGGCCTTCGGGTTCGATGCCTGTTTTAATTAACGGATGCCTGCTTGGGTTAGCAAATGTTCTCAACTTCGTGTTGATCCGGCCTTCAGGTTCAATTCCTGTTTTAATTAACGGATGCCTGCTTGGATTAGTAGATGTTCTCAAATTCGTGTTGAGCTGGCCTTCGGCTTCGATGCCTGTTTTAATTAACAAATGCCTTCTTTGATTAGTAGATGTTCTCGACTTCGTGTTGAGCCGACCTTCGGGTTCGATGTCTGTTTTAATTAACGAATGCCTGCTTGGATTAGCAGATGTTCTCAACTTTGTGTTGGGGCGGCCTACGGGTTTGATGCCTGTTTTAATTAACGGATGCCATCTTGGATTAGCAGATGTTCTTAACTTCGTAATGACCCGGCCATCGAGTTCGATGCCTGTTTTAATTAATGGATGCCTTCTTGGATTAGCAGATGTTCTCAAGTTCGTGTCGATCCGGCCTTTGGGTTCGATTCCTATTTTAAATAACGGATGCCTTCTTGGATTAGCAGATGTTCTCAACTTCGCGATGAGCCTGCCATCGGTTTCGATGGCTATTTTAATTAACAGATGCCTTCCTTAATTAGCAGATGTTCTCAACGTCGTGTTGAGCCGGCTATCGGGTTCGATGCCTGTTTTAATTAAAAGTTGCCTGCTTCAATTAGAAGATGTTCTCAACTTCGTGTTGTGCCGGCCTTCAGGTTCGATGCCTGATTTAATAAAAGGATGCCTCCTCGGATTAGCAAATGTTCTCAACTTCGTGTTGAGCCGGCCTTCAGGTTCGATGCCTGTTTTAATTAACGAATGCCAGCCTGGGTTAGCAGATGTTCACAACTTTGTGTTGATCCGGCCTTCAGGTTCATTTCATGTTTTAATTAACCGATGCCTGCTTGGATTAGCAGATGTTCTCAACATCGTGTTGAGCCGACCTCTGGCTTCGAAGCCTGTTTTAATTAACAGATGCCTTCTTTGATTAGCAGATGTTCTCAACTTCGTGATGAGCCGGCCTTCGGGTTCGATGTCTGTTTTAATTAACGGATGCCTGCTTGAATTAACAGATGTTCTCAACTTCGTGTTGAGCCAGCCTTCGGGTTCGATGCATGTTTTAACTAACGGACGCCTGCTTGGATTAGCATATGTTCTCAGCATCGTGTTGAGCCGGCCTTCGGGTTTGATGCTTGTTTTAATTAACGGATGCCTGCCTGGGTTAGCAGATGTTCTCAACTTTGTGGCCTTCGGGTTCGATGCGTGTTTTAATTAACAGATGCCTGCTTGGATTAGCAGATGTTGTCAACCTCGTGTTGAATCTGCCTTTTGGTTCGATGCTTGTTTTAATTGACGGATGCCTGCTTGGATTAGCAGATGTTCTCAACTTCGTCTTGAGCCGTCCATCGGGTTCGATGCCTGTTTTAGATAATGGATGCGTGCTTGGATTAGCAGATGTTCTCAACATCGTGTTGAGCCGGCCTTCGGGTTCGATGTTTGTTTTAATTAACGGATGCCTGCTTGTATTAGCATATGTTATCAACTTCGTGTTGAGCCGGCCTTCGGGTTTGATGCTTGTTTTAATTAACGGATGCCTGCATGGATTTGCAGATGTTTTCAACATCGTCTTGAGCCGGTCTTCGGGTTCGATGCCTGCTTGGATTAGCAGATGTTCTCAACTTCATCTTGAACCGGCCTTCGGGTATGATGTTTGTTTTAATTAACGGATGCCTGCTTGGATTAGCAGATGTTTTCAACTTCGTGTTGAACCGGCCTTCGGGTTTGATGCTTGTTTCAATTAGTGAATTCTTGCTTGGATTAGCAGATGTTCTAAACTTCGTTTGAGCCGACCTCTAGCTTCAATGCCTGTTTTATTTAATAGATGCCTTCTTTGATTAGCAGATGTTCTCAACTTTGTGTTGAGCCGGCCTTCGGGTTTGATGTCTGTTTTAATTAACGGATGCCTGCTTGGATTAACAGATGCTCTCAACTTCGTGTTGAGCCGGCCTTCGAGTTCGATGCCTGTTTTAATTAACGGATGCCTGCTTGGATTATCAGATGTTCTCAACTTCATGGTGAGCTGGCCTTCGGGTTCGATGCCTGGTTTAATTAATGGATGCCTGCTTGGGTTAGTAGATGTTCTCAACATCGTGGCCTTTGGGTTCGATGCCTGTTTTAATTAACTTATGCCTGCTTGGTTTAGCAGTTCTCAACATCGTTTGAGCCGGCCTCTAGCTTCAATGCCTGTTTTAATTAATAAATGCCTTCTTTGATTAGTAGATGTTCTCAACTTCGTGTTGAGTCGGCCTTCGGGTTCGATGCTTGTTTTAATTAAAGGATGCCTGCTTGGATTAGCAAATGTTCTCAACTTCGCGGTGAGCCGACCTTCGGGTTCGATGCCTATTTTAATTAATGGATGCCTGCTTGGGTTAGTAGATGTTCTCAACTTCGTGGCCTTCGGGTTCGATGCCTGGTTTAATTAACATATGCCTGCTTGGTTTAGGAGATGTTCTCAACCTCGTGTTGAGCTGGCCTTTGGGTTCGATGCCTGTTTTAATTAACAGATGCCTGCTTGGATTAGCACATGTTCTCAACCTCATGTTGAACCGGCCTTTGGGTTCGATGCGTGTTTTAATTAACGGATGTCTGCTTGGATTATTAGATGTTCTCAACTTTGTCTTGAGCCGGCCTTCGGGTTCGATGCCTGTTTTAGATAATGTATGCGTGCTTGGATTAGCACATGTTCTCAACCTCGTGTTGAACCAACCTTTGGGTTTGATGTCTGTTTTAATTAAT
This sequence comes from Lathyrus sativus, assembly GCA_963859935.3. Classification (NCBI taxonomy): domain Eukaryota; kingdom Viridiplantae; phylum Streptophyta; class Magnoliopsida; order Fabales; family Fabaceae; genus Lathyrus; species Lathyrus sativus. The sequence continues at coordinate 241,124,155 of OZ012741.1, forward strand.
GGATTCCTTCTTGGATTAGCAGATGTTCTCAACTTCGTGTTGATCCGGCCTTTCGGTTCGATTCCTGTTTTAAGTAACTGATGCCTTCTTAGATTAGCAGATGTTCTCGACTTCGCGATGAGCCGGCCTCCGGTTTCGATTCCTGTATTAATTAATAGATTCCATCTCTGATTAGCAGATGTTCTCAATGACGTGTTGAGCCGGCTATCGGGTTCGATGCCTGTTTTAATTAACAGTTGCTTGCTTCAATTAAAAGATGTTCTCAACTTCGTGTTGAGCCGGCCTTCAGGTTCGATGCTTGTTTTAATTAACGGATGGCTGCTTGGATTAGCAGATCTTCTAAACTTTGTGTTGAGGCGGCCTTCGGTTCGATGCGTGTTTTAATTGACGGATGCCTTCTTGGATTAGCAGATGTTCTTAACTTCGTGTTGACCCGGCCTTCGAGTTCGATGCCTGTTTTAATTAATGGATTCCTTCTTGGATAAGCAGATGTTCTCAAGTTCGTGTCGGTCCGGCCTTTGGGTTCGATTCCTATTTTAAGTAACGGATGCCTTCTTGGATTAGCAGATGTTCTCAACTTCGTGATGAGCCGGCCACTTGTTTCGATGCCTGTTTTAATTAATAGATGCGTTCCTTGATTAGCAGATGTTCTCAACGTCGTGTTGAGCCGGATATCGGGTTCGATGCCTGTTTTAATTAACAGTTGCTTGCTTCAATTAGAAGATGTTCTCAACTTCGTGTTGAGCCTGCCTTCAGGTTCGATGACTGTTTTAATAAACGGATGCCTCCTCGGATTAGCAGATGTTCTTAATTTCGTGTTGAGCCGACCTTCGGGTTCGATGCCTATTTTAATTAATGAATGCCTGCCTGGGTTAGCAGATGTTCTCAACTTCGTGTTGATCCGACCTTCAGGTTCAGTTCATGTTTTAATTAACGGATGCCTGCTTGGATTAGCAGATGTTCTCAACTTCTTGTTGAGCCGACCTCTGGCTTCGATGCCTATTTTAATTAACGGATGCCTGCTTGGATTAGCAGATGTTCTGAACTTCGTGTTGAGTCGGCCTTCGGGTTCGATGCTTGTTTTAATTAACAGACGCCTGCTTGGATTAGCAGATGTTCTCAACATCGTGTTGAGCCGGCCTTCGGGTTAGATGACTGTTTTAATTAATGGATACCTGCCTGGGTTAGCAGATGTTCTCAACTTTTTGGCGTTCGGGTTTGATGCCTGTTTTAATAAATAGATGCCTTCTTGGATTAGCAGATGTTCTCAACCTCGTGTTGAACCGGCCTTTGGGTTCGATGCCTGTTTTAATTAACGGATGCCTGCTTAGATTAGCAGATATTCTCAACTTCGTCTTGAGCCGGCCTTCGGGTTGGATGCATGTTTTAGATAATGGATGCCTTCTTGGATTAACAGATGTTCTCCAGTTCGTGTTGAGCCGGCCTACGGGTTCGATGCCTGCTTTAATTAACGGATGCCTTTTCGGAATAGCAGATGTTCTCAACTTCGTGTTAAACCGACCTTCAGGTTCGATGCCTATTATAATTATCGATTGCCTGCTTGGATTAGCAGATGTTCTCAACTTCGTGTTGAGCCGACCACTAGCTTCGATGCCTGTTTTATTTAACAGATGCCTTCTTTGATTAGCAGATGTTCTCAACTCCGTGTTGAGCCGGCCTTCAAGTTCGATGTCTGTTTTAATTAACGGATGCCTGCTTGGATTAGCAGATGTTCTCAACTTCGTGTTAAGCGGGCCTTCGGGTTCTATGCCTGTTTTAATTAACGGATGCCTGCTTGGATTAGCATATGTTCTCAACTTTGTGTTGAGTCGGCCTTCGGGTTCGATGCCTATTTTAATTAACGGATGCCTGCTTGGGTTAGCAAATGTTCTCAACTTCGTGTTGATCCGGCCTTCAGGTTCAATTCCTGTTTTAATTAACGAATGCCTGCTTGGATTAGTAGATGTTCTCAAATTCGTGTTGAGCTGGCCTTCGGCTTCGATGCCTGTTTTAGTTAACAAATGCCTTCTTTGATTAGTAGATGTTCTCGACTTTGTGTTGAGCCGACCTTCGGGTTCGATGTCTGTTTTAATTAATGGATGCCTGCTTGGATTAGCAGATGTTCTCAACTTTGTGTTGAGCCGGCCTTCGGGTTCGATGCCAGTTTTAATTAACGAATGCCTTCTTGGATTAGCAGATGTTCTTAACTTCGTGTTGACCCGGCCTTCGAGTTCGATGCCTGTTTTAATTAATGGATGCCTTCTTGGATTAGCAGATGTTCTGAACTTCGTGTTGATCCGTCCTTTGGGTTCGATTCCTGTTTTAAGTAACGGATGCCTTCTTGGATTAGCAGATGTTCTCAACTTCGCGATGAGCCGGCCTCCGGTTTCAATGCCTGTTTTAATTAATATATGCCTTCTTTGATTAGCAGATGTTCTCAACTTCGTGTTGAGCCGGCCTTTGGGTTCGATGTCTGTTTTAATTAACGGATTCCTCCTTGGATTAGCAGATGTTCTCAACTTCGTGTTGAGCCGGCCTTCGGGTTCGATGCCTGTTTTAATTAATGGACGCCTGCTTGGATTAGCAGATATTCTCAACATCGTGTTGAGCTGGCCTTCGGGTTTGATGCCTGTTTTAATTAACGGATGCCTGCCTGGGTTAGCAGATGTTCTGAACTTTGTGGCCTTCGGGTCCGATGCCTGTTTTAAATAACAGATGCCTGCTTGGATTTGCAGATGTTCTCAACCTCGTGTTGAACCGGCCTTTGGGTTCGATGCCTATTTTAATTAACGGATGCCTACATGGATTAACAGATGTTCTCAACTTCGTCTTGAGCCGGCCTTCGGGTTCGATGCCTGTTTTAGATAATGGATGCGTGCTTGGATTAGCAGATGTTCTCAATATCGTGTTGAGCCGCCTTCGGGTTCTATGTCTGTTTTAATTAACGGATGCCTGCTTGTATTAGCAGATGTTATAAACTTCGTGTTGAGCCGACCTTCAGGTTTGATGCTTGTTTTAATTAATGGATGCCTGCTTGGATTTGCAGATGTTCTAAACTTCGTCTTGAGCCAGTCTTCGGGTTCGATGCCTGTTTTAATTAACGGATGCCTGCTTGGATTAGCAGATGTACTCAACTTCGTCTCGAGCCGGCCTACGGGTACGATGCTTGTTTTAATTAACGGATGCCTGCTTGGATTAGCATATGTTCTCGACATCGTGTTGAGCCGGACTTCGGGTTCGATGCCTGTTTTAATTAATGGATGCCTTCTTGGATTAGAAGATGTTCTCAACTTCGTGTTGAACCGGCCTTCGGGTTTGATGCTTGTTTCAATTAGTCGATTACTGCTTGTGTTAGCAGATGTTCTCAACTTTGTGTCGATTCCTGTATTAATTAACTTATGCCTGCTTGGATTAGCAGATGTTCTAAACTTCGTTTGAGCCGGCCTCTGGCTTCGATGCATGTTTTAATTAATAGATGCCTTCTTTGATTAGCAGATGTTCTCAACTTCGTGTTGAGCCGGCCTTCGGGTTCGATGCCTGTTTTAATTAACGGATGCCTGCTTGGATTAGCAGATGTTCTCAACTTCGTGGCCTTCGGGTTCGATGCCTGTTTTAATTAACAGATGCCTGCTTGGTTTAGCAGATGTTCTCGACCTCGTGTTGAGCTGGCCTTTGGGTTCTATGCCTGATTTAATTAACGGATGCCTGCTTGGATTAGCAGATGTTCTCAACTTCATCCTGATCCGGCCTTCGGGTTCGATGCATGTTTTCATTAACGGATGCCTGCTTGGATTAGCAGATGTTCTCAACTTTGTGTTGAGCCGCCTTCGGGTTCGATGCTTGTTTTAATTAACGGATGCCTTCTTGGATTAAAAAATGTTCTTAACTTCGTGTTGACCCGGCCTTCGAGTTCGATGCCTGTTTTAATTAATGGATGCCTTCTTGGATTAGCAGATGTTCTCAACTTCGTGTTGATCCGGCCTTTGAGTTTGATTCCTGTTTTAAGTAACTGATGCCTTCTTGGATTAGCAGATGTTCTCAACTTCGCGATGAGCCGGCCTTCGGTTTCGATGCCTCTTTTAATTAATAGATGCCTTCTGTTGCACCCTAAAATTTGCTCAACCTATTTCACTTGGTTTATGTTTCAATATCATTAGCATTTGCATATAGAGTCATGTACATAGCCTAATCATCTGCATAGCATAGCATAGCAAATCATCCAACAAGGGACCAAGCACTATTCTCATCTCTCTGAGCCTATCAAGAGGTTATTATTCAAATTCAAGCATTATCCCAGTCATCAGAAAGAAATTGAAAGCTAAGAAGTCAGTGGATCAAGCAGTGAATCTATCTCCTATCTGAGGGTATCTGAAGATCATCAAAGAAGTTGTGAGCTGTGAATTGAGCATGGAGAGTATATAGACATCATGGAAGACTTAGAAAGTCATTTGGAGAAGGAAGCAAGTCATTGATATGATCACAAGAGTTGCAGTTGAAGACAGTCAACTAGGGTTTCATCTGGGTCAACCCTGGGTCAACTCTAGGTCAAAGGATTGGTTGAAAGGCATTAAGGTCTATTGGAGAGATGTGGGGTTCATCATTTGACATGTAGATAAGGATATGGTGATATGTCAAGAAGAAATCAAGAGAAATCAAGGAGAAGAGGAGTTTCTAAATTAGGGTTTCTGTGTAAAATCCCCTGATTTAGGTCAAAATTCCAAGCAAGATAAGTCAAAATGCAAGCTTCAAATGGATCCTTGGCCAACATGAAACTTGTAGAGGATCTCAATACCTTTAATTTGAGTTGTGGAAGACATCAAGGAGATTTATAGAACTCAAGTTATGGTCCTTGCAAGTTACAGGTCATCTGAGGTATCTGAAATTTTGTCTGTGAAAGTTACTTGTCTTCTAAGCAATTTTTACCCCTCAAGGAGATTTCAAATGAATTTCTGGTAAACATAAGAGTTGTTCCTCATTGTCTTAGCTTTCTAGGAATGGTATGGTATGCCTTCATATGATTTGTGGAACTCTACTTATGGTCTTGGCAAGCAAAGGGTATTTTGGTCATCTGAGAATTACAGGTCATTTCAAGCCTATGCCCAAAACTCATACAAGGAAGCTTCAAATGGAAAACTTCAAAACATCAAACTTGCTCCAAATGACATTTTGAGTCTAGAAAATTGGTCATGAAAGAATGGAAAGGCTCATAGCTCAAGGTTTCAAATTTGGTGAATTTAATGAATAAAAAATGACCTAAAATTGAGATTTTTCATAATTTGACCAAATGGGATGAAATTATAGGTCATTTTGATTGAAAAAAATGTTTTAAGAACATTGACAAAAGTGAATTTTTGAGTTTGGTTCAAGATTTGAAAGTTATGCTTGGTTACTTACAAAAGAAGTTACATAATCCAAATCCAAGGGAAAATGTGCATGGGAAGGTTCTCCAAGGTTCTAGGACTTTCTAATCCCATCTATATATTGAATTGAATAGTTTCATGCCATGCTTGGTGATTCATTGTGCTCATAATACCAAGTTACACTTAAATCTTCCAATTTGCAAAAGCATCTCAAACTCCATAAAATCTTTATCAATTTCCATTTTTCTTGATTTGGCCATCATCAATATCTTTCATAGATCAGAATTCACACAAGAATTTGGTTGAATTGAAGAGGAATCGTGCCATACAACTTCATCATCCAAGGAGCAAGAATTTGGTGATTGCAAGATTCAAGACCTTGGAGCAAGATCTTCTGCATACAGAACAAAGAATTGAGTGTGTGGATCAAGTTCAGAGCATTGAAAGCATTGGATCAAGAGAATTCCACAACTGTTTTCACCATTTACACCAGGTTGGTAATCCATTCGAATTGCTTGATTTAGGTAGAATCATAGAGATTTGTAGGGTTAGAACTGTTAGGATAGGTTAGATGATGGATTTCACAAAGTTTGAGGAAGTTTCATGAGGTTTGCCATAGGTGTACCAAGACTGTTAGGGTTTGTAACTCATAGTTTATTGCACTATAATCTTGAATGAATAGCTCAGGTTGATCAGTATAAGGTGTAGATCATGTTAGGATAGAAATTAGCAAGAATTCTCAAGTTTGATATCAGGTGAAAATGGTGGAATCCGAATGTTACACCTATCGGGTTTGAAGATTGGTTGAGTTTTAGAAAGAACTAATGGCATGGCTGTATAGAGGGGAAGAAGTAGATCACTTTTGGTTTTTACATTGTGTAATTTCATGGAAGATTGAGGGAGAACAGAGCTGTGGAAAGTTCATGCATGAAGGTGAAGTTTCAGAAACCCTAGGGTTCCAAGGTTGAAGACGAACCCTGGGCCGTTGGATCCAGCTTTTGACCTTGACTCTGAGACCAATCTAAGGGCCAGCGTTTAATTGGAAAACAGAGGGAAGTTTGAAAGCAGAAATGCACCGCTTCACTTATTTTCTCAGACTGGGCTTTGGTTCCCCTTGCTTTTCACACCCCTTCAACTCAGGCCCAATGTATTTTCAACTAAAATCTTGCTAACTGCACCGCTTTTTGTTTTTTTTTTAATTTTTGTTATGTTTCTGAGTGGCTGGGCCCAGACGCGCATTGCTAGGCGCGCCCCCCAGTCTGGGCCCATCCTTTCATTTTAACTGATTTTATTACTCATGGCACCCCCTCAGTTCAATTAATTTCATTTTAATTTCTTTCAAAAATTTTAATTCTTTGAAAATTCACAACAAATAGAAAATTGCTCATTTTTAATTGGTTGTTTTTGCATATTGTTCATATTTTGGTTAAGAAAATTATCATATAAAAAAATTGGCATTTCATTTTATTTTTCTATTTTTAGTATATTTTTCTTTTAAATAGGATTAAATGATGTTTAGTTTAATGCATGAATTTGTTGATTTTAGTTTGATTAGATGCTTTAATATTTTTGATCCATTCTTTTTAGGTTGATTAGCTTAGACCTTTAGCTTGTGCATAAAATTTAATTCATAATTTTAGGATCAATTTTTAGGTGATTGGTTTAGGAGTGATTAGTGTGATCAAAACTAGGGTTTAGGAGATACCATAGGTGAATTAAATCATTTCCCTTAGGAGTTGTAGATTGAATCTTTGGGGTATGGGACTATAGGGATTATGGGTCGTTAATAGATCCCTTAGAAATTACTAGGTTTCCCCTATTCAACTATTACTATCAGTATACTGCTTATATTTGATTGACTGTGTGGTGTGCCCTCTCTATGGTTATTTCATTTGTCTGTGTGGGGTATTGGGTTTGCTTGGGGACTGGGAGAGCTGAAGACTTGTGATGTTGAAGACCATTGGAGATCAAGAGAATGAAGTCCAACTTCCAGAGCTGGTGGAGAGCATCTTGCTGGCAGCTGTTGAAGAGTTTAGGATTTAGGAGCTAGGCAGAGCTCTAGAGTAGAAAGCTTGATTCACAAACATGGAAGGCCTTGTCTGCCTCCATCCTTTCTCTATGATTCAAAGTATCTTTCAAGTATCCACCTCCTTCCTTTGGAAGGATCAGTGAATGTATTTGAAAGATAGAACTTTTGAGAGAAAATTGTCTGTATAATGTTAACAGTTAATGAGCCACCCTTGGTAGGCAGTTTACTGTTTAACATTCATTCCATCTTGTTGGCTGATATTCATCTGGGAGATTGAGACTTGAAGAAAAGCCATTGCAGATTGGGGACTGATGATAGAGACCTTGCTTGAAGGCTGTGGAGATTGATGCATTGCTTGAAGCTTGTAGCTGTTTGGAGATGACTTGGAGACAGATGCTGATGCAGAGCTGCTGTGGCTGTTCTTTTTTGCTGTTTATATTTCTTGATGTATTGATTGGTTTTCCCTGACTGTATTGTTTGCTGTTTACCCTGTTAGGTTGAAAGTGAATTCTGTTCACTTTTGCCTATTGTTTTCTAGGTTCGAGGTTGAGTGGGACTCCCTTGCCTCGCTTGTATTGCTGCATCCATGCATTTTACTGCTTTATTGTATATATATGCTATTGTTTCTGTTTCCGTTTATCCCTTAGGATCTCTGTTTCTCTCTGTGCAAGAGAGGAGCATGATAGACATTAGGTCTTAACCTATGCATGATAACATTAGGTCAGTTTGATTCCCTTTGCAACCGTAGGTTAGAGTTCTGTCTCTTCTTTCTTAAAACAAACAGAAAAACATAATAAGATTTCAAACGCAATAAAAGACACTTCTTCCGTAAAAGAATGTGAACTCATCAAAACGTCATTTTTGTCCGCTTGGACTGTTAATCAGAAAAACCTTTTTCAGAAGGAATAAAAACAATCAAGACAGACTTGTGTCGTACGTGGCCCGAACTACGTTTGCTCTGATCTTTCATGCCGTATGAAAGTACGTAGGCATAGGATGCGATATCCTAGCGAGCAACCTTCCCCTCCCTTCCCGTAGGCAGGCGAACTACGTTGACTCTGATTTCTCGTTCCAGACGAGAATACGTAGGCATAAAGTGCGATACTTTGCCGAGTCATTTTATTTCCTTTTAACCCCTGACCTGTAGAGTAGATAGAATAACAATCCATACCCGAAAACAAGAGTGGATCCCGTCGAGTACGACGGACGTGAGGGGTGCTAATACCTTCCCCTTGCGTAACCGACTCCCGAATCCAGGTTTTGGTTGCGATGACCATACATTTCCCGTCTTTGCGTTAGGTTTACTCTGAGCGTTTCCTTTCCCTCCTGTGGGATAAATAACACACGGTGGTGACTCTTCTGTTCAGCCGGCGCCGATTTTCGCAGTAGCGACAGCTGGCGACTCTGCTGGGGATCCAACGTCCCCTGGCTGCTAAGGACTGCGATAGTTCCTTATGCATTTGGGATCCAACGTCCCTTGAGCGCGTCAATCCTAACGCTTGTTTTCCCGTCGAGGATTTTGTATGGATTTATATTTCTGTCCTTTATTTTTCAACATTATATTATTGATTATTATTGCTGTATTGGGGTGTGACGGGTGATTCTGTGATTGAGAGATAAGCCGGACCTGGGCTTGAGTGCACCTAGAATTAGAGTAGAAAGTAGTGGGCGCGTGCCGACTTTGCTTGCATTAGTGTCACACGAAATCTACACTCGGACGAGGTTCTTCTGGTTGGCTTCTTTTTCTACCCTTTGGGTCGAAGGGGTTGTTGGTCAGCTGAATTGTCGACTCCGGGAACCGATCATTTGGAAGTTGGCTAAGTGAGGCCTCTTCAGGATTTGATGATGCCACTCCTTCTGGGAATCGTATCATCAACCCTGAAAGTCTGTGACGCCGACGACCGCATAGGATGCCATACCCATTGTCAGTTACTAGGACATCCACCTGTGAGAGGGTTTGGGGTTATGCAGGTAACTAGACCTTCAGATACCGGTTATTTCTTGATCAGAGATCCTGGATATTTATGGAGAGTTATGAGGTCTGTCAGAGACCAGTTGGAGAGAGTTATGAGGTCTGTCAGAGACCAGTTGGAGATATGATATGAGGTCTGTCAGAGACCAGTCAGAGTTATGATTGAGGTCTATCAGAGACCAGTCAGAGTTATGATATGGGGTCTATCGGAGACCAGTGTTGGAGCTTTTGTATTAGGTCTATCTGAGACCAGGGTTTGAGGAATTCTGGAGAGTCTATCTGAGACTTTTTGATATGGTTCAGGCTTTTTAGCTGTGGCATTTGGTCCCTGTTGCATGTTACTTGCATTGCATTGTTTGCATAATCATTAGCATTGCATCCCATTAACGTGTGTCTGTGCTGCAGGTGCATTTTCATATTCCCTGGTTCTAGTGCCCGGACTTCTGCTTATTGATTATGGCTGGATTGAGGAAGACAGTTGCGTATAAGCTACCTACACCTGACATTACTCCCTTACTTGGTCTGATGTCTCTTGCTGATGAGGAGGTTAGGATAAGTTTCAGAATGAGTCATGGAAGATTGCTGAGATTAGTCTGCAAGCCAACTGCTGATGAGATGAACGGGCTGTACACGCTGATGCAATTCTATGACCCAGCATTGAGATGTTTCACGTTTGCTGACTTCATTTTGGGGCCTACCATTGAAGAGTATGTAGAGTTTACCGAGCTCCCAGTGCAGAACAAGGTTCCCTTTATTCATTTTGCTGCTGAGCCCAAGTTGGAGGACTTAGCTAAGGCCTTGCACATGAACGCTGCTGAACTATTAGTGAATTCTTGGCTGGGGGTTCCCGGTTTCTCCCTTGATTTTCTGGTCGGCAAAGCTCAGGAGTATGCCAAGAACGGGTGCTGGATAGTTTTTAATGCTATCTTGGCTCTATGTATCTACGAAATTGTGTTGTTTCCTAACTTACCCAATTTTGTGGATTTGGACGCTTTCCATTTGTTTGCTGCTGGCAACCCGGTGCCCACTTTGATCGGAGATCTCTATCATTCATTGCACTACAAAAATGAAAACAGAAGGGGAAAGACTGTTTACTGTTGTGCGCCGCTGTTGAACATGTGGTTTAAGAGCCATCTTCCCTTGAAGGGACCTTTTGTGGATAGTGCAACTACAGCTAGCTGGCCAGAGCGCCTGATGAGGCTATCTTCTGAAGACATTGAGTGGTTTGACCGAGACTTGCTGGGGTCTGAGCTTATTTTCAGTTGTTCTGGGTACCCTAATGTTTTGTTGATAGGAAGAAAAGGGTGTATCAATTACAACCCATCTCTGTTCGTTCGCCAGTTCGGATATGCATTGAAGAACCCACCAAAGGAGGAAGAAGTACAGGAATCTCTGTACTTCACCGGTGATCTGAATGGAGAGTTACTCGCCAAGCTGCATCATGCCTGGATGCGTATTAGCAGAAGAGGGAAGCCACTGTTGGGGAAGAATGATTGTCAGGCTTATGCACCTTACAGAGTTTGGATCCAGGAGAGGGCAAGACAGTTGCGGATGCCATTTCCGGCTGCACCAGTCCCTGTTCACATCCCGGTGGAAGAACCAACTACTGTTACTAGGGAGGCCTACGAGCAAGTTGTGAAAGAAAAAGAAGCCTTAATGAAGATCAATGAAGGGTTAGAGCAAGAGCTGGCTCAGATACATAGAGAGAAAAACAAGGCCGGGCATGCTTTCCAACAGCAGATTGAACTAGTAAATAGGCTAGAGGTTGAGTTGGCGGAAGAGAAAAAGAAGCGCGAACGTCTGGGGCAAGAGTTCAGGAGCTCCCATGACATGTTGGAATCCAAAAAGAAAGCACTCGACGCCGCACACTGGGAAATCTCTTCTTGTAACGAGACTTGGAATGTTATGCTAACCAACAATAAGAAGAGGGAAGATAAATTGAAGCAGCAAATTTCTGACCTCGAAGAGCAGTTGAAGGCTAGCATTAAGAAGTATGAAGAAGAAGTGATGACCCGATATAGTCTCCATAATGCATTGAACAAGGCCATCGAAGGCAGGAACGAAGTTGTGTCTCAAAAGCGGAAGCTAGAGAATCGCTTCGGAGAAGGGGCATGGGAAGAAACCGCTGGTGACGTGCGACGTGTTCTCAAGAGAAGAAACCAACTTGTCGAGGGTCTGCTTACCCGGCCAGGTCATCCAGAGACCAAGAAGTTACTAGAAGAGTATCAGGCTTATGAGTGTCCTTGACCATTTCATGTATTGATGCTTTATTTGCATAGTGCTGACCATCACCAGGATTGTTGGTTGAGGTCATGCCTTCTCTTTGTACTCAGTGATATTGTATTCTTGGCTTATTGGATTTCTCTGCAATATATGAGGCATTTTCTATGATTCAGTTCCGATCTCCGTATTGCTAGCACTGTCACTGCACTGGCACGTTTGCACTAGAATCGGGGAATGACATTCCCTAATGCACAGACACACATTGCATTGCATTCATATTCATATTGCATTACAGGTGATTACTGGATTGTATCTTATTTTCTTGCACTGTACCGGGTCTTTTCAGGATTGAAGATCAGCGCACACACCGATACTCCACTCGCACCAACTGCCGAAGAATCATGGATCAAATGCAGAATGAGATGCAAGATATGCGTGAGAAGTTGGCACTCTTCATGCAGACCATGGAGACTATTGCAAAGGGTCAGGAGAATTTGCAAGCTCTGGTGCAGCCTCTGTTGGTCAAAAATGCGGGGCACGGGAATGAGGATAATCAGTCCGTGCGAGTCAACACTGTTCATGGGGATGGTACTCCCACACCAGTGGCTCCACCTGTAGTCAACATACCCGCTGTTAATGTCAACAACGCTACTGCTGCTGGGAACGGTAACACTGGAATTGGGAACGAGACTGTTGTCCATAACGTTGGGCTTGGAGGTGTTAACTTGGGTGATAATATGGGAGGCAATGGCTTCGGTAATACTGGATTCGGGTTCAATGACCAGGGATTCGACAATGCTGGGAAATATGGTTTCAATGCTCAAGGCTTCGGGCAGGACGGATATGGTATGACTAATCAGGGTTATGGAGGATTCGGAAATGGAAATGGCGCTGGGTTAATGGCTTTTGGACCTTCTGGAGTTGCTCCGGGGTACGGCAATAGAGGGCGAGGCCCGGTGATGAATCAGATTAGAGCTGGCAGTAACAATGGATACGATGGGTATGGAGCTGGAAATGGTAACTGGCAGGAAGACCAGCAAGAGGACGCTTTCTCCGGTGGAGGTTTCGAGGGACCTATGGATGACTCCTAGAGGATCAGAATGCTAGAAGAGCAGATGAGGGGGGTCGTAAATCAAAGTGCTGTGGGCCTAGACATGTCAACAATGGGTCTGGTGCCTGGCCTGAGGGTGCCAATCAAATTCAAAGCTCCTACATTTGATAAGTATAAAGGGGACACTTGTCCAAAAGTACACGTGCGGTCATATTACAGAAGGATGTCGGCGTATTCAACTGATGAAAGGATGCTAATGCATTTCTTTCAAGATAGCTTGTCTGGTCCTTCCCTCGAGTGGTATATGGGATTGGAACCAACTCATATAAAGACATGGAAGCAGCTGGCGGAAGCATTTGTAGCTCACTATAAGTATAACAGCGACTTGGCACCCAATCGAGTCCAACTGCAGGGGTTGTCCCAGAAGAAGGGTGAGAGCTTTAAAGAGTATGCACAAATATGGCGCGACATGGCTGCTAGGGTCCATCCTCCTCTAGAGGACAAGGAAATGAATGACATGTTTATAGGAACATTCACTGGTATGTTTTATGACAAGTTGTTTCACACATCTTTGGGCAGTTTCTCAGACTTAATTCTGATGGGAGAAAAGATTGAAAGTAACATTAAACAGGGAAGATTCCAAGCTGAGGAATACTGCATCTGGCAGTAACAGAAAGGCTTTTGGTGGGCGCCGTCAGGGCGATGCAAGCGCAGTGTTTGGGGGCCGAGGCCGAGGCCGGGGCAGAGGTCGAAACCAGTATAACCAGCCGCAGCAGGTGGCAAGCATTACTATTCCGTTTCAGTAACAACCATTTCAACAACAACAACAGCAACAGCAGCCACAGCAGGGGGCACAGCCTGCCCAACGCAGATTCCAGGGGGGTAAACCAAGGAGAGTGTTTGAGAAGCCTCCTTCAACGTATGCGGATTTGCTACAGACGTTGTTGGGTTTGAACTTGGTAGAGAAGAGAACTCTGGCACCAATAACAGGCACTCCTCCGTATGGTTATGATGCAAGCAGGCACTGCGAATTCCACTCTGGGGCTCCGGGCCACGATGTAGAGGGTTGCCATGCATTCAAGTATGTTGTGCAGGATTTATTGGATAGTAAGGCTATCAATTTTGGAACGGCGGGTCCGAATATAGTGCAGAAGCCCATGCCCAACCATGGGGCAAACGCCATTTTGACTGAGGAGGGTTTGAATTTGATTATGAATGTCGACGATTTAAAAACGCCGTTGAGCGAGATAAAAAGCAAATTATTGCAAGGGGGTGTCTATCCAGGGTGCGACGAGTATTGTTTAGAGTGCTGGACCCTAGCTGGGGGTTGTGATGACTTAAAGAAAGGTATTCAGGCTTTAATAGATGGCGGCACATTGCAATTTGACCGAGCAGCAGTTGAAGAATCTGCAGGGGCATTACCAGATAAGCAAAGTGATGTGGCCACTGTGACGATTCCTCGAAAAACGATCACCATAACGGCACCGGCCCAACGACCACCAATCACTATCACGAAGGCCGGACCAATCCCCTAGGAAAGCACAAAGGCAGTCCCATGGTCATATGGGTTGGAAGTGTATTGTGACGGAGTAAAAATTGATGTTAATAAGCAGCCAGCCGAGACTGTAGACAATGTTGTTGGTACCGGAGGTATGACAAGGAGTGGTAGGATCTTCATATCGCCTGAGGTAGAGGCTGAAAGACTGGCGAAGGGAAAGGGAAAGATGATTGAGAATGTCCCAGTGCAGGGGAATGGAAAAGAAGCGGCATCGAAGGATGTAGAAGAGTTCATGCGCTTGATTCGTAAAAGTGATTATAAGATTGTGGAGCATCTGCAACAGACGCTGTCAAAGATATCTATACTGTCGTTGCTATTGTGTTCTGAAGCTCACAGAAATGCATTGCTGAAAGTCCTGGATTCTTCCTTTGTACCCCAAGATGTTTCCGTGAACCAGCTGGAGGGGGTGTTAGCACATGTGAATGCAGGCCATAGCTTGGGCTTTACAGACTTCGATTTGACCCCGAAAGGGAGAGAGCATAATATGGCGCTGCACATCTCTGTGGAGTGTAGAGGATCAGTCATGTCGCATGTACTGGTAGACACCGGATCGTCTTTGAACGTGCTGCCCAAGAAAGCGATGATGAAGCTAGATGTCAGAGGAATTCTGTGCACGCCCAGTGACTTGGTAGTCAGGGCATTTGATGGGACGCGAAGAGCAGTTTTTGGATCGATAACATTACCTCTACAGGTGGGGCCGGAGGTTTTCGCAACTGAATTTTATATCATGGACATCCAGCCTGCATACAGCTGCCTTCTCGGACAACCCTGGATTCATGGGGCTGGGGCAGTCACGTCCACCTTGCATCAAAAATTGAAATATATGGTGGGGGACAGCGTGGTTACAGTCTGCGGAGAAGAGGACATCTTGGTCAGCCATCTGTCATTGTTTAAGTATGTGGAGGTCGATGGAGAGATTCACGAAACACCCTGCCAGGCATTTGAAGGGTTGCGCATCAAGGACAAAGGTCCCGGGCCGAGCAAAGTGTCAGAGGTAGCCGTCTCGTCGTATAAATAAGCTCAAGCTTTGGTAGAGACCGGTGAGACAAAGGGTTGGGGCAAAGTGCTGGATATTCCCGTGAAGATGGGCCGGTTCGGGCTGGGGTATCAACCGTCGTCATCAACACCTGCTGTGGGGGCACCCCGTTTCAGAGGGCCAATAACTATCATTGCCAGTGGAGTATGTCATGAGACCATCAACGCTGCTTCAGAGTCTGATGAAGGAGACAGCGACTGCGATATGGACGCCTGGATTCAGCCTAGCGTGCCAGGACAAGGATTGTGCACCTGGTCTATTCAGGAGATTATTCCTGTGACTCTTAAACAATAATGATTTGTTTATTAATTGTTGAACAATCTGGTGTCTTGCCCGGGGCATCATGGTTTGCTTAGGGCTGTGTTGTTATGAACATTGCGTGTTTATCATTAAATAAAAGGCGTTTTTTCATGTGCAAATATTGCGATCTCTGTTTTTCTTGTTTTGTATTTTTCAATAAAATGGCAACGTGGTTATTCGCTTTATACGCATTTTGAAGCATTTAACCATTCCTTTTGCAGGATAACATTTTCAGATGACATCCTTGAACCACCTATGACTCGTTCCGACTTTGAGCACCCGGTATTTCAGACCGAAGATGAGATTGCTGAAGATGGTGACGTTCCTGAAGAATTGTCTTGGTTAGTGAAGCAAGAAGAGCGTGTCATTCTGCCTCATGAGGAGGTCATCGAGATTATTAACCTGGGGTCGGAAGGGGTTGAAAAGAATATTCGTATAGGAGCCGCGCTGCAGAGCGACGTCAAGCGAAGACTGGTTGAAATGCTCAGAGAGTATAGTGATGTGTTCGCTTGGTCGTATGAAGACATGCCAGGGCTCGATACAGATATGGTTGTGCACCGTCTGCCGTTGAAAGAAGAATGCCCGCTGGTCAAGCAAAAGCTTCGCAGAACTAGACCAGATATGTCAGTGAAAATTAAAGAGGAGGTTCAAAAACAGTGGGATGCTGGTTTCCTGGCTGTGACAAAATATCCCTCATGGGTCGCTAACATTGTACCAGTGCCAAAGAAAGACGGTAAAGTGAGAATGTGCGTAGATTACCGTGATTTAAATAAAGCGAGCCCGAAAGATGATTTTCCGCTTCCTCATATCGACGTGCTAGTTGATAACACCGCTCAATACTCCGTATTCTCCTTCATGGATGGCTTCTCGGGCTATAATCAGATTAAAATGGCGCCAGAGGACATGGAGAAGACTACTTTCATAACGCCTTGGGGAACATTTTTTTATAAAGTGATGCCCTTCGGATTGAAGAATGCTGGGGCAACGTATCAGCGTGCAATGACGACTCTTTTCCATGATATGATGCATAAGGAGATCGAAGTTTATGTTGACGATATGATTGCCAAATCCCAGACGGAGGAAGAGCATCTAGTGAATCTGCTGAAGTTATTCAAAAGGCTTAGGAAGTTCAGGCTGAGACTGAACCCTAACAAATGCACCTTCGGGGTGAGATCGGGTAAACTGCTAGGGTTTATCGTGAGTGAAAAAGGAATAGAGGTCGATCCTGCAAAAATAAAAGCAATTCAAGAGATGCCGACGCCTAAAACAGAGAAAGAGGTGCGCAGGTTTTTAGGGAGGTTGAACTACATTGCCCGGTTCATATCTCACCTAACTGCTACGTGTGAACCATTATTCAAGCTGTTGAAAAAAGATCAAGCTGTAACGTGGAACGAAAATTGTCAAAAGGCGTTCGATAAAATAAAGCAGTATTTGCAGGAGCCTCCTATCTTGATACCCCCAGTGGCAGGGAGACCCTTGATTATGTATTTGACGGTTCTTGAGGGAAGTATGGGTTGTGTTCTCGGTCAACACGACGAGACAGGAAGGAAAGAGCATGCGATCTACTACTTGAGTAAGAAATTTACCGAATGTGAATCTCGATATTCAATGCTTGAGAAAACTTGTTGCGCGCTAGCCTGGGCCGCCAAGCGTTTGAGGCAATACATGCTGAATCATACAACCATGCTCATCTCGAAGATGGACCCTATCAAATATGTATTCGAAAAGCAGGCATTATCAGGGAGAATTGCCCGTTGGCAGATGGTCTTGACTGAATATGACATCCAGTATGTCTCGCAGAAGGCAATAAAGGGGAGTGTACTGTCTGAGTACTTGGCGGAGCAGCCTATAGAAGATTACAAATCGATGAGGTTTGATTTTCCTAACGAGGATATCATGTACCTAAAGATGAAAGATTGCAAAGAGCCGTTGCCAGACGAAGGACCAGAATTGGGTTCCAAGTGGAAGTTGATATTTGACGGAGCTGTGAATGCCTACGGTAGCGGAATAGGGGCAATCATTACTACTCCACACGGGTCGCACATCCCGTTTACTGCTCGATTGACCTTTGCAGTTAACAATAATGAAGCCGAATACGAAGCTTGTATCATGGGGCTTGAAGAAGCCATTGATTTACGAATCAAGAATCTGGACGTATACGGAGATTCAGCTCTGGTGGTGAATCAGATAAAGGGGGAATGAGAGACACGTCAGCCCAACTTGATACCGTACATGAACTATGCGAGGAGATTGTTGCCTTTCTTTGACAAGGTTGAATTGCATCATGTACCGAGAGCGAAAAATCAGATGGCTGACGCCCTGGCCACATTGTCTTCTATGTACAAAGTCAATTTCTGGAATGAGGCTCCCAGCATTGTTATCTCTCGACTTGACAGACCAGCCTTCGTATTTGCTATTGACGAGGCATCCGATGATAAACCATGGTATTTCGATATCCTCAATTTCCTGAAGAACAAAGAGTATCCGGCTGGGGCATCCAGTCAAGATCAGAAGACTCTCAGGAGATTGGCGGGTAATTTCTATTTGAATCCGGATGATGTCTTATACAGAAGAAATCACGACTTGGTGTTGCTGCGTTGTGTGGATGAAAAAGAGGCAAAGCTGCTCATGGAAGAAATACATGAAGGTACATTTGGTACGCATGCTGGTGGGCATGCTATGACAACGAAGCTGCTGCGGGCAGGTTATTTTTGGCTGACCATGGAAACTGATTGTTTTAAGTTTGCGAAGAAGTGCCACAAGTGCCAAGTCTATGCTGATAAGATCCATGTGCCTCCGAGTCCTCTGAATGTGATGTCGTCACCATGGCCGTTCTCGATGTGGGGAATTGATATGATTGGGAAGATCGAGCCGACGGCATCTAACGGGCACCGGTTCATTCTTGTAGCAATCGATTATTTCACCAAGTGGGTGGAAGCGGCGTCTTACGCAAATGTAACTAAGCAGGTGGTGGCCAGGTTCATCAAGAGAGATATCATTTGCCGATATGGAATCCCCGAGCGGATAATCACTGACAACGGTTCAAACCTGAACAACAAAATGATGAAGGAGCTCTGTCAGAATTTCAAGATCGAGCATCACAACTCCTCCCCTTACCGACCCAAGATGAATGGCGCTGTTGAAGCGGCCAATAAGAATATAAAGAAGATCGTCCAAAAGATGGTGGTGACCTATAAGGATTGGCATGAGATGCTACCTTTTGCTTTGCACGGTTATCGTACGACGGTACGCACATCAACCGGGGCAACCCCGTTCTCATTGGTATACGGAATGGAAGCAGTGCTACCACTGGAAGTCAAAATTCCTTCTCTGAGAGTACTACGAGACGTCCAACTTGACGAGGCAGAATGGGTGAAAGACAGGTTGAACCAGCTAAGTTTAATGGATAAGAAGAGGCTAGCTTCTCTAGCATACGGTCATTTGTACCAGAGCCGAATGAAGAAAGCATATGATAAAAAGGTGTATCCTCGGAGCTTTCAGACGGGCGACCTTGTGCTGAAGAGGATTCTCCCGCCGCAGGCAGATCACAGGGGCAAGTGGACCCCTAACTACGAAGGGCCATATGTTGTCAGAAAAGTCTTTTCAGGAGGAGCGTTATTGTTGTCCACCATGGATGGTGAAAACTTTACGTCGCCTGTGAATTCGGACGCAGTTAAAAAATACTTTGCTTGAAATTGACCCGCTGGACAGAAAAAAGAGAGTCCAGGCAAAAATGGGGCATCCTGGCGAACCAAAAACAGAATGAAAGGTTCGGGCAAAAGTTAGGGATAAAATGGAAAAAATGTGCACCCGCGAAGTTGAAAACCTACACTGGGCGGCTTCGGCAAAAAAGGGTATCCCGGTGAACTGAAAACCCGTAAAGGGCAGTTCACGCAAAAGTTAGGGATTTAAAAAGCAAATGACTGCGGTCCGAATTTGATACTGCGGTGAGTATTGGTGCGGGAGAATATATTCGAGGGGTCGATTATCAGATACAATCTCTTCGAAAGCATGGATACCGGGAAAACATTAGGGTCGGGTGAGTCATAGGAGGATCAGATCGTGATGTTCATCTGCATCCCGTTGCCGACATGTGTATACAAATTTAATTTGTCATCATATTTATGCTTCTTGTGCATACCTGTATATTTGTTGTGCATAGCTTCCTCTTTTTAGGAGTTACATCCCGTGTACAAAACTCCGCCCATTCAGGGGCCCAATCAATAAAATATGTTATTCAGTATTTGATGCTGGTTCTTTATTGTTTTGTGCATGATAAACGCCTAGGTTTGATGAAACTAGCAAGTACATAACGTCACTGGCCCTTGCCAATAATTGCTAAAACTTTGAATTAACTGAAAATGATGTCACTAACGCTAACCTGAATAGATTCGGAGGTGTAGACTTGTCTTGTCTTGTTTGTGGTGTTGCAGGGTTCATAGTCGTGTGAAGAGAACGACCAAAAGATTGCAGTATGGATCAGAAGCTCGTAACGAAAGACTCTATCCCCACGCAGGTCACGCTTCTGAAATAGCATTGTTCCTTGCTAGAGACAAATCAAATTCCTCAGCTAGTCGTAGCTTATTCCAAAGGGCATTCTCCAGCAAAGTCGTTTATCCTTAGCAAAGTGTGGCAATTCCGAGATTGTAGGCTGTATTCAAACGGTGTGGTGTCCCCCAGAAGGATTCCTCTATCTCAAGCAGAGTGGTTTAGCCTCAGAAGATTAATATTTCCAATTGGTGAGCTGTATTCAGGCAGCTTACCTTTCCCCGCAGGGTCATTTACTCTCCCCCAGCGGAGTCAGTTGACTTTCCCCAAGAGAATTGTTTTGTCC
This sequence comes from Lathyrus sativus, assembly GCA_963859935.3. Lineage (NCBI taxonomy): Eukaryota > Viridiplantae > Streptophyta > Magnoliopsida > Fabales > Fabaceae > Lathyrus > Lathyrus sativus. The sequence continues at coordinate 241,144,518 of OZ012741.1, forward strand.
CCAGCGGAGTTCTCTTTTCAGCAAGTGTTTTCCTCCCAGTGGAAATCGAAGATTAAGACTCTCCCCGGCAGAGTTGGTTATGAGTCCTGGCAGTTATTTTGTCAGAATACCGTGTGATATCCGTTCATTCCCCAACAAAAGTCCAATCATACCGTGCGCATCTGCTATTCCCCAGCAGAGTTATATTCCCCAGCAGGACTGACTTCACTCTTCCAGCATTTATTTTACCGGAATAATTCTGTAGCACCTGGCTACCCCCAGCGGAGTCGGCATTGTCTTCAGCATTTATTTTGCTGAAGCAGTTTCTGTATTCCAGCGGTTCGAGTCTGCATTCGCATTGGCATATAGTGTCATATTTGCATCCACCAAATAAAAAACGCGTGGCATTTCCATGTCGAATGGATCATTGCGTCATTGTCAAGCATATGCATTTTGAAACATGAACCAGGTTGGCTAACTGTTTGTTTCAAGTATTGTGTCTCTTGCAGGTAGAAGGAGCTCTTGCTCAAGTGAATTACCAAACATTCAAGATCTCGATGTGAGACATTCAATGATAATGTCAGTTTCGGCAGTGTTCCCCACAGGGCTATTCGATTAAGTTCTCTTTGTCTCCGAGCAGAGTTATTTGTGTAAATTTCTCTTGTTTTCCCCGCCAGAGTTAGTAGGCAAAATATCTCCTTGTCCCCAAGCAGAGTTATTTGTCAGCAAAGGGTTTCATGAATCAGAATTTCAGAGGCTGCCGCCGGTTATCAGAACAGGCGTCCGGTAGTTTGGTTTCCAGATATCCCCAGTGGAGTCCGCCTCAAAGTCGCTGTCACGTCAGTGCTAAGAAGTTTGTGGGTCGGGACCAATGGAGAAATGAGTCCTGTAGTGGACAATCTTATTGATGGATTTTCTTTGTGCTGGAGAAATGGGGTCCTAACGTGGACAATTTTATTTCTCCGGGTTGATAAGAGGTGCTAGTCCTAACGTGGACAGGTTCGATTTCTCAGAATTGATGGAATGTGGAGTCCTGACGTGGACATTTCCTCAAGTTGACGATATGTGTTGGTCCTAACGTGGACAGATGTGATCTCTCCGTATTGATTGAATATGAAGTCCTGACGTGGACAAAGTTGGTTATTTTTCGTGTTGGTGTCCTGACGTGGACAATTTATTTCCAGCAGATATCTTTCTTCGTAATGGTGAAAGGTGTGTCCTGACGTGGACAAGTTTATAGTTCTTCGTGTTGACAAGATGCGCGAGTCCTGACGTGGACAAATTTATCCTTCTTCGTGCTGGCAAAGTGTGTGTCCTGACGTGGACAAATTTTATTTCCCCAGCGAGTCGAAGGTGCGCAAGTCCTGACGTGGACAAGGTTATCTCTCTTCGTGTTAGTGAAGCGTGAGTCCTGACGCGGACAAATTTTATTTCCTCAGCAAGTCAAGAGGGGAGTCCTGACGTGGACAAATCAAGACGGAAAGTGTTTCCTTACGTGGAAAGATGGTATTCCTTACGTGGAAAGATGTATTCCTAACATGGAAAGAAGTTGATTCCTTACGTGGAAAAGCGAGGTATTCCTTACGTGGAAGAGTTTAGTCCTGACGTGGACAGATCCAGAAGAATTTTATTCCTTACGTGGAAAAAAGAGGTATTCCTTACGTGGAAAGGTGGGTCCTAACGTGGACGATGTATTCCTGACATGGACGAAGAGAGTTATTCCTTACGTGAAAAGATTGTTTCCTTACGTGGAAAGATGTGATTCCTTACGTGGAAAGAAGACGCATTCCTTACGTGGAAAGAAGTGTATTCCTTATGTGGAAAGAAGGTGTTATTCCTAACGGTGAAGAGTTTATTCCTAATGTGGACGATTTATTTCTGATGACATGCAGACGAATTATCCCCAGCGAAGTTGCCGAGATTTCTCCAGGTTGACAGCAGGTGGAGTCCTAACGTGGACAAGTTTGGTTGAGATTTCTCCGGGTTGACAGCAGGTGGAGTCCTGACGTGGACAAGTTTTAGTTGATGTTTCTTGGTGTTGACGAAACAGGCGTCCTAACGTGGACAAAATTCTATCTCTGTTATGATAGAATCTTTTTCAGGCTGATGAAAATAATCCCCAGCACGGTCGCTGATGGATCAGTTGGTTGCCGTAACAACCAGATTCAGTTGATGAAGGTCGTTCCCCCCAAGCAGTGGTGCAGTTTATTTCTGCGGTTGGCAAATTTCCGGGTTCTTAGTATTCAACCGTCTCGTACCTCGAATGTTTGAAGGTCGTTCGCTCTTCACCCAGTCGGGTCCAAGTCGCTTGAATAGGGGCAGCTGTTGCACCCTAAAATTTGCTCAACCTATTTCACTTGGTTTATGTTTCAATATCATTAGCATTTGCATATAGAGTCATGTACATAGCCTAATCATCTGCATAACATAGCATAGCAAATCATCCAACAAGGGACCAAGCACTATTCTCATCTCTATGAGCCTATCAAGAGGTTATTATTCAAATTCAAGCATTATCCCAGTCATCAGAAAGAAATGAAAGCTAAGAAGTCAGTGGATCAAGCAGTGAATCTATCTCCTATCTGAGGGTATCTGAAGATCATCAAAGAAGTTGTGAGCTGTGAATTGAGCATGGAGAGTATATAGACATCATGGAAGACATAGAAATTCATTTGGAGAAGGAAGCAAGTCATTGATATGATCACAAGAGTTGCAGTTGAAGACAGTCAACTAGGGTTTCATCTGGGTCAACCCTGGGTCAACTCTAGGTCAAAGGATTGGTTGAAAGGCATTAAGGTCTATTGGAGAGATGTGGGGTTCATCATTTGACATGTAGATAAGGATATGGTGATATGTCAAGAAGAAATCAAGAGAAATCAAGGAGAAGAGGAGTTTCTAAATTAGGGTTTCTGTGTAAAATCCCCTGATTTAGGTCAAAATTCCAAGCAAGATAAGTCAAAATGAAAGCTTCAAATGGATCATTGGCCAACCTGAAACTTGTAGAGTATCTCAAGACCTTTAATTTGAGTGGTGGAAGAAATCAAGGAGATTTATAGAACTCAAGTTATGGTCCTTGCAAGTTACAGGTCATCTGAGGTATCTGAAATTTTGTCTGTGAAAGTTACTTGTCTTCCAAGCAATTTTTACCACTCAAGGAGATTTCAAATGAATTTCTGGTAAACATAAGCGTTGTTCCTCATTGTCTTAGCTTTCTATAATGGTATGGTATGACTTCATAGGATTTGTGGAACTCTACTTATGGTCTTGGAAAGCAAAGTGTATTTTGGTCATCTGAGAATTATAGGTCATTTCAAGCCTATGCCCAAAACTCATACAAGGAAGCTTCAAATGGAAAACTTCATAACATAAAACTTGCTCCAAATGACATTTTGAGTCTAGAAAAGTGGTCATGAAAGATTGGAAAGGCTCATAGCTCAAGGTTACAAATTTGGTGAATTTAATGAATAAAAAATGACCTAAAATTGAGATTTTTCATAATTTGACCAAATGGGATGAAATTATAGGTCATTTTGATTGAAAAAAATGTTTTAAGAACATTGGCAAAAGTGGATTTTTGAGTTTGGTTCAAGATTTGAAAGTTATGCTTGGTTACTTACAAAAGAAGTTACATAATCCAAATCCAAGGGAAAGTGTGCATGGGAAGGTTCTCCAAGGTTCTAGGACTTCCTAATCCCATCTATATATTGAATTGAATAGTTTCATGCCATGGTTGGTGATTCATTGTGCTCATAATACCAAGTTACACTTCAATCTTCCAATTTGCAAAAGCATCTCAAACTCCATAAAATCTTTATCAATTTCCATTTTTCTTGATTTGGCCATCATCAATATCTTTCATAGATCAGAATTCACACAAGAATTTGGTTGAATTGAAGAGGAATCGTGCCATACAACTTCATCATCCAAGGAGCAAGAATTTGGTGATTTCAAGATTCAAGACCTTGGAGCAAGATCTTCTGCATACAGAACAAAGAATTGAGTGTGTGGATCAAGTTCAGAGCATTGAAAGCATTGGATCAAGAGAATTCCACAACTGTTTTCACCATTTACACCAGGTTGGTAATCCATTCGAATTGCTTGATTTAGGTAGAATCATAGAGATTTGTAGGGTTAGAACTGTTAGGATAGGTTAGATGATGGATTTCACAAAGTTTGAGGAAGTTTCATGAGGTTTGCCATAGGTGTACCAAGACTGTTAGGGTTTGTAACTCATAGTTTATTGCACTATAATCTTGAATGAATAGCTCAGGTTGATCAGTATAAGGTGTAGATCATGTTAGGATAGAAATTAGTAAGAATTCTCAAGTTTGATATCAGGTGAAAATGGTGGAATCTGAATGTTACACCTATCGGGTTTGAAGATTGGTTGAGTTTTAGAAAGAACTAATGGCATAGCTGTATAAAGGGGAAGAAGTAGATCACTTTTGGTTTTTACATCGTGTAATTTCATGGAAGATTGAGGGAGAACAGAGTTGTGGAAAGTTCATGCATGAAGGTGAAGTTTCAGAAACCCTAGGGTTCCAAGGTTGAAGACGAACCCTGGGCCGTTGGATCCAGCTTTTGACCTTGACTCTGAGACCAATCTAAGGGCCAGCGTTTAATTGGAAAACGGAGGGAAGTTTGAAAGCAGAAACGCACCGTTTCACTTATTTTCTCAGACTGGGCTTTGGTTCCCCTTGCTTTTCACACCCCTTCAACTCAGGCCCAATGTATTTTCAACTAAAATCTTGCTAACTGCACCGCTTTTTGTTTTTTTTTAATTTTTGTTATGTTTCTGAGTGACTGGGCCCAGACGCGCATTGCTAGGCGCGCCCCCCAGTCTGGGCCCATCCTTTCATTTTAACTGATTTTATTACTCATGGCACCCCCTCAGTTCAATTAATTTCATTTTAATTTCTTTCAAAAATTTTAATTCTTTGAAAATTCACAACAAATAGAAAATTGCTCATTTTTAATTGGTTGTTTTTGCATATTGTTCATATTTTGGTTAAGAAAATTATCATATAAAAAAATTGGCATTTCATTTTATTTTTCTATTTTTAGTATATTTTTCTTTTAAATAGGATTAAATGATGTTTAGTTTAATGCATGAATTTGTTGATTTTAGTTTGATTAGATGCTTTAATATTTTTGATCCATTCTTTTTAGGTTGATTAGCTTAGACCTTTAGCTTGTGCATAAAATTTAATTCATAATTTTAGGATCAATTTTTAGGTGATTGGTTTAGGAGTGATTAGTGTGATCAAAACTAGGGTTTAGGAGATACCATAGGTGAATTAAATCATTTCCCTTAGGAGTTGTAGATTGAATCTTTGGGGTATGGGACTATAGGGATTATGGGTAGTTAATATATCCCTTAGAAATTACTAGGTTTCCCCTATTCAACTATTACTATCAGTATACTGCTTATATTTGATTGACTGTGTGGTGTGCCCTCTCTAGGGTTATTTCATTTGTCTGTGTGGGGTATTGGGTTTGCTTGGGGACTGGGAGAGCTGAAGACTTGTGATGTTGAAGACCATTGGAGATCAAGAGAATGAAGTCCAACTTCCAGAGCTGGTGGAGAGCATCTTGCTGGCAGCTGTTGAAGAGTATAGGATTTAGGAGCTAGGCAGAGCTTTAGAGTAGAAAGCTTGATTCACAAACATGGAAGGCCTTGTCTGCCTCCATCCTTTCTCTATGATTCAAAGTCTCTTTCAAATATCCACCTCCTTCCTTTGGAAGGATCAGTGAATGTATTTGAAAGATAGAACTTTTGAGAGAAAATTGTCTGTATAATGTTAACAGTTAATGAGCCACCCTTGGTAGGCAGTTTACTGTTTAACATTCATTCCATCTTGTTGACTGATATTCATCTGGGAGATTGAGACTTGAAGAAAAGCCATTGCAGATTGGGGACTGATGATAGAGACCTTGCTTGAAGGCTGTGGAGATTGATGCATTGCTTGAAGCTTGTAGCTGTTTGGAGATGACTTGGAGACAGATGCTGATGCAGAGCTGCTGTGGCTGTTCTTTTTTGTTGTTTATATTTCTTGATGTATTGATTGGTTTTCCCTGACTGTATTGTTTGCTGTTTACCCTGTTAGGTTGAAAGTGAATTCTGTTCACTTTTGCCTATTGTTTTCTAGGTTCGAGGTTGAGTGGGACTCCCTTGCCTCACATGTATTGCTGCATCCATGCATTTTACTGCTTTATTGTATATATATGCTATTGTTTCTGTTTCCGTTTATCCCTTAGGATCTCTGTTTCTCTCTGTGCAAGAGAGGAGCATGATAGACATTAGGTCTTAACCTATGCATGATAGCATTAGGTCAGTTTGATTCCCTTCGCAACCGTAGGTTAGAGTTCTGTCTCTTCTTTCTCAAAACAAACAGAAAAACACAATAAGATTTCAAACGCAATAAAAGACACTTCTTCCGTAAAAGAATGTGAACTCATCAAAACGTCATTTTTGTCCGCTTGGACTGTTAATAAGAAAAACCTTTTTCAGAAGGAATAAAAACAATCAAGACAGACTTGTGTCGTACGTGGCCCGAACTACGTTTGCTCTGATCTTTCATGCCGTATGAAAGTACGTAGGCATAGGATGCGATATCCTAGCGAGCAACCTTCCCCTCCCTTCCCGTAGGTAGGCGAACTACGTTGACTCTGATTTCTCGTTCCAGACGGGAATACGTAGGCATAAAGTGCGATACTTTGCCGAGTCATATTATTTCCTTTTAACCCCTGACCTGTAGAGTAGATAGAATAACAATCCATACCCGAAAACAAGCGTGGATCCCGTCGAGTACGACGGACGTGAGGGGTGCTAATACCTTCCCCTTGCGTAACCGACTCCTGAATCCAGGTTTTGGTTGCGATGACCATACCTTTCCCGTCTTTGCGTTAGATTTACTCTGAGCGTTTCCTTTCCCTCCTGTGGGATAAATAACGCACGGTGGCGACTCTTTTGTTCAGCCGGCGCCGATTTTCGCAGTAGCGACAGCTGGCGACTCTGCTGGGGATCCAACGTCCCCTGGCTGCTAAGGATTGCGATAGTTCCTTATGCATTTGGGATCCAACGTCCTTTGAGCGAGTCAATCCTAACGCTTGTTTTCCCGTCGAGGATTTTGTATGGATTTATATTTCTGTCCTTTATTTTTCAGCATTATATTATTGATTATTATTGCTGTATTGGGGTGTGACGGGTGATTCTGTGATTGAGAGATAAGCCGGACCTGGGCTTGAGTGCACCTAGAATTAGAGTAGAAAGTAGTGGGCGCGTGTTGGCTTTGCTTGCATTAGTGTCTCACGAAATCTACACTCGGACGAGGTTCTTCTGGTTGGCTTCTTTTTCTACCCTTTGGATCGAAGGGGTTGTTGGTCAGCTGAATTGTCGACTCCGGGAACCGATCATTTGGAAGTTGGCTAAGTGAGGCCTCTTCAGGATTTGATGATGCCACTCCTTCTGGGAATCGTATCATCAACCCTGAAAGTCTGTGACGCCGACGACCGCATAGGATGCCATACCCATTGTCAGTTACTAGGACATCCACCTGTGAGAGGGTTTGGGGTTATGCAGGTAACTAGACCTTTAGATACCGGTTATTTCTTGATCAGAGATCCTGGATATTTATGGCGAGTTATGAGGTCTGTCAAAGACCAGTTGGAGAGAGTTATGAGGTCTGTCAGAGACCAGTTGGAGATATGATATGAGGTCTGTCAGAGACCAGTCAGAGTTATGATTGAGGTTTATCAGAGACCAGTCAGAGTTATGATATGGGGTCTATCGGAGACCAGTGTTGGAGCTTTTGTATTAGGTCTATCTGAGACCAGGGTTTGAGGAATTCTGGAGAGTCTATCTGAGACTTTTTGATATGGTTCAGGCTTTTCAGCTGTGGCATTTGGTCCCTGTTGCATGTTACTTGCATTTTATTGTTTGCATAATCATTATCATTGCATCCCATTAACGTGTGTCTGTGCTGCAGGTGCATTTTCATATTCCCTGGTTCTAGTGCCCGGACTTCTGCTTATTGATTATGGTTGGATTGAGGAAGACAGTTGCGTATAAGCTACCTACACCTGACATTACTCCCTTACTTGGTCTGATGTATCTTGCTGATGAGGAGGTTAGGAGAAGTTTCAGAATGAGTCATGGAAGATTGCTGAGATTAGTCTGCAAGCCAACTGCTGATGAGATGAACGGGATGTACACGCTGATGCAATTCTATGACCCAGCATTGAGATGTTTCACGTTTGCTGACTTCATTTTAGGGCCTACCATTGAAGAGTATGTAGAGTTTACCGAGCTCCCAGTGCAGAACAAGGTTCCCTTTATTCATTTTGCTGCTGAGCCCAAGTTGGAGGACTTACCTAAGGCCTTGCACATGAACGCTGCTGAACTATTAGTGAATTCTTGGCTGGGGGTTCCCGGTTTCTCCCTTGATTTTCTGGTCGGCAAAGCTCAGGAGTATGCCAAGAACGGGTGCTGGATAGTTTTTAATGCTATCTTGGCTCTATGTATCTACGGAATTGTGCTGTTTCCTAACTTACCCAATTTTCTGGATTTGGACGCTTTCCATCTGTTTGCTGCTGGAAACCCGGTGCCCACTTTGATCGGAGATCTCTATCATTCATTGCACTACAAAAATGAAAACAGAAGGGGAAAGACTGTTTACTGTTGTGCGTCGCTGTTGAACATGTGGTTTAAGAGCCATCTTCCCTTGAAGGGACCTTTTGTGGATTGTGCAACTACAGCTAGCTGGCCAGAGCGCCTGATGAGGCTATCTTCTGAAGACATTGAGTGGTTTGACCGAGACTTGCTGGGGTTTGAGCTTATTTTCAGTTGTTCTGGGTACCCTAATGTTCCGTTGATAGGAAGAAAAGGGTGTATCAATTACAACCCATCTCTGTTTGTTCGCCAGTTCGGATATGCATTGAAGAACCCACCAAAGGAGGAAGAAGTACAGGAATCTCTGTACTTCACCGGTGATCTGAATGGAGAGTTACTCGCCAAGCTGCAGCATGCCTGGATGCGTATTAGCAGAAGAGGGAAGCCACTCTTGGGGAAGAATGATTGTCAGGCTTATGCACCTTACAGAGTTTGGATCCAGGAGAGGGCAAGACAGTTGCGGATGCCATTTCCGGCTGCACCAGTCCCTGTTCACATCCCGGTGGAAGAACCAACTACTGTTACTAGGGAGGCCTACGAGCAAGTTGTGAAAGAAAAAGAAGCCTTAATGAAGATCAATGAAGGGTTAGAGCAAGAGCTGACTCAGATACGTAGTGAGAAAAACAAGGCCGGGCATGCTTTCCAACAGCAGATTGAACTAGTAAACAGGCTAGAGGCTGAGTTGGCGGAAGAGAAAAAGAAGCGCGAACGTCTGGGGCAAGAGTTCAGGAGCTCCCATGACATGTTGGAATCCAAAAAGAAAGCACTCGACGCCGCACACCGGGAAATCTCTTCTTGTAACGAGACTTGGAATGCTACGCTAACCAACAATAAGAAGAGGGAAGATAAATTGAAGCAGCAAATTTCCGACCTCGAAGAGCAGTTGAAGGCTAGCATTAAGAAGTATGAAGAAGAAGTGATGACCTGATATAGTCTCCAGAATGCATTGAACAAGGCCATCGAAGGCAAGAACGAAGCTGTGTCTCAGAAGCGGAAGCTAGAGGATCGCTTCGGAGAAGGGGCATGGGAAGAAACCGCTGGTGACGTGCGACGTGTTCTCAAGAGAAGAAACCAACTTGTCGAGGGTCTGCTTACCCGGCCAGGTCATCCAGAGACCAAGAAGTTACTAGAAGAGTATCAGGCTTATGAGTGTCCTTGACCATTTCATGTATTGATGCTTTATTTGCATAGTGCTGACCATCACCAGGATTGTTGGTTGAGGTCATGCCTTCTCTTTGTACTCAGTGATATTGTATTCTTGGCTTATTGGATTTCTCTGCAATATATGAGGCGTTTTCTATGATTCAGTTCCGATCTCCGTATTGCTAGCACGGTCACAGCACTGGCACGTTTGCACTAGAATCGGGGAATGACATTCCCTAATGCATAGACACACATTGCATTGCATTCATATTCATATTGCATTACAGGTGATTACTGGATTGTATCTTATTTTCTTGCACTGTACCAGGTCTTTTCAGGATTGAAGATCAGCGCACGCACCGATACTCCACTCGCACCAACTGCCGAAGAATCATGGATCAAATGCATAATGAGATGCAAGATATGCGTGAGAAGTTGGCACTCTTCATGCAGACCATGGAGACTATTGCAAAGGGTCAGGAGAATTTGCAAGCTCTGGTGCAGCCTCTGTTGGTCAGAAATGATGGGCACGGGAATGAGGATCATCAGTCCGTGCGAGTCGACACTGTTCAGGGGGATGGTACTCCCACACCAGTGGCTCCACCTGTAGTCAACATACCCGCTGTTAATGTCAACAACGCTACTGCTGCTGGGAACGGTAACGTTGGAATTAGGAACGAGACTGCTGTCCATAACGTTGGGCCTGGAGATGTTAACTTGGGTGATAATATGGGAGGCAATGGCTTCGGTAATACTGGATTCGGGTTCAATGACCAGGGATTCGACAATGCTGGGAAATATGGTTTCAATGCTCAAGGCTTCGGGCAGGACGGATATGGTATGACTAATCAGGGTTGCGGAGGATTCGGAAATGGAAATGGCGCTGGGTTAATGGCTTTTGGACCTGCTGGAGTTGCTCCGGGGTACGACAATAGAGGGCGAGGCCCGGTGATGAATCAGATTAGAGCTGGCCGTAACAATGGATACGATGGGTATGGAGCTGGAAATGGTAACTGGCAGGAAGACCAGCAAGAGGACGCTTTCTCCGGTGGAGGTTTTGAGGGAACTATGGATGACTCCCAGAGGATCAGAATGCTAGAAGAGCAGATGAGGGGGGTCGTAAATCAAAGTGTTGTGGGCCTAGACATGTCAACAATGGGTCTAGTGCCTGGCCTGAGGGTGCCAATCAAATTCAAAGCTCCTACATTTGATAAGTATAAAAGGGACACTTGTCCAAAAGTACACGTGCGGTCATATTACAGAAGGATGTCGACGTATTCAACTGATGAAAGGATGCTAATGCATTTCTTTCAAGATAGCTTGTCTGGTCCTTCCCTCGAGTGGTATATGGGATTGGAACCAACTCATATAAAGACATGGAAGCAGCTGGCGGAAGCATTTGTAGCTCACTATAAGTATAACAGCGACTTGGAACCCAATCGGTTCCAACTGCAGGGGTTGTCCTAGAAGAAGGGTGAGAGCTTTAAAGAGTATGCGCAAAGATGGCGCGACATGGCTGCTAGGGTCCATCCTCCTCTAGAGGACAAGGAAATGAATGACATGTTTATAGGAACATTCACTGGTATGTTTTATGACAAGTTGTTTCACACATCTTTGGGCAATTTCTCAGACTTAATTCTGATGGGAGAAAAGATTGAAAGTAACATTAAAGAGGGAAGATTCCAAGCTGAGGAATCTACTGCATCTGGCAGTAACAGAAAGGCTTTTCGTGGGCGCCGTCAGGGCGATGCAAGTGCAGTGTTTGGGGGCCGAGGCCGAGGCCGGGGCAGAGTTCGAAACCAGTATAACCAGCCGCAGCAGGTGGCAAGCGTTACTATTCTGTTTCAGCAACAACCATTTCAACAACAACAACAGCAACAGCAGCCACAGCAGGGGGCACAGCCTGCCCAACGCAGATTCCAGGGGGGTAAACCAAGGAGAGTGTTTGAGAAGCCTCCTTCAACGTATGCGGATTTGCTACAGACGTTGTTGGGTTTGAACTTGGTAGAGAAGAGAACTCTGGCACCAATAACAGGCACTCCTCCGTATGGTTATGATGCAAGCAGGCACTGCGAATTCCACTCTGGGGCTCCGGGCCACGATGTAGAGGGTTGCCATGCATTCAAGCATGTTGTGCAGGATTTATTGGATAGTAAGGCTATCAATTTTGGAACGGCGGGTCCGAATATAGTGCAGAAGCCCATGCCCAACCATGGGGCAAACGCCATTTTGACTGAGGAGGGTTTGAATTTGATGATGAATGTCGACGATTTAAAAACGCCGTTGAGCGAGATAAAAAGCAGATTATTGCAAGGGGTGTCTATCCAGGGTGCGACGAGTATTGTTTAGAGTGCTGGACCCTAGCTAGGGGTTGTGATGACTTAAAGAAAGGTATTCAGGCTTTAATAGATGGCGGCACATTGCAATTTGACCGAGCAGCAGTTGAAGAACCTGCAGGGGCATTACCAGATAAGCAAAGTGATGTGGCCACTGTGACGATTCCTCGAAAAACGATCACCATAACGGCACCGGCCCAACGACCACCAATCACTATCACGAAGGCCGGACCAATCCCCTACGAAAGCACCAAGGCAGTCCCATGGTCATATGGGTTGGAAGTGTATTGTGACGGAGTAAAAATTGATTTAATAAGCAGCCAGCCGAGACTGTAGACAATGTTGTTGGTACCGGAGGTATGACAAGGAGTGGTAGGATCTTCATATCGCCTGAGGTAGAGGCTGAAAGACTGGCGAAGGGAAAGGGAAAGATGATTGAGAATGTCCCAGTGCAGGGGAATGGAAAAGAAGCGGCATCGAAGGATGTAGAAGAGTTCATGCGCTTGATTCGTAAAAGTGATTATAAGATTGTGGAGCATCTGCAACAGACGCCGTCAAAGATATCTATACTGTCGTTGCTATTGTGTTCTGAAGCTCACAGAAATGCATTGCTGAAAGTCCTGGATTCTTCCTTTGTACCCCAAGATGTTTCCGTGAACCAGCTGGAGGGGGTGTTAGCACATGTGAATGCAGGCCATAGCTTGGGCTTTACAGACTTTGATTTGACCCCGAAAGGGAGAGAGCATAATATGGCGCTGCACATCTCTGTGGAGTGTAGAGGATCAGTCATGTCGCATGTACTGGTAGACACCGGATCGTCTTTGAACGTGCTGCCCAAGAAAGCGATGATGAAGCTAGATGTCAGAGGAATTCTGTGCACGCCCAGTGACTTGGTAGTCAGGGCATTTGATGGGACGCGAAGAGCAGTTTTTGGATCGATAACATTACCTCTACAGGTGGGGCCGGAGGTTTTCGCAACTGAATTTTATATCATGGACATCCAGCCTGCATACAGCTGCCTTCTCGGACGACCCTGGATTCATGGGGCTGGGGCAGTCACGTCCACCTTGCATCAAAAATTGAAATATATGGTGGGGGACAGCGTGGTTACAGTCTGCGGAGAAGAGGACATCTTGGTCAGCCATCTGTCATTGTTTAAGTATGTGGAGGTCGATGGAGAGATTCACGAAACACCCTGCCAGGCATTTGAAGGGTTGCGCATCAAGGACAAAGGTCCCGGACCGAGCAAAGTGTCAGAGGTAGCCGTCTCGTCGTATAAAGAAGCTCAAGCTTTGGTAGAGACCGGTGAGACAAAGGGCTGGGGCAAAGTGCTGGATATTCCCGTGAAGATGGACCGGTTCGGGCTGGGGTATCAACCGTTGTCATCAACACCTGCTGTGGGGGCACCCCGTTTCAGAGGGCCAATAACTATCACTGCCAGTGGAGTATGTCATGAGACCATCAACGCTGCTTCAGAGTCTGATGAAGGAGACAGCGACTGCGATATGGACGCCTGGATTCAGCCTAGCGTGCCAGGACAAGGATTGTGCACCTGGTCTATTCAGGAGATTATTCCTGTGACTCTTAAACAGTAATGATTTGTTTATTAATTGTTGAACAATCTGGTGTCTTGCCCGGGGCATCATGGTTTGCTTAGGGCTGTGCTGTTATAAACATTGCGTGTTTATCATTAAATAAAAGGCGTTTTTTCATGTGCAAATATTGCGATCTCTGTTTTTCTTGTTTTGTATTTTTCAATAAAATGGCAACGTGGTTATTCGCTTTATACGCATTTTGAAGCATTTAACCATTCCTTTTGCAGGATAACATTTTCAGATGACATCCTTGAACCACCTATGACTCGTCCCGACTTTGAGCACCTGGTATTTCAGACCGAAGAGGAGATTGTTGAAGATGGTGACGTTCCTGAAGAATTGTCTTGGTTAGTGAAGCAAGAAGAGCGTGTCATTCTGCCTCATGAGGAGGTCATCGAGATTATTAACCTGGGGTCGGAAGGGGTTGAAAAGAATATTCGTATAGGAGCCGCGCTGCAGAGCGACGTCAAGCGAAGACTGGTTGAAATGCTCAGAGAGTATATTGATGTGTTCGCTTGGTCGTATGAAGACATGCCAGGGCTCGATACAGATATGGTTGTGCACCGTCTGCCGTTGAAAGAAGAATGCCCGCTGGTCAAGCAAAAGCTTCGCAGAACTAGACCAGATATGGCAGTGAAAATTAAAGAGGAGGTTCAAAAACAGTGGGATGCTGGTTTCCTGGCTGTGACAAAATATCCCTCATGGGTCGCTAACATTGTACCAGTGCCAAAGAAAGACGGTAAAGTGAGAATGTGCGTAGATTACCGTGATTTAAATGAAGCGAGCCCGAAAGATGATTTTCCGCTTCCTCATATCGACGTGCTAGTTGATAACACCGCTCAATACTCCGTATTCTCCTTCATGGATGGCTTCTCGGGCTATAATCAGATTAAAATGGCGCCAGAGGACATGGAAAAGACTACTTTCATAACGCCTTGGGGAACATTTTGTTATAAAGTGATGCCCTTCGGATTGAAGAATGCTGGGGCAACGTATCAGCGTGCAATGACGACTCTTTTCCATGATATGATGCATAAGGAGATCGAAGTTTATGTTGACGATATGATTGCCAAATCCCAGACGGAGGAAGAGCATCTAGTGAATCTGCTGAAGTTATTCAAAAGGCTTAGGAAGTTCAGGCTGAGACTGAACCCTAACAAATGCACCTTCGGGGTGAGATCGGGTAAACTGCTAGGGTTTATCGTGAGTGAAAAAGGAATAGAGGTCGATCCTGCAAAAATAAAAGCAATTCAAGAGATGCCGACGCCTAAAACAGAGAAAGAGGTGCGCAGGTTTTTAGGGAGGTTGAACTACATTGCCCGGTTCATATCTCACCTAACTGCTACGTGTGAACCATTATTCAAGCTGTTGAAAAAAGATCAAGCTGTAACGTGGAACGAAAATTGTCAAAAGGCGTTCGATAAAATAAAGCAGTATTTGCAGGAGCCTCCTATCTTGATACCCCCAGTGGCAGGGAGACCCTTGATTATGTATTTGACGGTTCTTGAGGGAAGTATGGGTTGTGTTCTCGGTCAACACGACGAGACAGGAAGGAAAGAGCATGCGATCTACTACTTGAGTAAGAAATTTACTGAATGTGAATCTCGATATTCAATGCTTGAGAAAACTTGTTGCGCGCTAGCCTGGGCCGCCAAGCGTTTGAGGCAATACATGCTGAATCATACAACCATGCTCATCTCGAAGATGGACCCTATCAAATATGTATTCGAAAAGCAGGCATTATCAGGGAGAATTGCCCGTTGGCAGATGGTCTTGACTGAATATGACATCCAGTATGTCTCGCAGAAGGCAATAAAGGGGAGTGTACTGTCTGAGTACTTGGCTGAGCAGCCTATAGAAGATTACCAATCGATGAGGTTTGATTTTCCTAATGAGGATATCATGTACCTAAAGATGAAAGATTGCGAAGAGCCGTTGCCAGACGAAGGACCAGAATTGGGTTCCAAGTGGAAGTTGATATTTGACGGAGCTGTGAATGCCTACGGTAGCGGAATAGGGGCAATCATTACTACTCCACACGGGTCGCACATCCCGTTTACTGCTCGATTGACCTTTGCAGTTAACAATAATGAAGCCGAATACGAAGCTTGTATCATGGGGCTTGAAGAAGCCATTGATTTACGAATCAAGAATCTGGACGTATACGGAGATTCAGCTCTGGTGGTGAATCAGATAAAGGGGGAATGGGAGACACGTCAGCCCAACTTGATACCGTACATGAACTATGCGAGGAGATTGTTGCCTTTCTTTGACAAGGTTGAATTGCATCATGTACCGAGAGCGAAAAATCAGATGGCTGACGCCCTGGCCACATTGTCTTCTATGTACAAAGTCAATTTCTGGAATGAGGCTCCCAGCATTGTTATCTCTCGACTTGACAGACCAGCCTTCGTATTTGCTATTGACGAGGCATCCGATGATAAACCATGGTATTTCGATATCCTCAATTTCCTGAAGAACAAAGACTATCCGGCTGGGGCATCCAGTCAAGAACAGAAGACTCTCAGGAGATTGGCGGGTAATTTCTATTTGAATCCGGATGGTGTCTTATACAGAAGAAATCACGACTTGGTGCTGCTGCGTTGTATGGATGAAAAAGAGGCAAAGCTGCTCATAGAAGAAATACATGAAGGTACATTTGGTACGCATGCTGGTGGGTATGCTATGACAAGGAAACTGCTGCGGGCAGGTTATTTTTGGCTGACCATGGAAACTGATTGTTTTAAGTTTGCGAAGAAGTGCCACAAGTGCCAAGTCTATGCTGATAAGATCCATGTGCCTCCGAGTCCTCTGAATGTGATTTCGTCACCATGGCCGTTCTCGATGTGGGGAATTGATATGATTGGGAAGATCGAGCCGACGGCATCTAACGGGCACCGGTTCATTCTTGTAGCAATCGATTATTTCACCAAGTGGGTGGAAGCGGCGTCTTACGCAAATGTAACTAAGCAGGTGGTGGCCAGGTTCATCAAGAGAGATATCATTTGCTGATATGGAATCCCCGAGCGGATAATCACTGACAACGGTTCAAACCTGAACAACAAAATGATGAAGGAGTTCTGTCAGAATTTCAAGATCGAGCATCACAACTCCTCCCCTTACCGACCCAAGATGAATGGCGCTGTTGAAGCGGCCAATAAGAATATAAAGAAGATCGTTCAAAAGATGGTGGTGACCTATAAGGATTGGCATGAGATGCTACCTTTTTCTTTGCACGGTTATCGTACGACGGTACGCACATCAACCGGGGCAACCCCGTCCTCGTTGGTATACGGAATGGAAGCAGTGCTACCACTGGAAGTCGAAATTCCTTCTCTGAGAGTACTACGAGACGTCCAACTTGACGAGGCAGAATGGGTGAAAGACAGGTTGAACCAGCTAAGTTTAATGGATGAGAAGAGGCTAGCTTCTCTAGCATACGGTCGTTTGTACCAGAGTCGAATGAAGAAAGCATATGATAAAAAGGTGCATCCTCGGAGCTTTCAGACGGGCGACCTTGTGCTGAAGAGGATTCTCCCGCCGCAGGCAGATCACAGGGGCAAGTGGACCCCTAACTACGAAGGGCCATATGTTGTCAGAAAAGTCTTTTCAGGAGGAGCGTTATTGTTGTCCACCATGGACGGTGAAGACTTTACGTCGCCTGTGAATTCGGACACAGTTAAAAAATACTTTGCTTGAAATTGACCCGCTGGACAGAAAAAAGAGAGTCCAGGCAAAAATTGGGCATCCTGGCGAACCAAAAACAGAATGAAAGGTTCGGGCAAAAGTTAGGGATAAAATGGAAAAAATGTGCACCCGCGAAGTTGAAAACCTACACTGGGCGGCTTCGGCAAAAAAGGGTATCCCGGTGAACTGAAAACCCGTAAAGGGCGGTTCACGCAAAAGTTAGGGATTTAAAAAGCAAATGACTGCGGTCCGAATTTGATACTGCGGTGAGCATTGGTGCGGGAGAATATATTCGAGGGGTCGATTATCAGATACAATCTCTTCGAAAGCATGGATACTGGGAAAGCATTAGGGTCGGGCGAGTCATACGAGGATCAGATCGTGATGTTCATCTGCATCCCGTTGCCGACATGTGTATACAAATTTAATTTGTCATCATATTTATGCTTCTTGTGCATACCTGTATGTTTGCTATGCGTAGCTTCCTCTTTTCAGGAGTTACATCCCGTGTACAAAACTCCGCCCATTCAGGGGCCCAATCAATAAAATATGTTATTCAGTATTTGATGCTGGTTCTTTATTGTTTTGTGCATGATAAACGCCTAGGTTTGATGAAACTAGCAAGTACATAACGTCACTGGCCCTTGCCAATAATTTCTAAAACTTTGAATTAACTGAAAATGATGTCACTAACGCTAACCTGAATAGATTCGGTGGTGTAGACTTGTCTTGTCTTGTTTGTGGTGTTGCAGGGTTCATAGCCGTGTGAAGAGAACGATCAAAAGATTGCAGTATGGATCAGAAGCTCGTAACGAAAGACTCGATCCCCATGCAGGTCACGCTTCTGAAATAGCATTGTTCCTTGCTAGAGACAAATCAAATTCCTCAGCTAGTCGTAGCTTATTCCAAAGGGCATTCTCCAGCAAAGTCGTTTATCCTTAGCAAAGTGTGGCAATTCCGAGATTGTAGGCTGTATTCAGACGGTGTGGTGTCCCCCAGAAGGATTCCTCTATCTCAAGCAGAGTGGTTTAGCCTCAGAAGATTAATATTTCCAATTGGTGAGCTGTATTCAGGCAGCTTACCTTTCCCCGCAGGGTCATTTACTCTCCCCCAGCGGAGTCAGTTGACTTTCCCCAAGAGAATTGTTTCGTCCCCAGTGGAGTTCTCTTTTCAGCAAGTGTTTTCCTCCCAGTGGAAATCGAAGATTAAGACTCTCCCCGGCAGAGTTGGTTGTGAGTCCTGGCAGTTATTTTGTCAGAATACCGTGTGATATCCGTTCATTCCCCAACAGAAGTCCAATCATACCGTGCGCATCTGCTATTCCCCAGCAGAGTTATATTCCCCAGCAGGACTGACTTCACTCTTCCAGCATTTATTTTACTGGAATAATTCTGTAGCACCTGGCTACCCCCAGCGGAGTCGGCATTGTCTTCAGCATTTATTTTGCTGAAGCAGTTTCTGTATCCCAGCGGTTCGAGTCTGCATTCGCATTGGCATATAGTGTCATATTTGCATCCACCAAATAAAAAACGCGTGGCATTTCCATGTCGAATGGAGCATTGCGTCATTGTCAAGCATATGCATTTTGAAACATGAACCAGGTTGGCTAACTGTTTGTTTCAAGTATTGTGTCTCTTGCAGGTAGAAGGAGCTCTTGCTCAAGTGAATTACCAAACATTCAAGATCTCGATGTGAGACATTCAATGATAATGTCAGTTTCGGCAGTGTTCCCCACAAGGCTATTCGATTAAGTTCTCTTTGTCTCCGAGTAGAGTTATTTGTGTAAATTTCTCTTGTTTTCCCCGCCAGAGTTAGTAGGCAAAATATCTCCTTGTCCCCAAGCAGAGTTATTTGTCAGCAAAGGGTTTCATGAATCAGAATTTCAGAGGCTGCCGCCGGTTATCAGAACAGGCGTCCGGTAGTTTGGTTTCCAGATATCCCCAGTGGAGTCCTCCTTAAAGTCACTGTCACGTTAGTGCTAAGAAGTTTGTGGGTCGGGACCAATGGAGAAATGAGTCTTGACGTGGATAATCTTATTGATGGATTTTCTTCATGCTGGAGAAATGGGGTCCTAACGTGGACAGTTTTATTTCTCCGGGTTGATAAGAGGTGCTAGTCCTAACGTGGACAGGTTCGATTTCTCAGAATTGATGGAATGTGGAGTCCTGACGTGGACATTTCCTCAAGTTGACGATATGTGTTGTTCCTAACGTGGACAAATGTGATCTCTCCGTATTGATTGAATATGAAGTCCTGACGTGGACAAAGTTGGTTATTTTTTGTGTTGGTGTCCTGACGTGGACAATTTATTTCCAGCAGATATCTTTCTTCGTAATGGTGAAAGGTGTGTCCTGACGTGGACAAGTTTATAGTTCTTCGTGTTGACAAGATGCGCGAGTCCTGACGTGGACAAATTTATCCTTCTTCGTGCTGGCAAAGTGTGTGTCCTGACGTGGACAAATTTTATTTCCCCAGTGATTCGAAGGTGCGCAAGTCTTGACGTGGACAAGGTTATCTCTCTTCGTGTTAGTGAAGCGTGAGTCCTGACGCGGACAAATTTTATTTCCTCAGCAAGTCAAGAGGGGAGTCCTGACGTGGACAAATCAAGATGGAAAGTGTTTCCTTACGTGGAAAGATGGTATTCCTTACGTGGAAAGATGTATTCCTAACGTGGAAAGAAGTTGATTCCTTACGTGGAAAAGCGAGGTATTCCTTACGTGGAAGAGTTTAGTCCTGACGTGGACAGATCCAGAAGAAGTTTATTCCTTACGTGGAAAGAAGTTAGTTCCTTACGTGGAAAAAAGAGGTATTCCTTACGTGGAAAGGTGGGTCCTAACGTGGACGATGTATTCCTGACGTGGACGAAGAGAGTTATTCCTTACGTGGAAAGATTGATTCCTTACGTGGAAAGATGTGATTCCTTACGTGGAAAGAAGACGCATTCCTTACGTGGAAAGAAGTGTATTCCTTATGTGGAAAGAAGGTGTTATTCCTAACGGGGAAGAGTTTATTCCTAATGTGGACGATTTATTTCTGATGACATGCAGACGAATTATCCCCAGCGAAGTTGCCGAGATTTCTCCAGGTTGACAGCAAGTGGAGTCCTAACGTGGACAAGTTTGGTTGAGATTTCTCCGGGTTGACAGCAGGTGGAGTCCTGACGTGGACAAGTTTTAGTTGATGTTTCTTGGTGTTGACGAAACAGGCGTCCTAATGTGGACAAAATTCTATCTCTGTTATGATAGAATCTTTTTCAGGCTGATGAAAATAATCCCCAGCACGGTCGCTGATGGATCAGTTGGTTGCCGTAACAACCAGATTCAGTTGATGAAGGTCGTTCCCCCCAAGCAGTGGTGCAGTTTATTTCTGCGGTTGGCAAATTTCCGGGTTCTTAGTATTCAACCGTCTCGTACCTAGAATGTTTTAAGGCCGTTCGCTCTTCACCTAATCGAGTCCAAGTCGCTTGAATAGGGGCAACTGTTGCACCCTAAAATTTGCTCAACCTATTTCACTTGGTTTATGTTTCAATATCATTAGCATTTGCATATAGAGTCATGTACATAGCCTAATCATCTGCATAGCATAGCATAGCAAATCATCCAACAAGGGACCAAGCACTATTCTCATCTCTATGAGCCTATCAAGAGGTTATTATTCAAATTCAAGCATTATCCCAGTCATCAGAAAGAAATTGAAAGCTAAGAAGTCAGTGGATCAAGCAGTGAATCTATCTCCTATCTGAGGGTATCTGAAGATCATCAAAGAAGTTGTGAGCTGTGAATTGAGCATGGAGAGTATATAGACATCATGGAAGACTTAGAAAGTCATTTGGAGAAGGAAGCAAGTCATTTATATGATCACAAGAGTTGCAGTTGAAGACAGTCAACTAGGGTTTCATCTGGGTCAACCCTAGGTCAACTCTAGGTCAAAGGATTGGTTGAAAGGCATTAAGGTCTACTGGAGATATGTGGGGTTCATCATTTGACATGTAGATAAGGATATGGTGATATGTCAAGAAGAAATCAAGAGAAATCAAGGAGAAGAGGAGTTTCTAAATTAGGGTTTCTGTGTAAAATCCCCTAATTTAGGTCAAAATTCCAAGCAAGATAAGTCAAAATGTAAGCTTCAAATGGATCCTTGGCCAACATGAAACTTGTAGAGTATCTCAAGACCTTTAATTTGAGTTGTGGAAGACATCAAGGAGATTTATAGAACTCAAGTTATGGTCCTTGCAAGTTACAGGTCATCTGAGGTATCTGAAATTTTGTCTGTGAAAGTTACTTGTCTTCCAAGCAATTTTTACCCCTCAAGGAGATTTCAAATGAATTTCTGGTCAACATAAGAGTTGTTCCTCATTGTCGTATATTTCTAGAATGGCATGGTATGCCTTCATATGATTTGTGGAACTCTACTTAAGGTCTTGGCAAGCAAAGGGTATTTTGGTCATCTGAGAATTACAGGTCATTTCAAGCCTATGCCCAAAACGCATACAAGGAAGATTCAAATGGAAAACTTCACAACATCAAACTTGCTCCAAATGACATTTTGGGTCTAGAAAAGTGGTCATGAAAGATTGGAAAGGCTCATAGCTCAAGGTTTCAAATTTGGTGAATTTAATGAATAAAAAATGACCTAATATTGAGATTTTTCATAATTTGACCAAATGGGATGAAATTATAGGTCATTTTGATTGAAAAAAATGTTTTAAGAACATTGGCAAAAGTGGATTTTTGAGTTTGGTTCAAGATTTGAAAGTTATGCTTGGTTACTTACAAAAGAAGTTACATAATCCAAATCCAAGGGAAAGTGTGCATGGGAAGGTTCTCCAAGGTTCTAGGACTTTCTAATCCCATCTATATATTGAATTGAATAGTTTCATGCCATGGTTGGTGATTCATTGTGCTCATAATACCAAGTTACACTTCAATCGTCCAATTTGCAAAAGCATCTCAAACTCCATAAAATCTTTATCAATTTCCATTTTTCTTGATTTGGCCATCATCAATATCTTTCATAGATCAGAATTCACACAAGAATTTGGTTGAATTGAAGAGGAATCGTGCCATACAACTTCATCATCCAAGGAGCAAGAATTTGGTGATTGCAAGATTCAAGACCTTGGAGCAAGATCTTCTGCATACAGAACAAAGAATTGAGTGTGTGGATCAAGTTCAGAGCATTGAAAGCATTGGATCAAGAGAATTCCATAACTGTTTTCACCATTTACACCAGGTTGGTAATCCATTCGAATTGCTTGATTTAGGTAGAATCATAGAGATTTGTAGGGTTAGAACTGTTAGGATAGGTTAGATGATGGATTTCACAAAGTTTGAGGAAGTTTCATGAGGTTTGCCATAGGTGTACCAAGACTGTTAGGGTTTGTAACTCATAGTTTCTTGCACTATAATCTTGAATGAATAGCTCAGGTTGATCAGTATAAGGTGTAGATCATGTTAGGATAGAAATTAGCAAGAATTCTCAAGTTTGATATCAGGTGAAAATGGTGGAATCCGAATGTTACACCTATCGGGTTTGAAGATTGGTTGAGTTTTAGAAAGAACTAATGGCATGGCTGTATAGAGGGGAAGAAGTAGATCACTTTTGGTTTTTTCATCGTGTAATTTCATGGAAGATTGAGGGAGAACAGAGCTGTGGAAAGTTCATGCATGAAGGTGAAGTTTCAGAAACCCTAGGGTTCCAAGGTTGAAGACGAACCCTGGGCCGTTGGATCCAGCTTTTGACCTTGACTCTGAGACCAATCTAAGGGCCAGCGTTTAATTGGAAAACGGAGGGAAGTTTGAAAGCAGAAACGCACCGTTTCACTTATTTTCTCAGACTGGGCTTTGGTTCCCCTTGCTTTTCACACCCCTTCAACTCAGGCCCAATGTATTTTCAACTAAAATCTTGCTAACTGCACCGCTTTTTGTTTTTTTTTTAATTTTTGTTATGTTTCTGAGTGACTGGGCCCAGACGCGCATTGCTAGGCGCGCCCCCCAGTCTGGGCCCATCCTTTCATTTTAACTGATTTTATTACTCATGGCACCCCCTCAGTTCAATTAATTTCATTTTAATTTCTTTCAAAAATTTTAATTCTTTGAAAATTCACAACAAATAGAAAATTGCTCATTTTTAATTGGTTGATTTTGCATATTGTTCATATTTTGGTTAAGAAAATTATCATATAAAAAAATTGGCATTTCATTTTATTTTTCTATTTTTAGTATATTTTTCTTTTAAATAGGATTAAATGATGTTTAGTTTAATGCATGAATTTGTTGATTTTAGTTTGATTAGATGCTTTAATATTTTTGATCCATTCTTTTTAGGTTGATTAGCTTAGACCTTTAGCTTGTGCATAAAATTTAATTCATAATTTTAGGATCAATTTTTAGGTGATTGGTTTAGGAGTGATTAGTGTGATCAAAACTAGGGTTTAGGAGATACCATAGGTGAATTAAATCATTTCCCTTAGGAGTTGTAGATTGAATCTTTGGGGTATGGGACTATAGGGATTATGGGTAGTTAATATATCCCTTAGAAATTACTAGGTTTCCCCTATTCAACTATTACTATCAGTATACTGCTTATATTTGATTGACTGTGTGGTGTGCCCTCTCTAGGGTTATTTCATTTGTCTGTGTGGGGTATTGGGTTTGCTTGGGGACTGGGAGAGCTGAAGACTTGTGATGTTGAAGACCATTGGAGATCAAGAGAATGAAGTCCAACTTCCAGAGCTGGTGGAGAGCATCTTGCTGGCAGCTGTTGAAGAGTATAGGATTTAGGAGCTAGGCAGAGCTTTAGAGTAGAAAGCTTGATTCACAAACATGGAAGGCCTTGTCTGCCTCCATCCTTTCTCTATGATTCAAAGTCTCTTTCAAATATCCACCTCCTTCCTTTGGAAGGATCAGTGAATGTATTTGAAAGATAGAACTTTTGAGAGAAAATTGTCTGTATAATGTTAACAGTTAATGAGCCACCCTTGGTAGGCAGTTTACTGTTTAACATTCATTCCATCTTGTTGACTGATATTCATCTGGGAGATTGAGACTTGAAGAAAAGCCATTGCAGATTGGGGACTGATGATAGAGACCTTGCTTGAAGGCTGTGGAGATTGATGCATTGCTTGAAGCTTGTAGCTGTTTGGAGATGACTTGGAGACAGATGCTGATGCAGAGCTGCTGTGGCTGTTCTTTTTTGCTGTTTATATTTCTTGATGTATTGATTGGTTTTCCCTGACTGTATTGTTTGCTGTTTACCCTGTTAGGTTGAAAGTGAATTCTGTTCACTTTTGCCTATTGTTTTCTAGGTTCGAGGTTGAGTGGGACTCCCTTGCCTCGCTTGTATTGCTGCATCCATGCATTTTACTGCTTTATTGTATATATATGCTATTGTTTCTGTTTCCGTTTATCCCTTAGGATCTCTGTTTCTCTTTGTGCAAGAGAGGAGCATGATAGACATTAGGTCTTAACCTATGCATGATAACATTAGGTCAGTTTGATTCCCTTTGCAACCGTTGGTTAGAGTTCTGTCTCTTCTTTCTCAAAACAAACAGAAAAACACAATAAGATTTCAAACGCAATAAAAGACACTTCTTCCGTAAAAGAATGTGAACTCATCAAATTGTCATTTTTGTCCGCTTGGACGGTTAATCAGAAAAACCTTTTTCAGAAGGAATAAAAACAATCAAGACAGACTTGTGTCGTACGTGGCCCGAACTACGTTTGCTCTGATCTTTCATGCCGTATGAAAGTACGTAGGCATAGGATGCGATATCCTAGCGAGCAACCTTCCCCTCCCTTCCCGTAGGTAGGCCAACTACGTTGACTCTGATTTCTCGTTCCAGACGGGAATACGTAGGCATAAAGTGCGATACTTTGCCGAGTCATTTTATTTCCTTTTAACCCCTGACCTGTAGAGTAGATAGAATAACAATCCATACCCGAAAACAAGCGTGGATCCCGTCGAGTACGACGGACGTGAGAGGTTCTAATACCTTCCCCTTGCGTAACCGACTCCCGAATCCAGGTTTTGGTTGCGATGACAATACCTTTCCCGTCTTTGCGTTAGGTTTACTCTGAGCGTTTCCTTTCCCTCCTGTGGGATAAATAACGCACGGTGGCGACTCTTCTGTTCAGCCGGCGCCGATTTTCGCAGTAGCGACACCTTCTTTGATTAGCAGATGTTCTCTACGTCGTGTTGAGTCGGATATCGAGTTCGATGCCTGTTTTAATTAACAGTTGCCTGCTTCAATTAAAAGATACTCTCAACTTCGTGTTGAGCCGGCCTTCAGATTCGATGCCTGTTTTAATAAACGGATGCCTCCTTGGATTAGCAGATGTTCTCAAGTTCGTGTTGAGTCGGCCTTCGGGTTCGATGCTTGTTTTAATTAACGGATGCCTACCTGGGTTAGCAGATGTTCTCAACTTCGTGTTTATCCGACCTTCAGGTTCAATTCATGTTTTAATTAACGGATGCCTGCTTGGGTAAGCAAATGTTCTCAACTTCATGTTGAGCCGACCTCTGGCTTTGTTGCCTGTTTTAATTAACAGACGCCTTCTTTGATTAGCAGATGTTCTCAACTTCGTGTTGAGCTGGCCTTCGGGTTCGATGTCTGTTTTAATTAACGGATGCCTACTTGGATTAGCAGATGTTCTCAACTTCGTGTTGAGCCGACCTTCGTGTTCGATGACTATTTTAATTAAAGGACGCCAGCTTGGATTAGCAGATGTTCTCAACATCGTGTTGACCCGGCCTTCGGGTTTGATGCCTGTTTTAATTAATAGATGCCTTCTTTGATTAGCAGATGTTCTCAACTTCGTGTTGAGCCGGCCTTCGGGTTTGATGTCTGTTTTAATTAACGGATGCCTGCTTGGATTATTAGATGCTCTCAACTTCGTGTTGAGCCGACCTTCGGGTTCGATGCCTGTTTTAATTAACGGATGCCTGCTTGGATTAGCAGATGTTCTCAACTTCGTGGCCTTCGGGTTCGATGCCTGTTTTAATTAATAGATGCCTGCTTGGTTTAGCAGAGGTTCTCGACCTCGTGTTGAGCTGGCCTTTGGGTTCTATGCCTGATTTAATTAACGGATGCCTGCTTGGATTAGCAGATGTTCTCAACTTCATCCTGAGCCGGCCTTCAGGTTCGATGCATGTTTTAATTAACGGATTCCTGCTTGGTTTAGCAGATGTTCTCAACTTTGTGTTGAGTGGCCTTCGGGTTCGATGCCTGTTTTAATTAACGGATGCCTTCTTGGATTAGCAAATGTTCTTGACTTCGTGTTGACCCGGCCTTCGAGTTCGATGCCTGTTTTAATTAATGGATGCCTTCTTGGATTAGCAGAAGTTCTCAACTTCGTGTCGATCCGGCCTTTGAGTTCGATTCCTGTTTTAAGTAACTGATGCCTTCTTGGATTAGCAGATGTTCTCAACTTCGCGATGAGCCGGCCTTCGGTTTCGATGCCTCTTTTAATTAATAGATGCCTTCTTTGATTAGCAGATGTTCTCTATGTCGTGTTGAGTCGGCTATCGAGTTCGATGCCTGTTTTAATTAACAGTTGTCTGCTTCAATTAAAAGATATTCTCAACTTCGTGTTGAGCCGACCTTCAGGTTCGATGCCTGTTTTAATAAACGGATGCCTCCTTGGATTACCAGATCTTCTCAACTTCGTGTTGAGTCGGCCTTCGGGTTCGATGCCTGTTTTAATTAACGGATGCCTGCTTGGGTTAGCAGATGTTCTCAACTTCGTGTTGATCCGGCCTTCAGGTTCAATTCATGTTTTAATTAACGGATGCCTGCTTGGGTAATCAAATGTTCTCAACTTTATGTTGAGCCGACCTCTGGCTTTGTTGCCTGTTTTAATTAACAGACGCCTTCTTTGATTAGCAGATGTTCTCAACTTCGTGGTAAACGGCCTTCGGGTTCGATGTGTGTTTTAATTAACGGATGCCTGCTTGGATTAGCAGATGTTCTCAACTTCGTGTTGAGCCGACCTTCGTGTTCGATGCCTATTTTAATTAACGGACGCCAGCTTGGATTAGCAGATGTTCTCAACATTGTGTTGAGCAAGCCTTCGGGTTCGATGCCTGTTTTAATTAACGAATGCCTGCCTGGGTTAGCGGATGTTCTCAACTTTGTGGCCTTTGGGTTCGATGCCTGTCTTAATTAACAGATGCCTGCTTGGATTAGCAGATGTTCTCAAACTCGTGTTGAGTCGGCCTTTGGGTTCGATGCCTGTTTTAATTAACGGATGCCTGCTTGGATTAGCAGATGTTCTCAAGTTCGTGTTGAGCCGGCCTTCGGGTTAGATGCATGTTTTAATTAACGGATGCCTTCTTGGATTAAAAGATGTTTTCAACTTCGTGTTGACCCGACCTTTAGGTTTGATGCCTATTTTAATTAACGGTTGCCTGCTTGGATTAGCAGATGTTCTCAACTTCGTGTTGAGCCGACCTCTGTCTTCGATGCCTATTTTAATTAACAGATGCCTTCTTTGATTAGCAGATGTTCTCAACTTCGTGTTGAGCCGGCCTTCGGGTTCGATGTCTGTTTTAATTAACAGATGCCTGCTTGGATTAGCAGATGTTCTCAACTTCGTGTTGAGCCGGCCTTTGTGTTCGATGCCTATTTTAATTAATGGACGCCTGCTTGGATTAGCAGATGTTCTCAACATCGTGTTGAGTCGGCCTTCGGGTTCGATATTTGTTTTAATTAATAGATGCCTTCTTTGATTAGCAGATGTTCTCAACTTCGTGTTGAGCCGACCTTCGGGTTTGATGTCTATTTTAATTAACGGATGCCTGCTTGGATTAGTAGATGCTCTCAACTTTGTCTTGAGCCGGCCTTCGGGTTCGATGCCTGTTTTAATTAACGGATGCCTGCTTGGATTAGCAGATGTTCTCAACTTCGTGGCCTTCGGGTTCGATGCCTATTTTAATTAACAGATGCCTGCTTGGTTTAGCAGATGTTCTCGACCTCGTGTTGAGCTGGCCTTTGGGTTCTATGCCTGATTTAATTAACAGATGCCTGCTTGGATTAGCAGATGTTCTCAACTTCATCCTGAGCCGGCCTTCGGGTTCGATGCATGTTTTAATTAACGGATTCCTGCTTGGTTTAGCAGATGTTCTCAACTTTGTATTGAGAGGCCTTCGGGTTCGATGCCTGTTTTAATTAACGGATGCCTTGGATTAGCAAATGTTTTTAATTCGTGTTGACCCGACTTTCGAGTTCGATGCCTGTTTTAATTAATGGATGCCTTCTTGGATTAGCAGATGTTCTCAACTTCGTGTCGATCCGGCCTTTGAGTTCGATTCCTGTTTTAAGTAACTGATGCCTTCTTGGATTAGCAGATGTTCTCAATTTCACGATGAGCCGGCCTTCGGTTTCGATGCCTCTTTTAATTAATAGATGCCTTCTTTGATTAGCACATGTTCTCTACATCGTGTTGAGTCGGTTATCGAGTTCGATGCCTGTTTTAATTAACAGTTGCCTGCTTCAATTAAAAGATATTCTCAACTTCGTGTTGAGCCGGCCTTCAGGTTCGATTCTTGTTTTAATAAACGGATGCCTCCTTGGATTACCAGATGTTCTCAACTTCGTGTTGAGTCGGCCTTCGGGTTCGATGCCTGTTTTAATTAACGGATGCCTGCCTGGGTTAGCAGATGTTCTCAACTTCGTGTTGATCCGGCCTTCAGGTTCAATTCATGTTTTAATTAACGGATGCCTGCTTGGGTAATCAAATGTTCTCAACTTCGTGTTGAGCCGACCTCTGGCTTTGTTGCCTATTTTAATTGACAAACGCCTTCTTTTATTAGCAGATGTTCTCAACTTCGTGTTGAGCCGGCCTTCGGATTCGATGTCTGTTTTAATTAACGGATGCCTGCTTGGATTAGCAGATGTTCTCAACTTCGTGTTGAGCCGACCTTCGTGTTCGATGCCTATTTTAATTAACAGACGCCAACTTGGATTAGCAGATGTTCTCAACATCGTGTTGAGCAGGCCTTCGGGTTCGATGCCTGTTTTAACTAACGGATGCCTGCCAGGGTTAGCAGATGTTCTCAACTCTGTGGCCTTTGGGTTTGATGCCTGTTTTAATTAACAGATGCCTGCTTGGATTAACAGATGTTCTCAAACTCGTGTTGAGTCGTCCTTTGGGTTCGATGCCTATTTTAATTAACGGATGCCTGCTTGGATTAGCAGATGTTCTCAAGTTCGTGTTGAGCCGGCCTTCGGGTTCGATGCATGTTTTAATTAACGGATGCCTTCTTGGATTAAAAGATGTTCTCAACTTCGTGTTGACCCGACCTTCAGGTTCGATGCCTATTTTCATTAACGGTTGCCTGCTTGGAATAGCAGATGTTCTCAACTTCGTGTTGAGCCGACCTCTGGCTTCGATGCCTGTTTTAATTAACAGATGCCTTCTTTGATTAGCAGATGTCCTCAACTTCGTGTTGAGCCGGCCTTTGTGTTCGATGCCTATTTTAATTAACGGACGCCTGCTTGGATTAGCAGATGTTCTCAACATCGTGTTGAGCCGGCTTTCGGGTTCGATGCCTGTTTTAATTAACGGATGCCTGCTTGGATTAGCAGATGTTCTCAACTTCATGGCCTTCGGGTTCGATGCCTGTTTTAATTAATAGATGCCTGCTTGGTTTAGCAGATGTTCTCAACTTCATCCTGAGCGGCCTTCGGGTTCGATGCCTGTTTTAATTAACGGATGCCTTCTTGGATTAGCAAATGTTCTTAACTTTGTGTTGACCCGGCTTTCGAGTTCGATGCCTGTTTTAATTAATGGATGCCTTCCTGGATTAGCAGATGTTCTCAACTTCGTGTCGATCCAGCCTTTGAGTTCGATTCCTGTTTTAAGTAACTAATGCCTTCTTGGATTAACAGATGTTCTCAACTTCGCGATGAGCCGGCCTTCGGTTTCGATGCCTCTTTTAATTAATAGATGCCTTCTTTGATTAGCAGATGTTCTCTACGTCGTGTTGAGTCGGCTATCGATTTCGATGAATGTTTTAATTAACAGTTGCCTGCTTCAATTAAAAGATATTCTCAACTTCGTGTTGAGCCGACCTTCAGGTATGATGTCTGTTTTAATAAACGGATGCCTCCTTGGATTAGCAGATGTTCTCAACTTCGTGTTGAGTCGGCCTTCGGGTTCACTGCCTGTTTTATTTAACGGATGCCTGTCTGGGTTAGCAGATGTTCTCAACTTCGTGTTGATCCGGCCTTAAGGTTCAATTCATGTTTTAATTAACGGATGCCTGCTTGGGTAAGCAAATGTTCTCAACTTCGTGTTGAGCCGACATCTGGCTTTGTTGCTTGTTTTAATTAACAGACGCCTTCTTTGATTAACAGATGTTCTCAACTTCGTGTTGAGTCGGCCTTCGGGTTCGATGTCTGTTTTAATTAACAGATGCCTACTTGGATTAGCAGATGTTCTCAACTTCGTGTTGAGCCGACCTTCGTGTTCGATGCCTATTTTAATTAACGGACGCCTGCTTGGATTAGCAGATGTTCTCAACATCGTGTTGAGCCGGCCTTCGGGTTCGATGCCTGTTTTAATTAACGGATGCCTGCCTCGGTTAGCAGATGGTCTCAACTCTGTGGCCTTTGGGTTCGATGCCTGTTTTAATTAACAGATGCCTGCTTGGGTTAGCAGATGTTCTCAAACTCGTGTTGAGTCGGCCTTTGGGTTCGATGCCTGTTTTAATTAACGGATGCCTGCTTGGATTAGCAGATGTTCTCAAGTTCGTGTTGAGCCGGCCTTCGGGTTCGATGCATGTTTTAATTAACGGATGCCTTCTTGGATTAAAAGATGTATTCAACTTCGTGTTGACCCGACCTTCAGGTTCGATGCCTATTTTAGTTAACGGTTGCCTGCTTGGATTAGCAGATGTTCTCAACTTCGTGTTGATCCGACCTCTGGCTTCGATGCCTGTTTTAATTAACAGATTCCTTCTATGATTAGCAGATGTTCTCAACTTCGTGTTGATACGACCTTCGGGTTCGATGTCTGTTTTAATTAACGAATGCCTGCTTGGATTAGCAGATGTTCTCAACTTCGTGTTGAGCCGACCTCTGGCTTCGATGCCTGTTTTAATTAACAGATGCCTTCTTTGATTAGCAGATGTTCTCAACTTCGTGTTGAATCGGCCTTCGGGTTCGATGTCTGTTTTAATTAACGGATGCCTGCTTGGATTAGCAGATGTTCTCAACTTCGTGTTGAGCCGGCCTTTGTGTTCGATGCCTATTTTAATTAACGGACGCCTGCTTGGATTAGTAGATTTTCTCAACATCGTGTTGAGCCGGCCTTCGGGTTCGATGCCTGTTTAAATTAACGGATGCCTGCTTGGATTAGCATATGTTCTCAACTTCGTGGCCTTCGGGTTCGATGCCTGTTTTAATTAACAGATGCCTGCTTGGTTTAGCAGATGTTCTCGACCTCGTGTTAAGCTGGCCTTTGGGTTCTATGCATGTTTTAATTAACGGATGCCTGCTTGGATTAGCAGATATTCTCAACTTTGTGTTGAGCGGCCTTCGGGTTCGATGCCTGTTTTAATTAACGGATGCCTTCTTGGATTAGCAAATGTTCTTAACTTCGTGTTGACCCGGCCTTCGAGTTCGATGCCTGTTTTATTTAATGGATGCCTTCTTGGATTAGAAGATGTTCTCAACTTCGTGTCGATCCGGCCTTTGAGTTCGATTCCTGTTTTAAGTAACTGATGCCTTCTTGGATTAGCAGATGTTCTCAACTTCGCGATGAGCCGGCCTTCGGTTTCGATGCCTCTTTTAATTAATAGATGCCTTCTTTGATTAGCAGATGTTCTCTACATCGTGTTGTGTCGGCTATCGAGTTCGATGCCTGTTTTAATTAACAGTTGCCTGCTTCAATTAAAAGATATTCTCAACTTCGTGTTGAGCCGGCCTTTAGGTTCGAAGTCTGTTTTAATTAACGGATGCCTCCTTGGATTAGCAGATGTTCTCAACTTCGTGTTGAGTCGGCCTTCGGCTTCACTGCCTGTTTTAATTAACGGATGCCTGCCTGGGTTAGCAGATGTTCTCAACTTCGTGTTGATCCGGCCTTCAGGTTCAATTCATGTTTTAATTAACGGATGCCTGCTTGGGTAAGCAAATGTTCTCAACTTCGTGTTGAGCGGACATCTAGTTTGTTGCCTGTTTTAATTAACAGACGCCTTCTTTGATTAGCAGATGTTCTCAACTTCGTGTTGAGCCGGCCTTCGGGTTCGATGTCTGTTTTAATTAACGGATGCCTGCTTGGATTAGCAGATGTTCTCAACTTCGTTTTGAGCCGACCTTCATGTTCCATGCCTATTTTAATTAACGGACGCCTGCTTGGATTAGCAGATGTTCTCAACATGGTGTTGAGCCGGCCTTCGGGTTCGATGCATGTTTTAATTAACAGATGCCTGCCTGGGTTAGCAGATGTTCTCAACTCTGTGGCCTTTGGGTTCGATGCCTGTTTTAATTAACAAATGCCTGATTGGATTAGCAGATGTTCTCAAACTCGTGTTGAGTCGGCCTTTGGGTTCGATGCCTGTTTTAATTAACGGATGCCTGCTTGGATTAGCAGATGTTCTCAATTTCGTGTTGAGCCGACCTTCGGGTTCGATGCATGTTTTAATTAACGGATGCCTTCTTGGATTAAAAGATGTTCTCAACTTCGTGTTGACCCGACCTTCAGGTTCGATGCCTATTTTAATTAACGGTTGCCTGCTTGGATTAGCAGATGTTCTCAACTTCGTGTTGAGCCGACCTTTGGTTTCGATGCCTGTTTTAATTAACAGATGCCTTCTTTGATTAGCAGATGTTCTCAACTTCGTGTTGAGTCGGCCTTCAGGTTCGATGTCTGTTTTAATTAACGGATGTCTGCTTGGATTAGCAGATGTTCTCAACTTCGTGTTGAGCCGGCCTTTGTGTTTGATGCCTATTTTAATTAACGAACGCCTGCTTGGATTAGCAGATGTTCTCAACATCGTGTTGAGCCGGCCTTCGAGTTCGATGCCTGTTTTAATTAACGGATGCCTGCCTGGGTTAGCAGATGTTCTCAACTTTGTGGCCTTTGGGTTGGATGCCTGTTTTAATTAACAGATGCCTGCTTAGGTTAGAAGATGTTCTCATACTCGTGTTAAGCCGACCTTTGGTTAGATGCCTGTTTTAATTAACGGATGCTTGCTTGGATTAGCAGATGTTCTCAAGTTCGTGTTGAGCCGGCCTTCAGGTTCGATGCATATTTTAATTAACGGATGCCTTCTTGGATTATAAGATGTTTTCATCTTCGTCTTGAACCAGCCTTCGGGTTCGATGCCTGTTTTAATTAATAGATGCCTGCTTGGATTAGTAGATGTTCTCAATTTCGTGTTGAGCCGACCTTCTGGTTCGATGCCTATTTTAATTAACAGATGCCTTCTTTGATTAGCAGATGTTCTCAACTTCGTGTTGAGCCGGCCTTCGGGTTTGATGTCTATTTTAATTAACGGATGCCTGCTTGGATTAGCAGATGTTCTCAACTTCGTGTTGAGCCGACCTTTGTGTTCGATGCCTATTTTAATTAACGGACGCCTTCTTGGATTAGCAGATGTTCTCAACATCGTGTTGAGCCGGCCTTCGGGTTCGATGCCTGTTTTAATTAACGGATGCCTGCCTGGGTTAGCAGATGTTCTCAACTCTGTGGCCTTTGGGTTCGATGCCTGTTTTAATTAACAGATGCCTGCTTGGATTAGCAGATGTTCTCAAACTCGTGTTGAGTCGGCCTTTGGGTTCGATGCCTGTTTTAATTAACGGATGCCTACTTGGATTAGCAGATGTTCTCAAGTTCGTGTTGAGCCGGCCTTCAGGTTCGATGCATGTTTTAATTAACGGATGCCTTCTTGGATTAAAAGATGTTCTCAACTTCGTGTTGACCCGAACTTCAGGTTCGATGCCTATTTTAGTTAACGGTTGCCTGCTTGGATTAACAGATGTTCTCAACTTCGTGTTGAGCCGACCTTTGTGTTTGATGCCTATTTTAATTAACGGACGCCTTCTTAGATTAGCAGATGTTCTCAACTTCGTGTTGAGCCAACCTCTGGCTTCGATGCCTGTTTTAATTAACAGACGCCTTCTTTGATTAGCAGATGTTCTCAACTTCGTGTTGAGTCGGCCTTCGGGTTCGATGTCTGCTTTAATTAACGGATGCCTGCTTGGATTAGCAGATGTTCTCAACTTCGTGTTGAGCCGACCTTCGTGTTCGATGCCTATTTTAATTAACGGACGCCTGCTTGGATTAGCAGATGTTCTCAACATCGTGTTGAGCCGGCCTTCGGGTTCGATGCCTGTTTTAATAAACGGATGCCTGCCTGGGTTAGCAGATGTTGTCAACTCTGTGGCCTTTGGGTTCGATGCCTGTTTTAATTAACAGATGCCTGCTTGGATTAGCAGATGTTCTCAAACTCGTGTTGAGTCGGCCTTTGGGTTCGATGCCTGTTTTAATTAACGGATGCCTGCTTGGATTAGCAGATGTTCTCAAGTTCGTGTTGAGCCGGCCTTCGGGTTCGATGCATGTTTTAATTAACGGATGCCTTGTTGGATTAAAAGATGTTCTCAACTTCGTGTTGACCCGACCTTCAGGTTCGATGCCTATTTTAGTTAACGGTTGCCTGCTTGGATTAGCAGATGTTCTCAACTTCGTGTTCAGCTGACCTCTGGCTTCGATGCCTGTTTTAATTAACAGATGCCTTCTATGATTAGAAGATGTTCTCAACTTCGTGTTGAGCCGGCCATCGGGTTCGATGTCTATTTTAATTAACGGATGCCTGCTTGGATTAGCAGATGTTCTCAACTTCGTGTTGAGCCGACCTCTGGCTTCGATGCCTGTTTTAATTAACAGATGCCTTCTTTGATTAGCAGATGTTCTCAACTTCGTGTTGAGTCGGCCTTCGGGTTCGATGTCTGTTTTAATTAACGGATGCCTGCTTGGATTAGCAGATGTTCTCAACTTCGTGTTGAGCCGGCCTTTGTGTTCGATGCCTATTTTAATTAACGGACGCCTGCTTGGATTAGCAGATGTTCTCAACATCGTGTTGATCCGGCCTTCGGTTTCGATTCCTGTTTTAATTAACGGATGCCTGCTTGGATTAGCAGATGTTCTCAACTTCGTGGCCTTCGGGTTCGATGCCTGTTTTAATTAACAGATGCCTGCTTGGTTTAGCAGATGTTCTCGACCTCGTGTTAAGCTGGCCTTTGGGTTCTATGCCTGATTTAATTAACGGATGCCTGCTTGGATTAGCAGATGTTCTCAACTTCATTTTGAGCCGGCCTTCGGGTTCGATGCATGTTTTAATTAACGGATGCCTGCTTGGATTAGCAGATATTCTCAACTTTGTGTTGAGCGGCCTTTGGGTTCGATGCCTGTTTTAATTAACGGATGCCTTCTTGGATTAGCAAATGTTCTTAACTTCGTGTTGACCCGGCCTTCGAGTTTGATGCCTGTTTTAATTAATGGATGCCTTCTTGGATTAGCAGATGTTCTCGAATTCGTGTCGATCCGGCCTTTGAGTTCGATTCCTGTTTTAAGTAACTGATGCCTTCTTGGATTAGCAGATGTTCTCAACTTCGCGATGAGCCGGCCTTCGGTTTCGATGCCTCGTTTAATTAATAGATGCCTTCTTTGATTAGCAGATGTTCTCTACGTCGTGTTGAGTCGGCTATCGAGTTCGATGCCTGTTTTAATTAACAGTTGTCTGCTTCAATTAAAAGATATTCTCAACTTCGTGTTGAGCCGGCCTTCAGGTTCGATGTCTGTTTTAATAAATGGATGCCTCCTTGGATTAGCAGATGTTCTCAACTTCGTGTTGAGCCGACCTTCTGGTTCGACGCCTGTTTTAATTAACGGATGCCTGCCTGGGTTAGCAGATGTTCTCAACTTCGTGCTGATCCGGCCTTCAGGTTGAATTCATGTTTTAATTAACGGAAGCCTGCTTGGGTAAGCAAATGTTCTCAACTTCGTGTTGAGCCGACATCTGGCTTTGTTTCCTGTTTTAATTAACAGACGCCTTCTTTGATTAGCAGATGTTCTCAACTTCGTGTTGAGCCGGCCTTCGGGTTCGATGTCTGTTTTAATTAACGGATGTCTGCTTGGATTAGCAGATGTTCTCAACTTCGTGCTGAGCCGACCTTCGTGTTCCATGCCTATTTTAATTAACGGACGCCTGCTTGGATTAGCAGATGTTCTCAACATCGTGTTGAGCCGGCCTTCGGGTTCGATGCCTGTTTTAATTAACGGATGCCTGCCTGGGTTAGCAGATGTTCTCAACTTCGTGGCCTTTGGGTTCGATGCCTGTTTTAATTAACAGATGCCTTCTTGGATTAGCAGATGTTCTCAAACTCGTGTTGAGTCGGCCTTTGGGTTCGATGCCTGTTTTAATTAACGGATGCCTGCTTGGATTAGCAGATGTTCTCAAGTTCGTGTTGAGCCAGCCTTCGGGTTCGATGCATGTTTTAATTAACGGATGCCTTCTTGGATTAAAAGATGTTCTCAACTTCGTGTTGACCCGACCTTCAGGTTCGATGCCAATTTTAATTAATGGTTGCCTGCTTGGATTAGCAGATGTTCTCAACTTCGTGTTGAGCCGACCTCTGGCTTCGATGCCTGTTTTAATTAACAGATGCCTTCTTTGATTAGCAGATGTTCTCATCTTCGTGTTGAGCCGGCCTTCGGGTTCGATGTCTGTTTTAATTAATGGATGTCTGCTTGGATTAGCAGATCTTCTCAACTTCGTGTTTAGCCGGCCTTTGTGTTCGATGCCTAATTTAATTAAAGGACGCCTGCTTGGATTAGTAGATGTTCTCAACATCGTGTTGAGCCGGCCTTCGGGTTCGATGCCTGTTTTAATTAACGGATGCCTGCCTGGGTTAGCAGATGTTCTCAACTTTGTGGCCTTTGGGTTCGATGCCTGTTTTAATTAACAGATGCCTGCTTGGATTAGAAGATGTTCTCATACTTGTGTTGAGCCGACCTTTGGGTTCGATGCCTGTATTAATTAACGGATGCTTGCTTGGATTAGCAGATGTTCTCATGTTCGTGTTGAGCCGGCCTTCGGTTTCGATGCATGTTTTAATTAACGGATGCCTTCTTGGATTAAAAGATGTTTTTATCTTCGTCTTGAACCAGCCTTCGGGTTCGATGCCTGTTTTAATTAATGGATGCCTGCTTGGATTAACAGATGTTCTCAACTTCGTGTTGAGCCGACCTTCTGGTTCGATGCCTGTTTTAAATAACAGATGCCTTCTTTGATTAGCAGATGTTCTCAACTTCGTGTTGAGCCGGCCTTCGGGTTCGATGTTTGTTTTAATTAACGGATGCCTGCTTGGATTAGCAGATGTTCTCAACTTCGTGTTGAGTTGGCCTATGTGTTCGATGCCTATTTTAATTAACGGACGCCTTCTTGGATTAGCAGATGTTTTCAACATCGTGTTGAGCCGACCTTTGGGTTCGTTGCCTGTTTTAATTAACGGATGCCTGCCTGGGTTAGCAGATGTTCTCAACTTTTTGGCCTTTGGGTTCGATGCCTGTTTTAATTAACAGATGCCTGCTTGGATTAGAAGATGTTCTCATACTCGTGTTGAGCCGACCTTTGGGTTCGATGCCTGTTTTAATTAACGGATGCTTGCTTGGATTAGCAGATGTTCTCAAGTTCGTGTTGAGCCGACCTTCGGGTTCGATGCATGTTTTAATTAACGGATGCCTTCTTGGATTAAAAGATGTTTTCATCTTCGTCTTGAACCAGCCTTCGGGTTCGATGCCTGTTTTAATTAATGGATGCCTGCTTGGATTAGCAGATGTTCTCAACTTCGTGTTGAGCCGACCTTCTGGTTCGATGCCTGTTTTAATTAACAGATGCCTTCTTTGATTAGCAGATGTTCTCAACTTCGTGTTGAGCCGGCCTTCGGGTTCGATGTCTGTTTTAATTAACGGATGCCTGCTTGGATTAGCAGATGTTCTCAACATCGTGTTGAGCCGGCCATCTGGTTCGATGCCTGTTTTAATTAACAAGTGCCTTCTTACATTGGTAGATGTTCTCAACTTCGTGTTGATCCGACCTTCGGGTTCGATGCCTGTTTTAATTAACGGATGCCTGCTTGGATTAGCAGATGTTCTCAACTTTGTGTTGAGCGGCCTTCCGGTTCGATGCTTGTTTTAATTAGCGGATGCCTTCTTGGATTAGCAGATGTTCTTAACTTCATGTTGACCCGACCTTCGAGTTCGATGCTTGTTTTTATTAATGGATGCCTTCTTGGATTAGCAGATGTTCTCAACTTCGTGTTGATCCGGCCTTTGAGTTCGATTCCTGTTTTAAGTAACTAATGCCTTCTTGGATTAGCAGATGTTCTCAACTTCACGGTAAGCCGGCCTCCGGTTTCGGTGCCTGTTTTAATTAATAGATGCCTTCTTTGATTAGCAGATGTTCTCAACGTGGTGTTGAGCCGGCTATCGGGTTCGATGCCTATTTTAATTAAGAGTTGTCTGCTTCAATTAAAAGATGTTCTCAATTTCGTGTTGAATCGGCCTTCAGGTTCGATGCTTGTTTATATAAACGGATGCCTCCTTGGATTAGCAGATGTTCTCAACTTCGTGTTGAGTTGGCCTTCGGGTTCGATGCCTGTTTTAATTAACGAATGCCTTCCTGGGTTAGCAGATGTTCTCAACTTCGTGTTGGGTTGGCCTTCAGGTTTGATGCCTATTTTAATTAACGGTTGCCTGCTTGGATTAGCAGATGTTCTCAAACTCGTGTTGAGCCGGCCTTTGGGTTCGATGCCTGTTTTAATTAACGGATGCCTGCTTGGATTAGCAGATGTTCACAAGTTCGTGTTGAGCAGGCCTTCGGGTTCGATGCATGTTTTAATTAACGGATGCCTTCTTGGATTAGAAGATGTTCTCAACTTCGTGTTGAGCCAGCCTTCGGGTTTGATGCCTGTTTTAATAAACGGATGCCTGCTTGGATTAGCAGATGTTCTCAACATCGTGTTTAGCCGGCCTTCGGGTTCGATGCCTGTTTTTGTTAACGGATGCCTGCTTGGGTTAGCAGATGTTCTCAACTTCGTGTTGATCCGCCCTTCAGCTTCAATTCCTGTTTTAATTAACGGATACCTGCTTGGATTAGGAGATGTTCTCAAATTCGTGTTGAGCTGGCCTCCGGCTTTGATGCCTGATTTAATTAACAAATGCCTTCTTTGATTAGTAGATGTTTTCATCTTCGTCTTGAACCGGCTTTCGGGTTCGATGCCTGTTTTTATTAATGGATGTTTGCTTGGATTAGAAGATGTTCTCAACTTCGTGTTGAGCCGGCCTTCTGGTTCGATGCCTGTTTTAATTAACAAATGCCTTCTTTCATTAGTAGATGTTCTCAACTTCGTGTTGATCCGACCTTCGGGTTTGATGTCTGTTTTAATTAACGGATGCCTGCTTGGATTAGTACATGTTCTCAACTTCGTGTTGATCCGGCATTTGGGTTCGATTCCTGATTTAATTAACGAATGAATTTTTGGATTAGCAGATGTTCTCAACTTGGCGATAAGCCGGCCTCCGGTTTCGATGCCTATTTTAATTAATAGACGCCTTCTTTGATTAGCAGATGTTCTCAACGTCGTGATGAGCCGGCTATTGGGTTCGATGCCTATTTTAATTAACAGTTGCCTGCTTCAATTAAAAGATGTTCTCAACTTCGTGTTGAGCCGGCCTTAAGGTTCGATGCCTGTTTTAATAAACGGATGCCTGCCTTGGTTACTTCGTGTTGATCCGGCCTTCGGGTTCTATGCCTATTTTAATTAAAGGATGCCTGCTTGGACTAGATGATGTTCTGAACTTCGTGTTGAGCCGGCCTTCGGGTTCGATGCCTGTTTTAATTAACGGATGCCTGCTTGGATTAGCAGATGTTCTCAACTTCGTGTTGAGCCGGCCTTCGAGTTCGATGTCTGTTTTAATTAACGGATGCCTGCTTGGATTAGCAGATGTTCTCAACTTCGTGTTGAGCTGGCCTTCGGGTTCGATGCCTGTTTTAATTAACGCACGCCTGCTTGGATTAGCAGATGTTCTCAACATCGTGTTGAGCCGGCCTTCGGGTTCGATGCCTGTTTTAATTAACGGATGCCAGCCTGGTTTAGCAGATGTTCTCAACTTTGTGGCCTTCGGGTTCGATTCCTGTTTTAATTAACGGATGCCTGCTTGGATTTGCAGGTGTTCTCAACTTCGTCTTGAGCCGGCTTTCGTGTTCGATGCCTGTTTTAGATAATGGTTGCCTGCTTGGATTAGTAGATGTTCTCAACATCGTGTTGAGCCGGCCTTCGGGTTCGATGCCTATTTTAATTAAAGGATGCCTGCTTGGACTAGATGATGTTCTGAACTTCGTGTTGAGCCGACCTTCGGGTTCGATGTCTATTTTAATTAACGGATGCCTGCTTGGATTAGTAGATGTTCTCAACTTCGTGTTTAGCTGACCTTCAGGTTCGATGCCTGTTTTAATAAACGGATGCCTGCTTGGATTAGCAGATGTTCTCAACATCGTGTTGAGCCGACCTTCGGGTTCAATGACTGTTTTAATTAACGGATGCCTGCCTGGGTTAGCAGATGTTCTCAACTTCGTGGCCTTCAGGTTCGATGCCTATTTTAATTAATAGATGCCTGCTTTGATTAGAAGATGTTCTCAACCTCGTGTTGACCCGGACTTTGGGTTCGATGCCTGTTTTAATTAATAGAGGCCTCCTTCAATTAGCAGATGTTTTCAACTTCGTCTTGAACCGGCCTTCGGGTTCGATGCCTATTTTAATTAACGGATGCCTTGTTGGATTAGCATATGTTCTCAACTTCGTGTTAACCCGGCGTTCAGGTTAGGTGCTTATTTTAATTAACGGATGCCTTCTTGGATTTGTAGATGTTCTCAACTTCCTCTTGAGTCGGCGTTCGGGTTCGATGCCTGTTTTAATTAACGAAAGCCTCCTCGGATTAGCAGATGTTCTCAACTTCGTCTTGAGCCGGCCTTTGGGTTTGAATCCTATTTTAATTAACGTTTTCCTGCTTGGATTAGCAGATGTTCTCAACTTCGTGTTGAGCCGACCTCTGGCTTCGATGCCTGTTTTAATTAACAGGTGCCTTCTTTGATTAGTAGATTTTCTCAACTCTGTGTTGAGCCGGCCTTCGGGTTCGATATTTGTTTTAATTAACGGATGCCTGCTTGGATTAGTAAATGTTCTCAACTTCGTGTTGAGCCGGCCTTCGGGTTCGATGCCTGATTTAATGAACGGATGCCTGCTTGGGTTAGCATATGTTCTCAACTTCGTGTTGATCCGACCTTCAGGTTCAATTCCTGATTTAATTAACAGATGCCTGCTTGGATTAGCAAATGTTCTCAAATTCGTGTTGAGCTGGCCTCCGGCTTCGATGCCTGTTTTAATTAAAAAATGCCTTCTTTGATTAGTAGATGTTCTCAACTTCGTGTTGAGCCGACCTTCGGGTTCGATGTCTGTTTTAATTAACGGAATCCTGCTTGGATTAGCAGATGTTCTCAACATCGTGTTGAGCCGGCCTTCGGGTTTGATGCCTGTTTTAATTAACGGATGCCTGCTTAGATTAGCAGATGTTCTCAACTTCGTGTTGAGTCGGCCTTCGGGTTCGATGCCTGTTTTAATTAATAGATGCCTCCTTAAATTAGCAGATGTTTTCAACTTCGTCTTAAACCGGTCTTCAGGTTCGATGCCTATTTTAATTATTAGATGCCTTCTTGGATTAGCAGATGTTCTCAACTTCGTGTTAACCCGGCGTTCAGGTTTGATGCTTATTTTAATTAACGGATGCTTGCTTGGATTAGCAGATGTTCTCAACTTCCTCTTGAGCCGACCTTCGGGTTCGATGTATGTTTTAATCAACGAAATCCTCCTTGGATTAGCAGATGTTCTCAACTTCGTCTTGAGCCGGCCTTCGGGTTCGATGCCTATTTTAATTAACGGTGTCCTGCTTGGATTAGCAGATGTTCTCAACTTCGTGTTGAGCCGACCTCTGGCTTCGATGCCTGTTTTAATTAACAGGTGCCTTCTTTGATTAGCAGATGTTCTCAACTTCGTGTTGAGTCGTCCTTCGGGTTCGATGTCTGTTTTAATTAACGGATGCCTGCTTGGATTAATAGATGTTCTGAACTTCGTGTTGAGCCGGCCTTCGGGTTCGATGCCTATTTTAATTAACGGATGCCTGCCTGGGTTAGCAGATGTTGTCAACTTCGTGGCCTTCGGGTTCGATGCCTATTTTAATAAACATATGCCTGCTTCGATTAGAAGATGTTCTCAACCTCTTGTTGAGTCGGCCTTTGGGTTCGATGCCTGTTTTAATTTACGGATGCCTGCTTGGATTAGCAGATGTACTCAACTTCGTCTTGAACCGGCCTTCGGGTTCGATGCCTATTTTAATTAACGGATGCCTTCTTGGATTAGCAGATGTTCTCAACTTCGTGTTAACCCGGGCTTTAGGTTCGA
This sequence comes from Lathyrus sativus, assembly GCA_963859935.3. Taxonomy (NCBI): domain Eukaryota; kingdom Viridiplantae; phylum Streptophyta; class Magnoliopsida; order Fabales; family Fabaceae; genus Lathyrus; species Lathyrus sativus. The sequence continues at coordinate 241,187,448 of OZ012741.1, forward strand.
TGCTTATTTTAATTAACAGATGCCTGCTTGGATTAGCAGATGTTCTCAACTTCGTTTTGAGCCGGCCTTCGGGTTCGATGCATGTTTTAATCAATGAAAGCCTCCTTGGATTAACACATGTTCTCAACTTCGTCTTGAGCCGGCCTTCGGGTTCGATGCCTGTTTTAATTAACGGATGCCTTCTTGGATTAGCAGATGTTTTCAACTTCGTGTTGAACTGGACTTCGGGTTCGATGCCTGTTTTAATTAGTGGATGCCTGCTTGGATTAGCAGATGTTCTCAACTTCGTGTTGAGCTGGCCTTCGGGTTCGATGTCTATTTTAATTAACGGATGCCTGCTTGGATTAACAGATGTTCTCAACTTTGTGTTCAGCCGACCATCGGGTTCGATGCCTGTTTTAATTAATGGATGGCTGCTTGGATTAGCACATGTTCTCAACTTCGTGTTGAGTCGGCCTTCGGGTTCGATGCCAGTTTTTTTTAACGGATGCCTGCCTGGGTTAGCAGATGTTCTCAACTTCTTGGCCTTCGGGATCGATGCCTATTTTAATTAACGGATGCCTTCTTGGATTAGAAGATGTTCTCAACCACGTGTTGAGCCGACCTTTGGGTTGGATGCTTGTTTTAATTAACGGATGCCTGCTATGATTAGCAGATGTTCTCAACTTCGTGTTGAGCCGGACTTCGGGTTCGATGACTGTTTTAATTAACAGATACCTTCTTAGATTAGCAGATGTTCTCAACTTCGTGTTAACCCGACCTTCAGGTTTGATGCTTATTTTAATTAACGGACGCCTGCTTGGATTAGCAGATGTTCTCAACTTCGTCTTGAGTCGGCCTTCGGGTTCGATGCCTGTTTTAATCAACGAAAGCCTCTTTGGATTAGGAGATGTTCTCAACCTTCTTCTTGAGCCGGCCTTCAGGTTCGATGCCTGTTTTAATTAACGGATGCCTTATTGGATTAGCAGATGTTCTCAACTTCGTGTTGAACCGGCCTTCGGGTTCGATGCCTGTTTTAATTAACGGATGCATGCTTGGATTAGCAGATGTTTTTAACTTCGTGTTGAGCCGGCCTTCGGGTTCGATGTCTGTTTAATTAACGGATGCCTGCTTAGATTAACAGATGTTCTCGACTTCGTGTTGATCCATGCTTCGGGTTCGATGCCTATTTTAATTAACGGATACCCGCTAGGATTAGCAGATGTTCTCAACTTCGTGTTGAGCCGGCCTTCGGGTCCGATGCCTGTTTTTATTAACGGATGCCTGCCTGGGTTAGCAGATGTTCTCAACCTCGTTTTGAGCCGGCCTTCAGGTTCGTGTCTGTTTTAATTAAAGAATGCCTGCGTGGATTAGCAGATGTTCACACATTCGTCTTGAACCGGCCTTTGGGTTCGATGCCTGTTTTAAATAATGGATGCCTGCTTTGATTAGCAGATGTTCTCAACTTCGTGTTGAGCCGGCCTTCAGGTTCGATGACTGTTTTAATTAACGGATGCCTTCTTAGATTAGCAGATGTTCTCAACTTCGTGTTAACCCGGCCTTCAGGTTCGATGCTTATTTTAATTAACGAATGCCTGCTTGGATTAGCAGATGTTCTCATCTTCGTCTTGAGTCGGCTTTCGGGTTCGATGCCCGTTTTAATAAACGAAAGCCTCCTTGGATTAGAAGATGTTCTCAACCTTCTTCTTGAGCCGTCCTTCGGGTTCGATGCATGTTTTAATTAACGGATTCCTTCTTGGATTAACAGATGTTATCAACTTCGTGTTGAACCGGCCTTCGGGTTCGATGCCTGTTTTAATTAACGGGTGCCTGCTTGAATTAGCAGATGTTCTCGACATCGTGTTGAGCCGGCCTTCGGGTTCGATGTCTGTTTTAGTTAACAGATGCATGCTTGGATTAACAGATGTTCTCAACTTCGTGTTGAGCCGACCTTCAGGTTCGATGCATGTTTTAATTAACAGATGGCGGCTTGGATTAGAAGATTTTATCAACCTCGTGTCGAACCAGCCTTCGGGTTCGATGCCTGTTTTAATTAACAAATGCATGCCTGGATTGACACATGTTCTCAGCTTCGTGTTGAGCCGACCATCGGGTTCGATGACTATTTTAATTAACGGATGCCTGCTTGGGTTAGCAGATGTTCTCAACCTCGTGTTGATCCGGCCTTCAGGTTCAATTCCTGTTTTAATTAACAGATGCCTGCTTGGATTAGCAGATGTTCTCAATTCGTGTTGAGGCGGCCTTCGGGTTCGATGCCTGTTTTAATCAACGAAAGTCTCCTTGGATTAACAGATGTTCTCAACCTTCTTCTTGAGCCGACCTTCGGGTTCGATGCCTGTTTTAATTAACGGATGCCTTCTTGGATTAGAAGATGTTCTCAACTTCGTGTTGAACCGACCTTCGGGTTCGATGCCTGTTTTAATTAACGGATGCCTGCTTGGATTAGCAGATTTTCTTAACTTCGTTTTGAGCCGGCCGCCGGGTTCGATGTCTGTTTTAATTAACAGATGCCTGCTTGGATTAACAGATGTACTCAACTTCGTGTTGAGCCCGCCTTCGGTTTCGATGCCTATTTTAATTAACGGATGCTTGCTTGGATTAGCAGATGTTCTCAACTTCGTGGTAAGCTGGCCTTCGGCTCCGATGCCTGTTTTTATTAACGGATGCCTGCCTGGGTTAGCAGATGTTCTCAACTTCGTGGCTTTCGGGTTCGATGCCTATTTTAATTAACAGATGCTTGCTTGGATTAGAAGATGTTCTCAACCTCGTGTTGAGCCGGCCTTTGGGTTCGATGCCTATTTTAATTAACGGATGCCTGCTTGGATTAGAAGATGTTCTCAACCTCGTGTTGAGCCCGCCTTCGGGTTAGATGCCTGTTTTATTAACGGATGCCTGCTTGGATTAGCAGTTGTTCTCAACTTCGTGTTGAGCCGGCCTTCGGGTTCGATGACTGTTTTAATTAACGGATGCCTTCTTAGATTAGTAGATGCTCTCAACTTCGTGTTAACCGACCTTCAGGTTCGATGCTTATTTTAATTAATGGATGCCTGCTTGGATTAGCAGATGTTTTCTACATCGTGTTGAGCCGACCTTCGGGTTCGATGCCTGTTTTAATAAACGAATGCCTGCTTGGGTTAGCAGATGTTCTCAACCTCGTGTTGATCCGGCCTTCAGGTTCAATTCCTGTTTTAATTAACGGATGCCTGCTTGGATTAGCAGATGTTCTCAACTTCATGTTGAGGCAGCCTTCGGGTTCGATGCCTATTTTAATCAACAAAAGCCTCCTTGGAATAGCAGATGTTCTCCACCTTCTTCTTGAGCCGACATTCTGGTTCGATGCCTGTTTTAATTAACGGATGCCTTCTTGGATTAGAAGATGTTCTCAACTTCGTGTTGAACCGGCCTTCGGGTTCGATGCCTGTTTTAATTAACGGATGCCTGCTTGGATTAGCAGATGTTCTTAACTTCGTGTTGAGCCGGTTGTCAGGTTCGATGTCTGTTTCAATTAACGGATGCCTGCTTGGATGAACAGATGTTCTCAACTTCGTGTTGAGCCAGCCTTCGGGTTTGATGCCTATTTTAATTAACGGATGCTTGCTTGGATTAGCAGATGTTCTCAACTTCGTGTTAAGCCGGCCTTCGTGTCCGATGCCTGTTTTTATTAACGGATGCCTGCCTGGGTTAGCAGATGCTCCCAACTTTGTGAATTTCGGGTTCGATGCCTATTTTATTTAATAGATGCCTGCTTGGATTAGAAGATGTTCTCAACCTCGTGTTGAGCCGACCTTTGGGTTTGATGCCTATTTTAATTAACGGATGCCTGCATGGATTAGAAGATGTTCTCAACCTCGTGTTTAGCCGCCCTTGGGTTTGATGCCTGTTTTAATTAACGGATGCCTGCTTTGATTAGCAGGTGTTCTCAACTTCGTGTTGAGCCGGCCTTCGGGTTCGATGACTGTTTTAATTAACGGATGCCTTCTTAGATTAGCAGACGTTCTCAACTTCGTGTTAACCCGACCTTCAGGTTTGATGCTTATTTTAATTAACGAATGCCTGCTTGGATTGGCCGATGTTCTCAACTTCGTCTTGAGCCGGCCTTCGGGTTCGATGCCTGTTTTAATCAACGAAAGCCTCCTTGGATTAGGAGATGTTCTCAACCTTCTTCTTGAGCCGGCCTTCGGGTTCGATGCCTGTTTTAATTAACGGATGCCTTATTGGGTTAGCATATGTTCTCAACTTCGTGTTGAACCGGCCTTCGGGTTCGATGATTGTTTTAATTAACGGGTGCCTGCTTGGATTAGCAGATGTTCTCAACATCGTGTTGAGCCGACCTTCGGGTTCGATGTTTGTTTTAATTAACGGATGCATGCTTGGATTAACAGATGTTCTCAACTTCGTGTTGAGTCGGCCTTCGGGTTCGATGCCTGTTTTAATTAACAGATGCCTGCTTGGATTAGAAGATGTTCTCAACCTCGTGTTGAGCCGGCCTTCGGGTTCGATGCCTGTTTTAATTAACGGATGCCTTCTTGGTTTAGAAGATGTTCTCAACTTCGTGTCGAACTAGCCTTCGGTTTCAATGCCTGTTTTAATTAACAAATGCATGCCTGGATTAACAGATGTTCTCAACTTCGTGTTGAGCCGACCTTCGGGTTCGATGCCTGTTTTAATTAACGGATGCGTGCTTGGGTTAGCAGATGTTCTCAACCTCGTGTTGATCCGGCCTTCAGGTTCAATTCCTGTTTTAATTAACGGATGCCTGCTTGGATTAGCAGATGCTCTCAACTTCGTCTTGAGCCGGCTTTCGGGTTCGATGCCTGTTTTAATCAACGAAAGCCTCGTTCGATTAGCAGATGTTCTCAACCTTCTTCTTGAGCCGACCTTTGGGTTCGATGTCTGTTTTAATTAACAGATGCCTTCTTGGATTAGAAGATGTTCTCAACTTCGTGTTGAACCCGCCTTCGGGTTTAATGTCTGTTTTAATTAACGGATGCATGCTTGGATTAGCAGATGTTCTCAACTTCGTCTTGAGACGGCCTTCGGGTTTGATGCTTGTTTTAATTAACGGGTTCCTTCTTGGATTAGCAGATGTTCACAACTTCGTGTCGAACCACCCTTCAGATTCGATGCCTATTTTAATTAACAAATGCATGCTTGGATTAATAGATGTTCTCAACTTCGTGTTGAGCCAGCCTTCGGGTTCGATGCCTGTTTTAATTAACGGATGCCTGCTTGGGTTAGCAGATGTTCTCAACTTCGTGTTGATCCGGCCTTCAGGTTCAATTCTTGTTTTAATTAACGGACGCCTGCTTGGATTAGCAGATGTTCTCAACTTCGTGTTGAGGCGGCCTTCGGCTTCAATGCCTGTTTTAATTAACAAATCCCTTATTTGATTAGCAGATGTTCTCAACTTTGTGTTGAGCTGGCCTTCGGGTACCATGTAAGTTTTAATTAATAGATGCCTGCTTGGATTAAAAGATGCTCTAAACTTCGTGTTGAGCCGAACTTCGGGTTCGATGCCTGTTTTAATTAACGGAAGCCTGCCTGGTTTATCAGATGTTCTCAACTTCGTGGCCTTCGGGTTCGATGCCTGTTTTAATTAACAGATGCCTGCTTGGATTAGCAGATGTTATCAACCTCGTGTTGAGCCGACCTTCGGGTTCGACGCCTGTTTTAATTAACGGATGCCTGCTTGGATTAGCAGATGTTCTCAACTTTGTGTTGAGGCGGCCTTCGTCTTCAATGCCTGTTTTAATTAACAAATGCCTTCTTTGATTAGCAGATGTTCTCAACTTCGTGTTGAGTCGGCCTTTGGGTTCGATGCCTGTTTTAATTAACGAATGCCTTCTTAGATTAGCAGATATTCTCAACATGGTGTTGACCCGACCTTCAAGTTCGATGCATGTTTTAATTAACGGATGCCTGCTTGGATTAGCAGATGTTCTCAACTTCGTTGCCTTCGGGTTCGATGCCTGTTTTAATTAACGGATGCCTGCTTGGGTTAGTAGATGTTCTCAACTTCGTGTTGAGGCAGCCTCCGGCTTCGATGCCTGTTTTGATTAACAGATGCCTTCTTTGATTAGCAGATGTTCTCAACTTCGTTTTGAGCCGGCATTCGGGTTCAATGTCTGTTTTAATTAACGAACGCCTGCTTGGATTAGCAGATGTTCTCAACTTCGTGTTTAGGCGGCCTCCGGCTTCAATGCCTGTTTTAATTAACAAATGCCTTCTTTGATTAGCAGATGTTCTCAAATTTGTGTTGAGCTGGCCTTCAGGTTCGATGCCTGTTTTATTAACGGATGCCTGCCTGGGTTAGCAGATGTTCTAAACTTCGTGGCCTTCGGATTCCATGCCTATTTTAATTAACAGATGCCTGCTTGGATTAGCAGATGTTCTCAACCTCGTGTTGAGCCGGCCTTCGGGTTCAATGCTTCTTTCAATTAACGGATGCCTTCTTAGATTAACAGATGTTCTCAACTTCGTCTTGAGCCGGCCTTCGGGTTCGATGCCTGTTTTAATTAACGGATGCCTTCTTAGATTAGCAGATTTTCTCAACTTCGTGTTGACCCAGACATCAAATTCGATGCATGTTTTAATTAACGGATGCCTGCTTGGATTAGCAGATGTTCTCAACTTCGTCTTGTGTCGGCCTTCGGGTTCGATGCCTGTTTTAATCAACGGATGGCTCCTTGGATTAGCAGATGTTCTCAACTTCGTCTTGAGCCGGCCTTCGGGTTCGAATCCTATTTTAATTAATTGATGCCTTCTTGGACTAGCAGATGTTATAAACTTTGTCTTGAGATGGGCTTCGGGTTCGATGCCTGTTTTAATTAACGGATGCCTTCCTGGTTTAGAAGATGTTCTCAAATTCGTGTCGAACTGGCCTTCAGGTTCAATTCCTGTTTTAATTAACAGATGCTTACTTGGATTAGCAAATGTTCTCAACTTCGTGTTGAGGCAGCCTTCGACTTCGATGCCTGTTTTGATTAACAGATGCCTTCTTTGATTAGCAGATGTTCTCAACTTCGTTTTGAGTCGGCATTCGGGTTCGATGTCTGTTTTAACTAACGGACGCCTGCTTGGATTAGCATATGTTCTCAACTTCATGTTTATGCGGCCTCCGGAATGCCTGTTTTAATTAACAAATGCCTTATTTGATTAGAAGATGTTCTCAAATTTGTGTTGAGCCGGCCTTCAGGTTCGTTGCCTGTTTTAATTAATAGATGCCTGCCTGGGTTAGCAGATGTTCTCAACTTCGTGGCGTTCGGATTCGATGCTTGTTTTAATTAACAGATGCCTGCTTGGATTAGGAGATGTTCTAAACCTCGTGTTGAGCCGACCTTCGGGTTCGATGCCTATTTTAATTAACGGATGCCTGCATAGATTAACAGATGTTCTCAACTTTGTCTTGAGCCGGCCTTCGGATTCGATGCCTGTTTTAATTAACGGATGCCTTCTTAGATTAGCAGATTTTCTAAACTTCTTGTTGACCCAAACATCACGATCGATGCATGTTTTAATTTACGGATGCCTGCTTGGATTAGCAGATGTTCTCAACATCGTCTTGAGTCGGCCTTCAGGTTCGATGCCTGTTTTAATCAACGGATGCCTCCTTGGATTAGCAGATGTTCTCAACTTCATCTTGAGTCGGCCTTCGGGTTCGATGCCTATTTTAATTAACGGATGCCTTCTTGGATTAGCAGATGTTCTAAACTTTGTCTTGAGACGGCCTTCGTGTTCGATGCCTGTTTAAATTAACGGATGCCTTCTTGGTTTAGAAGATGTTCTCAAATTTGTGTCGAACCAGCCTTCGGGTTCGATGCCTATTTTAATTAACAAATGCATGCTTGGATTAACAGATGTTCTCAACTTCGTGTTGAGCCGACCTTCGGGTTCGATGCCTGTTTTAAATGACGGATGCCTGCTTGGGTTAGCAGATGTTCTCAACCTTATGTTGATCCAGCCTTCAGGTTTAATTCTTGTTTTAATTAACGGATGCCTGCTTGGATTAGTAGATGTTCTCAACTTCGTGTTGAGGCAGCCTCTAACTTCGATGCCTGATTTAATTAACAGAAGCCTTCTTTGATTAGCAGATGTTCTCAACTTCGTGTTGAGTCGGCCTTCGGGTTCGATGTCTGTTTTAAGTAACGGATGCCTGCCGGGGTTAGCAGATGTTCTCAACTTCGTGTTCAGCCGGATTTCGGGTTTGATGCCTATTTTAATTTACGGATGCCTTCTTGGATTAGCAGATGTTCTCAACATCGTGTTGAGTCGGTCTTCGGGTTTGATGCCTGTTTTAATTAACGGATGCCTGCCTGGGTTAGCAGATGTTTTCAACTTCGTGGCCTTCGGGTTCGATGCCTGTTTTAATTAATAGATGCCTGCTTGGATTACGAATGTACTCAACCTCGTTTTTAGCCAGCCTTTGGGTTCAATGCCTATTTTAATTAACGGATGCCTGCTTGGTTTAGCAGATGTTCTCAACTTCGTCTTGAGCCGGCCTTCGGGTTCGATGCCTATTTTAATCAACGGATGCATCCTTGGATTAGCAGATGTTCTCAACTTCGTCTTGAGACGGCCTTCGGGTTTAATGCTTGTTTTAATTAACGAATTCCTTCTTGGATTAGCAGATGTTCTCAAATTTGTGTCGAACCAGCCTTCAGGTTCGATGCCTGTTTTAATTAATAAATCCATGCTTGGATTAACAAATGTTCTCAACTTCGTGTTGAGCCGGCCTTCGAGTCAAATGCCTGTTTTAATTAACGAATGCCTTCTTGGGTTAGAAGATGTTCTCAACTTCGTGTTGATCCGGCGTTCAGGTTCAATTCTTGTTTTAATTAACGAACGCCTGCTTGGATTAGCAGATGTTCTCAACTTCGTGTTGAGGGGGCCTTCGGCTTCAATGCCTATTTTAATTAACAAATGCCTTCTTTGATTAGCAGATTTTCTCAACTTTGTGTTGAGCTGGCCTTAGGGTACCATGTCTGTTTTAATTAACAGATGCCTTCTTAGATTAGTAGATATTATCAACATCGTGTTGACCCGACCTTCACGTTCGATGCTTGTTTTAATTAACGATTGCCTGCTTGGATTAACAGATGTTCTCAACTTCGTCTTGAGCCGGCCTTCGGGTTCGATGCCTATTTTAATCAACGGATGCATCCTTCAAATAGCAGATGTTCTCAACTTCGTCTTGAGATGCCATTCGGGTTTGATGCTTATTTTAATTAATGGATTCCTTCTTTGATTAACAGATGTTCTCAACTTCGTGTTGAACCGGCCTCGGGTTCGATGCCTGTTTTAATTAACAAATGCATGCTTGGATTAACAGATGTTCTCAACTTCGTTTTGAGCCGACCTTCAGGTTCGATGCCTGTTTTAATTAATGGATGCCTGCTTGGGTTAGGAGATGTTCTCAACTTCGTGTTGATTCGGCCTTCAGGTTTAATTCCTGTTTTAATTAACGGACGCCTGCTTGGATTAACAGATGTTCTCAACTTCGTGTTTAGGCGACCTCCGGCTTCAATGCCTGTTTTAATTAACAAATGCCTTCTTAGATTAGCAGATGTTCTCAAATTTGTGTTGAGCCGGCCTTCGGGTTCGATGCCTGTTTTAATTGACGGATGCCTGCCTGGGTTAGGAGATGTTTTCAACTTCGTGGCCTTCGGATTTGATGCCTGTTTTAATTAACAGATGCCTGCTTGGATTAGCAAATGTTCTCAACCTCGTGTTGAGCCGACCTTTGGGTTCGATGCCTGTTTTAATTAACGGATGCCTGCTTAGATTAACAGATGTTCTCGACTTCGTTTTGAGTCGGCCTTCGGGTTCGATGCCAGTTTTAATTAACGGATGCCTTCTTAGATTAGCAGATTTTCTAAACTTCGTGTTGACCCAGACATCATGTTTGATGCATGTTTTAATTAACGGATGCTTGCTTGGATTAGCAGATGTTCTCAACGTCGTCTTGAATCGGCTTTCGGGTTCGATGCCTGTTTTAATCAACGGATGCCTCCTTGGATTAGCAGATGTTCTCAACTTCGTCTTGAGCCGGCCTTCGGGTTCGATGCCTATTTTAATTAACGAATGCCTTCTTGGATTAGCAGATGTTCTAAACTTTGTCTTGAGACGGCCTTTGGGTTCGATGCCTGTTTTAATTAACGGATGCTTTCTTGGTTTAGAAGATGTTCTCAACTTCGTGTCGAACCAGCCTTCGGGTTCGATGCCTGTTTTAATTAACAAATGCATGCTTGGATTAAAAGATGTTCTCAACTTCGTGTTGAGCCGACCTTCGGGTTCGATGCCTGTTTTAATTAACGGATGCCTGCTTGGGTTAGCAGATATTCTCAACCTCGTGTTGATCCGGCCTTCAGGTTCAATTCCTGTTTTAATTAACGGATGCCTGCTTGGATTAGCTGATGTTCTCAACTTCGTGTTGAGGCAGCCTCCAGCTTCGATACCTGATTTAATTAACAGATGCCTTCTTTGATTAGCAGATGTTCTCAACTTCCTGTTGAGCCGGCCTTCGGGTTCGATGCCTGTTTTAATTAACGGATGCCTGCTTTGATTAGCAGATGTTCTCAACTTCCTGTTGAGCCGGCCTTCGGGTTCGATGTCTGTTTTAATTAACGGACGCCTGCTTGGATTAATAGATGTTCTCAACTTCTTGTTTAGGCGACCTCTGGCTTCAATGCCTGTTTTAATTAACAAATGCATTCTTAGATTAGAAGATGTTCTCAAATTTTTGTTGAGTCGGCCTTCGGGTTCGATGCCTGTTTTAATTAACGGATGCCTTCTTGGATTAGCAGATGTTTTCAACTTCGTGTTGAACCGGCCTTCGGATTCGATGCCTGTTTTAATTAACAGATGCCTGCTTGGATTAACAGATGTTCTCTACCTCGTGTTTAGCCGGCCTTCGGGTTCGATGCCTGTTTTAATTAACAAATGCCTGCTTGGATTAACAGATGTTCTCAACATCGTCTTGAGCCGGCCTTCGGGTTCGATGCCAGTTTTAATTAACGGATGCCTTCTTAGATTAGCAAATTTTCTCAACTTCCTGTTGACCCAGACATCAAGTTCGATGCATGTTTTAATTAGCAGATGCCTGTTTGGATTAGCAGATGTTCTCAACTTCGTCTTGAGTCGGCCTTCGGGTTCGATGCTTGTTTTAATCAACGGATGCATCCTTGGATTAGCAGATGTCCTCAACTTCGTATTGAGACGACCTTCGGGTTTGATGCCTATTTTAATTAACGGATTCCTTCTTTGATTAGCATATGTTTTCAACTTCGTGTTGAACCGGCCTTCGGGTTCGATTCCTGTTTTAATTAACGGATGCCTGCCTGGGTTAGGAGATGTTCTCAACTTCGTGGCCTTCGGATTCGATGCCTGTTTTAATTAACAAATGCCTGCTTGGATTAGCAGATGTTCTCAACCTCGTGTTGAGCCGGCCTTCGGGTTCGATGTCTGTTTTAATTAACGGATGCCTGCTTAGATTAACAGATGTTCTCAACTTCATCTTGAGTCGGCCTTCGGGTTCGATGCCTGTTTTAATTAACGGATGCCTTCTTAGAATAGCAGATTTTCTAAACTTCGTGTTGACCCAAACATCAAGTTTGATGCATGTTTTAATTAACGGATGCCTGCTTGGATTAGCAGATGTTCTCAACGTCGTCTTGAGTCGGCCTTCGGGTTCGATGCCTGTTTTAATTAACGGATGCCTTCTTAGATTAGCAGATTTTCTAAACTTCGTGTTGACCCAGACATCAAGTTTGATGCATGTTTTAATTAACGGATGCTTGCTTGGATTAGCAGATGTTCTCAACGTCGTCTTGAGTCGGCTTTCGGGTTCGATGCCTGTTTTAATCAACGGATGCCTCCTTGGATTAGCAGATGTTCTCAACTTCGTCTTGAGCCGGCCTTCGGGTTCGATGCCTATTTTAATTAACGAATGCCTTCTTGGATTAGCAGATGTTCTAAACTTTGTCTTGAGACGGCCTTTGGGTTCGATGCCTGTTTTAATTAACGGATGCTTTCTTGGTTTAGAAGATGTTCTCAACTTCGTGTCGAACCAGCCTTCGGGTTCGATGCCTGTTTTAATTAACAAATGCATGCTTGGATTAAAAGATGTTCTCAACTTCGTGTTGAGCCGACCTTCGGGTTCGATGCCTGTTTTAATTAACGGATGCCTGCTTGGGTTAGCAGATGTTCTCAACCTCGTGTTGATCCGGCCTTCAGGTTTAATTCCTGTTTTAATTAACGGATGCCTGCTTGGATTAGCAGATGTTCTCAACTTCGTGTTGAGGCAGCCTCCGGCTTCGATACCTGATTTAATTAACAGATGCCTTCTTTGATTAGCAGATGTTCTCAACTTCCTGTTGAGCCGACCTTCGGGTTCGATGCCTGTTTTAATTAACGGATGCCTGCTTTGATTAGCAGATGTTCTCAACTTCCTGTTGAGCCGGCCTTAGGGTTCGATGTCTGTTTTAATTAACGGACGCCTGCTTGGATTAACAGATGTTCTCAACTTCTTGTTTAGGCGACCTCTGGCTTCAATGCCTGTTTTAATTAACAAATGCATTCTTAGATTAGAAGATGTTCTCAAATTTTTGTTGAGTCGGCCTTCGGGTTCGATGCCTGTTTTAATTAACGGATGCCTTCTTGGATTAGCAGATGTTTTCAACTTCGTGTTGAACCGGCCTTCGGATTCGATGCCTGTTTTAATTAACAGATGCCTGCTTGGATTAACAGATGTTCTCTACCTCGTGTTTAGCCGACCTTCGGGTTCGATGCCTGTTTTAATTAACAAATGCCCGCTTGGATTAACAGATGTTCTCAACATCGTCTTGAGCCGGCCTTCGGGTTCGATGCCAGTTTTAATTAACGGATGCCTTCTTAGATTAGCAAATTTTCTCAACTTCCTGTTGACCCAGACATCAAGTTCGATGCATGTTTTAATTAACAGATGCCTGCCTGGGTTAGGAGATGTTCTCAACCTCGTGTTGAGCCGGCCTTCGGGTTCGATGTCTGTTTTAATTAACGGATGCCTGCTTAGATTAACAGATGTTCTCAACTTCGTCTTGAGTCGGCCTTCGGGTTCGATGCCTGTTTTAATTAACGTATGCCTTCTTAGATTAGCAGATTTTCTAAACTTCGTGTTGACCCAAACATCAAGTTCGATGCATGTTTTAATTAACGGATGCCTGCTTGGATTAGCAGATATTCTCAACGTCGTCTTGAGTCGGCCTTCGGGTTCGATGCCTGTTTTAATCAACGGATGCCTCCTTGGATTAGCATATGTTCTCAACTTCGTCTCTAGCCGGCCTTCGGGTTCGATGCCTATTTTAATTAACGGATGCCTTCTTGGATTAGCATATGTTCTAAACTTTGTCTTGAGACGGCCTTCGGGTTCGATGCCTGTTTTAATTAACGGATGCCTTCTTGGTTTAGAAGATGTTCTCAACTTCGTGTCAAACCATCCTTCGGGTTTGATGCCTGTTTTAATTAACAAATGCATGCTTGGATTAAAAGATGTTCTCAACTTCGTGTTGAGACGACCTTCGGGTTCAATGCCTGTTTTAATTAACGGATGCCTGCTTGGGTTAGCATATGTTCTCAACCTCGTGTTGATCCGGCCTTCAGGTTCAATTCCTGTTTTAATTAACGGATGCCTGCTTGGATTAGCAGATGTTCTCAACTTCGTGTTGAGGCAGCCACCGGCATCGATGCCTGATTTAATTAACAGATGCCTTCTTTGATTAGTAGATGTTCTCAACTTCCTACTGAGCCGGCCTTCGGGTTCGATGCCTGTTTTAATTAACGGATGTCTGCTTTGATTAGCAGATGTTCTCAACTTCGTGTTGAGCCGGCCTTCGGGTTCGATGCATGTTTTAATTAACGGATGCCTGGTGGGATTAGCAGATGTTCTCAACTTCGTGTTGAGCGGGCCTTCGGGTTCGATGCCTGTTTTAATTAACGGATGCCTGCCTGGGTTAGCAGATGTTCTCAACTTCGTGGCCTTCGGGTTCGATGACTGTTTTAATTCACGGATGCCTTCTTGGATTAGCAGATGTTCTCAACTTCGTGTTGAGCCGGATTTCGGGTTCGATGCCAGTTTAAATTTAGGGATGCCTTCTGGGATTAGAAAATGTTCTCAACATCGTGTTGATTCGGCCTTCGGGTTTGATGCCTGTTTTAAATAACGGATGCCTGCCTGGGTTAGCAGATGTTTTGAACTTCGTGGCCTTCGGGTTCGATGCTTGTTTTAATTAATAGATGCCTGCTTGGATTACGAATGTTCTCAACCTCGTTTTTATCCAGCCTTTGGGTTCGATGCCTATTTCAATTAACGGATGCCTGCTTGGTTTAGCAGATGTTCTCAACTTCGTCTTGAGCCGGCCTTCGGGTTCGATGCCTGTTTTAATCGACGGATGCATCCTTGGATTAGCAGATGTTCACAACTTCGTCTTGAGACGACCTTCGGGTTTGATGCTTATTTTAATTAATGGATTCCTTCTTGTGTCGAACCAGCCTTCGGGTTCGATGCCTGTTTTAATTAACAAATGCATGCTTGGATTAACAGATGTTCTCAACTTCGTGTTGAGCCGGCCTTCGAGTTCCATGCCTGTTTTAATTAACGGATGCCTGCTTGGCTTAGCAGATGTTCTCAACTTCGTGTTGATCCAGCCTTCAGGTTGAATTCTTGTTTTAATTAACAGATGCCTGCTTGGATTAGTAGATGTTCTCAACTTCGTGTTGAGGCAGCCTCTGACTTCGATGCCTGATTTAATTAACAGAAGCCTTCTTTGATTAGCAGATGTTCTCAACTTCGTGTTGAGTCGACCTTCGGGTTCGATGTTTGTCTTAAGTAACGGATGCCTGCCTGGGTTAGCAGATGTTCTCAACTTTGTGTTGAGCCGGATTTCGGGTTTGATGCCTATTTTAATTTACGGATGCCTTCTTGGATTAGCAGATGTTCTCAACATCGTGTTGAGTCGGCCTTCGGGTTTGATGCCTGTTTTAATTAACGGATGCCTGCCTGGGTTAGCAGATGTTTTCAACTTCGTGGCCTTCGGGTTCGATGCCTGTTTTAATTAATAGATGCCTCCTTGGATTACGAATGTACTCAACCTCGTTTTTATCCAGCCTTTGGGTTCAATGCCTATTTTAATTAACGTATGCCTGCTTGGTTTAGCAGATGTTCTCAACTTCGTCTTGAGCCGGCCTTCGGGTTCGATGCCTATTTTAATCAACGGATGCATCCTTGGATTAGCAGATGTTCTCAACTTCGTCTTGAGACGGCCTTCGGGTTTAATGCTTGTTTTAATTAACGGATTCCTTCTTGGATTAGCAGATGTTCTCAAATTTGTGTCGAACCAACCTTCAGGTTCGATGCCTGTTTTAATTAATAAATCCATGCTTGGATTAACAGATGTTCTCAACTTCGTGTTGAGGGGGCCTTCGGCTTCAATGCCTATTTTAATTAACAAATGCCTTCTTTGATTAGCAGATTTTCTCAACTTTGTGTTGAGCTGGCCTTAGGGTACCATGTCTGTTTTAATTAACAGATGCCTTTTTAGATTAGTAGATATTCTCAACATCGTGTTGACCCGACCTTCAAGTTCGATGCCTGTTTTAATTAACGATTGCCTGCTTGGATTAACAGATGTTCTCAACTTCGTCTTGAGCCGGCCTTCGGGTTCGATGCCTATTTTAATCAAAATGCATCCTTCAAATAGCAGATGTTCTCAACTTCGTCTTGAGATGCCATTCGGGTTTGATGCTTATTTTAATTAATGGATTCCTTCTTTGATTAGCAGATGTTCTCAACTTCGTGTTGAATCGGCCTCGGGTTCGATGCCTGTTTTAATTAACAAATGCATGCTTGGATTAACAGATGTTCTTAACTTCGTTTTGAGCCGACCTTCGGGTTCGATGCCTATTTTAATTAATGGATGCCTGCTTGGGTTAGGAGATGTTCTCAACTTCGTGTTGATTCGGCCTTCAGGTTTAATTCCTATTTTAATTAACGGACGCCTGCTTGGATTAACAGATGTTCTCAACTTCGTGTTTAGGCGACCTCCGGCTTCAATGCCTGTTTTAACTAACAAATTCCTTCTTAGATTAGCAGATGTTCTCAAATTTGTGTTGAGCCGGCCTTCGGGTTTGATGCCTGTTTTAATTGACGGATGCCTGCCTGGGTTAGGAGATGTTCTCAACTTCGTGGCCTTCGGATTTGATGCCTGTTTTAATTAACAGATGCCTGCTTGGATTAGCAAATGTTCTCGACTTCGTATTGAGTCGGCCTTCGGGTTCGATGCCTGTTTTAATTAACGGATGCCTTCTTAGATTAGCAGATTTTCTAAACTTTGTGTTGACCCATACATCAAGTTTGATGCATGTTTTAATTAACGGATGCTTGCTTGGATTAGCAGATGTTCTCAACGTCGTCTTGAGTCGGCTTTCGGGTTTGATGCCTGTTTTAATCAACGGATGCCTCCTTGGATTAGCAGATGTTCTCAACTTCGTCTTGAGCCGGCCTTCGGGTTCTATGCCTATTTTAATTAACGAATGCCTTCTTGGATTAGCAGATGTTCTAAACTTTGTCTTGAGACGGCCTTTGGGTTCGATGCCTGTTTTAATTAACGGATGCTTTCTTGGTTTAGAAGATGTTCTCAACTTCGTGTCAAACCAGCCTTCGGGTTCGATGCCTGTTTTAATTAACAAATGCATGCTTGGATTAAAAGATGTTCTCAACTTCGTGTTGAGCCGACCTTCGGGTTCGATGCCTGTTTTAATTAACGAATGCGTGCTTGGGTTAGCAGATGTTCTCAACCTCGTGTTGATCCGGCCTTCAGGTTCCATTCCTGTTTTAATTAACGGATGCTTGCTTGGATTAGCAGATGTTCTCAACTTCGTGTTGAGGCAGCCTCCGGCTTTGATACCTGATTTAATTAACATATGCCTTCTTTGATTAGCAGATGTTCTCAAGTTCCTGTTGAGCCGGCCTTCGGGTTCGATGCCTGTTTTAATTAACGGATGCCTGCTTTGATTAGCAAATGTTCTCAACTTCCTGTTGAGCCGGCCTTCGGGTTCGATGTCTGTTTTAATTAACGGACGCCTGCTTGGATTAACAGATGTTCTCAACTTCTTGTTTAGGCGACCTCTGGCTTCAATGCCTGTTTTAATTAACAAATGCCTTCTTAGATTAGCAGATGTTCTCAAATTTGTGTTGAGTCGGCCTTCGGGTTCGATGCCTGTTTTAATTAACGGACGCCTTCTTGGATTAGCAGATGTTTTCAACTTCGTGTTGAACCGGGCTTCGGATTCGATGCCTGTTTTAATTAACAGATGCCTGCTTGGATTAACAGATGTTATCTACCTCGTGTTTAGCCGGCCTTCGGGTTCGATGCCTGTTTTAATTAACAAATGCCTGCTTGGATTAACAGATGTTCTCAACATCGTCTTGAGCCGGCCTTCGGGTTCGATGCCAGTTTTAATTAATGGATGCCTTCTTAGATTAGCAAATTTTCTCAACTTCCTGTTAACCCAGACATCAAGTTCGATGCATGTTTTAATTAACAGATGCCTGTTTGGATTAGCATATGTTTTCAACTTCGTGTTGAACCGGCCTTCGGGTTCGATTCCTGTTTTAATTAACGGATGCCTGCCTGGGTTAGGAGATATTCTCAACTTCATGGCCTTCGGGTTCGATGCCTGTTTTAATTAACAGATGCCTGCTTGGATTAGCAGATGTTCTCAACCTCGTGTTGAGCCGGCCTTCGGGTTCGATGCCTATTTTAATTAACGGATGTCTGCTTGGATTAATAGATGTTCTCAAATTCGTCTTGAGCCGGCCTTCGGTTTCGATGCCTGTTTTAATTAACGAATGCCTTCTTAGATTAGTAGATATTCTCAACATCGTGTTGACCCGACCTTCAAGTTCGATGCATGTTATAATTAACGGATGCCTGCTTGGATTAGCAGATGTTCTCAACTTCGTCTTGAGGCGGCCATCGGGTTCGATGCCTATATTAATCAACGGATGCATCCTTCGATTAGCATATGTTCTCAACTTCGTCTTGAGATGGCATTCGGGTTTGATGCTTATTTTGATTAACGAATTCCTTCTTGGATTAGCAGATTTTCTCAACTTTCTGTTGAACCGGCCTCGGGTTCGATTCTTGTTTTAATTAACAAATGCATGCTTGGATTAACAGATGTTCTCAACTTCGTGTTGAGCCGACCTTCGGGTTCGATGCATGTTTTAATTAATAGATGCCTGCTTGGGTTAGCAGATGTTCTCAACTTCGTGTTGATTCGGCCTTCAGGTTTAATTTGTGTTTTAATTAACGGATGCCTGCTTGGATTAGCAGATGTTCTCAACTTCGTGTTGAGGCAGCCTCTGGCTTCGATGCCTTATTTAATTAACAGATGCCTTCTTTGATTAGCAGATGTTCTCAACTTCGTGTTGAGCCGGCCTTCGGGTTCGATGCATGTTTTAATTAAGGGATGCCTGGTGGGATTAGCAGATGTTCTCAACTTCGTGTTGAGCTGGCCTTCGGGTTCGATGCCGGTTTTATTAACGGACGCCTGCCTGGGTTAGCAAATGTTCTCAACTTCGTGGCCTTCGGGTTCGATGACTGTTTTAATTCACGGATACCTTCTTGGATTAGCAGATGTTCTCAACTTCGTGTTGAGTCGGCCTTCTGGTTTGATGCCTGTTTTAATTAACGGATTCCTGCCTGGGTTAGCAGATGTTTTCAACTTCGTGGCCTTCGGGTTCGATGCCTGTTTTAATTAATAGATGCCTGCTTGGATTACGAATGTTCTCAACCTCGTTTTTAGCCAGCCTTTGGGTTCGATGCCTATTTTAATTAACGGATGCCTGCATGGTTTAGCAGATGTTCTCAACTTCGTCTTGAGCCAGCCTTCGGGTTCGATGCCTGTTTTAATCAACGGATGCATCCTTGGATTACCAGATGTTCTCAACTTCGTCTTGAGACGGCCTTTGGGTTTGATGATTGTTTTAATTAACGGATTCCTTCTTGCATTAGCAGATGTTCTCAAATTTGTGTCGAACCAGCCTTCGGGTTCGATGCCTGTTTTAATTGACAAATGCATGCTTAGATTAACAGATGTTCTCAACTTCGTGTTGACCCGGCCTTCCAGTTCGATGCCTGTTTTAATTAACGGATGCCTGCTTGGGTTAGCAGATGTTCTCAACTTCGTGTTGATACCGCCTTCAGGTTCAATTCTTGTTTTAATTAACGGACGCCTGCTTGGATTAGCAGATGTTCTCAACTTTGTGTTGAGGCGGCCTTCGGCTTCAATGCCTGTTTTAATTAACAAATGCCTTTTTTGATTAGCAGATGCTCTCAGCTTCGTGTTGAGCCGGCCTTCGGATTTGATGCCTTTTTTAATTAACGGATGCCTGCCTGGGTTAGCAGATGTTCTCAACTTCGTGGCCTTCGGGTTCGATGTCTGTTTTAATTAACAGATGCCTGCTTGGATTAGCAGATGTTCTCAATCTCGTGTTGAGCCGGCCTTCGGGTTCGATGCCTGTTTTAATTAACGGATGCCTGCTTGGATTAGCAGATGTTCTCAACTTCGTCTTGAGCCGGCCTTCGGGTTCGATGCCTATTTTAATCAACGGATGCAACCTTCGATTAGCAGATGTTCTCAACTTCGTCTTGAGATGGCATTCGGGTTCGATGCCTGTTTTAATTAATGGATGCCTGCTTGGGTTAGCAGATGTTCTAAATTTCGTGTTGATTCAGCCGTTAGGTTTAGTTCCTGTTTTAATTAACGGATACCTGCTTGGATTACCAAATGTTCTCAACTTCGTGTTGAGGCAGCCTCAGGCTTCGATTCCTGTTTTGATTAACAGATGCCTTCTTTGATTAGCAGATGTTCTCAACTTCGTTTTGAGGCGGCATTCGGGTTCGATGTCTGTTTTAATTAACGGACGCCTGCTTGGATTAGCAGATGTTCTCAACTTCGTGTTTAGGCGACCTCGGGCTTCAATGCCTATTTTAATTAACAAATGCCTTCTTTGATTAGCAGATGTTCTCAAATTTGTGTTGAGTCGGCCTTCGGGTTCGATGCCTATTTTAATTAACGGATGCCTGCCTGGGTTAGCAGATGTTCTCAACTTCGTGGCCTTCGGATTCGATGCCTGTTTTAATTAACAGATGCCTGCTTGTATTAGCAGATGTTCTCTACCTCGTGTTGAGCCAGACATCGGGTTCGATGCCTGTTTTAATTAACAAATGCCTGCTTGGATTAAAAGATGTTCTCAACTTCGTGTTGAGCCGGCCTTCGGGTTCGATGCCTGTTTTAATTAACAGATGCCTTCTTAGATTAGCAGATTTTCTCAACTTCTTGTTGACCCAGACATGAAGTTCGATGCATGTTTTAATTAACGGATGCCTGCTTGGATTAGCAGATGTTCTCAACTTAGTCTTGAGTCGGCCTTCGGGTTCGATGCCTGTTTTAATCAACGGATGCATCCTTT
Source organism: Lathyrus sativus (assembly GCA_963859935.3). Taxonomy (NCBI): domain Eukaryota; kingdom Viridiplantae; phylum Streptophyta; class Magnoliopsida; order Fabales; family Fabaceae; genus Lathyrus; species Lathyrus sativus. The sequence goes on from OZ012741.1 coordinate 241,207,957, forward strand.
GATTAGCAGATGTTCTCAACTTCGTCTTGAGACGGCCTTCGGGTTTGACGCATATTTTAATTAATGGATTCCTTCTTGGATTAGCAGATGTTCTCAACTTCGTGTTGAACCGGCCTTCGGGTTCGATGTCTGTTTTAATTAACAAATGCATTCTTGGATTAGCAGATGTTCTCAACTTCGTGTTGAGCCGGCCTTCAGGTTCGATCCCTGTTTTAATTAACGGATGTCTGCTTGGGTTAGCAGATGTTCTCAACTTCGTGTTAATGCGGCCTTCAGGTTCAATTCCTGTTTTAATTAACAGATGCCATCTTTGATTAGAAGAGGTTCTCAACTTCGTGTTGAGCCGACCTTCGGGTTTGATGTCTGTTTTAATTAACGGATGCCTGCTTTGATTAACAGATGTTCTCAACTTTGTGTTGAGCTGGCCTTCGGGTTCGATGCCTGTTTTAATTAACGGATGTCTACTTGGATTAGCAGATGTTCTCAACTTTGTGTTGAGTCGGCCTTCGGGTTCGATGTCTGTTGTAATTAAAGGATGCCTGCCTGGGTTAGCAAATGTTCTCAACTTCGTGGCCTTCGGGTTCGATGTCTATTTTAATTAACGGATGCTTGCTTGGATTAGCAGATGTTCTCAACTTCGACTTGAGACGGCCTTCAGGTTTGATGCCTGTTTTAATCAACGGATGCATCCTTGGATTACCAGATGTTCTCAACTTTGTCTTGAGACGGCCTTCGCGTTTGATGCCTGTTTTAATTAACAGATTCCTTCTTGGATTAGCAGATGTTCTCAACTCCGTATTGAATCGGCCTTTGGGTTCGATGCCTATTTTAATTAACAAATGCATGCTTGGATTAACAGAAGTTCTCAACTTCGTGTTGAGCCGCCCTTCGGGTTCGATGCCTGTTTTAATTAATGGATGCCTGCTTGGGTTAGCAGATGTTCTCAACTTCGTGTTGATCCGGCCTTCCGGTTCAATTCCTGTTTTAACTAACGGATGCCTGCTTGGATTAGCAGATGTTCTCGACTTCGTGTTGAGGTAGCCTCCGGATTCGATGCCTGTTTTAATTAACAGATGCTTTCTTTGATTAACAGATGTTCTCAACTTCGTGCTGAGCTGGCCTTCGAGTTTGAAGTCTGTTTCATATAACGGATTCCTGCTTTGATTAGCAGATGTTCTCAACTTCGTGTTAGGCCGGCCTTCAAGTTCGATGCCTATTTTAATTAACGGATGCCTGCTTGGATTAGCATATATTCTCAACTTCGTGTTGAGCCGGCCTTCGGGTTCGATGCCCGTTTTAATTAACGGATGCCTGCCTGGGTTAGGAGATGTTCTCAACTTCGTGGCCTTCGGGTTCGATGATTGTTTTAATTAACGGATGCCTTCTTGGATTAGCAGATGTTCTCAACTTCGTGTTGAACCGGCTTTCGGGTTCGATGCATGTTTTAATTAGCGGATGCCTTCTTGGATTAGCAGATGTTCTCAACTTCCTATTGACCGACCTTTAGGTTCGATGCCTGTTTTAATTAACGGATGCCTGTGTGGGTTAGCAGACGTTTTCAACATCGTGGCCTTCGGGTTCGATGCCTGTTTTAATTAACAGATGCCTACTTGAAATAGCAGATGTTCTCAACCTCGTGTTGAGCCAGCCTTTTGGTTCGATGCCTGTTTTAATCAACGGATGCCTCCTTGGATTAGCAGATGTTCTCAACTTCGTCTTGAGACGGCCTTCAGGTTCGATGCCTGTTTTAATTAATGGATGCCTTCTTGGATTAGCAGATGTTCTCAACTTCGTGTCGAACCAGTCTTCGGGTTCGATGCCTGTTTTAATTAACAAATGTATGCTTGGATTAACAGATTTTCTCAACTTCGTGTTGAGCCGGCCTTCGGGTTCGATGCCTGTTATAATTAACGGATGTCTGCTTGGGTTAACAGATGTTCTCAACTTGGTGTTGATCCGGCCTTCAGGTTCAATTCTTGTTTTAATTAACGGATGCCTGCTTGGATTAGCAAATGTTCTCAACTTCGTGTTGAGCTGGCCTCCGGCTTCAATGCCTGTTTTAATTAACAGATGCCTTCTTTGATTAGCAGATGTTCTCAACTTTGTGTTGAGCCAGCCTTCAGGTACGATGTCTGTTTTAATTAACGGGTGCCTACTTGGATTAGAAGATGTTCTCAATTTCGTGTAGAACCGGCCTTCGTGTTTGATGTCTATTTTAAATAACTGATGCCTGCTTGGATTAGCAGATGTTCTCAACTTCGTGTTGAGCAGGCCTTCGGGTTCGATGCCTGTTTAAACTAACGGATGCCTGCTTGGATTAGAAGATGTTCTCAAATTCGTTTTGAGCTGACCTTCGGGTTCGATTCCTGTTTTAATTAACAGATTCCTGTTTTGATTAGCAGATGTTCTCAACTTCATATTGAGCCGGCCTTCGGCTTCGATGCATGTTTTAATTAACGGATGCCTGCTCGCATTAGCAGATGTTCTCAACTTCGTGTTGAGCCGGCCTTCGGGTTCGATGCCTGTTTAAATTAACGAATTCATGCATGGATTAGAAGATGTTCTCAAATTCGTTTTGAGCTGACCTTCGGGTTTGATGCCTGTTTTAATTAACAAATTCCTGCTTGGATTAGCAGATGTTCTCAACTTCGTGTTGAGTCGGCCTTCGGGTTCGATGCATGTTTTAATTAAGGGATGCCATCTTGGTTTAGCAGATGTTCTCAACTTCGTGTTGAGCCGGCCTTCGGGTTCGATGACTGTTTAAATTAACGGATTCCTTCTTGGATTAGCGCAGGTTCCCAACTTCGTGTTGAACTGGCCTTCGGGTTCGATGCCTGTTTTAACTAACGGATGCCTGCTTGGATTACCAGATGTTCTCAACTTCGTGTTGTGCCAGCCTTCGGGTTTGATGCCTTTTTGATTAACGGAAGCCTGCTTGGATTAACAGATGTTCTCAACTTCGTGTTGAGCCGACCTTAGGGTTTGATGCCTTTTTAAATTAAAGGATCCCTACTTGGATTAGAAGATGTTCTCAATTTCGTGTTGAACTGGCCTTCATGTTCGATGCCTATTTTAAATAACTGATGCCTGCTTGGATTAGTAGATGTTATCAACTTCGTGTTGAGCAAGCCTTCGGGTTCGATGCCTGTTTAAATTAATGGATGCCTGCTTGGATTAGAAGATGTTCTTTAATTCGTTTTGAGCTGACCTTCGGGTTCGATGCCTGTTTTAATTAACAGATTCCTGTTTTGATTAGCAGATGTTCTCAACTTCGTGTTGAGCCGGCCTTCGGGTTCGATTTATTATTTTAATTAACGGATGCCTGCTCGGATTAGCAGATGTTCTCAACTTCGTGTTGAGCCGGCCTTCAGGTTCGATGCCTGTTTAAATTAACGGATGCCTTCATGGATTAGCGCAGGCTCCCAACTTCGTGTTGAACTGGCCTTCGGGTTCGATGCCTGTTTTAATTAACGGATGCCTGCTTGGATTAGCAGATGTTCTCAACTTCGTGTTGTGCCGGCCTTTGGGTTCGATGCCTTTTTAATTAACGGAAGCCTGCTTGGATTAACAGATGTTCTCAACTTCATGTTGAGCCGACCTTAGGGTTTGATACCTTTTTAAATTAAAGGATCCCTACTTGGATTAGAAGATGTTCTCAATTTCATGTTGAACTGGCCTTCGTGTTCGATGCCTATTTTAAATAACTGATGCCTGCTTGGATTAGTAGATGTTCTCAACTTCGTGTTGAGCAGGCCTTCGGGTTCGATGCCTGTTTAAATTAATGGATGCCTGCTTGGATTAGAAGATGTTCTTTAATTCGTTTTGAGCTGACCTTCGGGTTCGATGCCTGTTTTAATTAACAGATTCCTGTTTTGATTAGCAGATGTTCTCAACTTCGTGTTGAGCCGGCCTTCGGGTTCGATTTATTATTTTAATTAACGGATGCCTGCTCGGATTAGCGGATGTTCTCAACTTCGTGTTGAGCCGGCCTTCAGGTTCGATGCCTGTTTAAATTAACGGATGCCATCATGGATTAGCGCAGGCTCCCAACTTCGTGTTGAACTATCCTTCGGGTTCGATGCCTGTTTTAATTAACGGATGCCTGCTTGGATTAGCAGATGTTCTCAACTTCGTGTTGTGCCGGCCTTCGGGTTCGATGCCTTTTTAATTAACGGAAGCCTGCTTGGATTAACAGATGTTCTCAACTTCGTGTTGAGCCGACCTTAGGGTTTGATACCTTTTTAAATTAAAGGATCCCTACTTGGATTAGAAGATGTTCTCAATTTCATGTTAAACTGGCCTTCGTGTTCGATGCCTATTTTAAATAACTGATGCCTGCTTGGATTAGTAGATGTTCTCAACTTCGTGTTGAGCAGGCCTTCGGGTTCGATGTCTGTTTAAATTAATGGATGCCTGCTTGGATTAGAAGATGTTCTTTAATTCGTTTTGAGCTGACCTTCGGGTTCGATGCCTGTTTTAATTAACAGATTCCTGTTTTGATTAGCAGATGTTCTCAACTTCGTGTTGAGCCGACCTTCGGGTTCGATTTATTAATTTAATTAACGGATGCCTGCTCGGATTAGCAGATGTTCTCAACTTCGTGTTGAGCCGGCCTTCAGGTTCGATGCCTGTTTAAATTAACGGATGCCTTCATGGATTAGCGCAGGCTCCCAAGTTCGTGTTGAACTGTCCTTCGGGTTCGATGCCTGTTTTAATTAACGGATGCCTGCTTGGATTAGCAGATGTTCTCAACTTCGTGTTGTGCCGGCCTTCGGGTTCGATGCCTTTTTAATTAACGGAAGCCTGCTTGGATTAACAGATGTTCTCAACTTCGTGTTGAGCCGACCTTAGGGTTTGATACCTTTTTAAATTAAAGGATCCCTACTTGGATTAGAAGATGTTCTCAATTTCATGTTAAACTGACCTTCGTGTTCGATGCCTATTTTAAATAACTGATGCCTGCTTGGATTAGTAGATGTTCTCAACTTCGTGTTGAGCAGGCCTTCGGGTTCGATGCCTGTTTAAATTAATGGATGCCTGCTTGGATGAGAAGATGTTCTTTAATTCGTTTTGAGCTGACCTTCGGGTTCGATGCCTGTTTTAATTAACAGATTCCTGTTTTGATTAGCAGATGTTCTCAACTTCGTGTTGAGCCGGCCTTCGGGTTCGATTTATTATTTTAATTAATGGATGCCTACTCGGATTAGCAGATGTTCTCAACTTCATGTTAAGCCGGCCTTCAGGTTCGATGCCTGTTTAAATTAACGGATGCCTTCATGGATTAGCGCAGGCTCCCAACTTCGTGTTGAACTGGCCTTCGGGTTCGATGCCTGTTTTAATTAACGGATGCCTGCTTGGATTAGCAGATGTTCTCAACTTCGTGTTGTGCCGGCCTTCGGGTTCGATGCCTTTTTAATAAACGGAAGCCTGCTTGGATTAACAGATGTTCTCAACTTCGTGTTGAGCTGACCTTAGGGTTTGATACCTTTTTAAATTAAAGGATCCCTACATGGATTAGAAGATGTTCTCAATTTCATGTTGAACTGGCCTTCGTGTTCGATGCCTATTTTAAATAACTGATGCCCGCTTGGATTAGTAGATGTTCTCAACTTCGTGTTGAGCAGGCCTTCGGGTTCGATGCCTGTTTAAATTAATGGATGCCTGCTTGGATTAGAAGATGTTCTTTAATTCGTTTTGAGCTGACCTTCGGGTTCGATGCCTGTTTTAATTAACAGATTCCTCTTTTGATTAGCAGATGTTCTCAACTTCTTGTTGAGCCGGCCTTCGGGTTCAATTTATTATTTTAATTAACGGATGCCTGCTCGGATTAGTAGATGTTCTCAACTTCGTGTTGAGCCGGCCTTCGGGTTCGATGCCTGTTTAAATTAACGGATGCCTTCATGGATTAGCGCAGGTTCCCAACTTCGTGTTGAACTGGCCTTCAGGTTCGATGCCTGTTTTAATTAACGGATGCCTGCTTGGATTAGCAGATGTTCTCAACTTCGTGTTGTGCCAGCCTTCGGGTTCGATGCCTTTTTAATTAACGGAAGCCTGCTTGGATTAACAGATGTTCTCATCTTCGTGTTAAGCCGACCTTCAGGTTTGATGCCTTTTTAAATTAAAGGATCCCTACTTGGATTAGAAGATGTTCTCAATTTCGTGTCGAACCGGCCTTCGTGTTTGATGCCTATTTTAAATAACTGATGCCTGCTTGGATTAGCAGATGTTCTCAACTTCGTGTTGAGCAGGCCTTCGGGTTTGATGCCTGTTTAAACTAACGGATTCCTGCTTGGATTAGAAGATGTTCTCAAATTCGTTTTGAGCTGACCTTCGGGTTCGATGCCTGTTTTAATTAACAGATTCCTGTTTGGATTAACAGATGTTCTCAACTTCGTGTTGAGCCGGCCTTCGGCTTCGATGCATGTTTTAATTAACGGATGCCTGCTCGCATTAGCAGATGTTCTCAACTTCGTGTTGAGCCGGCCTTCGGGTTCGATGCCTATTTAAATTAACGAATTCATGCATGGATTAGAAGATGTTCTCAAATTCATTTTGAGCTGACCTTCGGGTTTGATGCCTGTTTTAATTAACAAATACCTGCTTGGATTAGCAGATGTTCTCAACTTCGTGTTGAGTCGGCCTTCGGGTTCGATGCATGTTTTAATTAAGGGATGCCTGCTTGGATTAGCAGATGTTCTCAACTTCGTGTTGAGCCGGCCTTCGTGTTCGATGACTATTTAATTTAACGGATTCCTTCTAGATTAGCGCAGGTTCCCAACATCGTGTTGAACTGGCCTACGGGTTCGATACCTGTTTTAACTAACGGATGCCTGCTTGGATTAGTAGATGTTCTCAACTTCGTGTTGTGCCGGTCTTCGGGTTTGATGCCTTTTTAATTAACGGAAGCCTGCTTGGATTAACAGATGTTCTCAACTTCGTATTGAGCCAACCTTAGGGTTTGATGCCTTTTTAAATTAAAGGATCCCTACTTGGATTATAAGATGTTCTCAATTTCGTGTTGAACTGGCCTTCGTGTTCGATGCCTATTTTAAATAACTGATGCCTGCTTGGATTAGCAGATGTTCTCAACTTCGTGTTGAGCAGGCCTTCGGGTTCGATGCCTGTTTAAATTAACGGATGCCTTCTTGGATTAGAAGATGTTCTTTAATTCGTTTTGAGCTGACCTTCGGGTTCGATGCCTGTTTTAATTAACAGATTCCTGTTTTGATTAGCAGATGTTCTCAACTTCGTGTTGAGTCGGCCTTCGGGTTCGATTTATTATTTTAATTAACGGATGCCTGCTCGGATTAGCAGATGTTCTCAACTTCGTGTTGAGCCGGCCTTCGGGTTCGATGCCTTTTTAAATTAACGGATGCCTTCTTGGATTAGCACAGGTTGCCAACTTCGTGTTGAACAGGCCTTCGGGTTCGATGCCTATTTTAATTTACGGATGCCTGCTTGGATTAGCAGATGTTCTCAACTTCGTGTTGTGCCGGCCTTCGTGTTCGATGCCTTTTTAATTAACGGAAGCCTGCTTGGATTAACAGATGTTCTCATCTTCGTGTTGAGACGACCTTCGGGTTTGATGCCTGTTTAAACTAACGGATTCCTGCTTGGATTAGAAGATGTTCTCAATTTCGTGTTGAACCGGCCTTCCTGTTCGATGCCTATTTTAAATAACTGATGCCTGCTTGGATTAGCAGATGTTCTCAAGTTCGTGTTGAGCAGGCCTTCGGGTTCGATGCCTGTTTAAATTAACGGATGCCTGCTTGGATTAGAAGATGTTCTCAAATTCGTTTTGAGCTGTCCTTAGGGTTCGATGCCTGTTTTAATTAACAGATTCCTGTTTGGATTAGCAGATGTTCTCAACTTCGTGTTGAGCCGGCCTTCGGCTTCGATGCATGTTTTAATTAACGGTTGCCTGCTCGGATTAGCAGATGTTCTTAACTTCGTGTTGAGCCGGCCTTCGGGTTCGATGCCTGTTTAAATTAACAGATGCCTGCTTGGATTAGAAGATGTTCTCAAATTCGTTTGGAGCTGACCTTCGGGTTCGATGCCTGTTTTAATTAACAGATTCCCGTTTTGATTAGCAGATGTTCTCAACATCATGTTGAGCCGGCCTTCGGGTTCGATTTATGTTTTAATTAACGGATCCCTGCTCGGATTAGCAGATGTTCTCAACTTCGTGTTGAGCCGGCCTTCGGGTTCGATGCCTGTTTAAATTAACGTAAGCCTGCTTGGACTAGAAGATGTTCTCAAATTCGTTTTGAGCTGAGCATCGGGTTCGATGCCTATTTTAATTAACATATTCCTGTTTGGATTAGCAGATTTTCTCAACTTCGTGTTTAACCGGCCTTCGGGTTCGATGCATGTTTTAATTAACGGATGCCTGCTCCGATTAGCAGATGTTCTCAACTTCGTGTTGAGCTGGCCTTCGGGTTCGATGCCTGTTTAAATTAACGGATTCCTGCTTGGATTAGAAGATGTTCTCAAATTCGTTTTGAACTGACCTTCGGGTTCGATGCCTGTTTTAATTAATAAATTCCTGTTTGGATTAGCAGATGTTCTCAACTTCGTGTTGAACCGGACTTCGGGTTCGATGCATGTTTTAATTAACGGATGCCTGCTTGGATTAGCAGTTGTTCTCAACTTTGTGTTGAGTCGGCCATCAGGTTCGATACATGTTTTAATTAACGGATTCCTACTTAGATGGATTAGTGACAGGTTTAGCACCCCTCACGTCCATCGTACTCGATGGAATCCACGCTTGTTGTGTTTATTTGACGGGTTTATTACATCTATCTACACTAAAGGTCTGGTCTAAAGAGAAAAGAAAATGACTCGGCAAAGTATCGCACTTTATGCCTACGTATTCCCGTCTGGAACGAGAAATCAGAGTCAACGTAGTTCGAATAACTACGGGTGATGGGGGAAGGTGTATCGCCAATACGTCAGTATTATGCCTACGTACTCTCAACAGGTATGAGAGATCAGAGCTTACGTAGTTCGGGATAGTACGAATTACGGGTGTTTAGATTCATCTGTTTTTTCGAGTAGGGTTAACAAACAGTTCCAGCAGTTTGGCGTACGCAGCTCGACCCTTGGAGACTTAGGCGTTACCGTTTGCGGTAGAACTAGGATTTAACGACACTCTTTTCTTCAGAAAAGCTTTCCTTTGAATTACGGGCCCACGGGGCAAAAAGGTTTGAAGTTTGTTTTCTGTCTTTTACAGAAGAACTGTTTTTTATGGACGTTTGCAACCAATATCGGACTAGAGACTATGACCTGAGAGTGAATGCGTCACATGTCAACCAAAGGGTGCCATACTAAACATCCAGACTGTTGAAAAGAAACTCTCCAACAATCCTTTCTCAGATAGCTTAAGGCTCGTAATGTACGACGTCAGTTAACCTTTATTACTGTATTTTGATTTGTTTTGATATGAGAAGAGAGAACGAACAGGCTCAACTACGGGGAAACTATCAAGTCCTAATGTTGTCATGCCAAGGATTCATCCTATGACTGAGGTTTGAAGCAGGGAACTCCTAGAAGTTGTCATGCATAAGTTTCAACCTAAAGTTCTAATCATCACTTCCTTATCAGAGGAAGTGAGATTCCTAGGGGATCATGTCAATGTAAACAGAAACAGATAAAGCATCAGCTTAAACAGTAAACAGATATACAGTAAAATGCATGCAATGGAAGTGAGGGAGGAAGTGTGTGTGGGACATCATCCTCCACAAGCTCATCTCGACCTCAAGCCAAGTATGAATAACTGCAAACATAAAGGAAAATAGAATGCCATCAAGCAAATCACAAACCACACAGACAAGGGAGCGGAGCTCTACCGAATACCAGCAAGCAAAGCCATACAGTACCAATACAAACATAGGGAGCAACTCAACCTCTAGTGCAATCATGCTCCTAGCTTAAAACAATTTAAACATTAACTTATTCTAATGCATCAAGCAAATCACACAAGTCACATCAATTCAATTGCACAGAAAGAAAACAGACAGGAAAGCAGATCAACAGCTTCCACAGCTTCACAGCAAAGCAATCCTCTGACAGCAGTTCAGTCCTCAGTCTGAAACTGTTCTTAAAGGCTCTCCTCTTCATGGGAATGAAATGTACTCCATCTTCAAGCTTAAGTCTTCAATAGGCTCCACCAAGAATGAAGAGAATCAATAAGATGGTTGTTTGATAATGGGAAGCAGACAGGAAACCAAAGGAATCCTATCTGACACTCAACCAGTCATCAGAGAAAGGCATCCTCAAAAGTTCTACTCATTGTAAATGTCACACATCCCTCCAAAGGAGAGATGAGACTTTAACATGAGGACTTTGAATCATAGGATGAGAATGGAATGGGAACAAAACCAACCATTACTTGAAGAAATATCTATTTCTAAAGCTCTCTCCTAAAGCCCTAATTTCCTAAGCTACACAAAGCTAACAAAAAGGAAGGGAAAAATCCAATCCAAGCTCCACCAGCCACTTCACACAAGCTTCATCAAGTCCATGATATCTTCCAATGAGATCCAGAAGCCCACTATGCAAGGAAGCCTAACTTTGAGTCCATTCCACATCAATCACCAAAATTGAAACACCAAATGAACAAACAAGTACAATATTCTATCAAAAATACCAAAACACATTCTAAAAATCTGATTATTTTTCTATGGGAACATGCATTCACTAATAACCTATAGTTAAACAATCAGGACCTAGTTCAATCTCTAAGTCCTCCAATAAAATCCTAAGTTGAAAGGTATCACTAAAGAGATCCACTAAAAATCACTCCTAAACAACTATACTAAAAGCATTTTTAAAATCATTTAAAAATCATGATAAAAATCACAAGGCAACATCAATGTGCATATAACAACAATCAAAAAGAATGAAAAGTTTATCTCATGCTAAAAGTCATCAATGAAATCAATCAAAAGGAAAGGCTATGTTATGAACATGTTAAGACTAGCCTAAGTATTAATTCGATCTAAAATACCAAAACTAATTCTAAAATCCTAGGAAAATTTCTAGGGGAACCTAAGCATGTTAGATATCTATAGTAGAAAATCCAGAGCCTAAAACTATGCTTAAAGGCACTAAAGAAATAACACACCAAAAGTGGTCAAAAGGGAAATCAAGCGGGGAAGCCTTTAAAGATCTAGTTCAAAACAGAACCTATAGCTACCTAAAAATTACCCTAAAATTTTCTGGGAATTCCTTAATATGTCTAGAACAAACCAGCAAAGAATTAGGTCCAAATTCTATACTAATCTCCAGAACAAAAATCGGCAAGAAACTATGCAGTTTTTGACATTTTATTATCCAACTAAAGGAGAAAAACAAAATCAAATTGAAAATTAAACGAAACTAAAATCCAATTGCGCACAAAGATCATAGACATGATAAATGTCATCCACGAATTTTTTCTTGTTTTTCTAAGCATTCTTCCTATTTTATATGAATTAAAATCAAACAGCACACAAAACAGAATTTTAATGCCATTAAAAAACAACAATCAAATGGTTAAATTAAATCGGAATACCAGCCTACGGATCAGAGATTTGATCCGGTGATCGTTGATCAAGTGAATTTACAAAGATCCGAACAAGATTATATGGGAAACTTCAAGATCCACAATAATTCTTGCAAGAAGATGAAGATCGAACACTTCGAATCCGAATTGCTCTGAATAAGTGCTTCCAACTTACACTCCAATATCCAACTTCAATTTGCACGAAAATTGATTATGAATCTTGATCTGATAATGATGATGACTGAAGGTTTATGCTCAATATTCCATTGATTTCAATGAAAAATCAATGGATCCAACGACAAGGAGCTATGGGTGAGGGTTTGGAGAATGAAGAAAATTGAGAGAATTGAGAGAGTGGGAGAATTCTTGAAAATGAAAAATGAAAATTGTGAGGAGTTTTTTTCTTTTGGTTTTGGAGTAGATCCCTTAAGTACTCCTTAGGCTTGGATCCCAAGGTAAGGTTTGGACTTTGGCTTGTGAAAATTGGTTTGGAGCTTAATGGTATGATTTTGAGATGTGTAGCTTATTCATGAAGTCACAAATAGGAACACCATGAACCAAGCCCCAAATGAAAATTCTAATAATACCAAAATGTTTATAATATCATTTCCAATCAAAATGAGTACAAATTTGGCTTGAAATCATTCAATTACCAATTGTTTTGAATTTTTCCCTTTTAAATCATTAAAATGGTCTTTTTGTGAAATTTCTTCAACCAATGCTTGTTCTAATCCATATCAATGGACTCTTGATACTTGGATAAGCTAAAAACATCATTTTGAGCAACTTTCATATTGAACAAAAATCCATTTGAAGCTTGCAAGATGATGAAATTGACCTATGATTCAACATGACCTGAAATGTCCAAATACCCAAAACACCCTTGACTTATCAAAGCCATCACTTGAGTTCTACAAATACAATCATGGACTTCTAGTACTATTTAGAAAGCTAATAAATAAGGAACAACATTCATGTTGACCAAAAGTTCATAGGAATCATCCTTCTAGGGCAAAAGTGTCATGCAAGTTGGGTAACTTTCAAGCTCCAAATTCACATGCCTCGGATGACTTGTAACTTGTCTGGCTCATAACTTGAGTTCTATAAACCCTATCAAGGACTTATAGTACTCAAATTAAAGCTAAGATCATGCCCTACAACAATAATGTTGGGGTCAAGATGAGATGACAATCATATCTTGAGTTAAATAGTCTTTAAGTCAGGGGTCAAGCCAGAGGATTTTACACTGTCAAGTCTTAGAAACCCTAGCCTGAAACTTCTCAAACTCTTCAATCATGATGAGTTAACCTTGGAATCATCCTTATAACATCTTAATGCATCAATCCATGATCACATGGCTCTTGGATTAGGTCTCAACCTTCTTCAAATCATCAGTTGACTTAGGGTTGACCCAGTCAAACAATTGCTGCAGCACTCATGGCTGAGCCTTCTTAATCTTGCCCAATGACCTGTCTAGGCCTCAAAGTGATCTTCAACACTTCTCATGAGCTCTATCAAGACCTCTAGTCCATCCTCATGGCTTCAGAATCATCTGATGGATTTCCACAACTCTCAAGTTAGGAGACACACCCTCTTGGTTTCAATCACTCTCTCTGTGGATCTTTTAACTTCTCTAGTAAGGATATCAACCCTTGAACACCTAATAACCTTCTTAGCTAGCCTCACAGTCTTGTATAGCTCTTGATTGGTAATCATACCTCTTAATCTCCTGCATACATGTCAATGAAATGCAAATGATAATGCTAATGTGAATGAAATGAAACATAAGCTAGGTGAAGAAAATTTGGGCAAATTTTGGGGTGCAACAGTCGTCCTTCGGGTTCGATGCTTGATCAAATTAACGGATGCCTGGTTGGATTAGCAGATTATCTAAACTTTGTGTTGAGCTGGCCTTCGGGTTTGATGCCTGTTTTAATTAACGGAAGCCTGCTAGGATAAGCAGATGTTCTCAACTTCGTGTTGAACCGGCCTTCGGGTTCGATGCCTGTTTTAATTAACGGATGCATGCTTGGATTAGAAGATGTTCTCAACTTCGTATTGAACCGGCCTTCGAGTTCGATGCTTGTTTTAATTATTGGATGCTTGCTTGGATTAGATGATGTTCTCAACTTCGTGTTGAGCAAGCCTTCAGGCTAGATGCATGTTTTAATTAACGGATGCCTACTCGGATTAGCAGATGTTCTCAACTTCGTGTTGAGCCGGCCTTCGGGTTCGATGCCTGTTTTAAATAATGGATGCCTGCTTGGATTAGATGTTCTAAACTTCGTGTTGAGTTGGTATTCAGGCTAGATGCCTTTTTTAATTTACGGATTCCTTATTGGATTAGTAGACGTTCTCCACATCATGTAGAGCCGACCTTCGGTTTCGATGCCGAATTAATTTAACAAATGCCTGCTTGGATTAGCAGATTTTCTCAACTTCATGTTGAGCCGGCCTTCGGGTTCGATGCCTAATTAATTTAACGGATGCCTGCTTGGATTAGAAGATGTTCCCAACTTCGTGTTGAGCCGGCCTTTTGATTCGATGCCTGTTTAAATTAATGGATGTCTGCATGGATTAGAAGATGTTCTAAACTTCTTGTTGAGCCGGCCTTCGGGTTCGATGCTTGTTAAAATTAATGGATGCCTGCTCGGATTAGTAAATGTTCTCAACTTCGTGTTGAGCCGGCCTTTGGGTTTGATGCCTAATTAATTTAACGGATGCCTGCTTGGATTAGCAGATGTTCTCAACTTCGTGTTGAGCCGGCCTTTTGATTCGACGCCTGTTTAAATTAACGGATGTCTGCATGGATTAGAAGATGTTCTAAACTTCGTGTTGAGCCGGCCTTCGGGTTCGATGCCTGTTTAAATTAACGGATGCCTGCTTGGATTAGTAAATGTTCTCAACTTCGTGTTGAGCCGGCCTTCGGGTTCGATGCCTATTTAAATTAACGGATGCCTGCTTGGATTAGAAGATGTTCTCAACTTCGTTTTGAGCTTGTCTTCGGGTTCGATGCCTGTTTTAATTAACGGATGCCTGCTTGGATTAGAAGATGTTCTCAACTTCGTGTTGAGCGGGCCTTCGGGTTTGATGCATGTTTTAATTAACGGATGCCTGCTTGGATTAAGCAGATGTTCTAAACTTCGTGTTGAGTCGGCCTTCGGGTTTGATGCTTGATTAAATTAACGGATGCCTGCTTGGATTAGCAGATGTTCTAAACTTCATGTTGAGCTGGCCTTCGGGTTCGATGCCTGTTTTAATTAACGGAAGCCTGCTTGGATAAGAAGATGTTCTCAACTTCGTGTTGAGCCGGCCTTCTGGTTCGATGCCTATTATAGATAACGGATGCATGCTTGGATTAGAAGATGTTCTCAACTTCGTGTTGAACCGACCTTCGAGTTCGATGCTTGTATTAATTATCGGATGCTTGCTTGGATTAGCAGATGTTCTCAACATCGTGTTGAGCAAGCCTTCGGGCTAGATGCATGTTTTAATTAACGGATGCCTACTCGGATTAGCAGATGTTCTCAACTTCGTGTTGAGCCGGCCTTCGGGTTCTGTGCCTTTTTTAAATAATGGATGCCTGCTTGGATTAGATGTTCTAAACTTCCTGTTGAGTTGGCATTCGGGCTAGATGCCTCTTTTAATTTACGGATTCCTGATTGGATTAGTAGACGTTCTCGACATCATGTAGAGCCGACCTTCGGTTTCGATGCCGAATCAATTTAACAAATGCCTGCTTGGATTAGCAGATGTTCTCAACTTCATGTTGAGCCGACCTTCGGGTTCGATGCCTAATTAATTTAACGGATGCCTGCGTGGATTAGAAGATGTTCGCAACATCGTGTTGAGCCGGCCTTTTGATTCGACGCCTATTTAAATTAACGGATGTCTGCATGGATTAGAAGATGTTCTAAACTTCGTGTTGAGCCGGCCTTCGGGTTCGATGCCTGTTTAAATTAACGGATGCCTGCTTGGATTAGTAAATGTTATCAACTTCGTGTTGAGCCGGCTTTCGGGTTCGATGCCTATTTAAATTAACGGATGTCTTCTTGGATTAGAAGATGTTCTCAACTTCGTGTTGAGCCGGCCTTCGGGTTCGATGCCTGTTTTAAATAATGGATGCCTGCTTGGATTAGATGTTCTAAACTTCGTGTTGAGTTGGTATTCAGGCTAGATGCCTTTTTTAATTTACGGATTCCTTATTGGATTAGTAGACGTTCTCCACATCATGTAGAGCCGACCTTCGGTTTCGATGCCGAATTAATTTAACAAATGCCTGCTTGGATTAGCAGATTTTCTCAACTTCATGTTGAGCCGGCCTTCGGGTTCGATGCCTAATTAATTTAACGGATGCCTGCTTGGATTAGAAGATGTTCCCAACTTCGTGTTGAGCCGGCCTTTTGATTCGATGCCTGTTTAAATTAATGGATGTCTGCATGGATTAGAAGATGTTCTAAACTTCTTGTTGAGCCGGCCTTCGGGTTCGATGCTTGTTAAAATTAATGGATGCCTGCTCGGATTAGTAAATGTTCTCAACTTCGTGTTGAGCCGGCCTTTGGGTTTGATGCCTAATTAATTTAACGGATGCCTGCTTGGATTAGCAGATGTTCTCAACTTCGTGTTGAGCCGGCCTTTTGATTCGACGCCTGTTTAAATTAACGGATGTCTGCATGGATTAGAAGATGTTCTAAACTTCGTGTTGAGCCGGCCTTCGGGTTCGATGCCTGTTTAAATTAACGGATGCCTGCTTGGATTAGTAAATGTTCTCAACTTCGTGTTGAGCCGGCCTTCGGGTTCGATGCCTATTTAAATTAACGGATGCCTGCTTGGATTAGAAGATGTTCTCAACTTCGTTTTGAGCTTGTCTTCGGGTTCGATGCCTGTTTTAATTAACGGATGCCTGCTTGGATTAGAAGATGTTCTCAACTTCGTGTTGAGCGGGCCTTCGGGTTTGATGCATGTTTTAATTAACGGATGCCTGCTTGGATTAAGCAGATGTTCTAAACTTCGTGTTGAGTCGGCCTTCGGGTTTGATGCTTGATTAAATTAACGGATGCCTGCTTGGATTAGCAGATGTTCTAAACTTCATGTTGAGCTGGCCTTCGGGTTCGATGCCTGTTTTAATTAACGGAAGCCTGCTTGGATAAGAAGATGTTCTCAACTTCGTGTTGAGCCGGCCTTCTGGTTCGATGCCTATTATAGATAACGGATGCATGCTTGGATTAGAAGATGTTCTCAACTTCGTGTTGAACCGACCTTCGAGTTCGATGCTTGTATTAATTATCGGATGCTTGCTTGGATTAGCAGATGTTCTCAACATCGTGTTGAGCAAGCCTTCGGGCTAGATGCATGTTTTAATTAACGGATGCCTACTCGGATTAGCAGATGTTCTCAACTTCGTGTTGAGCCGGCCTTCGGGTTCTGTGCCTTTTTTAAATAATGGATGCCTGCTTGGATTAGATGTTCTAAACTTCCTGTTGAGTTGGCATTCGGGCTAGATGCCTCTTTTAATTTACGGATTCCTGATTGGATTAGTAGACGTTCTCGACATCATGTAGAGCCGACCTTCGGTTTCGATGCCGAATCAATTTAACAAATGCCTGCTTGGATTAGCAGATGTTCTCAACTTCATGTTGAGCCGACCTTCGGGTTCGATGCCTAATTAATTTAACGGATGCCTGCTTGGATTAGAAGATGTTCGCAACATCGTGTTGAGCCGGCCTTTTGATTCGACGCCTATTTAAATTAACGGATGTCTGCATGGATTAGAAGATGTTCTAAACTTCGTGTTGAGCCGGCCTTCGGGTTCGATGCCTGTTTAAATTAACGGATGCCTGCTTGGATTAGTAAATGTTATCAACTTCGTGTTGAGCCGGCTTTCGGGTTCGATGCCTATTTAAATTAACGGATGTCTTCTTGGATTAGAAGATGTTCTCAACTTCGTTTTGAGCTGGTCTTTGGGTTCGATGCCTGTTTTAATTAACGGATGCCTGCTTGGATTAGAAGATGTTCTCAACTTTGTGTTGAGCGGGCCTTCGGGTTCGATGCATGTTTTAATTAACGGATGCCTGCTTTGATTAAGCAGATGTTCTCAACTTCGTGTTGAGTCAGCCTTCGGGTTTGATGCTTGATTAAATTAACAAATGCCTGCTTGGATTAGCAGATGTTCTAAACATCGTGTTGAGCTGGACTTCGGGTTCGATTCCCGTTTTAATTAACGGAAGCCTGCTTGGATAAGAAGAGATTCTCAACTTCGTGTTGAGCCGGCCTTCGGGTTCGATGCCTGTTTTAATTAACGGATGCATGCTTGGATTAAAAGATGTTCTCAACTTCGTGTTGAACCGACCTTCGAGTTCGATGCTTGTTTTAATTATCGGATGCTTGCTTGGATTAGCAGATGTTCTCAACTTCGTGTTGAGCAAGCCTTCGGGCTAGATGCATGTTTTAATTAACGGATGCCTACTCGGATTAGCAGATGTTCTCAACTTCGTGTTGAGCCGGCCTTCGGGTTCGATGCCTGTATTAAATAATGGATGCCTGCTTGGATTAGATGTTCTAAACTTCGTGTTGAGTTGGTATTCAGGCTAGATGCCTTTTTTAATTTACGGATTCCTTATTGGATTAGTAGACGTTCTCCACATCATGTAGAGCCGACCTTCGGTTTCGATGCCGAATTAATTTAACAAATGCCTGCTTGGATTAGCAGATGTTCTCAACTTCATGTTGAGCCGGCCTTCGGGTTCGATGCCTAATTAATTTAACGGATGCCTGCTTGGATTAGAAGATGTTCCCAACTTCGTGTTGAGCCGGCCTTTTGATTCGATGCCTGTTTAAATTAATGGTTGTCTGCATGGATTAGAAGATGTTCTAAACTTCTTGTTGAGCCGGCCTTCGGGTTCGATGCTTGTTAAAATTAATGGATGCCTGCTCGGATTAGTAAATGTTCTCAACTTTGTGTTGAGCCGGCCTTTGGGTTTGATGCCTAATTAATTTAACGGATGCCTGCTTGGATTAGCAGATGTTCTCAGCTTCGTGTTGAGCCGGCCTTTTGATTCGACGCCTGTTTAAATTAACGGATGTCTGCATGGATTAGAAGATGTTCTAAACTTCGTGTTGAGCCGGCCTTCGGGTTCGATGCCTGTTTAAATTAACGGATGCCTGCTTGGATTAGTAAATGTTCTCAACTTCGTGTTGAGCCGGCCTTCGGGTTCGATGCCTGTTTAAATTAACGGATGCCTGCTTGGATTAGAAGATGTTCTCAACTTCGTTTTGAGCTGGTCTTCGGGTTCGATGCCTGTTTTAATTAACGGATGCCTGCTTGGATTAGAAGATGTTCTCAACTTCGTGTTGAGCGGGCCTTCGGGTTTGATGCATGTTTTAATTAACGGACGCCTGCTTGGATTAAGCAGATGTTCTAAACTTCGTGTTGAGTCGGCCTTCGGGTTTGATGCTTGATTAAATTAACGGATGCCTGCTTGGATTAGCAGATGTTCTAAACTTCGTGTAGAGCTGGCCTTCGGGTTCGATGCCTGTTTTAATTAACGGAAGCCTGCTTGGATAAGAAGATGTTCTCAACTTCGTGTTGAGCCGGCCTTCTGGTTCGATGCCTATTATAGATAACGGATGCATGCTTGGATTAGAAGATGTTCTCAACTTCGTGTTGAACCGACCTTCGAGTTCGATGCTTGTATTAATTATCGGATGCTTGCTTGGATTAGCAGATGTTCTCAACATCGTGTTGAGCAAGCCTTCGGGCTAGATGCATGTTTTAATTAACGGATGCCTACTCGGATTAGCAGATGTTCTCAACTTCGTGTTGAGCCGGCCTTCGGGTTCGATGCCTTTTTTAAATAATGGATGCCTGCTTGGATTAGATGTTCTAAACTTCCTGTTGAGTTGGCATTCGGGCTAGATGCCTCTTTTAATTTACGGATTCCTGATTGGATTAGTAGACGTTCTCGACATCATGTAGAGCCGACCTTCGGTTTCGATGCCGAATCAATTTAACAAATGCCTGCTTGGATTAGAAGATGTTCTCAACTTCATGTTGAGCCGACCTTCGGGTTCGATGCCTAATTAATTTAACGGATGCCTGCTTGGATTAGAAGATGTTCGCAACATCGTGTTGAGCCGGCCTTTTGATTCGACGCCTATTTAAATTAACGGATGTCTGCATGGATTAGAAGATGTTCTAAACTTCGTGTTGAGCCGACCTTCGGGTTCGATGCCTGTTTAAATTAACGGATGCCTGCTTGGATTAGTAAATGTTATCAACTTCGTGTTGAGCCGGCTTTCGGGTTCGATGCCTATTTAAATTAACGGATGTCTTCTTGGATTAGAAGATGTTCTCAACTTCGTTTTGAGCTGGTCTTTGGGTTCGATGCCTGTTTTAATTAACGGATGCCTGCTTGGATTAGAAGATGTTCTCAACTTTGTGTTGAGCGGGCCTTCGGGTTCGATGCATGTTTTAATTAACGGATGCCTGCTTTGATTAAGCAGATGTTCTCAACTTCGTGTTGAGTCAGCCTTCGGGTTTGATGCTTGATTAAATTAACGAATGCCTGCTTTGATTAGCAGATGTTCTAAACATCGTGTTGAGCTGGACTTCGGGTTCGATTCCCGTTTTAATGAACGGAAGCCTGCTTGGATAAGAAGAGATTCTCAACTTTGTGTTGAGCCGGCCTTCGGGTTCGATGCCTGTTTTAATTAACGGATGCATGCTTGGATTAAAAGATGTTCTCAACTTCGTGTTGAACCGACCTTCGAGTTCGATGCTTGTTTTAATTATCGGATGCTTGCTTGGATTAGCAGATGTTATCAACTTCGTGTTGAGCAAGCCTTCGGGCTAGATGCATGTTTTAATTAACGGATGCCTACTCGGATTAGCAGATGTTCTCAACTTCTTGTTGAGCCAACCTACGGGTTCGATGCCTAATTAATTTAACGGATGCCTGCTTGGATTAGAAGATGTTCCCAACATCTTGTTGAGCCGGCCTTTTGATTCGATACCTGTTTAAATTAACGGATGTCTGCATGGATTAGAAGATGTTCTAAACTTCGTGTTGAGCCGGCCTTCGGGTTCGATGCCTGTTTAAATTAACGGATGCCTGCTTGGATTAGAAGATGTTCTCAACTTCGTTTTGAGCTGGTCTTTGGGTTCAATGCCTGTTTTAATTAACGGATGCCTGCTTGGATTAGAAGATGTTCTCAACTTCGTGTTGAGCGGGCCTTCGGGTTCGATTCATGTTTTAATTAACGGATGCCTGCTTGGATTAAGCAGATGTTCTCAACTTCGTGTTGAGTCGGCCATCGGGTTTGATGCTTGAATAAATTAACGAATGCCTGCTTGGATTAGCAGATGTTCTAAACTTCGTGTTGAGCTGGCCTTCGGGTTCGATTCCCGTTTTAATTAACGGAAGCCGGCTTGGATAAGAAGAGATTCTCAACTTCGTGTTGAGCCGGCCTTCGGGTTCGATGCCTGTTTTAATTAACGGATGCATGCTTGGATTAGAAGATGTTCTCAACTTCGTGTTGAACCGACCTTCGAGTTTGATGCTTGTTTTAATTATCGAATGCTTGCTTGGATTAGCAGATGTTCTCAACTTCGTGTTGAGCAAGCCTTCCGGCTAGATGCATGTTTTAATTAACGGATGCCTACTCAGATTAGCAGATGTTCTCAACTTCGTGTTGAGCCGGCCTTCGGGTTCGATGCCTTTTTTAAATAATGGATGCCTGCTTGGATTAGATGTTCTAAACTTCCTGTTGAGTTGGCATTCGGGCTAGATGCCTTTTTTAATTTACGGATTCCTGATTGGATTAGTAGACGTTCTCGACATCATGTAGAGCCGACCTTCGGTTTCGATGCCGAATCAATTTAACAAATTCCTGCTTGGATTAGCAGATGTTCTCAACTTCATGTTGAGCCGACCTTCGGGTTCGATGCCTAATTAATTTAACGGATGCCTGCTTGGATTAGAAGATGTTCTCAACATCGTGTTGAGCCGGCCTTTTGATTCGACGCCTGTTTAAATTAACAGATGTCTGCATGAATTAGAAGATGTTCTAAACTTCGTGTTTAGCCGGCCCTCGAGTTCGATGCCTGTTTAAATTAACGGATGCCTGCTCGGATTAGTAAATGTCCTCAACTTTGTGTTGAGCCGGCCTTCGCGTTCGATGCCTAATTAATTTAACGGATGCCTGCTTGGATTAGAAGATGTTCTTAACTTCGTGTTGAGCGGGCCTTCGGGTTCGATGCCTGTTTAAATTAACGGATGTCTGCATTGATTAGAAGATGTTCTAAACTTCGTGTTGAGCCGGCCTTCGGGTTCGATGCCTGTTTAAATTAACGAATGCCTGCTTGTATTAGTAAATGTTCTCATCTTCATTTTGAGCTGGTCTTCGGGTTCGATGCCTGTTTTAATTAACAGATGCCTGCTTGGATTAGAAGATGTTCTCAACTTCGTGTTGAGCGGGCCTTCGGGTTCGATGCATGTTTTATTTAACGGATGTCTGCTTGGATTAAGCAGATGTTCTCAACTTCGTGTTGAGTCGGCCTTCGGGTTTGATGCATGATTAAATTAACGAATGCCTGCTTCGATTAGCAGATGTTCTAAACTTCGTGTTGAGCTGGCCTTCGGGTTCGATTCCCGTTTTAATTAACGGAAGCCGGCTTGGATAAGAAGAGATTCTCAACTTCGTGTTGAGCCGGCCTTCGGGTTCGATGCCTGTTTTAATTAACGGATGCATGCCTGGATTAGAAGATGTTCTCAACTTCGTGTTGAACCGACCTTCGAGTTCGATGCTTGTTTTAATTATCGGATGCTTGCTTGGATTAGCAGATGTTCTCAACTTCGTGTTGAGCAAGCCTTCGGGCTAGATGCATGTTTTAATTAACGGATGCCTACTCGGATTAGCAGATGTTCTCAACTTCGTGTTGAGTCGGCCTTCGGGTTCGATGCCTTTTTTAAATAATGGATGCCTGCTTAGATTAGATGTTCTAAACTTCCTGTTGAGTTGGCATTCGGGCTAGATGCCTTTTTTAATTTACGGATTTCTGATTGGATTAGTAGACGTTCTCGACATCATGTAGAGCCGACCTTCGGTTTCGATGCCGATTTAATTTAACAAATGCCTGCTTGGATTAGCAGATGTTCTCAACTTCATGTTGAGCCGACCTTCGGGTTCGATGCCTAATTAATTTAACGGATGCCTGCTTGGATTAGAAGATGTTCCCAACATCGTGTTGAGCCGGCCTTTTGATTCGATACCTGTTTAAATTAACGGATGTCTGCATGGATTAGAAGATGTTCTAAACTTCGTGTTGAGCCGGCCTTCGGGTTCGATGCTTGTTTAAATTAACGGATGCCTGCTCGGATTAGTAAATGTTCTCAACTTTTTGTTGAGCCGGCCTTCGGGTTCGATGCCTAATTAATTTAACGGATGCCTGCTTGGATTAGAAGATGTTCTCAACTTCGTTTTGAGCTGGTCTTCGGATTCGATGCCTGTTTTAATTAACAGATGCCTTCTTGGAATAGTAGATGTTCTCAACTTCGTGTTGAGCGGGCCTTCGGGTTCGATGCATGTTTGATTTAACGGATTAAGAAGATGTTCTCAACTTCGTGTTGAGTCAGCCTTCGGGTTCGATGCTTGATTAAATTAACGGATGTCTGCTTGGATTAGCAGATGTTCTAAACTTCGTGTTGAGCTGACCTTCGGGTTTGATGCGTGTTTCAATTAACGGAAGCCTGCTTGGATAAGGAGATGTTCTCAACTTCATGTTGAGCCGGCCTTCGGGATCGATGCCTGTTTTAATTAACGAATGCATGCTTGGATTAGAAGATGTTCTAAACTTCGTGTTGAACCGACCTTCGAGTTCGATGCTTGTTTTAATTATCGTGTTGAGCAAGCCTTCGGGCTAGATGCATGTTATAATTAACGGATGCCTGCCCGTATTAGCAGATGTTCACAACATCATGTTGCGTCGGCCTTCGGATTAGATGCCGTTTAAATTAACGAATGCCAGCTTGGATTAGCAGATGTTCTCAACTTCGTGTTGATCCGGCCTTCGAGTTCGATCCCTTTTTAAATTAACGGATGCCTGCTTGGATTAAAAGATGTTCTCAACTTTGTGTTGAGCAGGCCTTCGGGCTAGATGCCTGTTTTAATTAACGGATGCCTGCTCGAATTAGCAGATGTTCTCAACTTCGTGTTGCGTCGGCCTTCGGGTTCGATGCCTGATTAAATTAACGGATGCCTGCTTGGATTAGCAGATATTCTCAAATTCGTGTTGAGTCGGCCTTCGGGTTCGATGCCTGTTTTAATTAACGGATGCTTGTTTGGAAGAGTAGAAGTTCTCAACTTTGTGTTTAGCCGGTCTTCGGGTTCGAAGCATGTTTTGATTAACGGATTCCTGCTTGGATTAAGAAGATGTTCTCAAATTCGTGTTGAGTCGGCTTTCGAGTTCGATGCTTGATTAAATTAACGGATGCCTGCTCGGATTAGCAGATGTTCTCAACTTCGTGTTGAGCCGGCCTTCGGGTTCGATGCCTGTTTTAAATAATGGATGCCAGCTTGGATTAGTTGACGTTCTCAACTTCGTGTTGAGGCGGCCTTCAGTTTCGATGCCTAATTATTTTAACGGATGCCTGCTTGGATTAGCAGATGTTCTCAACTTCGTGTTGAGCCGACCTTTGGGTTCGATGCCTGTTTTAATTAACGGTTGCCTGCTTGGATTAGCAGATGTTTTCAACTACCTGTTGAGCCGGCCTTCGGGTTCGATGCCTGCTTGGATTAGATGTTTTAAACTTCGTGTTGAGCTGGCCTTCGGGCTAGATGCCTTATTGGATTAATAGATGTTCTCGACATCGTGTTGAGCCGGCTTTCGGGTTCGATGCCTAATTAATTTAACAAATGCCTTCTATGATTACCAGATGTTCTCAACTTTGTGTTGATCCGACCTTCGAGTTTGATGCCTAATTAATTTAACAGATATCTGCTTGGATTAGAAGATGTTTTAAACTTCGTGTTGAGTCATCCTTCGGGTTTGATGCATGTTTAAATTAACGTATGCCTGCTTGGATTAGCAGATGTTCTCAACTTCGTGTTGAGCAAGCCTTCCGGCTAGATGCATGTTTTAATTAACGGATGCCTACTCGGATTAGCAGATGTTCTCAACTTCGTGTTGAGCCGGCCTTCGGGTTCGATGCCTTTTTTAAATAATGGATGCCTGCTTGGATTAGATGTTCTAAACTTCCTGTTGAGTTGGCATTCGGGCTAGATGCCTTTTTTAATTTACGGATTCCTGATTGGATTAGTAGACGTTCTCGACATCACGTAGAGCCGACCTTCGGTTTCGATGCCGAATCAATTTAACAAATTCCTGCTTGGATTAGCAGATGTTCTCAACTTCATGTTGAGCCGACCTTCGGGTTCGATGCCTAATTAATTTAACGGATGCCTGCTTGGATTAGAAGATGTTCTCAACATCGTGTTGAGCCGACCTTTTGATTCGACGCCTGTTTAAATTAACGGATGTCTGCATGAATTAGAAGATGTTCTAAACTTCGTGTTTAGCCGGCCCTCGGGTTCGATGCCTGTTTAAATTAACGGATGCCTGCTTGGATTAGTAAATGTCCTCAACTTTGTGTTGAGCCGGCCTTCGCGTTCGATGCCTATTTAGTTTAACGGATGCCTGCTTGGATTAGAAGATGTTCTTAACTTCGTGTTGAGCGGGCCTTCGGGTTCGATGCCTGTTTAAATTAACGGATGTCTGCATTGATTAGAAGATGTTCTAAACTTCGTGTTGAGCCGGCCTTCGGGTTCGATGCCTGTTTAAATTAACGAATGCCTGCTTGGATTAGTAAATGTTCTCATCTTCGTTTTGAGCTGGTCTTCGGGTTCGATGCCTGTTTTAATTAACAGATGCCTACCTTGATTAGAAGATGTTCTCAACTTCGTGTTGAGCGGGCCTTCGGGTTCGATGCATGTTTTATTTAACGGATGTCTGCTTGGATTAAGCAGATGTTCTCAACTTCGTGTTGAGTCGGCCTTCGGGTTTGATGCATGATTAAATTAACGAATGTCTGCTTCGATTAGCAGATGTTCTAAACTTCGTGTTGAGCTGGCCTTCGGGTTCGATTCCCGTTTTAATTAACGGAAGCCGGCTTGGATAAGAAGAGATTTTCAACTTCGTGTTGAGCCGGCCTTCGGGTTCGATGCCTGTTTTAATTAACGGATGCATGCCTGGATTAGAAGATGTTCTCAACTTCGTGTTGAACCGACCTTCGAGTTCGATGCTTGTTTTAATTATCGGATGCTTGCTTGGATTAGCAGATGTTCTCAACTTCGTGTTGAGCAAGCCTTCGGGCTAGATGCATGTTTTAATTAACGGATGCCTACTCGGATTAGCAGATGTTCTCAACTTCGTGTTGAGTCGGCCTTCGGGTTCGATGCCTTTTTTAAATAATGGATGCCTGCTTGGATTAGATGTTCTAAACTTCCTGTTGAGTTGGCATTCGGGCTAGATGCCTTTTTTAATTTACGGATTCCTGATTGGATTAGTAGACGTTCTCGACATCATGTAGAGCCGACCTTCGGTTTCGAGGCCGAATTAATTTAACAAATGCCTGCTTGGATTAGCAGATGTTCTCAACTTCATGTTGAGCCGACCTTCGGGTTCGATGCCTAATTAATTTAACGGATGCCTGCTTGGATTAGAAGATGTTCCCAACATCGTGTTGAGCCGGCCTTTTGATTCGATACCTGTTTTAATTAACGGATGTCTGCATGGATTAGAATATGTTCTAAACTTCGTGTTGAGCCGGCCTTCGGGTTCGATGCTTGTTTAAATTAACGGATGCCTGCTCGGATTAGTAAATGTTCTCAACTTTTTGTTGAGCCGGCCTTCGGGTTCGATGCCTAATTAATTTAACGGATGCCTGCTTGGATTAGAAGATGTTCTCAACTTCGTTTTGAGCTGGTCTTCGGATTTGATGCCTGTTTTAATTAACAGATGCCTTCTTGGAATAGTAGATGTTCTCAACTTCGTGTTGAGCGGGCCTTCGGGTTCGATGCATGTTTGATTTAACGGATTAAGAAGATGTTCTCAACTTCGTGTTGAGTCAGCCTTCGAGTTCGATGCTTGATTAAATTAACGGATGCCTGCTTGATTAGCAGATGTTCTAAACTTCGTGTTGAGCTGACCTTCGGGTTTGATGCGTGTTTCAATTAACGGAAGCCTTCTTGGATAAGGAGATGTTCTCAACTTCATGTTGAGCCGGCCTTCGGGATCGATGCCTGTTTTAATTAACGAATGCATGCTTGGATTAGAAGATGTTCTAAACTTCGTGTTGAACCGACCTTCGAGTTCGATGCTTGTTTTAATTATTGTGTTGAGCAAGCCTTCGGGCTAGATGCATGTTATAATTAACGGATGCCTGCCCGGATTAGCAGATGTTCACAACATCATGTTGCGTCGGCCTTCGGATTAGATGCCGTTTAAATTAACGAATGCCAGCTTGGATTAGCCGATGTTCTCAACTTCGTGTTGATCCGGCCTTCGAGTTCGATCCCTTTTTAAATTAACAGATGCCTGCTTGGATTAAAAGATGTTTTCAACTTTGTGTTGAGCAGGCCTTCGGGCTAGATGCCTGTTTTAATTAACGGATGCCTGCTCGAATTAGCAGATGTTCTCAACTTCGTGTTGCGTCGGCCTTCGGGTTCGATGCCTGATTAAATTAACGGATGCCTGCTTGGATTAGCAGATGTTCTCAAATTCGTGTTGAGTCGGCCTTCGGGTTCGATGCCTGTTTTAATTAACGGATGCTTGTTTGGAAGAGTAGAAGTTCTCAACTTTGTATTTAGCCGGTGTTCGGGTTCGATGCATGTTTTGATTAACAGATGCCTGCTTGGATTAAGAAGATGTTCTCAAATTCGTGTTGAGTCGGCTTTCGAGTTCGATGCTTGATTAAATTAACGGATGCCTGCTCGGATTAGCAGATGTTCTCAACTTCGTGTTGAGCCGGCCTTCGGGTTCGATGCCTGTTTTAAATAATGGATGCCAGCTTGGATTAGTTGACGTTCTCAACTTCGTGTTGAGGCGGCCTTCGGTTTCGATGCCTAATTATTTTAACGGATGCCTGCTAGGATTAGCAGATGTTCTCAACTTCGTGTTGAGCCGACCTTTGGGTTCGATGCCTGTTTTAATTAACGGTTGCCTGCTTGGATTAGCAGATGCTTTCAACTACCTGTTGAGCCGGCCTTCGGGTTCGATGCCTGCTTGGATTAGATGTTTTAAACTTCGTGTTGAGCTGGCCTTCGGGCTAGATGCCTTTTTTAATTTACGGATGCCTGATTGGATTAATAGATGTTCTCGACATCGTGTTGAGCCGACTTTCGGGTTCGATGCCTAATTAATTTAACAAATGCCTTCTATGATTACCAGATGTTCTCAACTTTGTGTTGATCCGACCTTCGAGTTTGATGCCTAATTAATTTAACAGATATCTGCTTGGATTAGAAGATGTTTTAAACTTCGTGTTGAGTCATCCTTCGGGTTTGATGCATGTTTAAATTAACGTATGCCTGCTTGGATTAGCAGATGTTCTCAACTTCGTGTTGAGCAAGCCTTCGTGCTGGATGCATGTTTTAATTAACGGATGCCTACTCGGATTAGCAGATGTTCTCAACTTCGTGTTGAGCCGGCCTTCGGGTTCGATGCCTTTTTTAAATAATGGATTCCTGCTTGGATTAGATGTTCTAAACTTCATGGTGAGTTTGCATTCGGGCTAGATGCCTTTTTTAACTTACGGATTCTTGATTGGATTAGTAGACGTTCTTGACATCATGTAGAGCCGACCTTCGGTTTCGATGCCAAATTAATTTAACAAATGCCTGCTTGGATTAGCAGATGTTCTCAACTTCATGTTGAGCCGACCTTCGGCTTTGATGCCTAATTAATTTAACGGATGCCTGCTTGGATTAGAATATGTTCCCAACTTCGTGTTGAGTCGGCCTTTTGATTCGATGCCTGTTAAAGTTAACAGATGTCTGCATGGATTAGAAGATGTTCTAAACTTCGTGTTGAGCCGGCCTTCGGGTTCGATGCTTGTTTAAATTAACGGATGCCTGCTTGGATTAGTAAATGTTCTCAACTTCGTGATGAGCCGGCCTCCGGGTTCGATGCCTGTTTAAATTAACGGATGCTTGCTTGGATTAGAAGATGTTCTCATCTTCGTTTTGAGCTGGTCTTCGGGTTCGATGCTTGTTTTAATTAACAGATGCCTTCTTGGAATAGTAGATGTTCTCAACTTCGTGTTGAGCGGGCCTTCGGGTTCGATGCATGTTTGATTTAACGGATTAAGAAGATGTTCTCAACTTCGTGTTGAGTCAGCCTTCGGGTTCGATGCTTGATTAAATTAACGGATGCCTGCTTGGATTAGCAGATGTTCTAAACTTCGTGTTGAGCTGACCTTCGGGTTTGATGCGTGATTTAATTAACGAAAGCCTGCTTGGATAAGGAGATGTTCTCAACTTCATGTTGAGCCGGCCTTCGGGATCGATGCCTGTTTTAATTAACGAATGCATGCTTGGAATAGAAGATGTTCTAAACTTCGTGTTGAACCGGCCTTCGAGTTAGATGCATGTTATAATTAACGGATGCCTGCCCGGATTAGCAGATGTTCACAACATCATGTTGCGTCGGCCTTCGGATAAGATGTCGTTTAAATTAACGAATGCCAGCTTGGATTAGCAGATGTTCTCAACTTCGTGTTGATCCGGCCTTCGAGTTCGATCCCTTTTTAAATTAACGGATGCCTGCTTGGATTAAAAGATGTTCTCAACATCGTGTTGAGCAGGCCTTCGGGATAGATGCCTGTTTTAATTAACGGATGCCTGCTCGAATTAGCAGATGTTCTCAACTTCGTGTTGCGTCGGCCTTCGGGTTCGATGCCTGATTAAATTAACGGATGCCTACTTGGATTAGCAGATGTTCTCAAATTCGTGTTGAGTCGGCCTTCGGGTTCGATGCCTGTTTTAATTAACAGATGCTTGTTTGGAATAGTAGAAGTTCTCAACTTTGTGTTTAGCCGGTCTTCGGGTATGATGCATGTTTTGATTAACGGATGCCTTCTTGGATTAAGTAGATGTTCTCAAATTCGTGTTGAGTCGACCTTTAAGTTTGATGCTTAATTAAATTAACAGATGCCTGCTTGGATTAGCAGATGTTTTCAACTTCGTGTTGAGCCGACCTTTGGGTTCGATGCCTGTTTTAATTAACGGTTGCCTGCTTGGATTAGCAGATTTTTTCAACTTCCTGTTGAGCCGGCCTTCGGGTTCGATGCCTGCTTGGATTAGATGTTTTAAACTTCGTGTTGAGCTGGCCTTCGGGCTAGATGCCTTTTTTAATTTACGGATGCCTGATTGGATTAGTAGATGTTCTCGACATCGTGTTGAGCCGGCTTTCGGGTTCGATGCCTAATTAATTTAACAAATGCCTTCTTGGATTAGCAGATGTTCTCAACTTTGTGTTGATCTGGCCTTCGAGTTTGATGCCTAATTAATTTAACAGATATCAGCTTGGATTAGAAGATGTTTTAAACTTCGTGTTGAGTCATCCTTCGGGTTTGATGCATGTTTAAATTAACGTATGCCTGCTTGGATTAGTAGATGTTCTCTACTTCGAGTTGAGCCGGCCTTCGGGTTCGATGCTTGTTTATATTAACGGATGCCTGCTTGGATTAGTAGATGTTCTCAACTTCGTGTTGAGCCGACCTCCGGGTTCGATGCCTGTTTAAATTAACGGATGCCTGCTTGGATTAGAAGATGTTCTCAACTTCGTTTTGAGCTAGTCTTAGGGTTCGATGCCTGTTTTTATTAACAGATGCCTTCTTGGGATAGTAGATGTTCTCAACTTCGTGTTGAGCGGGCCTTCGGGTTCCATGCATGATTTAATTAACGAATGCCTGCTTGGATTAAGCACATGTTCTCAACTTCGTGTTGAGTCGGCCTTCGGGTTCGATACTTGATTAAATTAACGGATGCCTGCTTGGGTTAGCAGATGTTCTAGACTTCATGTTGAGCTGGCTTTCGGGTTCGATGCCTATTTTAATTAACGGAAGCCTGCTTGGATAAGCAGATGTTCTCAACTTCGTGTTGAGCCGTCCTTCGGGTTCGATGCCTGTTTTAATTAACGGATGCATGCTTGGATTAGAAGATGTTCTCAACTTCGTGTTGAACCGACCTTCGAGTTCGATGCTTGTTTTAATTATCGAATGCTTTCTTGGATTAGTAGATGTTCTCAACTTCGTGTTGAGCAAGCCTTCGGGCTAGATGCATGTTTTAATTAACGGATGACTCTTCGGATTAGCAGATGTTCTCAACTTCGTGTTGCGTCGGCCTTCGAATTCGATGCGTGTTTAAATTAACGAATTCCTGCTTGGATTAGCAAATGTTCTCAGCTTTGCGTTGAGCCGACCTTCGAGTTCTATCCCTTTTTAAATTAGCGGATTCCTGCTTAGATTAAAAGATGTGCTAAACTTTGTGTTGAGCAGGCCTTCGGGCTAGATGCCTGTTTTAATTAACAGATGTCTGCTCGAATTAAAAGATGTTCTCAACTTCGTGTTGCGTCGGCCTTCGGGTTCGATGCCTAATTAAATTAACGGATGCCTGCTTGGATTAGCAGATGTTCTCAACTTCGTGTTGAGAGGGCCTTCGGGTTCGATGCCTGTTTAAATTAACCGATGCCTGCTTGGATTAAAAGATGTTCTCAATATCATGCTGAGCTAGCCTTCGTGTTCGATGCCTGTTTTAATTAACGGATGCTTGTTTGGAATAGTAGATGTTCTCAACTTTGTGTTGAGCCGGTCTTCGGGTTCGATGCATGTTTTGATTAACGGATGCCTTCTTGGATTAAGCAAATGTTCTCAAATTCGTGTTGAGTCGGCCTTCGAGTTCGATGCTTAATTAAATTAACAGATGCCTGCTTGGATTAGCAGATGTTCTCAACTTCGTGTTGAGCCGACCTTCGGGTTCGATGCCTGTTTTAATTAACGGTTACCTGCTTGGATTAGCAGATGTTTTCAACTTCCTGTTGAGCCGGCCTTCGGGTTCGATGCCTAATTAATTTAACAAATGCCTTCTTGGATTAGCAGATGTTCTCAACTTTGTGTTGATCCGGCCTTCGGGTTTGATGCCTAATTAATTTAACAGATTTCTGCTTGGATTAGCAGATGTTCTCAACTTCGTGTTGAATCTGCCTTAGGGTTCGATGCCTGTTTAAATTAATAGATGTCTGCTTGGATTAGAATATGTTCGAAACTTCATGTTGAGCCAACCTTCAGGTTTGATCCATGTTTAAATTAACGAATGCCTGCTTGGATTAGTAGATGTTCTCTACTTCGTGTTGAGCCGGCCTTCGGGTTCAATGCCTGTTTAAATTAACGGATGCCTGCTTGGATTAGAAGATGTTCTCAACTTCGTGATGAGTTGGTCTGCAGGTTAGATGCCTGTTTTAATTAACGGATGCCTACTTGGAATAGTAGATGTTCTCAACTTTGTGTTGCGTCGGCCATCGGGTTCAATGCCTGTTTAAATTAACGGATGCCTGCTTGGATTAGCAGATGTTCTCAACTTCGTGTTGAGCCGGCCTTCGGGTTCGATGCCTATTTAAATTAATGGATGCCTGCTTGGATTAGAAGATGTTCTCAACTTCATGTTGAGCTGGTCTTCGAGTTCGATGCCTGGTTTAATTAACAGATGCCTGCTTGGAATAGTGGATGTTCTCAACTTCTTGTTGAGCCGACCTTCGGGTTCGATGCATGTTTTAATTAACGGATGCCTACTTGGATTAAGCAGATGTTATCAACTTTGTGTTGAGTCGGCCTTCGGGTTCGATGCCTGTTTTAATTAACGGATGCTTGCTTGGATTAGAAGATGTTCTCAACTTCGTGTTGAACCGGCCTTCGAGTTCGATGCCTGTTTTAATTATCGGATGCTTGCATTTATTAGCAGATGTTCTCAACTTCGTGTTGAGCAGGCCTTCGGGCTAGATGCATGTTTTAATTAACGGATGCCTACTCGGATTAGCAGATGTTCTCAACTTCGTGTAGAGCCGGCCTTCGGGTTCGATGCCTGTTTTAAGTAACGGATGCCTGCTTGGGTTAAGCAGATGTTCTCAACTTTGTGTTGAGTCGGCCTTCGGGTTTGATGCTTGATTGAATTAACGGATGCCTGCTTGGATTAGCAGATGTTCTCACCTTCTTGTTGAGCCGTCCTTCAGGTTCGATGCCTGTTTTAATTAACGGAAGCCTGCTTGGATTAGCAGATGTTCTCAACTTCGTGTGGAGCCGGCCTATGAGTTCGATGCTTGTTTTAATTAACGGATGCTTGCTTGGATTAGAAGATGTTCTCAACTTCGTGTTAAACCGGACTTCGAGTTCGATGCATGTTTTAATTAACGGATGCCTGCTTGGATTAGTGCATGTTCCCAACTTCGTGTTAAACTGGTCTTCGGGTTCGATGCTTGTTTTAATTAAAGGATGCCTGCTTGGATTATTAAATGTTCTCAACTTCTTTTTGAGCCGTCCTTCGGCTTCGATGCCTGTTTTAATTAACGGAAGCCTACTCTGATAAGAAGATGTTCTCAACTTCGTGTTGATTCGGCCTTCGGGTTCGATGCCTCTTTTAATTAACGAATGCTTGCTTGGATTAGAAGATGTTCTCAACTTTGTGTTGAACCGGCCTTCGAGTTCGATGCCTGTTTTAATTATCGGATGCTTGCATCGATTAGCAGATGTTCTCAACTTCGTGTTGAGCAGGCCTTCGGGCTAGATGCATGTTTTAATTATTGGATGCCTGCTTGGATTAACAGATGTTCTCAACTTCGTGTTGAGTAGGCCTTCGGGTTCAATGCATGTTTTATTTAACGGATGCCTGCTTGGATTAAGCAGATGTTCTCAACTTTGTGTTGAGTCGGCCTTCGGATTCGATGCTTGATTAAATTAACGGATGCCTGCTTGGATTAGCAGATGTTTTCAACTTCCTGTTGAGCTGGCATTTAGGTTCGATGCCTGCTTGGATTAGATGTTTTAAACTTCGTGTTGAGCTGGCCTTCGGGCTAGATGCCTTTTTTAATTTACGGATGCCTGATTGGATTAGTAGATGTTCTCGACATCGTGTTGAGCCGACCTTCGGGTTCGATGCCTAATTAATTTAACAAATGCCTTCTTGGATTAGCAGATGTTCTCAACTTTGTGTTGATCCGGCCTTCGGGTTTGATGCCTAATTAATTTAACAGATGTCTACTTGGATTAGAAGATGTTCTAAACTTCGTGTTGAGTCGTCCTTCGGGTTTGGTGCATGTTTAAATTAACGTATGCCTGGTTGGATTAGTAGATGTTCTCTACTTCGTGTTGAGCCGGCCTTCGGGTTCGATGCTTGTTTATATTAACGGATGCCTGCTTGGATTAGTAGATGTTCTCAACTTCGTGTTGAGCCGACCTCCGGGTTCGATGCCTGTTTAAATTAACGGATGCCTGCTTGGATTAGAAGATGTTCTCAACTTCGTTTTGAGCTAGTCTTAGGGTTCGATGCCTGTTTTTATTAACGGATACCTTCTTGGAATAGTAGATGTTCTCAACTTTGTGTTGAGCGGGCCTTCGGGTTCCATGCATGATTTAATTAACGAATGCCTGCTTGGATTAAGCACATGTTCTCAACTTCGTGTTGAGTCGGCCATCGGGTTTGATGCTTGATTAAATTAACGGATGCCTGCTTGGATTAGCAGATGTTCTAGACTTCGTGTTGAGCTGGCCTTCGGGTTCGATGCCTGTTTTAATTAACGGAAACCTGCTTGGATAAGCAGATGTTCTGAACTTCGTGTTGAGCCGGCCTTCGGGTTCGATGCCTGTTTTAATTAATGGATGCATGCTTGGATTAGAAGATGTTCTAAACTTCGTGTTGAACCGGCCTTCGATTTCGATGCTTGTTTTAATTATCATATGCTTTCTTGGATTAGAGATGTTCTCAACTTCGTGTTGTGCAAGCCTTCAGGCTAGATGCATGTTTTAATTAACGGATGACTTCTCGGATTAGCAGATGTTCTCAACTTCGTGTTGCATCGGCCTCCGGATTCGATGCGTGTTTAAATTAACAAATTCCTGCTTGGATTAGCAGATCTTCTCAACTTCGTGTTGAGCCGACCTTCGAGTTCTATCCCATTTTAAATTAGCGGATGCCTGCTTAGATTAAAAGATGTGCTCAACTTCGTCTTGAGCAGGCCTTCGGGCTAGATGACTGTTTTAATTAACGGATGCCTGCTCGAATTAGCAGATGTTCTCAACTTCGTGTTGCGTCGGCCTTCGGGTTCGATGCCTAATTAAATTAACGGATGCCTGCTTGGATTAGCAGATGTTCTCAACTTCGTGTTGAGAGGGCCTTCGGGTTCGATGCCTGTTTAAATTAACCGATGCCTGCTTGGATTAAAAGATGTTGTCAATATCGTGTTGAGCTAGCCTTCGGGTTCGATGCCTGTTTTAATTAACGGATGCTTGTTTGGAATAGCAGATGTTCTCAACTTTGTGTTGAGCTGGTCTTCGAGTTCTATCCCATTTTAAATTAGCGGATGCCTGCTTAGATTAAAAGATGTGCTCAACTTCGTCTTGAGCAGGCCTTCAGGCTAGATGCTTGTTTTAATTAACGGATGCCTGCTCGAATTAGCAGATGTTCTCAACTTCGTGTTGCGTCGGCCTTCGGGTTCGATGCCTAATTAAATTAACGGATGCCTGCTTGGATTAGCAGATGTTCTCAACTTCGTGTTGAGAGGGCCTTCGGGTTCGATGCCTGTTTAAATTAACGGATGCCTGTTTGGAATAGCAGATGTTCTCAACTTTGTGTTGAGCCGGTCTTCGGGTTCGATGCATGTTTTGATTAACGGATGCCTTCTTGGATTAAGTAGATGTTCTCAAATTCGTGTTGAGTCGACCTTTGAGTTTGATGCTTAATTAAATTAACAGATGCCTGCTTGGATTAGCAGATGTTTTCAACTTCGTGTTGAGCCGACTTTCGGGTTCGATGCCTGTTTTAATTAACGGTTACCTGCTTGGATTAGAAGATGTTTTCAACTTCCTGTTGAGCCGGCCTTCGGGTTCGATGCCTGTTTTAAATAACGGATGCCGGCTTGGATTAGATGTTTTAAACTTCGTGTTGAGCTGGCCTTGGGGCTAGATGCCTTTTTTAATTTACGGATGCCTGATTGGATAAGTAGACGTTCTCGACTTCGTGTTGAGCCGGCCTTCGGGTTCGATGCCTAATTAATTTAACCAATTCCTTCTTGGATTAGCAGATGTTCTCAACTTTGTGTTGATCCGGCCTTCGGGTTTGATGCCTAATTAATTTAACAGATTCCTGCTTGGATTAGCAGATGTTCTCAACTTCGTGTTGAATCTGCCTTAGGGTTCGATGCCTATTTAAATTAATAGATGTCTGCTTGGATTAGAAGATGTTCTAAACTCTGTCTTGAGCCGAGCTTCAGGTTTGATCCATGTTTAAATTAACGAATGCCTGCTTGGATTAGTAAATGTTCTCTACTTCGTGTTTAGGCGACCTTCGAGTTCAATGCCTGTTTAAATTAACGGATGCCTGCTTGGATTAGAAGATGTTCTCAACTTCGTGTTGAGTTGGTCTGCAGGTTAGATGCCTGTTTTAATTAACGGATCCTTGCTTGGATTAGAAGATGTTCTCAACTTCGTGTTGAACCGGCCTTCGAGTTTGATGCTTGTTTTAATTATCAGTTGCTTGCATTGATTATGAGATGTTCTCAAATTCGTGTTGAGCAGGCCTTCGGGCTAGATGCATGTTTTAATTATCGGATGCCTGCTTGGATTAGCAGATGTTCTCAACTTCGTGTTGAGTAGCCCTTCGGGTTCGATGCATATTTTATTTAACGGATGCCTGCTTGGATTAAGTAGATGTTCTCAACTTTGTGTTGAGTCAGCCTTCGGATTTGATGCTTGATTAAATTAACGGATGCCTGCTTGGATTAGCAGATGTTCTGACCTTCTTGTTGAGCCGTCCTTCAGGTTCGATGCCTGTTTTAAATTAACGGAAGCCTGCTTGGATTAGCAGATGTTCTCAACTTCGTGTTGAGCCGGCCTATGAGTTTGATGCTTGTTTTAATTAACGGATTCTTGTTTGGATTAGAAAATGTTCTCAACTTCGTGTTAAATCGGACTTCGAGTTCGATGCCTGTTTTAATTATCGGATGCCTGCCCTGATTAGCAGATGTTCTCATCTTCGTGTTGAGCAGGCCTTCGGGCTAGATGCATGTTTTAATTAACGGATGCCTACTCGGATTAGCAGATGTTCTCAAATTCGTGTAGAGCCGGCCTTCGGGTTCGATGCCTGTTTTAAGTAACGGATGCCTGCTTGGATTAAGCAGATGTTCTCAACTTTGTGTTGACTCGGCCTTCGGGTTCGATGCTTGATTGAATTAACGGATGCTTGCTTGGATTAGCAGATGTTCTCACCTTCTTGTTGAGCCGTCCTTCAGGTTCGATGCCTGTTTTGATTAACGGAAGCCTGCTTGGATTAGCAGATGTTCTCAACTTCGTGTTGAGCCGGCCTATGAGTTCGATGCTTGTTTTAATTAACGGATGCTTGCTTGGATTAGAAGATGTTCTCAACTTCGTGTTACACCGGACTTCGAGTTCGATGCCTATTTTAATTATCGGATGCCTGCTTGGATTAGCAGATGTTCTCAACTTCGTGTTAAGCAGACCTTCGGGCTAGATGGATGTTTTAATTAACGGATGCCTACTCGGATTAGCATATTATCTCAACTTCGTGTTGAGCTGGCCTTCGGGTTCGATGCTTGTTTTAAATAATGGATGCCTGCTTGGATAAGATGTTCTAAACTTCATGTTGAGTTGGCATTCGGGCTAGATGCCTTTTTTTTATTTACGGATGAATGATTGGATTAGTAGACGTTCTCGACATCATGTTGAGCCGACCTTCGGTTTCGAAGCCGAATTAATTTAACAAATGCCTGCTTGGATTAGCAGATCTTCTCAACTTCGTGTTGAGCCGGCCTTCGGGTTCGATGCCTAATTAATTTAACGGATGCCGGCATGGATTAAAAGATATTCTCAACTTCGTGTTGAGCCGGCCTTCTGGTTTGATGCCTGTTTAAATTAACGATGTCTGCATGGATTAGAAGATGTTCTAAACTTCGTGTTGAGCCGGCCTTCGGGTTCGATGCCTGTTTAAATTAACGGATGCCTGCTTGGATTAGTAAATGTTCTCAACTTCGTGTTGAGCCGGCCTTCGGGTTCGATGCCTGTTTAAATTAACGGATGCCTTCTTGGATTAGAAGATGTTCTCAACTTCATTTTGAGCTGGTCTTCGGGTTCGATGCCTATTTTAATTAACGGATGCCTGCTTGGAATAGTAGATGTTCTCAACTTCGTCATGAGCGGGCCTTCGGGTTCGATTCATGTTTTAATTAACGGATGCCTGCTTGGATTAAGCAGATGTTATCAACTTCGTGTTGAGTCGGCCTTCGGGTTCGATACTTGATTAAATTAACGGATGCCTACCTGGATTATCAGATGTTCTAAACTTCGTGTTGAGCTGGCCTTTGGGTTCGATGCCTGTTGTAATTAACGGAAGCCTGCTTGGATAAGAAGATGTTCTTAACTTCGTGTAGAACCGGCCTTGGAGTTCGATGCATGTTTTAATTAACGGATGCCTGCTTGGATTAGCAGATGTTCTCAACTTCGTGTTGAGCCGGCCTTCTGGTTCGATACCTGTTTAAATTAACGGATGCCTGCTTGGTTTAAAAGATGTTCTCAACATCGTGTTGAGCTGGCCTTCGTGTTTGATGCCTGTTTTAATTAACGGATTCTTGTTTGGAATAGAAGATGTTCTCAACTTTGTGTTGAGTCGGTCTTCAGGTTCGATGCATGTTTTGATTAATGGATGCTTGCTTGGATTAAGCAGATGTTCTCAAATTCGTGTTGAGTCAGCCTTCGAGTTCGATGCTTGATTAAATTAACGGATGCCTGCTTGGATTAGCAGATGTTCTCAACTTCGTGTTGAGCCAGCCTTCGGGTTCGATGCCTGTTTCAAATAACGGATACCTGCTTGGATTAGAAGATGTTCTAAACTTCATGTTGGGCTGGCCTTCGGGCTAGATGAATTTTTTAATTTACGGATGCCGGCTTGGATTAGTAGACGTTCTCAACTTCGTGTTGAGCCGGCATTCGGTTTCGATGCCTAATTATTTTAACGGATGACTGCTTGGATTAGCAGATGTTCTCAACTTCGTGTTGAACCGACCTTCGGGTTCGATGCCTGGCTTAATTAACGGTTGCCTGCTTGGATTAGCATATGTTTTCAACTTCCCGTTGAGTCGGCCTTCTGGTTTGATGCATGTTTTAAATAACGGATGCCTGTTTGGATTAGATGTTTTAAACTTCGTGTTGAGCTGGCCTTCGGGCTAGATGCCTTTTATAATTTACGGTTGCCTGATTGGATTAGTAGACGTTCGCGACTTCGTGTTGAGCCGACCTTCGGATTCGATGCCTCATTAATTTAACAAATGCCTTCTTGGATTAGCAGATGTTCTCAACTTCGTGTTGAGCCTGCCTTCGGGTTTGATGCCTAATTAATTTAAAAGATGCCTGCTTGGATTAGCAGATGTTCTCAACTTCGTGTTGCGCCGGCCTTCGGGTTCGATGCCTGTTTAAATTAATGGATGTCTGCTTGGATTAGAAGATGTTCTAAACTTCGTGTTGAGCCGGCCTTCGGGTTCGATTCCTGTTTAAATTAACGTATGCCTGCTTCGATTAGTAGATGTTCTCTACTTCGTGTTGAGCCGGCCTTCAGGTTCGATGTCTATTTAAATTAACGGATGCCTGCTTGGATGAGAAGATGTTCTTAACTTCGTGTTGAGCTGGTCTGCGGGTTTGATGCTTGTTTTAATTAACAGATGCCTACTTGGAATAGTAGATGTTCTCAACTTCGTGTTGAGTCGACCTTCGGGTTTGATGCATGTTTAAATTAACGGATGCCTGCTTGGATTAAAGAGATGTTCTCAACTTTATGTTGAACTGGCCTTCGGGTTCGATGCTTGTTTTAATTAACGGATGCCTGCTTGGATTAGTAGACGTTCTCAACTTCGTCTTGAGCCGGCATTCGGTTTCGATGCATGATTTAATTAAAGGATGCTTGCTTGGATTAGAAGATGTTCTCAACTTCGTGTTGAGCCGGCGTTCGAGTTCGATCCCTTTTTATATTAACAGATGCCTACTTGGATTAAAATATGTTCTCACTTCGTGTTGAGCAGGCCTTCAGGCTAGATGCCTGTTTTAATTAACGGATTCCTGCTCGAATTATCAGATGTTCTCAACTTCGTGTTGTGTCAGCCTTCGGGTTCGATGCTTATTTAAATTAACGGATGCCTGCTTGGATTAGCAGATGTTCTCAACTTCGTGTTGAGCCGGCCTTCCGGTCCGATGCCTATTTAAATTAACGGATGCCTGCTTGGATTAGAATATGTTCTCAACTTCATGTTGAGCTGGACTTCGAGTTCGATGCTTGGTTTAATTAACCGATGCCTGCTTGGAATAGTAGATGTTCTCAACTTTGTGTTGAGCCGACCTTCGAGTTCGATGCATGTTTTAATTAACGGATGCCTGCTTGGATTAAGCAGATGTTCTCAACTTCGTGTTGAGTCGGCCTTCACGTTTGATGCTTGATTAGATTAACGGATGCCTGCTTGGATTAAGCAGATGTTCTCAACTTCGTGTTGAGTCGGCCTTCAGGTTTGATGCTTGATTTGATTAACGGATGCCTGCTTGGATTAGCAGATGTTCCAAACTTCGTGTTGAGCTGACCTTCGTGTTCGATGCCTGTTTTAATTAATGGATGCTTGTTTGGAATAACAGATGTTCTCAACTTTGTGTTGAGCCGGTCTTCGGATTCGATGCATGTTTTGATTAACGGATCCCTGCTTGGATTAAGCAGATGTTCTCAAATTCGTGTTGAGTCGGCCTTCGAGTTCGATGCTTGATTAAATTAACGGATGCTTGCTTGGATTAGCAGATGTTTTCAACTTTTTGTTGAGTCGGCCTTTGGGTTCGATGCCTGTTTTAAATAACTGATGCCTACTTAGATTCGAAGATGTTCTGAACTTCGTGTTGAGCTGGCTTTTTGGCTAGATGAACTTTTTAATTTACTGATGCCGGTTTGGATTAGTAGACGTTCTCAACTTCGTGTTGAGTCGACTTTCGGTTTCGATGCCTAATTATTTTAACGGATGCTTGCTTGGATTAGCAGATGTTCACAACTTCGTGTTGAGGGGACCTTCGGGTTCGATGCATGTTTTAATTAACGGATGCCTGCTTGTATTAGCAGATGTTTTCAACTTGCAGTTGAGCCGGCCTTCGGGTTCGATGCCTGTTTTAAATAACGGATGCCTGCTTGGATTAGATGTTTTAAACTTCGTGTTGAGCTGGCCTTCGGG
This sequence comes from Lathyrus sativus, assembly GCA_963859935.3. Lineage (NCBI taxonomy): Eukaryota > Viridiplantae > Streptophyta > Magnoliopsida > Fabales > Fabaceae > Lathyrus > Lathyrus sativus. The sequence continues at coordinate 241,249,026 of OZ012741.1, forward strand.
GTAGATGCCTGATTGGATTATTAGACGTTCTCGGCTTTGTGTTGAGCCGACCTTCGGGTTCGATGCCTAATTAATTTAACAAATGCCTTCTTGGATTAGCAGATGTTATCAACATCGTGTTGAGCCGGCCTTCGGGTTTGATGCCTAATTAATTTAACAGATGCCTGCTTGGATTAGCAGATGTTCTCAACTTCGTGTTGAGTCGGCCTTCGGGTTCGATGCCTATTTAAATTAACGGATGTATGCTTGGATTAAAAGATGTTCTACACTTCGTATTCAGCCGGCCATCGGGTTCGATGCTTTTTTAAATTAACGTATGTCTGCTTGGATTAGTAGATGTTCTCTACTTCGTGTTGAGCCGGCCTTCGGGTTCGATGCTCGTTTAAATTAACGGATGGCTGCTTGGATTAGAAGATGATCTGAATTTCGTGTTGAGCTAGTCTTCGGGTTCGATGCCTGTTTTAATTAACGGATGCCTACTTGGAATAGTAGATGTTCTCAACTTCGTGTTGAGTCGACCTTCGGGTTCGATGCATGTTTAAATTAACGGATGCTTGCTTGGATTAAAGAGATGTTCTCAACTTCGTGTTGAACTGGCCTTCGGGTTCGATGCTTGTTTTAATTAACGGATGCCTGCTTGGATTAGTAGATGTTCTCAACTTCGTGTTGAGCCAGCCTTCGGGTTCGATGCATGATTTAATTAAAAGATGCTTGCTTGGATTAGAAGATGTTCTCAACTTCGTGTTGAGCCGGCCTTCGAGTTCGATCCCTTTTTATATTAACAGATGCCTACTTGGAAGGAAAAGATGTTCTCACTTCGTGCTGAGCAGGCCTTCGGGTTCGATGCCTGTTTTAATTAACGGATGCCTGCTTGGATTAGAAGATGTTCTCAACTTCGTGTTGAGCTGGTCTTAGAGTTCGATGCCTGGTTTAATTAACAGATGCCTGCTTGGAATAATGGATGTTCTCAACTTCTTATTGAGCCGACCTTCGGGTTCGATGCATGTTTTAATTAACGGATGCCTGGTTGGATTAAGCAGATGTTCTCAACTTCGTGTTGAGTCGGCCTTCGGGTTCGATGCGTGATTAGATTAACGGACGCCTGCTTGGATTAGCAGATGTTGTAAACTTCGTGTTGAGCTGGACTTCGGGTTCGATGTCTGTTTTAATTAACGGATGCCTACTTGGATTAGCAGATGTTCTCAACTTCATGTTGAGCCGGCCTTCGAGTTCGATGCATGTTTTAATTAACGGATGTCTGCTTGGATTAGCGCATGTTCCCAACTTCGTGTTAAACTGGCCTTCGGGTTCGATGCTTGTTTTAATTAAAGGATGCCTGCTTGGATTATTAGATGTTCTCAACTTCTTTTTGAGCCGTCCTTTAGCTTCGATGCCTGTTTTAATTAACGGAAGCCTGCTCTGATAAGAAGATGTTCTCAACTTCGTGTTGAGCCGGCCTTCGGGTTCGATGCCTGTTTTAATTAACGGATGCTTCCTTGGATTAGAAGATGTTCTCAACTTCGTGTTGAACCGGCCTTCGAGTTTGATGCTTGTTTTAATTATCAGTTGCTTGCATTGATTAGGAGATGTTCTCAACTTCGTGTTGAGCAGGCCTTCGGGCTAGATGCATGTTTTAATTATCGGATGCCTGCTTGGATTAGCAGATGTTCTCAACTTCGTGTTGAGTAGGCCTTCGGGTTCGATGCATATTTTATTTAACGGATGCCTGCTTGGATTAAGCAGATGTTCTCAACTTTGTGTTGAGTCAGCCTTCGGATTTGATGCTTGATTAAATTAACGGATGCCTGCTTGGATTAGCAGATGTTCTGACCTTCTTGTTGAGCCGTCCTTCAGGTTCGATGCCTGTTTTAAATTAACGGAAGCCTGCTTGGATTAGAAGATGTTCTCAACTTCGTGTTGAGCCGACCTATGAGTTTGATGCTTGTTTTAATTAACGGATTCTTGCTTGGATTAGAAAATGTTCTCAACTTCGTGTTAAACTGGACTTCGAGTTCGATGCCTGTTTTAATTATCGGATGCCTGCCCTGATTAGCAGATGTTCTCATCTTCGTGTTGAGCAGGCCTTTGGGCTAGATGCATGTTTTAATTAACGGATGCCTACTCGGATTAGCAGATGTTCTCAAATTCGTGTAGAGCCGGCCTTCGGGTTCGATGCCTGTTTTAAGTAACGGATGCCTGCTTGGATTAAGCAGATGTTCTCAACTTTGTGTTGACTCGGCCTTCGGGTTCGATGCTTGATTGAATTAACGGATGCCTGCTTGGATTAGCAGATGTTCTCACCTTCTTGTTGAGCCGTCCTTCTGGTTCAATGCCTGTTTTGATTAACGGAAGCCTACTTGGATTAGCAGATGTTCTCAACTTCGTGTTGAGCCGGCCTATGAGTTCGATGCTTGTTTTAATTAACGGATGCTTGCTTGGATTAGAAGATGTTCTCAACTTCGTGTTACACCGGACTTTGAGTTCGATGCCTGTTTTAATTATCGGATGCCTGCTTGGATTAGCAGATGTTCTCAACTTCATGTTGAGCAGACCTTCGGGCTAGATGGATGTTTTAATTAACGGATGCCTACTCGGATTAGCATATTATCTCAACTTCGTGTTGAGCTGGCCTTCGGGTTCGATGCCTGTTTTAAATAATGGATGCCTGCTTGGATTAGATGTTCTAAACTTCATGTTGAGTTGGCATTCGGGCTAGATGCCTTTTTTTTATTTACGGATGCATGATTGGATTAGTAGACGTTTTCGACATCATGTTGAGCCGACCTTCGGTTTCGAAGCCGAATTAATTTAACAAATGCCTGCTTGGATTAGCAGATCTTCTCAACTTCGTGTTGGGCCGGCCTTCGGGTTCGATGCCTAATTAATTTAACGGATGCCGGCATGGATTAAAAGATATTCTCAACTTCGTGTTGAGCCGACCTTCTGGTTTGATGCCTGTTTAAATTAACGATGTCTGCATGGATTAGAAGATGTTCTAAACTTCGTGTTGAGCCGGCCTTCGGGTTCGATGCATGTTTAAATTAACGGATGCCTGCTTGGATTAGTAAATGTTCTCAACTTCGTGTTGAGCCGACCTTCGGGTTCGATGCCTATTTAAATTAACGGATGCCTTCTTGGATTAGAAGATGTTCTCAACTTCATTTTGAGCTGGTCTTCGGGTTCGATGCCTATTTTAATTAACGGATGCCTGCTTGGAATAGTAGATGTTCTCAACTTCGTCATGAGCGGGCCTTCGGGTTCGATTCATGTTTTAATTAACGGATGCCTGCTTGGATTAAGCAGATGTTCTCAACTTCGTGTTGAGTCGGCCTTCGGGTTCGATGCTTGATTAAATTAACGGATGCCTACCTGGATTATCAGATGTTCTAAACTTCGTGTTGAGCTGGCCTTTGGGTTCGATGCCTGTTGTAATTAACGGAAGCCTGCTTGGATAAGAAGATGTTCTTAACTTCGTGTTGAACCGGCCTTGGAGTTCGATGCATGTTTTAATTAACGGATGCCTGCTCGGATTAGCAGATGTTCTCAACTTCGTGTTGAGCCGGCCTTCGGGTTCGATACCTGTTTAAATTAACGGATGCTTGCTTGGATTAAAAGATGTTCTCAACACCGTGTTGAGCTGGCCTTCGTGTTTGATGCCTGTTTTAACTAACGGATTCTTGTTTGGAATAGAAGATGTTCTCAACTTTGTGTTGAATCGGTCTTCGGGTTCGATGCATGTTTTGATTAACGGATGCTTGCTTGGATTAAGCAGATGTTCTCAAATTCGTGTTGAGTCAGCCTTCGAGTTCGATGCTTGATTAAATTAACGGATGCCTGCTTGGATTAGCAGATGTTCTCAACTTCGTGTTGAGCCAGCCTTCGGGTTCGATGCCTGTTTCAAATAACGGATGCCTGCTTGGATTAGAAGATGTTCTAAACTTCATGTTGGGTTGGCCTTCGGGCAAGATGAATTTTTTAATTTACGGATGCCGGCTTGGATTAGTAGACGTTCTCAACTTCGTGTTGAGCCGGCATTCGGTTTCGATGCCTAATTATTTTAACGGATGCCTGCTTGGATTAACAGATGTTCTCAACTTCGTCTTGAAGCGACCTTCGGGTTCGATGCCTGGCTTAATTAACGGTTGCCTGCTTGGATTAGCAGATGTTTTCAACTTCCCGTTGAGCCGGCCTTCGGGTTCGATGCATGTTTTAAATAATGGATGCCTGTTTGGATTAGATGTTTTAAACTTCGTGTTGAGCTGGCCTTCGGGCTAGATGCCTTTTTTAATTTACGGTTGCCAGATTGGATTAGTAGACGTTCTCGACTTCGTGTTGAGCCGACCTTCGGATTCGATGCCTCATTAATTTAACAAATGCCTTCTTGGATTAGCAGATGTTCTCAACTTCGTGTTGAGCCTGCCTTCGGGTTTGATGCCTAGTTAATTTAAAAGATGCCTGCTTGGATTAGCAGATGTTCTCAACTTCGTGTTGAGCCGGCCTTCGGGTTCGATGCCTGTTTAAATTAACGGATGTCTGCTTGGATTAGAAGATGTTCTAAACTTCGTGTTGAGACGGCCTTCGGGTTCGATTCCTGTTTAAATTAACGTATGCCTGCTTGGATTAGTAGATGTACTCTACTTCGTGTTGAGCCAGCCTTCAGGTTCGATGTCTATTTAAATTAACGGATGCCTGCTTGGATTAGAAGATGTTCTCAACTTCGTGTTGAGCTGGTCTGCGGGTTTGATGCCTGTTTTAATTAACAGATGCCTACTTGGAATAGTAGATGTTCTCCACTTCGTGTTGAGTCGACCTTCGGGTTTGATGCATGTTTAAATTAACGGATGCCTGCTTGGATTAAAGAGATGTTCTCAACTTCGTGTTGAACTGGCCTTCGGGTTCGATGCTTGTTTTAATTAACGGATGCTTGCTTGGATTAACAGATGTTCTTAACTTCGTGTTGAGCCAGCCTTCGGGTTCGATGCATGATTTAATTAAAGGATGCTTGCTTGGATTAGAAGATGTTCTCAACTTCGTGTTGAGCCGGCGTTCGAGTTCGATCCCTTTTTATATTAACAGATGCCTACTTGGATTAAAAGATGTTCTCACTTCGTGTTGAGCAGGCCTTCAGGCTAGATGCCTGTTTTAATTAACGGATTCCTGCTCGAATTATCAGATGTTCTCAACTTCGTGTTGTGTCAGCCTTCGGGTTCGATGCTTATTTAAATTAACGGATGCCTGCTTGGATTAGCAGATGTTCTCAACTTCGTGTTGAGCCGGCCTTCCGGTCCGATGCCTATTTAAATTAACGGATGCCTGCTTGGATTAGAATATGTTCTCAACTTCATGTTGAGCTGGACTTCGAGTTCGATGCTTGGTTTAATTAACCGATGCCTGCTTGGAATAGTAGATGTTCTCAACTTTGTGTTGAGCCGACCTTCGAGTTCGATGCATGTTTTAATTAACGGATGCCTGCTTGGATTAAGCAGATGTTCTCAACTTCGTGTTGAGTCGGCCTTCACGTTTGATGCTTGATTAGATTAACGGATGCCTGCTTGGATTAAGCAGATGTTCTCAACTTCGTGTTGAGTCGGCCTTCAGGTTTGATGCTTGATTTGATTAACGGATGCCTGCTTGGATTAGCAGATGTTCCAAACTTCGTGTTGAGCTGACCTTCGTGTTCGATGCCTGTTTTAATTAATGGATGCTTGTTTGGAATAACAGATGTTCTCAACTTTGTGCTGAGCCGGTCTTCGGATTCGATGCATGTTTTGATTAACGGATCCCTGCTTGGATTAAGCAGATGTTCTCAAATTCGTGTTGAGTCGGCCTTCGAGTTCGATGCTTGATTAAATTAACGGATGCTTGCTTGGATTAGCAGATGTTTTCAACTTTTTGTTGAGTCGGCCTTTGGGTTCGATGCCTGTTTTAAATAACTGATGCCTACTTGGATTCGAAGATGTTCTGAACTTCGTGTTGAGCTGGCTTTTTGGCTAGATGAATTTTTTAATTTACTGATGCCGGTTTGGATTAGTAGACGTTCTCAACTTCGTGTTGAGCCGACTTTCAGTTTCGATGCCTAATTATTTTAACGGATGCTTGCTTGGATTAGCAGATGTTCACAACTTCGTGTTGAGGGGACCTTCGGGTTCGATGCATGTTTTAATTAACGGATGCCTGCTTGTATTAGCAGATGTTTTCAACTTGCAGTTGAGCCGGCCTTCGGGTTCGATGCCTGTTTTAAATAACGGATGCCTGCTTGGATTAGATGTTTTAAACTTCGTGTTGAGCTGGCCTTCGGGGTAGATGCCTAATTGGATTATTAGACATTCTCGGCTTTGTGTTGAGCCGGCCTTCGGGTTCGATGCCTAATTAATTTAACAAATGCCTTCTTGGATTAGCAGATGTTATCAACATCGTGTTGAGCCGGCCTTCGGGTTTGATGCCTAATTAATTTAACAGATGCCTGCTTGGATTAGCAGATGTTCTCAACTTCGTGTTGAGCCGGCCTTCGGGTTCGATGCCTATTTAAATTAACGGATGTATGCTTGGATTAAAAGATGTTCTAAACTTCGTATTCAGCCGGCCTTCGGGTTCGATGCTTTTTTAAATTAACGTATGTCTGCTTGGATTAGTAGAAGTTCTCTACTTCGTGTTGAGCCGGCCTTCGGGTTCGATGCTCGTTTAAATTAACGGATGGCTGCTTGGATTAGAAGATGATCTGAATTTCGTGTTGAGCTAGTCTTCGGGTTCGATGCCTGTTTTAATTAACGGATGCCTACTTGGAATAGTAGATGTTCTCAACTTCGTGTTGAGTCGACCTTCGGGTTCGATGCATGTTTAAATTAACGGATGCTTGCTTGGATTAAAGAGATGTTCTCAACTTCGTGTTGAACTGGCCTTCGGGTTCGATGCTTGTTTTAATTAACGGATGTATGCTTGGATTAGTAGATGTTCTCAACTTCGTGTTGAGCCAGCCTTCGGGTTCGATGCATGATTTAATTAAAGGATGCTTGCTTGGATTAGAAGATGTTCTCAACTTCGTGTTGAGCCGGCCTTCGAGTTCGATCCCTTTTTATATTAACAGATGCCTACTTGGAAGGAAAAGATGTTCTCACTTCGTGTTGAGCAGGCCTTCGGGTTCGATGCCTGTTTTAATTAACGGATGCCTGCTTGGATTAGAAGATGTTCTCAACTTCGTGTTGAGCTAGTCTTAGAGTTCGATGCCTGGTTTAATTAACAGATGCCTGCTTGGAATAGTGGATGTTCTCAACTTCTTATTGAGCCGACCTTCGGGTTCGATGCATGTTTTAATTAACGGATGCCTGGTTGGATTAAGCAGATGTTCTCAACTTCGTGTTGAGTCGGCCTTCGGGTTCGATGCGTGATTAGATTAACGGATGCCTGCTTGGATTAGCAGATGTTGTAAACTTCGTGTTGAGCTGGACTTCGGGTTCGATGTCTGTTTTAATTAACAGATGCCTACTTGGATTAGCAGATGTTCTCAACTTCATGTTGAGCCGGCCTTCGAGTTCGATGCATGTTTTAATTAACGGATGTCTGCTTGGATTAGCGCATGTTCCCAACTTCGTGTTAAACTGGCATTCGGGTTCGATGCTTGTTTTAATTAAAGGATGCCTGCTTGGATTATTAGATGTTCTCAACTTCTTTTTGAGCCGTCCTTTGGCTTCGATGCCTGTTTTAATTAACGGAAGCCTGCTCTGATAAGAAGATGTTCTCAACTTCGTGTTGAGCCGGCCTTCGGGTTCGATGCCTGTTTTAATTAACGGATGCTTGCTTGGATTAGAAGATGTTCTCAACTTCGTGTTGAACCGGCCTTCGAGTTTGATGCCTGTTTTAATTATCAGATGCTTGCATTGATTAGGAGATGTTCTCAACTTCGTGTTGAGCAGGCCTTCGGGCTAGATGCATGTTTTAATTATCGGATGCCTGCTTGGATTAGCAGATGTTCTCAACTTCGTGTTGAGTAGGCCTTCGGGTTCGATGCATATTTTATTTAACGGATGCCTGCTTGGATTAAGCAGATGTTCTCAACTTTGTGTTGAGTCAGCCTTCGGATTTGATGCTTGATTAAATTAACGGATGCCTGCTTGGATTAGCAGATGTTCTGACCTTCTTGTTGAGTCGTCCTTCAGGTTCGATGCCTGTTTTAAATTAACGGAAGCCTGCTTGGATTAGCAGATGTTCTCAACTTCGTGTTGAGCCGACCTATGAGTTTGATGCTTGTTTTAATTAACGGATTCTTGCTTGGATTAGAAAATGTTCTCAACTTCGTGTTAAACCGGACTTCGAGTTCGATGCCTGTTTTAATTATCGGATGCCTGCCCTGATTAGCAGATGTTCTCATCTTCGTGTTGAGAAGGCCTTCGGGCTAGATGCATGTTTTAATTAATGGATGCCTACTCGGATTAGCAGATGTTCTCAAATTCGTGTAGAGCCGGCCTTCGGGTTCGATGCCTGTTTTAAGTAACGGATGCCTGCTTGGATTAAGCAGATGTTCTCAACTTTGTGTTGACTCGGCCTTCGGGTTCGATGCTTGATTGAATTAACGGATGCCTGCTTGGATTAGCAGATGTTCTCACCTTCTTGTTGAGCCGTCCTTCTGGTTCGATGCCTGTTTTGATTAACGGAAGCCTGCTTGGATTAGCAGATGCTCTCAACTTCGTGTTGAGCCGGCCTATGAGTTCGATGCTTGTTTTAATTAACGGATGCTTGCTTGGATTAGAAGATGTTCTCAACTTCGTGTTACACCGGACTTCGAGTTCGATGTCTGTTTTAATTATCGGATGCCTGCTTGGATTAGCAGATGTTCTCAACTTCATGTTGAGCAGACCTTCGGGCTAGATGGATGTTTTAATTAACGGATGCCTACTCGGATTAGCATATTATCTCAACTTCGTGTTGAGCTGGCCTTCGGGTTCGATGCCTGTTTTAAATAATGGATGCCTGCTTGGATTAGATGTTCTAAACTTCATGTTGAGTTGGCATTCGGGCTAGATGCCTTTTTTTTATTTACGGATGCATGATTGGATTAGTAGACGTTCTCGACATCATGTTGAGCCGACCTTCGGTTTCGAAGCCGAATTAATTTAACAAATGCCTGCTTGGATTAGCAGATCTTCTCAACTTCGTGTTGAGCTGGCCTTCGGGTTCGATGCCTAATTAATTTAACGGATGCCGGCATGGATTAAAAGATATTCTCAACTTCGTGTTGAGCCGACCTTCTGGTTTGATGCCTGTTTAAATTAACGATGTCTGCATGGATTAGAAGATGTTCTAAACTTCGTGTTGAGCCGGCCTTCGGGTTCGATGCATGTTTAAATTAACGGATGCCTGCTTGGATTAGTAAATGTTCTCAACTTCGTGTTGAGCCAGCCTTCGGGTTCGATGCCTATTTAAATTAACGGATGCCTTCTTGGATTAGAAGATGTTCTCAACTTCATTTTGAGCTGGTCTTCGGGTTCGATGCCTATTTTAATTAACGAATGCCTGCTTGGAATAGTAGATGTTCTAAACTTCGTCATGAGCGGGCCTTCGGGTTCGATTCATGTTTTAATTAACGGATGCCTGCTTGGATTAAGCAGATGTTCTCAACTTCGTGTTGAGTCGGCCTTCGGGTTCGATGCTTGATTAAATTAACGGATGCCTACCTGGATTATCAGATGTTCTAAACTTCGTGTTGAGCTGGCCTTTGGGTTCGATGCCTGTTGTAATTAACGGAAGCCTGCTTGGATAAGAAGATGTTCTTAACTTCGTGTTGAACCGGCCTTGGAGTTCGATGCATGTTTTAATTAACGGATGCCTGCTCGGATTAGCAGATGTTCTCAACTTCGTGTTGAGTCGGCCTTCGGGTTCGATACCTGTTTAAATTAACGGATGCTTGCTTGGATTAAAAGATGTTCTCAACATCGTGTTGAGCTGGCCTTCGTGTTCGATGCCTGTTTTAATTAACGGATTCTTGTTTGGAATAGAAGATGTTCTCAACTTTGTGTTGAGTCGGTCTTCGGGTTCGATGCATGTTTTGATTAACGGATGCTTGCTTGGATTAAGCAGATGTTCTCAAATTCGTGTTGAGTCAGCCTTCGAGTTCGATGCTTGATTAAATTAACGGATGCCTGCTTGGATTAGCAGATGTTCTCAACTTCGTGTTGAGCCAGCCTTCGGGTTCGATGCCTGTTTCAAATAACGGATGCCTGCTTGGATTAGAAGATGTTCTAAACTTCATGTTGGGTTGGCCTTCGGGCAAGATGAATTTTTTAATTTACGGATGCCGGCTTGGATTAGTAGACGTTCTCAACTTCGTGTTGAGCCGGCATTCGGTTTCGATGCCTAATTATTTTAACGGATGCCTGCTTGGATTAGCAGATGTTCTCAACTTCGTCTTGAAGCTACCTTCGGGTTCGATGCCTGGCTTAATTAACGGTTGCCTGCTTGGATTAGCAGATGTTTTCAACTTCCCGTTGAGCCGGCCTTCGGGTTCGATGCATGTTTTAAATAACGGATGCCTGTTTGGATTAGATGTTTTAAACTTCGTGTTGAGCTGGCCTTCGGGCTAGATGCCTTTTTTAATTTACGGTTGCCTGATTGGATTAGTAGACGTTCTCGACTTCGTGTTGAGCCGACCTTCGGATTCGATGCCTCATTAATTTAACAAATGCCTTCTTGGATTAGCAGATGTTCTAAACTTCGTGTTGAGCCTGCCTTCGGGTTTGATGCCTAGTTAATTTAAAAGATGCCTGCTTGGATTAGCAGATGTTCTCACTTCGTGTTGAGCCGGCCTTCGGGTTCGATGCCTGTTTAAATTAATGGATGTCTGCTTGGATTAGAAGATGTTATAAACTTCATGTTGAGACGGCCTTCGGGTTCGATTCCTGTTTAAATTAACGTATGCCTGCTTGGATTAGTAGATGTTCTCTACTTCGTGTTGAGCCGGCCTTCAGGTTCGATGTCTATTTAAATTAACGGATGCCTGCTTGGATTAGAAGATGTTCTCAACTTCGTGTTGAGCTGGTCTGCGGGTTTGATGCCTGTTTTAATTAACAGATGCCTACTTGGAATAGTAGATGTTCTCAACTTCGTGTTGAGTCGACCTTCGGGTTTGATGCATGTTTAAATTAATGGATGCCTGCTTGGATTAAAGAGATGTTCTCAACTTCGTGTTGAACTGGCCTTCGGGTTCGATGCTTGTTTTAATTAACGGATGCTTGCTTGGATTAGCAGATGTTCTTAACTTCGTGTTGAGCCAGCCTTCGGGTTCGATGCATGATTTAATTAAAGGATGCTTGCTTGGATTAGAAGATGTTCTCAACTTCGTGTTGAGCCGGCGTTCGAGTTCGATCCCTTTTTATATTAACAGATGCCTACTTGGATTAAAAGATGTTCTCACTTCGTGTTGAGCAGGCCTTCAGGCTAGATGCCTGTTTTAATTAACGGATTCCTGCTCAAATTAGCAGATGTTCTCAACTTCGTGTTGCGTCAGCCTTCGGGTTCGATGCTTATTTAAATTAACGGATGCCTGCTTGGATTAGCAGATGTTCTCAACTTCGTGTTGAGCCGGCCTTCCGGTTCGATTCCTATTTAAATTAACGGATGCCTGCTTGGATTAGAATATGTTCTCAACTTCATGTTGACCTGGACTTCGAGTTCGATGCTTGGTTTAATTAACCGATGCCTGCTTGGAATAGTAGATGTTCTCAACTTTGTGTTGAGCCGACCTTCGAGTTCGATGCATGTTTTAATTAACGGATGCCTGCTTGGATTAAGCAGATGTTCTCAACTTCGTGTTGAGTCGGCCTTCAGGTTTGATGCTTGATTAGATTAACGGATGCCTGCTTGGATTAGCAGATGTTCTAAACTTCGTGTTGAGCTGACCTTCGTGTTCGATGCCTGTTTTAATTAATGGATGCTTGTTTGGAATAACAGATGTTCTCAACTTTGTGCTGAGCCGGTCTTCGTATTCGATGCATGTTTTGATTAACGGATCCCTGCTTGGATTAAGCAGATGTTCTCAAATTCGTGTTGAGTCGGCCTTCGAGTTCGATGCTTGATTAAATTAACGGATGCTTGCTTGGATTAGCAGATGTTTTCAACTTTGTGTTGAGTCGGCCTTCGGGTTCGATGCCTGTTTTAAATAACGGATGCCTACTTAGATTCGAAGATGTTCTAAACTTCGTGTTGAGCTGGCTTTTTGGCTAGATGAATTTTTTAATTTACTGATGCCGGTTTGGATTAGTAGACGTTCTCAACTTCGTGTTGAGCCGGCTTTCGGTTTCGATGCCTAATTATTTTAACGGATGCTTGCTTGGATTAGCAGATGTTCACAACTTCGTGTTGAGGGGACCTTCGGGTTCGATGCATGTTTTAATTAACAGATGCCTGCTTGTATTAGCAGATGTTTTCAACTTGCAGTTGAGTCGGCCTTCGGGTTCGATGCCTGTTTTAAATAACGGATGCCTGCTTGGATTAGATGTTTTAAACTTCGTGTTGAGCTGGCCTTCGGGGTAGATGCCTGATTGGATTATTAGACGTTCTCGGCTTTGTGTTGAGCCGGCCTTCGGGTTCGATGCCTAATTAATTTAACAAATGCCTTCTTGGATTAGCAGATGTTATCAACATCGTGTTGAGCCGGCCTTCGGGTTTGATGCCTAATTAATTTAACAGATGCCTGCTTGGATTAGCAGATGTTATCAACTTCGTGTTGAGCCGGCCTTCGGGTTCGATGCCTATTTAAATTAACGGATGTATGCTTGGATTAAAAGATGTTCTAAACTTCGTATTCAGCCGGCCTTCGGGTTTGATGCTTTTTTAAATTAACGTATGTCTGCTTGGATTAGTAGATGTTCTCTACTTCGTGTTGAGCCGGCCTTCGGGTTCGATGCCCGTTTAAATTAACGGATGGCTGCTTGGATTAGAAGATGATATGAATTTCGTGTTGAGCTAGTCTTCGGGTTCGATGCCTGTTTTAATTAACGGATGCCTACTTGGAATAGTAGATGTTCTCAACTTCGTGTTGAGTCGTCCTTCGGGTTCGATGCATGTTTAAATTAACGGATGCCTGCTTGGATTAAAGAGATGTTCTCAACTTCGTGTTGAACTGGCCTTCGGGTTCGATGCTTGTTTAAATTAACGGATGCCTGCTTGGATTAGTAGATGTTCTCAACTTCGTGTTGAGCCAGCCTTCGGGTTCGATGCATGATTTAATTAAAGGATGCTTGCTTGGATTAGAAGATGTTCTCAACTTCGTGTTGAGCCGGCATTCGAGTTCGATCCCTTTTATATATTAACAGATGCCTACTTGGAAGGAAAAGATGTTCTCACTTCGTGTTGAGCAGGCCTTCGGGCTAGATTCCTGTTTTAATTAACGGATTCCTGCTCGAATTAGCAGATGTTCTCAAGTTCGTGTTGCGTCAGCCTTCGGGTTCGATGCTTGTTTAAATTAATGGATGCCTGCTTGGATTAGCGGATGTTCTCAACTTCGTGTTGAGCCGGCCTTCCGGTCCGATGCCTGTTTAAATTAATGGATGCCTGCTTGGATTAGAATATGTTCTCAACTTCATGTTGAGCTGGTCTTCGAGTTCGATGCTTGGTTTAATTAACGGATGCCTTCTTGGAATAGTAGATGTTCTCAACTTTGTGTTGAGCCGACCTTCGAGTTCGATGCATGTTTTAATTAACGGATGCCTTCTTAGATTAAGCAGATGTTCTCAACTTCGTGTTGAGTCGGCCTTCAGGTTCGATGCTTGATTAGATTAACGGATGCCTGCTTGGATTAGTAGAGTTTCTAAACTTCGTGTTGAGCTGAACTTCGGGTTCGATGTCTGTTATAATGAACGGATGCCTGCTTGGATTAGCAGATGTTCTCAACTTCGTGTTCGATGCATGTTTTAATTAACGGATGTCTGCTTGGATTAGCGCATGTTCCCAACTTCGTGTTAAACTGGCCTACGGATTCGATACTTGTTTTAATTAAGGGATGCCTGCTTGGATTAGTAGATGTTCTCAACTTCTCTTTGAGCCGTGCTTCGAGTTCGATGCCTGTTTTAATTAACGGAAGCCTGCTTGGATAAGCAGATGTTCTCAACTTCGTGTTGAGCCGGCCTTCGGGTTCGATGCCTGTTTTAATTAACGGATGCCTACTTGGATTAAAAGATGTTCCCAACTTCGTGTTGATTAGGCGTTTGGGCTAGATGCCTATTTTAATTAACGGATGCCTGCTCGAATTAGCAGATGTTCTCAACTTCGTGTTGCGTCGGCCTTCGGGTTCGATGCCTAATTAAATTGACGGATGCATGCTTGGATTAGCAGATGTTCTCAACCTCGTTTTGAGCCGGCCTTCGGGTTTGATGCCTGTTTAAATTAACGGATGTCTGCTTGGATTAAAAGATGTTCTCAACATCGTGTTGAGCTGGCCTTCGGGTTCGATGCCTGTTTTAATTAACAGATGCCTGTTTTGAATAACAGATGTTCTCACCTTTTTGCTGAGCCGGTCTTCGGGTTCGATGCATGTTTTGATTAACGGATCCCTGCTTGGATTAAGCAGATGTTCTCAAATTCGTGTTGAGTCGGCCTTCGAGTTCGATGCTTGATTAAATTAACGGATGCTTGCTTGGATTAGCAGATGTTCTCAACTTCGTGTTGAGTCGGCCTTCGGGTTCGATGCCTGTTTTAAATAATGGATGCCTGCTTCGATTAGAAGATGTTCTAAACATCGTATTGAGCTGGCCTTCGGGCTGGATGAATTTTTTAACTTACGGATGCCTGCTTGGATTAGTAGACGTTCTCAACTTTGTGTTGAGCCGGCCTTCGGTTTCGATGCCTAATTATTTTAACGGATGCCTGCTTTGATTAGCAGATGTTCGCAACTTCGTGTTGAGATGACCTTCGGGTTCGATGCCTGTTTAAATTAACGGATGTCTGCTTGGATTAGCAGATGTTTTCAACTTCCAGTTGAGCCGGCCTTCGGGTTCGATGCCTGTTTTAAATAACGGATGCCTGCTTGGATTAGATGTTTTAAACTTCGTGTTGAGTTGGCCTTCGGGGTAGATGCCTTTTTTAATTTACGGATGCCTGATTGGATTATTAGATGTTCTCGGCTTTGTGTTGAGCCGGACATCGGGTTCGATGCCTAATTAATTTAACAAATACCTTCTTGCATTAGCAGATGTTCTCAACTTCGTGTTGAGCCGGCCTTCGGGTTTGATGCCTAATTAATTTAACAGATGCCTGCTTGGATTAGCAGATGTTCTCAACTTCGTGTTGAGTCGGCCTTCGGGTTCGATGCCTATTTAAATAAACGGATGTCTGCTTGGATTAAAAGATGTTCTAATCTTCGTATTCAGCCGGCCTTCGGGTTCAATGCTTTTTTAAATTAACGTATACCTGCTTGGATTAGTAGATGTTCTCTACTTCGTGTTGAGCCGGCCTTCGCGTTCGATGCCCGATTAAATTAACGGATGGCTGCTTGGATTAGAAGATGTTCTGAATTTCGTGTTGAGCTAGTCTTCGAGTTCGATGCCTGTTTTAATTAACGGATGCCTACTTGGAATAGTAGATGTTCTCAACTTCATGTTGAGTCGACCTTCGAGTTTGATGCATGTTTTAATTAACGGATGCCTGCTTGGATTAAGCAGATGTTCTCAACTTCGTGTTGAACCAGCCTTCGAGTTCGATGCACGTTTTAATTATCGGATACCTGCTTGGAGTAGTAGATTTTCTCAACTTCATGTTGAGCAGGCCTTCGGGCTAGATGCGTGTTTTAATTAACGGATTCCTGCTCGGATTAGCAAATGTTCTAAACTTTGTGTTGCGTCGGCCTTCAGGTTCGATGCCTGTTTAAATTTACGGATGCCTGCTTGGATTAACAGATGTTCTCAACTTCGTGTTGAGCTGGCCTTTGGGTTCGATGGCTTTTTAAATTAACGGATGCCTGCTTGGATTAAAAGATGTTCTCAACATCGTGTTGAGCTGGCCTTCGGGTTCGATGCCTGTTTTAATTAACAGACGTGTGTTTGGAATAACAGATGTTCTCAACTTCGTGTTGAGCCGGCCTTCAGATTCGATGCATGTTTTGATTAACGGATACCTGCTTAGATTAAACAGATGTTCTCAAATTCGTGTTGATTCGGCCTTCGACTTCGATGCTTGATTAAATTAACGGATGCCTGCTTGGATTAGCAGATGTTCTCAACTTCGTGTTGAGCCGGCCTTCGGGTTCGATGCCTGTTTTAAATAACGGATGCCTGTTTGGATTAGAAGATGTTCTAAACATCGTATTGAGCTGGCCTTCGGGCTAGATGAATTTTTTAATTTACGGATGCCTGCATTGATTAGTAGACATTCTCAACTTTAAGTTGAGCCGGCCTTCGGTTTCGATGCCTAATTATTTTAACGAATGCCTGCTTGGATTAGCAGATGTTCTCAACTTCGTGTTGAGCCGACCTTCAGGTTCGATGCCTGCTTAAATTAACGGATGCCTGCTTGGATTAGCAGATGTTTTCAACTTCTTGTTGAGCCGGCCTTCGGGTTTGATGCCTGTTTTAAATAATGGATGCCTGCTTGGATTAGATGTTTTAAACTTCGTGTTGAGGTTGCCTTCGTGCTGGATGTCTTTCTTAATTTACAGATGCCTGATTGGATTAGTAGACGTTCTCGACTTCGTGTTGAGTCGGCCTTCGGGTTCGATGCCTAATTAATTTAACAAATGCCTGCTTGGATTAGCAGATGTTCTCAAATTCATCTTGATCCGGCCTTCGGGTTCGATGCCTGTTTCAATTAACGGATGTCTGCTTGGATGAGAAGATGTTCTAAACTTCGTGTCGAGCCCGCCTTCGGGTTCGATGCCTGTTTATATTAACGTATGCCTTCTTGGATTAGAAGATGTTCTCAACTTCGTGTTGAGCTGGTTTTCGGGTTCGATGCCTGTTTTAATTAACGGATGCCTACTTGGAATAGTAGATGTTCTCAACTTCGTGTTGAGCCGACCTTCGGGTTTGATTCATGTTTTAATTAACAGATGTCTGCTAGGATTAAGCAGACGTTCTCAACTTCGTGTTGAGTCGGCCTTCGAGTTCGATGCCTGTTTTAATTTTCTGATACCTGCTTGGAGTAGCAGATGTTCTTAACTTCGTGTTGTGCAGGCCTTCGGGCTAGATGCTCGTTTTAATTAACGGATGCCTTCTCGGATTAACAGATGTTCTAAACTTTGTGTTGCGTCGGCCTTCAGGTTCGATGCCTGTTTAAATTAACTGATGCCTGCTTGGATTAGCAGATGTTTTCAACTTCGTGTTGAGCCGGTCTTTGGGTTTGATGCCTGTTTAAATTAACGAATGCTTGCTTGGATTAGTAGATGTTCTCAATTTCGTCTTTAGCCGGCCTTCGGGTTCGATGTCTGTTTTACTTAACGGATGTCTACTTGGATTAGCAGATGTTCTCAACTTTGTCTTGAGCCAACCTTTGACTTTGATGCATGTTTTAATTAACTAATGTTTGCTTAGATTAAGCAGATGTTCTCAAATTCGTGTTGAGTCGGCCTTCGAGTTCGATGCTTGATTAAATTAACAGATGCCTGCTTGGATTAGCAGATGCTCTCAACTTCGTGTTGAGTCGGCCTTCAGGTTCGATGCATGTTTTAAATAACGAATGCCTGCTTGGATTAGAAGATTTTCTAAACTTCGTATTGAGCTGGCCTTCGGGCTAGATGAACTTTTTAATTTACGGATTCCTGCTTGGATTGTTACAATTTCTCAACTTTGTGTTGAGACGGCCTTCGGTTTCGATGCCTAATTATTTTAACGAATGCCTGCTTGGATTAGCAGATGTTCTCAACTTCGTGTTGAGCCGACCTTCAGGTTCGATGCCTGTTTTAATTAACGGATGCCTGCTTCGATCAGCAGATGTTTTGAACTTCTTGTTAGGCCGGGCTTCGGGTTCGATGCCTGTTTTAAATAATGGTTTCCTGGTTGGATTAGATGTTTTAAACTTCGTGTTGAGCTGGCCTTCGGCCTAGATGCCTTTTATAATATACGGATGCCTGATTGGATTAGTAGACGTTCTCGACTTCGTGTTGAGCCGGCCTTCGGGTTATATGCCTAATTAATTTAACAAATGCCTTCTTGGATTAGCAGATGTTCGCAACTTCGTGTTGAGCCGACCTTCAGGTTCGATGCCTGTTTTAATTAACGGATGCCTGCTTGGATCAGCAGATGTTTTGAACTTCTTGTTAGGCCAGGCTTCGGGTTCGATGCCTGTCTTAAATAATGGTTGCCTGGTTGGATTAGATGTTTTAAACTTCGTGTTGAGCTGGCCTTCGGCCTAGATGCCTTTTATAATATACGGATGCCTGATTGGATTAGTAGATGTTCTCGACTTCGTGTTGAGGCGGCCTTCGGGTTATATGCCTAATTAATTTAACAAATGCCTTCTTGGATTAGCAGATGTTCGCAACTTCGTGTTGAGCCGGCCTTCGGGTTTGATGCCTCTTTTAATTAACGGATGCCTGCTTGGATTAGCAGATGTTCTCGACTTCGTGTTGAGCTGGCCTTCGGGTTCGATGCCTGTTTTAAATAATGGTTGCTTGCTTGGATTAGATGTTTTAAACTTCGTGTTGAGCTGGCCTTTGGGCTAGATGCCCTTTTTAATTTACGGATGCCTGATTGGATTAGTAGACGTTCTCGACTTCGTGTTGAGCTGACCTTCGGGTTCGATGCCTAATTAATTTATCAAATGCCTTCTTGGATTAGCAGATGTTCTAAACTTCGTGTTGAGCCGGCCTTCAGGTTCGATGCCTGTTTAAATTAACGTATGCCTGCTTAGATTAGTAGATGTTCTCTACTTCTTGTAGAGCCGGCCTTCGGGTTTGATGCCTGTTTAAATTAACAGATGGCTGCTTAGATTAGAAGATGTTCTCAACTTCGTGTTGAGATGGTCTTCGGGTTCGATGCCTGTTTTAATTAACGGATGTCTACTTGGATTAACAGACCTTCTCGACTTCGTGTTGAGCCGGCCTTCGGGTTCGATGCCTAATTAAATTAACAAATGCCTTTTTGGATTAGCAGATTTTCTAAACTTCGTGTTGAGCCGGCCTTCGGGTTTAATGCCTAATTAATTTAACAGATGCCTGCTTGGATTAGCAGATGTTCACAACTTCGTCTTGAGCCGGCCTTCGAGTTCGATGCCTGTTTAAATTAACGGATGTCTGCTTAGATTAGAAGATGTTCTAAACTCGTGTTGAGCTGGCCTTCGGGTTCGATGCCTGTTTAAATTAAAGTATGCCTGCTTAGCTTAGTAGATGTTCTCTACTTCGTGTAGAGCCGGCCTTCGGGTTCGATGCCTATTTAAATTAACGGATGGCTGGTTGGATTAGAAGATGTTCTCAACTTCGTGTTGAGCTGGTCTTCGGGTTCGATGCCTGTTTTATTTAACGGATGCCTACTTGGAATAGTAGATGTTCTCAACTTCGTGTTTAGCCGACCTTCGGGTTTGATGCATGTTTTAATTAACGGATGCGTGCTAGGATTAAGAAGATGTTCTCAACTTCGTGTTGAGTCGGCCTTCGAGTTCGATGCCTGTTTTAAGTATCGGATACCTACTTGGAGTAGCAGATGTTCTCAACTTCGTGTTGAGCAGGCCTTCGGGCTAGATGCATGTTTTAATTAACGGATGCCTGCTCGAATGAGCAGATGTTCTAAACTTACTGTTGCGTCGGCCTTTGGGTTCGATGCCTGTTTAAATTAATTGATGCCTGCTTGGATTAGCAGATGTTCTCAACTTCGTGTTGAGCCGGCCTTCGGGTTCGATGTCTGTTTAAATTAATGGATGCCTGCTTGGATTAGTAGATGTTCTCAACTTCGTCTTTAGCCGACCTTCGGGTTCGATGTCTGTTTTAATTAACGGATGTCTACTTGGATTAGCACATGTTCTCAACTTTGTCTTGAGCCGACCTTTGACTTCGATGCATGTTTTAATTAACTGATGTTTGCTTAGATTAAGCAGATGTTCTCAAATTCGTGATGAGTCGGCCTTCGAGTTTGATGCTTGATTAAATTAACGGATGCCTTCTTGGATTAGCAGATGTTCTCAACTTCATGTTGAGCCGGCCTTCGGGTTCGATGCCTGTTTTAAATAACGGATGCCTGCTTGGATTAGAAGATGTTCTAAACTTCATATTGAGCTGGCCTTCGGGCTAGATGAATTTTTTAATTTACGGATGCCTGCTTGGGTTAGTAGAATTTCTCAACTTTGTGTGGAGACGACCTTCGTTTTCGATGCCTAATTATTCTAACGAATGCCTGCTTGGATTAGCAGATGTTCTCAACTTCGTGTTGAGCCGACCTTCAGGTTCGATGCCTGTTTTAATTAACGGATGCCTGCTTGGATTAGCAGATGTTTTCAACTTCTTGTTGAGCCGGCCTTCGGGTTCGATGCCTGTTTTAAATAATGGATGCCTGCTTGGATTAGAAGATGTTCTAAACATCGTATTGAGCTGGCCTTCGGGCTAGATGCCTTTTATAATATACGGATGCCTTATTGGATTAGTAGACGTTCTCGACTTCGTGTTGAACCGGCCTTCGGGTTATATGCCTAATTAATTTAACAAATGCCTTCTTGGATTAGCAGATGTTCGCAACTTCGTGTTGAGCCGGCCTTCGGGTTTGATGCCTCTTTTAATTAACGGATGCCTGCCTGGATAAGCAGATGTTTTCAACTTGTTGAGCCGGCCTTCGGGTTCGATGCCTGTTTTAAATAATGGATGCTTGCTTGGATTAGATGTTTTAAACTTCGTGTTGAGCTGGCCTTCGGGCTAGATGCCTTTTTTAATTTACGGATGCCTGATTGGATTAGTAGACGTTCTCGACTTCGTGTTGAGCCGACCTTCGGGTTCGATGCCTAATTAATTTATCAAATGCCTTCTTGGATTAGCAGATGTTCTCAACTTCGTGTTGAGCTGGCCTTCGGGTTTGATGGCTAATTAATTTAACATATGCCTGCTTGGATTAGCAGATGTTCTCAACTTCGTCTTGAGCCGGCCTTCGGGTTCGATGCCTGTTTAAATTAACGGATGTCTACTTGGATTAGAAGATGTTCTAAACTTCGTGTTGAGCCGGCCTTCGGGTTCGATGCCTGTTTAAATTAACGTATGCCTGCTTAGATTAGTAGATGTTCTCTACTTCGTGTAGAGTCGGCCTTCGGGTTCGATGCCTGTTTAAATTAACGGAATGTTGCTTAGATTAGAAGATGTTCTCAACTTCGTGTTGAGCTGGTCTTCGGGTTCGATGCCTGTTTTAATTAACGGAGGTCTACTTGGATTAACAGATGTTCTCAACTTTGTCTTGAGCCGACCTTTGACTTTGATGCATGTTTTAATTAACTGATGTTTGCTTAGATTAAGCAGATGTTCTAAAATTCGTGATGAGTTGGCCTTCGAGTTCGATGCTTGATTAAATTAACGGATGCCTGCTTGGATTAGCAGATGTTCTCAACTTCGTGTTGAGCCGGCCTTCGGGTTCGATACCTGTTTTAAATAACGGATGCCTGCTTGGATTAGAAGATGTTCTAAACTTCATATTGAGCTGACCTTCGGGCTAGATGAATTTTTTAATTTATGGATGCCTGCTTGGATTAGTAGAATTTCTCAACTTTGTGTTGAGACGGCCTTCGGTTTCGATGCCTAATTATTCTAACGAATGCCTGCTTGGATTAGCAGATGTTCTCAACTTCGTGTTGAGATGACCTTCAGGTTCGATGCCTGTTTTAATTAACGGATGCCTACTTGGATTAGAAGATGTTTTCAACTTCTTGTTGAGTCGGCCTTCGGATTCGATGCCTGTTTTAAATAATGGATGCCTGCTTGGATTAGATGTTTTAAACTTCGTGTTGAGCTGGCCTTCGGGCTAGATGCCTTTTTTAATTTATGGATGCCTGATTGGATTAGTAGACTTTCTCGACTTCGTGTTGACCCGGCCTTCGGGTTATATGGCTAATTAATTTAACAAATGCCTTCTTGGATTAGCAGATGTTCGCAACTTCGTGTTGAGCCGGCCTTCGGGTTTGATGCCTAATTAATTTAACAGATGCCTCCTTGGAGTAGCAGATGTTCTCAACTTCGTCTTGAGCTGGTCTTCGGGTTCGACGCCTGTTTAAATTAACGGATGTCTGCTTGGATTAGAAGATGTTCTAAACTTCATGTTGAGCTGGCCTTCGGGCTAGATGCCTTTTTTAATTTACGGATGCCTGATTGGATTAGTAGACGTTCTCGACTTCGTGTTGAGCCGACCTTCGGGTTCGATGCCTAATTAATTTAACAAATGCCTTCTTGGATTAGCAGATGTTCTCAACTTCGTGTTGAGCCGGCCTTCGGGTTTGATGCCTAATTAATTTAACAGATGCCTGCTTGGATTAGCAGATGTTCTCAACTTCGTCTTGAGCCGGGATTCGGGTTCGATGCCTGTTTAAATTAACGGATGACAGCTTAGATTAGAAGAGGTTCTATACTCGTGTTGAGCCGGCCTTCGGGTTCGATGCCTGTTTAAATTAACGTATGCCTGCTTAGATTAGTAGATGTTCTCTACTTCGTGTAGAGCCGGCCTTCGGGTTCGATTCCTGTTTAAATTAACAGATGGCTGCTTAGATTAGAAGATGTTCTCAACTTCGTGTTGAGCCGGTTTACGGGTTCGATGCCTGTTTTAATTAACGGATGTCTACTTGGATTAACAGATGTTCTCAACTTTGTCTTGAGCCGACCTTTAACTTTGATGCATGTTTTAATTAACTGATGTTTGCTTAGATTAAGCAGATGTTCTCAAATTCGTGTTGAGTCGGCCTTTGAGTTTGATGCTTGATTAAACTAACGAATGCCTGCTTAGATTAGCAGATGTTCTCAACTTCGTGTTGAGCCGGCCTTCGGGTTCGATGCATGTTTTAAATAAGGGATGCCTGCTTGGATTAGAAGATGTTCTAAACTTCGTATTCAGCTGGCCTTCGGGCTAGATGAATTTTTTTATTTACGGATGCCTGCTTGGATCAGTAGACGTTCTCAACTTTGTGTTTATCCGGCCTTCGGTTTCGATGCCTAATTATTTTAACGAATGCCTGTTTGGATTAGCAGATGTTCTCAACTTCGTGTTGAGCCGACCTCCAGGTTCGATGCCTCTTTAAATTAACGGATGCCTGCTTGGATTAGCATATGTTTTCAACTTCTTGTTGAGCCGACCTTCGGGTTCGATGCCTGTTTTAAATAATGGATGCTTGCTTGGATTAGATGTTTTAAACTTCATGTTGAGCTGGCCTTCGGGCTAGATGCCTTTTTTAATTTACGGATGCCTGATTGGTTTAGTAGACGTTCTCGACTTCGTGTTGAGCCGACCTTCAGGTTCGATGCCTAATTAATTTAACATATGCCTGCTTGGATTAGCAGATGTTCTCAACTTCGTCTTGAGCCGGCCTTCGGGTTCGATGCCTGTTTAAATTAAGGGATGTCTACTTGGATTAGAAGATGTTCTAAACTTCGTGTTGAGCCGGCCTTCGGGTTCGATGCCTGTTTAAATTAACGTATGCCTGCTTAGATTAGTAGATGTTCTCTACTTCGTGTAGAGTCGGCCTTCGGGTTCAATGCCTGTTTAAATTAACGGATGGCTGCTTAGATTAGAAGATGTTCTCAACTTCGTGTTGAGCTGGTCTTCGGGTTCGATGTCTGTTTTAATTAACGGATGTCTACTTGGATTAACAGATGTTCTCAACTTTGTCTTGAGCCGACCTTTGACTTTGATGCATGTTTTAATTAACTGATGTTTGCTTAGATTAAGCAGATGTTCTAAAATTCGTGATGAGTCGGCCTTCGAGTTCGATGCTTGATTAAATTAACGGATGCCTGCTTGGATTAGCAGATGTTCTCAACTTTGTGTTGAGCCGGCCTTCGGGTTCGATACCTGTTTTAAATAACGGATGCCTGCTTGGATTAGAAGATGTTCTAAACTTCATATTGAGCTGACCTTCGGGCTAGATGAATTTTTTAATTTATGGATGCCTACTTAGATTAGTAGAATTTCTCAACTTTGTGTTGAGACGGCCTTCGGTTTCGATGCCTAATTATTCTAACAAATGCCTGCTTGGATTAGCAGATGTTCTCAACTTCGTGTTGAGCTGACCTTCAGGTTCGATGCTTGTTTTAATTAACGGATGCCTGCTTGGATTAGCAGATGTTTTCAACTTCTTGTTGAGCCGGCCTTCGGGTTCGATGCCTGTTTTAAATAATGGATGCCTGCTTGGATTAGATGTTTTAAACTTCGTGTTGAGCTAGCCTTCGGGCTAGATGCCTTTTTTAATTTACGGATGCCTGATTGGATTAGTAGACGTTCTCGACTTCGTGTTGAGCCGGCCTTCGGGTTATATGGCTAATTAATTTAACAAATGCCTTCTTGGATTAGCAGATGTTCGCAACTTCGTGTTGAGCCGGCCTTCGGGTTTGATATCTAATTAATTTAACAGATGCCTCCTTCGAGTAGCAGATGTTCTCAACTTCGTCTTGAGCTGGCCTTCGGGTTCGGCGCCTGTTTAAATTAACTGATGTCTGCTTGAATTAGAAGATGTTCTAAACTTTGTGTTGAGCCGGCCTTCGGGTTCGATGCGTGTTTAAATTAACGTATGCCTGCTTGGATTAGTAGATGTTCTCTACTTCGTGTTGAGCCGGCCTTCGGGTTCGATGCCTGTTTAAATTAACGTATGCCTGCATGGATTAGAAGATGTTCTCAACTTCGTGTTGAGTTAGTCTTCGGGTTCGATGCCTGTTTTCATTAACAGATGCCTACTTGGAATAGTAGATGTTCTCAACTTCGTGTTGAGCCGACCTTCGGGTTTGATGCATGTTTTAATTAACGGATGCCTGCTAGGATTAAGCAGATGTTCTCAACTTCGTGTTGAGTCGGCCTTCGAGTTCGATGCCTGTTTTAATTATCGGATACCTACTTGGAGTAGCAGATGTTCTCAACTTCGTGTTGAGCAGGCCTTCGGGCTAGATGCAAGTTTTAATTAACGGATGCCTGCTCGGATTAGCAGATGTTCTAAACTTCGGGTTGCCTCGGCCTTCGGGTTCGATGCCTGTTTAAATTAACGGATGCCTGCTTGGATTAGCAGTTGTTCTCAACTTCGTGTTGAGCCGGCGTTCGGGTTCGATGCCTGTTTATATTAACGGATGCCTGCTTGGATTAATAGATGTTCTCAACTTCGTCTTTAGCCGGCCTTCGGGTTCGATGCCTGTTTTAATTAACAAATGTCTACTTGGATTAACAGATGTTCTCAACTTTGTCTTGAGCCTACCTTTGACTTCGATGCATGTTTTAATTAACTGATGTTTGCTTAGATTAAACAGATGTTCTCAAATTCGTGATGAGTCGGCCTTCGAGTTTGATGCTTGATTAAATTAACGGATGCCTGCTTGGATAAGCAGATGTTCTCAACTTCGTGTTGAGCCGGCCTTCGGGTTCAATGCCTGTTTTAAATAACGGATGCCTGCTTGGATTAGAAGATGTTCTAAACTTCGTTTTGAGCTGGCCTTCGGGCTAGATGAATTTTTTAATTTACGGATGCCTGCTTGGATTAGTTGAATTTCTCAGCTTTGTGTTGAGACGGCCTTCAGTTTCAATGCCTAATTATTCTAACGAATGCCTGCTTGGATTAGCAGATGTTCTCAACTTCGTGTTGAGCCGACCTTCAGGTTCGATGGCTGTTTTAATTAACGGATGCCTTCTTGGATTAGCAGATGTTTTCAACTTCTTGTTGAGCCGGCCTTCGGGTTCGATGCCTGTTTTAAATAATGGATGCCTGCTTGGATTAGATGTTTTAAACTTCGTGTTGAGTTGGCCTTCAGGCTAGATGCTTTTTTTAATTTACGAATGCCTAATTGGATTAGTAGACGTTCTCGACTTCGTGTTGAGCCGGCCTTCGGGTTATATGCCTAATTAATTTAACAAATGCCTTCTTGGATTAGCAGATGTTCGTAACTTCGTGTTGAGCCGGCCTTTGGGTTTGATGCCTAATTAATTTAAGAGACGCCTCCTTGGAGTAGCAGATATTCTCAACTTCGTCTTGAGCCAGCCTTCGGGTTCGACGCCTGTTTAAATTAACGGATGTCTGCTTGGATTAGAAGATGTTCTAAACTTCGTGTTGAGCCGGCCTTCGGGTTCGATGCCTGTTAAATTAACGTATGCCTGCTTGGATTAGTAGATGTTCTCTACTTCGTGTTGAGCCGGCCTTCGGGTTCGATGCCTGTTTAAATTAACGTATGGCTGCATGGATTAGAAGATGTTCTCAACTTCGTGTTGAGTTGGTCTTCGGGTTCGATGCCTGTTTTAATTAAAAGATGCCTACTTGGAATAGTAGATGTTCTCAACTTCGTGTAGAGCCGACCTTCGGGTTTGATGCATGTTTTAATTAACGGATGCCTGCTAGGATTAAGCAGATCTTCTCAACTTCGTGTTGAGTCGGCCTTCGAGTTCGATGCCTGTTTTAATTATCGGATACCTACTTGGAGTAGAAGATGTTCTCAACTTCGTGTTCAGCAGGCCTTCGGGCTAGATGCAAGTTTTAATTAACGGATGGCTGCTCGGATTAGCAGATGTTCTAAACTTCGTGTTGCCTCGGCCTTCGGGTTCGATGCCTGTTTAAATTAACGGATGCCTGCTTGGATTAGCAGTTGTTCTCAACTTCGTGTTGAGCCGGCGTTCGGGTTCGATGCCTGTTTATATTAACGGATGCCTGCTTGGATTAATAGATGTTCTCAAATTCGTCTTTAGCCGGCCTTCGGGTTCGATGCATGTTTTAATTAACGGATGTCTACTTGGATTAACAGATGTTCTCAACTTTGTCTTGAGCCTACCTTTGACTTCGATGCATGTTTTAATTAACTGATGTTTGCTTAGATTAAGCAGATGTTCTCAAATTCGTGATGAGTCGGCCTTCGAGTTCGATGCTTGATTAAATTAACGGATGCCTGCTTGGATTAGCAGATGTTTTCAACTTCGTGTTGAGCTGGCCTTCGGGTTCGATGCCTGTTTTAAATAACGGATGCCTGCTTGGATTAGAAGATGTTCTAAACTTCGTTTTGAGCTGGCCTTCGGGCTAGATGAATTTTTTAATTTACGGATGCCTGCTTTGATTAGTAGAATTTCTCAACTTTGTGTTGAGACGGCCTTCGGTTTCAATGCCTAATTATTCTTACGGATGCCTGCTTGGATTAACAGATGTTCTCAACTTCGTATTGAGCCTACCTTCAGGTTCGATGCCTGTTTTAATTAACGGATGTCTGCTTGGATTAGCAGATGTTTTCAACTTCTTGTTGAGTCGGCCTTCGGGTTCGATGCCTGTTTTAAATAATGGATGCCTGCTTGGATTAGATGTTTTAAACTTCGTGTTGAGTTGGCCTTCAGGCTAGATGCCTTTTTTAATTTACGAATGCTTGATTGGATTAGTAGACGTTCTCGACTTCGTGTTGAGCCGACCTTCGGGTTCGATGCCTAATTAATTTAACAAATGCCTTCTTAGATTAGCAGATGTTCTCAACTTCGTGTTGAGCCGACCTTCGGGTTTGATGCCTAATTAATTTAACAGATGCCTGCTTGGATTAGCAGATGTTCTCAACTTCGTGTTGAGCCGGCCTTTGGGTTCGATGCCTGTTTAAATTAACGGATGTCTGCTTGGATTAGAAGATGTTCTAAACTTCGTGTTGAGTCGGCCTTCGGGTTCGATGCCTGTTTAAATCAATGTATGCCTGCTTGGATTAGTAGATGTTCTCTACTTCGTGTTGAGCTGGCCTTCGGGTACGATACATGTTTAAATTAACGTATGGCTGCGTGGATTAGAAGATGTTCTCAACTTCGTGTTGAGCTGGTCTTCGGGTTCGATGCCTGTTTTAATTAACGGATGCCTACCTGGAATAGTAGATGTTCTCAACTTCGTGTTGAGCCGCCCTTCGGGTTTGATGCATGTTTTAATTAACGGATACCTGCTAGGATTAAGCAGATGTTCTCAACTTCGTGTTGAGTCGGCCTTCGATTTCGATGCCTGTTTTAATTATCGGATACCTGCTTGGAGTAGCAGATGTTTGCAACTTCATGTTGAGCAGGCCTTCGGGCTAGATGCGTGTTTTAATTAACGGATGCCTGCTCGGATTAGCAGATGTTCTAAACTTCGTGTTGCGTCGGACTTCGGGTTCGATGCCTGTTTAAATTTACCAATGCCTCCTTGGATTAGCAGATGTTCTCAACTTCGTGTTGAGCCGGCCTTCGGGTTCGATGCCTGTTTAAATTTACCAATGCCTGCTTGGATTAGCAGATGTTCTCAACTTCGTGTTGAGCCGACGTTCGGGTTCGATGCCTGTTTATATTAACGGATGCCTGCTTGGATTAATAGATGTTCTCAACTTCGTCTTTAGCCGACCTTTGGGTTCGATGCCTGTTTTAATTAACGGATGTCTACATGGATTAGCAGATGTTCTCAACTTTGTCTTGAGCCGACCTTTGACTTCGATGCATGTTTTAATTAACTGATGTTTGCTTAGATTAAGCAGATGTTCTCAAATTTGTGTTGAGTCGGCCTTCTAGTTTGATGCTTGATTAAATTAACAGATGCCTGCTTGGATTAACAGATCTTCTCAACTTCGTGTTGAGCCGGCCTTTGGGTTCGACGCCTGTTTTAAATAACGGAGCCTGCTTGGATTAGAAGATGTTCTAAACTTCGTATTGAGCTGACCTTCGGGCTAGATGAATTTTTTAATTTACGGATGCCTGCTTGGATTAGTAGATGTTCTCAACTTTGTGTTGAGCCGGCCTTCGGTTTCGATGCCTAATTATTTTAACGAATGCCTGCTTGGATTAGTAGATGTTCTCAACTTCGTGTTGAGCCGACCTTCAGGTTCGATGCCTGTTTTAATTAACGGATGCCTGCTTGGATTAGCAGATGTTTTCAACTTCTTGTTGAGCCGGCCTTCGGGTTCGATGCCTGTTTTAAATAATGGATGCCTGCTTGGATTAGATGTTTTAAACTTCGTGTTGAGCTGGCCTTCGGGCTAGATGCCTTTTTTAATTTACGTATGCCGGATTGGATTAGTAGACGTTCTCGACTTCGTGTTGAGCCGACCTTCGGGTTCGATGCCTAATTAATTTAACAAATGCCTTCTTGGATTAGAAGATGTTCTCAACTTCGTGTCGAGCCGGCATTCGGGTTTGATGCCTAATTAATTTAACAGATGCCTGCTTTGATTAGCAGATGTTCTCAACTTCGTCTTGAGACGGCCTTCGGGTTCGATGCCTGTTTAAATTAACGGATGTCTACATGGATTAGAAGATGTTCTAAACTTCGTGTTGAGCCAGCCTTCGGGTTCGATGCTTGTTTAAATTAACGTATGCCTGCTTGGATTAGTAGATGTTCTCTACTTCGTGTTGAGCCGGCCTTCGGGTTCGATGCCTATTTAAATTAACGGATGGCTGCTTGGATTAGAAGATGTTCTCAACTTCGTGTTGAGCTGGTCTTCGGGTTCGATGCCTGTTTTAATTAACTGATGCCTACTTGGAATAGTAGATGTTCTCAACATCGTGTTGAGCCGACCTTCGGGTTTTATGCATGTGTTAATTAATGGATGCCTACTAGGACTAAGCAGATTTTCTCAACTTCGTGTTGAGTCGGCCTTCGAGTTCGATGCCTGTTTTAAATATCGGATACCAGCTTGGAGTAGCAGATGTTCTCAACTTCGTGTTGAGCAGGCCTTCGGGCTAGATGCGTGTTTTAATTAACGGATGCCTGCTCGGATTAGCAGATGTTCTAAACTTCGTGTTGAGCCGGCCTTCGGGTTCGATGCCTGTTTAAATTAACGGATGCCTGCTGGGATTAGCAGATGTTCTCAACTTCGTGTTGAGCCGGCCTTCGGGTTCGATGCCTGTTTAAATTAACGGATGCCTGCTTGGATTAGTAGATGTTCTCAACTTCGTCTTTAGCCGGACTTCGGGTTCGGTGCCTGATTTAATTAACGGATGTCTACTTGGATTAGCAGATGTTCTCATCTTTGTCTTGAGCGGACCTTAGACTTCGATGCATGTTTTAATTACCTCACGTTTGCTTAGATTAAGCAGATGTTCTCAAATTCGTGTTGAGTCGGCCTTCGAGTTCGATGCTTGATTAAATTAACGGATGCCTGCTTGGATTAGAAGATGTTCTCAACTTCGTGTTGAGCTGGTCTTCGGGTTCGGTGCCTGTTTTAATTAACGGATGCCTGCTTGGAATAGTAGATTTTCTCAACTTCGTGTTGAGCCGACCATCGGGTTTGATGCATGTTTTAATTAACGGATGCCTGCTAGGATTAAGCAGATGTTCTCAACTTCGTCTTGAGTCGGCCTTCGGGTTCGATGCTTGATTAAATTAATGGATTCCTACTTGGATTAGCAGATGTTCTCAACTTCGTGTTGAATTGGCCTTCGGGTTCGATGCCTGTTTTAATTAACGGATGCCTTCTTGGATTAGCAAATGTTCTCAACTTCGTGTTGAGCTGGCCTTCGAGTTAGATGCATGATTTAATTAAAGGAAGCTTGCTTGGATTAGCAGATGTTCTCAACTTTCTGTTGAACTGGCCTTCGAGTTCGATGCCTGTTTAAATTAACGGATTTCAGCTTGGATTAATAGATGTTCTAAACTTCATGTTGAGCCGGCCTTCGGGTTCGGTGCCTATTTTAATTAACGGATGCCTGCTTGGATTGGCATATGTTCTCAACTTCGTGTTGAGCCGGCGTTCGGGTTCGGCCTGTTTAAATAAACGGATGCCTGCTTGGATTAGAAGATGTTCTCAACTTCGTGTTGAGCTAGCCTTCGGGTTCGATGCCTGTTTTAATTAACGGATGACTGTTTGGAATTACAGATGTTCTCAACATAGTGTTGAGTCGGCCTTCGGGTTCGATGCATGTTTTTATTAACGGATGCCTGCTTGGATTAAGCTGATGTTCTCAACTTCGTGTTGAGTCTACCCTCGAGTTCGATGCTTGATTAAATTAACGGATGCCTGCTTGGATTACCAGATGTTCTCAACTTCGTGTTGAGCCGGCCTTCAGGTTTATGCCTGTTTTAAATAACATATGTCTGCTTGGATTAGAAGATGTTCTAAACTTCGTGTTGAGCTGGTCTTCGGGCTAGATGCCTTTTTTGATTTACGGATGCCTGCTTGGATTAGTAGACGTTCTCAACTTCGTGTTTACCCGGCCTTCGGGTTCGATGCCTAATTAATTTAACGGATGCCTGCTAGGATTAGCAGATGTTCTCAACTTCGTGTTGAACCGACCATCGGGTTCGATGCTTGTTTTAATTAATTGACGACTGCTTGGATTAGCAGATGTTCTCAACTTCCTATTGAGCCGGCCCTCGGGTTCGATGCTTGTTTAAATTAACAGATGTTTTCTTGGATTAGAAGATGTTCTAAACTTCGTGTTGAGCCGGCCTTCGGGTTCGATGCCTGTTTAAATTAACGGATGCCTGCCTGGATTAGTAGATGTTCTAAACTTCGTCTTGAGCCGGCCTTCGGGTTCGATGCCTGTTTTAATTAACGGATGTCTACTTGGATTAGCAGATGTTCTCAAGTTTGTGTTAAGCCGACCTTTGGGTTCGTTGCATGTTTTAATTAACTGATGTCTGCTTGGATTAACAGATGTTCTCAACTTTCTGTTGAACCGGCCGTCGAGTTCGATGCCTGTTTTAATTAACAGATGCCTGCTTGGATTAACAGATGATCTCAACTTCGTGTTGAACCGGCCTTCGAGTTCGATGCCTGTTTTAATTATCGGATGCTTACTTTGATTAGCAGATGTACTCAACTTCGTGTTGAGCAGGCCTTAGGGCTAGATGCATGTTATAATTAACGGATGCCTGCTCGGATTAGCAGATGTTCTCAACTTCGTGTTCCGTCGGGCTTCGGATTCGAGTTTTGTTTAAATTCACAAATGCCAGCTTGGATTAGCAGAAGTTCTCAACTTCGTGTTGAGCCGACCTTCGAGTTCGATCCCTTTTTAAATTAAAGTATGCCTACTTGGAATAAAAGATGTTCTGAACTTCGTGTTGAGCAGGCCTTCGGGCTAGATGCCTGTTTTAATTAACGGATGCCTACTCGAATTAGCAGATGTTCTCATCTTCGTGTTGCGTCGGCCTTCGGGTTCGATGCCTGATTAAGTTAACGGATGCATGCTTGGATTAGCAGATGTTCTCAACTTCGTGTTAAGCCGGCATTCTGGTTCGATGCCTGTTTAAATTAACGGATGCCTGCTTGGATTAAAAGATGTTCGCAACATCGTGTTGAGCTGGCCTTCGTGTTCGATGCCTGTTTCAATTAACGGTTGCTTGTTTGGAATAGCAGATGTTCTCAACTTTGTGTTGAGCCGGTCTTCGGGTTCGATGCATGTTTTGATTAACGGATCCCTGCTTGGATTAAGCAGATGTTCTCAAATTCGTGTTGAGTCGGCCTTCGAATTCGATGCTTGATTAAATTAACGGATGGTTGCTTGGATTAGCAGATGTTCTCAACTTCGTGTTGAGCTGGCCTTCTTTCTAGATGAATTTTTTAATTTACTGATGCCGGCATGGATTAGTAGACGTTCTCAACTTCGTGTTGAATCGGCCTTCGGTTTCGATGCCTGCTTGGATTAGCAGATGTTTTCAACTTCTAGTTGAGCCGGCCTTCGGGTTCGACTCCTGCTTGGATTAGATGTTTTAAACTACGTGTTGAGCTGGCCTTCAGGGTAGATGCCTTTTTTAACTTACGGATGCCTGATTGGATTATTAGACGTTTTCGGCTTTGTGTTGAGCCGGCCTACAGGTACGATGCCTATTTTTATTAATGGATGCCAGCTTGGATTGGCTGATGTTATCAACATCAAGTTGAGCCGGCCTTCGGGGTCGATGACTGTTTTTATTACGGATGCCTGCTTGGATTAGCAGATGTTCTCAACTACATGTTGAGCCGGCCTTCGGGTTCAATGCATATTTGTATTAACGGATGCCTACTTGGATTAGCAGATGTTCTCAACTTCATGTTGAGCCGGCCTCCGGATTCGATTCCTATTTTAATTAACGGATGCCTGCTTGGATTAGCGAATGTTCTCAACTTCTTGTTGAGCTGGCCTTCGGGTTTGATGTCTGTTTCAATTAACGGGTGCCTTCTTGGATTAGCAGATGTTCTCAACTTCATGTTGAGCAAGCCTTCTGGTTCGATGCCTATTTTAATTAACAGATGCCTGCTTGGATTAGCAGATCTTCTCAACTTCGTGTTGAGACGGCCTTCGGGTGCGATGCCTGTTTCAATTAACGGATGCCTGCTTGAATTAGCAGATGTTCTAAACTTCGTGTTGAGCTAGTCTTCGGGTTCAATGCCTGCTTGGATTAGCAGATCTTCTCAGCTTCGTGTTGAGCCGGCCTTCGGTTTGAATGCCTGTTTTAATTAAGGAATGCTTGCTTGGATTAGCAGTTGTTCTCAACTTCGTGTTGAGCCGGCCTTCTGGTTCGATGCATGTTTCAATTAACGGATGCCTGCTTGGATTAGAAGATGTTCTCAACTTCATGTTGAGCCAACCTTCGGGTTTGATGCCTATTTTAATTAACAGATCCCTGCTTGGATTAACAGATGCTCTAAACTTTGTGTTGAATCAGCATTTGGGTTCAATTCCTGTTTTAATTAACGGAGCCTGCTTGGATTAGAAGATGTTCTCAACTTCGTGTTGAGCTGGCCTTTGGGTTCGATGCCTGTTTTAGTTAACGGATGCCTGCTTAGATTAGCAGATGTTCTCAACTTCATGTTGCGCCGGCCTCCAAGTTCCATTCCTGTTTTAATTAACGGATGCCTGCTTAGATTAGCAGATGTTCTCAACTTCGTGTTGAGCAGGCCTTCGGGTTTGATGCCTGTTTTAATTAACGGATGCCTTCTTGGATTAATAGATGTTCTCAGCTTCGTGTTAAGCCGGCCTTTGGGTTGGATGCCTCTTTTAATTAACGGATGCCTGCTAGGATTAGCGGTTGTTCCAACCGTCGTGTTGAGCCGCCCTACGGGTTCGATGCCTATTTTTATTAACGGATGCCAGCTTAGATTGGCTGATGTTATCAACTTCAAGTTGAGCCGGCCTTCGGGGTCGATGACTGGTTTTATTAACGGATGCCTGCTTGGATTAGCAGATGTTCTCAACTACGTGTTGAGCCGGCCTTCGGGTTCGATGCCTATTTGTATTAACGGATGCCTACTTGGATTAGAAGATGTTCTCAACTTCATGTTGAGCCGGCCTTCGGATTCGATTCCTATTTTAATTAACGGATGCCTGCTTAGATTAGCGAATGTTCTCAACTTCTTGTTGAGCTGGCCTTCGGGTTTGATGTCTGTTTTAATTAACGGGTGCCTTATGGGATTAGCAGATGTTCTCAACTTCATGTTGAGCAAGCCTTCTGGTTCGATGCCTATTTTAATTAACAGATGCCGGCTTGGATTAGCAGATGTTCTCAACTTCGTGTTGAACCGGCCTTCGGGTGCGATGCCTATTTTAATTAACGGATGCATGCTTGGATTAGCAGATGTTCTCAACTTCGTGTTGAGCCGGCCTTCGGGTACGATGCCTGTTTTAATTAATGGATGCCTGCTTGGATTAGAAGACGTTCTCAACTTCGTGTTGAGCCGTCCTTCGGGTTCGATGCCTGTTTTAATTACCGTATGCCTGCTTGGATAAGCAGATGTTCTCAACTTCGTGTTGAGCCAGCCTTCGGGTTCGATGCATGTTTTAATTAACAGATGCTTGCTTGGATTAGAAGATTTTCTCAACTTCGTGTTGAACCGGCCTTCGAGTTCGATGCCTATTTTAATTAACAGATCCCTTCTTGGATTAAGATATTCTCTAAACTTTGTGGTTAACCGGCATTTGGGTTCAATTCCTGTTTTAATTAACGGAGCCTTCTTGGATTAGAAGATGTTCTCAACTTCGTGTTGAGCTGGCCTTCGGGTTCGATGCCTGTTTTAGTTAACGGATGCATGCTTGGATTAGCAGATGTTCTCAGCTTCATGTTAAGCCGTCCTCCGGGTTGGATGCCTCTTTTAATTAAAGGATGCCTGCGTGGATTAGCGGTTGTTCCAAACGTCATGTTGATACGCCCTACGGGTTCGATGCCTGTTTTTATTAACGGATGCCAGCTTGGATTAGCTGATGTTATCAACTTCGTGTTGAGCCGGCCTTCGGGGTTGATGCCTGTTTTAATTAACAGATGCTTGCTTGGATTAGCGGACCTTCAGGTTCGATGCCTGTTTTAATTAACGGATGCCTACTTGGATTAGCATATGTTCTCAACTTCGTGCTGACCCGGCCTTCGGGCCAGATGCATGTTTAAATTAACGGATGCCGACTCGAATTAGAAGATGTTCTCAACTTCTTGTTGAGCCGGACTTCGGGTTCAAAGCCTGTTTAAATTAACGGATGCCTACTTGGATTAGCAGATGTTCTCAACTTCATATTGAGCAAACCATCGGGTTCGATACCTATTTTAATTAACGGATGCCTGCTTGGATTAGCGCATATTCCCAACTTCATGTTGAACCGGCCTTCGGGTTCGATGCCTGTTTAAATTAACGGATGTCTGCTTGGATTAGAAGATGTTCTAAACTTCGTGTTGAGTCGGCCTTCGGGATCGATGCCTATTTTAATTTATGGATGCTTACTTGGATTAGCGGACCTTCAGGTTCGATTCCTGTTTTAATTAATGGATGCTTACTTGGCTTAGTATATGTTCTCAACTTCATGTTGAGCTGGCCTTCGGGCCAGATGCATGTTTTAATTAACGGTTGCCTGCTCAAATTAGAAGATGTTCTCAACTTCGTGCTGAGCTGGCCTTCGGGTTCGATGCCTGTTTAAATTAAAGGATGCCTGCTTAGATTAGCAGATGTTCTAAACTTCGTATTGAGCAGGCCTTCGGGTTCGATGCCTGTTTTAATTGACGAATGCCTGCTTGGATTAGCGTATATTCCCAACTTCGTGTTGAACCGGCCTTCGGGTTCGATGCCTGTTTTAAATAACGGATGCCTGCTTGGATTAGAAGATGTTCTAAACTTCGTATTGAGCTGGCCTTCGGGCTAGATGAATTTTTTAATTTACGGATGCCTGATTTGATTAGTAGACGTTCTCAACTTTCTGTTTAACCGACCTTCGGTTTTGATGCCTAATTATTTTAACGAATGCCTGCTTGGATTAGCAGATGTTCTGAACTTCGTGTTGATCCGACCTTCAGGTTCGATGCCTGTTTTAATTAACGGATGCTTGCTTTGATTAGCAGATGTTTTCAACTTCTTGTTGAGCCGACCTTCGGGTTCGATGCCTGTCTTAAATAATGGATGCCTGCTTGGATTAGATGTTTTAAGCTTCGTGTTTAGCTGGCCTTCGGGCTAGATGCCTTTTTTAATTTACGGATACCTGATTAGATTAGTAGACATTCTCGACTTCGTGTTGAGCCGGCCTTCGGGTTCGATGCCTAATTAATTTAACAAATGCCTTCTTGTATTAGCAAATGTTCTCAACTTCGTGTTGAGTCGGCCTTCTGGTTTGATGCCTAATTAATTTAACAGATGCCTGCTTGGATTAGTAGATGTTCTCAACTTCGTCTTGAGCCGGCTTTCAGGTTCGATGCCTGTTTAAATTAACGGATGTCTGCTTGGATTAGAAGATGTTCTAAACTTCGTGTTGAGCCGGCCTTCGGGTTCGATGCCTGTTTAAATTAACGTATGCCTGCTAAGATTAGTAGATGTTCTCTACTTCGTGTTGAACCGGCCTTCGAGTTCGATGCCTGTTTTAATTATCGGATGCTTACTTTGATTAGCAGATGTACTCAACTTCGTGTTGAGCAGGCCTTAGGGCTAGATGCATGTTTTAATTAACGGATGCCTGCTCGGATTAGCAGATGTTCTCAACTTCGTGTTCCGTCGGGCTTCGGATTCGAGTTTTGTTTAAATTCACAAATGCCAGCTTGGATTAGCAGATGTTCTCAACTTCGTGTTGAGCCGACCTTCGAGTTCGATCCCTTTTTAAATTAAAGTATGCCTACTTGGAATAAAAGATGTTCTGAACTTCGTGTTGAGCAGGCCTTCGGGCTAGATGCCTGTTTTAATTAACGGATGCCTACTCGAATTAGCAGATGTTCTCATCTTCGTGTTGCGTCGGCCTTCGGGTTCGATGCCTGATTAAGTTAACGGATGCATGCTTGGATTAGCAGATGTTCTCAACTTCGTGTTAAGCCGGCATTCTGGTTCGATGCCTGTTTAAATTAACGGATGCCTGCTTGGATTAAAAGATGTTCGCAACATCGTGTTGAGCTGGCCTTCGTGTTCGATGCCTGTTTCAATTAACGGTTGCTTGTTTGGAATAGCAGATGTTCTCAACTTTGTGTTGAGCCGGTCTTCGGGTTCGATGCATGTTTTGATTAACGGATCCCTGCTTGGATTAAGCAGATGTTCTCAAATTCGTGTTGAGTCGGCCTTCGAATTCGATGCTTGATTAAATTAACGGATGGTTGCTTGGATTAGCAGATGTTCTCAACTTCGTGTTGAGCTGGCCTTCTTTCTAGATGAATTTTTTAATTTACTGATGCCGGCATGGATTAGTAGACGTTCTCAACTTCGTGTTGAATCGGCCTTCGGTTTCGATGCCTGCTTGGATTAGCAGATGTTTTCAACTTCTAGTTGAGCCGGCCTTCGGGTTCGATGCCTGCTTGGATTAGATGTTTTAAACTACGTGTTGAGCTGGCCTTCAGGGTAGATGCCTTTTTTAACTTACGGATGCCTGATTGGATTATTAGACGTTTTCGGCTTTGTGTTGAGCCGGCCTACAGGTACGATGCCTATTTTTATTAATGGATGCCAGCTTGGATTGGCTGATGTTATCAACATCAAGTTGAGCCGGCCTTCGGGGTCGATGACTGTTTTTATTACGGATGCCTGCTTGGATTAGCAGATGTTCTCAACTACATGTTGAGCCGGCCTTCGGGTTCAATGCATAT
Organism: Lathyrus sativus; assembly: GCA_963859935.3. Lineage (NCBI taxonomy): Eukaryota > Viridiplantae > Streptophyta > Magnoliopsida > Fabales > Fabaceae > Lathyrus > Lathyrus sativus. Next base: position 241,287,075 of record OZ012741.1, read on the forward strand.
TTGTATTAACGGATGCCTACTTGGATTAGCAGATGTTCTCAACTTCATGTTGAGCCGGCCTCCGGATTCGATTCCTATTTTAATTAACGGATGCCTGCTTGGATTAGCGAATGTTCTCAACTTCTTGTTGAGCTGGCCTTCGGGTTTGATGTCTGTTTCAATTAACGGGTGCCTTCTTGGATTAGCAGATGTTCTCAACTTCATGTTGAGCAAGCCTTCTGGTTCGATGCCTATTTTAATTAACAGATGCCTGCTTGGATTAGCAGATCTTCTCAACTTCGTGTTGAGACGGCCTTCGGGTGCGATGCCTGTTTCAATTAACGGATGCCTGCTTGAATTAGCAGATGTTCTAAACTTCGTGTTGAGCTAGTCTTCGGGTTCAATGCCTGCTTGGATTAGCAGATCTTCTCAGCTTCGTGTTGAGCCGGCCTTCGGTTTGAATGCCTGTTTTAATTAAGGAATGCTTGCTTGGATTAGCAGTTGTTCTCAACTTCGTGTTGAGCCGGCCTTCTGGTTCGATGCATGTTTCAATTAACGGATGCCTGCTTGGATTAGAAGATGTTCTCAACTTCATGTTGAGCCAACCTTCGGGTTTGATGCCTATTTTAATTAACAGATCCCTGCTTGGATTAACAGATGCTCTAAACTTTGTGTTGAATCAGCATTTGGGTTCAATTCCTGTTTTAATTAACGGAGCCTGCTTGGATTAGAAGATGTTCTCAACTTCGTGTTGAGCTGGCCTTTGGGTTCGATGCCTGTTTTAGTTAACGGATGCCTGCTTAGATTAGCAGATGTTCTCAACTTCATGTTGCGCCGGCCTCCAAGTTCCATTCCTGTTTTAATTAACGGATGCCTGCTTAGATTAGCAGATGTTCTCAACTTCGTGTTGAGCAGGCCTTCGGGTTTGATGCCTGTTTTAATTAACGGATGCCTTCTTGGATTAATAGATGTTCTCAGCTTCGTGTTAAGCCGGCCTTTGGGTTGGATGCCTCTTTTAATTAACGGATGCCTGCTAGGATTAGCGGTTGTTCCAACCGTCGTGTTGAGCCGCCCTACGGGTTCGATGCCTATTTTTATTAACGGATGCCAGCTTAGATTGGCTGATGTTATCAACTTCAAGTTGAGCCGGCCTTCGGGGTCGATGACTGGTTTTATTAACGGATGCCTGCTTGGATTAGCAGATGTTCTCAACTACGTGTTGAGCCGGCCTTCGGGTTCGATGCCTATTTGTATTAACGGATGCCTACTTGGATTAGAAGATGTTCTCAACTTCATGTTGAGCCGGCCTTCGGATTCGATTCCTATTTTAATTAACGGATGCCTGCTTGGATTAGCGAATGTTCTCAACTTCTTGTTGAGCTGGCCTTCGGGTTTGATGTCTGTTTTAATTAACGGGTGCCTTATGGGATTAGCAGATGTTCTCAACTTCATGTTGAGCAAGCCTTCTGGTTCGATGCCTATTTTAATTAACAGATGCCGGCTTGGATTAGCAGATGTTCTCAACTTCGTGTTGAACCGGCCTTCGGGTGCGATGCCTATTTTAATTAACGGATGCATGCTTGGATTAGCAGATGTTCTCAACTTCGTGTTGAGCCGGCCTTCGGGTACGATGCCTGTTTTAATTAATGGATGCCTGCTTGGATTAGAAGACGTTCTCAACTTCGTGTTGAGCCGTCCTTCGGGTTCGATGCCTGTTTTAATTACCGTATGCCTGCTTGGATAAGCAGATGTTCTCAACTTCGTGTTGAGCCAGCCTTCGGGTTCGATGCATGTTTTAATTAACAGATGCTTGCTTGGATTAGAAGATTTTCTCAACTTCGTGTTGAACCGGCCTTCGAGTTCGATGCCTATTTTAATTAACAGATCCCTTCTTGGATTAAGATATTCTCTAAACTTTGTGGTTAACCGGCATTTGGGTTCAATTCCTGTTTTAATTAACGGAGCCTTCTTGGATTAGAAGATGTTCTCAACTTCGTGTTGAGCTGGCCTTCGGGTTCGATGCCTGTTTTAGTTAACGGATGCATGCTTGGATTAGCAGATGTTCTCAGCTTCATGTTAAGCCGTCCTCCGGGTTGGATGCCTCTTTTAATTAAAGGATGCCTGCGTGGATTAGCGGTTGTTCCAAACGTCATGTTGATACGCCCTACGGGTTCGATGCCTGTTTTTATTAACGGATGCCAGCTTGGATTAGCTGATGTTATCAACTTCGTGTTGAGCCGGCCTTCGGGGTTGATGCCTGTTTTAATTAACAGATGCTTGCTTGGATTAGCGGACCTTCAGGTTCGATGCCTGTTTTAATTAACGGATGCCTACTTGGATTAGCATATGTTCTCAACTTCGTGCTGACCCGGCCTTCGGGCCAGATGCATGTTTAAATTAACGGATGCCGACTCGAATTAGAAGATGTTCTCAACTTCTTGTTGAGCCGGACTTCGGGTTCAAAGCCTGTTTAAATTAACGGATGCCTACTTGGATTAGCAGATGTTCTCAACTTCATATTGAGCAAACCATCGGGTTCGATACCTATTTTAATTAACGGATGCCTGCTTGGATTAGCGCATATTCCCAACTTCATGTTGAACCGGCCTTCGGGTTCGATGCCTGTTTAAATTAACGGATGTCTGCTTGGATTAGAAGATGTTCTAAACTTCGTGTTGAGTCGGCCTTCGGGATCGATGCCTATTTTAATTTATGGATGCTTACTTGGATTAGCGGACCTTCAGGTTCGATTCCTGTTTTAATTAATGGATGCTTACTTGGCTTAGTATATGTTCTCAACTTCATGTTGAGCTGGCCTTCGGGCCAGATGCATGTTTTAATTAACGGTTGCCTGCTCAAATTAGAAGATGTTCTCAACTTCGTGCTGAGATGGCCTTCGGGTTCGATGCCTGTTTAAATTAAAGGATGCCTGCTTAGATTAGCAGATGTTCTAAACTTCGTATTGAGCAGGCCTTCGGGTTCGATGCCTGTTTTAATTGACGAATGCCTGCTTGGATTAGCGTATATTCCCAACTTCGTGTTGAACCGGCCTTCGGGTTCGATGCCTGTTTTAAATAACGGATGCCTGCTTGGATTAGAAGATGTTCTAAACTTCGTATTGAGCTGGCCTTCGGGCTAGATGAATTTTTTAATTTACGGATGCCTGATTTGATTAGTAGACGTTCTCAACTTTCTGTTTAACCGACCTTCGGTTTTGATGCCTAATTATTTTAACGAATGCCTGCTTGGATTAGCAGATGTTCTGAACTTCGTGTTGATCCGACCTTCAGGTTCGATGCCTGTTTTAATTAACGGATGCTTGCTTTGATTAGCAGATGTTTTCAACTTCTTGTTGAGCCGACCTTCGGGTTCGATGCCTGTCTTAAATAATGGATGCCTGCTTGGATTAGATGTTTTAAGCTTCGTGTTTAGCTGGCCTTCGGGCTAGATGCCTTTTTTAATTTACGGATACCTGATTAGATTAGTAGACATTCTCGACTTCGTGTTGAGCCGGCCTTCGGGTTCGATGCCTAATTAATTTAACAAATGCCTTCTTGTATTAGCAAATGTTCTCAACTTCGTGTTGAGTCGGCCTTCTGGTTTGATGCCTAATTAATTTAACAGATGCCTGCTTGGATTAGTAGATGTTCTCAACTTCGTCTTGAGCCGGCTTTCAGGTTCGATGCCTGTTTAAATTAACGGATGTCTGCTTGGATTAGAAGATGTTCTAAACTTCGTGTTGAGCCGGCCTTCGGGTTCGATGCCTGTTTAAATTAACGTATGCCTGCTAAGATTAGTAGATGTTCTCTACTTCGTGTTGAGCCGGCCTACGGGTTCGATGCCTGTTTAAATTAACAGATGCCTGCATGAATTAGAAGATGTTCTCAACTTCGTGTTGAGCTGGTCTTCGGGTTCGGTGCCTGTTTTAATTAACGGATGCCTACTTGGAATAGTAGATTTTCTCAACTTCGTGTTGAGCCGACGTTCGGGTTTGATGCATGTTTTAATTAACGGATGCCTGCTAGGATTAAGCAGATGTTCTCAACATCGTGTTGAGTCGGGCTTCGGGTTTGATGCTTGATTAAATTAATGGATCCTTACTTGGATTAGCAGATGTTCTCAACTTCATGTTGAATTGGCCTTCGGGTTCGATGCTTGTTTTAATTAACGGATGCCTGCTTGGATTAGCAGATGTTCTCAACTTCGTGTTGAGCTGGCCTTCGGGTTCGATGCATGATTTAATTAAAGGATGCTTGCTTGGATTAGAAGATGTTCTCAACTTTGTGTTGAACCGGCCTTCGAGCTCGACGCCTGTTTAAATTAACGGATGCCTGCTTGGATTAGTAGATGTTCTCAACTTCGTCTTTAGCCGGCCTTCGGGTTCGATGCCTGTTTTAATTAACGGATGTCTACTTGGATTAGTAGATGTTCTCAACTTTGTATTGAGTCGACCTTTAACTTCGATGCATGTTTTAATTAACTGATGTTTGCTTGGATTAGCAGATGTTCTCAACTTTTTGTTGAGACGGCCGTTGAGTTTGATGCCTGTTTAAATTAACGGATTCCAAATTCGATTAACAGATGTTCTAAACTTCGTGTTGAGCTGGCCTTCAGTTTCGGTGCCTATTTTAATTAACGGATGCCTGCTTGGATTGGCATATGTTCTCAACTTCGTGTTGAACCGGCGTTCGGGTTCGGCCTGTTTAAATTAACGGATGCCTGCTTGGATTAGAAGATGTTCTCAACTTCGTGTTGAGCTGGCCTCCGGGTTCGATGCCTATTTTAATTAACGGATGCCTGTTTGGAATTACAGATGTTCTCAACTTCGTGTTGAGTCGGCCCTCGGGTTTGATGCATGTTTTGATTAACGGATGCCTGCTTGGATTAAGCTGATGTTCTCAACTTCGTGTTGAGTCGGCCCTCGAGTTCGATGCTTAATTAAATTAACGGATGCCTGCTTGGATTACCAGATGTTCTCAACTTCGTGTTGAGCCTACCTTCAGGTTTATACCTGTTTTAAATAACAGATGTCTGCTTGGATTAGAAGATGTTCTAAACTTCGTGTTGAGCTGATCTTCGGGCTAGATGCCTTTTTTGATTTACAGATATTTGCTTGGATTAGTAGACGTTCTCAACTTCGTGTTTACCCGGCCTTCGGGTTCGATCCTAATTAATTTAACGAATGCCTGCTAGGATTAGCAGATGTTCTCAACTTCGTGTTGAACCGACCATCGGGTTCGATGCCTGTTTTAATTCATGGATGACTGCTTGGATTAGTAGATGTTCTCAACTTCTTGTTGAGCCGGCCTTCGGGTTCGATGCTTGTTTAAATTAACAGATGTTTTCTTGGATTAGAAGATGTTCTAAACTTCGTGTTGAGCCGGCCTTCAGGTTCGATGCCTGTTTAAATTATTGGATGCCTGCTTGGATTAGTAGACGTTCTCAACTTCGTCTTGATTCGGCCTTCGGGTTCGATGCCTGTTTTAATTAACGGATGTCTACTTGGATTAGCAGATGTTCTCAAGTTTGTGTTGAGCCGACCTTTGGGTTCGTTGCATGTTATAATTAACTGATGTCTGCTTGGATTAGCAGATGTTCTCAACTTTCTGTTGAGCCGGCCGTCGAGTTCGATGCCTGTTTTTATTAACGGATGCCTGCTTGGATTAACAGATGATCTCAACTTCGTGTTGAACCGGCCTTCGAGTTCGATGCCTATTTTAATTATCGGATGCTTACTTTGATTAGCAGATGTACTCAACTTCGTGTTGAGCAGGCCTTCGGGCTATATGCATGTTTAAATTAACGGATTCCTGCTCGGATTAGCAGATGTTCTCAACTTCGTGTTCCTTCGGCCTTCGGATTCGAGTTCTGTTTAAATTAACAAATGCCAGCTTGGATTAGGAGATGTTCTCAACTTCGTGTTGAGACAGCCTTCGAGTTCGATCCCTTTTTAAATTAAAGTATGCCTACTTGGATTAAAAGATGTTCTAAACAACGTGTTGAGCAGGCCTTCGGGCTAGATGCCTGTTTTAATTAACGGATGCCTGCTCGAATTAGCAGATGTTCTGAACTTCATGTTGCGTCGGCCTTCGGGTTCGATGCCTGATTAAATTAACGGATGCATGCTTGGATTAGCAGATGTTCTCAACTTCGTGTTGAACCGACATTCGGGTTCGATGCCTGTTTAAATTAACGGATGCCTGCTTGGATTAAAAGATGTTCTCAACATCGTGTTTAGCTGGCCTTCGTGTTCGATGCTTGTTTCAATTAACGGATGCTTGTTTGGAATAGGAGATGCTATCAAATTTTTGTTGAGCCGGTCTTCAGGTTCGATGCATGTTTTGATTAACGGATCCCTGCTTGGATTAAGCAGATGTTCTCAAATTCGTGTTGAGTCGGCCTTCGAATTTGATGCTTGATTAAATTAACGGATGCTTGCTTGGATTAGCAGATGTTCTCAACTTCGTGTTGAGCTGGCCTTCTGGCTAGATGAATTTTTTAATTTACTGATGCCGGCATGGATTAGTAGACGTTCTCAACTTTGTGTTGAGTCGGCCTTCGGTTTCGATGCCTAATTATTTTAACGAATGCCTGCTTGGATTAGAAGATGTTCGCAACTTCGTGTTGAGCGGAATTTCGGGTTCGATGCCTCTTTTAATTAACGGATGCCTGCTTGGATTAGCAGATGTTTTCAACTTCTAGTTGAGCCGGCCTTCGGGTTCGATGCCTGCTTGGATTAGAAAATTTAAAATTCGTGTTGAGCTGGCCTTCGGGGTAGATGCCTTTTTTAATTTACGGATGCCTGATTGGATTATTAGACGTTCTCGACTTTGTGTTGAGCCGACCTTCGGGTTCGATGCCTAATTAATTTAACAAATGCCTTCTTGGATTAGATGCGTTCGGGCTAGATGCATGTTTTAATTAACGGATGCCTGCTAGGATTAGCGGTTGTTCCAACCGTCGTGTTGAGCCGGCCTACAGGTTCGATGCCTATTTTTATTAATGGATGCCAGCTTGGATTGGCTGATGTTATCAACTTCAAGTTGAGCCGGCCTTCGGGGTCGATGACTGTTTTTATTAACGGATGCCTGCTTGGATTAGCAGATGTTCTCAACTACGTGTTGAGCCGGCCTTCGGGTTCGATGCCTATTTGTATTAACGGATGCCTACTTGGATTAGCAGATGTGCTCAACTTCATGTTGAGTCGGCCTCCGGATTCGATTCCTATTTTAATTAACGAATGCCTGCTTGGATTAGCGAATGTTCTCAACTTCTTGTTGAGCTGGCCTTCGGGTTAGATGTCTGTTTCAATTAACGGGTGGCTTCTTGGATTAGCAAATATTCTAAACTTCATGTTGAGCAAGCCTTCTGGTTCGATGCCTATTTTAATTAACAGATGCCTGCTTGGATTAGCAGATCTTCACAACTTCGTGTTGAGCCGGCCTTCGGGTGCGATGCCTGTTTCAATTAACGGATGCCTGCTTGAATTAGCAGATGTTCTAAACTTCGTGTTGAGCTAGTCTTCGGGTTCGATGCCTGTTTTAATTAACGGATGCCTGCTTGGATTAGCAGATCTTCTCAGCTTCGTGTTGAGCCGGCTTTCGGTTTGGATGCCTGTTTTAATTAAGGAATGCTTGCTTGGATTATCAGTTGTTATCAACTTCGTGTTGAGCCGACGTTCTGGTTCGATGCAGGTTTCAATTAACGGATGCTTGCTTGGATTAGCAGTTGTTCTCAACTTCATGTTGAGCTGGCCTTCGGGTTCGGTGCCTGTTTTAATTAACGGATGCCTGCTTGGATTGGCATATCTTTTCAACTTCGTGTTGAGGCGGCATTTGGGTTCAATTCCTATTTTAATTAACGGAGCCTGCTTGGATTAGAAGATGTTCTCGACTTCGTGTTGAGCTGGCCTTCGGGTTCGATGCCTGTTTTAGTTAACGGATGCCTGCTTAGATTAGCAGATGTTCTCAACTTCATGTCGCGCCGACCTACAAGTTCGATTCCTGTTTTAATTAACATATGCCTGCTTGGATTAGCAGATGTTCTCAACTTCGTGTTGAGCAGGCCTTCGGGTTTGATGCCTGTTTTAATTAACGGATGACTTCTTGGATTAGCAGATGTTCTCAGCTTCGTGTTATGCCGGCCTTTGGGTTGGATGCCTCTTTTAATTAACGGATGCCTGCTAGGATTAGCGGTTGTTCCAACCGTCGTGTTGAGCCGCCCTACGGGTTCGATGCCTATTTTTATTAACGGGTGCTAGCTTGGATTGGCTGATGTTATCAACTTCAAGTTGAGCCGGCCTTCGGGGTCGATGACTGTTTTTATTAACGGATTCCTGCTTGGATTAGCAGATGTTCTCAACTACGTGTTGAGCCGGCCTTCGGGTTCGATGCCTATTTGTATTAACTGATGCCTACTTGGATTAGCAGATGTTCTCAACTTCATGTTGAGGACCGGCCTCCGGATTCGATTCCTATTTTAATTAACGGATGCCTTCTTGGATTAGCGAATGTTCTCAACTTCTTGTTGAGCTGGCCTTCGGGTTCGATGTCTGTTTCAATTAACGGGTGCCTTCTTGGATTAACATATGTTCTCAACTTCATGATGAGCAAGCCTTCTGGTTCGATGCCTATTTTAATTAACAGATGCCTGCTTGGATTAGCAGATCTTCTCAACTTCGTGTTGAGCCGGCCTTCGGGTGCGATGCCTATTTTAATTAACGGATGCATGCTTGGATTAGCAGATGTTCTCAACTTCATGTTGAGCCGGCCTTCGGGTTCGATGCCTGTTTTAATTAACGGATGCCTGCTTGGAAGAGAAGACGTTCTCAACTTCGTGTTGAGCCGTCCTTCGGGTTCGATGCCTCTTTTAATTACCGTATGCCTGCTTGGATAAGCAGATGTTCTCAACTTCGTGTTGAGCCAGCCTTAGGGTTCGATGCATGTTTCAATTAACAGATGCTTGCTTGGATTAAAAGATGTTCTCAACTTCGTGTTGAACCGGCCTTCGAGTTCGATGCCTGTTTTAATTAAGCTCTAAACTTTGTGTTGAGCCGACATTTGTGTTCAATTCCTGTTTTAATTAACGGAGCCTGCTTGGATTAGAAGATGTTCTCAACTTCGTGTTGAGCTGGCCTTCGGGTTCGATGCTTGTTTTAGTTAACGGATGCGTGCTTAGATTAGCAGATGTTCTCAACTTCATGTTGAGCAGGCATTCGGGTTCGATGCCTGTTTTAATTAACGGATGCCTGCTTAGATTAGCAAATGTTCTAAACTTCGTGTTGAGCCGACCTTCAGGTTCGATGCCTGTTTTAATTAACGGATGCATGCCCAAAGATTTCTCTAAATGCCCGACGACATGATTGACTTGATTGTTGACCTGATGAGTCCCGAGGAATCTTTATGCCTGACGGTATTATCGACCATGTATCACTGGTTACCGTGTGACCAATCCCCCAGCTAGTATTTCAGTTTTCGAAGATTTGTTCCCATCAGAGTACCGTGTACTTGTGTAGTTGGCAAATTTCCGAGTTTAGTGGTATTCAACCATCTCGTACCTTGATTGGTTGAGAGCCGTTCGCTTCTCACCCAGTCAGGTCCAAGCCGCTTGAATAGGGGCAGCTGTTGCACCCCAAAATTTGCACAACTTTTCTTTACCTAGCTTATGTTTCATTTCATTCACATTAGCATTACCATTTGCATTTCATTGACATGTATGCAGGAGATCAAGAGGTATGATCAAAAATCAAGGCCTATACAAGACTATGAAGCTAGCCAAGAAGGTTATTGAAGTGCTCAAGGGTAGATGTCTTTGTCAGAGAAGTTAGAAAATCCTCAAAGAGAGTGGTTGAGACCAAGAGGATGTGTCTCCTAACTTGAGAATTGTGGGAGCTCCTCAGATGATTCTGAAGCCAAGAATGTGGACTTGAAGCCTTGGAAGAGCTCATGAGAAGTGTTGAAGATCACTTTGAGGCCTAGACAGGTCATTATGCAAGTTTAAGAAGCCTCAACCATGATTGGTGTAATTAGGGTTTGACTGGGTCAACCCTAGGTCAACTGATGATTTGGAGAGGGTTGAGACCTAATTCAAGAGCCATGTGATCATGGATTGATGCATTGAGATGCTATAAGGATGATTCCAAGGTCAAATCATCATGATTGAAGAGTTTGAGAAGTTTTAAGCTAGGGTTTCTAAGGCTTGACAGTGTAAAATCCCCTAGTTTGACCCCTATCTTCAAGGCAGTTTAGCTCAAGATGTGATTGTCATCTCATCTTTCCCCCAACATGAATGTTGTAGAGCTTGATATTAGATTTAATTTGAGTCCTAGAAGTCCTTGATAGGATTTGTAGAACTCAAGTTATGACTTTGACAAGTTACAGGTCATCTGAGGTATGTGAATTTGGGGGCTTGAAAGTTACCCAACTTGCATCAAACTTTTGCCATAGAAGGATGATTCCTATGAACTTTTGGTAAACATTAATGTTGTTCCTTATTCTCTTAGCTTTCTAGAGAGTAGTATAAGTCCTTGATAGGATTTGTAGAACTCAAGTTATGGTTTTGACAAGTCAAGGGCATTTTGGTCATTTGGAGATTACAGGTCATTTCAAGCATAAGGCCATAACTCCTATTTCCAAGCTTCAAATGGAAAATTGTTCAACATCAAACTTGTTCAAAATGATGTTTTAAGGCTAGTAAGGAGGTCATGAGATGTTGGAAATGCTTGTGGCTCAAAGTTGCAAAAATGACCTAAAATAAGGGTATAAGTTAAATGAATCAAAGTTGGAAATTGATATTTTCAATCTACACATCCAAAACATGGCATGTAATATATCATTTTGACTCTAGAAAACATTTTAAGAACATTGGTTTAGCCACAATTTTGATTTGAGGTCTAATTTGTGGACTTGCTTTGAAAGATAGTTGCTTGCATATTAAGTAACATTTGCAAAACATATGAGAGATCAATACACAAGCTACCAAGGCCTTGTAACACCTCTAATATCTCACTTGGGGAGATTTTAGGATCATAACAAGCTGCTGCAACAAGGGAAACAGAATTGGGGTGAGTATGGCATGAGATGAGATTTTGGATGACATGAGAAATTCAACATCTCCTTAGATGATTCCAGAAGGTTCTAGAGAGGTCCAACATGTCCTATATATTGATTAGAAAGGGTTCAAGTGCAAGGTTTGTGAGAATTAATTGAGAGGAAAGAGTTTGCAACTTCACTTTGTTCATTGCAAATTGAAATCGAATTCTGCACCCCACACCATCTTGTTCCTTTCTTTTGATTTCAACAACTTCTATGGAGGATACTGAATGATTCCAGATCAATTCCATATCCAAAGCCTTGAAGGATCTTGTTCTTGCAATTGATTTTCAGCACCTGCAAGTCATCATCGAATTTGGAGTTCCAGGCGTTTTCCATCAATTCTCTTGCATACAGAAGCAAGAACATGATACATTGAACGATTTTGGAGCAGTAGAAGGGTTGAAGTGAAGGTTTGTTGCATCTGTTACACAAGAATTCACAGGTTGGTAACTTTCATTCCTCACCTTAATTTAAGAAGAATTAGGTCAATTTGTTAGGTTAGATTGATAGTATGTGGTTAGGAGATCGTTTCTGGAAACTTAGATAAGATTTCATGATGATCAATGAGGTGACACAATTTTTGTTTGGATCAAGAACATGCTGGATATTGAGAGATAATATGAGTATTATAGCAAGAATTGATCAGTGTAACATGGTGAACATTTTAGACCAAACAATTTGAAGAATGGTGATAATTGAGGTCTGAGTATATTTCTGATTCCTGATCGTGTTTTAGGTTAGAGGTTGATTCAATGGATTCTGAGGCTAGGGTTAGATTCAGTGTTCAATTTAGAGTGATTTAGTGCTTTAGATCATGGATTTTGATGGAGATTTGAGGGAGCCCGAGTGAGGAGAAGGTTGATGTTTAAGCTCTGTTTCAATGGCGTTCTCCCTCCATTTTTGGTTCAAACGAAGAAGATGATGTTAGCACCATTGGATGTGGTGAGGACTTTGACTAGAAGAGTGATCCAACGACCAGGATTAATTGGAATTCATGAAGGAGTCTGAGTAAGTGAAACGATGCGTTTCACTTACTAGTTGGTTTTGGGCTTAAGTTCAAACTGTTATCCACACCCCCCAGCGAGCCCAATCCATTATATAAACTGATTCTGGTTGCTATTTGCACCGCGCGTGTGATTATTTTGTTTGATTTTCCTTATTTATTTCATTTTGTTCATGGTTCTTGTTAAAATCATATAAAATTGAAAATTAATCCAATTAATCTCATTCTTTTTGCATCTTACTCATGATTGAGTCTAGTATTTTTTAGAGAAAAAATATTTTCATTTCATGCATTTTCTGATTTTATGGGAATTTTATATTTTAATTGATATTAAAATGGTTATGTTTGGTACCTAATTTTGTGGAATTTTGTGTGATCATGTGGTGATGACTTTGATCCTAATTTTTTGTGTGTGATTAGTTTAGACATGTATGCTCCCATAGCATTTTTCTCACATTTTTGTGGTGAAAAGTGGTGTGCTTTCTAGATTGATATTTAGGTGCTTCCTTTTTAGGGTTTAAGGTTGATACCTTAGGATTTAGGACTTAATTTTAGGGCTTAATAGATGATTTAGTCCCTGATTTTTGTATGAGGTATTCTTAATTGAATTAGGATCCCTTAGGAATTTTTGTAGAAATTTATAGGATAGTTACCTATTTTTGTTTGATTTTAGTTTAGGTGCTAGTTTTAGATGATTCTAAGGCACTAACTCAACTAGATTAACCTTCTTTGGTTCCCTTAGATTAAGGTTTTTCTTTGTTTACCTTTGGTTGAGATTGAAGACAAGTTGAAGACAAGGTGAGTATGCTTGAAGTTGCTTGAAGTTGCTTGAAGCTTGGAATTACTTGTGCCTGAAGGTGTCTGATGAAGTTTTAGAAGGTAGGAAACCTAGGGAGAGCCTTAGGACTAGAATGATTTCTTTCACAAATATGGAGAGTATCTTGTGCTTCCATTTCTCCCAATTACTAAAATTCCTCCTAAGCTATTCACATCCCTCCTTTGGAGGGATGAGTGGCTTTATCTGGGAAGTAGAACTTTGAAGGAACCAGTCTCTCATAATGATGAACCCTTACAGGCTTCCTTTGGTTGTCAGTAAGTTGTTTATCATTTCCACTCATTCTATTCAATCAATTGTCTTCTGGTTTGGGTATCTTGAAAGATGTTAGACTTGAGTTTAAAGATGAGGACTTCATTGAAGAGTGTGGAATAGGATGATTCCTTGAGCATTGTCATTGCAGCTGAAGCTGGAAGAGCAAGAAGAACAAGTTGATACTTGAAGACCCAAGGGAGATTGAATGAAAAGCTGAGGCTTGAAAGAGAATTGGAGGATGAAGTTGACACTCCTAGGTGATTGAAGACTACTCTGAGAAGCTGAAGCTTGTAGGAGAAAAAGACCAAGTTGATATTGGTAAAGCAAGGAGAGCAGAAGCTTGAAGACCAAGTTGATACTGGTAAAGCAAGGAGAGCAGAAGCTTGAAGAATAGAGAACAAGTGGATACTTATGTTTGATGGATTGAAACCCTGGAGAAACAAGCTGATACTTGTCATTGAGGATGATAGCCCTGAAGGGTGGTTGAATTCTGAAGATTGGATTGCTGTCAGAAATGCTGAAGCTTGGAATTGAGAGAGCTGTTGATCTGTTTTCTACCTGTCTGTTTTCTTTTCTGTGCTGATGCGCCTTGTTTGACTTGCTTGATGCATTAGAATAAGTTCATATCTAGACTGACTGTAAGCTAGGAGCATGATTGCACTAGAGGTTGAGTTGCTCCCTCTGCTTGTATTTTTACTGTATGGCTTTGCTTGCGGGTATTCGGTAGAGCCCTGCTCCCTTGCCCATGTGGTTTGTTTGCTTGATAGTATTTTATTTCATTTCTTCTGTATGATTGCAGTTGCTTCTATCTTGCTTGATAGCATGTTTCCTCTGTATGATTATTGTTGTTCATTCTGGCTTGAGGTTGAGATGAGCTTGTGGAGGCTTCTGCCCCCACACACATTTCCTCCCTCACTTGCATTGCATGCATTTTACAGTCGTTTATTGTATTACTGTTTACTGTTTAAGCTGATGCTTTATCTGTTTCTGTTTATCATTGACATGATCCCTTAGGAATCTCACCTCCTTTGATAAGGAAGTGATGATTAGAACTTTAGGTTGAAACATATGCATGATAACTTCTAGGAGTTCCCTGTTTCAAACCTCAACCATAGGATGAATCCTTGGCATGACAACATTAGGACTTGATAGTCTCCCGTTAGTTGAGCCTGTTCTCTTCTCATCTTAAAACAGATTAAGATACAGTAATCATGAATGATTTCTTTCGTACGTTACGAGCCTTAAGCTATCGGAGAAAGGATTGTTGGAGAGTTTCTTTTCAACAGTCTGGATGTTTAGTATGGCACCCTTTGGGTGACATGCGACGCATTCAATCTCAGGTCATAGTCTCTAGTGCGATTGAAATTGCAAACACAATAAAAAACACTTCTTCCGTAAAAGACAGAAAACAAACTTCAAACCTTTTTGCCCCGTGGGCCCATAATTCAAAGGAAGCTTTTCTGAAGAAAAGAGTGTCGTTAAACTTCAGTTCTACCGCAAACAGGCTTTGTCCCTAACTGCTGGAACTGCTGTTTAACCCTACTCGATAAAACAGATGAATCTGAATCCCCGTAATCCGTAATATCCCAAACTACGTAAGCTCTGATCTCTCATACCTGTTGAGAGTACGTAGGCACAATACTGATGTATTGGCGAGCCACCTTCCCCATAACCCGTAGTAGGTCGAACTACGTTGACTCTGATTTCTCATTCTCTAATGAGAATACGTAGGCATAAAGCGCGACGCTTTGCCGAGTCACTTTCTTTTCTTTTTAAGCCAGCCTTGATAGGTAGATAGATAAATACACCCGTCCAGTAAACACAACAAGCGTGGATCCCATCGAGTACGACGGACGTGAGGGGTGCTAATACCTTCCCCTTGCGTAACCGACTCCCGAACCCAGACAACGGTTGCGACGACCTTGTCTTATACCTATTCGTAAGGTTTTTCCGATCGTTTCCTTTCCCGTTCTGAGGGATAAATAACGAAAGGTGGCGACTCTTCTGTTTTGCCGGCACCTTATTTTCGCGAAAGCGACAGCTGGCGACTCTGCTGGGGATCGAGCCCAGAATCTCTGGTTCTCCGGTTCCCTACGCGAGTCAATCCTAGCGCTTGTATGATTACTTGTTGGGTTGTGTTTATTTGTCGCATTTTATTTCCCGCACTTTATTTTCAGTATAATATGATTATCTATGCTGTTGTGGGAGGGGCATTCTGATGAGTGAGAAGCCAGACCCATGCTTGAGTGAACATAGCATTAGTTGTGGAAATTAGTGGGCGCGTGCTTGCTTGGCAGGCACTAGTGTCTCATGAAATCCACGCTCATACGAGGTTCTCCCGGTTGACTTCTTTTTCAACCCTTTGGGTTGAGGGGGTTGTTGGTTTGGAGGATTGCCGACTCTGGGGACCAATCATTTGGAATTCAGCCGAGTGAGGCCGCTTCATGAGCTGGTGATGCCACACCTTATGGGTATCGTATCACCCCTCTTGAATGTCTGTGACGCTGATGACCGCATAGGATGTCGAACTTGTGTCAGTATAGGTCCATACCTGTGAGCAGGGTTGGGTTTGTTGCAGGAAACCTTGACCTTCAGACCACCTGGCTTTCTTGACAGTGAATCAGTTTTAGTTGGGATCAGAGGATCTCATTATCAGATGTTTGTTCTTGACAGAGCAGAGTTTTCGTCCTGTATCAGAGGTCCTTATTATCAAATGTTTGTTCTTGATAGAGCAGAGTTTTCGTCCTGTATCAGAGGTCCTTATTATCAGATGTTTGTTCTTGATAGAGCAGAGTTTTCGTCATGTATCAGAGGTCCTTATTATCAGATGTTTGTTCTTGACAGAGCAGAGTTTTCGTCCTGTATCAGAGGTCCTTTATCAGATAGTTGTTCTTGATAGAGCAGATTTGTGGTCCTATGTGTGTGTGTTCTTGACAAAGCAGATTTGTGGTCTGATACCAGGGTTTTCTTATTATCAGACATAGTGGTTGTTCTTGACAGAGCAGCATCATGGTTTTGTTGATACAGAATCTCCACAGCACACTTGCCTTGATCTCCTGCTGCATGATTGCATTTCACATTGCTTTGCATACTCATTTGCATTTCATTAACGTGTGTCTGTGTTGCAGGTACCGTTTTCCCCGATCCAGGATTTCTTGCCTCCTATTGTATTGTTATGGGTTCTCTGAGGAAGACCGTGGCTTACAAGCTCCCTGCCCCTGATGTGGTTCAGCTGACTGGTTTGATTGCTTTAGCAGATGATTCTGTGAGAGATGAGTTCAGAAAATCTTACGGAAAATTGCTCAGTTTGGTTTGTAAACCTTCTGCATTTGAGTTGAATGGGTTGCACGCTCTGCTGCAGTTCTACGATCCTCCATTGAGATTCTTTACTTTTCAGGATTTTGTTCTCGCGCCCACACTAGAGGAATATGCTGATTTGTTAGGTGTGCCTATCAATAGGCAGATGCCTTTTGTTCATATGGATGTTGAGCCTAATCTGGCTGGTCTAGCTCTGTCACTTCATCTGGATGCCTCCGAGTTGGTATTGTCTAGCTGGAACAAGGTTCCCGGTTTCTCCTTGCAGTTCTTAGTGGGAAAGGCTCAGCAGTGCGCCAAAGACGGATGTTGGGTCGTGTTCAACGCCATCCTCGCTCTGTGCATATATGGCATCATTCTGTTCCCCAATATGCCCGACTTTGTAGACTTCAACGCATTTCGCATCTTTGCATCAGGGAATCCAGTCCCCACCTTGATAGGAGATGTCTACCATTCCGTCCACTACAAAAACGAGAACAAAAGGGGTAAGAATGTCTCGTGCTGCGTACCCCTGCTTTATAAATGGCTTGATAGTCATCTACCCAAGAAGGGTCCCTTTGTTTCGTCTGCAGCCACAGCTGAGTGGTTCGAGCATTTGATGGGTGTATCTGCAGAGGATATTGACTGGTTTGACAAAGACAGGTTGGGTACCGAGATTATCTTCAGCTGCAGCGGGTTTCCGAACGTGCCTTTGATAGGCAGGAAGGGATGTATAAACTATAATCCGTCTTTGCTGGTCCGACAGTTTGCTTACGCTTTGAGAGCTCCGCCGAAGGATGAAGAGGTACAGAAATCTCTGTACCTCACTGGTCTTCTAGAAGGGGATATGTTATCTAAGCTTCAGCGCGCTTGGAATGGTATCAGTAAGAGGGGAAAACCATTGCTGGGGAGAAGCAATAGCCAAGCCTACCCTCCGTACGTGACGTGGATCAGAGCCAGAGCAGATGCTATAGGGATGCCGTTTCCTCCGGCCAAGCCAGAAAGCCCTCCAATGATTGAAGAGCCTACCACCATGCCCATTCAGCAGCATAATCAGGTGTTAGCTGAGCGAGATGAATTGAAGAGGGAAAATGAAGAATTGGAGAAAGAATTGGTTCAGCTCAGGAGCGAGAGAAACGAAGTTGTTCATTCCTTCAAGAGGCAAACAGAGCTGGTGAACCAGCTGGGGACAGATTTGACTAAGCAGATAGCCGAGCGTGAACGCGTGGGTCGAGACTTCAAAGTTGTCAATGATGTACTGGCCACGAAGAAGCAGCACTTGGACGAAGCGTATCGGAGGATATCCAAGTTCAACCAGCACTGGAAGGCCACCCTAGCCAACAGGAAAGAGCGGGAGGATAAGCTGATGCAACAGATCTCCAAGCTGAAAGCCCAGGTGAAGGCCAGTGAGAAGAGGTTTGATGAAGAAACCGCTCGCAGATATGCCGCTGAAGGCTAGCTCAACAAAGCTCTTGCTAACCTGAAGGAGCGCAAACTGACGTTTGAGTCCAAGAGGCGGAAGTTAGAAGATTGTTTCGGCGAAGGAGCATGGGAAGATTCGGTCGAAGGTCTTCAATACACCATTGTGCGGAGGGAGTTACTCGTCGAAGGGTTACTCACTCGGCCTGATCATCCAGAAACGAATGGGTTGTTAGAAGAGTTTCGCGGCCGTGGCCGTGCTTGACTATTTGTATTCCTTTTGTTTTGATTATTGTTTTGATGCTGACCATCACCAGGCCTGTTGGTTGAGGTCATGCTATTGATTCTGCTTGTGCTCAGTGACGTTGTGTAATGCCTTGATGGACTTTCTTCATATATATGAGATGTTATTTCCATGAATGGACTCGGACTTCTTATTATCAGCACTGGCACTCAGGCACTACGATCGGGGGAAATCTCCCTAACGCACAGACACACGTTTGCATCTGCATGAAGCATCTGCATAACGAGCATTTTGTCATTTTTTTCCTAACCCTTTTGTGTTTTCAGGTTGTTTTAGGTTATTCCAGGATTGATCAGAGACCTATCCACCGCTATCCGACCAGAGCAAATCAAACCAGAATCATGGAGCAAGTGCAAACTGATGTTCAGGAACTCCGCGAAAGAATGGATCGCTTCATGGAGCTCATGCAAGCGGTCGCCAATGGCCAGGATCAGCTCAGAACCTTGGTTCAGCCTATGATTTCAAGGGTCGATAGCAATTGCGTACTCCATGGTGGGACTGTGTCAACCCCTCCACCAGTTGAAACTCCTCAGAATGGCGTCCCCGTGACCGGGGGGAATGGCAGTGCCAACGATAATGTGATAGCTAACATGGGACTCAACGGTAATACGACGGGCGTCGGTAATGGGAATTTGGAAGCTAACGTCAATGTTGGGCTGGGCAACGACAATGCAGGTGTTGGAAATCTGTTCGGGCCTCATCCGTGGTTAGAAGATCGTCAAGACGATGTGTTCTCTCAGAGAGGTGCTGAAGGGGAACTGACTGCTGAGGCACGTCTAAGGTTCAAGGCACTCGAGGATAAGATGAGGAATATCGAGAACCAGAACACCCTGGGCGTTGATATGTCCAAGTTGGGACTGATTACTGATTTCAAGGTGCCTCCCAAGTTCAAGGTACCTGACTTTAAAAACTACAGGGGCACCACTTGCCCTTGCGTCCACCTGAGATCATATTACCGGAAAATGTTCGCTCATTCCGAGGACGAGAAGTTGCTGATGCACTTCTTTCAGGACAGTCTGTCCGGACCATCCCTCAAATGTTACATGAGTCTGGAGCCTACCAGTGTGCGCATGTGGAAGGACCTTGCTGAAGCATTCATACACCACTACCAATACAATGGCGACTTGGCCCCGAACCGAGTCCAACTGCAGAATCTGTCGCAAAGGAACAACGAAGGTTTTAAGGAATACGCCCAGCGGTGGCGTGAATTGGCAGCCAGGGTTCAGCCGTTGATGGTTGAACGTGAGCTTGTGCAGATGTTCGTAGCTACCCTCCCAAGGGTTTACTATGAGAAATTGGTCAGCGGTATGTCTGGAACCTTCTCAGATCTCATTATCACGGGTGAGCACATCGAAAATGGGATCAAACTGGGGGAAATTCAAGGTGATTCGTCCTCAGCTGGAGGAGGAAAGAAACCTTATGGTGGCAAAAGACGGGAAGGAGAAACGAGCGCCGTGACCAATGCTCGAAGGAAGGGTAAAGGTCCTCACCAGCAGGTGGCCAGCATAACTATCCCGGCAGTTCAACAGCCACAGCAGCAGCAGCAACAGCCGAATCAACAGGGGTACAGAAAGTATCAGAACCGGGCACCTCTGTCGAGCCGTCACCTCGAGACACCACCCATGTCGTACGCGCAGCTGTTACAGACTTTGCTTCAGCTACAGTTGATCCAGAAGAGAACCTTGGCTCCCTTGACAGGGACGCCTCCTCCAGGTTATGACGCAAATGCAACTTGTGAGTTTCACTCAGGGGCACCAGGCCACACAGTAGAGAATTGCAAAGCCTTCAAGCACAAGGCGCAGGACATGGTGGACGCTAAGATCATCAACTTCTCAGATAATGTGCCAAATGTCAAGAAGAACCCTATGCCGAATCATAGGGGAGGTGGAGTAAACGCCATTATTTAAGACGAGAGTTTGGATTTGTTGACTGACGTCAGAGATCTGAAGACGCCGCTTAGCTTCGTTAAAGCTAAGCTGATGAAAAGAGGTTTCTTTCCAGGTTGCGGAGAGCTGTGTATGGGCTGTGCGACAAGTCCTGATGGATGTGAACAGTTGATAGAAGGAATTCAAAGTCTGATGACTGAAGGGATCTTACAGTTTAGCCGGAGGGCCGAAAGTGGATCGGGAGAGGTAATGCTGAAGCAAGATGATGAGGTTGCCACCATCACCATCCCTCGCCAGGCGATAACTATTTCTGCACCCAGACCGCCCACGATTACTATCACCAAAGCTGGGCCAATACCGTTCGAAAGCACTAATGTTGTCCCATGGCATTACGGGGCTGAAGTCTACTGCAACGGACAAAAGTTGGAACTAGAACCGTTTGGATCGTCTGTGGAGAACCTAGCGGGTGTTAGCGGAATTACTCGCAGCGGGAGAGTGTTTTCACCACCTGAGGTCGTGGCGGATAAAGCGGACAGAGCTGATGCAACTGATAAAGGGCAGAGTAAAGTCGTCGAAGAGATTCCCCGTGGGGTAGAAAAAGACTTACTTGTTAGAGATGCCGAGGAGTTTATGCGGTTGATTAAAAAGAGTGACTACAAGATCGTGGATCATGTCCATCAAACACCCTCGAAGATTTCCATCCTGAATCTATTGCTGTGTTCTGAGGCACACCGCAACGCACTGTTGAAGGTGTTGAACGCCGCATATGTACCGCAGGAAATATCGGTAAACCAGCTGGAAGAGGTCGTAGCCCACGTAAATGCTAGAAATGGGTTAGGTTTCACTGACCTAGAGCTGACACCGAAGGGGAGGAACCACAATAGCACCCTTCACATCTCGATAGAGTGTAGGGGAACGATTATGTCGCACGTTTTGGTAGACACTGGGTCATCGCTCAATGTTCTTCCGAAGAAGGCATTGATGAAGTTGGATACTCGTGGAGTGATTTGCACACCCAGTGATCTGGTTGTGAAAGCGTTCGATGGAACCAAACGCCATGTTTTCGGGGAGGTGACGTTGCCAATCCAAGTCGGGCCGGAAACATTCGACGCGATCTTTTACATTTTGGACATCATGCCTGCCTACAGCTGTCTCCTGGGCAGGCCATGGATCCATTCCGCAGGTGTCGTGACCTCCACGTTGCACCAGAAACCCAAGTACGTTGTCGGAGGTAGCATCGTGACTGTGTGTGGCGAGGAAGACATAATGGTGAGCCATTTGTCGTCCTTCAAGTATGTTGAGATGGATGGGGAAATCCACGAAACCCTATGCCAAGCGTTCGAAGCTGTGAAAGTCAAGGACGTAGCGCCTGTAGTCACTGAAAAGCCAGAGATGACTCTCTCCTCCTTCAAGGAAGCCCGGGCCGTTGTCCAAGCCGGATGTACCCCAAGCTGGGGGCAAATTTTGGAGATACCTAACAAGCAAGACAAATTCGGGTTGGGATACTTTCCTGGAGCTGAAGCCTCCTCTTCTTCTAGCAGTGCGTCGCGAGGTAAAGGGCCGATCCAGTTTACCAGTGGCGCGGTGATATTTGAAAGCGTCAACGCGGTGTCTGAAGACAGCGGAGATAACGACTGTGACTTAGACTCTTGGATCCAGCCAAGCAAGCCAGGCGAGAGCCTCAACAACTGGTCCGCCAAGGATATCATCCAGATGACAAGCGAAGAGTAATGATTTACTTTTTCCAATCATTGTACAACCCTATGTCCTACCCGGGGCATAGTGGTTTTATTGTCAGGGCCTTGTTTGATTATGTACATGCATTTTATCAATAAATCAAAAGGCGCTTTTCTTCGTATTCAAATATTGTGATCTATGTTACTCCTGTTTTGTATTTGTTTTGAAAAACAATAAAATGGCAATGGGGTTTGTGCTAACCTGCATATCCTTGTTTTAAGCTTAACCCTTATTATTGCAGGATCCACATAGCAGATGACATCGACTATGGACCTTCTACGACTCACTTCGACTTTGATTGCCCGATCTATCAAGCCGAAGAAGAGATTGATGAAGACTAAGACCTTCCTGAAGAGTTGGCCCGCTTGTTGAAACAAGAGGAGAAAGTTATTCTGCCTCATGAAGAGGAGATCGAGATTGTGAATCTGGGTTCTGAAGAACTTGTCAGGAACGTCAGGATAGGGGTTGCATTGCAGAGTGATGTCAAGCGGAGATTGGTCGAGATGATAAGAGAGTATAGTGACGTCTTTTCTTGGTCATACGAAGATATGCCCGAACTTGATACTGACATCATGGTCCACCACTTGCCGCTGCGAGAAGATTGTACTCCCGTTAAGTAGAAGCTTAGGAGGACGCGACCAGATATAGTCGTTAAGATCAAAGAAGAAGTGTAGAAACATCTTGATGTTAGCTTCTTAGCAGTCACTACTTACCCTCTGTGGGTCGCCAACATAGTGCCTGTATCGAAGAAGGACGGTAAGGTACGAATGTGCGTCGATTATCGGGATTTGAATAGGGCGAGACCTAAAGATGATTTCCCGCTGCCTCATATTGATGTGTTGGTCGACAATACAGCTCAGTTCTCCGTGTTTTCGTTCATGGATGGCTTCTCTGGCTACAATCAGATCAAGATGGCGTCGGACGACATGGAGAAGACGACGTTTATCACTCCTTGGGGAACATTCTGCTACAAGGTAATGCCTTTCGGTCTGAAGAACGCAGGGGCCATTTACCAACGAGCAATGGTTACTTTGTTTCATGACATGATTCATCATGAGATTGAAGTCTATGTTGATGACATGATTGCGAAGTCCCAAACGGAGGAAGGACACCTGGTCAATTTGCTGAAGCTTTTTGAGAGGCTTAGGAAGTTCAGGTTGAGGCTGAATCCTAACAAGTGTACTTTCGGAG
The DNA here is from genome assembly GCA_963859935.3 of Lathyrus sativus. NCBI lineage: Eukaryota > Viridiplantae > Streptophyta > Magnoliopsida > Fabales > Fabaceae > Lathyrus > Lathyrus sativus. The sequence goes on from OZ012741.1 coordinate 241,310,071, forward strand.
TACGGTCTGGAAAACTACTGGGGTTTATCATGAGTGAAAGACGCATTGAGGTTGATCCTGCGAAGATTAAAGCCATACAAGAAATGCCAGTGCCAAAAACCGAAAAAGAAGTTCGTGGTTTCCTGGGCAGAATAAATTACATTGCACGGTTTATTTCTCAGCTCACGGCCACGTGTGAACGGATGTTCAAACTACTGAAAAAAGATCAGGCGATTATCTAGAACGAGGATTGCCAGAAGGCATTCGATAAGATAAAACAGTATCTGCAGGAACCTCCGATCTTGATACCCCCAGTGGCCGGACGGCCCTTAATCATGTACTTGACAGTTCTTGAGAATAGTATGGGGTGTGTTCTCGGTCAGCACGACGAGACGGGCAGAAAGGAGCATGCTATTTACTACTTGAGTAAAAAGTTCACAGACTGTGAATCTCGTTACTCGATGCTGGAGAAAACATGTTGTGCACTAGCCTGGGTTGCCAAACGTTTACGATAGTACATGCTCAACCACACAACCATGCTAATTTCGAAGATGGATCCGATAAAGTACGTCTTCAAGAAGCAAGCGCTTTCGGGCAGGATTTCCAGATGGCAAATGGTGTTGACGGAATATGGCATTCAGTACGTTTCCCAGAAGGCCGTCAAGGGAAGCGTATTGTCTGAATACCTGGCCGAACAGTCCATCGAAGACTATCAGCCGATGAAATTTGAATTCCCTGATGAGGATATCATGTTTCTCAAAGCAAAAGATTGCGATGAACCGTTGCCCGACGAGGGGCCAGATAGGAAATCCCAATGGAAATTGATATTTGACGGGGCGGTTAATTCTTATGGAAGTGGCATTGGGGCGATCATCACAACTCCCCACGGATCCCATATCCCATTCACTGCGAGAGTGACGTTTCCAGTCACCAATAATGAAGCGGAGTACGAAGCATGCATTATGGGTCTAGAAGAGGCAATTGATTTGAGAATCAAGAACTTAGATGCAAATGGTGACTCAACGCTTGTGATTAACCAGATTAAAGGGGAGTGGGAGACTCGTCAATCAAATTTGGTGTCGTACATGAACTATGCCAGAAGGCTGCTTCCGTTCTTTGATCGAGTGGAACTCCATCATGTGCCCAGGGCTGAAAACCAGATGGCTGATGCCTTAGCCACGTTGGCTTCAATGTATAAAGTCAATTTTTGGAATGAAGCTCCAAGAATTGTCCTTTCTCGTCTTGATAGACCTGCATTCGTCTTTGCAATCGAGGAAGCCTCCGACGGCAAGCCATGGTTCCATGATATCCATACATTCCTTATGACTAAGGAGTATCCTGCGGGAGCGTCAACCCAGGATAAGAAGACTCTGAGGAGGCTGTCTGGGAATTTTTATCTCAATCCTGATGGAGTTTTGTATAAAAGAAACCATGATCTCGTGCTACTCAGATGCGTAGATGAGAAATAAGCGGGAATGCTCATGGAAGAAGTCCATGAAGGCACATTTGGTACGCACGCAGGCGGGCATGCTATGACGAGGAAGATCCTAAGACCAGGATATTACTGGCTGACGATGGAATCGGATTGCTTTAAATTCGCGAAGAGATGTCATAAATGCCAGATTTATGCTGATAAAGTTCATGTGTCGTCGTGCCCGTTAAATGTCATGTCCTCCCCGTGGCCGTTCTCCATGTGGGGCATCGACATGATAGGCAAGATCGAGCCCACCGCATCTAATGGTCACCGCTTCATTCTAGTAGCTATCGATTACTTCACCAAGTGGGTGGAGGCAGCCTCATACGCTAATGTGACCAATCAGGTGGTGGCTAAATTCATAAAGAGGGATATCATCTGTCGTTACGGAATTCCCGAGCGGATCATTACCGATAATGGTTCGAATTTGAATAACAAGATGATGAAGGAGCTGTGCCAGAGTTTCAAGATTGAACATCACAACTCATCTCCTTACCGGCCGAAGATGAATGGCGCCGTTGAAGCGGCTAATAAGAACATTAAGAAGATTGTGCAGAAGATGGTTGTGACCTATAAAGATTGGCACGAGATGCTGCCATTTGCATTGCACGATTATCGTACGATGGTACCTACATCAACCGGGGAAACCCCTTTCTCCTTGGTGTACGGTATGGAAGCTGTCCTACCGTTAGAAGTGGAGATCCCTTCTTTACGAGTTTTGGTTGACGTGAAACTCGACGAGGCAGAATGGATTAAGAACCGACTAAACCAAGTCAGCCTGATGGACGAGAAGAGGTTAGCATCGATTGCACATGGTCGTCTGTACCAAAGCCGAATGAAGAAAGCTTATGACAAGGTGCGTCCTAGAAGCTTTCAGACGGGTGATCTCGTCTTGAAGAAGATTCTTCCTCCACACTCCGATCATCGGGGCAAGTGGACTCCTAATTACGAAGGTCCGTACATCGTCAGCAAGGTCTTCTCAGGAGGAGCTTTGTTGTTGTCCACGATGGATGGCAAATATTTTGCATCCCTGGTGAACGCGGACGCAGTTAAAAAATACTTTGCTTAAAAAAACGACCCGCTGGAAAGAAAAAGAATATCCAGGAAAAAATGGGGCATCCTGGCGAACCACAAAAAAGGAATAAGGTTCGGGCAAAAATTACGGATATAAATTGAAAAAAATGTACACCCGCAAAGTCGAAAACCCGGATGGGCGACTTTGGCAAAAAAGGGTATCCCGGTGATTCGAAAACCCGGAAGGGCGATTCAGGAAAAAGTTAGGGATTTGAAAAAGTAAATGACTGTGTTCTGCGTGTGGACTTTCATTGTTTAGTGGTTCGGAAAACCCGAGGGCCGTTTATCTGAATCAATCTCTTCTGAAGCTGAAGCGTCGGAGAAGTATCGAAGTCTAGTGGGTCATAGAGGGATCAACTCATGGTGTTCGTCTACGCCTCGTTGCCGACATATGTGTATACTGATGTATATTTATGTTGTTGTTTTTGCGCGGCTTCCTCATTCCAGGGGCTTGCATCCGTTGTAAAACATTTTACACATTCAGGGGTTCATTATCAATAAAATGTATACTATTCAGCAATTCTGTTTGTCTGTTTAGCATTTATCCGTTTTGTTTGCGAAAAAGAACGCCGATGTTTTTGACAAAATACGCATACATAAACCTACTGGCCTAGGCCACTGGTTGTTGAAACAATGAATTACTCGAACATTGTCACAAGATGATAACCTTGATAGGTCCCTTTGAGAAGGGTATCTTGTCTGTTTGTTTGTGTTGTTACAGGTGTAGCCAGGTAGTACGCCGTATGCGTCCCCAAGCAGGATGATTCCTTCTTCTCCAGCGAAGTCCAGCAGCCGCTCCCCACAGAGTCTGAACGTGAGATCGTAAAGCATTGATATGTATCCCCAAGTAGAGAAGATTCCCTTTCCCCAACTAGATGTATCCTGAAGGATCACCATCTCCCCAGCTGAGTCATACACTGAAGTGTGTAGTAATTGATAGTCCCAGACTGAAGTCTCCAGCAGAATTGAAATTCCCCACAAAGTCGTGTTCTCCCTGGCAAGCAGGATGATTCTTTCTTCCCCAGTCGAGTTTGCAGTCCCCCAAGAGAGCCGAGTCCTTGGAAAGCAGTTCGGGCCATGATTGGTTTTCCCCAGTAGAGATGTTGAATAGCTGATGTTGTATTTCCCCGCCGGAGTCGTTACCTCCAGGAAAGCTCTGGCTGCGAATGCCGTGCAGTTTATTTTTGCGATTGGCATCGTTTTCCTCAGCAGGTCCAGGTTCTCATAGAGCTTCGTTCCCCTGCAGCAGTCAACTGAAGTTTGCTTCCCCAAGCTGAGTCCGATTGAGATTGGCGTGACTTCTTGGTAGGATGGTTCCTCCTCTCCACCAGAGTCGTTCTTTCTCCTTGACAGGAGGACTCTCCCTCCAGCATTTATTTTGCTGATGGGATCGTAGCATTTTGCATGATTGCATAGCATTTATCATAAACGCGTAGCATTTCCACCGTGTGGAGCATTGTGTCATTGTCAAAACATATGCATACTAAACATGAGCTAGGTCGTTACCGTTCTTGTTTTGCAGGTGTTCCCCCGCAGAGTCGCTTGCTCAAGATGATTCTTGAATTCCCCAGCAAAGTCGTTTGCCCAAGATGATTCTTGAATTTTCTAGTGAAGGCGTTCATTTAAGATGATTCTTAAAATCCCCAGTGAAGTCGCCAGAGAGAGCCGCTCGGGATGATTCCTGAAACCCCCGGCAGAGTGGTTGCTTGGGATGATTCCCGAAATCTCCAGCAGAGTTATGGGTTCAGGATGATTCTTGAAATCCCCGACGAAGTTGTTTGTCCAAGATGAGTCTTGAAGTCCTCAGCAGAGTTGATTTACCCAGAATGATTTCTGGAACCCCGAAGCAGAGTTACTTGATAGTTCTTCGGAATCCCCGGCGGAGATGCGTCATCCCCTGCAGGTTTCTGAATAGCGAAGCTGAAACTTCGCTTGAAGACTTGATAAGTGAAGTCTAACTGTATTGACGAAGCAGTTCTCTCAGCTGATGCAGAGTGCCTGATGGTAGAAGTTGGATATCCCCAATTGGTTCATGATTGACTGAGAATTCTATTCCCGACTTACTGATGAAGTCCGGCTGATGCCCAAAGATTTCTCTGAATGCCCGACGACATGATTGACTTGATTGTTGACCTGATGAGTCCCGAGGAATCTTGATGCCTGACGGTATTATCGACCATGTATCACTGGTTACCGTGTGACCAATCCCCCAGCTAGTTGCTGTGCAACTAATATTTCAGTTTTCGAAGATTTGTTCCCATCAGAGTACCGTGTACTTGTGTAGTTGGCAAATTTCCGGGTTTAGTGGTATTCAACCGTCTCGTACCTTGATTGGTTGAGAGTCATTCGCTTCTCACCCAGTCAGGTCCAAGCCGCTTGAATAGGGGCAGCTGTTGCACCCCAAAATTTGCCCAACTTTTCTTTACCTAACTTATGTTTCATTTCATTCACATTAGCATTACCATTTGCATTTCATTGACATGTATGCAGGAGTTCAAGAGGTATGATCACCAATAAAGGCCTATACAAGACTATGAAGCTAGCCAAGAAGGTTATTCAAGTGCTCAAGGGTAGATATCTTTGTCAGAGAAGTTAGAAAATCCTCAGAGAGAGTGGTTGAGACCAAGAGGATGTGTCTCCTAACTTGAGAATTGTGGGAGCTTCTCAGATGATTCTGAAGCCAAGAATGTGGACTTGAAGCCTTAGAAGAGCTCATGAGAAGTGTTGAAGATCACTTTGAGGCCTAGACAGGTCATTATGCAAGTTTAAGAAGCCTCAGCCATGATTGGTGTAATTAGGGTTTGACTGGGTCAACCCTAGGTCAACTGATGATTTGGAGAGGGTTGAGACCTAATTCAAGAGCCATGTGATCATGGATTGATGCATTGAGATGCTATAAGGATGATTCCAAGGTCAACTCATAATGATTGAAGAGTTTGAGAAGTTTCAAGCTAGGGTTTCTAAGGCTTGACAGTGTAAAATCCCCTAGTTTGACCCCTATCTTCAAGGCAGTTTAGCTCAAGATGTGATTTTCATATCATCTTTCCCCCAACATGAATGTTGTAGAGCTTGATCTTAGCTTTAATTTGAGTGCTAGAAGTCCTTTATAGGATTTGTAGAACTCAAGTTATGACTTTGACAAGTTACAGGTCATCTGAGGTATGTGAATTTGGGGGCTTGAAAGTTACCCAACTTGCATCAAACTTTTGCCATAGAAGGATGATTCCTATGAACTTTTTGTCAACATGAATGTTGTTCCTTATTCTCTTAGATTTCTAGAGAGTACTAGAAGTCCTTGATAGGATTTATATAACTCAAGTTATGGCTTTGACAAGTCAAGGGCATTTTGGTCATTTGGAGATTACAGGTCATTTCAAGCATAAGGCCATAACTTCTATTTCCAAGCTTCAAATGGAAAATTATTCAACATCAAACTTGTTCAAAATGATGTTTTAAGGATATTAAGGAGGCCATGAGATGTTGGAAATGCTTGTGGCTCAAAGTTGCAAAAATGACCTAAAATAAGGGTATAAGTTAAATGAATCAAAGTTGGAAATTGATATTTTCAATCTACACATCCAAACCATGGCATGTAATATATCATTTTGACTCTAGAAAACATTTTAAGAACATTGGTTTAGCCACAATTTTGATTTGAGGTCTAATTTGTGGACTTGCTTTGAAAGGTAGTTGCTTGCATATTAAATAACATTTGCAAAACATATGAGAGATCAATACACAAGATGCCAAGGCCTTGTAACACCTCTAATATCTCACTTGGGGAGATTTTAGGATCATAACAAGCTGCTGCAACAAGGGAAACAGAATTGGGGTGAGTATGGCATGAGATGAGATTTTGGATGACATGAGAAATTCAACATCTCCTTGGATGATTCCAGAAGGTTCTAGAGAGGTCCAACATGTCCTATATATTGATTAGAAAGGGTTCAAGTACAAGGTTGGTGAGAATTGATTGAGAGGAAAGAGTTTGCAACTTCACTTTGTTCATTGCAAATTGAAATCGAATTCTGCATTCCACACCATCTTGTTCCTTTCTTTTGATTTCAACAACTTCTATGGAGGATACTGAATGATTCCAGATCAATTCCATAGCCAAAGCCTTGAAGGATCGTGTTCTTGCAATTGATTTTCAGCACTTGCAAGTCATCATCGAATTTGGAGTTCCAGGCGTTTTCCATCAATTCTCTTGCATACAGAAGCAAGAACTTGATACATTGAACGATTTTGGAGCAGTAGAAGGGTTGAAGTGAAGGTTTGCTGCATCTGTTACTCAAGAATTCACAGGTTGGTAACTTTCATTCCTCACCTTAATTTAAGAAGAATTATGTCAATTTGTTAGGTTCGATTGATAGTATGTGGTTAGGAGATCGTTTCTGGAAACTTAGAGAAGATTTCATGATGATCAATGAGGTGACACAATTTCTGTTTGGATCAAGAACATGCTGGATATTGAGAGATAATATGAGTATTATAGCAAGAATTGATCAGTGTAACATGGTGAACATTTTAGACCAAACAATTTGAAGAATGGTGATAATTGAGGTCTGAGTATATTTCTGATTCCTGATCGTGTTTTAGGTTAGAGGTTGATTCAATGGATTTTGAGGCTAGGGTTAGATTCAGTGTTCAATTTAGAGTGATTTAGTGCTTTAGATCATGGATTTTGATGGAGATTTGAGGGAGCCCGAGTGAGGAGAAGGTTGATGTTTGAGCTCTGTTTCAATGGCGTTCTCCCTCCATTTTTGGTTCAAACGAAGAAGATGATGTTAGCGCCATTGGATGTGGTGAGGACTTTGACTAGAAGAGTGATCCAACGGCCAGGATTAATTGGAATTCATGAAGGAGTCTGAGTAAGTGAAACGATGCGTTTCACCTACTAGTTGGTTTTGGGCTTAAGTTCAAACTGTTATCCATAACCGCCAGCGAGCCCAATCCATTATATAAACTGATTCTGGTATCTATTTGCACCGCGCATGTGATTATTTTGTTTTATTTTAATTATTTATTTCATTTTGTTCATGGTTCTTGTTAAAATCATATAAAATTGAAAATTAATCCAATTAATCCCATTCTTTTTGCATCTTACTCATTTCATGCATTTTATGATTTTATGGGAATTTTATATTTTAATTGATATTAAAATGGTTATGTTTGGTACCTAATTTTGTGGAATTTTGTGTGATCATGTGGTGATGACTTTGATCCTAATTTTTTGTGTGTGATTAGCTTAGACATGTATGCTCCCATAGCATTTTTATCACATTTTTGTGTTGAAAATAGGTGTGCTTTCTAGATTGATATTTAGGTGCTTCCTTTTTAGGGTTTAAGGTTGATACCTTAGGATTTAGGACTTAATTTTAGGGCTTAATAGATGATTTAGTCCCTGATTTTTGTATGAGGTATTCTTAATTGAATTAGAATCCCTTAGGAATTTTTGTAGAAATTTATAGGATAGTTTCTTATTTTTGTTTGATTTTAGTTGAGGTGCTAGTTTTAGATGATTCTAAGGCACTAACTCAACTAGATTAACCTTCTTTAGTTCCCTTAGATTAGGGTTTTGCTTTGTTTGCCTTTGGTTGAGATTGAAGACAAGTTGAAGACAAGGTGAGGATGCTTGAAGTTGCTTGAAGCTTGGAATTACTTGTGCCTGAAGGTGTCTGATGAAGTTTTAGAAGGTAGGAAACCTAGGGAGAGCCTTAGGACTAGAATGATTTCTTTCACAAATATGGAGAGTATCTCGTGCTTCCATTCCTCCCGATGACTAAAAGTCCTCCTAAGATATTCACATCCCTCCTTTGGAGGGATGAGTGGCTTTATTTGGGAAGTAGAACTTTGAGGGAACCAGTCTCTCATAATGATGAACCCTTACAGGCTTCCTTTGGTTGTCAGTAAGCTGTTTATCATTTCCACTCATTCTGTTCAATCAATTGTCTTCTGGTTTGGGTATCTTGAAAGATGTTAGACTTGAGTTTGAAGATGAGGACTTCATTGAAAAGTGTGGAAGAGGATGATTCCTTGAGCATTGCCATTGCAGCTGAAGCTTGAAGAGCAAGAAGAACAAGTTGATACTTGAAGACCTAAGGGAGATTGAATGAAAAGCTGAGGCTTGAAAGAGAATTGGAGGATGAAGTTGACACTCCTAGGTGATTGAAGACTACTCTGAGAAGCTGAAGCTTGTAGGAGAAAAAGACCAAGTTGATACTGGTAAAGCAAGGAGAGCAGAAGCTTGAAGACCAAGTTGATACTGGTAAAGCAAGAAGAGCAGAAGCTTGAAGAATAGAGAACAAGTGGATACTTATGTTTGATGGATTGAAACCCTGGAGAAACAAGCTTATACTTGTCATTGAGGATGATAGACCTGAAGGGTGGTTGAAGTCTAAAGATTGGATTGCTATCAGAAGAGTTGAAGCTTGGAATTGAGAGAGTTGTTGATCTGTTTTCTTCCTGTTTGTTTTCTTTTCTGTGCTGATGCGCCTTGTTTGACTTGCTTGATGCATTAGAATAAGTTCATATCTAGACTGACTGTAAGCTAGGAGCATGATTGCACTAGAGGTTGAGTTGCTCCCTCTGCTTGTATTTTTACTGTATGGCTTTGCTTGTGGGTATTCGGTAGAGCCCTGCTCCCTTGCCCATGTGGTTTGTTTGCTTGATAGCATTTTATTTCATTTCTTCTGTATGATTGCAGTTACTTCTATCTTGCTTGATAGCATGTTTCCTCTGTATGATTACTGTTGTTCATTCTGGCTTGAGGTTGAGATGAGCTTGTGGAGGCTGCTGTCCCACACACATTTCCTCCCTCACTTGCATTGCATGCATTTTACAGTCGTTTACTGTATTACTGTTTACTGTTTAAGCAGATGCTTTATCTGTTTCTATTTATCATTGACATGATCCCTTAGGAATCTCACCTCCTTTGATAAGGAAGTGATGATTAGAACTTTAGGTTGAAACCTATGCATGATAACTTCTAGGAGTTCCCTGTTTCAAACCTCAACCATAGGATGAATCCTTGGCATGACAACATTAGGACTTGATAGTCTCCCGTTAGTTGAGCCTGTTCTCTTCTCATCTCAAAACAGATTAAGATACAGTAATCATGAATGATTTCTTTCGTACGTTACGAGCCTTAAGCTATAGGAGAAAGGATTGTTGGAGAGTTTCTTTTCAACAGTCTGGATGTTTAGTATGGCGCTCTTTCGGTGACATGCGACGCATTCACTCTCAGGTCATAGTCTCTAGTGCGATTGAAATTGCAAACACAATAAAAAACACTTCTTCCGTAAAAGACAGAAAACAAACTTCAAACCTTTTTGCCCCGTGGGCCCATAATTCAAAGGAAGCTTTTCTGAAGAAAAGAGTGTCGTTAAACTTCAGTTCTACCGCAAACAGGCTTTGTCCCTAACTGCTGGAACTGCTGTTTAACCCTACTCGATAAAACAGATGAATCTAAATCCTCGTAATCCGTATTATCCAGAACTACGTAAGCTCTGATCTCTCATACCTGTTGAGAGTACGTAGGCACAATACTGATGTATTGGCGAGCCACCTTCCCCATAACCCGTAGTAGGTCGAACTACGTTGACTCTGATTTCTCATTCTCTGATGAGAATACGTAGGCATAAAGCGAGACGCTTTGCCGAGTCATTTTCTTTTCTTTTTAAGCCAGCCTTTATAGGTAGATAGATAAATACACCCCTCCAGTAAACACAACAAGCGTGGATCCCGTCGAGTACGAAGGACGTGAGGGGTGCTAATACCTTCCCCTTGCGTAACTGACTCCCGAACCCAGACAACGGTTGCGACGACCTTGTCTTATACCTATTCGTAAGGTTTTTCCGATCGTTTGCTTTCCCGTTCTGAGGGATAAATAACGAAAGGTGGCGACTCTTCTGTTTTGCCGGCACCTTATTTTCGCGAAAGCGACAGGTTTCGATGCCTGTTTTTATTAACGGATGCCAGCTTGGATTAGCTGATGTTATCAACTTCGTGTTGAGTCGGCCTTCGGGGTCGATGCCTGTTTTAATTAACAGATGCTTGCTTGGATTAGCGGACCTTCGGGTTCGATACCTATTTTAATTAACGGATGCCTGCTTGGATTAGCGCATATTCCCAACTTCGTGCTGACCCGGCCTTCGGGTTTGATGCCTGTTTAAATTAACGGATGTTTGCTTGGATTAGACGATGTTCTACACTTCGTGTTGAGTTGGCCTTCGGGCTAGATGCCTATTTTAACTTACGGATACCTACTTAGATTATTAGATGTTCTCAACTTCGAGTTGAGCCGGCCTTCGGGTTCGATGCCTGTTTAAATTAACGGATGCCTGCTTGGATTAGAAGATGTTCTAAACTTCGTGTTGAGCCGGCCTTCGGGATCGATGCCTATTTTAATTTATGGATGCTTACTTGGATTAGCATAAGTTCTCAACTTCGTGTTGAGCGGGCCTTCGGGGCAGATGCATGTTTTAATTACTGGATGCCTGCTCGAATTAGAAGATGTTCTCAACTTCGTGTTGAGCCGGACTTCAGTTTCGATGCCTGTTTAAATTAACGGATGCCTGCTTGGATTAGCAGATGTTCTCAACTTCGTATTGAGCAGACCATCGGGTTCGATGCTTGTTTTAATTAACGGATGCCTGCTTGGATTAGCGCATATTCCCAACTTCGTGTTGAACCGGCCTTCGGGTTCGATGGTTGTTTAAATTAACGGATGTCTGCTTGGATTAGACGATGTTCTACACTTCGTGTTGAGATGGCCTTCGGGCTAGATGCCTATTTTAATTTACGGATACCTACTTAGATTATTATATGTTCTCAACTTCATGTTGATCCGGCCTTCGGGTTCGATGCCTGTTAAAATTTACGGATGCCTGCTTGGATTAACAGATGTTCTAAACTTCGTGTTTAGCCGGCCTACGGGGTCGATGCATGTATTAATTAACGGATGCTTGCTTGGATTAGCGGACCTTCAGGTTCGATGTCTGTTTTAATTAACGGATGCTTACTTGGATTAGCATACGTTCTCAACTTCGTGTTGAGCTGGCCTTCGGGCCAGATGTATGTTTTAATTAACGGTTGCCTGCTCGAATTAGAAGATGTTCTCAACTTCGTGCTGAGCTGGCCTTCGGGTTCGATGCCTGTTTAAATTAAAGGATGCCTGCTTGGATTAGCAGATGTTCTAAACTTCGTATTAAGCAGGATTTCGGGTTCGATGCCTGTTTTAATTGACGAATGCCTGCTTGGATTAGCGCATATTCCCAACTTCATGTTGAACTAGCCTTCGGGTTTGATGCCTGTTTAAATTAACAGATGTCTGCTTTGATTAGACGATGTTCTCCACTTCGTGTTGAGCTGGCCTTCGGGCAAGATGCCTATTTTCATTTACGGATACCTACTTAGATTATTAAATGTTCTCAACTTCGTGTTGAGCTGGCCTTCGGGTTTGATGCCTGTTTAAATTAACGGATGCCTGCTTGGATTAGAAGTTGTTCAAAACTTCGTGTTGAGCCGGCCTTCAGGTTCTATTCCTATTTTAATTAACAGATGCCTACTTGGATTAGCATATGTTCTCAACTTCGTGTTGAGCCGGCCTTCGGGGCAGATGCATGTTTTAATTAACGGATGCTTGCTCGAATTAGAAGTTGTTCTCAACTTCGTGCTGAGTCGACCTTTGGGTTCGATGCCTGTTTAAATTAACGGATGTCAGCTTGGATTAGCAGATGTTCTCAACTTCGTATTGAGCAGACCTTTGGGTTCGATGCCTGTTTTAATTAACGGATGACTGCTTGGATTAGCGCATATTCCCATCTTCGTGTTGAGCCGGCCTTCGCGGTCGATGGCTGTTTAAATTAACGGATGTCTGCTTGGATTAGACGATGTTCTACACTTCGTGTTGAGCTGGCCTTCAGGCTAGATGCCTATTTTAAATTAAGGATACCAACTTAGATTATTAGATGTTCTCAACTTCATGTTGAGGCGGCCTTCGGGTTCCATGCCTGTTTAAATTAACGGATGCCTACTTGGATTAGCAGATGTTCTAAACTTCGTGTTGAGCCGGCCTTCGGGGTCGATGCCTCTTTTAATTAATGGATGCTTGCTTGGATTAGCGGAACTTCAGATTCGATGCCTGTTTTAATTAACGGATGCTTACTTGGATCAACAGATGTTCTCAACTTCGTGTTGAGCCAGCCTTCGGGCCAGATGCAATTTTTTAATTAACGGATGCCTGCTCGAATTAGAAGATGTTCTCAACTTCTGGTTGGGCCGACCTTCGGGTTCAAAGCCTGTTTAAATTAACGAATGCGTGCTAGGATTAGCAGATGTTCTCAACTTCGTATTGAGCAGACCTTTGGGTTCGATGCCTGTTTTAATTAACAGATGACTGCTTTGATTACGGCATATTCCCAACATCGTGTTGAGCAGGCATTCGGGTTCGATGGCAGTTTAAATTAACGGATGTCTGCTTGGATTAGACGATGTTCTACCCTTCGTGTTGAGGTGGCCTTCGGGCTAGATGCCTATTTTAATTTACAGATACCTACTTAGATTACTAGATGTTCTCAACTTCATGTTGAGCCGGCCTTCGGGTTTGATGCCTGTTTAAATTAACAGATGCCTTCTTGGATTAGCAGATGTTCTAAACTTCGTGTTGAGCCGGCCTTCGGGGTCGATGTCTGTTTTAATTAACGGATGCTTTCTTGGATTAGCGGACCTTCGGGTTCGATGCCTGTTTTAATTAACGGATGCCTACTTGGATTAGCATATGTTCTCAACTTCGTGTTGAGCCGACCTTCGGCCCAGATGCATGTTTTAATTAACGGATGCCTGCTCGAATTAGAAGATGTTCTCAACTTCGTGTTGAGCCGGCCTTCACGGTCGATGGCTGTTTAAATGAACGGATGTCTGCTTGGATTAGACGATGTTCTACACTTCGTGTTGAGCTGGCCTTCGGGCTAGATGCCTATTTTAATTTAAGGATACCTACTTAGATTATTAGATGTTCTCAACTTCATGTTGAGCCGCCCTTCGGGTTTGATGTCTGTTCAAATTAACATATGCCTGCTTGGATTAGCAGATGTTCTAAACTTCGTGTTGAGCCGGCCTTCGGGGTGGATGCCTCTTTTGATTAATGGATGCTTGCTTGGATTAGCGGAACTTCAGGTTCGATGCCTGTTTTAATTAACGGATGCTTACTTGGATCAACATATATTCTCAACTTCGTGTTGAGCCAGCCTTCGGGCCAGATGCATGTTTTAATTAACGAATGCCTACTCGAATTAGAAGATGTTCTCAACTTCTGGTTGAGCCGGCCTTCGTGTTCAAAGCCTGTTTAAATTAACGAATGCCTGCTTGGATTAGCAGATGTTCTCAACTTCGTATTGAGCAGACCTTCGGGTTCGATGCCTGTTTTAATTAATAGATGACTGCTTTGATTACCGCATATTCCCAACTTCGTGTTGAGTAGGCATTCGGGTTCGATGGCAGTTTAAATTAACGGATGTCTGCTTGGATTAGACGATGTTCTACACTTCGTGTTGAGCTGGCCTTCGGGTTTGATGCCTGTTTAAATTAACAGATGCCTTCTTGGATTAGCAGATGTTCTAAACTTCGTGTTGAGCCGGTCTTCGGGGTCGATGCCTAATTTAATTAATGGACGCTTGCTTGGATTAGCGGACCTTCGGGATCGATGCCTGTTTTAATTAACGGATGCCTACTTGGATTAGCATATGTTGTCAACTTGGTGTTGAGCCGGCCTTCGGTCCAGATGCATGTTTTAATTAACGGATGCCTGCTCGAATTAGAAGATGTTCTCAACTTCGTGCTGAGCCGGACATCGGGTTCGATGCCTGTTTAAATTAACGGATGCCTGCTAAGATTAACAGATGTTCTCAACTTCATATTGAGCAGACCTTTGGGTTCGATACCTATTTTAATTAACGAATGCCTGCTTGGATTAGCGCATATTCCCAACTATGTGTTGAACCGGCCTTCGGGTTCGATGCCTGTTTAGATTAACGGATGTTTGCTTGGATTAGACGATGTTCTACACTTCGTGTTAAGCCGGCCTTCGGGCTAGATGCCTATTTCAATTTACGGATACCTACTTAGATTATTAGATGTTCTCAACTTCATGTTGAGCCGGCCTTTGGGTTCGATGCCTGTTTAAATTAACGGATGCTTGCTTGGATTAGCAGATGTTATAAATTTCGTATTGAGCCGGCCTTCGGGGTCGATGCCTGTTTTAATTAACGAATGCTTTCTTGGATAAGCGGACCTTCGGGTTCGATGCCTGTTTTAATTAACGGATGCCTACATGGATTAGCATATGTTCTCAACTTCGTGTTGAGCTGACCTTCGGCCCAGATGCATGTTTTAATTAACGGATGCCTGCTCGAATTAGAAGATGTTCTCAACTTCGTGTTGAGCCGGCCTTCGCGGTCGATGGCTGTTTAAATGAACGGATGTCTACTTGGATTAGACGATGTTCTACACTTCGTGTTGAGCTGGCCTTCGGGCTAGATGCCTATTTTAATTTAAGGATACCTACTTAGATTATTAGATGTTCTCAACTTCATGTTGAGCCGGCCTTCGGGTTTGATGTCTGTTTAAATTAACAGATGCCTGCTTGGATTAGCAGATGTTCTAAACTTCGTGTTGAGCCGGCCTTCGGGGTGGATGCCTCTTTTAATTAATGGATGCTTGCTTGGATTAGCGGAACTTCAGGTTCGATGCCTGTTTTAATTAACGGATGCTTACTTGGATCAACATATATTCTCAACTTCGTGTTGAGCCAGCCTTCAGGCCAGATGCATGTTTTAATTAACGGATGCCTACTCGAATTAGAAGATGTTCTCAACTTCTGGTTGAGCTGGCCTTCGGGTTCAAAGCCTGTTTAAATTAACGAATGCCTGCTTGGATTAGCAGATGTTCTCAACTTCGTATTGAGCAGACCTTCGGGTTCGATGCCTGTTTTAATTAACAGATGATTGCTTTGATTACCGCATATTCCCAACTTCGTGTTGAGTAGGCATTCGGGTTCGATGGCAGTTTAAATTAACGGATGTCTGCTTGGATTAGACGATGTTCTACACTTCGTGTTGAGCTGGCCTTCGGGCTAGATGCCTATTTTAATTTACAGATACCTACTTAGATTACTAGATGTTCTCAACTTCATGTTGAGCCGGCCTTCGGGTTTGATGCCTGCTTAAATTAACAGATGCCTTCTTGGATTAGCAGATGTTCTATACTTCGTGTTGAGCCGGTCTTCGGGGTCGATGCCTAATTTAATTAATGGACGCTTGCTTGGATTAGCGGACCTTCGGGTTCGATGCATGTTTTAATTAACGGATGCCTACTTGGATTAGCATATGTTGTCAACTTGGTGTTGAGCCGGCCTTCGGGCCAGATGCATGTTTTAATTAACGGATGCCTGCTCAAATTAGAAGATGTTCTCAACTTCGTGCTGAGCCGGACTTCGGGTTCGATGCCTGTTTAAATTAACGGATGCCTGCTTGGATTAACAGATGTTCTCAACTTCGTATTGAGCAGACCTTCAGGTTCGATACCTATTTTAATTAACGGATGCCTGCTTGGATTAGCGCATATTCCCAACTTCGTGTTGAACCGGCCTTCGGGTTCGATGCCTGTTTAGATTAACGGATGTCTGTTTGGATTAGACGATGTTCTATACTTCGTGTTAAGCCGGCCTTCGGGCTAGATGCCTATTTTAATTTACGGATACCTACTTAGATTATTAGATGTTCTCAACTTCATGTTGAGCCGGCCTTCGGGTTCGATGCCTGTTTAAATTAACGGATGCCTGCTTGGATTAACATGTGTTCTAAAGTTCGTGTTGAGTCGGCCTTCGGGGTCGATGCCTATTTTAATTAACAGATGCTTGCTTGGATTAAACGACCTTCGGGTTTGATGCCTGTTTTAATTAACGAATGCCTACTTGGATTAGCATATGTTCTCAACTTTGTGTTGAGCCGGCCTTCGGGCCAGATGCATGTTTTAATTAACGGATGCATGCTCGAATTAGAAGATGTTCTCAACTTTATGTTGAGCCGGCCTTCGGCTTTGATGCCTGTTTAAATTAACGGATGCATGCTTAGATTAGAAAATATTCTCAACTTCGTATTGAGCAGACCTTCGGGTTCGATGCCTGTTTTAATAAACGGATGCCTGCTTGGATTAGCGCATATTCCACAGTCCGTGTTGAACCAGCCTTCAGGTTCAATGCCTGTTTAAATTAAAGGATGTCTTCCTAGATTAGACGATGTTCTACACTTCGTGTTGAGCTGGCCTACAGGCTAAATGCCTATTTTAATTTACGGATACCTACTTAGATTATTAGATGTTCTCAACTTCGTGTTGAGCCGGCCTTTGGGTTCGATGCCTGTTTAAAATAACGGATGCCTGCTTGGATTAACAGATGTTCTCAACTTTGTGTTGAGTCGGACGTCAGGTTCAATGCCTGTTTTAATTAACGGATGCCTGCTTAGATTAGCAGATGTTCTCAACTTCATGTTGTACCGGCCTCCGGGTTTGATTCCTGTTTTAATTAATGGATGCCAACATGGATTAGCAGATGTTCTCAACCTTGTGTTGAGCGGGCCTTCGGGTTCGATGCTTGTTTTAATTAACAGATGCCTGCTTAGATTAGCATATGTTCGCACCTTCGTGTTGAGTAGGCATTCGGGTTCGATGCCTGTTTTAATTAACGGATGCCTGCTTAGATTAGCCGATGTTCTAAACTTCGTGTTGAGCCGGCCTTCAGGTTCGATGCCTGTTTTAATTAACGGATGCATGCTTGGATTAGCAGATGTTCTCAACTTCATGTTAAGCCGCCCTCCGGGTTGGATGCCTCTTTTAATTAACGGATGCCTGCTTGGATTAACGGTTGTTCCAAATGTCATGTTGATCCGCCCTACGGGTTCGATGCCTGTTTTTATTAACGGATGCCAGCTTGGATTAGTTGATGTTATCGTCTTTGTGTTGAGCCGGCCTTCGGGGTGGATGCCTATTTTAATTAACAAATGATTGCATTGATTAGCGGACCTTCGGGTTCGATGCCTGTTTTAATTAACGGATGCCTACTTGGATTAGCATATGTTCTCAACTTCGTGCTGACCCGGCCTTCGGGCCAGATGCATGTTTAAATTAACGGATGCCGGCTCGAATTAGAAGATGTTTTCAACTTCGTGCTAAGCCGGCCTTCGGGTTCAATTCCTGTTTAAATTAATGGATGCCTACTTGGATTAGCAGATGTTCTCAACTTCGTATTGAGCAGACCTTCAGGTTCGATACCTATTTTAATTAACGGATGCCTGCTTGGATTAGCGCATATTCCCAACTTCATGTTGAACCAGCCTTCAGGTTCGATGGCTGTTTAAATTAACGGATGTCTGCTTGGATTAGACGATGTTCTAAACTTTGTGTTGAGATGGCCTTCGGGCTAGATGCCTATTTTAACTTACAGATACCTACTTAGATTATTAGATGTTCTCAACTTCGTGTTGAGCCGGCCTTCGGGTTCGATGCCTGTTTAAATTTACAGATGCCTGCTTGGATTCGAAGATGTTCTAAACTTCGTGTTGAGTCGGCCTTCGGGATCGATGCCTGTTTTAATTAACGGATGCCTACTTGGATTAGCATAAGTTCTCAACTTCGTGTTGAGCTGGCCTTCAGGCCAGATGCATGTTTTAATTAACGGATGCCTGCTCGAATTAGAAGATGTTCTCAACTTCGTGTTGAGCCGGACTTCAGGTTTAATGCTTGTTTAAATTAACGGATGCCTGCTTGGATTAGCAGATGTTCTCAACTACGTATTGAGCAGACCATCGGGTTCGATGCTTGTTTTAATTAACGGATGCCTGCTTGGATTAGCACATATTCCCAACTTCGTGTTGAACCGGCCTTCGAGTTCGATGGCCGTTTAAATTAACGGATGTCTGCTTGGATTAGACGATGTTCTACACTTCGTGTTGAGCTGGCCTTCGGGCTAGATGCCTATTTTAATTTACGGATACCTACTTAGATTATTAGATGTTGTAAACTTCACGTTGAGCCGGCCTTCGGGTTCGATGCCTGTTTAAACTAATGGATGCCTGCTTGGATTAGCAGATGTTCTAAACTTCGTGTTGAGCCGGCCTTCAAAGTCAATGCCTATTTTAATTAATGGATGCTTGCTTGGATTAGTGGACCTATGGGTTCAATGCCTGTTTTAATTAACGGATGCTTACTTGGATTAGCATTTGTTTCTTAACTTCGTGTTGAGCCGCCTTCGGGCCAGATGCATGTCTTAATTAAAGGATGCCTGCTCGAATTATAAGATGTTCTCAACTTCGTGTTGAGCCGGCCTTCGCGGTCGATTGCTGTTTAAATTAACGGATGTCTGCTTTGATTAGCAGATGTTCTCAACTTCATATTGAGCAGACCTTCGGGTTCGATGCCTATTTTAATTAACGGATACCTACTTAGATTATTAGATGTTCTCAACTTCATGTTGAGCCGACCTTCGGGTTTGATGCCTGTTTAAATTAACAGATGCCTGCTTGGATTAGAAGATGTTCTAAACTTCATGTTGAGCCGGCCTTCGGGGTCGATGCCTGTTTTAATTAATGGATGCTTGCTTGGATTAGCGGAACTTCAGGTTCGATGCCTGTTTTAATTAACGGATGCTTACTTGGATCAACATATGTTCTCAACTTCGTGTTGAGCCGGCCTTCGGGCCAGATGCATGTTTTAATTAACAGATGCCTGCTCGAATTATAAGATGTTCTCAACTTCGCGTTGAGCCGGCCTTCGGGTTCGATGCCTGTTTAAATTAACAGATGCCTGCTTGGATTAGCAGATGTTCTCAATTTCGTATTGAGCAGACCTTCGGGTTCGATGCCTGTTTTAATTAACAGATGACTGCTTGGATTAGCGCATATTCCCAACTTCGTGTTGAATTGGCCTTCGGGTTCGATGGCAGTTTAAATTAACGAATGTCTGCTTGGATTAAACAATGTTCTACACTTCGTGTTGAGTTGGCCTTCGGGCTAGATGCCTATTTTAATTTACGGATACCTACTTAGATTATTAGATGTTTTCAACTTCATGTTGAGCTGGCCTTCGGGTTTGATGCCTATTTAAATTAACAGATGCCTTCTTGGATTAGTAGATGTTCTAAACTTTGTGTTGAGCCGGTCTTCGGGGTCAATGCCTGTTTTAATTAATGGATGCTTGCTTGGATTAGTGGTACATTGGGTTCGATGCCTATTTTAATTAACAGATGCATACTTGGACCAACATATGTTCTCGACTTCGTGTTGAGCCGGCCTTCGGGCCAGATGCATGTTTTAATTAACGAATGCCTGCTCGAATTAGAAGATGTTCTCAACTTCATGTTTAGCCGGCCTTCACGGTCGATGGCTGTTTAAATTAACGGACGTCTGCTTGCATTAGCAGATGTTCTCAACTTTGTATTGAGCATACCTTCGGGTTCGATGCTTGTTTTACTTAACGGATACCTACTTAGATTATTAGATGTTCTCAACTTCATGTTGAGCCGGCCTTCGGGTTTGTTGCCTGTTTAAATTAATAGATGCCTGCTTGGATTAGCAGATGTTCTAAACTTCGTGTTGAGCCGGCCTTCGGGGTCGATGCCTGTTTTAATTAATCGATGCTTACTTGGATTAGCGGAACTTCAGGTTCGATGCATGTTTTAATTAACGGATGCTTACTTGGATCAACATATGTTCTCAACTTCGTGTTGAGCCGGCCTTCGGGCCAGATGCATGTTTTAATTAACGGATGCCTGCTCGAATTAGAAGATGTTTTTAGCTTCGTGTTGAGCCGGCCTTCGGGTTCGATGCCTATTTAAATTAACGGATGCCTGCTTGGATTAGCAGATGTTCTCAACTTCGTATTCAACAGACCTTCGGGTTCGATGCCTGTTTTAATTAACAAATGACTGCTTGGATTAGCGCATATTCCCAACTTCGTGTTGAACCGGCCTTCGGGTTCGATGGCAGTTTAAATTAACGGATGTCTGCTTGGATTAGACGATGTTCTACACTTCGTGTTGAGCTGGCCTTCGGGCTAGATGCCTATTTTAATTTACAGATACCTACTTAGATTATTAGATGTTATCAACTTCAAGTTGAGCCGGCCTTCGGGTTCGAAGCCTCTTTAAATTAACGGATGCCTCCTTGGATTAGCGGATGTTCTAACCTTCGTATTGAGCCGACCTTTGGGGTCGATGCCTGTTTTAATTAATGGATGATTGCTTGGATTAGCGGACCTTCGGGTTTTTTGCCTGTTTTAATTAACGAATGCTTACTTGGATTAGCATATGTTCTCAGCTTCGTGTAGATCAGGCCTTCGGGCCAGATGCATGTTTTAATTAACGGATGCCTGCTCGAATTAGAAGATGTTCTCAACTTCGTGTTGAGCCGGCCTTCGGGGTCAATGGCTGTTTAAATTAACGGATGCCTACTTGGATTAGCAGATGTTCGCAACTTCATATTGAGCAGACCTTCGGGTTCGATGCCAGTTATAATTAACGGATGACTGCATGAATTAGACAATGTTCTACACTTCGTGTTGAGTTGGCCTTCGGGCTAGATGCCTATTTTAATTTACGGATACCTACTTAGATTATTAGATGTTCTCAACTTTGTGTTGAGTCGGCCTTCGGGTTTGATGCCTGTTTAAATTAACAGATATCTTCTTGGATTAGCAGATGTTCTAAACTTTGTGTTGAGCCGGTCTTTGGGGTCGATGCCTGTTTTAATTAATGGATGCTTGCTTGGATTATCGGAACTTCAGGTTCGATGCCTGTTTTAATTAACGGATGCTTACTTGGATCAACATAAGTTCTCAACTTCGTGTTGAGCCGGCCTTCGGGCCAGATGCATGTTTTAATTAACGGATGGCTGCTCGATTTAGAAGATGTTTTCAACTTCGTGTTGAGCCGGCCTACGGGTTCGATGCCTGTTAAAATTAACGGATGCCTGCTTGGATTAGAAGATGTTCTCTACTTCGTATTCAACAGATCTTTGGGTTCGATGCATGTTTTAATTAACAGATGACTGCTTGGATTAGCACATATTCCCAACTTCGTGTTGAACCGGCCTTCGGGTTCGATGGCAGTTTAAATTAAAGGATGCTTGCTTGGATTAGACGATGTTCTACACTTCGTGTTGAGCTGGCCTTAGGGGTAGATGCCTATTTTAATTTATGGATACCTACTTAGATTATTAGATGTTCTCAACTTCACGTTGAGCCGGCCTTCGGGTTCGATGCCTGTTTAAATTAACGGATGCCTGCTTGGATTAGCAGATGTTCTAACCTTCGTGTTGAGCCGGCCTTTGGGGTCGATGCCTGTTTTAATTAATGGATGATTGCTTGGATTAGCGGACCTTCGGGTTTGCTGCCTGTTTTAATTAACGGATGCCTACTTCGATTAACATATGTTCTCAACTTCGTGTTGATCCGGCCTTCGGACCAGATGCATGTTTTAATTAACGGATGCCTGCTCAAAATAGAAGATTTTCTCAACTTCGTGTTGAGCCGGCCTTCGGGGTCGATGGTTGTTTAAACTAACGGATGTCTGCTTGGATTAGCAGATGTTCTCAACTTTATATTGAGCATACCTTCGGGTTCGATGCCTGTTTTAATTAACGGATACCTACTTAGATTATTAGATGTTCTCAACTTCATGTTGAGCCGGCCTTCGGGTTTGTTGCCTGTTTAAATTAACAGATGCCTACTTGGATTAGCTGATGTTCTAAACTTCGTGTTGAGCCGGTCTTCAGGGTCGATGCCTGTTTTAATTAATGGATGCTTGCTTGGATTAGCGGAACTTCAGGTTCGATGCATGTTTTAATTAACGGATGCTTACTTGGATCAACATATGTTCTCAACTTCGTGTTGAGCCGGCCTTCGGGCCAGATGCATGTTTTAATTAACGGATGCCTGCTCGAATTAGAAGATGTTTTCAACTTCGTGTTGAGCCGGCCTTCAGGTTCGATGCCTATTTAAATTAACGGATGCCTGCTTGGATTAGCATAAGTTCTCAACTTCGTATTCAACAGACCTTCGGGTTCGATGCCTGTTTTAATTAACAGATGACTGCTTGGATTAGCGCATATTCCCAACTTCGTGTTGAATCGGCCTTCGGGTTTGATGGCAGTTTAAATTAACGGATGTCTGCTTGGATTAGACGATGTTCTACACTTCGTGTTGAGCTGGCCTTCATGCTAGATGCCTATTTTAATTTACAGATACCTACTTAGATTATTAGATGTTCTCAACTTCAAGTTGAGCCGGCCTTCGGGTTCGAAGCCTCTTTAAATTAACGGATGCCTGCTTGGATTAGCAGATGTTCTAACCTTCGTGTTGAGCCGGCCTTTGGGGTCGATGCCTGTTTTAATTAATGGATGATTGATTGGATTAGCGGACCTTCGGGTTTGTTGTATGTTTTAATTAACGGATGCCTACTTGGATTAGCATATGTTCTCAACTTCGTGTTGAGCCGGCCTTCGGGCTAGATGCATGTTTTAATTAACGGATGCCTGCTCGAATTAGAAGATGTTCTCAACTTCGTTTTGAGCCGGCCTTCGGGGTCGATGGCTGTTTAAACTAACGGATGTCTGCTTGGATTAGCAGATGTTCTCAACTTTGTATTGAGCATACCTTCGGGTTCGATGCCTGTTTTAATTAACGGATACCTACTTAGATTATTAGATGTTCTCAACTTCATGTTGAGCCGGCCTTCGGGTTTGTTGCCTGTTTAAATTAACAGATGCCTGCTTGGATTAGCAGATGTTCTAAACTTCGTGTTGAGCCGGCCTTCGGGGTCGATGCCTGTTTTAATTAATGGATGCTTGCTTGGATTAGCGGAACTTCAGGTTCGATGCCTGTTTTAATTAACGGATGCTTACTTGGATCAACATATGTTCTCAACTTCGTGTTGAGCCGGCCTTCGGGCCAGATGCATGTTTTAATTAACGGATGCCTGCTCGAATTAGAAGATGTTTTCAACTTTGTGTTGAGCCGGCCTTCGGGTTCGATGCCTATTTAAATTAACGGATGCCTGCTTGGATTAACAGATGTTCTCAACTTCGTATTCAACAGACCTTCAGGTTCGATGCCTGTTTTAATTAACAGATGACTGCTTGGATTAGCGCATATTCCCAACTTCGTGTTGAACCGGCCTTCGGGTTCGATGGCAGTTTAAATTAACGGATGTCTGCTTGGATTAGACGATGTTCTACACTTCGTGTTGAGCTGGCCTTTGTTGCACCCCAAAATTTGACCAACCGGGTCCCGTATCTGGCTCGATGTTTCGACGCATTTCGCATTCGCATTTACATACTGCATATAGTGCATTTCCTCAATCATGGTGATTTTATCGGGATTACAAGCCCTGTTGTCGCTTTTCGGGTATCTCAGACCGGTTCGGGTAATCAAAGGTTATTTTGAGAAGTCGTGCGCTTCCTGGGTGTTCTCAGCTCACGCAGTGATCTTGAAGATTCATGGTGTCCGGGTTTACTGTTTGCTTCGATCTGGTCTCGCACTCTCTTTTATGTTGGTTATCTGCCTTTGTTTGCATTTTTTAGGATTTAATAGCCTTTTTATAGATTTTAAATAGGTTTTATAGATTTTCTAGAATTTAAATAGTTTCTTTTAATATTTTAATAGTTTTAAATCTTTTTTAGAGTTTAGAAATAGTTTAATAGATTTTAGAATAAAATTTCTTTTTAGATATTAAGTCATATCTTTTAGATGATAGAAATTAATAGAGTTTCTTTTTTAGGTTAATAGATAGAATGTATTTCATTTAAATAGATAATAGGTTTAATAGAAAATTAATAGATTTTTTCTTTTATAGAAATTAATAGATTTTTAAAAATCTTTTAGAATATTAATTAAATAGTTTTTTTATATATTTTCTTTTATAGAATTTAATAGTTTTAGATATGTTTTAATATAGGATTTAATAGTTTTTTATTAAATAGTATAGATTTTTTAAATGGATATTAACTAGTTTTTAGGTTTAATCAGAATATTAGATTAAATAGGTAATTCATTAACATTTAATTGTAGTTTTAATTACCGTTTTAATTGTCATTTAGCATCTAATTGTAGTTTTAATTAGTTAATGGATGTTTTTTAGTCTTAATTGCATTTTAATCAGGTTTCTAATCAGTTAATTAGCATTTTATTCAGGCCATTTTCGTGGGCCAGAGGTATTGGAGGCCCAGTCCAATTTCAGTCCGTTTTTGTCCTGTTTTTGTCCTTGCCATGTGTCAGCTATAAAGCTAAGCCACGCGTGTACTTCTAGAGGAGGCCACCTCATATCTCCACTAACCCAGACTTCACCACGTGGCTTCCCACTATCTCTCCCCAGTTCCACGTGTGGCACATGCATTCTCCCTCAGCACTCACCATCGCCACTTGTCCTCTCCCCAACCCTCGCCTGAGCTCCACCGGTTGCATGGTCGGCGGCCATGCAACCACCGCCCCAACCGTTTCCGGCCACCTCTAACTAACTTCCGGCAACCCCTAACCAACTCCCTCCGTCGTAACCACCTTCGCCGGAGATTGTTTTTCCAGAATTCTCTCTAATCTTCATCTCTTTTCCACCAATCTGCATCCAAACACCATCAATGTTCATCAATGGTTTCCAGATTTCATCAACACTCATTCTAACTTTCCAGAATCCGGCACTAGATTCGTCACGTTCATATCAGTTCCAGAAAATCAACACCGTCCGAGATCTTCACCCGTTCAACATTCTTCAAGAAAGTTCAACAAGATCTTCCGAAAACGCCCAATCTTGCGCCAAGATCTTCGAGATCATCTTCGTTCACCTTCAGAAAGACTCTCCAAGAGTATGCATCACCTTCAATAATGTTCATCCGCTATCATCAAACATCATCATCATCATTGTTCTTCAGAGCTCGTGGTTTTCCCAGAACATCACCGGTGATCACTCAACCAGCAAGACCTCTGAACGTCATCTTAAGATCCTTCAACATCGCTTCAAGATTCATCAGAACTCAGTAATCATCGCTTTCCAGAACTTCACCAAAGCTTCAACAGATTACTACTTCACATCATCAAGAACAAATCTGCTAAGCAAGAATCTCCGTCAGTAGCTTCCGATCAAAGTCCGTACGAATTTTCTCCAGATCTCCGAACTTCATCTCAAGAACCTTCAAGGCGCGATCATCAGGTTTTTGTAGTTCTTCAGTTTATCCAGATTTTCACTACTTCTCTTTTTTTTTTGTCCGCGAGCAAGACGCGTATCTCCTTCTTCATCAAGATTCTCCATCAAAAGCTTCAATGTTCAGGATTCCAGAAACTCTAGAGCAGCATTTAGAGATGAAGTTTATTAGGCCTCCATCCACAATTCCTTCTTAGATTGTCAAATTCAGGGGCTACGTTTTAGCGTCCAGATTTCTATCGGCGGCGATGATGTTACTGGTTTGCTAAAGATGATGAGATCTAGAGCGGATGTAGTTTGTGATTCGTTGAAATGAAAGAAGAACAAGGAAGATTATTGGAACGGAGAGTGAATCAGAGAAGACGAGAAAGTCTGAGAGAAGAGAGGGAACGGAGTTTTCTTTTGGGTGAACAGTGTTTGGCGTGTGGAAAATTAGGGTTGTTGTTTTGCTTTCAGAATGTGAGGAGATTGGTGGATCATGTGGTTGGTTGGGCCTTCCTAAGCCCAGCGAGTACTGTTTGGTCATACCCCCCGTTTTCCTTACCTTCCCCCTCCCCGTTTTGGCTGTTAGTTGTTGGGCTGGGCCCAACTTTCTTTTGTTTTTTTTTATTATTAACTGCAAATCCCCTTGTAACTTTTACCCCATCCCCCTTGTATTTCTTTTATTTCTTTTATATTCATTTGATTAGTTGAAAGAAAAAGAAGAGAAAATATTGAAAAGGAGAAAAAAGAGGAAAGAATATATTTGAAAAAAGAAAAGAATATTGAAAAGAAAAGAAAAAAGAAAAATACTTGAAAAAGAATATAAACATATTAGTTTGTAGATTTAATATTTTTTTAGAATAGTCAATTTTTTCATAGAGTTTATTTTACCCTTTTCGAGGTAGTTTTAAAAGTCCATTTGTTAGGGGACTATTTTCCGCTTGATTTTCCATTATAGATGGATAGGATAGTATTTTCTAGGAGTTTATTTTTCAGTTCTCAATCATTGTAACCCATTTTCAGAATATTAATAAAACGAGATTTGAGCTGTGGTCCCAAAAGTAGCCGAACTACAGCTGCTCTGATTTCTCGTACCAGACGAGAATATGTAGGCATAGGATACGATATCCTAGCGAGCACACTAACGACTAACCTTTTGTTCTCTCGCTGCTGTGCGATCGAGACTTCCCCACTTACGACTGATGTTATCCCTTTCTCTTGCCCGAGTGCATTTGAGACCAGACCGTAGCTTTAGTTCCCATAGGTTCCCGTACCTTTAAAACCAGTTTAATTTCTCACTTCCTGTGTGAGAACACCCTGCTTAGCCATAGTTAGCCTGAACTACGAAAGCTCTGATCTTCCATGCTGTGTGGAAGTATGTAGGCACAAGACGCGAAGTCTTGGCGAGCCAATTCCCTGTAGTTTCCCGAACTACGTTGACTCTGACTTTCTCTCTTGAGAATACGTAGGCATAGAGTGCGACGCTCTATCGGGTCAATTCCCTTCCGTTTAGATTTAGCAGCCGTAGATAGATTGTTTTTGCATCCTTTAGACAACCCAAGCAAGCGTGGATCCCGTCGAGTACGACGGACGTGAGGGGTGCTAATACCTTCCCCTTGCGTAACCGACTCCCGAACCCAGGTTTTGGTTGCGACGACCATACCTTTCCCGTTTTTTTGCGAGGTTTACTTCGAGCGTTTCCTTTCCCTCCGTTGGGATAAATAACGCACGGTGGCGACTCTTCTGTCAGCCGGCGCCGATTTTCGCAGTAGCGACAGCCTTCGGGCTAGATGCTTATTTTAATTTACGGATACCTACTTAGATTATTAGATGTTCTCAA
Organism: Lathyrus sativus; assembly: GCA_963859935.3. Taxonomy (NCBI): domain Eukaryota; kingdom Viridiplantae; phylum Streptophyta; class Magnoliopsida; order Fabales; family Fabaceae; genus Lathyrus; species Lathyrus sativus. Next base: position 241,337,659 of record OZ012741.1, read on the forward strand.
ATTCAAGTTGAGTCGGCCTTCGGGTTCAATGCCTCTTTAAATTAACGGATGCCTGCTTGGATTAGCAGATGTTCTAACCTTCGTGTTGAACCGGCCTTTGGGTCGATGCCTATTTTAATTAATGGATGATTGCTTGGATTAGCGGACCTTCGGGTTTGTTGCCTGTTTTAATTAACGGATGCCTACTTGGATTAGCATATGTTCTCAACTTCGTGTAGACCCTGCCTTCGGGCCAGATGCATGTTTTAATTAACGGATGCCTGCTCGAATTAGAAGATGTTCTCAACTTCGTGTTGAGCCGGCCTTCGGGGTCGATGGTTGTTTAAATTAACGGACGTCTGCTTGGATTAGACGATGTTCTACACTTCGTGTTGAGCTGGCCTTCGGGCTAGATGCCTATTTTAATTTACGGATACCTACTTAGATTATTAGATGTTCTCAACATCATGTTGAGCCAGCCTTCGGGTTTGATGCCTGTTTAAATTAACGGATGCCTGTTTAAATTAACGGATGCCTGCTTGGATTAACAGATGTTCTAAACTTTGTGTTGAGCCAGCCTTCGGGGTCGATGCCTATTTTAATTAATGGATGCTTGCTTGGATTAGCGGACCTTCAGGTTCGATGCCTGTTTTAATTAACGGATGCTTACTTGGATTAGCATATGTTCTCAACTTCGTGTTGAGCCGGCCTTCGGGCCAGATGCATGTTTTAATTAACGGATGCCTGCTCGAATTAGAAGATGTTCTCAACCTCGTGTTGAGCCGGCCTTCGGGTTCGATGCCTATTTAAATTAACGGATGCCTACTTGGATTAGCAGATGTTGTCAACTTCGTATTGAGCAGACCTTCGGGTTCGATGCCAGTTCCAATTAACGGATGACTGCTTGGATTAGACGATGTTCTACACTTCGTGTTCAGTTAGCCTTCGGGCTAGATGCCTATTTTAATTTACGGATACCTACTTAGATTATTAGATGTTCTCAACTTCGTGTTGAGTCGGCCTTCGGGTTTGATGCCTATTTAAATTAACAGATGCCTTCTTGGATTAGCTGATATTCTAAACTTCATGTTGAGCCGGTCTTCGGGGTCGATGCCTGTTTTAATTAATGGATGCTTGCTTGGATTAGCGGTACATTGGGTTCGATGCCTATTTTAATTAACAGATGCTTACTTGGATCAACATATGTTCTCGACTTCGTGTTGAGCCGGCCTTCGGGCCAGATGCATGTTTTAATTAACGGATGCCTGCTCGAATTAGAAGATATTTTCAACTTCGTGTTGAGTCGACCTTCGGGTTTGTTGCCTGTTTTAATTAACGGATGCCTACTTGGATTAGCATATGTTCTCAACTTCGTGTTGAGCCGGCCTTCAGGCCAGATGCATGTTTTAATTAACGGATGCCTGCTCGAATTAGAAGATGTTCTCAACTTCGTGTTGAGCCGGCCTTCGGGGTCGATGGCAGTTTAAATTAACGGATGTCTGCTTGGATTAGACGATGTTCTACTCTTCGTGTTGAGCTGGCCTTCGGGCTAGATGTCTATTTTAATTTACGGATACCTACTTAGATTATTAGATGTTCTCAACTTCATGTTGAGCCGGCCTTCGGGTTTGATGCCTGTTTAAATTAACGGATGCCTGCTTGGATTAGCAGATGTTCTAAACTTCGTGTTGAGCCAGCCTTCGGGGTCGATGCCTGTTTTAACTAATGGATGCTTTCTTGGATTAGCGGACCTTAGGGTTCGATGCCTGTTTTAATTAACGGATGCTTACTTGGATTAGCATATGTTCTCAACTTCGTGTTGAGCCGGCCTTCGGGCCAGATGCATGTTTTAATTAACGGATGCCTGCTCGAATTAGAAGATGTTCTCAACTTCGTGTCGAGCCGGCCTTCGGGTTCGAAGCCTGTCTAAATTAACGGATCCCTACTTGGATTAGCAGATGTTTTCAACTTCGTATTAAGCAGACCTTCGGGTTCGATGCCAGTTCTAATTAACGGATGACTGCTTGGATTAGACGATGTTCTACACTTCGTGTTGAGTTCGCCGTCGGGCTAGATGCCTATTTTAATTTACGGATACCTACTTAGATTATTAGATGTTCTCAACTACGTGTTGAGCCGTTCTTCGGGTTTGATGCCTGTTTAAATTAACAGATGCCTTCTTGGATTAGCAGATGTTCTAAACTTCGTGTTGAGTCGGTCTTCGGGGTCGATGCATGTTTTAATTAATGGATGCTTGCTTGGATTAGCGGTACATTGGGTTCGATGCCTATTTTAATTAACAGATGCTTACTTGGATCAACATATGTTCTCGACTTCGTGTTGAGCCGGCCTTCGGGCAAGATGCATGTTTTAATCAACAGATGCCTGCTCGAATTAGAAGATGTTTTCAACTTCGTGTTGAGCCGGCCTTCGGGTTCGATGCCTTTTTAAATTAACGGATGCCTGCTTGGATTAGCAGATGTTCTCAACTTCGTATTCAACAGACCTTCGGGTTCGATGCCTGTTTTAATTAACAAATGAGTGCTTGGATTAGCGCATATTCCCAACTTCGTGTTGAACCGGCCAACGGGTTCGATGGCAGTTTAAATTAACGGATGTCTGCTTGGATTAGACGATGTTCTACACTTCGTGTTGAGTTGGCCTTCGGGCTAGATGCCTATTTGAATTTACGGATACCTACTTAGATTATTAGATGTTCTCGACTTCACGTTGAGCCATCCTTCGGGTTCGACGCCTGTTTAAATTAACGGATGCCTGCTTGGACTAGCAGATGTTCTAACCTTCGTGTTAAGCCGGCCTTTAGGGTCGATGCCTGTTTTAATTAATGGATGATTGCTTGGATTAGCGGACCTTCGGGTTTGATGCCTGTTTTAATTAACAGATGCCTACTTAGATTAGCATATTTTCTCAACTTCGTGTTGAGCCGACCTTCGGGCCAGATGCTTGTGTTAATTAACGGATGCCTGCTCGAATTAGATGATGTTCTCAACTTCGAGTTGAGCCGGCCTTCGGAGTCGATGACTGTTTAAATTAACGGATGTCTGCTTGGATTAGACGATGTTCTACACTTCGTGTTGAGCTGGCCTTCGGGATAGATGCCTATTTTAATTTACGGATACCTACTTAGATTATTAGATGTTCTCAACTTCATGTTGAGCCGGCCTTCGGGTTTGATGCCTGTTTAAATTAACGGATGCCTGCTTGGATTAGCACATGTTCTAAGCTTCGTGTTGAGCCAGCCTTCGGGGTCGATGCCTGTTTTAATTAATGGATGCTTGCTTGGATTAGCGGACCTTCGAGTTCGATGCCTGTTTTAATTATCGGATGCTTACTTGGATTAGCATATGTTCTCAACTTCGTGTTGAGTCGGCCTTCGGGCCAGATGCATGTTTTAATTAACGGATGCCTGCTCGAATTAGAAGATGTTCTCAACTTCGTGTTGTGCCGGCCTTCGGGGTCAATGCTTGTTTAAATTAACGGATGCCTACTTGGATTAGCAGATGCTCTCAACTTCGTATTAAGCAGACCTTCGGCTTCGATGCCAGTTATAATTAACGGATGACTGCTTGGATTAGACAATGTTCTACACTTCGTGTTGAGTTGGCCTTCGGGCTAGATGCCTATTTTAATTTACGGATACCAACTTAGATTATTAGATGTTCTCAACTTCGTGTTGAGCCGTTCTTCGGGTTTGATGCCTGTTTAAATTAACGAATGCCTGCTTGGATTAGAACATGTTCTAAACTTCGTGTTGAGCCGGCCTTCGGGGTCGATGTCTGTTTTAATTAACGGATGCCTACTTGGATTAGCATATGTTCTCAATTTCGTGTTGAGCCAGCCTTCGGGCCAGATGCATGTTTTAATTAACGGATGCCTGCTCGAATTAGAAGATGTTCTCAACTTCGTGTCGAGCCGGCCTTCGGGTTCGAAGCCTGTCTAAATTAACGGATCCCTACTTGGATTAGCAGATGTTTTCAACTTCGTATTAAGCAGACCTTCGGTTTCGATGCCAGTTCTAATTAACGGATGACTGCTTGGATTAGACGATGTTCTACACTTCGTGTTGAGTTCGCCGTCGGGCTAGATGCCTATTTTAATTTACGGATACCTACTTAGATTATTAGATGTTCTCAACTTCGTGTTGAGCCGTTCTTCGGGTTTGATGCCTGTTTAAATTAACAGATGCCTTCTTGGATTAGCAGATGTTCTAAACTTCGTGTTGAGTCGGTCTTCGGGGTCGATGCATGTTTTAATTAATGGATGCTTGCTTGGATTAGCGGTACATTGGGTTCGATGCCTATTTTAATTAACAGATGCTTACTTGGATCAACATATGTTCTCGACTTCGTGTTGAGCCGGCCTTCGGGCAAGATGCATGTTTTAATCAACAGATGCCTGCTCGAATTAGAAGATGTTTTCAACTTCGTGTTGAGCCGGCCTTCGGGTTCGATGCCTTTTTAAATTAACGGATGCCTGCTTGGATTAGCAGATGTTCTCAACTTCGTATTCAACAGACCTTCGGGTTCGATGCCTGTTTTAATTAACAAATGAGTGCTTGGATTAGCGCATATTCCCAACTTCGTGTTGAACCGGCCAACAGGTTCGATGGCAGTTTAAATTAACGGATGTCTGCTTGGATTAGACGATGTTCTACACTTCGTGTTGAGTTGGCCTTCGGGCTAGATGCCTATTTGAATTTACGGATACCTACTTAGATTATTAGATGTTCTCGACTTCACGTTGAGCCATCCTTCGGGTTCGACGCCTGTTTAAATTAACGGATGCCTGCTTGGATTAGCAGATGTTCTAACCTTCGTGTTGAGCCGGCCTTTAGGGTCTATGCCTGTTTTAATTAATGGATGATTGCTTGGATTAGCGGACCTTCGGGTTTGATGCCTATTTTAATTAACAGATGCCTACTTAGATTAGCATATTTTCTCACCTTCGTGTTGAGCCGACCTTCGGGCCAGATGCTTGTGTTAATTAACGGATGCCTGCTCGAATTAGATGATGTTCTCAACTTCGAGTTGAGCCGGCCTTCGGAGTCGATGACTGTTTAAATTAACGGATGTCTGCTTGGATTAGACGATGTTCTACACTTCGTGTTGAGCTGGCCTTCGGGATAGATGCCTATTTTAATTTACGGATACCTACTTAGATTATTAGATGTTCTCAACTTCATGTTGAGCCGGCCTTCGGGTTTGATGCCTGTTTAAATTAACGGATGCCTGCTTGGATTAGCACATGTTCTAAGCTTCGTGTTGAGCCAGCCTTCGGGGTCGATGCCTGTTTTAGTTAATGGATGCTTGCTTGGATTAGCGGACCTTCGAGTTCGATGCCTGTTTTAATTATCGGATGCTTACTTGGATTAGCATATGTTCTCAACTTCGTGTTGAGTCGGCCTTCGGGCCAGATGCATGTTTTAATTAACGGATGCCTGCTCGAATTAGAAGATGTTCTCAACTTCGTGTTGTGCCGGCCTTCGGGGTCAATGCTTGTTTAAATTAACGGATGCCTACTTGGATTAGCAGATGCTCTCAACTTCGTATTAAGCAGACCTTCGGCTTCGATGCCAGTTATAATTAACGGATGACTGCTTGGATTAGACAATGTTCTACACTTCGTGTTGAGTTGGCCTTCGGGCTAGATGCCTATTTTAATTTAGGGATACCAACTTAGATTATTAGATGTTCTCAACTTCGTGTTGAGCCGTTCTTCGGGTTTGATGCCTGTTTAAATTAACGAATGCCTGCTTGGATTAGAACATGTTCTAAACTTCGTGTTGAGCCGGCCTTCGGGGTCGATGTCTGTTTTAATTAACGGATGCCTACTTGGATTAGCATAAGTTCTCAATTTCGTGTTGATCCAGCCTTCGGGCCAGATGCATGTTTTAATTAACGGATGCCTGCTCGAAATAGAAGATGTTCTCAACTTCGTGTTAAGCCAGCCTTCGGGTTCGATGCCTGTTCAAATTAACGGATGCCTGCTTGGATTAGCAGATGTTCTTAACTTTGTATTGAGCAGACCTTCGGGTTCGATGCCTGTTTTAATTAACGAATGCCTGCTTGGATTAACGGATATTCCCCACTTCGTGTTGAACCGGTCTTCGGGGTCGATGGCTGTTTAAATTAACGGATGTTTGCTTGGATTAGACGATGTTCTACACTTCGTGTTGAGATGGCCTTCGGGCTAGATTCCTATTTTAATTTACGGATACATACTTAGATTATTAGATGTTCTCCACTTCATGTTGAGCCGGCCTTCAGGTTTGATGCCTGTTTAAATTAACGGATGCCTGCTTGGATTAGCAGATGTTCTAAACTTCGTGTTGAGCCGGCCTTCGGGGTCGATGCCTGTTTTAATTAATGGTTGCTTGCTTGGATTAGCGGAACTTCGGGTTCGATGCCTGTTTTAATTAACGGATGCTTACTTGGATCAGCATATGTTCTCAACTTCGTGTTGAGCCGGCCTTCAGGCCAGATGCATGTTTTAATTAACGGATGCCTACTCGAAATAGAAGATGTTCTCAACTTCGTGTTGAGTCGGCCTTCAGGTTCGATGCCTGTTTAAATTAACAGATGCCTGCTTGGATAAGCAGATGTTCTCAACTTCGTATTGAGCAGACCTTCGGGTTCGATGCCTGTTTTAATTAATAGATGACTGCTTGGATTAGCGCATATTCCCAACTTCGTGTTGAACCGGCCTTCGGGTTCGATGGCAGTTTAAATTAACGAATGTTTGCTTGGATTAGACGATGTTCTACACTTCGTGTTGAGTTGGCCTTCGGAGTAGATGCCTATTTTAATTTACGGATACCTACTTAGATTATTGGATGTTCTCAACTTCACGTTGAGCCGGCCTTCGGGTTCGACGCCTGTTTAAATTAACGAATGCCTGCTTGGATTAACAGATGTTCTAACCTTCGTGTTGAGCCGACCTTTATGGTCGATGCCTGTTTTAATTAATGGATGATTGCTTGGATTAGCGGACCTTCGGGTTTGTTGCCTGTTTTAATTAACGGATGCCTACTTGGATTAGCATATGTTCTCAACTTCGTGTTGAGTCGGCCTTCAGGCCAGATACATGTTTTAATTAACGGATGCCTGCTCGAATTAGAAGATGTTCTCAACTTCGTGTTGAGCCGGCCTTCGGGGTCGATGGCAGTTTAAATTAACGGATGTCTGCTTGGATTAGACGATGTTCTACACTTCGTGTTGAGCTGGCCTTCGGGCTAGATGTCTATTTTAATTTACGGATACCTACTTAGATTATTAGATGTTCTCAACTTCATGTTGAGCCGGCCTTCGGGTTTTATGCCTGTTTAAATTAACGGATGCCTGCTTGGATTAGTAGATGTTCTAAACTTCGTGTTGAGCCAGCCTTCGGGGTCGATGCCTGTTTTAATTAATGGATGCTTTCTTGCATTAGCGGACCTTCGGTTTCGATGCCTGTTTTAATTAACGGATGGTTACTTGGATTAGCATATGTTCTCAACTTCGTGTTGAGCCGGCCTTCGGGCCAGATGCATGTTTTAATTAACAGATGCCTGCTCGAATTAGAAGATGTTCTTTACTTCGTGTCGAGCCGGCCTTCGGGTTCGAAGCCTGTTTAAATTAACGGATGCCTACTTGGATTAGCAGATGTTTTCAACTTCGTATTGAGCAGACCTTCGGGTTCAATGCCAGTTCTAATTAACGGATGACTGCTTGGATTAGACGATGTTCTACACTTCGTGTTGAGTTCGCCTTCGCGCTAGATGCCTATTTTAATTTACGGATACCTACTTAGATTATTAGATGTTCTCAACTTCGTGTTGAGCCGTTCTTCGGGTTTGATGCCTGTTTAAATTAACAGATGCCTTCTTGGATTAGCAGATGTTCTAAACTTCGTGTTGAGCCGGTCTTCGGGGTCGATGCCTGTTTTAATTAATGGATGCTTGCTTGGATTAGCGGTACATTGGGTTCGATGCCTATTTTAATTAACAGATGCTTACTTGGATCAACATATGTTCTCGACTTCGTGTTGAGCCGGCCTTCGGGCAAGATGCATGTTTTAATTAACGGATTCCTGCTTGAATTAGAAGATGTTTTCAACTTCGTGTTGAGCCGGCCTTCGAGTTCGATGCCTGTTTAAATTAACGGATGTCTGCTTGGATTAGCAGATGTTCTCAACTTCGTATTCAACACACCTTCGGGTTCAATGTCTGTTTTAATTAACAGATGACTGCTTGGATTAGCGCATATTCCCAACTTCGTGTTGAACCGGCCTTTGGGTTCGTTGGCAGTTTAAATTAACGGATGTCTGCTTGGATTAGACGATGTTCTACACTTCGTGTTGAGCAGGCCTTCGGGGTAGATGCCTATTTTAATTTACGGATACCTACTTAGATTATTTGATGTTCTCAACTTCACGTTGAGCCGGCCTTTGGGTTCGATGCATGTTTAAATTAACGGATGCCTGCTTGGATTAGCAGATGTTCTAACCTTCGTGTTGAGCCGGACTTTGGGGTCGATGCCTGTTTTAATTAATGGATGATTGTTTGGATTAGCGGACCTTCGGGTTTGTTGCCTGTTTTAATTAACAGATGCCTACTTGGATTAGCATATGTTCTCAACATTCGTGTTGAGCCGGCCTTCGGGCCAGATGCATGTTTTAATTAACGGATGCCTGCTCGAATTAGAAGATGTTCTCAACTTCGTGTTGAGCCGGCCTTCGGGGTCGATGGCTGTATAAATTAACGGATGTCTGCTTGGATTAGACGATGTTCTACACTTCGTGTTGAGCTGTCCTTCGGGGTAGATGCCTATTTTAATTTACGGATACCTACTTAGATTATTAGATGTTCTCAACTTCATGTTGAGCCGACCTTTGGGTTTGATGCCTGTTTAAATTAACGGATGCCTGCTTGGATTAGCAGATGTTCTAAACTTCGTGTTGAGCCCGCCTTCGGGGTCGATGCCTGTTTTAATTAATGGATGCTTGCTTGGATTTGCGGACCTTCGGGTTTGATGCCTGTTTTAATTAACGGATGCTTACTTGGATTAGCATATGTTCTCAACTTCGTGTTGAGGCGTCCTTCGGGTTCGATGCATGTTTTAATTAACGGATGCCGGCTTGGATTAGCAGATGTTCTCAACTTCGTATTCAACAGACCTTCGGGTTCGATGCCTGTTTTAATTAATAGATGACTGCTTGGATTAGCGCATATTCTCAACTTCGTGTTGAACCGGCCTTCGGGTTCGATGGCAGTTTAAATTAACGAATGTCTGCTTGGATTAGACGATGTTCAACACTTCGTGTTGAGTTGGCCTTCTGGGTAGATGCCTATTTTAATTTACGGATACCTACTTAGATTATTAGATGTTCTCAACTTCACGTTGCGCCGGCCTTCGGGTTCGATGCCTGTTTAAATTAACGGATGCCTGCTTGGATTAGCAAATGTTCTAAACTTCGTGTTTAGCCGTCCTTTGGGGTCGATGCCTGTTTTAACTAATGGATGATTGCTTGAATTAGCGGACCTTAGGGTTTGTTGCCTGTTTTAATTAACGGATGCCTACTTGGATTAGCCTATGTTCTCAACTTCGTGTTGAGCCGGCCTTCGGGCCAGATGCATGTTTTAATTAACGGATGCCTGCTCGAATTAGAAGATGTTCTCAACTTCGTGTTGAGCCGGCCTTCGGGGTCGATGGCTGTTTAAATTAACGGATGTCTGCTTGGATTAGACGATGTTCTATACTTCATGTTGAGCTTTCCTTCGGGATAGATGCCTATTTTAATTTACGGATACCTACTTAGATTATTAGATGTTCTCAACTTCATGTTGAGCCGGCCTTCGGGTTTGATGCCTGTTTAAATTAACGGATGCCTGCTTGGATTAGCACATGTTCTAAGCTTCGTGTTGAGCCAGCCTTCGGGGTTGATGCCTGTTTTAATTAATGGATGCTTGCTTGGATTAGCAGACCTTCGGGTTCGATGCCTGTTTTAATTAACGGATGCTTACTTAGATTAGCATATGTTCTCAACTTCGTGTTGAGCCGGCCTTCGGGCCAGATACATGTTTTAATTAACGGATGCCTGCTCGAATTAGAAGATGTTCTCAACTTCGTGTTGAGCCGGCCTTCGGGTTCGATGCCTGTTTAAATTAACGGATGCCAACTTGGATTAGCAGATGTTCTCAACTTCGTATTGAGTAGACCTTCGGGTTCAATGCCAGTTCTAATTAACGAATGACTGCTTGGATTAGACAATATTCTACACTTCGTGTTGAGTTGGCCTTCGGGCTAGATGCCTATTTTAATTTACGGATACCTACTTAGATTATTAGATGTTCTCAACTTCGTATTGAGCTGTTCTTCGGGTTTGATGCCGGCTTAAATTAACAGATGCCTTCTGGGATTAGCAGATGTTCTAAACTTCGTGTTGATCCGGTCTTCGGGGTCGATGCCTATTTTAATTAATGGATGCTTGCTTGGATTAGCGGAACTTCGGGTTCGATGCCTGTTTTAATTAAGGGATGCTTACTTGGATCAACATATGTTCTCAACTTCGTGTTGAGCCGGCCTTCGGGCCAGATGCATGTTTTAATTAACGGATGCCTTCTTGAATTAGAAGGTGTTTTCAACTTCGTGTTGAGCCGGCCTTCGGGTTCGATGCCTGTTTAAATTAACGGATGTCTGCTTGGATTATCAGATGTTCTCAACTTCGTATTCAGCAGACCTTCGGGTTCGATGCCTGTTTTAATTAACAGATGAGTGCTTGGATTAGCGCATTATCCCAACTTCGTGTTGAACTGGCCATCGGGTTCGATGGCAGTTTAAATTAACGGATGTCTGCTTGGATTAGACGATGTTCTACACTTCGTGTTGAGCTGGCCTTCGGGCTAGATGCCTATTTGAATTTACGGATACCTACTTAGATTATTAGATGTTCTCGACTTCACGTTGAGCCATCCTTCGGGTTCGACGCCTGTTTAAATTAATGGATGCCTGCTTGGATTATCAGATGTTCTAACCTTCGTGTTGAGCCGGCCTTTAGGGTCGATGCCTGTTTTAATTAATGGATGATTGCTTGGATTAGCGGACCTTCGGGTTTGATGCCTGTTTTAATTAACGGATGCCTACTTAGATTAGCATATTTTCTCAACTTCGTGTTGAGCCGGCCTTCGGGCCAGATGCTTGTTTTAATTAACGGATGCCTGCTCGAATTAGAAGATGTTCTCAACTTCGTGTTGAGCCGGCCTTCGGGGTCGATGGCTGTTTAAATTAAAGGATGTCTGCTTAGATTAGACGATGTTCTACACTTCGTGTTGAGCTGGCCTTCGGGATAGATGCCTATTTTAATTTACGGATACCTACTTAGATTATTAGATGTTCTCAACTTCATGTTGAGCCGGCCTTCGGGTTTGATGCCTGTTGAAATTAACGGATGCCTGCTTGGATTAGCACATGTTCTAAGCTTCGTGTTGAGCCAGCCTTCGGTGTCGATGCCTGTTTTAATTAATGGATGCTTGCTTGGATTAGCGGACCTTCGAGTTCGATGCCTGTTTTAATTAACGGATGCTTACTTGGATTAGCATATGTTCTCAACTTCGTGTTGAGTCGGCCTTCGGGCCAGATGCATGTTTTAATTAACGGATGCCTGCTCGAATTAGAAGATGTTCTCAACTTCGTGTTGTGCCGGCCTTCGGGGTCAATGCATGTTTAAATTAACGGATGCCTACTTGGATTAGCAGATGTTCTCAACTTCGTATTAAGCAGACCTTCGGGTTCGATGCCAGTTATAATTAACGGATGACTGCTTGGATTAGACAATGTTCTACACTTCGTGTTGAGTTGGCCTTCGGGCTAGATGCCTATTTTAATTTACGGATACCTACTTAGATTATTAGATGTTCTCAACTTCGTGTTGAGCCGTTCTTCGGGTTTGATGCCTGTTTAAATTAACGGATGCCTGCTTGGATTAGAACATGTTCTAAACTTCGTGTTGAGCTGGCCTTCGGGGTCGATGCCTGTTTTAATTAACGGATGCCTACTTGGATTAGCATAAGTTCTCAATTTCGTGTTGAGCCGGCCTTCGGGCCAGATGCATGTTTTAATTAACGGATGCCTGCTCGAAATAGAAGATGTTCTCAACTTCTTGTTGAGCCGGCCTTCGGGTTCGATGCCTGTACAAATTAACGGATGCCTGCTTGGATTAGCAGATGTTCTCAACTTTGTATTGAGCAGACCTTCGGGTTCGATGCGTGTTTTAATTAACGAATGCCTGCTTGGATTAACGGATATTCCCAACTTCGTGTTGAACCGGTCTTCGGGGTCGATGGCTGTTTAAATTAACGGATGTTTGCTTGGATTAGACGATGTTCTACACTTCGTGTTGAGCTGGCCTTCGGGCTAGATTCCTATTTTAATTTACGGATACATACTTAGATTATTAGATGTTCTCCACTTCATGTTGAGCCGGCCTTTAGGTTTGATGCCTGTTTAAATTAACGGATGCCTGCTTGGATTAGCAGATGTTCTAAACTTCGTGTTAAGCTGGCCTTCGGGGTCGATGCCTGTTTTAATTAATGGTTGCTTGCTTGGATTAGCGGAACTTCGGGTTCGATGCCTGTTTTAATTAACGGATGCTTACTTGGATCAGCATATGTTCTCAACTTCGTGTTGAGCCGGCCTTCAGGCCAGATGCATGTCTTAATTAACGGATTCCTACTCGAAATAGAAGATGTTCTCAACTTCGTGTTGAGTCGGCCTTCGGGTTCGATGCTTGTTTAAATTAACGGATGCCTGCTTGGATTAGCAGATGTTCTCAACTTTGTATTGAGCAGACCTTCGGGTTCGATGCCTGTTTTAATTAATAGATGACTTCTTGGATTAGCGCATATTCCCAACTTCGTGTTGAACCGGCCTTCGGGTTCGATCGCAGTTTAAATTAACGGATGTCTGCTTGGATTAGACGATGTTCTACACTTCGTGTTGAGCTAGCCTTTGGGCTAGATGCCTATTTTAATTTACGGATACCTACTTAGAGTATTAGATGTTCTCAACTTCACTTTGAGTCGGCCTTCGGGTTCGATGCCTGTTTAAATTAACGTATGCCTGCTTGGATTAGCTGTTGTTCTAAACTTCGGGTTGAGCCGGCCTTTGGGGTCGATGCCTGTTTTAATTAATGGATGCTTGCTTGGATTAGCGGACCTTCGGGTTTGATGCCTGTTTTAATTAACGGATGCCTACTTGGATTAGCATATGTTCTCAACCTCGTGTTGAGCCGGCCTTCGGGCCAAATGCATGTTTTAATTAACGGATGCCTGCTCGAATTAGAAGATGTTCTCAACTTCGTGTTGAGCCGGCCTTCGGGGTCGATGGCTGTTTAAATTAACGGATGTCTGCTTGGATTAGATGATGTTCTACACTTCGTGTTGAGCTGGCCTTCGGGCTAGATGCCTATTTTAATTTACGGATACCTACTTAGATTATTAGATGTTCTCAACTTCATGTTGAGCCGGCCTTCGGGTTTGATGCGTGTTTAAATTAACGGATGCATGCTTGATTTGGAAGATGTTCTAAACTTCGTGTTAAGGCGGCCTTCGGGGTCGATGCCTATTTTAATTAACGGATGCTTGCTTGGATTAGCAGAACATTGGGTTCGATGCCTGTTTTAATTAACAGATGCTTACTTGGATTAGCATATGTTCTCAACTTCGTGTTGAGCCGGACTTCGGGCCAGATGCATGTTTTAATTAACAGATGCCTGCTCGAATTAGAAGATGTTCTCAACTTCGTGTTGAGCCGGCCTTCGGGTTTGATGCCTGTTTAAATTAACGGATGCCTGCTCGGATTAGCAGAGGTTCTCAACTTCGTATTGAGCAGACCTTCGGGTTCGATGCCTGTTTTAATTAACGGATGACTGCTTGGATTAGCGTATATTCCCAACATCTTAATGAACCGGCCTTCGAGTTCGATGGCAGTTTAAATTAACGGATGTCTGCTTGGATTAGACGATGTTCTACACTTCGTGTTGAGTTGGCCTTCGAGCTAGATGCCTATTTTAATTTATGGATACCTACTTAGATTATTAGATGTTCTCAACTTCGTGTTGAGTCAGCCTTCGGGTTCGATGCCTGTTTAAATTAACGGATGTCTGCTTGGACTAGAACATGTTTTAAACTTCGTGTTGAGCCGTCCTTCGGGGTCGATGCATGTTTTAATTAACGGATGCCTACTTGGATTAGCATAAGTTCTCAATTTCGTGTTGAGCCGGCCTTCGGGCCAGATGCATGTTTTAATTAACGGATGTCTGCTCGAATTAGAAGATGTTCACAACTTCGTGTTGAGCCGGCCTTCGGGTTCAATGCCTGTTCAAATTAACGGATGCCTGCTTGGATTAGCAGATGTTCTCAACTTCGTATTGAGCAGACCTTCGGGTTCAATGCCTATTTTAATTAACGAATGACTTGATGGATTAGTGGATATTCCCAACTTCGTGTTGAACCGGCCTTCGGGTTCGTTGGTAGTTTAAATTAACGGATGTCTGCTTGGATTAGACGATGTTCTACACTTCGAGTTAAGCTGGACTTCGGGCTAGATGCCTATTTTAATTTACGGATACCTACTTAGATTATTAGATGTTCTCAACTTCACGTTGCGCCGGCCTTCGGGCTCGATGCCTGTTTAAATTAACGGATGCCTGCTTAGATTAGCAAATGTTCTAAACTTCGTGTTGAGCCGGCCTTCGGGGTCGATGCCTGTTTTAATTAATGGATGCTTGCTTGGATTAGTGGACCTTCGGGTTCGATGCCTGTTTTAATTAACGGATGCTTACTTGGATTAGCATATATTCTCAACTTCATGTTGAGCCGGCCTTCGGGCCAGATGCATGTTTTAATTAACGGATGCCTGCTCGAATTAGAAGATGTTCTCAACTTCGTGTTGAGCCGGCCTTCGGGTTTGATGCCTATTTAAATTAACGGATGCCTGCTCGGATTAGCAGAGGTTCTCAACTTCGTATTAAGCAGACCTTCGGGTTCGATGCCTGTTTTAATTAACGGATGACTGCTTGGATTAGCGCATATTCCCAACTTCTTAATGAACCGGCCTTCGAGTTCGATGGCAGTTTAAATTAACGAATGTCTGCTTGGATTAGACGATGTTCTACACTTCGTGTTGAGTTGGCCTTCGAGCTAGATGCCTATTTTAATTTATGGATACCTACTTAGATTATTAGATGTTCTCAACTTCGTGTTGAGTCAGCCTTCGGGTTCGATGCCTGTTTAAATTAACGGATGTCTGCTTGGATTAGAACATGTTTTAAACTTCGTGTTGAGCCGTCCTTCGGGGTCGATGCATGTTTTAATTAACGGAGGCCTACTTGGATTAGCATAAGTTCTCAATTTCGTGTTGAGCCGGCCTTCGGGACGGATGCATGTTTTCATTAACGGATGTCTGCTCGAATTAGAAGATGTTCACAACTTCGTGTTGAGCCGGCCTTCGGGTTCAATGCCTGTTCAAATTAACGGATGCCTGCTTGGATTAGCAGATGTTCTCAACTTCGTATTGAGCAGACCTTCGGGTTCAATGCCTATTTTAATTAACGAATGACTTGATGGATTAGCGGATATTCCCAACTTCGTGTTGAACCGGCCTTCGGGTTCGTTGGTAGTTTAAATTAACGGATGTCTGCTTGGATTAGACGATGTTCTACACTTCGAGTTAAGCTGGACTTTGGGCTAGATGCCTATTTTAATTTACGGATACCTACTTAGATTATTAGATGTTCTCAACTTCACGTTGAGCCGACCTTCGGGCTCGATGCCTGTTTAAATTAACGGATGCCTGCTTAGATTAGCAAATGTTCTAAACTTCGTGTTGAGCCGGCCTTCGGGGTCGATGCCTGTTTTAATTAATGGATGCTTGCTTGGATTAGTGGACCTTCGGGTTCGATGCCTGTTTAAATTAACGGATGCTTACTTGGATTAGCATATATTCTCAACTTCATGTTGAGCCGGCCTTCGGGCCAGATGCATGTTTTAATTAACGGATGCCTGCTCGAATTAGAAGATGTTCTTAACTTCGTGTTGAGCCGGCCTTGGGGTTCGATGCCTGTTTAAATTAACGGATGCTTGTTTGGATTAGCAGATTTTCTCAACTTCGTATTGAGCATAGCTTCGGGTTCGATGCTGTTGCACCCTAATTTTTGACCTTAAGATCCCACCTCCTTGCTGTTGAAACCACTATAGTTCAAGTAATACCCCAAAATTTTACCCTTATATTTAGCCGATTCATATTGCATAGCATCTCATTTTTTTGCATCAACTAACCACTAACGGGCCACATAGTCTGTTTGTTTTGCAGGAAGTGCATCTGAGGCGTTTTGGTCATTTCAAGCAGAGTTTGTAATCTTGGGATAAATAAGACGTTATTTCCGAAGCATTTGTTTACATGGATTGATTATGTCAAGGGCATTTGACGAGCAGTTTATGAGTTGAGATTATTTTGAAAATTAGGGAATGTTGTCAAACGTGGTTTGGGAGGGCACGTGATCAAAGGGATTTCAGTTTGAATTTTGTTTATGTTACGGGTTATCGTTTATTTGGGTCAAGGCAAAGGAGAGGTTAAGTTTAAATATTTGTGAGCTTTTATTCATGAATGTTCATAAGCTACAAATCAAAGTTGAATTTAAATAATTTATGGATGATTATTCATGGATATTTAAATTCATAATTGAGAAAATAGAAATGAATATTTACTGGATTTTATTTCATAAACATCTAGAATTACAAGTTGAAATGGAAGTAATTTTTGGATTTTATTCATGATGATCTTTCATTTACAAAAGGATTATACATTTACAATGAGTATCTATTCTAGGTCCTAAAGTCCTAAAAAGAGAAAAAACTACAAGTGTTCTTCATTGGTCCTCCCTTGAGTTCTTCACGCAACTCTTGATCACCTGAAAAAATAGAAAAAACAAAACAGAATGGAAAAGATGTTAGAAGTTTGTTTGACACTCTCAGAACATTGTCATCATCGAGTGCCGGGAGTGGCACGACCGAAGCCGCATCCTACCCCCGTTACCGATCCGCGCCATCGGCGTCAGATCAAGCAATTTCTGTTCTTATCAATACGGGACAGCCGAGAAATATGAAGAGACTAAAATAAGTTTTGGGGGCCGAAATGATCTGTGCCGAATTTGGATTCAGACGAATGCTACTATCAAGTAAAAATGGGATCCCCAAACTGATATTCATGACCAAACTGAACTGAAACGTGCAACCAAAACCAAATGGCAATGGCATCCCAAATGGTTCAGACCCTAAGGTCATCATCACCAATAACCTTTCCTCGGCAACTTGGATCCAACCAAAGCACCAGCATCAGTGCTGAAAGAAAAAGAGAAAAGAAGTTAATGAAGTTCATAACAGAAAACATGAAGAGTAAACTGAAACCTGGTTTGAAACCACATCAGAAAACAAATCAAATATCTGAAAAAATCAACAACCAGATGAAATCATCAAATCACACCTGTGAGCAAATGTGCAAGGCCATACCAGAAAAAGAGGGATAAGGTAATACAATCATGTTCATGTATCAGTCATGGTGATCCCAACCGAAGTGAAGGTCACATGTACCAAATGCAGGGCTCAGTTCATCAACATCATGGCCCAGTTCACGATCACCTTTCAGCTCAAAGGATAATTCAAAGAAAAGATACAATCAAAACCTCATGGCAATCAAAACCAAACCAATATTGGAACAGCATCAGCTCGCAAGGAGCGTTCTGAATCGATGAATGAACGAGGGGGCATCGCGGAGTGAACATCAGAAGAGTCACAAAACAACTTCCAGCCCCTATCAAGTAAATTACGATGGGCTGGAACTGAGTTATATGTCACCTGGAAATCACATCAGGAGTATCAGAAAAAAGACAAATCAGTTCATCATAAGCAATTCTAACTGAAACAAAACAAATATCCAGTTAACCAAAGTGAAACGGATATCCAGTTGATCAAAGTGAAACCATCTCCGAAAACAAGTTGAAACAAATTCGTTTGTGACAAAGCAAATCGAAGCAAATCCCGTGTGTCATCAACAAATCCACATCTGCAAAGTCCAAAAGAAAAATAAATCAAATCCAAAAGAGATCAAAAACTGTGTGAAATCCGAAAATGGAAGGTTTCCCAATCAAGCGTATCAAAAATAACGTTAGTTCAATAAAATCAAATCAATCCCACAGAAGTGAATGGCAATCGAATCATATCAGAAGAAAAATATGAAATCAAATCTTTCATAGAAGTATAAAAAAACTTAAATCCAAGGCCCATTCGAAAATCAGAGAGAGTATAAGAGAGAACAACACCACCTTCTCAAAATCCTAGACCAAGCGAGCGATAGCGCAAGAGCGGCGACAAAGAGATCATCGAAATTCCTCACCAAAAAGCAAAATAGCCAGGGACGAGGGTTCACCGGCGCCGTTTCATTCCAACGACGAGCAAACCTCCTTCCTGAGGCTCAGCTTCTTACATCATCGCCTCGAAGAAACTACCAAATCGCAACCGTAAAACGTAAGACGCGAGGAGATTTTATGACTTCCATGTCCTCTTTTTCAGGTTAACAAAGGAATCGAAGGCGATGAGAAGAATGGAGGAAGAAGAAATCGGAGAAACAACAAGATGAGAAGAAGAGAAATGATCCGCGTCGTTAGGGTTCTGGGGGGGGGGGGGAACCCTAATCCCCTTCCAATTTGTGTGTTCCGCCCGGGTTGGGTCCGGAAATGATACCCGGCCCAACCCTCTTTTGTTTTTATCTATTTTACATTTTACTTGTTTATTTTAATTTTTATTATTTTCAAATTTTTGTTAAAAGCTTTTTCTAACTAAATATTAACATTTGTTTTTAAAAAAAATATAATTTAAACCTTTTAAAAAAAAACTCTAACTTAAACCTTTTTAAAAAATGATAACATTAAAAATAAAAACTTTTTAGATTATTAAACTAAACTATTTTTTTAAAAATTAAACTTAATCCTTCTTTTTATTTAAACATCTTTTTTAACTTAAATCAAAAACCCTTATGTATAAACAACTACAAAAACTCCAATCTTGCACTTTTGTCTCATAATTCATCCAATGACTGTCTGATTCGGTTTACTAACATTGTTTCCTCGTTTTGCAGCTTGTTACGTTGCCAGTAGTTATTTTTGTGTATTTTTTAATTCAAATTTTCATTATTATTGTAACTGCTTCTCATTTGTAACCTCGCGAATCAACAATCGCGTTTACCTTCCCACTTTTACTTTCTGCTGTTTGTATGATTAAAATTCTCACATTCATTTACCGTTAATCTATCACATTGCACCTCCGAAGGATTAGGTCTAGCTGTTTGGGCCGCCGCGCCAATAGTCCTCAAAACTTCGAACCCTTTTCAAACCCTAATTTACACAAATTCCTCGCCGCAGGCAAAATGACAATTTTACCCCTAGCTTTAGGTCAAAGAGCCGCCGTGCTCATTTTACGGTTTCCCGGCGCGAAATCCCTAACCTAACCCTAATTCAACTTAACAACTCAAGTAGATATTGGAGTTTTCTACACTCCACGTAAGCGTGTCCTTAAGATGCGTTTATTCCTCTTGAGACCTCGACCACAGTCGAGAAGTCTCTAACCTCCCTCTGAAGGGGAACTACAGATACTCTGATTCCATTCCCGTCAGGATATGTAGGCACAAGATGCGATGTCTTATCGAGTAAACTTAGGACTAACCCCTTAGGTCTTTCCTTTCATCCTTAACCCTTAGCGTATACCTTAAGCATATAACTTAGCAATATAAACAAACATAAAACAAGAGGTTCCTGTAGAATACTACAGAAACTTAGGATGCTAGTACCTTCCCTAAGTTTAACCAACCCCCGAACCTACAACTCTCTTAACCTTGCATTTGCATTGCATCGTGGGAATTTCGATCTTTATCCCTTCCTTTGGACAAATCAAAGTTCGGTTGCAAAATGAATTAAAGATTCAAACTAATCAATAGTTTGGTATCCAAATTTCACCGCGACAGAAATGGCGACTTCACTGGGGATCGTATAGTGGGTTTCCCTAACTTGTTTTTCTCTTGTTTATTGTTGTATATATTTGCTTACTTGTTTATTTGTTTATTTGTGTTCTTTATCTCTTATTGGGTTGTTATCCTTGAGTGGTGAGACAAAGTCCTACACCCGGACTTGAGAGAAATTAAGATAGGATGATGATATATCCGATGAGGCTTATAGGGAGTGAGTCCCGACTAAGTTGACTCAAAAATCCCGCTTAGTTGAGACCCTTTTGAAAATGGTTCGGTTGAACGAGTTTAGTCGTGAAAACTTTTAATATTCTCAATTGGAGTCCATGATGCTAAGGACCGTAGTTACCTTTAACCCCACTTTGGCCTTTATTAGGACGTAGTGCGAGGCTATGAGGGAGTAAGTCCCGAAATGGTGCTACGCGATGCTACCCTCAAATGAAGTTCTCTTGAGAATATTATTAATCACCGAGTTAGTTGGGAAATTGATAATATCCGAAAGATGGGCTGATGACTTTGGGAACCTCTTTAGAACCTTGTTCTGCAAGTACAAACAACCTTTAGTCCACATCCTTTGGGAATGGGTATACCCTTGGCTCCATGCTCGTTGCAAACCTAGGACCTTTGTCTTTTTGTGTCCTTATATGCTTACTTGTGTTTGCTGCATTCATATTACATTGGACTTCATGGGATTTACCTTTGTTTATGAACATTGTAGGGCAGTATGGATCCTCACCGAAGAAATACCTTGCGATATACTTTTAAGAGTCCCAAGTTGGATGACCTAAGGGAGTTGGGAACTTTGATTAAAGACCAAGAGAAGTTCAAGCATAAATATGGGAAGTTACTATCTTTGTTGAGACGTAAGGCAAATGAGGATCTCCTTTCTACTTTGTTACAATTTTATGATCCAATGTACCACTGTTTTACTTTCCCAGACTATCAGTTGTTACCGACTTTGGAAGAGTACTCCTTTTTGGTAGGTTTACCTATTCTAGAAGAATCTCCTTTTCCCTTCTTGGAGAAGGACCCCGAAGAAAGAGACATTGTTAAGGCCCTTTCCCTCAAAGTATCTGATGTCAAGGACAACATGGTTGTTAAAAATGGAACTTTTGGTTTGACTATAGATTTCTTATTCAAGAAGGCCTTATTCTATAATGATTTTACAAACAAGGATCCATTCGAGGCAATCTTCGCCCTACTAGTTTATGGGATGTTTTTATGTCCAAGTTTTGAAGGGTTTGTCGATCTCAATGCAATCAAGATTTTCATGAAGAACAATCCAGTGCCGACTCTATTGGGAAATACCTATCACTCTATACATGTCCGAAACCTTCATGGTGGAGGAATGATTACTTGCTGTGTGCCCTTATTATACAAATGGTTCCTTACACACTTGCCCAAGCATGTTTCCTTTTGGCATCCTAATGATAGGCGTTGGTCAGAAAGGATTATGGCTTTGGCTCATTCTGACATTGATTGGTACAGCCGTGAGTATGATGGGATTCTAATCATTGATGGATGTAGAGATTTTGCTAACATACCATTGCTCAGCTTTGGTGGAGGGATCAATTATAACCCAGTTTTAGCTCGTCGACAATTGGGATATCCGTTGAAGGGACCGCCTAAGAGCATACAAGTTGAGAGCATTTTCTTCGAAGATGACCGAGAACTCCGAAAGAAGATTGTGGAGGCTTGGAAACATTTGCATAAGAAAGATAGGAACAGCTTGGGACGGCCCAACTGTGTGTCATTAGAACCGTATCTTCAGTGGGTCAGGAACAGGGCAATCAAGCTGAAGATGCTTTATTCTCGTCAAGATCCTATACCTCCCAGAGAGGAGCCTACTTATGTTTTTATGAATGACGCCGAGAAGTTGGGGGTTTCCTTGAGAAAGTCACAACATGAATCAGACGCGTGGAAGAACAAGTATCAAGTGTTTGTCGCCGAGAGTAATGAGTTTCAGAAACAGAGTAATGAATTTCAGAGACAGAATGCTGGACTTCAGAGACAGATTGTTGAGCTTCAGGAACAGCTGCAGTTGAAGGATGAAGAGTTACTCCCCTACAAGAGAAGGAAGGTGTTGGAGGATTTATTTTCCTCCGACTCTCAATGTACTGTCTGGAAGATGATTGTGGAGAATCTCACCCGTGAGAAGGCTCAGTTGGAGGAGCAGCTCAAAGAGCAGAATTCGAAACTCCTTTAGTGTCTTTACTAGCTTTATTTGGGATTTTATTTTTGTAATCCGTTTCAACTTAATAAAACGTTTCTTCCTACTGCAATGCTCATAAATAGAGGAATCCCATGAAGTCCTACTCATCCTGCATCTGCATTCCTGCACTTTAGCATCCTTCATTTAGCATTTGCACATGCATGTATCTCGGGTGTGGCTCATCTGGTCTTTTGTCTTTGTCTGTCAATTGACATCTTGACCATCCAACCAAACTCAAAGTAGCCATTGAAAGATAGTAAAGATAACTAAAGATATGGATCTCATGATTGGCTTTAAGGTGATAACTAATCCTATATATGATCTTCCATCTGATGACAGCATTCAACGAGTAGGTGTCCTTACACAATCTCAGTTTGTGCAAGATAACCTATGTGTTCAAGTTGATAAAAGGGATTCCCCGTTTCCACAGTGCATACCAAGAATGTTCATACTGAGATGAACGACTCGAACACCAGCTGTTAGTTTCATAAAGGAGTAATGGGGAATTAGATTGAAGAATGCAAGGTAAAGTTCAAGAGATGACCGACGACGAATTGGTGACCTTCAGAAGAGAAAGCTCGATCTTGAATGAAACACTGTTGTGTTGATAAAATTCTTTAGAAGGGTTGTCATGCAGTTCATCTTGTTTGCTTATATGTATTCTATTTCTTTATAAAAGCGTGATTAGCATGTAGGAACTTGTTTTCTTGAATGATAATCCATTAAACATGTTTGTCTTGAAGAAATCCATTCGTATTCACTCATAAAATTATTTTTCATAATTTATAATGTCAACTTTATCCAATCTCTTGCTTTGACAGAGAATTGGGAGGAGGATGACGAATAAAAACGCAAAGATATCTCGTTGTATGCTTTTAAATGAAACTCTGATGATGATGTAAGGCATTGTTTCAAATCCCAAACACTGGAGATATAAGGAAGATAATCCCTCTTTAACCCCTTTGAGCCTTGAAGTAGGAGTTTTTTTTTCCCACAAAACCCTCAATTTTAACCTGGGGCAGGGTAGTTTTTTTCAGTTAAGCTGATCGAGCAATCGGGCTCTCAAAAAGGAGGAGTGAACCTTTGAGAATCCATTTTATATATCCCTAATATATTGGGAAGCTAGAAGTCAAAATACAGAAACGAATACCCCTTAAATATCCAAAGAGTGGGGTAGTCACAATCCTTTCGAAAATGCCAAAATGACTTAGAGTCACACGACTTGTTCAAAAATAAAAAAATAATGAAAAAAGAAAAGTCCACCAAGTCAAAACCTATGAAGGAGACTAGGCGAAATTGATACATCCCGCTGGATTTAAAAGTCAAATTCAAAAGACTCCGTCTAGGCAAAAGTTAGGGAATAAGAAAAAATGTGAAAAGAAAAAACAAAGGATCACAAAGAAATATCCTTAGTAAAGAACAAAGTCGTGTGATCAAACACTAAAAGAAAATAGGTGAGTGACTGCCATGTCCAAAGCCTCGATTGAGTTCTTGACCATATCAAAATCCTCTTGAGAGATGAGTGCTCGTATCAAGTTTAGCTGAATGTAGGACTGGAGAACATCACGAAGAAGGGGGTGGGTACAAATAAACTTTGAGCCTTTATAATTTGTTTCTTAAACCATGAACCAAGCCACGATACAACCTTTAAAAGACCTAATTGAAATAGGGTTTATTTTGAAAGCATACTCGATGAGATGACGTTTCCTGACTCCTATGAGCTATGCTCAATTCGATGTTGGCTTTATAAATTAAATTTGTATCCTAGCTAGTGATTCGGTCACAAGTTATTGTGATATCTTTTTCAACAAAAAAAAAAAGAAAACTTCAAGACAAACATATATGTTGCGTTAACAGTTTCATGATTAACATTTCATGCGTGTTGATTTTTCCTAATATATTAGAAAGTTTAAATATAGACATCGATGATGAAATTTGAAGATTATGCTGAACAGGGGCAAGTTTTTTCTCTGTTTCCCGCTAACGCAAGTTCCGACTTTCTCAGGAGCAAATTTCTCGGAGACTCATCCATAACACCGTCAATCCGGGTCAGTTACGTCGAGAATCAACGATCTCTCCAAGAGTTTGAAAACAATGGGGCAATTGAACTCCATGTTCTCTGTAAAATCCTTTTGGAATGACTTTTTCTCATAAAGCATGTACTCTGGGGCATTTGAGAAATGAAGAAGCACATCACCCACTCACAACACCTATTATCCAAGATGGCGACTATTACAAAACTGCTTTGGTTTCATAACATTCTTCATGTCTCCGATGCATCTTACTTCAAGTGGTCGTGATTCCTCCGATGGATCTCTATTTCAAGCAGTGATGATCAATACAAGAAACCTCAAGTGGGTGACTTGAGAATCTTCAGCGAATCTTCTCGAACTTCACCTTCCTGAATGAAGTGAATGTTATTTCCCTCCTCAGTAAATCTTTTACAACCCCAGCTTTCCCCAACAAGGTGGATGTTTATTTCATCCCCATGAAGTTTCGACTCCGATATATTCAAGAGGAATTCTGAAGTCCTGAAGCAGGAGTGTGATCCTATATCTAGTTCTTCACCTATCCCCAGCGGTGCTCCTATCTTTGAAGATTGGTCGGATGTTTGTTCTGAGATATTTATTTCATCTCTGGTTTCCTTTTTCCACTGGTTGTGTCAACGTCGGCATATAGCATACGCATAGCATATAAATAGATAGCATGGCATATGAATTTTTCATCTTTATGTCTGTTTGTTCCATCACTTTGGTCGCGTTTATCCCCAAGGACTGGGTTGTGTTTTCTCCTTCCAAGTAGAATTGTCATCCCTAAGCAGAAAAAGCACAATATTTCTATTTCCTCATAGAGTTCGATCCTCGTGGAACACGGTTATTTTAGTGCAATTCCATTTGAGTTCATATCTTAATGGGCGAGTCTTGCTTGATAGTTTCTTTTCGGCTACTTCCCGATTTGAACTTCGGTCTTCGGCAATCACATCATGAACGTGGATTAAGTGTGCATTTATTTTGCACCCTTTTCCCCAGGAAGAATATTCCTAAAGACAGACATCTCTTCAACAATAGCATCACAGGATTTTATCGAACATCAATCTCTTTATTTGAGCAACTCGTTTTGATTAGGATCTTATTCAAAACGACAAAACGACATGTTTCACAAGACAAATCATTTACCATCAGTGGATCCTTCAACATTAGACAGTTACAGACATTTCTCTCAGGAATAACTTCCCCTGTGAGTTCATCACACAAGTTTACTTCCGTCAAGTGGCATCTCCCCAGAGAAGTCAAAGAAGTTTACCACAATAGTCTCCGTACTTGAGAAGACATACGTTACAATTCAACCGGCTCACATCTCTTCCGAAGATCCCCGGTGAAGCTACATCTACATTTACAATCACATTTACAAATTTACAACTACAGCTACAGATTACGTCAAATTACATCTACAGGGTTCTACAACGAACTACATCAACAAGGTTCTACAACGAACTACATCTACAGGGTTCTACAACGAACTACATTTACAGTCTACAATGACATCTACAATCTACAAAATTTACAACCCCCTGTGAAGATGCTCTCACGAGTTTTCATCATTTGGGGCAGAGACCAGTTTGTGGCTCCCATACCACGATGCTCAGGGAAGTTCTACATCAAGAAACTGAGACCAGCTCATGGTACCCCATACCACGATGCTTGGGGAAGTTCTACATCAGTGACTGAGACCAGTTCGTGGCTCCCATACCACGATGCTCGGGGAAGTTCTACATCAAGAAACTGAGACCAGCTCATAGCATCCAGACTATGACGCTCGGGGAAGTTCTACATCAGAGACTAAGACCAGTTCGTGGCTCCCATACCACGATGCTCGGGGAAGTTCTACATCAAGAAACTGAGACCAGCTCATAGCATCCAGACTATGACGCTCAGGGAAGTTCTACAAACAAGGACTGAAACCAGTTTGTGGTTCCCATACCACGATGCTCAGGGAAGTTTTACAATGACAACAACATTTACAACGACATTTACATCTACATCTACAAACTACAGCGATTCTACCACCTACAAAATCTTGACATTTCGGGCAGAGACTGAGATCAGCTCATGGTACCCTTATCATGACGCTCGGGGAGGTTATACATTTTACTATTTCAAGTTGAGTTCCAAAAGAAAAAGATATACAAAAAAAACACAAAACAAAACAAAACTGAATTATTGATTCGATCAGAGAATTCACTTTGGATATTACAGTCATCTGGATTGCTCCGTGGTGATAATAAGTTATCCTTCGATTACAAGTTTCTCACCTGCTGCTAAAACACCATATTATGGGCGTATGTGCCGCTGTTACACTTTGGAGATTTCCCATTGATGGTCGTATCCTGTCCCCGTGGAGTCCCGCTTCGTTGGGTCTGTTACTCATTTGTTTCTCGCATGTCGTGTCTAGTTTTCTCCCATGTGACGCCATTAATCCACAGGACCCTCTTTGTCTTACATTTCATATCATTGCATATCATTTGCATTCGGTGGCTTCTTATGGCCAAAAATTCGTACAATGTTTGTATTTAAGTCCCTCATATCTCGTCGAGACGAAGATTTCAATCTCCATATCTCCGAATAGAAGTAACTTAAATAGGGGCATCTGTTGCACCCTAATTTTTGACCTTAAGATCCCACCTCCTTGCTGTTGAAACCACTATAGTTCAAGTAATACCCCAAAATTTTACCCTTATATTTAGCCGATTCATATCGCATAGCATCTCATTTTTTTTGCATCAACTAACCACTAACGGGCCACATAGTCTGTTTGTTTTGCAGGAAGTGCATCTTAGGCGTTTTGGTCATTTCAAGCAGAGTTTGTAATGTTGGGATAAATAAGACGTTATTTCTGAAGCATTTGTTTACATGGATTGATTATGTCAAGGGCATTTGACGAGCAGTTTATGAGTTGAGATTATTTTGAAAATAAGGGAATGCTGTTAAGCGTGGTTTGAGAGGGCACGTGATCAAAGGGATTTCAGTTTGAATTTTGTTTATGTTACGGGTTATCGTTTATTTGGGTCAAGGCAAAGGAGAGGTTAAGTTTAAATATTTGTGAGCTTTTATTCATGAATGTTCATAAGCTACAAATCAAAGTTGAATTTAAATAATTTATGGATGATTATTCATGGATATTTAAATTCATAATTGAGAAAATAGAAATGAATATTTACTGGATTTTATTTCATAAACATCTAGAATTACAAGTTGAAATGGAAGTAATTTTTGGATTTTATTCATGATGATCTTTCATTTACAAAAGGATTATACATTTACAATGAGTATCTATTCTAGGTCCTAAAGTCCTAAAAAGAGAAAAAACTACAAGTGTTCTTCATTGGTCCTCCCTTGAGTTCTTCACGCAACTCTTGATCACCTGAAAAAATAGAAAAAACAAAACAGAATGGAAAAGATGTTAGAAGTTTGTTTGACACTCTCAGAACATTGTCATCATCGAGTGCCGGGAGTGGCACGACCGAAGCCGCATCCTACCCCCGTTACCGATCCGCGCCATCGGCGTCAGATCACGCAATTTCGGTTCTTATCAATACGGGACAGCCGAGAAAGATGAAGAGAGTAAAAGAAGTTTTTGGGGCCGAAATGATCTGTGCCGAATTTGGATTCAGACGAATGCTACTATCAAGTAAAAATGGGATCCCCAAACTGATATTCCTGACCAAACTGAACTAAAATGCGCAACCAAAACCAAATGGCAATGGCATCCCAAATGGTTCAGACCCTAAGGTCATCATCACCAATAACCTTTCCTCGGCAACTTGGATCCAACCAAAGCACCAGCATCAGTGCTGAAAGAAAAAGAGAAAAGAAGTTAATGAAGTTCATAACAGAAAACATGAAGAGTAAACTGAAACCTGGTTTGAAACCACATCAGAAAACAAATCAAATATCTGAAAAAATCAACAACCAGATGAAATCATCAAATCACACCTGTGAGCAAATGTGCAAGGCCATACCAGAAAAAGAGGGATAAGGTAATACAATCATGTTCATGTATCAGTCATGGTGATCCCAACCGAAGTGAAGGTCACATGTACCAAATGCAGGGCTCAGTTCATCAACATCATGGCCCAGTTCACGATCACCTTTCAGCTCAAAGGATAATTCAAATAAAAGATACAATCAAAACCTCATGGCAATCAAAACCAAACCAATATTGGAACAGCATCAGCTCGCAAGGAGCGTTCTGAATCGATGAATGAACGAGGGGGCATCGCGGAGTGAACATCAGAAGAGTCACAAAACAACTTCCAGCCCCTATCAAGTAAATCACGATGGGCTGGAGCTGAGTTATATGTCACCTGGAAATCACATCAGGAGTATCAGAAAAAAGACAAATCAGTTCATCATAAGCAATTCTAACTGAAACAAAACAAATATCCAGTTAACCAAAGTGAAACGGATATCCAGTTGATCAAAGTGAAACCATCTCTGAAAACAAGTTGAAACAAATCTGTTTGTGACAAAGCAAATCGAAGCAAATCCTGTGTATCATCAACAAATCCACATCTGCAAAGTCCAAAAGAAAAATAAATCAAATCCAAAAGAGATCAAAAACTGTGTGAAATCCGAAAATGGAAGGTTTCCCAATCAAGCGTATCAAAAATAACGTTAGTTCAATAAAATCAAATCAATCCCACAGAAGTGAATGGCAATCGAATCATATCAGAAGAAAAATACGAAATCAAATCTTTCATAGAAGTATAAAAAAAACGTAAATCCAAGGCCCATTCGAAAATCAGAGAGAGTATAAGAGAGAGCAACACCACCTTCTCAAAACCCTAGACGAAGCGAGCGATAGCGCAAGAGCGGCGACAAAGAGATCATCAAAATTCCTCACCAAAACGCAAAATAGCCAGGGACGAGGGTTCACTGGCGCCGTTTCATTCCAACGACGAGCAAACCTCCTTCCTGAGGCTCAACTTCTTACATCATCGCCTCGAAGAAACTACCAAATCGCAACTTCTTACAAAGGAAACAAAGGCGATGAGAAGAATGGAGGAAGAAGAAATCAGAGAAATGGCAAGATGAGAAGAAGAGAAATGATCTGCGCCGTTAGGGTTCTGGGGGGGGAACCCGTAATCCCCTTCCAATTTGTGTGTTCCGCCCGGGTTGGGTCCGGAAACGATACCCGGCCCAACCCTCTTTTGTTTTTATTTATTTTACATTTTACTTGTTTGTTTTAATTTTTATTATTTTCAAATTTTTGTTAAAACCTTTTTCTAACTAAATATTAACATTTGTTTTTAAAAAAAATATAATTTAAACCTTTTAAAAAAAATCTAACTTAAACCTTTTTAAAAAATGATAACATTAAAAATAAAAACTTTTTAGATTATTAAACTAAACTATTTTTTAAAAAATTAAACTTAATCCTTCTTTTTATTTAAACATCTTTTTTAACTTAAATAAAAAACCCTTATGTATAAACAACAACAAAAACTCCAATCTTGCACTTTTGTCTCATAATTCATCCAATGACTGTGTGATTCGGTTTACTAACATTGTTTCCTCGTTTTGCAGCTTGTTACGTTGCCAGTAGTTATTTTTGTGTATTTTTTAATTCAAATTTTCATTATTATTGTAACTGCTTCTCATTTGTAACCTCGCGAATTAACAATCGCGTTTACCTTCCTACTTTTACTTTCTGCTGTTTGTATGATTAAAATTCTCACATTCATTTACCGTTAATCTATCACATTGCACCTCCGAAGGATTAGGTCTAGCTGTTTGGGCCGTCTCGCCAATAGTCCTCAAAACTTCAAACCCTTTTCAAACCCTAATTTACACAAATTCCTCGCCGCAGGCAAAATGACAATTTTACCCCTAGCTTTAGGTCAAAGAGCCGCCGTGCTCATTTTAGGGTTTCCCGCCGCGGAATCCCTAACCTAACCCTAATTCAACTTAACAACTCAACATAGATATTGGAGTTTTCTACACTCCACGTAAGCGTGTCCTTAAGATGCGTTTATTCCTCTTGAGACCTCGACCACAGTCGAGAAGTCTCTAACCTCCCTTTTAAGGGGAACTACAGATACTCTGATTCCATTCCCGTCAGGATATGTAGGCACAAGATGCGATGTCTTATCGAGTAAACTTAGGACTAACCCCTTAGGTCTTTCCTTTCATCCTTAACCCTTAGCATATACCTTAAGCATATAACTTAGCAATATAAACAAACCTAAAACAAGAGGTTCCTGTAGAGTACTATAGAAACTTAGGATGCTAGTACCTTCCCTAAGTTTAACCAACCCCCGAACCTACAACTCTCTTAACCTTGCATTTGCATTGCATCGTGCGAATTTCGATCTTTATCCCTTCCTTTGGACAAATCAAAGTTCGGTTGCAAAATGAATTAAAGATTCAAACTAATCAATAGTTTGGTATCCAAATTTCACCGTGACAGATGCCTGTTTTAACTAACGGATGACTACTTGGATTAGGGCATATTCCAAACTTCGTGTTGAACCGGCCTTCGGGTTTGATGGCAGTTATATTAACGGATGTCTGCTTGGATTAGACGATGTTCTACACTTCATGTTGAGCTGGCCTTCGGGCTAGATGCCTATTTTAATTTACGGATACCTACATAGATTATTAGATGTTCTCAACTTCTCGTTGAGCCAGCCTTCCGGTTCGATGCTTGTTTAAATTAACGGATGCCTGCTTGGATTAGCAGATGTTCTAAACTTCGTGTTGAGCCGGCCTTCGGGGTCGATGCCTGTTTTAATTAATGGATGCTTGCTTGGATTAGCGGACCTTCGGGTTCGATACCTGTTTTAATTAGCGGATGCTTACTTGGATTAGCATATGTTCTCAACTTCGTGTTGAGCCGGCCTTCAGGCCAGATGCATGTTTTAATTAACGGATGCCTGCTCGAATTAGAAGATGTTCTCAACTTCGTGTTGAGCCGGCCTTCAGGTTCGATGCCTGTTTAAATTAACGGATGCCTGCTCGGATTAGCAGATGTTCTCAACTTCGTATTGAGCAGACCTTTGGGGTCGATGCCTGTTTTAATTAACGGATGACTGCTTGGATTATGGCATATTCCCAACTTCGTATTAAACCGGCCTTCGGGTTCGATGGCAGTTTAAATTAACGGATGTCTGCTTGGATTAGACGATGTTCTACACTTCGTGTTGAGTTGGCCTTCGGGCTAGATGCCTATTTTAATTTACGGATACCTACTTAGATTATTAGATGTTCTCAACTTCGTTTTGAGTCGGCCTTCGGGTTCGATGCCTGTTTAAATTAAAGAATGTCTGCTTGGATTAGAACATGTTCTAAACTTCGTGTTGAGCCGGCCTTCGGGGTCGATGCCTTTCTTAATTAACGGATGCCTACTTGGATGAGCATAAGTTCTCAATTTCGTGTTGAGCCGGCCTTCGGGCCAGATGCATGTTTTAATTAACAAATATCTGCTCGAATTAGAAGATGTTCTTAACTTCGTGTTGAGCCGGCCTTCGGGTTCGATGCCTGTTCAAATTAACGGATGCCTGCTTGGATTAGCAGATGTTCTCAACTTCGTATTAAGCAGACCTTCGGGTTCAATGCCTGTTTTAATTAACGAATGACTTGACGGAATAGCGCATATTCCCAACTTCGTGTTGAACCGGCCTTCAGGTTTGATGGCAGTTTAAATTAGCGGATGTCTGCTTGGATTAGACGATGTTCTACACTTCGTGTTGAGCTGGCCTTCGGGCTAGATGCCTATTTTAATTTACGGATACCTACTTAGATTATTAGATGTTCTCAACTTCATGTTGAGCCGGCCTTCGGGCTCGATGCCTGTTTAAATTAACGGATGCCTGCTTGGATTAGCAAATGTTCTAAACTTCGTGTTGAGCCGGCCTTCGGGGTCGATGCCTGTTTTAATTAATGGATGCTTGCTTGGATTAGCGGACCTTCGGGTTCGATGCCTGTTTTAATTAACGGATGCTTACTTGGATTAACATATATTCTCAACTTCATGTTGAGCCGACCTTCGGGCCAGATGCATGTTTTAATTAACAGATGCCTGCTCGAATTAGAAGATGTTCTTAACTTCGTGTTGAGCCGTCCTTCGGGATCGATGCCTGTTTAAATTATAGGATGCTTGTTTGGATTAGCAGATGTTCTCAACTTTGTATTGAGCAGACCTTCGGGTTCGATGCCTGTTTTAATTAACGGATGACTGCTTGGATTAGGGCAAATTCCCAACTTCGTGTTGAACCGGCCTTCGGGTTTGATGGCAGTTTAAATTAACGGATGTCTGCTTGGATTAGACGATGTTCTACACTTTGTGTTGATCTGGCCTTCGGGCTAGATTCCTATTTTAATTTACGGATACCTACATAGATTATTAGATGTTCTCAACTTCACGTTGAGCCAGCCTTCCGGTTCGATGCCTGTTTAAATTAACGGATGCCTGCTTGGATTAGCAGATGTTCTAAACTTCGTGTTGAGCCGGCCTTCGGGGTCGATGCCTGTTTTAATTAATGGATGCTTGCTTGTATTAGCGGACCTTCGGGTTCGATGCCTGTTTTAATTAACGGATGCTTACTTGGATTAGCATATGTTCTCAACTTCGTGTTGAGCCGGCCTTCAGGCCAGATGCATGTTTTAATTAACGGATGCCTGCTCGAATTAGAAGATGTTCTCAACTTCATGCTGAGCTGGCCTTCGGGTTCGATGCCTGTTTAAATTAACGGATGTCTGCTTGGATTACAGAGTTTCTAAACTTCGTATTGAGCAGACCTTCGGGTTCGATGCCTGTTTTAATTAAGCGATGCCTACAGATGTTCTAAACTTCGTATTGAGCAGACCTTCGGGTTCGATGCCTGTTTTAATTAAGCGATGCCTACTTGGATTAACGCATATTCCCAACTTCGTGTTGAACCGACCTTCGGGTTCGATGCCTGTTAAAATTAATGGATGTTTGCTTGGATTAGAAGATGTTCTACATTTCGTGTTGAGCTGGCCTTCGGGCTAGATGCCTATTTTAATTTACGGATACCTGCTTAGATTATTAGATGTTCTCAACTTTGTGTTGAGCTGGCCTTCGGGTTCGATGTCTGTTTAAATTAACGGATGCCTGCTTTGATTAGAAGATGTTGTAAACTTCGTGTTGAGTCGGCCTTTGGGTTCGATGCCTGTTTTAATTAACGGATGCCTACTTGGATTAGCATATGTTCTCAACTTCGTGTTGAACCGGCCGTTAGGCCAGATGCATGTTTTAATTAACGGATGCCTGCTCGAATTAGAAGATGTTCTCAACTTCGTGCTGAGCCGGCC
This sequence comes from Lathyrus sativus, assembly GCA_963859935.3. NCBI lineage: Eukaryota > Viridiplantae > Streptophyta > Magnoliopsida > Fabales > Fabaceae > Lathyrus > Lathyrus sativus. The sequence goes on from OZ012741.1 coordinate 241,371,255, forward strand.
TTCGGGTTCGATGCCTGTTTAAATTAACGGATGCCTGCTTGAATTAGCAAATGTTCTCAACTTCGTATTGAGCAGACCTTTGGGTTCGATTCCTGTTTTAATTAATGGATGCCTACATGGATTAGCGCATATTCTCAACTTCGTGTTGAACCGGCCTTCAAGTTCGATGCCTGTTTAAATTAACGAATGTCTGCTTGGATTAGACGATGATCTACACTTCATGTTGAGTTGGCCTTCGGGCTAGATGCCTATTTTAATTTACAGATACCTACTTATATTATTAGATGTTCTCAACTTCGTGTTGAGCCGGCCTTCGGGTTCGATGCCTGTTTAAATTAACGGATGCCTGCTTGAATTAGCAGATGTTCTAAACTTTGTGTTGAGTTGGCCTCCGGGTTCGATTCCTTTTTTAATTAATGGATACCGACATGGATTAAGGGATGTTTTCAACTTCGTGTTGAGCGGGCCTTCGGGTTCGCTGCTTGTTTTAATTAACGGATGCCTGCATGGATTAGCAGATGTTCTAAACCTCGTGTTGAGCCGGCCTTCAGGTTCGATGCCTGTTTTAATTAACGGATGCATACTTGGATTAGTAGATGTTCTCAGCTTCATGTTAAGCCGGCCTCCAGGTTGGATGCCGCTTTTAATTAACGGATGCCTGCTTGAATTAGCGGTTGTTCCAAACGTCATGTTGATCCACCCTACGGGTTCGATGCCTGTTTTTATTAACGGATGCCAGCTTGGATTAGCTTATGTTATCAACTCCGTGTTAAGCCGGCCTTCGGGGTCGATGCTTGTTTTAATTAACGGATGCTTGCTTGGATTAGCGGACCTTCGGGTTCGATGCCTGTTTTAATTAACGGATGCCTACTTGGATTAGCATATGCTCTCAACTTCGTGTTGAGCTGGCCTTCAGGCCAGATGCATGTTTTAATTAACAGATGCCTGCTCGAATTAGAAGATTTTCTCAACTTTGTGCTGAGCCGACCTTCGGGTTCGATGCCTGTTTAAATTAACGGATGCCTGCTTGGATTAATAGATGTTCTCAACTTCGTATTGAGCAGACCTTCGGGTTTGATGCATGTTTTAATTAACGGATGCCTACTTGGATTAGCGTATATTCCCAACTTCGTGTTGAACCGGCCTTCGTGTTCGATGCCTGTTTAAATTAACGGATGTCTGCTTGGATTAGACGATGTTCTACACTTCGTGTTGAGCTGGCTTTCTGGCTAGATGCCTATTTTAATTTACGGATACCTACTTAGATTATTAGATGTTCTCAACTTCGTGTTGAGCCGGCCTTTGTGTTCGATGCCTGTTTAAATTAACGAATGCCTGCTTGGATTAGTAGTTACTCTCAACTTCGTGTTTCTCCGACCTTCGGGTTCGATGCCTGTTTTAATTAACGGATGCCAGCTTGGATTAGCTGATGTTATCAACTTCGTGTTGAGCCGACCTTCGCGGTCGATGCCTGTTTTAATTAACGGATGCTGACATGGATTAACGGATGTTCTCAACTTCGTGGTGAGCCGGCCTTCGGGTTCGATGCCTGTTTTAATTAATGGATACCTTCTTGGATTAGCAAATGTTCTTAACTTCGTGTTGAGCAGGCATTCGGGTTCGATGCCTATTTTAATTAACAGATGCTTGCTTGGATTAGCAGATGTTCTCATTTTCGTGTTGAGCCGGCCTTCGGGTTAGATTCCTGTTTCAATTAACGGATGCCTGCATGGATTAGCGGACCTTCGGGTTCGATCCCAATTTTAATTAACATATCCCTGCTTGGATTAACAAATGCTCTCAACTTTGTGTTGAGTCGGCATTCGGGTTCGATGCCTGTTTCAATTAACAGGTGCCTGCTTGGATTAAAAGATGTTCTCGACTTCGTGATGAGCCGGCCTTCGGGTTGGATGCCTATATTAATTAACAGATGCTTGCTTGGATTGCGGGATCTTCGGGTTCGATGCCTATATTAATTAACAGATGCCTGGTTGGATTAGCAGATGCTCTAAACTTTCTGTTGAGCCGACATTTGGGTTGGATGGCAATTTTAATTAACGGATGACTGCTTGGATTATAAGATGTTCTCAACTTCGTATTGACTGGCCTTCGGGTTCGATGCCTTTTTTAGTTAACAGATGTCTGCTTAGATTAGAAGATGTTATCAACTTCATGTTGCTCCGGCCTCCAGGTTCTATTCCTGTTTTAATTAATGGATGCCAGCATGGATTAGCAGATGTTATAAACTTCGTGTTGAGCCAGCCTTCGGGTTCGATGCTTGTTTTAATTAACGGATGCCTACTTGGATTAGCAGATGTTCTCAACTTCGTGTTGAGCAGGCCTTCGGGTTCGATGCCTGTTTTCATTAATAGATGCTTGCTTGAGTTAGCAGATGTTCTAAACTTCGTGTTGAGCCGGCCTTCGGGTTCGATGCCTGTTTTAATTAACGGGTGCCTGCTTGGATTAGTAGATGTTCTCAGCTTCATGTTAAGCCGGCCTTCGGGTTGGATACCTCTTTTAATTCAAGGATGCCTGCTTGGATTAGCGGTTGTTCCAAACATCAAGTTGAACCACCCTACGGGTTCGATGCCTGTTTTTATTAACAGATGCCAGCTTGGAATATCTGATGTTTTCAACTTCGTGTTAAGCCACCCTTCGGGGTCGATTCCTGTTTTAATTAACGGATGCTTGCTTGGATATGTGGACCTTCGTATTTGACCACTGTTTTAATTAACAGATGCCTGCTTGGATTAGCAGATGTTCTCAACTTCGTGTTGAGCCGGCCTTCGGGTTCGTTGCCTATTTGTATTAACGTATGCTTACTTGGATTAGCATATGCTCTCAACTTTGTGTTGAGTCGTTCTTCCGGTTCGATGGCTGTTTCAATTAACGGATACCTGCTTGGATTAGAAGATGTTCTCAACTTCGTATTGAGCTGGGCTTTGGGTTCGATGCCGATTTTAATTAACGGATGCCTGCTTAGATTAGGAGATTTTCTCAACTTCATGTTGAGCCGACCTCTGGGTTCGATTCCTATTTTAATTAACAGATGCCTGTATGGATTAGCGAATTTTCTCAACTTCGTGTTGAGCCGGCCTTCGGGTCCGATGCCTGTTTCAATTAACTGATGCCTGCTTGGATTAGAAGATGTCCTGAACTTCGTGTTGAGCAGGCCTTCGGGCTTGATGCCTGTTTTAATTAACAGATGTCTACTTGGATTAGCAGATGTTCTTAACTTCGTGTTGAGCCGGCCTTCGGGTGCGATGCATGTTTTAATCAACGGATGACTGCTTGGATTAGCATATGTTCTCAACTTCGTGTTGATCCGGCCTTCGGGTTCGATGCTTATTTTAATAGCGGATGCATGCTTGGATTAGTAAATGTTCTCAACTTCGTGTTGAGCCGGCCTTCGGGTTCGATGCCTATTTTAATTAACGAATGCTTGCTTAGATTGGCGAACCTTCGGGTTCGATGCCTATTTTAATTAATAGATGCCTCCTTGGATTAGAAGATGTTCTCAACTTCGTGTTGAGCTGGCCTTCGGGTTCGATGCCTGTTTTAATTAACGAATACTTGCTTGGATTAGCAGATGTTCTCAACATCGTGTTGAGCTGGCCATCGGGTTCGATGCCTGTTTTAATTACCGGACATCTCTTTAGATTAGCAGGTGTTCTCAACTTCACGTTGCTTCGGCCTCCGGGTTCGATTCCTGTTTTAATTAACGGATGCCGACATGGATTAGCGGATGTTCTCAACTTCAAGTTGAGCGGGCCTTCTGGTTCGATACTTATTTTAATTAACAGATGCCTGCTTGGATTAGCATATGTTCTCAACTTTGTGTTGAGCCAGCCTTCGGGTTCGATGCCTGTTTTAATAAATGGATGCTTGCTTGGATTAGCAGATGTTCTCAACTTCCTGTTGAGCCGGCCATCGGGTTCGATGCCTGTATTAATTAACGGATGCCTGTTTATGATTAGCTGATGTTCTCAGCTTCGTGTTGAGCCAGCCTTTGGTTTGGATGCCTGATTTAATTAACGGATGCCTGCCTGGATTAGCAGTTGTTCTCAACTTCGTGTTGAGCCGGCCTTCGGGTTCGATGCCTGTTTTAATTAACGGATGCCAGATTGGATTAGCTGTGGTTATCAACTTCATGTTGAGCCGACCTTCGGGGTCGATGCCTCTTCTAATTAACGGATGCCGACATGGATTGGCGGATGTTCTCAACTTCGTGGTGAGCCGGCCTTCGGGTTCGATGCTTGTTTTAATTAACGGATGCCTACTTGAATTAGCAGATGTTCTCAACTTCATGTTGAGCAGGCCTTCAGGTTCGATGCCTGTTTTAATTAACAGATGCCTGCTTGGATTAGCAGATGTTCTCAACTTCGTGTTGAGCCGGCCTTCCAGTTCGATGCCTGTTTCAATTAACGGATGCCTTCTTGGATTAGTGGACCTTCGGGTTCGATCCCTATTTTAATTAACAGATCACAGCTTGGATTAGCAGATGTTCTCGACTTCGTGTTGAGCCGGCCTTCGGGTTCGACGCCAGTTTTAATTAACGGATGCCTGCTTGGATTAACAGATGTTCTCAACTTCGTGGTGAGCCGGCCTTCGGGTTTGATGCCTATTTTTATTAAAGGATGCTTGCTTAGGTTAGGAGATGTTCTCAACTTCATGTTAAGCCGACTTCCCGGTTCGATTCCTATTTTAATTAACGGATCCCTACTAGGATTAGCATATGTTCTCAACTTCATGTTGAGCCGGCATCCCGATTCAATTCCTATTTTAATTAACGGATCCCTGCTAGGATTAGCATATGTTCTAAACTTCGTGTTGAGCCGGCCTTCGGGTTCGATGCCTGTTTTAATTAACGGATACCTGGTTGGATTAGCATATGTTCTCAACTTCATCTTGAGCCGGCCTTCAGGTTCGATGCCTGTTTTAATTAACGGATGTCTGCTTGGATTAGCAAATGTTCTAAAATTTGTGTTGAGCCGGCCTTCGGATTCAATGCTTGTTTTAATTAACGGATGCATGCTTGGATTAGCAGATGTTCTCATCTTTGTGTTGAGCTGACCTTCAGGTTGGATGCTTATTTTAATTAAAAAATGCCTACTTATATTAGCATATGTTCTCGACTTCGTGTTGAGCCGGCCTTCGGGTTCGACGCCTGTTTTAATTAACGGATGCCTGCTTGGATTAACAGATGTTCTCAACTTCGTGTTGAGCCGGACTTCAGGTTGGATGCCTCTTTTAATTAACGGATGCCTGCTTGGATTAGCGGTTGTTACAAACGTCGTGTTGATCCGCCCTACGGGTTCGATGCCTCTTTTTATTAACGGATGCCAGCTTGGATTAGCTGATGCTATCAACTTCGTGCTGAGCCAGCCTTCGGGGTCGATGCCTATTTTTATTAACAGATACCTGCTTAGATTAGGAGATGTTCTTAACTTTATGTTGTGCCGTCCTTCGGGTTCGATTCCTATTTTAATTAACGGATGCTTGCTTGGACTAGCCAATGTTCTCAACTTCTCGCTGAGTCGGCCTTCGGGTTCGATACGTGTTTTAATTAACAGATGCCTGCTTGGATTAGCAAATCTTCTTAACTTCTTGTTGAGCAGGCCTTCGGGTTCTATGCCTGTTTTAATTAACAGATGCCTGCTTGGATTAGATGATGTTCTCAACATCTTGTTGAGCCGGCCTTCAGGTGCGATGCCTGTTTTAATTAACGGATGCCGGCTTGGATTAGCATATGTTCTCGACTTCGTGTTGAGCGGGCCTTCGGGTTCGATGCCTGTTTTAATTAACAGATGCCTGCTTGAATTAGCAGATGTTCTCACCTTCGTGTTGAGCTGGCCTTCTGGTTCGATGCCTGTTTTAATTAACGAATACTTGCTTGGATTAGCAGATGTTCTCAACTTCGTGTTGAGCCGGCCTTCGGGTTCGATGCCTATTTTAATTAACGAATGCTTGCTTAGATTGGCGAACCTTCGGGTTCGATGCCTATTTTAATTAATAGATGCCTCCTTGGATTAGAAGATGTTCTCAACTTCGTGTTGAGCTGGCCTTCGGGTTCGATGCCTGTTTTAATTAACGAATACTTGCTTGGATTAGCAGATGTTCTCAACATCGTGTTGAGCTGGCCATCGGGTTCGATGCCTGTTTTAATTAACGGACATCTCTTTAGATTAGCAGGTGTTCTCAACTTCACGTTGCTTCGGCCTCCGGGTTCGATTCCTGTTTTAATTAACGGATGCCGACATGGATTAGCGGATGTTCTCAACTTCAAGTTGAGCGGGCCTTCTGGTTCGATACTTATTTTAATTAACAGATGCCTGCTTGGATTAGCATATGTTCTCAACTTTGTGTTGAGCCAGCCTTCGGGTTCGATGCCTGTTTTAATAAATGGATGCTTGCTTGGATTAGCAGATGTTCTCAACTTCCTGTTGAGCCGGCCATCGGGTTCGATGCCTGTATTAATTAACGGATGCCTGTTTATGATTAGCTGATGTTCTCAGCTTCGTGTTGAGCCAGCCTTTGGTTTGGATGCCTGATTTAATTAACGGATGCCTGCCTGGATTAGCAGTTGTTCTCAACTTCGTGTTGAGCCGGCCTTCGGGTTCGATGCCTGTTTTAATTAACGGATGCCAGATTGGATTAGCTGTGGTTATCAACTTCATGTTGAGCCGACCTTCGGGGTCGATGCCTCTTCTAATTAACGGATGCCGACATGGATTGGCGGATGTTCTCAACTTCGTGGTGAGCCGGCCTTCGGGTTCGATGCTTGTTTTAATTAACGGATGCCTACTTGAATTAGCAGATGTTCTCAACTTCATGTTGAGCAGGCCTTCAGGTTCGATGCCTGTTTTAATTAACAGATGCCTGCTTGGATTAGCAGATGTTCTCAACTTCGTGTTGAGCCGGCCTTCCAGTTCGATGCCTGTTTCAATTAACGGATGCCTTCTTGGATTAGTGGACCTTCGGGTTCGATCCCTATTTTAATTAACAGATCACAGCTTGGATTAGCAGATGTTCTCGACTTCGTGTTGAGCCGGCCTTCGGGTTCGACGCCAGTTTTAATTAACGGATGCCTGCTTGGATTAACAGATGTTCTCAACTTCGTGGTGAGCCGGCCTTCGGGTTTGATGCCTATTTTTATTAAAGGATGCTTGCTTAGGTTAGGAGATGTTCTCAACTTCATGTTAAGCCGACTTCCCGGTTCGATTCCTATTTTAATTAACGGATCCCTACTAGGATTAGCATATGTTCTCAACTTCATGTTGAGCCGGCATCCCGATTCAATTCCTATTTTAATTAACGGATCCCTGCTAGGATTAGCATATGTTCTAAACTTCGTGTTGAGCCGGCCTTCGGGTTCGATGCCTGTTTTAATTAACGGATACCTGGTTGGATTAGCATATGTTCTCAACTTCATCTTGAGCCGGCCTTCAGGTTCGATGCCTGTTTTAATTAACGGATGTCTGCTTGGATTAGCAAATGTTCTAAAATTTGTGTTGAGCCGGCCTTCGGATTCAATGCTTGTTTTAATTAACGGATGCATGCTTGGATTAGCAGATGTTCTCATCTTTGTGTTGAGCTGACCTTCAGGTTGGATGCTTATTTTAATTAAAAAATGCCTACTTATATTAGCATATGTTCTCGACTTCGTGTTGAGCCGGCCTTCGGGTTCGACGCCTGTTTTAATTAACGGATGCCTGCTTGGATTAACAGATGTTCTCAACTTCGTGTTGAGCCGGACTTCAGGTTGGATGCCTCTTTTAATTAACGGATGCCTGCTTGGATTAGCGGTTGTTACAAACGTCGTGTTGATCCGCCCTACGGGTTCGATGCCTCTTTTTATTAACGGATGCCAGCTTGGATTAGCTGATGCTATCAACTTCGTGCTGAGCCAGCCTTCGGGGTCGATGCCTATTTTTATTAACAGATACCTGCTTAGATTAGGAGATGTTCTTAACTTTATGTTGTGCCGTCCTTCGGGTTCGATTCCTATTTTAATTAACGGATGCTTGCTTGGACTAGCCAATGTTCTCAACTTCTCGCTGAGTCGGCCTTCGGGTTCGATACGTGTTTTAATTAACAGATGCCTGCTTGGATTAGCAAATCTTCTTAACTTCTTGTTGAGCAGGCCTTCGGGTTCTATGCCTGTTTTAATTAACAGATGCCTGCTTGGATTAGATGATGTTCTCAACATCTTGTTGAGCCGGCCTTCAGGTGCGATGCCTGTTTTAATTAACGGATGCCGGCTTGGATTAGCATATGTTCTCGACTTCGTGTTGAGCGGGCCTTCGGGTTCGATGCCTGTTTTAATTAACAGATGCCTGCTTGAATTAGCAGATGTTCTCACCTTCGTGTTGAGCTGGCCTTCTGGTTCGATGCCTGTTTTAATTAACGAATACTTGCTTGGATTAGCAGATGTTCTCAACTTTGTGTTGAGCGGGCCTTCGGGTTCGATGGTTGTTTTAATTAACAGATGCCTGCTTGGATTAGAAGATGTTCTCACCTTCGTGTTGAGCAGGCCTTCGGGTTCGATGCCTGTTTTAATTAACGAATGCCTGCTTGGATTAGCAGATGTTCTCAGCTTTGTGTTGAACCGACCATCAGGCGCGATGCCTGTTTTAATTAACAAATGCCTACTTATATTAGCATATGTTCTCGACTTCGTGTTGAGCCGGCCTTCGGGTTCGACGCCAGTTTTAATTAACGGATGCCTGCTTGGATTAACAGATGTTCTCAACTTCGTGGTGAGCCGGCCTTCGGGTTTGATGCCTATTTTTATTAAAGGATGCTTGCTTAGGTTAGGAGATGTTCTCAACTTCATGTTGAGCCGACTTCCCGGTTCGATTCCTATTTTAATTAACGGATCCCTACTAGGATTAGCATATGTTCTCAACTTCATGTTGAGCCGGCATCCCGATTCAATTCCTATTTTAATTAACGGATCCCTGCTAGGATTAGCATATGTTCTAAACTTCGTGTTGAGCCGGCCTTCGGGTTCGATGCCTGTTTTAATTAACGGATACCTGGTTGGATTAGCATATGTTCTCAACTTCATCTTGAGCCGGCCTTCAGGTTCGATGCCTGTTTTAATTAACGGATGTCTGCTTGGATTAGCAAATGTTCTAAAATTTGTGTTGATCCGGCCTTCGGATTCAATGCTTGTTTTAATTAACGGATGCATGCTTGGATTAGCAGATGTTCTCATCTTTGTGTTGAGCTGACCTTCAGGTTGGATGCTTATTTTAATTAAAAAATGCCTACTTATATTAGCATATGTTCTCGACTTCGTGTTGAGCCGGCCTTCGGGTTCGACGCCTGTTTTAATTAACGGATGCCTGCTTGGATTAACAGATGTTCTCAACTTCGTGTTGAGCCGGACTTCAGGTTGGATGCCTCTTTTAATTAACGGATGCCTGCTTGGATTAGCGGTTGTTACAAACGTCGTGTTGATCCGCCCTACGGGTTCGATGCCTCTTTTTATTAACGGATGCCAGCTTGGATTAGCTGATGCTATCAACTTCGTGCTGAGCCATCCTTCGGGGTCGATGCCTATTTTTATTAACAGATACCTGCTTAGATTAGGAGATGTTCTTAACTTTATGTTGTGCCGTCCTACGGGTTCGATTCCTATTTTAATTAACGGATGCTTGCTTGGACTAGCCAATGTTCTCAACTTCTCGCTGAGTCGGCCTTCGGGTTCGATACGTGTTTTAATTAACAGATGCCTGCTTGGATTAGCAAATCTTCTTAACTTCTTGTTGAGCAGGCCTTCGGGTTCTATGCCTATTTTAATTAACAGATGCCTGCTTGGATTAGATGATGTTCTCAACATCTTGTTGAGCCGGCCTTCAGGTGCGATGCCTGTTTTAATTAACGGATGCCGGCTTGGATTAGCATATGTTCTCTACTTCGTGTTGAGCGGGCCTTCGGGTTCGATGCCTGTTTTAATTAACAGATGCCTGCTTGAATTAGCAGATGTTCTCACCTTCGTGTTGAGCTGGCCTTCTGGTTCGATGCCTGTTTTAATTAACGAATACTTGCTTGGATTAGCAGATGTTCTCAACTTTGTGTTGAGCGGGCCTTCGGGTTCGATGGTTGTTTTAATTAACAGATGCCTGCTTGGATTAGAAGATGTTCTCACCTTCGTGTTGAGCAGGCCTTCGGGTTCGATGCCTGTTTTAATTAACGAATGCCTGCTTGGATTAGCAGATGTTCTCAGCTTTGTGTTGAACCGACCATCAGGCGCGATGCCTGTTTTAATTAACAAATGCCTACTTATATTAGCATATGTTCTCGACTTCGTGTTGAGCCGGCCTTCGGGTTCGACGCCAGTTTTAATTAACGGATGCCTGCTTGGATTAACAGATGTTCTCAACTTCGTGGTGAGCCGGCCTTCGGGTTTGATGCCTATTTTTATTAAAGGATGCTTGCTTAGGTTAGGAGATGTTCTCAACTTCATGTTGAGCCGACTTCCCGGTTCGATTCCTATTTTAATTAACGGATCCCTACTAGGATTAGCATATGTTCTCAACTTCATGTTGAGCCGGCATCCCGATTCAATTCCTATTTTAATTAACGGATCCCTGCTAGGATTAGCATATGTTCTAAACTTCGTGTTGAGCCGGCCTTCGGGTTCGATGCCTGTTTTAATTAACGGATACCTGGTTGGATTAGCATATGTTCTCAACTTCATCTTGAGCCGGCCTTCAGGTTCGATGCCTGTTTTAATTAACGGATGTCTGCTTGGATTAGCAAATGTTCTAAAATTTGTGTTGAGCCGGCCTTCGGATTCAATGCTTGTTTTAATTAACGGATGCATGCTTGGATTAGCAGATGTTCTCATCTTTGTGTTGAGCTGACCTTCAGGTTGGATGCTTATTTTAATTAAAAAATGCCTACTTATATTAGCATATGTTCTCGACTTCGTGTTGAGCCGGCCTTCGGGTTCGACGCCTGTTTTAATTAACGGATGCCTGCTTGGATTAACAGATGTTCTCAACTTCGTGTTGAGTCGGACTTCAGGTTGGATGCCTCTTTTAATTAACGGATGCCTGCTTGGATTAGCGGTTGTTACAAACGTCGTGTTGATCCGCCCTACGGGTTCGATGCCTCTTTTTATTAACGGATGCCAGCTTGGATTAGCTGATGCTATCAACTTCGTGCTGAGCCAGCCTTCGGGGTCGATGCCTATTTTTATTAACAGATACCTGCTTAGATTAGGAGATGTTCTTAACTTTATGTTGTGCCGTCCTTCGGGTTCGATTCCTATTTTAATTAACGGATGCTTGCTTGGACTAGCCAATGTTCTCAACTTCTCGCTGAGTCGGCCTTCGGGTTCGATACGTGTTTTAATTAACAGATGCCTGCTTGGATTAGCAAATCTTCTTAACTTCTTGTTGAGCAGGCCTTCGGGTTCTATGCCTGTTTTAATTAACAGATGCCTGCTTGGATTAGATGATGTTCTCAACATCTTGTTGAGCCGGCCTTCAGGTGCGATGCCTGTTTTAATTAACGGATGCCGGCTTGGATTAGCATATGTTCTCGACTTCGTGTTGAGCGGGCCTTCGGGTTCGATGCCTGTTTTAATTAACTGATGCCTGCTTGAATTAGCAGATGTTCTCACTTTCGTGTTGAGCTGGCCTTCTGGTTCGATGCCTGTTTTAATTAACGAATACTTGCTTGGATTAGCAGATGTTCTCAACTTTGTGTTGAGCGGGCCTTCGGGTTCGATGGTTGTTTTAATTAACAGATGCCTGCTTGGATTAGAAGATGTTCTCACCTTCGTGTTGAGCAGGCCTTCGGGTTCGATGTCTGTTTTAATTAACGAATGCCTGCTTGGATTAGCAGATGATCTCATCTTTGTGTTGAACCGACCATCAGGCGCGATGCCTGTTTTAATTAACAAATGCCTACTTATATTAGCATATGTTCTCGACTTCGTGTTGAGCCGGCCTTCGGGTTCGACGCCAGTTTTAATTAACGGATGCCTGCTTGGATTAACAGATGTTCTCAACTTCGTGGTGAGCCGGCCTTCGGGTTTGATGCCTATTTTTATTAAAGGATGCTTGCTTAGGTTAGGAGATGTTCTCAACTTCATGTTGAGCCGACTTCCCGGTTCGATTCCTATTTTAATTAACGGATCCCTACTAGGATTAGCATATGTTCTCAACTTCATGTTGAGCCGGCATCCCGATTCAATTCCTATTTTAATTAACGGATCCCTGCTAGGATTAGCATATGTTCTAAACTTCGTGTTGAGCCGGCCTTCGGGTTCGATGCCTGTTTTAATTAACGGATACCTGGTTGGATTAGCATATGTTCTCAACTTCATCTTGAGCCGGCCTTCAGGTTCGATGCCTGTTTTAATTAACGGATGTCTGCTTGGATTAGCAAATGTTCTAAAATTTGTGTTGAGCCGGCCTTCGGATTCAATGCTTGTTTTAATTAACGGATGCATGCTTGGATTAGCAGATGTTCTCATCTTTGTGTTGAGCTGACCTTCAGGTTGGATGCTTATTTTAATTAAAAAATGCCTACTTATATTAGCATATGTTCTCGACTTCGTGTTGAGCCGGCTTTCGGGTTCGACGCCTGTTTTAATTAACGGATGCCTGCTTGGATTAACAGATGTTCTCAACTTCGTGTTGAGCCGGACTTCAGGTTGGATGCCTCTTTTAATTAACGGATGCCTGCTTGGATTAGCGGTTGTTACAAACGTCGTGTTGATCCGCCCTACGGGTTCGATGCCTCTTTTTATTAACGGATGCCAGCTTGGATTAGCTGATGCTATCAACTTCGTGCTGAGCCAGCCTTCGGGGTCGATGCCTATTTTTATTAACAGATACCTGCTTAGATTAGGAGATGTTCTTAACTTTATGTTGTGCCGTCCTTCGGGTTCGATTCCTATTTTAATTAACGGATGCTTGCTTGGACTAGCCAATGTTCTCAACTTCTCGCTGAGTCGGCCTTCGGGTTCGATACGTGTTTTAATTAACAGATGCCTGCTTGGATTAGCAAATCTTCTTAACTTCTTGTTGAGCAGGCCTTCGGGTTCTATGCCTGTTTTAATTAACAGATGCCTGCTTGGATTAGATGATGTTCTCAACATCTTGTTGAGCCGGCCTTCAGGTGCGATGCCTGTTTTAATTAACGGATGCCGGCTTGGATTAGCATATGTTCTCGACTTCGTGTTGAGCGGGCCTTCGAGTTCGATGCCTGTTTTAATTAACAGATGCCTGCTTGAATTAGCAGATGTTCTCACCTTCGTGTTGAGCTGGCCTTCTGGTTCGATGCCTGTTTTAATTAACGAATACTTGCTTGGATTAGCAAATGTTCTCAACTTTGTGTTGAGCGGGCCTTTAGGTTCGATGGTTGTTTTAATTAACAGATGCCTGCTTGGATTAGAAGATGTTCTCACCTTCGTGTTGAGCAGGCCTTCGGGTTCGATGCCTGTTTTAATTAACGGATGCCTGCTTGGATTAGCAGATGTTCTCAGCTTTGTGTTGAACCGACCATCAGGCGCGATGCCTGTTTTAATTAACAAATGCCTACTTATATTAGCATATGTTCTCGACTTCGTGTTGAGCCGGCCTTCGGGTTCGACGCCAGTTTTAATTAACGGATGCCTGCTTGGATTAACAGATGTTCTCAACTTCGTGTTGAGCCGGACTTCGGGTTGGATGCCTCATTTAATTAACGGATGCCTGCTTGGATTAGCGGTTGTTACAAACGTCGTGTTGATCCTCCCTACGGGTACGATGCCTCTTTTTATTAACGGATGCCAGCTTGGATTAGCTGAAGTTATCAACTTCGTGTTGAGCCAGCCTTCGGGGTCGATGCCTATTTTTATTAACGGATGCCTACATGGATTAGCAGATGCTCTCAACTTTGTGTTTAGTCGTTCTTCGGGTTCGATGCCTGTTTCAGTTAACGAATACCTGCTTGAATTAGAAGATGTACTCAACTTCGTATTGAGCCGGCCTTCGGGTTTGATGCCGATTTTAATTAACGGATGCCTGCTTAGATTAGGAGATGTTCTCAACTTTATGTTGATCCGTCCTTCGGGTTCGATTCCTATTTTAATTAACGGATGCTTGCTTGGATTAGTGAATGTTCTCAACTTCTCGCTGAGTCGGCCTTTGGGTTCAATACCTGTTTTAATTAACAGATGCCTGCTTGGATTAGCAGATGTTCTCACCTTCGTGTTGAGCAAGCCTTCGGGTTCGATGCCCGTTTTAATTAACGAATGCCTGCTTGGATTAGCAAATGTTCTAAATTTCGTGTTTAGCCGGCCTTCGGATTCGATGCTTGTTTTAATTAACGGATGCATGCTTGGATTAGGAGATGTTCTCAGCTTTGTGTTGAGCTGACCTTCAAGTGCGATGCCTATTTTAATTAACGGATGCCTGTTTGGATTAGCATGTGTTCTCGACTTCGTATTGAGTTGGCCTTCGAGTTCGATTCCAGTTTTAATTAACGGATGCCTGCTTGGATTAACAGATGTTCTCAACTTCGTGTTGAGCCGGCCTTCGGGTTGGATGCCTCTTTTAATTAAGGGATGCCTGCTTGGATTAGCGTTTGTTCCAAACGTCGTGTTGATCCGCCCTACGGGTTCGATGCCTCTTTTTATTAACGTATTCCAGCTTGGATTACCTGATCTTATCAACTTCGTGTTGAGCCTGCCTTCGGGGTCGATGCATATTATTATTAACGGATGCCTACTTGGATTAGAAGATGCTCTCAACTTTGTGTTTAGTCGATCTTCGGGTTCGATGCCTGTTTTAATTAATGGATACCTGCTTGGATTAGAAGATGTTTTCAACTTCGTATTGAGCCAGCCTTCGGGTTCGATGCCGATTTTAATTAACGAATGCCTGCTTAGATTAGGAGATGTTCTCAACTTTATGTTGAGCCGGCCTCGGGGTTCGATTCCTATTTTAATTAACGGATGCTTGCTTGGATTAGCGAATGTTCTCAACTTCTCGTTGGGTCGGCCTTCGGGTTCGATGCCTGTCTTGATTAACGGATGCCTGCTTGGATTAGCAGATGTTCCTAACTTCTTGTTGAGCAGGCCTTCGGGTTCTATGCTTGTTGTAATTAACAGATGCCTCTTTGGATTAGATGATGTTCTCAACATCTTGTTGAGCCGGCCTTCAGGTACGATGCCTGTTTTAATTTACGGATGTCTGCTTGGATTAGCATATGTTCTCGACTTCGTGTTGAGCGGGCCTTCGGGTTCGATGCCTGTTTTAATTAACAGATGCCTACTTGAATTAGCAGATGTTCTCACCTACGTGTTGAGCTGGCCTTCGGGTTCGATGCCTGTTATAATTAACGAATACTTGCTTGGATTAGCAGATGTTCTCAACTTCGTGTTGAGCTGGCCTTCGGGTTCGATGGTTGTTTTAATTAACAGATGCCTGCTTGGATTAGAAGATGTTCTCACCTTCGTGTTGAGCAGGTCTTCGGGTTCGATGCCTATTTTAATTAACGGATGCTTGATTGGATTAGCGAATCTTCTCAACGTCTTGCTGAGTCGGCCTTCGGATTCGATGCTTGTTTTAATTAACGGATGCATGCTTGGATTAGCAGATGTTCTCAGCTTTGTGTTGAACCGACCTTCATGCGCGATGCCTGTTTAATTAATAAATGCCTGCTTGGATTAGCATATGTTCTCGACTTCGTGTTGAGCCGGCCTTCGGGTTCGACGCCAGTTTTAATTAACCGATGCCTGCTTGGATTAACAGATGTTCTCAACTTCGTGTTGAGCTGGACTTCAGGTTGGATGCCTCTTTTAATTAACGAATGCCTGCTTGGATTCGTGGTTGTTACAAACGTCGTGTTGATCCGCCCTACGGGTTGGATGCCTCTTTTTAGTAACGGATGCCAGCTTGGATTAGCTGATGTTATCAACTTCGTGCTGAGCCAGCCTTCGGGGTCGATACCTATTTTTATTAACGGATGCCTACTTGAATTAGCAGATGCTCTCAACTTTGTGATTAGTCGTTCTTCGGGTTCGATGCCTGTTTCAGTTAACGGATACCTGCTTGGATTAGAAGATGTAATCAACTTCGTATTGAGCCGGCCATCGGGTTCGATGCCGACTTTAATTAACGGATGCCTGCTTAGATTAGGAGATGTTCTCAACTTTATGTTGAGCCGTCCTTCGGGTTCGATTCCTATTTTAGTTAACGGATGCTTGCTTGGATTAGCGAATCTTCTCAACTTCTTGCTGAGTCGGCCTTCGGGTTCGATGCTTGTTTTAATTAACGGATGCATGCTTGGATTAGCAGATGTTCTCACCTTCGTGTTGAGCAGGCCTTCGGGTTCGATGCCTGTTTTAATTAACGAATGCCTGCTTGGATTAGCAGATGTTCTGGACTTCGTATTGAGTTGGCCTTCGGGTTCGATTCCAGTTTTAATTAACGGATGCATGCTTGGATTAGCAGATGTTCTCAGCTTTGTGTTGAGCTGACCTTCAAGTGCGATGCCTATTTTAATTAACGGATGCCTGTTTGGATTAGCGGTTGTTCCAACATCGTGTTGATCCGCCCTACGGGTTCGATGCCTGCTTAGATTAGGAGATGTTCTCAACTTTATGTTGAGCCGGCCTTCAGGTGCGATGCCTGTTTTAATTAACGGATGCCTGCTTGGATTATCATATGTTCTCGATTTTGTGTTGAACGGGCCTTCGGGTTCGATGCCTGTTTTAATTAAAAGATGCCTGCTTGAATTAGCAGATGTTCTCACCTTCGTGTTGAGCAGGCCTTCGGGTTCGATGCCTGTTTTAATTAACGAATGCCTGCTTAGATTAGCAGATGTTCTAAACTTCGTGTTGAGCCGGCCTTCGGATTCGATGCTTGCTTTAATTAATGGATGCATGCTTGGATTAGTAGATGTTCTCAGCTTTGTGTTGAGCCGACCTTCAGGTGCGATGCCTGTTTTAATTAACAGATGCCTGCTTGGATTAACATATGTTCTCGACTTCGTGTTGAGCCGGCCTTCGGGTTCGATGCCAGTTTTAATTAACGGATGCCTGCTTGGATTAACAGATGTTCTCAACTTTGTGTTGAGCTGGCCTTCGGGTTGGATGCCTCTTTTAATTAAGGGATGCCTGCTTGGATTAGCGGTTGTTCCAAACGTCGTGTTGATCCGCCTTACGGGTTCGATGCCTCTTTTTATTAACGGATGCCAGCTTGGATTAGCTGATGTTATCAACTTCGTGTTGAGCCAGCCTTTGGGGTCGATGCCTATTTTAATTAACGGATGCCTACTTGGATGAGCAGATGCTCTCAACTTTGTGTTTAGTCGTTCTTCGGGTTCGATGCCTGTTTCAATTAACGGATACCTGCCTGGATTAGAAGATGTTCTCAACTTCGTATTTTACCGGCCTTCGGGTTCGATGCCGATTTTAATTAACGGATGCCTGCTTAGATTAGGAGATGTTCTCAACTTTATGTTGAGCCGGCCTCCGGGTTCGATTCATATTTTAATTAACGGATGCTTGCTTGGATTAGCGATTGTTCTCAACTTCTTGTTGAGTCGGCCTTCGGGTTCGATGCCTGTTTTGATTAAAGGATGCCTGCTTGGATTAGCAAATGTTCTCAACTTCGTGTTGAGCAGGCCTTCGGGTTCGATGGCTGTTTTAATTAACAGATTCCTGCTTGGATTAGATAATGTTCTTAACATCTTATTGAGCCGACCTTCAGTTGCGATGCCTGTTTTAATTAACGGATGCCTGCTTGGATTAGCATATGTTCTCGACTTTGTGTTGAGTCGGCCTTCGGGTTCGATGCCTATTTTTATTAACAGATGCTTGCTTAGGTTAGGAGATGTTCTCAACTTCATGTTGAGCCGGCCTCCCGGTTTAATTCCTATTTTAATTAACGGAATCCTGCTAGGATTTGCATATGTTCTCAACTTCGTGTTGAGCTGGCCTTCGGGTTCGATGCCCGTTTTAATTAACGGATACATGCTTGGATTAACATATGTTCTCATCTTCGTCTTGAGCTGGCTTCGATGCATGTTTTAATTAACGGATGCCTGCTTGGATTAGTAGACGTACTCAACTTCGTGTTGAGCCGGCCATCAAGTTAGATGCGTGTATTAATTCATAGATGCCTGCTTGGATTAATTGATGTTCCCAACTTCGTGTTGAGCCGGCTTACGGGTTCGATGCCTGTTTTAATTAGCGGATGCGTGCTTGGATACGCAAATGTTCTAAACTTCTTGTTGAGCCGGCCTGCGAGTTCATTTCCTTATTTAATTAACGGATGCCTGTTTAGATTAGCAGATGTTCTAAACTTCATGTTGCACCGGCCTCCAGATTCGATTCCTGTTTTAATTAACAGATGCCGACATGGATTAGCTGATGTTCTCAACTTCGCGTTGAGCGGGCCTTCGGGTTCGATGCCTGTTTTAATTAACAGATGCCTGCTTGGATTAGCAGATATTCTCACCTTCGTGTTGAGCAGGCCTTCGGGTTCGATGCCTGTTTTAATTAATGGATGTCTGCTTGGATTAGCAGATGTTCTAAACTTCGTGTTGAGCCAGCCTTCAGATTCGATGCTTGTTTTAATCAACGGATGCATGCTTGGATTAGCAGATGTTCTCAGCTTTGTGTTGAGCCGTCCTTCAGGTGCGATGCCTGTTTTAATTAACGAATGCCTGCTTAGATTAGCAGATGTTCTAAACTTCGTGTTGAGCCGGCCTTCGGATTCGATGCTTGCTTTAATTAATGGATGCATGCTTGGATTAGTAGATGTTCTCAGCTTTGTGTTGAGCCGACCTTCAGGTGCGATGCCTGTTTTAATTAACAGATGCCTGCTTGGATTAACATATGTTCTCGACTTCGTGTTGAGCCGGCCTTCGGGTTCGATGCCAGTTTTAATTAACGGATGCCTGCTTGGATTAACAGATGTTCTCAACTTTGTGTTGAGCTGGCCTTCGGGTTGGATGCCTCTTTTAATTAAGGGATGCCTGCTTGGATTAGCGGTTGTTCCAAACGTCGTGTTGATCCGCCTTACGGGTTCGATGCCTCTTTTTATTAACGGATGCCAGCTTGGATTAGCTGATGTTATCAACTTCGTGTTGAGCCAGCCTTTGGGGTCGATGCCTATTTTAATTAACGGATGCCTACTTGGATGAGCAGATGCTCTCAACTTTGTGTTTAGTCGTTCTTCGGGTTCGATGCCTGTTTCAATTAACGGATACCTGCCTGGATTAGAAGATGTTCTCAACTTCGTATTTTACCGGCCTTCGGGTTCGATGCCGATTTTAATTAACGGATGCCTGCTTAGATTAGGAGATGTTCTCAACTTTATGTTGAGCCGGCCTCCGGGTTCGATTCATATTTTAATTAACGGATGCTTGCTTGGATTAGCGATTGTTCTCAACTTCTTGTTGAGTCGGCCTTCGGGTTCGATGCCTGTTTTGATTAAAGGATGCCTGCTTGGATTAGCAAATGTTCTCAACTTCGTGTTGAGCAGGCCTTCGGGTTCGATGGCTGTTTTAATTAACAGATTCCTGCTTGGATTAGATAATGTTCTTAACATCTTATTGAGCCGACCTTCAGTTGCGATGCCTGTTTTAATTAACGGATGCCTGCTTGGATTAGCATATGTTCTCGACTTTGTGTTGAGTCGGCCTTCGGGTTCGATGCCTATTTTTATTAACAGATGCTTGCTTAGGTTAGGAGATGTTCTCAACTTCATGTTGAGCCGGCCTCCCGGTTTAATTCCTATTTTAATTAACGGAATCCTGCTAGGATTTGCATATGTTCTCAACTTCGTGTTGAGCTGGCCTTCGGGTTCGATGCCCGTTTTAATTAACGGATACATGCTTGGATTAACATATGTTCTCATCTTCGTCTTGAGCTGGCTTCGATGCATGTTTTAATTAACGGATGCCTGCTTGGATTAGTAGACGTACTCAACTTCGTGTTGAGCCGGCCATCAAGTTAGATGCGTGTATTAATTCATAGATGCCTGCTTGGATTAATTGATGTTCCCAACTTCGTGTTGAGCCGGCTTACGGGTTCGATGCCTGTTTTAATTAGCGGATGCGTGCTTGGATACGCAAATGTTCTAAACTTCTTGTTGAGCCGGCCTGCGAGTTCATTTCCTTATTTAATTAACGGATGCCTGTTTAGATTAGCAGATGTTCTAAACTTCATGTTGCACCGGCCTCCAGATTCGATTCCTGTTTTAATTAACAGATGCCGACATGGATTAGCTGATGTTCTCAACTTCGCGTTGAGCGGGCCTTTGGGTTCGATGCCTGTTTTAATTAACAGATGCCTGCTTGGATTAGCAGATATTCTCACCTTCGTGTTGAGCAGGCCTTCGGGTTCGATGCCTGTTTTAATTAATGGATGTCTGCTTGGATTAGCAGATGTTCTAAACTTCGTGTTGAGCCAGCCTTCAGATTCGATGCTTGTTTTAATCAACGGATGCATGCTTGGATTAGCAGATGTTCTCAGCTTTGTGTTGAGCCGTCCTTCAGGTGCGATGCCTGTTTTAATTAACGTATGCCTGCTTGGATTAGCATATGTTCTCGACTTCGTGTTGAGCCAACCTTCGGGTTCGATGCCAGTTTAAATTAACGGATGTGTGCTTAGATTATCAGATGTTCTCAACTTCGTGTTGAGTCGGCCTTCGGGTTGGATGCCTCTTTTAATTAACGGATGCCTGCTTGGATTAGCGGTTGTTCCAAATGTCGTGTTAATCCGCCCTACGGGTTCGATGCCTATTTTTATTAACGGATGCCAGCTTGAATTAGCCGATGTTATCAACTTCGTGTTGAGCCAGCCTTCGGGGTCGATGCCTATTTTTGTTAACGGATGCCTACTTGGATAAGCAGATGCTCTCAACTTTGTGTTTAGTCGTTCTTCGAGTTCGATGCCTGTTTCAATTAACGGATACCTGCTTGGATTAGAAGATGTTCTCAACTTCGTAAATTGCCGACCTTCAGGTTCGATGCCGATTTTAATTAACGGATGCCTGCTTAGATTAGGAGATGTTCTCAACTTTATGTTGAGCCGGCCTCCTGGTTCGATTCCTATTTTAATTAACGGATGCTTGCTTGGATTATCGAATGTTCTCAACTTCTTGTTGAGTCGGCCTTCGGATTCGATGCCTGTTTTCATTAACAGATGCCTGCTTGGATTAGATGATGTTCTCAACATCGTGTTGAGTCGGCCTTCGGGTTTGCTGCTTGTTTTAATTAATAGATGCCTGCTTGGATTAGGGGATGTTCCCAACTTCGTGTTGAGCCGGCCTACGGATCCGATGCCTGTGTTAATTAGCGGATGCATGTTTGGATTAGCAAATTTTCTCAACTTCGTGTTGTGTCGGCATTCGGGTTTGATTCTTATTTTAATTAACGGATGCCGGCTTAGATTAGCAGATGTTCTCAACTTCATGTTGCGCCAGCCTCCGGGTTCGAATCTTGTTTGAATTAACGGATGCCGGCATGGATTAGCGGATGTTCTCAACTTTGTGTTTAGTCGTTCTTCGGGTTCGATGTCTGTTTCAATTAACGGATACCTGCCTGGATTAAAAGATGTTCTCAACTTCATATTTTGCCGGCCTTCAGGTTCGATGCCGATTTTAATCAACAAATGCGTGCTTAGATTAGGAGATGCTCTCAACTTTATGTTGAGCCGGCCTCCGGGTTCGATTCCTATTTTAATTAACGGATGCTTGCTTGGATTAGCGATTGTTCTCAACTTCTTGTTGAGTCGGCCTTCGGGTTCGATGCCTGTTTTGATTAAAGGATGCCTGCTTGGATTAGCAAATGTTCTCAACTTCGTGTTGAGCAGGCCTTCGGGTTCGATGCCTGTTTTAATTAACAGATTCCTGCTTGGATTAGATGATGTTCTCAACATCTTATTGAGCCGACCTTCAGTTGCGATGTCTGTTTTAATTAACGGATGCCTGCTTGGGTTAGCATATGTTCTCGACTTCGTGTTGAGCCGGCCTTCGGGTTCGATGCCTGTTTTAATTAACGAATGCCTGCTTGGATTAGCAGATGTTCTCAACTTCGTGTTTAGTCGTCCTTCGGGTTTGATGCGTGTTTAAATTAACGGATGCCTGCTTGGATTAGGGGATGTTCCCAACTACGTGTTGAGCCGGCCTACGAATCCGAGGCCTGTTTTAATTAGCGGATGCATGTTTGGATTAGCATAATTTCTCAACTTCGTGTTATGCCGGCATTCGGGTTATATGCCTCTTTTAATTAAGGGATGCCTTCTTGGATTAGCGGTTGTTCCCAACTTCATGTTGCGCCAGCCACCGGGTTCGAATCTTGTTTTAATTAACGGATGCCGACATGGATTAGGGGATGTTCTCAACTTCGTGTTGAGCCGGCCTTCGAGTTCGCTGTCTGTTTTAATTAACGGATGCCTGCTTGGATTAACAGATGTTCTCAACTTCGTGTTGAGCCGGCATTCGGTTTTGATACCTGTTTTAGTTAACGGAGGCATGCTTAGTTTAGTAGATGTTCTCAACTTCATGTTGCGCCAGCCTCCGGGTTCGAATCTTGTTTTAAGTAACGGATGCCGGCATGGATTAGCGGATGTTCTCAACTTATTGTTGAGCCGGACTTCGGGTTCGATGCCTGTTTTAATTAACGGATGCCAGCTTGGATTAGCAGATGTTCTCAACTTCGTGTTGAGCAGGCCTTCGGGTTCGATTCTTGTTTTAATTAACAGATGCCTGCTTGGACTAGCAGATGTTCTCAACTTCGTGTTGAGCCGGCCTTCGGGTTCGATGCCTATTTCAATTAACGGATGCCTGCTTGGATTAGCGGACCTTCGGGTTCGATCCCTATTTTAATTAACAGATCCCTGCTTGGATTAGCAAATGCTCTAAAATATGTGTTTAGTCGTTCTTCGGGTTCAATGCATGTTTCAATTAACGGATTCCTGCTTCGATTAGATGATGTTCTCAACTTTGTGTTGAGTCGGCCTTCGGGTTCGATGCCTATTTTTATTAACAGATGCTTGCTTAGGTTAGGAGATGTTCTCAACTTCATGTTGAGTCGGCCTCTCGGTTTAATTCCTATTTTAATTAACGGAATCCTGCTAGGATTTTCATATGTTCTCAACTTCGTGTTGAGCCGGCCTTCGGGTTCGATGCCCGTTTTAATTAACGGATACATGCTTGGATTAACATATGTTCTCATCTTCGTCTTGAGCTGGCTTCGATGCATGTTTTAATTAACGGATGTCTGCTTGGATTAGTAGACGTACTCAACTTCGTGTTGAGCCGGCCATCAAGTTAGATGCGTGTATTAATTCATAGATGCCTGCTTGGATTAATTGATGTTCCCAACTTCGTGTTGAGCCGGCTTACGGGTTCGATGCCTGTTTTAATTAGCAGATGCGTGCTTGGATACGCAAATGTTCTAAACTTCTTGTTGAGCCGGCCTGCGAGTTCGTTTCCTTATTTAATTAACGGATGCCTGTTTAGATTAGCAGATGTTCTAAACTTCATGTTGCACCGGCCTCCAGATTCGATTCCTGTTTTAATTAACAGATGCCGACATGGATTAGCTGATGTTCTCAACTTCGCGTTGAGCGGGCCTTCGGGTTCAATGCCTGTTTTAATTAACAGATGCCTGCTTGGATTAGCAGATATTCTCACCTTCGTGTTGAGCAGGCCTTCGGGTTCGATGCCTGTTTTAATTAATGGATGTCTGCTTGGATTAGCAGATGTTCTAAACTTCGTGTTGAGCCAGCCTTCAGATTCGATGCTTGTTTTAATCAACGAATGCATGCTTGGATTAGCATATGTTCTCAGCTTTGTGTTGAGCCGTCTTTCAGGTGCGATGCCTGTTTTAATTAACGTATGCCTGCTTGGATTAGCATATGTTCTCGACTTCGTGTTGAGCCAACCTTCGGGTTCGATGCCAGTTTAAATTAACGGATGCGTGCTTAGATTATCAGATGTTCTCAACTTCGTGTTGAGCCGGCCTTCGGGTTGGATCCTCTTTTAATTAACGGATGCCTGCTTGGATTAGCGGTTGTTCCAAATGTCGTGTTAATCCGCCCTACGGGTTCGATGCCTATTTTTATTACCGGATGCCAGCTTGAATTAGCTGATGTTATCAACTTCGTGTTGAGCCAGCCTTCGGGGTCGATGCCTATTTTTGTTAACGGATGCCTACTTGGATAAGCAGATGCTCTCAACTTTGTGTTTAGTCGTTCTTCGGGTTCGATGCCTGTTTCAATTAACGTATACTTGCTTGGATTAGAAGATGTTCTCAACTTCATATTTTGCCGGCCTTCGGGTTCGATGCCCATTTTAATTAACGGATGCCTGCTTAGATTAGGAGATGTTCTCAACTTTATGTTGAGCCGGCCTCCAGGTTCGATTCCTATTTTAATTAACGGATGCTTGCTTGGATTATCGAATGTTCTCAACTTCTTGTTGAGTCGGCCTTCGGGTTCGATGCCTGTTTTCATTAACAGATGCCTGCTTGGATTAGATGATGTTCTCAACATCGTGTTGAGTCGGCCTTCGGGTTTGCTGCTTGTTTTAATTAATAGATGCCTGCTTGGATTAGGGGATGTTCCCAACTTCGTGTTGAGCCGGCCTACGGATCCGATGCCTGTGTTAATTAGCGGATGCATGTTTCGATTAGCAAATTTTCTCAACTTCGTGTTGTGCCGAAATTCGGGTTTGATGCTTATTTTAATTAACGGATGCCGGCTTAGAATAGCAGATGTTCTCAACTTCATGTTGCGCCAGCCTCCGGGTTCGAATCTTGTTTTAATTAACGGATGCCGGCATGGATTAGCGGATGTTCTCAACTTTGTGTTTAGTCGTACTTCGGGTTCGATGCCTGTTTCAATTAACGGATACCTGCCTGGATTAGAAGATGTTCTCAACTTCATATTTTGCCGGCCTTCGGGTTCGATGCCGATTTTAATTAACGGATGCCTGCTTAGATTAGGAGATGTTCTCAACTTTATGTTGAGCCGGCCTCCGGGTTCGATTCCTATTTTAATTAACGGATGCTTGTTGGATTAGCGATTGTTCTCAACTTCTTGTTGAGTCGGCCTTCGGGTTCGATGCCTATTTTGATTAAAGGATGCCTGCTTGGATTAGCAAATGTTCTCAACTTCGTGTTGAGCAGGCCTTCGGGTTCAATGCCTGTTTTAATTAACAGATTCCTGCTTGGATTAGATGATGTTCTCAACATCTTATTGAGCCGGCCTTCAGTTGCGATGCTTGTTTTAATTAACGGATGCCTTCTTGGATTAGCATATGTTCTCGACTTCGTGTTGAGCCGGCCTTCGGGTTCGATGCCTCTTTTAATTAACGAATGCCTGCTTAGATTAGCAGATGTTCTCAACTTCGTGTTTAGTCGGCCTTCGGGTTTGATGCGTGTTTAAATTAACGGATGCATGTTTGGATTAGCAAAATTTCTCAACTTCGTGTTATGCCGGCATTCGGGTTATATGCCTCTTTTAATTAAGGGATGCCTTCTTGGATTAGCGGTTGTTCCCAACTTCATGTTGCGCCAGCCACCGGGTTCGAATCTTGTTTTAATTAACGGATGCCGGCATGGATTAGCGGATGTTCTCAACTTCGTGTTGAGCCGGCCTTCGAGTTCGCTGTCTGTTTTAATTAACGGATGCCTGCTTGGATTAACAGATGATCTCAACTTCGTGTTGAGCCGGCATTCGGGTTTGATACCTGTTTTAATTAACGGATGCCTGCTTAGTTTAGCAGATGTTCTCAACTTCATGTTGTGCCAGCCTCCGGGTTCGAATCTTGTTTTAAGTAACGGATGCCGGCATGGATTAGCGGATGTTCTCAACTTATTGTTGGGCCGGCCTTCGGGTTCGATGCCTGTTTTAATTAACGGATGCCAGCTTGGATTAGCAGATGTTCTCAACTTCGTGTTGAGCAGGCCTTCGGGTTCGATGCTTGTTTTAATTAACAGATGCCTGCTTGGACTAGCAGATGTTCTCAACTTCGTGTTGAGCCGGCCTTCGGGTTCGATGCCTATTTCAATTAACGGATGCCTGCTTGGATTAGCGGACCTTCGGGTTCGATCCCTATTTTAATTAACAGATCCCTGCTTGGATTAGCAAATGCTCTAAAATATGTGTTTAGTCGTTCTTCGGGTTTGATGCATGTTTCAATTAACGGATTCCTGCTTCGATTAGATGATGTTCTCAACTTTGTGTTGAGTCGGCCTTCGGGTTCGATGCCTATTTTTATTAACAGATGCTTGCTTAGGTTAGGAGATGTTCTCAACTTCATGTTGAGCCGGCCTCCAGGTTTAATTCCTATTTTAATTAACAGAATCCTGCTAGGATTTGCATATGTTCTCAACTTCGTGTTGAGCCGGCCTTCGGGTTCGATGCCTGTTTTAATTAACGGATACATGCTTGGATTAACATATGTTCTCATTTTCGTCTTGAGATGCCTTCGATGCATGTTTTAATTAACGGATGCCTGCTTGGATTAGTAGATGTACTCAACTTCGTGTTGAGCCGGCCATCAAGTTAGATGCCTGTATTAATTCATAGATGCCTGCTTGGATTAATTAATGTTCCCAACTTCGTGTTGAGCCGGCTTACGGGTTCGATGCCTGTTTTAATTAGCGGATGCGTGCTTGGATATGCAAATGTTCTAAACTTCGGGTTCGATGCCTGTTTTAATTAATGGATGTCTGCTTGGATTAGCAGATGTTCTAAACTTCGTGTTGAGCCAGCCTTCAGATTCGATGCTTGTTTTAATCAACGAATGCATGCTTGGATTAGCAGATGTTCTCAGCTTTGTGTTGAGCCGTCTTTCAGGTGCGATGCATGTTTTAATTAACGTATGCCTGCTTGGATTAGCATATGTTCTCGACTTCGTGTTGAGCCAACCTTCGGGTTCGATGCCAGTTTAAATTAACGGATGCGTACTTAGATTATCAGATGTTCTCAACTTCGTGTTGAGCCGGCCTTCGGGTTGGATGCCTCTTTTAATTAACGGATGCCTGCTTGGATTAGCGGTTGTTCCAAATGTCGTGTTAATCCGCCCTACGGGTTCGATGCCTATTTTTATTAACGGATGCCAGCTTGAATTAGCCGATGCTATCAACTTCGTGTTGAGCCAGCCTTCGGGGTCGATGCCTATTTTTGTTAACGGATGCCTACTTGGATAAGCAGATGCTCTCAACTTTGTGTTTAGTCATTCTTCGGGTTCGATGCCTGTTTCAATTAACGGATACCTGCTTGGATTAGAAGATGTTCTCAACTTCGTATTTTGCCGGCCTTCGGGTTCGATGCCGATTTTAATTAACGGATGCCTGCTTAGATTAGGAGATGTTCTCAACTTTATGTTGAGCCGGCCTCCGGGTTCGATTCCTATTTTAATTAACGGATGCTTGCTTGGATTATCGAATGTTCTCAACTTCTTGTTGAGTCGGCCTTCGGGTTTGATGCCTGTTTTCATTAACAGATGCCTGCTTGGATTAGATGATGTTCTCAACATCATGTTGAGTCGACCTTCGGGTTTGCTGCTTGTTTTAATTAATAGATGCCTGCTTGGATTAGGGGATGTTCCCAACTTTGTGTTGAGCCGGCCTACGGATCCGATGCCTGTGTTAATTAGCGGATGCATGTTTGGATTAGCAAAATTTCTCAACTTCGTGTTGTGCCGGCATTCGGGTTTGATGCTTATTTTAATTAATGGATGCTGGCTTAGATTAGCAGATGTTCTCAACTTCATGTTGCGCCAGCCTCCGGGTTCGAATCTTGTTTTAATTAACGGATGCCGGCATGGTTTAGCGGATGTTATCAACTTCGTGTTGAGCCGGCTTTCGGGTTCGATGTCTGTTTTAATTAACAGATGCCTACTTGGATTAACAGATGTTCTCAACTTCGTGTTGAGCCGGCATTCGAGTTTGATACCTCTTTTAATTAATGGATACCTGCTTAGTTTAGCAGATGTTCTCAACTTCATGTTGCGCCAGCCTCCGGGTTCGAATCTTGTTTTAATTAACGGATGCCGGCATGGATTAGCGAATGTTCTCAACTTCGTGTTAAGCCGGACTTCGGGTTCGATGCCTGTTTTAATTATCGGATGCCTGCTTGGATTATCAGATGTTCTCAACTTCGTTTTTAGTAGGCCTTCGGGTTTGATGCTTGTTTTAATTAACATATGCCTGCTTGGATTAGCAGATGTTCTCAACTTCGTGTTGAGCCGGCCTTCGGGTTCGATGCCTGTTTCAATTAACAGATGCCTGCTTGGATTAGCGGACCTTCGGGTTCGATCCCTAATTTAATTAACAGATCCCTGCTTGGATTAGCAAATGTTCTAAAATATGTGTTTAGTCGTTCATCGGGTTCGATGCATGTTTCAATTAACGGATGCCTGCTTCGATTAGATGAGGTTCTCAACTTTATGTTGAGTCGGCCTTCGGGTTCGATTCATATTTTTATTAACAGATGTTTGCTTAGGTTAGGAGATGTTCTTAACTTCATGTTGAGCCGACCTCCCGGTTTGATTCTTATTTTAATTAACGGAATCCTGTTAGGATTTGCATATGTTCTCCACTTCGTGTTGAGCCGGCCTTCGGTTTCGATGCCTGTTTTAATTAACGGATACCTGCTTGGATTAGCATATGTTCTCATATTCGTCTTGAGCCGGCTTCGATGCATGTTTTAATTAACGGATGCCTGCTTGGATTAGTAGATGTTCTCAACTTCGTGTTGAGCTGGCCATCAAGTTAGATGCCTGTATTAATTAATAGATGCCTGCTTGGATTAAGTGATGTTCCCAACATCGTGTTGAGCCGGCCTACGGGTTTGATGTCTGTTTTAATTAGCGGATGCATGCTTGATTACGCAAATGTTCTAAACTTCGTGTTGAGCCGGCCTACGGGTTCGTTTCTTAATTTAATTAACGAATGCCTGTTTAGATTATCAGATGTTCTAAACTTCACGTTGCACCAGCCTCCAGATTCGATTCTTGTTTTAATTAACAGATTCCTGCTTGGATTAGCAGATATTCTCACCTTCGTGTTGAGCAGGCCTTTGGGTTCGATGCCTGTTTTAATTAACGGATGTCTGCTTGGATTAGCAGATGTTCTAAACTTCGTGTTGAGCCGGCCTTCGAATTCGATGCTTGTTTTAATTAACGGATGCATGCTTGGATTAGCAGATGTTTTCAGCTTTATGTTGAGCCGACCTTCAGGTGCGATGCCTATTTTAATTAATGTATGCCTGCTTGGATTAGCATATGTTCTCGACTTCGTGTTGAGCCAACCTTCGGGTTCGATGCCAGTTTTAATTAATGGATGCCCGCTAAGATTAACAAATGTTCTCAACTTCGTGTTGAGCCGGCCTTGGGTTGGATGCCTCTTTTAATTAACGGATGCCTGCTTGGATTAGCGGTTGTTCCAAATGTCGTGTTAATCCGCCCTACGGGTTCGATGCCTATTTTTATTAAAGGATGCCAGCTTGGATTAGCTGATGTTATCAACTTCGTGTTGAGCCAGCCTTCGGGGTCGATGCCTATTTTTATTAACGGATGCCTACTTGGATGAGGAGATGCTCTCAACTCTGTGTTTAGTCGTTCTTCGGGTTCGATGCCTGTTTCAATTAACGGATACCTGCTTGGATTTGAAGATGTTCTGAACTTTGTATTTTGCCGGCCTTCGGGTTCGATGCCGATTTTAATTAACGGATGCCTGCTTAGATTAGGAGATGTTCTCTACTTTATGTTGAGCCGGCCTCCGGGTTCGATTCCTATTTTAATTAACGGATGCTTGCTTGGATTATCGAATGTTCTCAACTTCTTGTCGAGTCGGCGTTTGGGTTCGATGCCTATTTTGATTAAAGGATGCCTGCTTGGATTAGCAGATGTTCTCAACTTTGTGTTGAGCAGGCCTTCGGGTTTGATGCATGTTTTAATTAAAAGATGCCTGCTTGGATTAGATGATGTTCTCAACATCGTGTTGAGCCGGCCTTCAGGTGCGATGCATGTTTTAATTAACGGATGTCTGCTTGATTTAGAAGATGTTATCGACTTCGTGTCGAGCCGACCTTCGGGTTTGATGCATGTTTTAATTAATAGATGCCTGCTTGGATTAGGGGATGTTCCCAACTTCGTGTTGAGCCGGCCTACGGATCCGATGCCTGTTTTAATTAGCGGATGCATGTTTGGATTAGCAAATTTTCTCAACTTCGTGTTGAGCCGGCCTGCGGGTTCGTTTTCTAATTTAATTAACGAATTCCTGTTTATATTAGCAGATGTTCTCA
Source organism: Lathyrus sativus (assembly GCA_963859935.3). Lineage (NCBI taxonomy): Eukaryota > Viridiplantae > Streptophyta > Magnoliopsida > Fabales > Fabaceae > Lathyrus > Lathyrus sativus. Next base: position 241,401,538 of record OZ012741.1, read on the forward strand.
ACTTCATGTTGCACCGGCCTCCGGGTTCGATTCCTGTTTTAATTAACGGATGCCGACATGGATTAGCGGATGTTCTCAACTTCGTGTTGAGCGGGCCTGCGGGTTCGATGCCTGTTTTAATTAACAGATGCCTGCTTGGATTAGAAGATGTTCTCACCTTCGTGTTGAGCAAGTCTTCGGGTTTGATGCCTGTTTTAGTTAACGAATGCCTGCTTGGATTAGCAGATGATCTAAACTTCGTGTTGAGCCGGCCTTCGGATTCGATACTTGTTTTAATTAACGGATGCATGCTTGGATTAGAATATGTTCTCAGCTTTGTGTTGAGCCAAACTTGAGGTGCAATGACTGTTTTAATTAACGGATGCCTGCTTGGATTACAATATGTTCTCGACTTCGTGTTGAGCTGGCCTTCGGGTTCGATGTCAGTTTTAATTAACGGATTCCTGCATGGATTATTAGATGTTCTCAACTTCGTGTTCAACCGGCTTTCGGGTTGGATGCCTCTTTTAATTACGGGATGCCTTCCTGGATTAGCGGATGTTCCAAACGTCGTGTTGATCCACCCTACAGGTTCGATGCCTCTTTTTATTAACGGATGCCAGCTTGGATTAGCTGATGTTATCAACTTTGTGTTGAGCCAGCCTTCAGGGTCGATGCTTATTTTTATTAACGGATTCCTACTTAGATGCCTGTTTTAATTATCAGATGCATGCTTGGATTAGCAAATGTTCTCAGCTTCGTGTTAAGACGGCCTTCTAATTGGATGCCTCTTTTAATTAATGGATGCGTGCTTGGATTATCAGTTGTTCCAAACGTCGTGTTGAGCCGCCCTATGGGTTCGATGCCTGTTTTAATTAACGGATGCCAACTTGGATTAGCTGATGTTATCAACTTCGTGTTGAGCCAGCCTTCGGGGTCGATGCCTATTTTTATTAACGGATGCCGACATGGATTAGCATATGTTCGTAACTTCGTTTTGAACCGGCCTTCGGGTTTGATGCCTTTTTTAATTAATGGATGCCTGCTTGGATTAACAGATGTTCCCAACTTCTTATTGAGCCGGCCTTCGGGTTCGATGCCTGTATTAATTAATGGATTCCTGCTTGGATTATCATATGTTCTCAACTTCGTGTTGAGCCGGCCTTCGGGTTCGATGCCTGTTTAAATTAACGGATGCCTGCTTAGATTAGCAGATGTTCTCAACTTTGTTTTGAGCAAGCCTTGGGGGATCGATGCCTGTTTTAATTAACTGATGCCTGCTTGGATTGGCAGATGTTCTAAACATCATGTTGAGTCAGCCTTCGGGTTCGATGCCTGTTTTAGTTATCGGATGCATTCTTGGATTAGCAAATGTTCTCAGCTTCGTGTTAAGCCGGCCTTCTAGTTGGATGCCTCTTTTAATTTACGGATGCGTGCTTGGATTATCAGTTGTTCTAAACGTCGTGTTGAGTCGCCTTATGGGTTCGATGCCTGTTTTAATTAACGGATGCCAGCTTGGATTAGCTGATGTTATCAACTTCGTGTTGAGCCGGCCTTCGGGGTCGATGCCTATTTTTATTAACGGATGCCGACATTGATTAGCATATGTTCTCAACTTCGTTTTGAGTCGGCCTTCGGGTTTGATGCCTTTTTATTTAATGGATGCCTGCTTGGATTAGCAGATGTTCTCAACTTCTTATTGAGCCGGCCTTCGGGTTCGATACCTGTTTTAATTAATGGATTCCTGCTTGGATTAGCATATGTTCTCAACTTCGTGTTGAGCCGACTTTCGGGTTCGATGCCTGTTTAAATTAACGGATGCCTGCTTGGATTAGCAGATGTTCTCAACTTCGTGTTGGGCAGGCCTTCGGGTTCGATGCCTGTTTTAATTAACTGATGCCTGCTTGGATTGGCAGATGTTCTAAACATCGTGTTGAGTCAGCCTACGGGTTCGATGCCTATTTTAGTTATCGGATGCATGCTTGGATTAGCAAATGTTCTCAGCTTCGTGTTAAGCCGACCTTCTAGTTGGATGCCTCTTTTAATTAACGGATGCGTGCTTGGATTATCAGTTGTTCCAAATGTCGTGTTGAACTGCCTTATGGGTTCGATGCCTGTTTTAATTAACGGATGCCAGCTTGGATTATCTGATGTTATCAACTTCGTGTTGAGCCGGCCTTCGGGTTCAATGCCTATTTTTATTAACGAATGCCTACATGGATTAGCATATGTTCTCAACTTCATTTTGAGCTGGCCTTCGGGTTTGATGCCTTTTTTATTTAATGGATGCCTGCTTGGATTAGCAGATGTTCTCAACTTCTTGTTGAGTCGGCCTTCGGGTTCGATGCCTGTTTTAATTAATGGATTCCTGCTTGGATTAGCATATATTCTCAACTTCGTGTTGAGCCGGCCTTCGGGTTCGATGCCTATTTAAATTAACGGATGCCTGCTTGGATTAGCATATGTTCTCAACTTCGTGTCGAGCAGGCCTTCGGGTTCAATGCATGTTTTAATTAACTGATGCCTTCTTGGATTGGCAGATGTTCTAAACATCGTGTTGAGTCAGCCTTCGGGTTCGATGCCTGTTTAAATTAACGAATGCCAGCTTGGATTAGCAGATGTTCTCAATTTCGTGTTGAGCAGGCCTTCGGGTTCGATGCGTGTTTTAATTAACTGATGCCTGCTTGGATTGGAAGATGTTCTAAATATCGTGTTGAGTCAGCCTTCTGGTTCGATGCCTGTTTTAGTTATCGGATGCATGCTTGGATTAGCAAATGTTCTCAGCTTCGTGTTGAGCCGGCCTTCTAGTTGGATGTCTCTTTTAATTAACGGATGCGTGCTTGGATTATCAGTTGTTCCAAACATCATGTTGAGCCGCCCTATGGGTTCGATGCCTGTTTTAATTAACGGATACCAACTTCAATTAGCTGATGTTATCAACTTCGTGTTGAGCCAGCCTTCGGGGTCGATGCCTATTTTTATTAACGGATGCCGACATGGATTAGCATATGTTCTCAACTTCGTTTTGAGTCGGCCTTCGGGTTTGATGCCTTTTTTAATTAATGGATGCCTGCTTGGATTAGCAGATGTTCTCAACTTCTTGTTGAGCCGGCCTTCGAGTTCGATGCCTGTTTTAATTAATGGATTCCTGCTTGGATTAGCATATGCTCTCAACTTCGTGTTGAGCCGGCCTTCGGGTTCGATGCTTGTTTAAATTAACGGATGCCTGCTTGGATTAGCAGATGTTCTCAACTTCGTGTTGAGCAGGCCTTCGGGTTCGATGCCTGTTTTAATTAACTGATGCCTGCTTTGATTGACAGATGTTCTAAACATCGTGTTGAGTCAGCCTTCGGGTTCGATGCCTGTTTTAGTTATCGAATGCATGCTTGGATTAGCAAATGTTCTCAGCTTCGTGTTAAGTCGGCCTTCTAGTTGGATGCCTCTTTTAATTAACGGATGCGTGCTTGGATTATCAGTTGTTCTAAACGTCGTGTTGAGCCGCCTTATGGGTTCGATGCCTGTTTTAATTAACGGATGCCAGCTTGGATTAGCTGATGTTATCAACTTCGTGTTGAGCCGGCCTTCGGGGTCGATGCCTATTTTTATTAACGGATGCCGACATGGATTAGCATATGTTCTCAACTTCGTTTTGAGCCGGCCTTCGGGTTTGATGCCTTTTTTAATTAATGGATGCCTGCTTGGATTAGCAGATGTTCTCAACTTCTTGTTTAGCCGGCCTTCGGGTTCGATCCCTGTTTTAATTAATGGATTCCTGCTTGTATTATCATCTGTTCTCAACTTCGTGTTGAGCCGGCCTTCGGGTCCGATGCCTGTTTAAATTAACGGATGCCTGCTTGGATTAGCAGATGTTCTCAACTTCGTGTTGAGCAGCCTTCGGGTTCAATGCCTGTTTTAATTAACTGATGCCTGCTTGGATTGGCAGATGTTCTAAACATCGTGTTGAATCAGCCTTCAGGTTTGATGCCTGTTTTAATTAACTGATGCCTGCTTGGATTGGCAGATGTTCTAAACATCGTGTTGAGTCAGCGTTCGGGTTCGATGCCTGTTTTAGTTATTGGATGCATGCTTGGATTAGCAAATGTTCTCAGCTTCGTATTAAGCCGGCCTTCTAGTTGGATGCCTCTTTTAATTAACGGATGCGTGCTTGGATTATCAGTTGTTCTAAACGTCGTGTTGAGCCGCCTTATGGGTTCGATGCCTGTTTTAATTAACGGATGCCAGCTTGGATTAACTGATGTTATCAACTTCGTGTTGAGCCGGCCTTCGGGGTCGATGCCTATTTTTATTAACGGATGCTGACATGGATTAGCATATGTTCTCAACTTCGTTTTGAGTCGGCCTTCAGGTTTGATGCCTTTTTTATTTAATGGATGCCTGCTTGGATTAGCAGATGTTCTCAACTTCTTCTTGAGCCGGCCTTCGGGTTTGATGCCTGTTTTAATTAATGGATTCCTGCTTGGATTAGCATATGTTCTCAACTTCGTGTTGAGCCGGCCTTCGGGTTCGATGCCTGTTTAAATTAACAGATGCCTGCTTGGATTAGCAGATGTTCTCAACTTCGTGTTGAGCAGGCCTTCGGGTTCGATGCCTGTTTTAATTAACTGATGCCTGCTTGGATTGGCAGATGTTCTAAACATCGTGTTGAGTCAGCCTTCGAGTTCGATGCCTGTTTTAGTTATCGGATGCATGCTTGGATTAGCAAATGTTCTCAGCTTCGTGTTATGCTGGCCTTCTAGTTGGATGCCTCTTTTAATTAACAAATGTGTGCTTGGATTATCAGTTGTTCCAAACATCGTGTTGAGCCTCCCTATGGGTTCGATGCTTGTTTTAATTAACGGATGCCAGCTTGGATTAGCTGATGTTATCAACTTCGTGTTGAGACGGCCTTCGGGTTCGATGCCTATTTTTATTAACGGATTCCTACTTAGATTAGCAGAGGCTCTCAACTTTGTGTTTAGTTATTCTTTGGGTTCGATGCCTGTTTCAACTAACGGATACCTTCTTGGATTAGAAGATGTTCTCAACTTCTTATTGAGGCGGCCTTCGGGTTCGATGCCGATTTTAATTAACGGATGCCCGCTTTGATTAGGATATGTTCTCAACTTTGTGTTGAGTCGGCCTTTAGGTTCGATGCAAATTTTTATTAACGGATGCCTACTTGGATTAGTAGATGCTCGCAACTTTGTGTTGAGTCGTTCTTCGGGTTCGATGTCTGTTTCAATTAACGGATACTTGCTTGAATTAGAAGATGTTTTCAAGTTTGTATTGAGCCGGTCTTCAGGTTTGTTGCCTGTTTTAATTAATAGATGCCTGCTTGGATTAGGGGATGTTCCCAACTTCGCGTTGAGCCGGCCTATGGTTTTGAGGCCTATTTTAATTAGCGGATGCATGCTTGGATTAACAAATGTTCTCAACTTTGTGTTGAGCCGGAGTTCGGGTTTGATGCCTGTTTTAATTAACGGATGACTTCTTGGATTAACATATGTTCTCAACTTCATGTTGAGCCGGCCTTCGGGTTCGATGCTTGTTTTAATTAACGGATTCCTGTTTGGATTAGCAGATGTTCTCAACTTCGTGCTGAACAGGCCTTCTGGTTCGATGCCTGTTTTAATTAACAAATGCCTGCTTGGATTATCAGATGTTCTAAACTTCGTGTTGGGTCGGCCTTCGAGTTTGATGCCTGTTTTAATTAACGGATGCCTGACTCGATTAGAATATGTTCTCAACTTCGTGTTGAGCCGGCCTTCGGGTTTGATGCCTATTTAAATTAACGGATGCCTGCTTGGATTAGAAGATGTTCTCAACTTCCTGTTAAGTCGGCTTTCGGGTTCGATGCCTGTTTTAATTAGCGGATGCGTCGTTGGATTAGCAAATTTTCTCAACTTCTTGTTTTAATAAACAAATGCCTGCTTGGATTAGCAGATGCTCTCACCTTTGTATTGAGTCCTTCTTCGGGTTCGATGCCTGTTTCAATTAACGGATACCTGCTTGGATTAGAAATTGTTCTCAACTTTCTATTGAGCCGTCCTCCGGGTTCGATTCCTATTTTAATTAACGGATTCCTGCTTGGATTAGAGAATGTTCTCAACTTCGTGTTGAGCCGGCCTTCGGGTTCTATCCCTGTGTTAATTAACAGACGCCTGTTGGATTAGCAAATGTTCTCAAATCCCTGTTAACCCTGACTTCGGGTTTAATGCCTTTTTTAAATAATGGATACCTGCTTGGATTACTAGATGTTCTCAACTTCGTGTTTAGCCGGCCTTCGGGTTCGATGCCTGTTTTAATTAATGGATGCCTGCCTCGATTAGAATATGTTCTCAACTTTGTGTTAAGACGGCCTTCAGGTTTGATGCCTGTTTAAATTAACGGATGCCTGCTTGGATTAGCAGATGTTCTCAGCATCGTGTTAAGTCGGCCTTCGGGTTGGATGCCTCTTTTAAGTAACAGATGCCTGCTTGGATTAGTAGTTGTTCCAAACGTCGTGTTGAGCCGCCCTATGGGTTCAATGCCTGTTTTAATTAACGGATGCCAGCTTGGATTAGCTGATGTTATCAACTTCGTGTTGAGCCGGCCTTCGGGTTCGATGTCTATTTTTATTAACGGATTCCTACTTGGATTAGCAGATGCTCTCAACTTCGTGTTGAGCAGGCCTTCGGGTTCGATGCCTGCTTGGATTAGCAGATGTTCTCAGCTTCGTGTTGAGCAGGCCTTCGGGTTCGATTCCTGTTTTAATTAACTGATGCCTGCTTTGATTGGCAGATGTTCTAAACATCGTGTTGAGTCAGCCTTTGGGTTCGATGCCTATTTTAGTTATCGGATGCATGCTTGGATTAGCAAATGTTCTCAGCTTCGTGTTAAGCCGGCCTTCTAGTTGGATGCCTCTTTTAATTAACGGATGCGTGCTTGGATTATCAGTTGTTCCAAACGTCGTGTTGAGCCGCCCTATGCGTTCGATGCCTGTTTTAATTAACGGATGCCAGCTTGGATTAGCTGATGTTATCAACTTCGTGTTGAGCCGGCCTTCGGGTTCGATGTCTATTTTTATTAACGGATTCCTACTTAGATTAGCAGAGGCTCTCAACTTTGTGTTGAGTCGTTCTTTGGGTTCGATGCCTGTTTCAACTAACGGATACCTTCTTGGATTAGAAGATGTTCTCAACTTCTTATTGAGTCGGCCTTCAGGTTCGATGCCGATTTTAATTAACGGATGCCCGCTTTGATTAGGAGATGTTCTCAACTTTGTGTTGAGTCGGCCTTTAGGTTCGATGTCAATTTTTATTAACGGATGCCTACTTGGATTAGTAGATGCTCGCAACTTTGTGTTGAGTCGTTCTTCGGGTTCGATGTCTGTTTTGATTAACGGATACTTGCTTGAGTTAAAAGATGTTCTCAACTTTGTATTGAGCCGGCCTTCAGGTTCGATGCCTGTTTTAATTAATAGATGCCTTCTTGGATTAGGGGATGTTCCCAACTTCGCGTTGAGTCGGCCTATGGTTTTGAGGCCTATTTTAATTAGCGGATGCATGCTTGGATTAACAAATGTTCTCAACTTTGTGTTGAGCCGGCGTTCGGGTTTGATGCCTGTTTTAATTAACGGATGACTTCTTGGATTAGCATATGTTCTCAACTTCATGTTGAGCCGGCCTTCGGGTTCAATGCTTGTTTTAATTAACGGATTCCTGCTTGGATTAGCAGATGTTCTCAACTTCGTGTTGAGCAGGCCTTCTGGTTCGATGCCTGTTTTAATTAACAGATGCCTGCTTGGATTATCAGATGTTCTAAACTTCGTGTTGGGTCGGCCTTCGAGTTTGATGCCTGTTTTAATTAACGGATACCTGCCTCGATTAGAATATGTTCTCAACTTCGTGTTGAGCCGGCCTTCGGGTTTGATGCCTGTTTAAATTAACGGATGCCTGCTTGGATTAGCAGATGTTCTCAACTTCCTGTTAAGTCGGTTTTCGGGTTCGATGCCTGTTTTAATTAGCGGATGCGTCGTTGGATTAGCAAATTTTCTCAACTTCTTGTTGAGTCGGCCTTCGGGTTTGATGCTTGTTTTAATTAACAGATGCCTTCTTAGATTAGCAGATGTTCTCAACTTCATGTTGCGCCAGCCTTCGGGTTCGATTCCTGTTTTAATTAACGGATGCCGGGATGGATTATTGGATGTTCTCAGCTTCGTGTTGAGCCGGCCTTCGGGCTCGATGCCTGCTTGGATTAGCAGATCTTCTGAACATCGTGTTGAGCAGGCCTTCGGGCTTCGATGCTTGTTTTAATTAACAAATGCCTGCTTGGATTAGCAGATGCTCTCACCTTTGTATTGAGTCCTTCTTCGGGTTCGATGCCTGTTTCAATTAACGGATACCTGCTTGGATTAGAAATTGTTCTCAACTTTCTATTAAGCCATCCTCCGGGTTCAATACCTATTTTAATTAACGGATTCCTGCTTGGATTAGAGAATGTTCTCAACTTCGTGTTGAGCCGGCCTTCGGGTTCTATCCCTGTGTTAATTAACAGACGCCTGTTGGATTAGCAAATGTTCTCAAATCCCTGTTAACCCTGAGTTCGGGTTTAATGCCTTTTTTAAATAATGGATACCTGCTTGGATTACTAGATGTTCTCAACTTCGTGTTTAGCCGGCCTTCGGGTTCGATGCCTGTTTTAATTAATGGATGCCTGCCTCGATTAGAATATGTTCTCAACTTTGTGTTAAGACGGCCTTCAGGTTTGATGCCTGTTTAAATTAACGGATGCCTGCTTGGATTAGCAGATGTTCTCAGCATCGTGTTAAGTCGGCCTTCGGGTTGGATGCCTCTTTTAAGTAACAGATGCCTGCTTGGATTAGTAGTTGTTCCAAACGTCGTGTTGAGCCGCCCTATGGGTTCAATGCCTGTTTTAATTAACGGATGCCAGCTTGGATTAGCTGATGTTATCAACTTCGTGTTGAGCCGGCCTTCGGGTTCGATGTCTATTTTTATTAACGGATTCCTACTTGGATTAGCAGATGCTCTCAACTTCGTGTTGAGCAGGCCTTCGGGTTCGATGCCTGCTTGGATTAGCAGATGTTCTCAGCTTCGTGTTGAGCAGGCCTTCGGGTTCGATGCCTGTTTTAATTAACTGATGCCTGCTTTGATTGGCAGATGTTCTAAACATCGTGTTGAGTCAGCCTTTGGGTTCGATGCCTATTTTAGTTATCGGATGCATGCTTGGATTAGCAAATGTTCTCAGCTTCGTGTTAAGCCGGCCTTCTAGTTGGATGCCTCTTTTAATTAACGGATGCGTGCTTGGATTATCAGTTGTTCCAAACGTCGTGTTGAGCCGCCCTATGCGTTCGATGCCTGTTTTAATTAACGGATGCCAGCTTGGATTAGCTGATGTTATCAACTTCGTGTTGAGCCGGCCTTCGGGTTCGATGTCTATTTTTATTAACGCATTCCTACTTAGATTAGCAGAGGCTCTCAACTTTGTGTTGAGTCGTTCTTTGGGTTCGATGCCTGTTTCAACTAACGGATACCTTCTTGGATTAGAAGATGTTCTCAACTTCTTATTGAGTCGGCCTTCAGGTTCGATGCCGATTTTAATTAACGGATGCCCGCTTTGATTAGGAGATGTTCTCAACTTTGTGTTGAGTCGGCCTTTAGGTTCGATGTCAATTTTTATTAACGGATGCCTACTTGGATTAGTAGATGCTCGCAACTTTGTGTTGAGTCGTTCTTCGGGTTCGATGTCTGTTTTGATTAACGGATACTTGCTTGAGTTAAAAGATGTTCTCAACTTTGTATTGAGCCGGCCTTCAGGTTCGATGCCTGTTTTAATTAATAGATGCCTTCTTGGATTAGGGGATGTTCCCAACTTCGCGTTGAGTCGGCCTATGGTTTTGAGGCCTATTTTAATTAGCGGATGCATGCTTGGATTAACAAATGTTCTCAACTTTGTGTTGAGCCGGCGTTCGGGTTTGATGCCTGTTTTAATTAACGGATGACTTCTTGGATTAGCATATGTTCTCAACTTAATGTTGAGCCGGCCTTCGGGTTCAATGCTTGTTTTAATTAACGGATTCCTGCTTGGATTAGCAGATGTTCTCAACTTCGTGTTGAGCAGGCCTTCTGGTTCGATGCCTGTTTTAATTAACAGATGCCTGCTTGGATTATCAGATGTTCTAAACTTCGTGTTGGGTCGGCCTTCGAGTTTGATGCCTGTTTTAATTAACGGATACCTGCCTCGATTAGAATATGTTCTCAACTTCGTGTTGAGCCGGCCTTCGGGTTTGATGCCTGTTTAAATTAACGGATGCCTGCTTGGATTAGCAGATGTTCTCAACTTCCTGTTAAGTCGGTTTTCGGGTTCGATGCCTGTTTTAATTAGCGGATGCGTCGTTGGATTAGCAAATTTTCTCAACTTCTTGTTGAGTCGGCCTTCGGGTTTGATGCTTGTTTTAATTAACAGATGCCTTCTTAGATTAGCAGATGTTCTCAACTTCATGTTGCGCCAGCCTTCGGGTTCGATTCCTGTTTTAATTAACGGATGCCGGGATGGATTATTGGATGTTCTCAGCTTCGTGTTGAGCCGGCCTTCGGGCTCGATGCCTGCTTGGATTAGCAGATCTTCTGAACATCGTGTTGAGCAGGCCTTCGGGCTTCGATGCTTGTTTTAATTAACAAATGCCTGCTTGGATTAGCAGATGCTCTCACCTTTGTATTGAGTCCTTCTTCGGGTTCGATGCCTGTTTCAATTAACGGATACCTGCTTGGATTAGAAATTGTTCTCAACTTTCTATTAAGCCATCCTCCGGGTTCAATACCTATTTTAATTAACGGATTCCTGCTTGGATTAGAGAATGTTCTCAACTTCGTGTTGAGCCGGCCTTCGGGTTCTATCCCTGTGTTAATTAACAGACGCCTGTTGGATTAGCAAATGTTCTCAAATCCCTGTTAACCCTGAGTTCGGGTTTAATGCCTTTTTTAAATAATGGATACCTGCTTGGATTACTAGATGTTCTCAACTTCGTGTTTAGCCGGCCTTCGGGTTCGATGCCTGTTTTAATTAATGGATGCCTGCCTCGATTAGAATATGTTCTCAACTTTGTGTTAAGACGGCCTTCAGGTTTGATGCCTGTTTAAATTAACGGATGCCTACTTGGATTAGCAGATGTTCTTAGCATCGTGTTAAGTCGGCCTTCGGGTTGGATGCCTCTTTTAAGTAACAGATGCCTGCTTGGATTAGTAGTTGTTCCAAACGTCGTGTTGAGCCGCCCTATGGGTTCAATGCCTGTTTTAATTAACGGATGCCAGCTTGGATTAGCTGATGTTATCAACTTCGTGTTGAGCCGGCCTTCGGGTTCGATGTCTATTTTTATTAACGGATTCCTACTTGGATTAGCAGATGCTCTCAACTTCGTGTTGAGCAGGCCTTCGGGTTCGATGCCTGCTTGGATTAGCAGATGTTCTCAGCTTCGTGTTGAGCAGGCCTTCGGTTTCGATGCCTGTTTTAATTAACTGATGTCTGCTTTGATTGGCAGATGTTCTAAACATCGTGTTGAGTCAGCCTTTGGGTTCGATGCCTATTTTAGTTATCGGATGCATGCTTGGATTAGCAAATGTTCTCAGCTTTCTGTTAAGCCGGCCTTCTAGTTGGATGCCTCTTTTAATTAACGGATGCGTGCTTGGATTATCAGTTGTTCCAAATGTCGTGTTGAGCCACCCTATGCGTTCGATGCCTGTTTTAATTAACGGATTCCAGCTTTGATTAGCTGATGTTATCAACTTCGTGTTGAGCCGGCCTTCGGGTTCGATGTCTATTTTTATTAACGGATTCCTACTTAGATTAGCAGAGGCTCTCAACTTTGTGTTGAGTCGTTCTTTGGGTTCGATGCCTGTTTCAACTAACGGATACCTTCTTGGATTAGAAGATGTTCTCAACTTCTTATTGAGTCGGCCTTCAGGTTCGATGTCGATTTTAATTAACGGATGCCTGCTTAGATTAGGAGATGTTCTCAACTTTGTGTTGAGTCGGCCTTTAGGTTCGATGCCAATTTTTATTAACGGATGCCTACTTGGATTAGTAGATGCTCGCAACTTTGTGTTGAGTCGTTCTTTGGGTTCGATGTCTGTTTCGATTAACGGATACTTGCTTGAGTTAAAAGATGTTCTCAACTTTGTATTGAGCCGGCCTTCAGGTTCGATGCCTGTTTTAATTAATAGATGCCTTCTTGGATTAGGGGATGTTCCCAACTTCGCGTTGAGTCGGCCTATGGTTTTGAGGCCTATTTTAATTAGCGGATGCATGCTTAGATTAACAAATGTTCTCAACTTTGTGTTGAGCCGGCGTTCGGGTTTGATGCCTGTTTTAATTAACGGATGACTTCTTGGATTAGCATATGTTCTCAACTTCATGTTGAGCCGGCCTTCGGGTTCAATGCTTGTTTTAATTAACGGATTCCTGCTTGGATTAGCAGATGTTCTCAACTTCGTGTTAAGCAGGCCTTCTGGTTCGATGCCTGTTTTAATTAACAGATGCCTGCTTGGATTCTCAGATGTTCTAAACTTCGTGTTGGGTCGGCCTTCGAGTTTGATGCCTGTTTTAATTAACGGATACCTGCCTCGATTAGAATATGTTCTCAACTTCGTGTTGAGTCGGCCTTCGGGTTTGATGCCTATTTAAATTAACGGATGCATGCTTGGATTAGTAGATGTTCTCAACTTCCTGTTAAGTCGGCCTTCGGGTTCGATGCTTGTTTTAATTAATAGATGCCTGCTTGGATTAGGGGATGTTCACAACTTCTTGTTGCGCCAGCTTATGGTTTCGATGCCTGTTTTAATTAGCGGATGCGTCGTTGGATTAGCAAATATTCTCAACTTCGTGTTGAGCCGGCCTTCGGGTTTGATGCTTGTTTTAATTAACAGATGCCTGCTTAGATTAACAGATGTTCTCAACTTCATGTTGCGCCGGCCTTCGGGTTCGATTCCTGTTTTAATTAACGAATGCCGGGATGGATTATCGGATGTTCTCAACTTCGTGTTGAGCCGACCTTCGGGCTCGATGCCTGTTTTAATTAACAGATGCCTGCTTGGATTAGCAGATCTTCTGAACATCGTGTTGAGCAGGCCTTCGGGCTTCGATGCTTGTTTTAATTAACAAATGCCTGCTTGGATTAGCAGATGCTCTCACCTTTATATTGAGTCCTTCTTCGGGTTAGATGCCTGTTTCAATTAACGGATACCTGCTTGGATTAGAAGATGTTTCTCAACTTTCTATTGAGCCGGCCTCCGGGTTCGATTCCTATTTTAATTAACGGATGCCTGCTTGGATTAGAGAATGTTCTCAACTTCGTGTTGAGCCGGCCTTCGGGTTCTATCCTTGTGTTAATTAACAGACGCCTGTTGGATTAGCATATGTTCTCAAATCCCTGTTAACCCTGAGTTCGGGTTTAATGCCTTTTTTAAATAATGGATACCTGCTTGGATTACTAGATGTTCTCAACTTCGTGTTTAGCCGGCCTTCGGGTTCGATGCCTGTTTTAATTAATGGATGCCTGCCTCGATTAGAATATGTTCTCAACTTTGTGTTAAGACGGCCTTCGGGTTTGATGCCTGTTTAAATTAACGGATGCCTGCTTGGATTAGCAGATGTTCTCAGCATCGTGTTAAGTCGGCCTTCGGGTTGGATGCCTCTTTTAAGTAACAGATGCCTGCTTGGATTAGTAGTTGTTCCAAATGTCGTGTTGAGCCGCCCTATGGGTTCAATGCCTGTTTTAATTAACGGATGTCAGCTTGGATTAGCTGATGTTATCAACTTCGTGTTGAGCCGGCCTTCGGGTTCGATGTCTATTTTTATTAACGGATTCCTACTTGGATTAGCAGATGCTCTGAACTTCGTGTTGAGCAAGCCTTCGGGTTCGATGCCTGCTTAGATTAGCAGATGTTCTCAACTTCGTGTTGAGCACGCCTTCGGGTTCGATGCCTGTTTTAATTAACTGATGTCTGCTTTGATTGGCAGATGTTCTAAACATCGTGTTGAGTCAGCCTTTGGGTTCGATGCCTATTTTAGTTATCGGATGCATGCTTGGATTAGCAAATGTTCTCAGCTTCGTGTTAAGTCGGCCTTCTAGTTGGATGCCTCTTTTAATTAACGGATGCGTGCTTGGATTATCAGTTGTTCCAAACGTCGTGTTGAGCCGCCCTATGCGTTCGATGCCTGTTTTAATTAACGGATGCCAGCTTGGATTAGCTGATGTTATCAACTTCGTGTTGAGCCGGCCTTCGGGTTCGATGTCTATTTTTATTAACGGATTCCTACTTAGATTAGCAGAGGCTCTCAACTTTGTGTTGAGTCGTTCTTTGGGTTCGATGCTTGTTTCAACTAACGGATACCTTCTTGGATTAGAAGATGTTCTCAACTTCTTATTGAGTCGGCCTTCGGGTTCGATGCCGATTTTAATTAACGGATGCCTGCTTAGATTAGGAGATGTTCTCAACTTTGTGTTGAGTCGGCCTTTAGGTTCGATGCCAATTTTTATTAACGGATGCCTACTTGGATTAGTAGATGCTCGCAACTTTGTGTTGAGTCGTTCTTCGGGTTCGATGTCTGTTTCGATTAACGGATACTTGCTTGAATTAAAAGATGTTCTCAACTTTGTATTGAGCCGGCCTTCAGGTTCGATGCCTGTTTTAATTAATAGATGCCTTCTTGGATTAGGGGATGTTCCCAACTTCGCGTTGAGCCGGCCTATGGTTTTGAGGCCTATTTTAATTAGCGGATGCATGCTTGGATTAACAAATGTTCTCAACTTTGTGTTGAGCCGGCGTTCGGGTTTGATGCCTGTTTTAATTAAAGGATGACTTCTTGGATTAGCATATGTTCTTAACTTCATGTTGAGCCGGCCTTCGGGTTCAATGCTTGTTTTAATTAACGGATTCCTGCTTGGATTAGCAGATGTTCTCAACTTCGTGTTGAGCAGGCCTTCTGGTTCGATGCCTGTTTTAATTTACAGATGCCTGCTTGGATTATCAGATGTTCTAAACTTCGTGTTGGGTCGGCCTTCGAGTTTGATGCCTGTTTTAATTAACGGATGCCTGCCTCGATTAGAATATGTTCTCAACTTCGTGTTGAGTCGGCCTTCGGGTTTGATGCCTATTTAAATTAACGGATGCATGCTTGGATTAGCAGATGTTCTCAACTTCCTGTTAAGTCGGCCTTCGGGTTCGATGCTTGTTTTAATTAATAGATGCCTGCTTGGATTAGGGGATGTTCACAACTTCTTGTTGCGCCAGCTTATGGTTTCGATGCCTGTTTTAATTAGCGGATGCGTCGTTGGATTAGCAAATATTCTCAACTTCGTGTTGAGCCGGCCTTCGGGTTTGATGCTTGTTTTAATTAACAGATGCCTGCTTAGATTAACAGATGTTCTCAACTTCATGTTGCGCCGGCCTTCGGGTTCGATTCCTGTTTTAATTAACGAATGCCGGGATGGATTATCGGATGTTCTCATCTTCGTGTTGAGCCGACCTTCGGGCTCGATGCCTGTTTTAATTAACAGATGCCTGCTTGGATTATCAGATCTTCTGAACATCATGTTGAGCAGGTCTTCGGGCTTCGATGCTTGTTTTAATTAACAAATGCCTGCTTGGATTAGCAGATGCTCTCACCTTTATATTGAGTCCTTCTTCGGGTTAGATGCCTGTTTCAATTAACGGATACCTGCTTGGATTAGAATATGTTTCTCAACTTTCTATTGAGCCGGCCTCCGGGTTCGATTCCTATTTTAATTAACGGATGCCTGCTTGGATTAGAGAATGTTCTCAACTTCGTGTTGAGCCGGCCTTCGGGTTCTATCCCTGTGTTAATTAACAGACGCCTGTTGGATTAGCATATGTTCTCAAATCCTTGTTAACCCTGCCTTCGGGTTTGATGCCTTTTTTAAATAATGGATACCTGCTTGGATTAGTAGATGTTCTCAACTTCGTGTTTAGCCGGCCTTCGGGTTCGATGCCTGTTTTAATTAACGGATGCCTGCCTCGATTAGAATATGTTCTCAACTTCGTGTTAAGACGGCCTTCGGGTTCGATGCCTGTTTAAATTAACGGATGTCTGCTTGGATTAGCAGATATTCTCAGCATCATGTTAAGTCGGCCTTCGGGTTGGATGCCTCTTTTAAGTAACGGATGCCTGCTTGGATTAGCAGTTGTTCCAAACGTCGTGTTGAGCCGCCCTATGGGTTCGATGGCTGTTTTAATTAACGGATGCCAGCTTGGATTAGCTGATGTTATCAACTTCGTGTTGAGCCGGCCTTCGGGTTCGATGTCTATTTTTATTAACGGATTCCTACTTAGATTAGCAGAGGCTCTCAACTTTGTGTTGAGTCGTTCTTTGGGTTCGATGCCTGTTTCAACTAACGGATACCTTCTTGGATTATAAGATGTTCTCAACTTCTTATTAAGCCGCTCTTCGGGTTCGATGCCGATTTTAATTAACGGATGCCTGCTTAGATTAGGAGATGTTCTCAACTTTGTGTTGAGTCGGCCTTTAGGTTTGATGCCAATTTTTATTAACGGAGGCCTACTTGGATTAGTAGATGCTCGCAACTTTGTGTTGAGTCGTTCTTCGGGTTCGATGTCTGTTTCAATTAACGGATACTTGCTTGAATTAAAAGATGTTCTCAACTTTGTATTGAGCCGGCCTTCAGGTTCGATGCCTGTTTTAATTAATAGATGCCTTCTTGGATTAGGGGATGTTCCTAACTTCGCGTTGAGCCGGCCTATGGTTTTGAGGCCTATTTTAATTAGCGGATGCATGCTTGGATTAACAAATGTTCTCAACTTTGTGTTGAGCCGGCGTTCGGGTTTGATGCCTGTTTTAATTAACGGATGACTTCTTGGATTAGCATATGTTCTCAACTTCATGTTGAGCCGGCCTTCGGGTTCAATGCTTGTTTTAATTAACGGATTCCTGCTTGGATTAGCAGATGTTCTCAACTTCGTGTTGAGCAGGCCTTCTGGTTCGATGCCTGTTTTAATTAACAGATGCCTGCTTGGATTATCAGATGTTCTAAACTTCGTGTTGGGTCGGCCTTCGAGTTTGATGCCTGTTTTAATTAACGGATGCCTGCCTCGATTAGAATATGTTCTAAACTTCGTGTTGAGTCGGCCTTCGGGTTTGATGCCTATTTAAATTAACGGATGCATGCTTGGATTAGTAGATGTTCTCAACTTCCTGTTAAGTCGGCCTTCGGGTTCGATGCTTGTTTTAATTAATAGATGCCTGCTTGGATTAGGGGATGTTCCCAACTTCTTGTTGCGCCAGCTTATGGTTTCGATGCCTGTTTTAATTAGCGGATGCGTCGTTGGAATAGCAAATATTCTCAACTTCGTGTTGAGCCGGCCTTCGAGTTTGATGCTTGTTTTAATTAACAGATGCTTGCTTAGATTAGCAGATGTTTTCAACTTCATGTTGCGCTGGTCTTCGGGTTCGAGTCCTGTTTTAATTAACGGATGCCGGGATGGATTATCGGATGTTCTCAACTTCGTGTTGAGCCGACCTTCGGGCTCGATGCCTGTTTTAATTAACAGATGCCTGCTTGGATTAGCAGATCTTCTGAACATCGTGTTGAGCAGGCCTTCGGGCTTCGATGCTTGTTTTAATTAACAAATGTCTGCTTGGATTACCAGATGCTCTCACCTTTATATTGAGTCCTTCTTCGGGTTCGATGCCTGTTTCAATTAACGGATACCTGCTTGGATTAGAAGATGTTCTCAACTTTCTATTGAGTCGGCCTCCGGGTTCGATTCCTATTTTAATTAATGGATGCCTGCTTGGATTAGAGAATGTTCTCAACTTCGTGTTGAGTCGTCCTTCGGGTTCTATCCCTGTGTTAATTAACAGACGCCTGTTGGATTAGCATATGTTCTCAAATCCGTGTTAACCCTGCCTTCGGGTTTGATGCCTTTTTTAAATAATGGATACCTGCTTGGATTAGTAGATGTTCTCAACTTCGTGTTTAGCCGGCCTTCGGGTTCGATGCCTATTTTAATTAATGGATGCCTGCCTCGATTAGAATATGTTCTCAACTTCGTGTTAAGACGGCCTTCGGGTTCGATGCCTGTTTAAATTAACGGATGTCTGCTTGGATTAGCAGATATTCTCAGCATCATGTTAAGTCGGCCTTCGGGTTGGATTCCTCTTTTAAGTAACGGATGTCTGCTTGGATTAGCAGTTGTTCCAAACGTCGTGTTGAGCCGCCCTATGGGTTCGATGGCTGTTTTAATTAACGGATGCCAGCTTGGATTAGCTGATGTTATCAACTTTGTGTTGAGCCGGCCTTCGGGTTCGATGTCTATTTTTATTAACGGATTCCTACTTAGATTAGCAGAGGCTCTCAACTTTGTGTTGAGTCGTTCTTTGGGTTCGATGCCTGTTTCAACTAACGGATACCTTCTTGGATTATAAGATGTTCTCAACTTCTTATTAAGCCGCCCTTCGGGTTCGATGCCGATTTTAATTAACATATGCCTGCTTAGATTAGGAGATGTTCTCAACTTTGTGTTGAGTTGGCCTTTAGGTTCGATGCCAATTTTTATTAACGGATGCCTACTTGGATTAGTAGATGCTCGCAACTTTGTGTTGATTCATTCTTCGGGTTCGATGTCTGTTTCAATTAACGGATACTTGCTTGAATTAAAAGATGTTCTCAACTTTGTATTGAGCCGGCCTTCAGGTTCGATGCCTGTTTTAATTAATAGATGCCTTCTTGGATTAGGGGATGTTCCCAACTTCGCGTTGAGCCGGCCTATGGTTTTGAGGCCTATTTTAATTAGCGGATGCATGTTTGGATTAACAAATGTTCTCAACTTTGTGTTGAGCCGGCGTTCGGGTTTGATGCCTGTTTTAATTAACGGATGACTTCTTGGATTAGCATATGTTCTCAACTTCATGTTGAGCCGGCCTTCGGGTTCAATGCTTGTTTTAATTAACGGATTCCTGCTTGGATTAGAAGATGTTCTCAACTTCGTGTTAAGCATGCCTTCTGGTTCGATGCCTGTTTTAATTAACAGATGCCTGCTTGGATTATAAGATGTTCTAAACTTCGTGTTGGGTCGGCCTTCGAGTTTGATGCCTGTTTTAATTAACGGATGCCTGCCTCGATTAGAATATGTTCTAAACTTCGTGTTGAGTCGGCCTTCGGGTTTGATGCCTATTTAAATTAACGGATGCATGCTTGGATTAGTAGATGTTCTCAACTTCCTGTTAAGTCGGCCTTCGGGTTCGATGCTTGTTTTAATTAATAGATGCCTGCTTGGATTAGGGGATGTTCCCAACTTCTTGTTGCGC
Source organism: Lathyrus sativus (assembly GCA_963859935.3). Lineage (NCBI taxonomy): Eukaryota > Viridiplantae > Streptophyta > Magnoliopsida > Fabales > Fabaceae > Lathyrus > Lathyrus sativus. Next base: position 241,420,858 of record OZ012741.1, read on the forward strand.
CAGCTTATGGTTTCGATGCCTGTTTTAATTAGCGGATGCGTCGTTGGATTAGCAAATATTCTCAACTTCGTGTTGAGCCGGCCTTCGGGTTTGATGCTTGTTTTAATTAACAGATGCCTGCTTAGATTAGCAGATCTTCTCAACTTCATGTTGCGCTGGCCATCGGGTTCGATTCCTGTTTTAATTAACGGATGCCGGGATGGATTATCGGATGTTCTCAACTTCGTGTTGAGCCGACCTTCAGGCTCGATGCCTGTTTTAATTAACAGATGCCTGCTTGGATTAGAAGATCTTCTGAACATCGTGTTGAGCAGGCCTTCGGGCTTTGATGCTTGTTTTAATTAATAAATGCCTGCTTGGATTAGCAGATGCTCTCACCTTTATACTGAGTCCTTCTTCGGGTTCGATGCCTGTTTCAATTAACGGATACCTGCTTGGATTAGAAGATGTTCTCAACTTTCTATTGAGTCGGCCTCCGGGTTCGATTCCTATTTTAATTAACGGATGCCTGCTTGGATTATAGAATGTTCTCAACTTCGTGTTGAGCCGGCCTTCGGGTTCTATCCCTGTGTTAATTAACAAACGCCTGTTGAATTAGCATATGTTCTCAAATCCGTGTTAACCCTGCCTTCGGGTTTGATGCCTTTTTTAAATAATGGATACCTGCTTGGATTAGTAGATGTTCTCAACTTCGTGGTTAGCCGACCTTCGGGTTCGATGCCTGTTTTAATTAACGGATGCCTGCCTCGATTAGAATATGTTCTCAACTTCGTGTTAAGACGGCCTTCGGGTTCGATGCCTGTTTAAATTAACGGATGTCTGCTTGGATTAGCAGATATTCTCAGCATCATGTTAAGTCGGCCTTCGGGTTGGATGCCTCGTTTAAGTAACGGATGCCTGCTTGGATTAGCAGTTGTTCCAAACGTCGTGTTGAGCCGCCCTATGGGTTCGATGCCTGTTTTAATTAACGGATGCCAGCTTGGATTAGCTGATGTTATCAACTTCGTGTTGAGCCGGCCTTCGGGTTCGATGTCTATTTTTATTAACGGATTCCTACTTAGATTAGCAGAGGCTCTCAACTTTGTGTTGAGTCGTTCTTTGGGTTTGATGCCTGTTTCAACTAACGGATACCTTCTTGGATTATAAGATGTTCTCAACTTCTTATTAAGCCGCACTTCGGGTTTGATGCCGATTTTAATTAACGGATGCCTGCTTAGATTAGGAGATGTTCTCAACTTTGTGTTGAGTCGGCCTTTAGGTTCGATGCCAATTTTTATTAACGGATGCCTACTTGGATTAGTAGATGCTCGCAACTTTGTGTTGAGTCGTTCTTCGGGTTCGATGTCTATTTCAATTAACGGATACTTGCTTGAATAAAAAGATGTTCTCAACTTTGTATTGAGCCGGCCTTCAGGTTCGATGCCTGTTTTAATTAATAGATGCCTTCTTGGATTAGGGGATGTTCCCAACTTCGCGTTGAGCCGGCCTATGGTTTTGAGGCCTATTTTAATTAGCGGATGCATGCTTGGATTAACAAATGTTCTCAACTTTGTGTTGAGCCGGCGTTCGGGTTTGATGCCTGTTTTAATTAACGAATGACTTCTTGGATTAGCATATGTTCTCAACTTCATGTTGAGCCGGCCTTCGGGTTCAATTCTTGTTTTAATTAACGGATTCCTGCTTGGATTAGCATATGTTCTAAACTTCGTGTTGAGCAGGCCTTCTGGTACGATGCCTGTTTTAATTAACAAATGCCTGTTTGGATTATCAGATGTTCTAAACTTCGTGTTGGGTCGGCCTTCGAGTTTGATGCCTGCTTTAATTAACGGATGCCTGCCTCGATTAGAATATGTTCTAAACTTCGTGTTGAGTCGGCCTTCGGGTTTGATGCCTATTTAAATTAACGGATGCATGCTTGGATTAGCAGATGTTCTCAACTTCCTGTTAAGTCGGCCTTCGGGTTCGATGCTTGTTTTAATTAATAGATGCCTGCTTGGATTAGGGGATGTTTCCAACTTCTTGTTGCGCCAGCTTATGGTTTCGATGCCTGTTTTAATTAGCGTATCCGTCGTTGGATTAGCAAATATTCTCAACTTCGTGTTGAGCCAGCCTTCGGGTTTGATGCTTGTTTTAATTAACAGATGTCTGCTTAGATTAGCATATGTTCTCAACTTCATGTAGCGCCGGCCTTTGGGTTCGATTCCTGTTTTAATTAACGGATGCCGGGATGGATTATCGGATGTTCTCAACTTCGTGTTGAGCCGACCTTCGGGCTCGATGCCTGTTTTAATTAACAGATGCCTGCTTGGATTAGCAGATCTTCTGAACATCGTGTTGAGCAGGCCTTCGGGCTTCGATGCTTGTTTTAATTAACAAATGCCTGCTTGGATTAGCAGATGCTCTCACCTTTATATTGAGTCCTTCTTCGGGTTCGATGCCTGTTTCAATTAACGGATACCTGCTTGGATTAGAAGATGTTCTCAACATTCTATTGAGCCGGCCTCCGGGTTCGATTCCTATTTTAATTAACGGATGTCTGCTTGGATTAGAGAATGTTCTCAACTTCGTGTTGAGCCGGCCTTCGGGTTCTATCCCTGTGTTAATTAACAGACGCCTGTTGGATTAGCATATGTTCTCAAATCCGTGTTAACCCTGCCTTCGGGTTTGATGCCTTTTTTAAATAATGGATACCTGCTTGGATTAGTAGATGTTCTCAACTTCGTGTTTAGCCGGCCTTCGGGTTCGATGCCTGTTTTAATTAACGGATGCCTGCCTCGATTAGAATATGTTCTCAACTTCGTGTTAAGACGGCCTTCGGGTTCGATGCCTGTTTAAATTAACGGATGTCTGCTTGGATTAGCAGATATTCTCAGCATCATGTTAAGTCGGACTTCGGGTTGGATGCCTCTTTTAAGTAACGGATGCCTGCTTGGATTAGCAGTTGTTCCAAATGTCGTGTTGAGCCGCCCTATGGGTTCGATGCCTGTTTTAATTAACGGATGCCAGCTTGGATTAGCTGATGTTATCAACTTCGTGTTGAGCCGGCCTTCGGGTTCGATGTCTATTTTTATTAACGGATTCCTACTTAGATTAGCAGAGGCTCTCAACTTTGTGTTGAGTCGTTCTTTGGGTTCGATGCCTGTTTCAACTAACGGATACCTTCTTGGATTATAAGATGTTCTCAACTTCTTATTAAGCCGCCCTTCGGGTTCGATGCCGATTTTAATTAACGGATGCCTGCTTAGATTAGGAGATGTTCTCAACTTTGTGTTGAGTCGGCCTTTAGGTTTGATGCCAATTTTTATTAACGGAGGCCTACTTGGATTAGTAGATGCTCGCAACTTTGTGTTGAGTCGTTCTTCGGGTTCGATGTCTGTTTCAATTAACGGATACTTGCTTGAATTAAAAGATGTTCTCAACTTTGTATTGAGCCGGCCTTCAGGTTCGATGCCTGTTTTAATTAATAGATGCCTTCTTGGATTAGGGGATGTTCCTAACTTCGCGTTGAGCCGGCCTATGGTTTTGAGGCCTATTTTAATTAGCGGATGCATGCTTGGATTAACAAATGTTCTCAACTTTGTGTTGAGCCGGCGTTCGGGTTTGATGCCTGTTTTAATTAACGGATGACTTCTTGGATTAGCATATGTTCTCAACTTCATGTTGAGCCGGCCTTCGGGTTCAATGCTTGTTTTAATTAACGGATTCCTGCTTGGATTAGCAGATGTTCTCAACTTCGTGTTGAGCAGGCCTTCTGGTTCGATGCCTGTTTTAATTAACAGATGCCTGCTTGGATTATCAGATGTTCTAAACTTCGTGTTGGGTCGGCCTTCGAGTTTGATGCCTGTTTTAATTAACGGATGCCTGCCTCGATTAGAATATGTTCTAAACTTCGTGTTGAGTCGGCCTTCGGGTTTGATGCCTATTTAAATTAACGGATGCATGCTTGGATTAGTAGATGTTCTCAACTTCCTGTTAAGTCGGCCTTCGGGTTCGATGCTTGTTTTAATTAATAGATGCCTGCTTGGATTAGGGGATGTTCCCAACTTCTTGTTGCGCCAGCTTATGGTTTCGATGCCTGTTTTAATTAGCGGATGCGTCGTTGGATTAGCAAATATTCTCAACTTCGTGTTGAGCCGGCCTTCGGGTTTGATGCTTGTTTTAATTAACAGATGCCTGCTTAGATTAGCAGATCTTCTCAATTTCATGTTGCGCTGGCCATCGGGTTCGATTCCTGTTTTAATTAACGGATGCCGGGATGGATTATCGGATGTTCTCAACTTCGTGTTGAGCCGACCTTCAGGCTCGATGCCTGTTTTAATTAACAGATGCCTGCTTGGATTAGCAGATCTTCTGAACATCGTGTTGAGCAGGCCTTCGGGCTTTGATGCTTGTTTTAATTAACAAATGCCTGCTTGGATTAGCAGATGCTCTCACCTTTATACTGAGTCCTTCTTCGGGTTCGATGCCTGTTTCAATTAACGGATACCTGCTTGGATTAGAAGATGTTCTCAACTTTCTATTGAGTCGGCCTCCGGGTTCGATTCCTATTTTAATTAACGGATGCCTGCTTGGATTATAGAATGTTCTCAACTTCGTGTTGAGCCGGCCTTCGGGTTCTATCCCTGTGTTAATTAACAGACGCCTGTTGAATTAGCATATGTTCTCAAATCCGTGTTAACCCTGCCTTCGGGTTTGATGCCTTTTTTAAATAATGGATATCTGCTTGGATTAGTAGATGTTCTCAACATCGTGTTTAGCCGACCTTCGGGTTCGATGCCTGTTTTAGTTAACGGATGCCTGCCTCGATTAGAATATGTTCTCAACTTCGTGTTAAGACGGCCTTCGGGTTCGATGCCTGTTTAAATTAACGGATGTCTGCTTGGATTAGCAGATATTCTCAGCATCATGTTAAGTCGGCCTTCGGGTTGGATGCCTCGTTTAAGTAACGGATGCCTGCTTGGATTAGCAGTTGTTCCAAACGTCGTGTTGAGCCGCCCTATGGGTTCGATGCCTGTTTTAATTAACGGATGCCAGCTTGGATTAGCTGATGTTATCAACTTCGTGATGAGCCGGCGTTCGAGTTCGATGTCTATTTTTATTAACGGATTCCTACTTAGATTAACAGAGGCTCTCAACTTTGTGTTGAGTCGTTCTTTGGGTTCGATGCCTGTTTCAACTAACGGATACCTTCTTGGATTATAAGATGTTCTCAACTTCTTATTAAGCCGCCCTTCGGGTTTGATGCCGATTTTAATTAACGGATGCCTGCTTAGATTAGGAGATGTTCTCAACTTTGTGTTGAGTCGGCCTTTAGGTTCGATGCCAATTTTTATTAACGGATGCCTACTTGGATTAGTAGATGCTCGCAACTTTGTGTTGAGTCGTTCTTCGGGTTCGATGTCTATTTCAATTAACGGATACTTGCTTGAATAAAAAGATGTTCTCAACTTTGTATTGAGCCGGCCTTCAGGTTCGATGCCTGTTTTAATTAATAGATGCCTTCTTGGATTAGGGGATGTTCCCAACTTCGCGTTGAGCCGGCCTATGGTTTTGAGGCCTATTTTAATTAGCGGATGCATGCTTGGATTAACAAATGTTCTCAACTTTGTGTTGAGCCGGCGTTCGGGTTTGATGCCTGTTTTAATTAACGAATGACTTCTTGGATTAGCATATGTTCTCAACTTCATGTTGAGCCGGCCTTCGGGTTCAATTCTTGTTTTAATTAACGGATTCCTGCTTGGATTAGCATATGTTCTAAACTTCGTGTTGAGCAGGCCTTCTGGTTCGATGCCTGTTTTAATTAACAAATGCCTGTTTGGATTATCAGATGTTCTAAACTTCGTGTTGGGTCGGCCTTCGAGTTTGATGCCTGCTTTAATTAACGGATGCCTGCCTCGATTAGAATATGTTCTAAACTTCGTGTTGAGTCGGCCTTCGGGTTTGAGGCCTATTTAAATTAACGGATGCATGCTTGGATTAGCAGATGTTCTCAACTTCCTGTTAAGTCGGCCTTCGGGTTCGATGGTTGTTTTAATTAATAGATGCCTGCTTGGATTAGGGGATGTTTCCAACTTCTTGTTGCGCCAGCTTATGGTTTCGATGCCTGTTTTAATTAGCGTATCCGTCGTTGGATTAGCAAATATTCTCAACTTCGTGTTGAGCCAGCCTTCGGGTTTGATGCTTGTTTTAATTAACAGATGTCTGCTTAGATTAGCATATGTTCTCAACTTCATGTTGCGCCGGCATTTGGGTTCGATTCCTGTTTTAATTAACGGATGCCGGGATGGATTATCGGATGTTCTCAACTTCGTGTTGAGCCGACCTTCGGGCTCGATGCCTGTTTTAATTAACAGATGCCTGCTTGGATTAGCAGATCTTCTGAACATCGTGTTGAGCAGGCCTTCGGGCTTCGATGCTTGTTTTAATTAACAAATGCCTGCTTGGATTAGCAGATGCTCTCACCTTTATATTGAGTCCTTCTTCGGGTTCGATGCCTGTTTCAATTAACGGATACCTGCTTGGATTAGAAGATGTTCTCAACATTCTATTGAGCCGGCCTCCGGGTTCGATTCCTATTTTAATTAACGGATGTCTGCTTGGATTAGAGAATGTTCTCAACTTCGTGTTGAGCCAGCCTTCGGGTTCTATCCCTGTGTTAATTAACAGACGCCTGTTGGATTAGCATATGTTCTCAAATCCGTGTTAACCCTGCCTTCGGGTTTGATGCCTTTTTTAAATAATGGATACCTGCTTGGATTAGTAGATGTTCTCAACTTCGTGTTTAGCCGGCCTTCGGGTTCGATGCCTGTTTTAATTAACGGATGCCTGCCTCGATTAGAATATGTTCTCAACTTCGTGTTAAGACGGCCTTCGGGTTCGATGCCTGTTTAAATTAACGGATGTCTGCTTGGATTAGCAGATATTCTCAGCATCATGTTAAGTCGGCCTTCGGGTTGGATGCCTCTTTTAAGTAAGGATGCCTGCTTGGATTAGCAGTTGTTCCAAACGTCGTGTTGAGCCGCCCTATGGGTTCGATGCCTGTTTTAATTAATGGATGCCAGCTTGGATTAGCTGATGTTATCAACTTCGTGTTGAGCCGGCCTTCGGGTTCGATGTCTATTTTTATTAACGTATTCCTACTTAGATTAGCAGAGGCTCTCAACTTTGTGTTGAGTCGTTTCAACTAACGGATACCTTCTTGGATTATAAGATGTTCTCAACTTCTTATTAAGCCGCCCTTCGGGTTCGATGCCGATTTTAATTAACGGATGCCTGCTTAGATTAGGAGATGTTCTCAACTTTGTGTTGAGTCGGCCTTTAGGTTCGATGCCAATTTTTATTAACGGATGCCTACTTGGATTAGTAGATGCTCGCAACTTTGTGTTGAGTCGTTCTTCGGGTTCGATGTCTGTTTCAATTAACGGATACTTGCTTGAATTAAAAGATGTTCTCAACTTTGTATTGAGCCGACCTTCAGGTTCGATGCTTGTTTTAATTTATAGATGCCTGCTTGGATTAGGGGATGTTCCCAACTTCGCGTTGAGCCGGCCTATGGTTTTGAGGCCTATTTTAATTAGCGGATGCATGCTTGGATTAACAAATGTTCTCAACTTTGGGTTGAGTCGGCGTTCGGGTTTGATGCCTGTTTTAATTAACGGATGACTTCTTGGATTAGCATATGTTCTCAACTTCATGTTGAGCCGGCCTTCGGGTTCGATGCTTGTTTTAATTAACGAATTCCTGCTTGGATTAACAGATTATCTCAACTTCGTGTTGAGCAGGCCTTCTGGTTCGATGCCTTTTTTAATTAACAGATGCCTGCTTGGATTATCAGATGTTCTAAACTTCGTGTTGGGTCGGCCTTTGAGTTTGATGCCTGTTTTAATTAACGGATGCCTGCCTCGATTAGAATATGATATCAACTTCGTGTTGAATCGGCCTTCAGGTTTGATGCCTATTTAAATTAACGGATGCCTGCTTGGATTAGAAGATGTTCTCAACTTCGTGTTAAACCGGCCTTCGGGTTCGATGCCTGTTTTAATTAATAGATGCCTGCTTGGATTATGGGATGTTCCCAACTTCTTGTTGCGCCAGCTTATGGTTTCGATGCCTGTTTTAATTAGCGGATGCGTGCTTGGATTAGCAAATATTCTCAACTTCGTGTTGAGCCGGCCTTCGGGTTTGATGCTTGTTTTAATTAACAGATGTCTGCTTAGATTAGCAGATGTTCTCAACTTCATGTTGCGCCAGCCTCCGGGTTCGATTCCTGTTTTAATTAACCGATGCCGGGATGGATTAGCGGATGTTCTCAACTTCGTGTTGCGCCGGTCTTCGGGCTCGATGCCTGTTTTAATTAACAGATGCCTGCTTGGATTTGCAGATCTTCTCAACATCATGTTGAGCAGGCCTTCGGGCTTCGATGCTTGTTTTAATTAACAAATGCCTGCTTGGATTAGCAGATGCTCTCACTTTTGTATTGAGTCCTTCTTTGGGTTCGATGCCTGTTTCAAATAACGGATACCTGCTTTGATTAGAAGATGTTCTCAACTTTCTATTTAGCCGGCCTCCGGGTTCAATTCCTATTTTAATTAACGGATGCCTGCTTGGATTAGCGAATGATCTCAACTTCGTGTTGAGCTGGCCTTCGGGTTCTATCCCTGTGTTAATTAACAGATGCCTGTTGGATTAGCATATGTTCTCAAATCCGTGTTAACCCGGCCATCGGGTTTGGTGCCTTTTTTAAATAATGGATACCTGCTTGGATAAGCAGATGTTCTCAACTTCGTGTTTCGTCGGCCTTCGGGTTCGATGCCTGTTTTAATTAAAGAATGCCTGCCTCGATTAGCATATGTTCTCAACTTCGTGTTAAGCCGGCCTTCGGGTTCGATGCCTGTTTAAATTAACGGATGCCTGCTTGGATTAGCAGATGTTCTCAGCTTCGTGTTCAGCCGGCCTTCGGGTTGGATGCCTCTTTTAATTAACGGATGCCTGCTTGGATTAGCAGTTGTTCCAAACGTTGTGTTGAGCCGCCCTACGAGTTTGATGCCTGTTTTAATTAACGGATGTCAGCTTGGATTAGCTGATGTTATCAATTTCGTGTTGAGCCGACCTTCGGGTTCGATGCCTATTTTTATTAACAGATTCTCACTTGGATTAGCAGATGCTCTCAACTTTGTATTGAGTCGTTCTTTGGGTTCGATGCATGTTTCAATTAACGTATACCTTCTTGGATTTGAAGATGTTCTCAACTTCGTATTGAGCCGACCTTCGGGTTCGATGCCAATTTTAATTAACAGATTCTTGCTTGGATTAGGAGGTGTTCTCAACTTTATGTTGAGCTGGCCTTCGGGTTCGATGCCTGCTTTGATTAACGGGTGCCTGCTTGGATTAGAAGATGTTCTCAACTTCGTGTTGAGCAGGCCTTCGGGTTCGATGCATGTTTTAATTAACAGATGCCTGCTTGGATTAACAGATGTTCTCAACTTCGTGTTAGACCGGCCTTCGGGTTCGATGCCTGTTTTAATTAACGGATGCCTGCTTTGATTAGCATATGTTCTCAACTTCGTGTTGAGCCGACCTTCGGGTTCGATGCCTATTTTAATTAACGGATGCCTGCTTGGATTAGCATATGTTCTAAACTTCGTGTTAAGCCGACCTTCGGGTTTGATGCCTGTTTTAATTAATAGACGCCTGCTTGGGTTAGGGGATGTTCCCAACTTCTTGTTGAGCCGACCTACGGTTTCGATGCCTGTTTTAATTAGCGGATGCATGCTTGGATTAACTAATATTTTTAACTTCGTGTTGAGCCGGCCTTCGGGTTTGATGCTTCTTTTAATTAATGGATGTCTGCTTAGATTAGCAGATGTTCTCAATTTCATGTTGCGCTGACCTCCGGGTTCGATTCCTGTTTTAATTAACGTATGCTGGCATGGATTAGCGGATGTTCTCAACTTCGTGTTGAGCCAGCCTTCGGGCTCGATGCCTGTTTTAATTAACAGATGTCTGCTTGGATTAGCAGATGTTCTCAACATTGTGTTGAGCTGGCCTTCGGGCTTTGATGCCTATTTTAATTAACATATGCCTGCTTGGATTAGCAGATGTTTTAAACTTCGTGTTGAGCCGGCCTTCGAATTCGATGCCTATTTTAATTAACGGATGCGTGCTTGGATTAGAAGATGTTCTCAGCTTCGTGTTAAGCCAGCCTTCAGGTTGGATGCCTCTTTTGATTAACGGATGCCTGCTTGGATTAGCAAATGTTCTCAACTTTGTGTTGAGCAGGCCTTCGGGTTCGATGCCTGTTTTAATTAACAGATGCCTGCTTGGATTAGCAGATGTTTTCAACTTCGTGTTGAGCCGGCCTTCGGGTGCGATGCCTGTTTTAATTAACGGATGTCTGCTTTGATTAGCATATGTTCTCAACTTCGAGTAGAGCCGACATTCGGGTTCGATGCCTGTTTTAATTAACGGATGCCTGCTTGGAATAACAGATGTTCTCAACTTCGTGTTGAGCCGGCCTTCAGGTTCGATGCCAGTTTTAATTAATAGATGCCTGCTTGGATTAGGGGATGTTGTATGTACAGAGTATGCCTAAGAGGGGGGGTGATTTAGGCTTAAGAAACTTTTTCCGGTTTTTCGAAACTCTTGAATTTTTCTTCTTTAAGTTCTTGGTGATGAAAGCAATAAAGGAAGAAATAAAAATGAACACAGATATTTATAGTGGTTCCCTTCATAATCCGAAGGTATTCCACTCCCCTTTCCACATGAAAGAGAGTTTTCACTATAATTTTAGAAAGTACAACCTATCACAGCATCAACCAGTGAGGCATACAATCTAACAACTAATCAACAACTAGTGTGCAAGAACAATCCTTTTGCAAACACTAACCCCTGTGTCCAACAATCCTGGATCACAAGTCACAAATAGAAATAACTTTATATTTTTTCGTAATTTTGAAAGTGATACAATGATAATATCAATCTAACGATTGATCTTCTCCATTTGATCAAAATCCACTCTTCAATATCAATACAAGTGTTCGAAAACTGGATATGAAATTGTATGAGCAATATGAACACTTTTTGAAAATATTTGAAAATATTTGAAAAGTAGTGAATTTGATTCAATGAATATTTTGAAAATTATTGGAGGTTGTTTTTCAATTTGAAATTATCAGAATTTATATGAGCAAAACACCATTTCAAAAAGGTATAATATTCAAAAAACATTTGAATTTTAACAGCAACAATTTTTCAAAATTCGTTCAATGTTAACCTGTTAACCCTATAGGTTAATCGGTTAACACTTGAACGTTGACCTAGAGAATTCAAAATTTAAGTCTGTTAACCGATTAACCCATATGGTTAATCGGTTAACACTGTTAAAACTCAGAAAAACGCATGAGTTAAAAATTGTTATACAAATTCAAATGATTTTAAAAATATGCAGATGCAATATGTTATCATGTTAAAAATATTTGAACACTTGTATATCAATTAAAGGAGTGAAAATTGATATACCGAAGCTTGAGTCCAAATCTTGAAATTTGAAGAACATTTGCACATGATGCTTCTGGTTTTATCTTCAGTGTATATACCCCCACGGGTATATAGTGTAAAAATCTTGATTTGTTTGAAAGCTTTAACTTTTTGCTTGCAATCATGGAAAGAGCTTGAGTCTTTGTTGACATCATCAAAACCTTGAGATTGAGATGTGCTTCTAAATTCTCCCCCTTTTTTATGATAAAAAACAAGTGTGTCTTGTGCGATATCTTTTGACGATGTTCGTTCTAGGCTTGCTTCTTGTTTCTCCCCCTATGTCTAGTAACTCCCCCTATCTAAACAGAGGCAAAAAAAATTCTGCACTGAGAGATATTAGACAGCAAGCTCTTCTCCCCCTTTGTCATTAACAAAAAGGAAGGAGCTTTCAAAACCAAACAAAAGCAATATCGGCATACAAGACAACATATAATCAAGCACAGCAAACAATTGATCGAAATAAACAATGCAGTAAACATAAAAATGCAACAAATAGTGTACGGTTACAACTTAAGAACTTAAACAATAATCGGAAAGAAAAACAGTAAAAGCAACAGAAACAAATATTTCTTAAACATCTTCATCGGACATATCCACGTCTTCTGCTTCTTTGGATAGTGATTTGGATGTTCAAGAAAATATTAACCACACATAAAAAACACATTTAACAGACTTAACTTTACTAAAATTTAATTAATTTTTCGTTTTTGATTTTTGAAAAAATTTAACAATGTTAATCGGTTAACCATATAGGTTAATCGGTTAACACATTAAAAAATTAAGACAGAAGTGAAAAATTAATAGTGTTAATCGGTTAACCCTATAGGTTAATCGATTAACACACGCGAATTTTGGAAAATTGCTAAAAATAGAATGCACAAACATTGGAAAACATACATTATGCATATATATATATATATATATATATATATATATATATATATATATATATATATATATATATATATATATATATATATATATATATATATATATATATATATATATATATATATATATATATATATATATATATATATATATATATATATATATATATATATATATATATATATATATATATATATATATATATATATATATATATATATATATATATATATATATATATATATATATATATATATATATATATATATATATATATATATATATATATATATATATATATATATATATATATATATATATATATATATATATATATATATATATATATATATATATATATATATATATATATATATATATATATATATATATATATATATATATATATATATATATATATATATATATATATATATATATATATATATATATATATATATATATATAAACCAGAGAAAAGATCAGATATCACCTTCATCGAGAATCCCAAGTTCTCGTCAAATTTTGAAGAATGGTTCTTTCGCCATTGGTTTGGTAAAGATGTCGGCGAGTTGATTGTGTGTATCGACGAAAGTAACATCTACATCTCCATTAAGTACGTGATCTCGAAGGAAGTGATGTCGGATATCTATATGATTTGTCCTTGAATGCATGACCAGGTTCTTTATGGCACTTGTATTATCACATCGAAGAGGAATGAAACCGAGATCTACACCGTAATCGAGGAGTTGTTGCTTGAGACATAGAATTTGTGCACAACAACTTCCTGCTGCAATATTTATCGCTTCGGCTGTACTAAGTGCCACACACGCTTGCTTCTTGCAGGCCCATGACGCTAGTGCATTCCCGAGAATGTGACACGTACCACTCGTGCTTTTTCTATCGGTATTACATCCTACATAATCAGCGCCAGAATAACCAACTAAAGAACAAGTACTACCTTTTGGATACCATAATCCGACGTTCGTTGTTCCTTTGAGATACTTTATGATTCTCTTCACGGCAATGAGATGTGATTCCTTCCGACTTGCTTGAAAGCGTGCACACAGACAAACGCTAAACATGATGTTAGGACGGCTTGCCATCAAATATAATAATGAACCAATCATACCTCGATATTTTGTAATATCAATTGGAGTACCGGATTCATCTTGATCAACGTACGTTACAGATCCCATAGGAGTGGACATCACCTTGCAACTATCCATATCGATTTTCTTCAACAATTCCTTGCAATAATTGGATTGGTTGAGGAAGCTGTCATCCTTTGTTTGCTTGATTTGTAGTCTAAGAAAATAGTTCAATTTTCCCATCATGGACATCTCGAATTCTCCTTGCATCATAAGTGAAAATTCTTCGCAAAGCTCTTTGCTTGTTGATCCGAAGATGATGTCATCGACATAGACTTGAACCAATAAGGTGTTACCCTTGATTTTCTTTATGAACAGTGTCTTGTCAACCTTTCCTTTTGTAAATCCCTTTTCACATAAGAAATTGCTAAGGCGGTCATACCATGCTCTTGGTGCTTGTTTCAGTCCGTAGAGTGCCTTTTTCAGTTTGTAAACATGCGAGTTATTCTTGAAGTCTTCAAAACCCGGAGGTTGTTTGACGTACACTTCTTCATTGATGTATCCATTCAGGAAAGCGCTTTTGACATCCATCTGGAACAACTGAAAATTCATAGAACAAGCGTAAGCAAGTAATAATCTAATTGCTTCTAACCTTGCTATCGGAGCGAACGTTTCATCAAAATCAATTCCTTCCTCCTGGTTGTAGCCTTGTCCGACCAATCTTGCTTTGTTACGAACTATGATCCCATTCTCGTCAAGTTTGTTCTTAAACACCCATCTCATTCCTATGATGTGCTTGTTGTCCGGTCTTGGTACGAGATTCCAAACTTGATTCCTTTCGAATTGGTTGAGTTCTTCTTGCATCGCTACAATCCATTGGTCGTCTCCTAAGGCTTCATCAATCTTGGTTGGTTCAATTTGATACATAAAAGCCATGTTGAGACAAGCATCCTTAAGATTAAATCGAGTTGCAACGCCTTGGCTAATATCACCAATAACTTTATCTATCGGGTGATCTCTATGCGTTCTCCATTCCTTCGGAAGATCTTGATGTTCTTCAATGATTTGAGTGACATCTTGTGGTATTGCTTGATCCTTTGAAATCTCTTCTTGTTGTTGTGAAGACCCTATTATATCACCATCATCATCCACGATAATATTATCCTCTTTCGAGGGGTTAGTCTCATCAAAAGAACCATGAATGGATTCTTCAATAGTGAGAGTTCTTTTATTAAAAATTCTAAAAGCTCTACTAGAAAGAGAGTAACCAAGAAATATACCTTCATCGGACTTCTCATCAAACTTACCGAGATTGTCCTTATTATTGTTGAGAACAAAACATTTACATCCGAATATGTGGAAAATGCTACGTTTTGTTTCCTACCCTTGAACAGCTCATACAGAGTCTTCTTGAGAATTGGTCGAATATTGACACGGTTGCTTACGAAACATGCCGTGCTAACTGCTTCTGCCCAGAAATATTTAGGAAGATTCGAGTCGCTAAGCATCGTTCTAGCAAGCTCCACCAGTGACCTATTCTTCCGTTCTACGACACCGTTCTGTTGAGGAGTCCTTGGTGCGGAAAAATTGTACGAAATTCCATGCTCTTCGCAAAAATCTTCAAAGTCTGAATTTTGGAATTCTCCACCATGGTCGCTTCTTATGGAGGGTATGGTGAGTGGCTTCTCGTTTTGAATTTGCTTTGAATACTTCTTGAATGGTTTGAAAGCATCATTTTTCTGCACTAAAAACAATGTCCATGTGTATCGAGAGAAATCATCAACCATAACTAAAGCATAAAAGTTACCTCCGAAGCTTTTCGTTCTCGATGGACCAAAAAGATCCATATGCAACAATTGAAGTGGTCTTGATGTAGAAACCACTTGCTTGGAATTGAAAGTTGCCTTGGTCTGTTTCCCCTTTTGACATGCGTCGCATAATTTATCCTTGATGAATTTTATCTTCGGAAGACCAACAACTAAATCATGCTTTATCAACTTGTTTAAATGCTCCATGTGAATGTGAGAAAATCTCTTATGCCAAAGCCACGCCTCGTTGTTGTTCGCCATAAGACATTTTACCTTCAAGGAAGAGTCATCAAAAGAGATCATAAAATTATTATTAATTCTTTTACCTTTTAGCAAGATGTCATGGGTGACTTCATGTTCTATCAAGCATTCATCCTTTGTGAAGTTGATTCGGAACCCTTTATCACACAATTGACTTATGCTAAGTAGGTTGTGTTTAAGGCCTTCCACATAAAGAACGTCTTCGATGATTGTACATAAAGGTGCACCAACGGTTCCAACTCCAAGAATTTTTCCTTTATTATCATCACCGTAAGTAACGTATCCTTTGGCCTTTAATGATAGACTTGAAAAATTGTTTAAATCTCCCGTCATATGCTTCGAACAACCGCTATCAAGATACCATTGATTAGAAGTTGTCTTCAAGCATACCTACAACACAAAATCAAGTAGTGTTAGGTACCCAAATTGCTTTGGGTCCTTGATAGTTAGTACCCTTTTCAACCCACACATAATGCCCTTTAGCAACACCAATGTTGTGCACATAGCAAGCATTAGGTGTATGGCCTTTGATTCCACAATAAAAACAAGTGGGTTGAAAATGACTTCTATATCTAGGAACATAATTCTTTTTCTTCACAATTCTTTTCTTTTTATGACTATGATGCATAGTTTTAGAATTGTTTGCCTTTTCTTTATCAACTTGTTCACATTCTTTCACAAAAAAGGTTTAATTGGTGCTTGGTTTGGAAAACTTAGAATATCCTAATCCACTTTTATCATTAGAATATCTTTGGTGCCTAAGAATTTCCTCCAAGCCAATTTGACCTTTTTCGTATCTTTCTAAAAGTCTTTTAAGTTGAACAATTTGAAAAGATAAGGATTCACAATTTTTGCATACAAGACTTTTTTTTTCATCCACCAATTTTTATTTTTCATTTTCAATATTTTTTATAAAAGCAGTATTTTGTTCTTCTAAAAATGAAATTATTTTCTTTTGGGATGAGATGCTTTTACACAAAGTCTTGCATTCTTTTAGAAGTTCATCTATGACTTCTTGTGCATCATTATCATAAATAGAAAAATCGTTACTAACCTCATCAATTTCTTCATCGGAATGATGCGACGC
The DNA here is from genome assembly GCA_963859935.3 of Lathyrus sativus. Taxonomy (NCBI): domain Eukaryota; kingdom Viridiplantae; phylum Streptophyta; class Magnoliopsida; order Fabales; family Fabaceae; genus Lathyrus; species Lathyrus sativus. Next base: position 241,437,531 of record OZ012741.1, read on the forward strand.
CATAAGAGCCATATTTACAAATTCATCACTTTCAGACTCTGATGATGAACTTATCTCGTTATCATCCCAAGCAACATAAGCCTTTTTATTTTTTAAATCCTTCTTGCCTTTGAATCCTCCTTTCTTTGCAAGTTTCGGGCAATCCGGCTTTATGTGACCTTGTTTCCCACATTCGTAGCAGGTGATTTCTTGGTTCGATGTGGAAGCATCCTTTTTCCTGAAATGTCTATTCTTTTTAGGAAAAGAGAAATTTTTATTACTATTAAAAAACTTACCAAGCTTCTTTACAAGAAGCATAAAATTTTCATCTTCGGAAGTCTCGTCGTCTTTGTCATCCTTTGTGTCAATATTCAAGGCAATCCCTTTGGACTTCTTTTCTTGACTTTCGTGTTTCTCGAGTCTTTCAAGTTCCAATTCATGCTCTTGAAGTTTTCCAAATAAGGATGCAGATGTCATCATTGAGAGACTCTTCTTTTCCGAAATAGCGGTCACTTTTGGTTGCCATTCTCTTGTTAAGGATCTTAGGACTTTCAGGTTGAGATCATCATTGGTGAAGGTCTTCCCGAGAGCAATCAAATGATTTGTTAGATGAACGAATCTCTTTTGTAAGGCAATAATAGATTCACCGGGCTGCATAGGGAACATCTCATATTCTTGACTTAATGTGTTGAGTCTTGATCTTTTTACTTCTGCAATTCCTTCATGCGTTTCCACCAAGGTGTCCCAAATCTGTTTTGCCGATCTACACTGTGATACATGGAAGAATTCGTCCATACTGAGAGCACTTTGGAGTATGTTGATTGCTTTCTTCTCATCAAGAATCTTTTTCTTATCATTTTCATCATACGTGCTTTTCAAGTTTGCGGTTCCAACGCCATTGACCATATTTACTGGATTGTGTGGTCCTTCTTCGATTTCTTCCCATATACCTTCTCCTTGGGCTTCAAGATGTGCCTTCATTCTGATTTTCTAGAAATCGAAATATTCTCTAGAGAACAATGGTGGTTTGTTACTACTTCCACCGTCTTTGAAAACCGGGTTGGTGCTAGCGGAAGCCATACTGAATCGTTAGGAAAAGGTTACCTTAACCTGCTCTGATGCCAATTGTAAGTACAGAGTATGCCTAAGGGGGGGGGGGGGTGAATTAGGCTTAAGAAACTTTTTCCGGTTTTTCGAAACTCTTGAATTTTTCTTCTTTAAGTTCTTGGTGATGAAAGCAGTAAAGGTAGAAATAAAAATGAACACGGAGATTTATAGTGGTTCCCTTCACAATCTGAAGGTACTCCACTCCCCTTTACACATGAAAGAGAGTTTTCACTATAGTTTTAGAAAGTACAACCTATCACACCATCAAGCGGTGAGGCCTACAATCTAACAACTAATCGACAACTAGTGTGCAAGAACAATCCTTTTGCAAACACTAAGCCTTGTGTCCAACAATCCTATAATTTTGAAATAACTTCATATTTTTTTGTAATTATGAAAGTGATACAATGATAATATCAATCTAATGATTGATCTTATCCTTTTGATCAAAATCCACTCTTCAATATCAATACAAGTGTTCAAAAACTGGATATGAAATTGTATGAACACTATGAACACTTTTTGAAAATATTTGAAAAGTAGTGAATTTGATTCAATGAATATTTTGAAAATTATTGGAGGTTGTTTTTCAATTTGAAATTATCAAAATTTATATGAGCAAAACACCATTTCAAAAAGGTATAATTATGTCTGAATCAAAACATGAAAATATTTAAACAACATTTGAATTTTAACAGCAACAATTTTTCAAAATTCGTTCAGTGTTAATCGGTTTACCATATAGGTTAATTGGTTAACACTTGAACATTGACCCAGAGAATTCAAAATTTAAGGCCGTTAACCGATTAACCCATATGGTTAATCGGTTAACACTGTTAAAACTTAGAAGAACGCTTGAGTTAAAAAGTGTTATACAAATTCAAATGATTTTAAAAATATGCAGAAGCAATATGTTATCATGTTAAAAATAGTTGAACACTTGTATATCAATTAAAGGAGTGAAAATTGATATACCGAAGCTTGAGTCCAAATCTTGAAATTTGAAGAACATTTGCACATGATGCTTCTGGTTTCTTCTTCAGTGTATATAACCCCACGGGTATATAGTGTAAAAATCTTGGTCTGTTTGAAAGCTTTGACTTTTTGCTTGCAATCATGGAATGAGCTTGAGTCTTTGTTGACATCATCAAATCCTTGACATTGAGATGTGCTTCTACAGATGTTCCCAACTTCGTGTTGAGCCGGCCTTCAGGCTCGATGCCTGTCTTAATTAGCGGATGCGTGCTTGGATTAGCAAATATTCTCAACTTCGTGTTGAGCCGGCCTTCAGGCTCGATGCATGTTTTAATTAACAGATGCCTGCTTGGATTAGCAACTGTTCTCAACATCGTATTGAGCCTGCCTCCGGGTTCGATTCCTATTTTAATTAACAGATGCCTGCTTGGATTAATAGATGTTCTAAACTTCGTGTTGAACCGGCCTTCGAATTCGATGCCTATTTAAATTAACGGATGCCTGCTTGGATTAGCGGTTGTTCCAAACATCGTGTTGAGCCGCCCTACGGGTCCGATGGCTGTTTCAAATAACGGATGCCAGCTTAGATTAGCTAATGTTATCAACTTCGTGTTGAGCCGGCCTTCGGGGTCGATGCCTAATTTAATTAACGGATGCTTGCTTGCATTAGCAGAACTTCGGGATCGATCCCTGTTTTAATTAACAGATGCCTGCTTGGATTAGCAGATGTTCTCACCTTTGTGGTGAGACGGCCTTCGGGTTCGATGCCTATTTTTATTAACGGATGTCTACTTGGATTAGCAGATGCTCTCAACTTTGTGTTGAGTCGTTCTTCAGGAGCGCTGCCTCTTTCAAATAACGGATACTTGCTTGGATTAGAAGATGTTCTCAACTATGTATTTAGCCGGTCTTCGGTTTCGATGCTGATTTTAATTAACGGATGCCTGCTTAGATTAGAAGATGTTCTCAACTTCATGTTGAGGCAGCCTCCGGGTCCGATTCCTATTTTAATTAACGGATGCCTGCTTGGATTAATGAATGTTCTCAACTTCTTGTTGAGCCGTCCTTCGGGTTCGATGCCCGTTTTAATTAACAGATGCCTGCTTAGATTAGCAGATGTTCTCAACTTCGTGTTGAGCAGGCCTTCGGGTTCGATGCCTCTTTTAAATAACAGATGCCTGCTTGGATTAGTAGATGTTCTCAACTTCGTGTTGAGCCGTCCTTCGGGTGCGATGTCTGTTTTAACTAACAGATTCCTGCTTGGATTAGCATATGTTCTCAACATCGTGTTGAGCCGGCCTTCGGGTTCGATGCCTATTTTAATTAACGGATGCCTGCTTGGATTGGCATAATTTCTCAACTTTGTGTTGAGCCGGCCTTCGGGTTCGATGCCTGTTTTAATTAGCGGATGCCTGCTTGGATTAGCAGATGTTCACAACATCGTGTTGAGCCGGCCTTCGGGTTCGATACCCATTTTAATTAAAGGATGCGAGCTTGGATTAGCAAACTTTCTCAACTTTGAGTTTAGCCGGCCTTCGGGTTTGATGCCTATTTTAATTAACGGATACCTTCTTAGATTAGCAAATGTTCTCAACTTTATTTTGTGCCGACCTACGGGTTCGATTCCTTTTTTAATTAACGGATTTCGGCATGGCTTAGCAGATGTTCTCAACTTCGTGTTGAGCCGGCCTTCGGGTTCGATGCCAATTTTAATAAACAGAAGCCTGCTTGGGTTAGGAGATGTTCTCAACTTCGTGTTGAGTCGGCCTTCGGGTTCGATGCCTATTTTTATTAATGGATTCCTACTTGGATTAACAGATGCTCTCAACTTTGTGTTGAGTTATTCTTTGGGTTTGATGCCTGTTTCAATTAACGAATACCTGCTTGGATTAGAAGATGTTCTCAACTTCATATTGAGCCGCCCTTCGGGTTCGATGCCCATTTTAATTAACGGATACCTGCTTAGATTAGGAGATGTCTCAACTTTATGTTGAGCCAGCCTCCGGGTTCGATTCCTATTTTAATTAATGGATGCTTGCTTGGATTAGCGACTGTTCTCAACTTCTTGTTGAGCTGGCCTTTGGGTTCGATGCCTGTTTTGATTAACGCATGCCTGCTTGGATTAGTAGATGTTCTCTACTTCATGATCAGCAGGCCTTCGGGTTCGATGCTTGTTTTAAGTAACAGATGCCTGCTTGGATTAGCAGATGTTCTCAACTTCGTGTTGAGCTGGCCTTCAGGTGCGATGCCTGTTTTAATTAACAGATGCCTGCTTGGATTAGCATATGTTCTCGACTTCATTTTGAGCTAGCCTTCGGGTTTGATGTCTGTTTTAATTAACGGATGCCTGCTTGGATTAGCAGATGTTCTCAACTTTGTGTTGAGCCGGCCTTCGGGTTCGATGCCTGTTTTAATTAATAGATGCCTGCTTGGATTATGGGATGTTCCCAACTTCGTGTTGAGCCGGCCTCCGGTTTCAATGCCTATTTTAATTAGCGGATCCATGTTTGGATTAGTAAATGTTCTCAACTTCGTGTTGAGCAGGCCTTCGGTTTCGATGCCTGTTTTAATTAACAGATGCCTGCCAGGATAAGTTGATGTTCTAAACTTCATGTTTAGCCGGCCTTCGGGTTGGATGCCTCTTTTAATTAACAGATGTCTGGTTCGATTAACGGTTGTTCCAAATGTCGTGTTGAGCCGCCCTACAGGTTCAATGCCTATTTTAATGATCGGATGCCAGCTTGGAATAGCTGATGTTATCAACTTCGTGTTGAGCCGACCTTGGGGTCTATGCCTGTTTTAATTAACGGATGCTTGCTTGGATTAGAAGACCTTCGGGTTCGATGCCTGTTTTAATTAACAGATGCCTGCCTGGATTAGCAGATGTTCTCAACTTCGTGTTGAGCCGGCATTCGGGTTCGATGCCTATTTTAATTAACGGATGCCTGCTTGGATTTACAGATGTTGTCAACTTCGTGTTGAGCCGACCTTCGGATTCGATCACTGTTTTAATTAATATATGCCTACTTGGATTAGGGGATGTTCCGAATTTCGTGTTGAGTCGGCCTACGAGTACGATGCTTGTTTTAATTAGCGGATGCGTGCTTGGATTAGCAAATGTTCTCAACTTCGTGTTGAGCCGGCCTTCAGGTTCGATGCCTATTTTAATTAACGGATGCCTGTTTGGATTAGCAGATTTTCTCAACTTCGTGTTGAGTCGGCCTTCGAGTTCGATGCTTGTTTTAATTAATAGATGCCTGCTTGGATTAGGGGATGTTCCCAATTTCTTGTTTATCCGGCCTACGGGTTTGATGCCTATTTTAATAAACGGATGCCTGCTTGGATTAACAGATGTTTTCAACTTCGTGTTGAGCAGGCCTTCAGGTTCGATGCCTGTTTTAATTAACAAATTCCTGCTTGGATTAGCAGAGGTTTTAAACTTCGTGTTGAGTCGGCTTTCGGGTTTGATGCCTGTTTTAATTAAGGAATGCTTGCTTGGATTAGCGGACCTTCGGGTTCGATTCCTATTTTAATTAACAGATGCCTGCTTGGATTAGCAGATGTTCTCAACTTCGTGTTGAGCCGGCCTTCGGGTTCGATGCCTGATTCAATTAACGGATACCTGCTTGGATTAGAAGATGTTCTCAACTTCGTATTGAGCCGGCCTTCGGCATCGATGCCGATTTTAATTAACAGATGCCTGCTTAGATTAGGAGATGTTCTAAACTTTATTTTGAGCCGGCCTCCGGGTTCGAATCCTATTTTAATTAACGGATGCTTCCTTGCATTTGCAGATACTCTCAACTTCTTGTTGAGTCATTCTTCGGGTTCGATGCTTGTTTCAATTAACGGATGCCTGCTTAGATTAGCAGATGGTCTCAACTTCCTGTTGAGCCGTCCTTCGGGTTCGATGCCTGTTTTGATTAACGGATGTCTGCTTGGATTAGTAGATGCTCTCAACTTCATGTTGAGCAGGCCTTCAGGTTCGATGTCTGTTTTAATTAACAGATGCCTGCTTGGGTTATCAGATGTTCTGAACTTCGTCTTGAGTCGGCCTTCTGGTGTGATTCCTGTTTTTATTAACGGATGCCTACTTGAATTAGCATATGTTTTCGACTTCGTGTTGAGCCGGCCTTCGGGTTCGATCCCTGTTTTAATTAACAGATTCTTGCTTGAATTAGAAGATGTTCTCAACTTCGTGTTGAGCCGGCCGTCGGGTTCGATGCCTGTTTTAATTAATAGATACCTGCTTGGATTAGGGGATGTTCCCAATATCCTGTTGAGCCGCCCTACGGTTTCAATGCCTGTTTTAATTAGCGGATGCATGTTTGGATTAGTAAATTTTCTCAACTTCGTGTTGAGCCGACATTCAGGTTTGATGCCTGTTTTAATTAACGGATGCCTGCTTAGATTAGCATATGTTCTCAACTTCATGTTGCTCCAGCCTCCGGGTTCAATTCCTGTTTCAATTAACGGATGTCGGCATAGATTAGCGGATGTTCTCAACTTCGTGTTGAGCCGGCCTTCGGGTTTGATGCCTGTTTTAATTAACAGATCCCTGCTTGGATTAGCAGATGTTCTCAACTTCTTGTTGAGCAGGCCTTCGGTTTCAATGCCTGTTTCAATTAACAGAAGCCTGCTTGGATTAGTTGATGTTCTGAACTTTGTTTTTAGCCGGCCTTCGGGTTCAATGATTGTTTTAATTAACGTATGCTTGCTTGTATTAACAGATGTTCTCAGCTTCATGTTAAGTCGGCCTTCGGGTTGGATCCCTCTTTTAATTAACGGATGCCTGCTTGGATTAGCGGTTGTTAATGTCGTGTTGAGCCGCCCTACGGGTTCGATGCATGTTTTAATTAACGGATGCTAGCTTGGAATAGCTGATGTTATCAACTTCGTGTTGAGCCGGCCTTTGGGGTTGATGCTTGTTTTAATTAACGGATGCTGGCTTGGATTAGCAGACCTTCGGGTTCGATTCCTGTTTTAATTAACAGATGCCTGCTTGGAATAGCAGATCTTTTCAACTTCGTGTTGAGCCGGCCTTCGAGTTCGATGCCTGTTTTAATTAACGGATGCCTGCTTGGATTAGCAGATGTTCTCAACTTCGTGTTGAGCCGACCTTCAAATTTGATCCCTGTTTTAACTAATAGATGCCTACTTGGATTAGGGGATGTTCCCAATTTCGTGTTGAGCCGGCCTACGGGTTCGATGCCTGTTTTAATTAACGGATGCCTTCTTGGATTAGCAGATTTTCTCAACTTCGTGTTGATTCGGCCTTCAGGTTCGGTTCCTGTTTTAATTAACAGATGCCTACTTGGATTAGCAGATGTTCTCAACTTCGTGTTGAGCCGGCCTTCGGGTTCGATGCCTGTTTTAATTAACGGATACCTGCTTGGATTAGCAAATGTTCTCAACTTCACGTTGAGCAGGACTTCGCATTCGATCCCTGTTTTAATTAATAGATGCCGACTTGGATTAGGGGATGTTCCCAATTTCGTGTTGAGCCGGCCTACGGGTTCGATGCCTGTTTTAATTAGCGGATGCGTGCTTGAATTAGCAAATGTTCTCAACTTCGTGTTGAGCATGCCTTCGGGTTTGATGCCTGTTTTAATTAACGGATGCCTGCTTGGATTAGCATATTTTCTCAACTTCGTGTTGAGTCGGCCTTCGGGTTCGATGCTTGTTTTAATTAATAGATGCCTGCTTGGATTAGGCGATGTTCCCAACTTCTTGTTGAGTCGGCCTACGGGTTCGATGCTTGTTTTAATTAACGGATGCCTGCTCGGATTAGCAGATGTTCTCAACTTCTTGTTGAGCAGGCCTTCAGGTTCGATGTCTGTTTTAATTAACAAATGCCTGCTTGGATTAGTAGATGTTCTAAACTTCGTGTTGAGTCGACCTTCGGGTTCGATGCTTGTTTTAATTAACGGATGCCTGCTTGGATTAGTAGATGTTCTCAGCTTCGTGTTAAGCCGACCTTCTAATTGGATGCCTCTTTTAATTAATGGATGCCTACTTGGATTAGCGGCTGTTCTAAACGTCATGTTGATCCGCCCTACGGGTTCGATGTCTGTTTTTATTAACGAATGTCAACTTGGATTAGCTGATGTTATCAACTTCGTGTTGAGCCGGCCTTCGGGGTCGATGCCTGTTTTAATTAACAGATGCTTGCTTGGATTAGCGGACCTACGGGTTCGATCCCTGTTTTAATTAACAGATGCCTGCTTGGATTAGCAGATGTTCTCAACTTCGTGTTGAGTCGACCTTCGGGTTCGATGCCTATTTTAATTAACAGATGCCTGCTTGGATTAGCAGATGTTGTCAACTTTGTGTTGACCCGGCATTCAAGTGCGATGCTTGTTTTAATTAACGGATGCCAGCTTTGACTAGCTTATGTTCTCAACTTCGTGTTGAGTCGGCCTTCGAATTGGATGCCTCTTTTAATTAACGGATGCCTGCTTGGATTAGCGGTTGTTCATAACATTGTGTTGATCCGCCCTACGGGTTCGATGCATGTTTTTATTAACGGTTATCAGCTTGGATTAGCTGATGTTATCAACTTCGTGTTGAGCCGACCTTCGGGGTCGATGCCTGTTTCAATTAATGGATGCTTGCTTGGATTAGCGGACCTTCAGGTTCGATCCCTATTTTAATTAACAGATGCCTGCTTGGATTAGCAGATGTTCTTAACTTCGTGTTGAGCCGGCCTTCGGGTTCGATGCCTATTTTTATTAACGGATGCCTAGTTGGATTGGCAAATGCTCTCAACTTTGTGTTGAGTCGTTTTTCGGGTTTGTTGTCTGTTTCAATTAACGGATACCTGCTTGGATTAGAAGATGTTCTCAACTTCGTATTGAGCCGGCCTACGGCATCGATGCCGATTTTAATTAACAGATGCCTGCTTAGATTAGGAGTTGTTCTAAACTTTATGTTGAGCCGGCCACCGGGATCGATTCCTATTTTAATTAACGGATGCTTGCTTAGATTAGCGAATGTTCTCAACTTCTTGTTGAGCCGGCCTTCGGGTTCGATTCCTGTTTTGATTTACGGATGCCTGCTTGGATTAACAGATGTTCTCAACTTCGTGTTGAGCCGACCTACGGTTTCAATGCCTGTTTTAATTAGCGGATGCATGTTTGGATTAGTAAATTTTCTCAACCTCGTGTTGAGCCGACGTTTGGGTTTGATGCCTGTTTTAATTAACGGATTCCTGCTTAGATTAGCAGATGTTCTCAACTTCATGTTGCGCCAGGCTCCGGGTTCGATTCCTGTTTCAATTAACGGATGCCAGCATGGATTAGCGGATGTTCTCCACTTCGTGTTGAGTCGGTGTCGCTACCGCGAAAATAAGGTGCTGACAAAACAGAAGAGTCGCCATCTTTTGTTATTTATCCCTCAGAACGGGAAAGGAAACGATCGGGGAAACCTGACGAAAAGGTATAAGACAAGGTCACCGCAACCGTTGTCTGGGTTCGGGAGTCGGTTACGCAAGGGGAAGGTATTAGCACCCCTCACGTCCGTCGTACTCGACGGGATCCATGCTTGTTGTGTTTACTGGACGAGTTGGTTTATCTATCTACCTATCAAGGCTGGCTTAAAAAGAAAAGAAAGTGACTCGGCAAAGCATCGCACTTTATGCCTACGTATTCCCATCAGAGAATGAGAAATCAGAGTCAACGTAGTTCGGCTAACTACAGGTTACGGGGAAGGTGGCTCGCCAATACGTCAGTATTGTGCCTACGTACTCTCAACAGGTATGAGAGATCAGAGCTTACGTAGTTCAGGATAATACGGCTTACGGGGATTCAGATTCATCTGTTTTATCGAGTAGGGTTAAACAGCAGTTCCAGCAGTTAGGGACAAAGCCTGTTTGCGATGGCGCAGAAGTTTAACGACACTCTTTTCTTCAGAAAAGCTTCCTTTGAATTACGGGCCCACGGGGCAAAAAGTTTGAAGTTTGTTTTCTGTCTTTTACGGAAGAACTGTTTTTTATAGATGTTTGCAACTAGTATCGCACTAGAGACTATGACCTGAGAGTGAATGCGTCGTATGTCACCCAAAGGGTGCCATACTAAACATCCAAGCTGTCGAAAAGAAACTCTCCAACAACCCTTTCTCAGATAGCTTAAGGCTCGTAACGTACGACATCAGTTAACCTTTATTACTGTGTTTTGATTTGTTTTGAGATGAGAAGAGAAGGGGCTCAACTAAAGGGAGACTATCAAGTCCTAATGTTGTCATGCCAAGGATTCATCCTATGGTTGAGGTTTGAAACAGGGATCTCTTAGAAGTTATCATGCATAGGTTTCAACCTAAAGTTCTATCATCAATTCCTTATCAAAGGAAGTGAGATTCCTAGGGGATCATGTCAATGATAAACTTAAATAGATAAAGCATCAGCTTAAACAGTAAACAGATATACAGTAAGATGCATGAAATGCAAGTGAGGGAGGAAATGTGTGTGGGGCATCAGCCTCCACAAGCTCGTCTCAACCTCAAGCCAAGTATGAATAACTGTAATCATACAGGAAGAAATAACATGCTATCAAGCAAAAAACAATAAGCAACTGCAATCATACAGAAGAAATAAAATGCTATCAAGCAAAATAAACCACATAGGCAAGGGAGCAGGGCTCTACCGAATACCCGCAAGCAAAGCCATACAGTAAAAATACAAGCAGAAGGAGCAACTCAACCTCTAGTGCAATCATGCTCCTAGCTTAAAACAATCTAAACATTAACTTATTCTAATGCATCAAGCAAGTCAAACAAGTCACATCAATACAGTTGCACAGAAAGCAAACAGACAGGAAAGAAAGCAGATCAACAACCCTCCTTCAATTCCAAGCTTCAGCTCTTCTGATAGCAACCCAGTCTTCAGACTTCAACCACCCTTCAAGGCTATCATCCTCCATGACAAGTATCAACTTGCTTCTCCAAGGTTTCAGCCCATCAAACATAAGTATCAACTTATTCTCTTTTCTTCAAGCCTCAGCTCTTCAGTCAATTCCACCCTCAGGCTTCACTCCTACTTACAAGTATCAACTTGATTCCTTCAGGCTCTCCAAGCATCAATGTAAGTGTTAACTTATCCTTTATTCCTCAAGCCTCGGCTCTACACTCAATATCAATTGAATCCTCTTCATAAGTATCAACTTGTTCTTCTTGCTTCAACTCTTTTTGCTTTACCAGTATCAACTAGCTTTCCTCTTCATCTATAAGCTTCAACTTCTCAGAGTAATCTTCAATCACATGGAAGTGTCAACTTCATCCTTCAGTTATTTTTCAAGCAAGGAACTCCATCCTCTAGCAAGGGAGAAAGATGCATCTATCAAGAGCAAAGTTGGGATGATTGGTAGCAGAGTGAAGACCAAAGGTCACCACTAAGCATCCTGTCATCAGAGAAAGGGACCCTCAAAGGTTCTACCAATTTGCAAAGAACCACACATCCTACCAAAGGATGGATGATGCCTTCACAAGGGACCTTACATCATAGGGAAGAATGGAATTGATCAACATATTCCATGTTTATGAAGGAAGAGAACTATCTAGGAGCTCTGCCTACAAAACCCTAATCTTAACCTAATCAAAAATACACCACAAGAAAGGAAGATCTTCAAATCCAAGCCTCTTCAAGCAATCCAATGCATCTTCAACTTGCCTTCATCATCATCCAAGAGCAAGAGAAACAAAACCCTAATCTAAGGGAACTAAAGATGTTAATCTAGTTGAGTTAGTGCCTTAGAATCATCTAAAACTAGCACCTAAACTAAAATCAATCAAAAATAGCAAACTATCTTATAAATTTCTACAAAAATTCCTAAGGGATCCTAATTCAATTAAGAATGCCTCATACAAAAACCAAGGACTAAATCATCTATTAAGTCCTAAAATTATGTCCTAAATCCAAAGTTATCAATCATAAACCCTAAAAATGGAGCTTCTAAAGGTTTCAACCTAAACTACCACCTACGTTCATCACAAAAATGTGAGAAAAATATATGGGGAGCATGCACATCTATGCTAACTACTTACAAAAAATCAGGATCAAAATCATCATCACATGATCAAACTAAATTCCATAAAATCAAGTATCAAACATAACTATTTTAATATCAATTAAAATGTGAAAATTCCCATAAAATCAGAAAATGTATGAAATAAAAATATTTTTTATCTAAAAAATACTAGACTCAATCATGAATATAATGCAAAAATAATGGGGTTAATTGGATCATTTTTCAATTTTATATGATTTAATCAAGAACCATGTATAAAATGAAACAAATAAAGAAAATTGAAATAAAATAACCAAACGCGTGGTGCAGATAGCAATGACAATCAGTTCATTTGGGAGATTGGGCCATGAGGGGGGGGTTCTGATATCAATCTTTGCATTAAGCCCAAAACCACAAATAAATGAAACGCTGCGTTCCATTTAGTTCAGACCTTTCACAAATTGAGAAGCTCGCGTGGCCGTTGGATGAGGGTCCTAGTCCAAGTCAAACCTCTGAAACTCAGGTCACCTGCGCGCCTAAAACCACCGCCGGTGACTTTCTCCGGTCACCATTCCACAACCCTAGTTCAACATAGAGTCCACCATAGGCCACGATCCCTTAATGAAACATGTCCCAAATTCCCTCACGAATTCATTCGTGCCCTTAATTCTCTCTGAAACCTCAAGATTCACAAGAACCAACTCTCAACCGAAAATGGTAACATCCCTAATTGGTCACTAATTCTCAAATTAATGGTCTGAAATCATTCCTACACCGTTCTACAATGCATCTAACTGTTGCACCCCAAAATTTGACCAACATTTCTTTACCTAGCTTGTGCTTCATTTCATTCACATTAGCATTATCATTTGCATTTCATTGACATGTATGCAGGAGATCAAGAGGTATGACTACCAATCAAGAGCTATCCAAGACTATGAAGCTAGCCAAGAGGGTTATTCAAATGTTCAAGGGTTGATATCCTTGTCAGAGAAGTAAAAAGATCCTCAGAGAGAGTGGTTGAAACCAAGAGGGTGTGTCTCCTAACTTGAGAGTTGTGGGAGCTCCTCAAATGATTCTGAAGCCAGGAATGTGGACTTGAAGCCTTGAGAGAGCTTATGAGATGTCTTGAAAGCCATCATGAAGCCTAGACAGGTCATTGTGCAAGATTAAGAAGACTCAGTCATGATTGGTGTAATTAGAGTTTGACTGGGTCAACCCTAGGTCAACTGATGATTTGAGGAAGGTGGAGACCTAATCCAAGAGCCATGTGATCATGGATTGATACATTGAGATGTTATAAGGATGATTCCAAGGTCAACTCATCATGATTGAAGAGTTTGAGAAGTTTCAAGCTAGGGTTTCTAAGGCTTGACAGTGTAAAATCCCCTAGTTTGACCCCTATCTTCAAGGAAGTTTAGCTCAATATGTGGTTGTCATCTCATCTTACCCCCAACATGAATGTTGTAGAGCTTGCTCTTAGCTTTAATTTGAGTACTAGAAGTCCTTGATAGAATTTGTATAACTCAAGTTATGACTTTGACAAGTTACAGGTCATCTGAGGTATGTGAATCTGGGGCCTTGAAAGTTACCCAACTCGCATCAAACGTTTGCCCAAGAAGGATGATTCCTATGAACTTTTGGTAAACATGAATGTTGTTCCTTATCTTCTTAGATTTCTAGAGAGTACTAGAAGTCCTTGATAGGATTTGTATAACTCAAGTTATGGCTTTGACAAGTCAAGGGTATTTTGGTCATTTGGAGATTACAGGTCATTTCAAGCATAAGGCCATAACTCCTATCTCCAAGCTTCAAATGGAAAAATGTTCAACATCAAACTTGTTCAAAATGATGTTTTAAGGCTAGTAAAGAGGTCATGAGATGTTGTAAAGGCTTGTAGCTCATACTTGCCAAAATGGTCAAAATAAAGGAGGATTTAATGTATTAAAGTGACCTATTTTTGGGAATTTTCAATACATGACCAAAACAATGCAAGTGACCTACCAAATTGAATGGAAAAGTCATTTCAGAAACAATGGCATTATTACAATTTTGATTTGTGGTCAAATTGAGGGACTTATCATAAGTTACTTGTAATCTAAGTTACACTTGCAAAACATAAGAGAGGATCAATGTACAAGTTGTCCAAGCATTCTAACATCTCATACATCTCATCTAAGGAGATTTTCAAGTCAGATACAAGTGCTGCAATGAGCCAAACACAAGCTGGTATATGAGATGGTTTGAATGAAAAACTCATGACATGAAAAGTTCAATTTCTCATTGGATGCTTCCAGAAAGTTCTGGATAGTTCAGATGCATTCTATATAAGGTTTAGAAGCTGCTCAAGGTAGAGGTTGGTGAGTGTGGAGAGAGGAGAGTGAGATTTCCATTTCATTTCTTCCATCGCAAGTTGAAACCAATTTCCATATTCTACACCATTTCCTTTGATTCTTTCTATTGCAACAAGTTCCATTGATCACTCTGAGTGTGTTCATACCAATTTGGGAGCAAGATCATGAAGGTTTGAAGAGTTAGCATTTGGAGTTTGGAAGGAGCAAGTCACTATCGGATTCTGAGATTTAAGCTTCTTTGATCAAAACCTTTGCAAACAGAAGTCATATATTGATACAAGGAACGATTTTGGGAAGATTGAAGTGTTGAAGTGGAGGTTTGATACTACTGTTATTCAAGAAATCCCAGGTTTGCAACTTTCACCATACACCTTAATTTAAGCATTGTTAAGTTAGATTGTTAGGTTAGAATGGTTAGAAATAGTTAGGAGATGGATTCTGGAGAATTTGAGGGCATTTGGTTAGGTTCAAGATGATGACACCATTTCTTTCTTGAGCAAGAACATGTTGGATATTGTGATTTAATGAGAGTGTGATAGTGGAAATCAATCAGTGTAGTGTAGTGATCATTCTGGTACAAGAATTTTCAAGAACCATGGAATTTGATGATTGAGTTTATTTTGGATCCACGATCGGGTTTTATGTTAGAGGATATGTCAATTGAATCTAAGACCATGGTTGTGATCAGCATGAAATTTAGAGCAGGTTGGTGTTTTAAATCATGGATTTTGCTTAGGATATGAGAGAACCCGAGTGAGATGATTGTGATGTTTGGAGCTCTGTTTCATGGAGCTTTTTCCTCCATCCATAAGCCAGAGGTTGAAGATGGTGTTTTTACCATTGGATTGCATGAGACCTATTGACTTTATCCAGATCTAACGGCCACGACATAACCTCACGATTTAAAAGAGAAAGTCTGAATACATATGAAACAAGGCGTTTCATTAATTGGGACCTTGGGCTTTAGTACTGAGACCACTATACACACCCCCACGTCTTGGCCCATTGATGAAATGAACTGTATCCTCTCACTATTTGCACCGCATCTTTTTCTTTTTCTTTTTCTTTTATATTTTGATATTTGTTTTCTGATTTAATCATGGGCCTAGCGTGCTTACTGATGACACCCCCATTTAGAGCCCGTCTGGATAATGCACTGCATCTCATTACTATCTGCACCAACTGTTTTTCTATTTTATTTTCATTTTCTCCATTTTTCTTTAAACTTTAGAAAATCATATAAAATAGAAAAAAGATGATTTTTACGTGGGAGTTTTTTCTCCTATTTCACATTTATGTCAAGAAAAGTATAAAACCATAACATTTGCATTTCATGCATGTTTGATATATTTTGTGTATTTTCTCTTTTAATAGCATTTTATATTCTTTTATTTTGGTGCATAGATTTGTAGAATTTTGTTTAGATAGTTCCTTTTGAATTTTTATGCCATTCTTTTTAGGTTAATTAGATTAGAACTTTAGCTCCCCCCTGGATTTTATTCCATAATTTTGTGGTTAGATTTTGATTAGTTTTGAATATATGACTTTAGGTTGTGTAGAATTAGGATTAAACCTTGACCTAGGTCCATAACAACACTTTGATTTTGGGTTT
Source organism: Lathyrus sativus (assembly GCA_963859935.3). Lineage (NCBI taxonomy): Eukaryota > Viridiplantae > Streptophyta > Magnoliopsida > Fabales > Fabaceae > Lathyrus > Lathyrus sativus. The sequence goes on from OZ012741.1 coordinate 241,453,556, forward strand.
TTAGGTCAAGTTAGACATTGGGAACTATAGGGTATGAAGGGTAGTTACCTAGGATCCCTTAGAAATTATATTAGAATTTTATATAATAGTATACCATTTTTAATTGATTTTTGTATATTGATTGTGGTATGTATTGCCCTTGTGGGCTTTTGTTTTGATTGCTTTGCTTTGTGGGCTTTTGCTTGGCTTGGTGGGCTTGGTCTTGCTTTGAGGAGCATGGAGGAGCATAGTAGAAGACTTGAAGGATGAAGAGGGAGCTTGAGAGCTTGAAGGCTTGTTTGTTTTGTTGTTGTTTTAGGAAATAGGACTTAGGTAGAGTTTAGACTTAGTTAATTTCTTTCTTAAACATGGATGGCATCTTTCACCTCCATTCTTCCTTATGATTAAAAGTCCTTTCATGGTATTCACCTCCCTCCTTTGGAGGGATAAGTGATGGTACCTAGGAAGTAGAACTTTTGAGGGAACCATTCTTCTGATGTTAAACCCTTATAGGCCTCCTTTGGTGGTCAATAAGCAGTTTGATATCCTAGCTTATCCAGTTAAGTGATTTCCCTTGGTTTAAGTATCTTGAAAGATGTCGGACTTGAGTTTGAAGATGAGGACTTCATTGAAGAGGGTGGAAGAGGATGATTCCTTGAGCATTGCCATTGCAGCTGAAGCTTGAAGAGCTTGAAGAACAAGTTGATACTTGAAGATCCAGTGGAGATTGAATGAAGAGCTGAGGCTTGAAAGAAAAGTGAATAGTGAAGGTGACACTTCCGTGTGATTGAAGACTACTCTGAGAAGCTGAAGCTTGTAGGAGAAGAAGACCAAGTTGAGACTGGTAAAGCAAAGAGAGTTGAAGCTTGAAGACTAACTTGATACTTATGAAGAGGATTCAATTGAGATTGAGTGTAGAGCTGAGGCTTGAGGAACAGAGGATGAGTTGATACTTACACTGATGCTTGGAGAGCCTGAAGGAATCAAGTTGATACTTGTAGTTAAGAGTGAAGCCTGAGGGTGGAATTTACTGAAGAGTTGAAGCTTGGAGAAGAAAGAATAAGTTGAGACTTATGTTTGAAGGGTTGAAACCTTGGAGGAGTAAGTTGATACTTGTCATGGAGGATGATAGCCCTGAAGAGCTGCTGAAGACAGAGGACTGGACTGCTGTTAAGTTGGTTTAGTTGAAAGAGGGAGTTGTTGATCTGCTTTCTTCCTTATCTGTTTTTTTTCTGTATTGTTGTGATTTGTTTGACTTGCTTGATGCATTAGAATAAGTCCATATCTAGACTGACTCTAATCTATGAGCATGATTGCACTAGAGGTTGAGTTGCTCCCTCTGCTTGTATTGTTACTGTATGGCTTTGCTTGCGGGTATTCGGTAGAGCCCTGCTCCCTTGCCCATGTGGTTTATTTTGCTTGATAGGAATGTCATTTCTTCTGTATGATTGTTGTTGTTATTCTATTTTGCTTGATAGCATTTTATTCTTCCCCTGTATGATTACAGTTATTCATATCTAGCTTGAGGTTGAGATGAGCTTGTGGAGGCTGCTGCCCCACACACATTTCCTCCCTCACTTGCATTGCATGCATTTTATAGTCGTTTACTGTTTACCGTTTACTGTTTAAGCTGATGCTTTATCTGTTTCTGTGTATCATTGACATGATCCCTTAGGAATCTCACTTCCTTTGATAAGGAAGTGATGATTAGAACTTTAGGTTGAAACCTATGCATGATAACTTCTAGGAGTTCCCTGTTTCAAACCTCAACTATAGGATGAATCCTTGGCATGACAACAGTAGGACTTGATAGTCTCCCGTAGTTGAGCCTGTTCTCTTCTCATCTCAAAACAGCTTAAGATACAATAATCATGAATGATTTCTTTCGTACGTTACGAGCCTTAAGCTATCTGAGAAGGGATTGGTGGAGAGCTTCTTTCCAACAGTCTGGATGTTTAGTATGGCACCCTTTGGGTGACATGCGACGCATTCACTCTCAGGTCATAGTCTTTAGTGCGATTGAAATGGCAAACACAATAAAAAACACTTCTTCCGTAAAAGACAGAAAACAAACTTCAAACCTTTTTGCCCCGTGGGCCCATAATTCAAAAGAAGCTTTTCTGAAGAAAAGAGTGTCGTTAAACTTTAGCGCCAACACAAACAGGCTTTGTCCCTAACTGCTGGAACTGCTGTTTAACCCTACTCGATAAAACAGATGAATCTAAATTCCCGTAATCCGTATTAGCCCGAATTACGTAAGCTCTGATCTCTCATATATGTTGAGAGTACGTAGGCACAATACTGATGTATTGGCGAGCTACCTTCCCCGTAATCAGTAGTTAGCCGAACTACGTTGACTCTGATTTCTCATTCTCTGATGAGAATACGTAGGCATAAAGCACGACGCTTTGCCGAGTCATTTTCTTTTCCTTTTAAGTCAGCCTTGATAGGTAGATAGATAAAACCAACCCGTCCAGTAAACACAACAAGCGTGGATCCCATCGTGTACGATGGACGTGAGGGGTGCTAATACCTTCCCCTTGCGTAACCAACTCCCGAACCCAGACAACGGTTGCGATGACCTTGTCTTATACCTTTTCGTCAGGTTTTTTCGATCGTTTCCTTTCCAGTTCTGAGGGATAAATAACGAAAAGTGGCGACTCTTCTATTTTTCTGGCACCTTATTTTCGCGGAAGCGATAGCTGGCGACTCTGCTGGGGACTTGATAGTTTCCTGGGATCCAACGTCCCAAATGCGAGTCAGTTTGGGGATCCGACGTCCCCTGTGAGAGTCAATCCTAGCGCTTGTATGATTACTTGTTAGGTTGTGTTTATTTATCGCATTTTATTTCCCGCATTTTATTTTCAGTATGATATGATTATCTATGCTGTTGTGGGAGGGGCATTCTGATGAGTGAGAAGCAAGACCCAGGCTTGAGTGAACATAGCATGAGTTGTGGAAAATAGTGGGCGTGTGCTTTCTTGGCAGGCACTAGTGTCTCATGAAATCCACGCTCAGACGAGGTTCTCCCGGTTGACTTTTTTTTCAACCCTTTGGGTTGAGGGGGTTGTTGGTTTGGAGGATTGTCGAATCTGGGGACCGATCATTTGTGATTTAGCCGAGTGAGGCCGCTTCATGAGCTGGTGATGCCACACCTTCTGGGTATCGTATCACCCCTCTTGAATGTCTGTGACACTGATGAATGCATAGGATGCCGAACTTGAGTCAGTTTAGGTCCACACCTGTGAGCAGGGTTGTGTTTATTGCAGGAAACTTTGACCTTCAGACTACCTGGTTTTCTTGATAGTGGATCAGTTTTGTTGGGATCTGAGGATCTCATCTGCAGATATATGATTGTTCTTGACAGAGCAGGGTTTTGTTGGGATCTGAGGATCTCATCTGTAGATATATGATTGTTCTTGACAGAGCAGGTTTATGATTGGGATCAGAGGGTCTCATCAGCAGGTAGATGTTTGTTCTTGACAGAGCAGAGTTTTGGTCCTGTATCAGAGGTCCTTATTATCAGATGTTTGTTCTTGACATAGCAGATTTATGGGCCTATATGTGTGCGTTCATGACTGAGCAGATTTGTGGTCCGATACCAGGGTTTTCTTCTTATCAGAGAAAGTGGTTGTTCTTGATAGAGCAGGATTATGGTTTTGTTGATGCAGAATCTCCACAGCACAGTCGTCTTGATCTCCTGTTGCATGATTGCGTTTTACATTGTTTTGCATACTCATTTGCATTTCATTAACGTGTGTCTATGTTGCAGGTACCGTTTCCCCCGATTCAGGATTTCTGGCCTTCTTTTGTATTGTTATGGGTTCTCTGAGGAAGACCGTGGCTTACAAGCTCCCTGCCCCTGATGTGGTTCAGCTGACTAGTTTGATTACTTTAGCAGATGATTCTATGAGAGATGAGTTCAGAAATTCTTACGGTAAACTGCTCAGTTTGGTTCGTAAACCCTCTGTGTTTTAGTTGAATGGGTTGCACGCCCTGCTGCAGTTCTACGATCCTCCGTTGAGATGCTTCACTTTCCAGGATTTTGTTCTCGCACCCACACTAGAGGAATATGCTGATTTGTTAGGTGTGCCTATTAAGAGGCAGATGCCCTTTGTTCATATGGATGTTGACCCTAATCTGGCTGGTCTAGCTCCGTCACTTCATCTGGATGCCTCCGAGTTGGTATTGTCTAGTTGGAACAAGGTTCCCGGTTTCTTCTTGCAGTTCTTAGTGGGTAAGGCTCAGCAGTGCGCCAAAGACGGATGTTGGGTCGTGTTCAACGCCATTCTCGCTCTGTGCATATATGGCATCATTCTGTTCCCCAATATGCCCGACTTTGTAGACTTCGACGCCTTTCGCATCTTTGCTTCAGGGAACCCAGTCCCTACCTTGATGGGAGATGTCTACCATTCCATCCACTACAAAAACGAGAACAGAAGGGGCAAGAATATCTCGTGCTGTGTGCCCCTGCTTTATAAATGGCTTGATAGTCATGTACCCAAGAGGTGTCCCTTTGTGTCGTCTGCAGCCACAGCTGAGTGGTCCGAGCGTTTGATGAGTCTATCAGCGGAGGATATTCACTGGTTCAACAGAGATAGGTTGGGTACTGAGATTATCTTCAGCTACAGCGGGTTTCCGAACGTGCCTTTAATAGGCAGAAAGGGCTGCATAAACTACAATCTGTCTTTGCTGGTCCGACAGTTCGCGTATGCTTTGAGAGCTCCGCCGAAGGATGAAGAGGTGCAGGAATCTCTGTACCTCACTGGTCTTCTAGAGGGGGATCTGTTATCCAGGCTTCAGCGCGCTTGGAATGGTATCAGTAAGAGGGGAAAACCATTGCTGGGGAGAAGCAACAGCCAAGCCTACCCTCCGTATGTGAATTGGATCAGAGCCAGAGCCGATGCTATAGGAATGCCGTTTCTTCCTGCCAAGACGGAAAGCCCTCCAGTGATTGAAGAGCCTACTACCGTGCCCATCCAGCAACATAATTGGGTGTTAGCTGAGAGAGATGAATTGAAGGGGGCAAATGAGGAACTGGAGAAAGAATTGGCTCAGCTCCGAAGCGAGAGAAACGAAGCCGTTCATTCCTTCAGGAGGCAAACAGAGCTGGTGAACCAGTTGGGGACAGATTTGACTAAGCAGATAGCTGAGCGTGAACGCATGGGTCGAGACTTCAAAGCTGTCAACGGTGTATTGGCCACGAAGAATCAGCACTTGGACGAAGCGTATCGGAGGATATCCAAGTTCAACCAGCACTGGAAGGCCTCCCTAGCCAACAGGAAAGAGCGGGAGGATAAGCTGATGGTACAGATCTCCAAGCTGAAAGCCCAGGTGAGGGCTAGTGAGAAGAGGTTTGATGAATAAACCGCTCGCAGATACGCCGCCGAAGGCCAGCTCAACAAAGCTCTCGCTAACCTGAAGGAGCGCAAACTGATGTTTGAATCCAAGAAGCGGAAGCTAGAAGATTGTTTCGGCGAAGGAGCATGGGAAGATTCGGTCGAAGGTCTTCAATACACCATTATGCAGAAGGAGCTACTCATCGAAGGGTTACTCACTCGTCCTGATCATCCGGAAATGAAGGGGTTGTTAGAAGAGTTTCGCGCCCGTGGCCGTACTTGACTATATTTGTATTCCTTTTGTTTGATCATCGTTGTATGCTGACCATCACCGGGCTTGTTGGTTGAGGTCATGCTATTGATTCTGCTTGTACTCACTGATGTTGTGTACGGCCTTGATGGGCTTTCTTTCTATGTATGAGATGTTATTTCCATGACTGGACTCGGACTTCTTATTATCAGCACTGGCACTCAGGCACTAGGATCAGGGGTTATCTCCCCAACACACAGACACACGTTTGCATTTGCATGAAGCATTTGCATAACGAGCACTTTGTCGTTTTTTCCTAACCCTTTTGTGTTTTCAGGTTGTTTCAGGTTGTTCCAGGATTGATCAGAGACCTATCCACCGCTATCCGACCAGAGCAAATCAAACCAGAATCATGGAGCAAGTGCAAACTGATGTTCAGGAACTCCGCGAAAGAGTGGATAGCTTCATGGAGCTCATGCAAGCGGTCGCCAATGGCCAGAATCAGCTCAAAACTTTGGTTCAGCCTCTGATTTCAAGGGTCGATAGTAATGGCGTACTCCATGGTAGGGCTGTTCCAACCCCTCCACCAGTTGAAACTCCGCAGAATAGCGTCCCCGTGACCAGTGGGGAATGGCAGTGCCAACGGAAATGTGATAGCCAACATGGGACTCAATGGTAACACGACGGGCGTCGGTAATGGGAGTCTTGAAGCTAATGTCAATGTTGGGCTGGGCAACGGCAATGCAGGTGTGGGGAATTTGTTCGGGCCTAAACCGTGGTTAGAAGATCGTCAGGACGATGTGTTCTCTCAGAGAGGTGCTGAAGGGGAGCTGACTGCTGAAGCACGTCTAAGGTTCAAGGCACTCGAGGATAAGATGAGAAATATCGAGAACCAAAACACCCTGGGCGTTGATATGTCCAAGTTGGGACTTATTGCTAATTTCAAGGTGCCTCCCAAGTTCAAGGTACCTGACTTTGAAAAGTACAAGGGCACCACTTGCCCTCGCGTCCATCTGAGATCGTATTACAGGAAAATGTCAGCTCATTCTGATGACGAGAAGTTGCTGATGCACTTCTTTCAGAACAGTCTATCCGGACCCTCCCTCGAATGGTACATGAGTCTGGAACCTAACAGTGTGCGCACGTGGAAGGACCTTGCTGAAGCATTTGTGCACCACGACCAATATAACAGTGACTTGGCCCCGAACAGAGTCCAGCTGCAGAATATGTCGCAAAGGAACAATGAAGGGTTCAAGGAATACGCCCAGCGGTGGCGTGAATTGGCAGTCAGGGTTCAGCCACCAATGGTTGAACGTGAGCTTGTGCAGATGTTCGTAGCCACCCTCCCAGGGGTTTATTATGAGAAATTAGTCAGCGGTATGTTTGGAACCTTCTCAGATCTCATTATCATGGGTGAGCACATTGAAAATGGGATCAAACTCGGGAAAATTCAAGGAGATTCATCCTCAGCTGGAGGAGGCGGAAAGAAACCTTATGGTGGCAAAAGACGGGAAGGAGAAACGAGCGTTGTGTCCAACGCTCAAAGGAAGGGTAAAGGCCCTCACCAACAGGTGGCCAGCATAATTATCCCGGCAGTTCAACAACCACAGCAGCATCAGAAGCAGCAGCAACCGAATCAACAAGGGTACAGAAAGTATCATAATCGGGCACCTCTGTCGAGTCGTCACCTCGAGACACCGCCCATGTCGTACGCGCAACTATTGCAAACTTTGCTTCAGCTACAGTTGATCTAGAAGAGAACTTTGGCTCCCTTGACAGGGGCACCTCCGCCAGGTTATGACGCGAATGCAACTTGTGAGTTTCACTCAGGGGCACCGGGCCACACAATAGAGAATTGCAAAGCCTTCAAGCACAAGGTGCAGGACATGGTGGACGCTAAGATCATCAACTTCTCAGATAATGTGCCAAACGTCACGAAGAACCCTATGCCGAATCATAGGGGAGGTGGAGTAAACGCCATTATTGAAGACGAGGGTTTGGATTTGTTGACTGACGTCAGAGATCTGAAGACACCGCTTAGCTTCGTTAAAGCTAAATTGATGAAAAAAGGTTTCTTTCCAGGTTGCGGAGAGCTGTGTATGGGCTGTGCTACAAGTCCTGATGGATGTGAGCAGCTGATAGAGGGAATTCAAAGTCTGATGACTGAAGGGATTTTACAGTTTAGCCGGAGGGCCGAATGTGGATCGGGAGAGGTAATGCTGAAGCAAGATGATTAGGTCGCTGTTGCACCCCAAAATTTGACCAACATTTCTTTACCTAGCTTGTGACATATATGCAGTAGATCAAGAGGTATGATTACCAATCAAGAGCACCACAAGACTTTGAAGCTAGCCAAGAGGTTATTCAAGTGTTCAAGGGTTGATATCTTTGTCAGAGAAGTTAAGAGATCCTCAGAGAGATTGGTTGAAACCAAGGTGGTGTGCTTCCTAACATGAGAGTTGTGGGAGCTCCTCAGATGATTCTGAAGCTATGAGGATGGACTTGAAGCCTTGAGAGATCTTAAGAGATGTCTTGAAAGCTATCATGAAGCCTAGAGAGGTCATTGTGCAAGTTTAAGGAAGACTCAGCCATGAGTGGTGTAATTAGGGTTTGACTGGGTCAACCCTAGGTCAACTGATGATTTGGAGAGGGTTGAGACCTAATTCAAGAGCCATGTGATCATGGATTGATGCATTGAGATGCTATAAGGATGATTCCAAGGTCAACTCATCATGATTGAAGAGTTTGAGAAGTTTCAAGCTAGGGTTTCTAAGGCTTGACAGTGTAAAATCCCCTAGTTTGACCCCTATCTTCAAGGCAGTTTAGCTCAAGATGTGATTGTCACCTCATCTTTCCCCCAACTTGAATGTTGTAGATATTGCTCTTAGATTTAATTTGAGTACTAGAAGTCCTTGATAGGATTTGTAGAGCTCAAGTTATGACTTTGACAAGTTACAGGTCATCTGAGGTATGTGAATCTGGGGCCTTGAAAGTCACCCAACTTGCATCCAACTTTTTCCCAAGAAGGATGATTCCTATGAACTTCTGGTCAACATGAATGTTGTTCCTCATCCTCTTAGCTTTCTAGAGACTACTAGAAGTCCTTGATAGGATTTGTAGAACTCAAGTTATGGCTTTGACAAGTCAAGGGCATTTTGGTCATTTAGTGATTATAGGTCATTTCAAGCATAAGGCCATAACTCTTATTTCCAAACTTCAAATGGAAAAAATCTTCAACATCAAACTTTCTTAGAATGGTGTTTTAAGGCTATTAAGGAGGTCATGAGATGTTGAAAAAGCTTGTAGCTCATAATGGTAAAAATGACCTAAAATGGAGGCATAAGTTAAATAAGTCAAAGTTGGAAATGGAAATTTCCAAGCTACACATCCAAACCATGGCATGTAATAGGTCATTTTGACTCCAAAGAACATTTTAGAAACAATGGTTCAGCCACATTTTTGATTTGAAGTTTAGATCATGGACTTGCTTTGGAAATTGGTTGCTTGCATATTAAGGTACAAATGCAAAACACAAGGAAAGGCAATGTACAAGCTAGTAAAGTGTCTTAACACATCGCATATCTCATCTAAGGAGATTTTCAGGTCAGAACAAGTTGCTGCAAGAGGCATAGCATGAGATGGCATGTGAGATGAGATGAAATCAAAAACTCATGGCATGAGAATCCCAAATTCTCATTGGATGATTCCAGAAGGTTCTAGAGGGTTTAGAATCATCCTATATATGGATTAGAACTTGCTCAGATGCAAGGTTGGTGAGAGATTAGAGAGAAGAGTGAGATAGCCATTTTTCTTCTTCCATTGCAAGTTGAAATTGATTTCCACTTTCCACACCATTTCCATTGCTTTTTTCAATCCCAACACCTTCCATTGATCATACTGAATGTGTGCATATCAAATTGAGGGAAAGATCATGAAGAATTGAAGAGTTGGAATTTGGATTTTTGGAGCTGCAAATCACAATCGAGTTTGGAGATTCAGGCTTTCTTGATCAAATCTTTTGCAAACAGAAGCTTTATCATCAATCAAGGAAGGATTCTGAAGAGTTTGAGAGGTTGAAGTGGAGGTTTGACCTATCTGATAATCAAGATTTGACAGGTTTGTAACTTTTCTTCTACACCATAATTTAAGCATGATTAGGTAGAATTGTTAGGTTAGAATGGTTAGAGACAAGTAGGAGATGGATTCTGGGAAGTTTGAGATCAATTGGTGAAGTTTGAGTTAGTGACACCATTTTTGTTTTGATCAAGAACACGATGTATAGTGAGCTATAACATGAGTTTGATATCAAGAATTAACCAGTGTGAGGTGGTGATCATTCTGAGGTAATCAATTTCAAGAATTGTTAGAATTGAAGTTTGAGCATAGTTTTGATCTTGGATCGGGTTTGGAGATTTAGGGCATTTCAATTGATTCTAAGGCTATGGTTGGATTCAGGGTTCAATTTAGAGTAGATTAGGGTTTTGAATCATGGCTTTTGGTTGAGTTTGGATGGAGTTCGAATTAGGGATTGGAGCTCTGCAACTATGGAGCTTTCCCTCCATTCCCATGGCTGAAGGAAGAAGATGATGTGCTGGCCGTTTGATCAGGCGTGGACTCATTGACTGAGTGGAGATCTAAGGGCTGAGATTCAATTTCGTGTTTGAAGGGAAGTCTGAAGATGCCCCAAAATGAAGCGTTTCATTAAACTGAGGTTTTGGGCTTTAGTGGACTGATTGATATCCCCACCCCCTTTCATGGCCCATTGAGATTTTGAACTGATTTTTGTTGCTAAATGCACCGTGTCCTTTTCTTTTTCTCTATGATTTCTGAATTGATTTTCTGATTAAACTGGGCCTAACGCGCATTGATATGCACACCCCCATTTAGGGCCCATTCCCATATTGAACTGCATATAGTTGATATATGCACCAATGTTCTCCTATTTTAATTTCTTTTTCTCCATTTTTCTTTAATCTTTGAAAAATCATATTAAATTGGAAAATGATGATTTTGGCATGGGGATTTTTTATCCTATTTCATGTTAATGTCTAGAAAATAATAAAATCAAAATATTTGCATTCCATGCATTTTTAATGTTTTTTGTATATTTTCTCTTTTAATAGCATTTTAATTCATTTTATGTTGATGCATAGATTTGTAGAATTTTGTTTAGCTAGTTCCCTTTGAATTTTTAGGCCATTCTTTTTAGGATAGTTAGATTAGGACTTTAGGTCCCCTCTGGATTTATTCCATAATTTTGTAATTAATTTTTGATTATTTTTTATTAGATGACTTTAGGTTGTGTAGATTTAGGTCAATCCTTAACATAGGTCCACACTAACACTAGAACTTTGGGTTTCTAGGTCAAGATAGATATTGGGACATATAGGATATTAAGGGTAGGTATATAGGATCCCCTAGAAATTATATTAGATTTTAATATAATAGTATACTATTTTTAATTGATTTTTATAGTTGATTGTTGTTTGTGTTGCCCTTGTGGGCTTGTATTTTGTTTGCCTTGCTTTGTGGGCTTTTGCTTGGCTTGGTGGGCTTGGTCTTGCTTTGTGGAGCATGGAGGAGCACAGTAGAAGACTTGAGGATTGAATAAGGAGCTTGAGAGCTTGAAGGCTTGTTTGTTTTGTTGTTGTTTTAGTGTTAGGAATTAGGTAGAGCTTAGACTTAGTTAAGTTCTTTCTTAAACATGGATGGTATCTTTCACCTCCATTCTTCCCCATGATTCAAGGTCCTTACATGGTATTCACCTCCCTCCTTTGGATGGATAAGTGATGGTACCTAGGAGCTAGAACCTTTGAGGGAACCATTCTTTTGATGTTAAACCCTTATAGGTCACCTTTGGTGGTCAATAAGCAGTTTAATGTCCTAGCTTGTCCAGTTAAGTGATTTCTCCTGGTTTGGGTATCTTGAGAGATGTTGGGCTTGAGTGTGAAGATGAAGACTTCATTGAAGAGTATGGAAGAGGATGATTCCCTGAGCATTGCCATTTCAGCTGAAGCTTGAAGAGCAAGAAGAGCAAGTTGATACCTGAAGATCCAGCAAAGATTGAATGAAGAGTTGGGGCTTAAAGACTGAAGGATGAAGTTGATATTTCTAGATGATTGAAGACTACTCTGAGAAGCTGAAGCTTGTAGATGAAGAGGATTCAATTGAGATTGACTGAAGAGCTGAAGCTTGAAGAACAAATAAATCAAGTTGATACTTGTGGTTAAGAGCGAAGCCTGAAGGTGGAGCTGATTAAGGAAAGCTGAAGCTTGAAGAAGAACAATAAGTTGAAACTTATGTTGCAGGATTGAAGCCTGGAGAAGCAAATTGATATTTGTCAAGAGTGATTGAAGTCTGAAGACTGAGTTACTGTCAGAAGAGCTGAGGCTTGGAGTTGAGAGAGGAGTTGATCTACTTTCTTATTTGTTTCTTTTCTGTATTGATGTGCCTTGTTTGACTTGCTTGATGCATTAGAATAAGTCCATATCTAGACTGATTTAATCTAGGAGCATGATTGCACTAGAGGTTGAGTTGCTCCCTCTGTTTGTATTGTTACTGTATGGCTTTGCTTGCGGGTATTCGGTAGAGCCCAGCTCCCTTGCCCATGTGGTTTGCTTTGCTTGATAGCATGATGTTATTTCTCCTGTATGATTGCAGTTTGTTGTATTTTGCTTGATAGCATGTTTATCTTTTTAGTATGATTGCGTTTATTCATTCTGGCTTGAGGTTGAGATGAGCTTGTGGAGGCTGCTGCCCCACACACATTTCCTCCCTCACTTGCATTGCATGCATTTTACAGTCGTTTACTGTATTAATGTTTACTGTTTAAGCTGATGTTGTACCTGTTTCTGTATCATTGACATGATCCCTTAGGACTCTCATTTCCTTTGATAAGGAAGTGATGATAGAACTTTAGGTTGAAACCTATGCATGATAACTTCTAGGAGTTCCCTGTTTCAAACCTCAACCCTAGGATGAATCCTTTGCATGACAACAGTAGTACTTGATAGTCTCCCTTTAGTTGAGTCTGTTCTCTTCTCATATCAAAACAGCTTAAGATACAGTAATCATGAATGATTTCTTTCGTACGTTACGAGCCTTAAGCTATCTGGGAAAGGATTGTTGGAGAGTTTCTTTCCAACAGTCTGGATGTTTAGTATGGCACCCTTTGGGTGACATGCGACGCATTCACTCTCAGGTCATAGTCTTTAGTGAGATTGAAATTGCAAACATAATAAAAAACACTTCTTTCGTAAAGACAGAAAACCAACTGCAAACCTTTTTGCCCCGTGGGCCCATAATTCAAAGGAAAGCTTTTCTGAAGAAAAGAGTGTCATTAAACTTCAGCGCCAACGCAAACAGGCTTTGTCCCTAACTGCTGGAACTGTTGTTTAACCCTACTCGATAAAACAAATGAATTTGAATCCCCATAATGCATAGTATCCCGAACTACATAAGCTCTAATCTCTCATATCTGTTGAGAGTATGTAGGCACAATACTGATGTATTGTCGAGCCACCTTCCCCGTAACCCGTCGTAGGCCGAACTACGTTGACTCTGATTTCTCATTCTCTGATGAGAATACGTAGGCATAAAGTGTGACGCTTTGCCGAGTCATTTTCTTTTCTGTTTAAGCCAGCCTTGATAGGTAGATAGATAAACCAACCCGTCTAGTAAACACAACAAGTGTGGATCCCGTCGAGTACGACGGACGTGAGGGGTGCTAATACCTTCCCCTTGCGTAACAGACTCCCGAACCCAAACAACGGTTGCGATGACCTTGTCTTACCCCTTTTCGTCAGGTTTTTCCGATCGTTTCCTTTCCCGCTCTAAGGGATAAATAACGAAAGGTGGTGACTCTTTTGTTATGCCGGCACCTTATTTTCGCGAAAGCAACAGCTGGCGACTCTTCTGGGGATCGAACCCAGAGTCTCTGGTTCTCCGGTTCCCTATGCGAGTCATTCCTAGCGCTTGTATGATTACTTGTTGGGTTATGTTTATTTATCGCATTTTTTATTTCCCGCACTTTATTTTCAGTATGATATGATTATCTGTGTTGTTGTGGGAGGGGCATTCTGATGAGTGAGAAGCCAGACCCAGGCTTGAGTGAACATAACATTAGTTGTGGAAATTAGTGGGCGCGTGCTTGCTTTGCAGCCACTAGTGTCTCATGAAATCCACGCTCAGACGAGGTTCTCCCGGTTGGCTTCTCTTTGAACCCTTTGGGTTGAGACGGTTGCTGGTTTGGAGGATTGTCGACTCTGGGGACCGATCATTTGTGATTCAGCCGAGTGAGGCCGCTTCATGAGCTGGTGATGCCACACCTTCTGGGTATCGTATCACCCCTCTTGAATGTCTGGGACGCTGATGAACGCATAGGATGCCGAACTTTAGTCAGTTTAGGTCCATATCTGTGAGCAGGGTTGGGTTTATTGCAGGAAACTTTGACCTTCAGACTACCTGGTTTTCTTGACAGCAAATCAGTTTTGTTGGTACCGGAGATTCTCATCATCAGATATATGATTGTTCTTGATAGAACAGGTTTTTGATTGGGATCAGAGGATCTTTTCATCAGATGTGTATTTGTTCTTGATAGAGCAGGTTTTGATCAGAGGATGTTATCATCAGATGTGTATTTGTTCTTGATAAAGCAGGTTTTGATCAGAGGATCTTATCATCAGATGTGTATTTGTTCTTGATAGAGCAGGTTTTGATCAGAGGATCTTATCATCAGATGTATGTTTGTTCTTGATAGAGCATAGTTTTATTATCAGATGTTTGTTCTTGATAGAGCAGAGTTTTGGTCATCAGTTGTTTGTTCTTGAGAGAGCAGATTTATGATTGGGGTCTGAAGATCTCATCAGCAGATGTATGTTTGTTCTTGACAGAGCAGAGTTTCTTGGTCCTGTATCAGAGGTCCTTATTATTAGACGTTTGTTCTTAACAGAGCAGAATTATGGTCCTATGTATATGGCCCTATCAGATGGTTGTTCTTGACACAACAGATTTGTGGTCCGATACCGGGTTTTTCTTATTATCAGATGTAGTGGTTGTTCTTGACAGAGCAGTGCCATGGTTTTGTTGATACAAAATCGTCACAGCACAGTCGCCTTGATCTCATGCTGCATGATTGCATTTTACATTGCTTTGCATACTCATTTGCATTTCATTAACATGTGTCTGTGTTGCAGGTACCGTTTTCCCCGATCCAGGATTTCTTGCCTCCTATTGTATTTGTTATGGGTTCTCTGAGGAAGACCGTGGCTTACAAGTTCCTTGCCCCTGATGTGGTTCGGCTGACTGGTTTGATAGCTTTAGCAGATGATTCTGTGAGGGATGAGTTCAGAAAATCTTACGGCAAATTGCTCAGTTTGGTTCGTAAACCTTCTGCCTTCGAGTTGAATGGGTTGCAGGCTCTGCTGCAGTTCTACGACCCTCCGTTGAGATGTTTCACTTTCCAGGATTTTGTTCTCGCACCCACGCTAGAGGAATATGCTGATTTGTTAGGTGTGCCTATCAAGAGGCAGATGCCTTTTGTTCATATGGATGCTGAGCCTGATCTGGCTAGTCTAGCTCCGTCACTTCACCTGGATGCCTCAGAATTGGTATTGACTAGTTGGAACAAGGTCCCTGGTTTCTCCTTGCAGTTTTTAGTGGGAAAGGCTCAGCAGTGCGCCAAAGACGGATGTTGGGTCGCGTTCAACGCCATTCTCGCTCTGTGCATATATGGCATCATTCTGTTCACCAATATGCCCGACTTTGTGGACTTCGATGCATTTCATATCTTTGCTTCAGGGAATCCAGTCCCTACCTTGATAGGAGATGTCTACCGTTCTATCCACTACAAAAACGAGAACAGGAGGGGCAAGAATGTCTCATGTTGTGTGCCCTTGCTTTATAAATGGCTTGATAGTCATCTGCCCAAGAGGGGTCCTTTTGTTTCGTCTGCAGCCACAGCTGAGTGGCCCGAGCGTCTGATGAGTTTATCTGCAGAGGATATTGACTGGTTTGACAGAGATAGGTTGGGTACCAAGGTTATCTTCAGCTGCAGCTGGTTTCCAAACGTGCCTTTGATAGGTAGGAAGGGATGTATAAACTACAATCCGTCTTTGTTGGTCCGACAGTTCGCGTATGCTTTGAGACCTCCGCCGAGGGAGGAAGAGGTGCAGGAATCTATGTACCTCACTGGTCTTCTAGAAGGGGATCTGTTATCCAAGCTTCAGTGCACCTGGAATGGTATCAGTAAGAGGGGAAAGCCACTGCTGGGGAGAAGCAATAATGAAGCCTACCCTCCGTATGTGACTTGGATCAGAGCCAGAGCAGATGCTATAGGGATGCCGTTTCCTCAGGCCAAGCTAGAAAGCCCTCCAATGATTGAAGAGCCTACTACTGTGCCCATTCAGCAGCATAATCAGGTGTTAGCTGAGCGAGATGAATTGAAGCGGGTAAATGAGGAACTGGAGAAAGAATTGGCTCAGCTCCGAAGCGAGAGGAACGAAGTCGTTCATTCCCTCAAGAGGCAGACAGAGCTGGTGAACCAGCTAGGTTCAGACCTGACTAAGCAGATAGCCGAGCGTGAACGCATGGGTCAAGACTTCAAAGCTGTCAACGACGTACTGGCTACGAAGAAGCAGCACTTGGACGAAGCGTATCGGAGGATATCCAAGTTCAACCAGCACTGGAAGGCTTCCCTGGCCACCAGGAAAGAGAGGGAGGATAAGCTGATGCTACAGATCTCCAAGCTGGAAGCCCAGGTGAAGAATTGTGAGAAGAGGTTTGATGAGGAAACCGCTCGCAGATACGCCGCCGAAGGCCAACTCAACAGAGCTCTCGCTAACCTGAAGGAGCACAAAGTGACGTTTGAGTCCAAGAAGCGGAAGTTAGAAGATTGCTTCGGCGAAGGAGCATGGGAAGGTTCGGTCGAAGGACTTCGGTACACCATTGTGCAGAGGGAATTACTCGTCGAAGGGTTGCTCACTCTGCCTGATCATCCAGAAACGAAGGAGTTGTTAGAAGAGTATCGCGCCCGTGGTCGTACTTGACTATTTGTATTCCTTTTGTTTTGATCATTGTTGTATGCTGACCATCACCAGGCTTGTTGGCTAAGGTCACGCTGTTGATTCACCTTGTACCCACTGATGTTGTGTACTGCCTTGATGGGCTTTCTTTATATATGAGATTGTTATTTCCATGATTGGACTCAGACTTCTTCTTATTATCAGCACTGGCACTCAGGCACTAGGATCGGGGGAAATCCCCCTAACGCACAAACACACGTTTGCATTTGCATGAAGCATTTGTATAACGAGCATTTTGTTGTTTTTCCTAACCCTCTTGTGTTGACAGGTTGTTGCAGGTTGTTTCAGGTTGCCTCAGGTGGTTCCAGAATTGATCAGAGACCTATTCACCGCTATCCGACTAGAGCTAATCGAACCAGGATCATGGAGCAAGTGCAAACTGATGTTCAAGAACTCCGCGAAAGAATGGATCGCTTCATGGAGCTCATGCAAGCGGTCGCCAATGGCCAGGATCAACTCAGGACTCTGGTTCAGCCTTTGATCTCAAGGGTTGATAGCAACGGCGTACTCCATGGTGGGACTGTGCCTACTCCTCCACCAGTTGAAACTCCACAAAATGGTGTTCCCGTGACCGGGGGCAACGGCAGTGCCAACGACAATGTGATGACCAACATCGGACTCAATACGACAGGCGTCGGTAATGGGAGTCTGGGAGCTAATGTCAATGTCGGGATGGGCAACGGCAATGCAGGCGTCGGGAATCTGTTTGGGCCACAGCCATGGCTAGAGGATCGTCAGGACGATGTGTTCTCTCAGAGAGGTGCTGAAGGGGAGCTGAATGCTGAAGCACGTCTTAGATTCAAGGCACTTGAAGACAAGATGAGAGATATCGAGAATCAGAATACTTTGGGCGTTGATATGTCCAAGTTGGGACTAATTGCTGATTTCAAGGTGCCTCCTAAGTTCAAGGTACCTGACTTTGAAAAATATAAGGGCACCACTTGCCCTCGCGTCCACCTGAGATCGTACTACAGAAAAATGTCTGCTCATTCCGATGACGAGAAGTTGCTGATGCACTTCTTTCAAGACAGTCTTTCCGGGCCGTCCCTTGAGTGGTACATGAGTCTAGAGCCTACTAGTGTGCGCACATGGAAGGATCTTGCTGAAGCGTTTGTGCACCACTACTAATACAATAGCGACTTGGCCCCGAACCGAGTCCAGCTGCAAAATCTGTCGCAGAGGAATAATGAAGGGTTTAAGGAATACGCCCAGCGGTGGCGTGAGTTGGCAGCCAGGGTTCAGCCGCCGATGGTTGAACGTGAGCTCGTGCAGATGTTTGTAGCCACCCTCCCATGGGTTTACTATGAGAAGTTAGTCAGCGGTATGTCTGGAACCTTCTCAGATCTCATTATCACGGGTGAGCACGTCGAAAATGGGATCAAGATCGGGAAAATTCAAGGTGAGTCATCCTCAGCTGGGGGAGGCGGAAAGAAACCCTATGCTGGAAAAAGACGGGAAGGAGAAGCGAGCGCTGTGACCAACGCTCGAAGGAAGGGTAAAGGCCCTCACCAGCAGGTGGCCAGTATAACTATCCCGGCAGTTCAACAGCAGCAGCAGCAGCCGCAGCAACCGAATCAACAGGGATATAGAAAGTACCAGAATCGGGCACCTTTGGCGAACCGACACCTCGAGATACCGCCCATGTCGTACGCGCAACT
Source organism: Lathyrus sativus (assembly GCA_963859935.3). Lineage (NCBI taxonomy): Eukaryota > Viridiplantae > Streptophyta > Magnoliopsida > Fabales > Fabaceae > Lathyrus > Lathyrus sativus. The sequence continues at coordinate 241,471,863 of OZ012741.1, forward strand.
CTTGCAGACTTTGCTTCAGCTACAGTTGATCCAGAAGAGAACGCTGGCTCCCTTGACAGGGGCACCTCCGCCAGGGTACGACGCGAATGCCACTTGTGAGTTCCACTCAGGGGCACCAGGCCACACAGTAGAGAACTGCAAAGCCTTCAAGCACAAGGTACAGGACATGGTGGATGCCAAGATCATCAACTTCTCCGATAATGTGCCAAATGTCACGAAGAATCCTATGCCGAATCATAGGGGAGGCGGAGTGAACGCCATTATCGAAGATGAGAGTTCAGATTTGTTGACTGACGTCAGAGATCTGAAGACGCCGCTTAGCTTCGTTAAAGCTAAGTTGCTGAAAAGAGGGTTCTTTCCAGGTTGCGGAGAGCTATGTATGGACTGTGCCACACGTTCTGATGGATGTGAGCAGTTGGTAGAAGGAATTCAAAGCCTGATGGCTGAAGGGATATTACAGTTTAGCTGGAGGGCTGAAAGTGGGTCAGGAGAGGTAGTGCTGAAGCAAGATGATGAGGTCGCCACCATCACCATCCCTCGCCAGACGATAACTATTTCTGCGCCCAGACCGCCCACAATTACTATCACCAAAGCTGGGCCGATACCCTTCGAAAGCACTAATACTGTCCCATGGCATTATGGGGTTGAAGTCTACTGCAATGGCCAGAAGTTGGAGCTAGAACCGTTTGGGTCAACTGTGGAGAACCTTGCGAGAATCAGTGGTATTACTCGCAGCGGAAGAGTGTTTGCACCACCGAAGGTCGTGGCGGATAAAGCAGTCAGAGCTGATGCGGCTGACAAAGGTAAAAGTAAAGTCGTTGAAGAGGTCCAGCGTGGGGCAGAAAAAGACTTACTTGTTAAAGATGCCGAGGAGTTTATGCGGTTGGTTAAGAAGAGTGACTACAAGATTGTAGACCATCTCCATCAGACGCCCTCGAAGATTTCCATTCTGAACTTGTTGTTGTGTTCTGAAGCACACCACAACACGCTGCTGAAGGTGTTGAACGCCGCATATGTACCGCAGGAAATATCGGTAAATCAGCTAGAGGAGGTCGTAGCCCACGTAAATGCTGGCAATGGGCTAGGTTTCACTGACCTGAAGCTGACACCGAAAGGGAGGAATCACAACAGCGCCCTGCACATCTCGATAGAGTGTAGGGGCACGATTATGTCGCACGTGCTGGTGGACACGGGTTCGTCGCTTAATGTTCTTCCGAAGAAGGCATTAATGAAGTTGGATACTCTTGGAGTGATATGCACACCCAGTGATCTGGTTGTGAAGGCGTTCGACGGAACTAAACGCCATGTTTTCGGGGAGGTGACCCTGCCAATCCAAGTCGGGCCGGAAACGTTCGACGCGGTCTTTTATATTATGGACATCATGCCTGCCTACAGTTGTCTCTCGGGCCGGCCATGGATCCATGCTGCTGGTGCCATGACCTCCACGTTGCACCAGAAACTCAAATATGCCATCGGAGGAAGCATCGTGACCGTGTGTGGCGAGGAAGACATAATGGTGAGCCATTTGTCATCCTTTAAGTATGTGGAGATGGATGGCGAAATCCATGAGACTCTATGCCAAGCGTTCGAAGCTGTCAAAGTGAAGGACGTAGCTCCTGTAGTCACTGAAAAGCCAGAGATGACTCTCTCCTCGTTCAAGGAAGCTCGGGCCGTTGTCCAAGCCGGATCTACCCCAGGCTGGGGGCGAATTTTGGAGATACCTAACAAGCAAGACAAGTTTGGGTTGGGATATTCTCCTGGAGCTGAAGCTTCTTCTTCTTCTAGCAGTGCGTCTCGAGGTAAAGGGCAAATCCAGTTTACCAGCGGCGAAGAGATTTTCGAAAGCATCAACGCGGTGTCTGAAGACAGCGGAGATAGCGACTGTGACCTCGACTCTTGGATCCATCCAAGCAAGCCAGGCGAGGGCCTTACCAACTGGTCCGTCAAGGATATCATCCAGATGACAAGCGAAGAGTAATGATTTACTTTTTCCAATCATTGTACAACCCTATGTCCTACCCGGGGCATAGTGGTTTATTGTCAGGGCCTTGTTGGATTATGTACATGCATTTTGTTAATAAATCAAAGGCGTTTTCTTCGTATTCAAATATTGTGATCTCTGTTATTCTTGTTTTATATTTTTTTTGAGAAACAATAAAATGGCAATGGGGTTTGTGCTTACCTGCACATCCTTGTTTTAAACTTAACCCTTGTTATTGCAGGATCCACATAACAGATGACATCGACTCTGGACCTTCTACAGCTCACTTCGGCTTCGATTTCCCGATCTATCAAGCCGAAGAAGAGATTGATGAAGACGAAGACCTTCCTGAAGAGTTGGCCCGCTTGTTGAAACAAGAGGAGAAAGTTATTCTGCCTCATGAACAGGAGATTGAGATCGGGAATCTGGGTTCTGAAGAGCTCGCCAGAAATGTCAGGATAGGGGCCGCATTGCAGAGTGATGTCAAGCATAGATTAGTCGAGATGCTGAGAGAGTATAGTGACGTCTTTGCTTGGTCATACGAGGATATGCCCGGACTTGACGCGGACATCGTGGTCCACCACTTGCCGCTGCGAGAAGATTGCCCTCCCGTTAAGCAGAAGCTTAGGAGGACGAGACAAAATATGGCCGTTAAGATCAAAGAAGAAGTGCAAAAGCAGCTCGATGTTGGCTTCTTAGCGGTCACTACTTACCCTCCGTGGGTCGCCAACATAGTGCCTGTACCGAAGAAGGACGGTAAGGTACGAATGTGCGTCGATTATCGGGATTTGAATAGGGCGAGCCCTAAAGATGATTTCCCGCTGCCTCATATCGATGTGTTGGTCGACAATACAGCCCAGTTCTCCGTGTTTTCGTTCATGGATGGCTTCTCCGGTTACAACCAGATCAAGATGGCGCTGGAGGACATGGAGAAAACGACGTTTATCACTCCTTGGGGAACATTTTGCTACAAGGTAATGCCTTTCGGTCTGAAGACTGCAGGGGCCACTTACCAACGAGCAATGGTTACTTTGTTTCATGACATGATTCATCATGAGATTGAAGTCTATGTTGATGACATGATTGCGAAGTCCCAAATGGAGGAGGGACATCTGGTCAATTTGCTGAAGCTTTTTGAGAGGCTTAGGAAGTTCAGGTTGAGGCTGAATCCTAACAAGTGTACTTTCGGAGTACGGTCCGGAAAGTTAATGGGGTTTATCGTGAGCGAAAGAGGCATCGAGGTTAATCCTGCGAAGATAAAAGCCATACAAGAAATGCCAGTGCCAAAAACAGAAAAAGAAGTTCGTGGTTTCTTGGGCAGAATAAACTACATTGCAAGGTTTATCTCTCAGCTCACGGCCACGTGCGAACCGATGTTCAAACTGCTAAAGAAAGATCAGGTGATTATCTGGAACGAGGATTGCCAGAAGGCATTCGACAAGATAAAGCAGTATCTTCAAGAACCTCCAATCTTGATACCCCCAGTTGTTGGACGGCCATTAATCATGTACTTGACAGTTCTTGAGAATAGTATGGGGTGTGTTCTCGGTCAGCACGACGAGACGGGCAGAAAGGAGCATGCCATTTACTACCTGAGTAAAAAGTTCACTAACTGTGAATCTCGCTACTCGATGCTGGAGAAGACGTGTTGTGCACTAGCCTGGGCTGCCAAACGTTTACGACAGTACATGCTCAATCACACCACCATGCTAATTTCGAAGATGGATCCAATCAAGTACGTCTTCGAGAAGCAGGCGCTTTCGGGCAGGATTGCCAAATGGCAAATGGTGTTGACGGAATATGACATTCAGTACGTTTCCCAGAAGGCCATTAAGGGAAGCGTATTGTCTGATTACCTTGCCGAACAGCCGATCGAGGATTACCAGCTGATGAAATTTGAATTCCCTGACGAGGATATCATGTTTCTCAAAGCGAAGGATTGCGATGAGCCGTTGCCCGACGAGGGGCCAGATAGGAAATCCCAGTGGAAGTTGATATTCGACGGGGCGGTTAATTCTTACGGAAGTGGCATTGGGGCAGTCATCACGACTCCCCACGGATCCCACATCCCGTTCACTGCGAGACTGACATTTCCAGTCACCAACAATGAAGCGGAGTACGAAGCATGCATCATGGGTCTAGAAGAGGCAATTGATTTGAGAATCAAGAATCTAGACGTATATGGTGACTCGGCGCTTGTGATTAACCAGATTAAAGGGGAGTGGGAGACTCGTCAATCGAATTTGGTGCCGTACATGAACTATGCCAGAAGGTTACTTCCGTTCTTTGATCGAGTGGAACTCAATCACGTGCCCAGAGCAGAAAATCAGATGGCTGATGCCTTAGCCACGATGGCTTCAATGTATAAAGTCAATTTTTGGAATGAGGCTCCAAGAATTGTCCTTTCTCGTCTTGATAGACCTGCGTTCGTCTTTGCGATCGAGGAAGCCGCCGACGGCAAGCCATGGTTCCATGACATCCAGACCTTCCTTATGACTAAGGAGTATCTGGCGGGTGCGTCAACCCAGGATAAGTAGACTCTGAGGAGGCTGTCTGGAAATTTTTATCTCAATCCTGATGGAGTGTTGTATAAAAGAAACCACGATCTCGTGCTACTCAGATGTGTAGATGAGAAAGAGGCGAGTATGCTCATGGAAGAAGTCCATGAAGGCACATTTGGTACGCACGTCGTCGGGCATGCTATGACGAGAAAGATCCTGAGAGCGGGATACTACTGGCTGACGATGGAGTCAGATTGCTTTAAATTCGCGAAGAGGTGTCATAAATGCCAGATTTATGCTGATAAAATTCATGTGTCGCCGTGCCCGTTAAATGTCATGTCCTCCCCGTGGCCGTTCTCCATGTGGGGCATCGACATGATAGGCAAGATCGAGCCCACTGCATCCAATGGTCATCGCTTCATTCTGGTAGCTATCGACTACTTCACCAAGTGGGTGGAGGCAGCCTCATATGCTAATGTGACCAAGCAGGTGGTGGCTAAATTCATAAAGAGAGACATCATCTGTAGTTACGGAATTCCTGAGCGGATCATTACTGATAATGGTTCGAATCTGAATAACAAGATGATGAAGGAGTTGTGCCAGAGTTTCAAGATTGAACACCACAACTCATCTCCTTACCGGCCGAAGATGAATGGCGCCGTTGAAGCGGCCAATAAGAACATAAAGAAGATTGTTCAGAAGATGGTTATGACCTACAAAGATTGGCACGATATGCTGCCGTTTGCACTGCACGGTTATCGTACGATGGTACGTACGTCAACCGGGGCAACTCCTTTCTCCTTAGTGTATGGTATGGAGGTTGTCCTACCGTTAGAAGTGGAGATCCCTTCTTTGCGAGTTTTGGTTGATGTGAAACTCGACGAGGCAGAATGGATCACGAACCGACTGAATCAACTCAGCCTGATTGACGAGAAGAGGTTGGCATCGATTGCGCATGGTCGTTTATACCAAAGCCGAATGAAGAAAGCTTATGATAAGAAGGTGCGTCCAAGAAGCTTTTAGACGGGTGATCTCGTCCTGAAGAAGATTCTTCCTCCACACTCTGATCACTGGGGCAAGTGGACTCCCAATTATGAAGGTCAGTACGTCGTCATCAAGGTCTTCTCGGGAGGAGCTTTGTTGTTATCCACGATGGATGGTGAAGATTTTGCATCCCTGGTGAACGCGGACGCAGTTAAAAAATACTTTGCTTGAAAGCGACCCGCTGGACAGTAAAAAGAGAGTCCAGGCAAAAATGGGGCATCCTGGCGAACCATAAAAAAGGAAAAAGGTTCGGGCAAAAATTAGGGATATAAATTGAAAAAAATGTACACCCACAAAGTCGAAAATCCGAATGGGCGACTTTGGCAAAAAAGGGTATCCCGATGAACTGAAAACCCGCAAAGGGCGGTTCACGCAAAAGTTAGGGATTTGAAAAAGCAAATGACTGCGTTCTGCGTAGGGACTTTCATTGTTTAGTGGTTTGGAAGACCCGAGGGCCGTTTATCTGAATCAATCTCTTCTGAAGCTGAAGCGTCAGAGAAGTATCAAAGTCGAGTGGGTCATAGAGGGATCAACTCATGGTGTTCGTCTACGCCTCATTGCCGACATTTGTATATACTGATGTATATTTATGTTTTATTTTTGCGCGGCTTCCTCATTCCAGGAGCTTGCATCTGTTGTAAAACATTTTTACCCATTCAGGGGTTTGTTATCAATAAAATGTATACTATTCAGCGATTCTGCTTGCCTGTTTAGCATTTACCTGTTTTGTTTGCGAAAAAGAACGTCGATGTTTTTGATAAAATGCACATACATAAACTTACTGGCCTAGGCCACTGATTGTTGAAACAATGAATTACTTGAACATTGTCACGAGATAATAACCTTGATAGGTCCCTTTGAGAAAGGTATCTTGTCTGTTTGTTTGTGTTGTTACAGGTGTAGCATATTCCAGACAGTGCGCCATGCGTATCCCCAAGCAGGATGATTCCTCCTTCTCCAGCAAGTTCAGCAGTGTCTCCCCGCGGAGTCTGAACGTGAGATCGTAAGCATTGATATGTCTCCCCGGGTAGAGAAGATTCTCTCCCCAATCAGATGCATCCTGAAGGAATGATATCTCCTCAGCTGAGTCGTACACTGAAGTGTGCAGCAACTGATGGTTCAAGACTGAAGTCTCCGGCAGAATTGAGATTCCCCACAGAGTCGTACTCTCCCCAGCAAGCAGAATGATTTCTACTTCCTCAGCAGAGTTTGCAGATCCCCAAGAGAGATGAGTCCTTGGAAGCCGCCCAGGCCATGACTGGTTTCTCCCCAGTGGAATGTTGAATAGATGATACTGTATTTCCCCACCAGAGTCGTTATCTCCAGGGAAGTAGCCGTGAAGGCCATGCAGTTTATCTCTGCGATTGACATCGCTTTCCCTCAGCAGGTCCAGGTTCTCGTAGAGCTTCGTTCCCCTGCAGCAGTCAACTGAAGTTTGTTTCCCCTGCGGAGTCCAATTGAGATTGGCGTGACGTTTTTTCTCCTCAGCAGGCTGATTCCTCCCCCTATCTGAGAGGTTCTTTCTCCTTGACAGGAGGATTCTCCCTTCAGCATTTATTTTGCTGACAGGATCGCATCAGTTTGCGTGACTGCATAACATTCATCATAAACGTATAGCATTTCCACTGTGTGGATCATTGCGCCATTGCCGAAGCATATGCATAATAAACATGATCTAGGTTGTTACCGTTCTTGTTTTGCAGGTGTTCCGCTACAGAATTGATCGCTCAAGATGATTCTTGAATTCTCCCTAACGAAGTCGCTTGCTCAAGATGATTCTTGAATTCCCTAGCAAGGTCGTTTGCTTAAGATGATTCTTAAAATCCCCAGTGCAGTTGCCAGAGTTGGTTGCTCAAGTTGATGCTTAGAGTCCCCATCAGAGTGTTTTCTCAGGATGATTCCTGAAATTTCCAGCATAGTTATCGGTTCAGGATGATTCTTGAAGTCCCCGGTGGAGTTATTTGTCCAAGATAATTCTTGAAGTCCTCAGCAGAGTTGATTCATCCAGAATGATTCCTGGATCCCCGAAGCAGAGTTACTTGATAGTTCTCCAGAATCCCCGCGGAGATGCGTCATCCCCAGCAGGTTTCTGAATAGCGAAGTTGAAACTTCCCTCGAAGACTTGATGATTGAAGTCTGACCGTGTTAACAAAGAAGTTCTCTCAGCTGATGCGGAGTGCCTGATGGCAGAAGTTTGGATATCCCCAATTTGTTCATGATTGACCAAGAATTCTATCCCCGACTTACTGATGAAGTCCGGCTGATGCTCGAAAGCTTTCTTTGAATTCCCGATGGCATGATCAACTTGTTGACCTGATGAGTCCCGAGGAAACCTGATGCCTGACGGCATGATCGACCATGTATTACCGGTTACTATGTGACCAATTCTCCAGCTAGCTGTCGTGCAGCTAATATTTCAGTTTTCGAAGATTTGTTCCCATCAGAGTACCATGTACTTGTGCATGTTGGCAAATTTTCGGGTTTGTTGGTATTCAACCGTCTCGCACCTTGATTGGCTGAGAGCCGTTCGCTCCTCACCCAGTCAGGTTCAAGTCGTTTGAATAGGGGCAGCTGTTGCACCCCAAAATTTGACCAACATTTCTTTACCTAGCTAGTGACATGTATGCAGTAGATCAAGAGGTATGATTACCAATCAAGAGCACCAAAAGACTTTGAAGCTAGACAAGAGGTTATTCAAGTGTTCAAGGGTTGATATCTTTGTTAGAGAAGTTAAGAGATCCTCAGAGAGATTGGTTGAAACCAAGGTTGTGTGCCTCCTAACTTGAGAGTTGTGGGAGCTCCTCAGATGATTCTGAAGCTATGAGGATGGACTTGAAGCCTTGAGAGAGCTTAAGAGATGTCTTGAAAGCTATCATGAAGCCTAGAGAGGTCATTGTGCAAGTTTAAGGAAGACTCAGCCATGAGTGGTGTAATTAGGGTTTGACTAGGTCAACCCTAGGTCAAATTATGATTTGGAGAGGGTTGAGACCTAATTCAAGAGCCATGTGATCATGGATTGATGCATTGAGATGCTATAAGGATGATTCCAAGGTCAACTCATCATGATTGAAGTGTTTGAGAAGTTTCAAGCTAGGGTTTCTATGGCTTGACAGTGTAAAATCCCCTAGTTTGACCCCTATCTTCAAGGCAGTTTAGCTCAAGATGTGATTGTCACCTCATCTTTCCCCCAACTTTAATGTTATAGAGATTGCTCTTAGCTTTAATTTGAGTACTAGAAGTCCTTGATAGGATTTGTAGAGCTCAAGTTATGACTTTGACAAGTTACAGGTCATCTGAGGTATGTGAATCTGGGGACTTGAAAGTCACCCAACTTGCATCCAACTTTTACCCAAGAAGGATGATTCCTATGAACTTCTGGTCAACATGAATGTTGTTCCTCATCCTCTTAGCTTTCTATAGACTACTAGAAGTCCTTGATAGGATTTGTAGAACTCAAGTTATGGCTTTGACAAGTCAAGGGCATTTTGGTCATTTAGAGATTATAGGTCATTTCAAGCATAAGGCCATAACTCCTATTTCCAAACTTCAAATGGAAAAATCTTCAACATAAAACTTTCTTAGAATGATGTTTTAAGGATATTAAGGAGGTCATGAGATGTTGAAAAATCTTGTAGCTCAAAATGGTAAAAATGACCTAAAATGGAGGCATAAGTTAAATAAGTCAAAGTTGGAAATTGAAATTTCCAAGCTACACATCCAAACCATGGCATGTAATAGGTCATTTTGACTCCAAAGAACATTTTAGAAACAATGGTTCAGCCACAGTTTTGATTTTAAGTTTAGATCATGGACTTGCTTTGGAAATTGGTTGCTTGCATATTAAGGTACAAATGCAAAACACAAGGAAAGGCAATGTACAAGCTAGTAAAGTGTCTTAACACATCACATATCTCATCTAAGGAGATTTTCAAGTCAGAACAAGTTGCTGCAAGAGGCATAACATGAGATGGCATGTGAGATGAGATGAAATCAAAAACTCATGGCATGAGAATCCCAAATTCTCATTGGATGATTCCAGAAGGTTCTAGAGGGTTTAGAATCATCCTATATATGGATTAGAACTTGCTCAGATGCAAGGTTGGTAAGAGATTAGAGAGGAGAGTGAGATATCCATTTTTCTTCTTCCATTGCAAGTTGAAATCGATTTCCACTTTCCACACCATTTCCATTGCTTCTTTCAATCCCAACACCTTCCATTGATCATAGTGAATGTGTGCATATCAATTTGAGGGCAAGATCATGAAGAATTGAAGAGTTGGCATTTGGATTTTGGGAGCTGCAAATCACAATCGAGTTTGGAGATTCAGGCTTTCTTGATCAAATCTTTTGCAAACAGAAGCTTTATCATCAATCAAGGAAGGATTCTGAAGAGTTTGAGAGGTTGAAGTGGAGGTTTGACCTATCTGATAATCAAGATTTGACAGGTTTGTAACTTTTCTTTTACACCATAATTTAAGCATGATTAGGTAGAATTGTTAGGTTAGAATGGTTAGAGACAAGTAGGAGATGGATTCTGGGAAGTTTGAGATCAATTGGTGAAGTTTGAGTTAGTGACACCATTTTTGTTTTGATCAAGAACACGATGTATAGTGAGCTATAACATGAGTTTGATATCAAGAATTAACCAGTGTGAGGTGGTGATCATTCTGAGGTAATCAATTTTAAGAATTGTTAGAATTGAAGTTTGAGCATAGTTTTGATCTTGGATCGGGTTTGGAGATTTAGGGCATTTCAATTGATTCTAAGGCTATGGTTGGATTCGGGGTTGAATTTAGAGTAGATTAGGGTTTTGAATCATGGCTTTTGGTTGAGTTTGGATGGAGTTCGACTTAGGGATTGGAGCTCTGCAACTATGGAGCTTTCCCTCCATTCCCATGGCTGAAGGAAGAAGATGATGTGCTGGCCGTTTGATCAGGCGTGGACTCATTGACTGAGTGGAGATCTAAGGGCTGAGATTCAATTTTGTGTTTGAAGGGAAGTCTGAAGATGCCCCAAAATGAAGCGTTTCATTAAACTGAGGTTTTGGGCTTTAGTGGACTGATTGATATCCCCACCCCCTTTCATGGCCCATTGAGATTTTGAACTGATTTTTGTTGCTAAATGCACCGTGTCCTTTTCTTTTTCTCTATGATTTCTGAATTGATTTTCTGATTAAACTGGGCCTAACGCGCATTGATATGCACACCCACATTTAGGGCCCATTCCCATATTGAACTGCATATAGTTGCTATCTGCACCAATGTTCTCCTATTTTAATTTCTTTTTCTCCATTTTTCTTTAATCTTTGAAAAATCATATTAAATAGGAAAATGATGATTTTTGCATGAGGATTTTTTCTCCTATTTCATGTTAATGTCTAGAAAATAATAAAATCAAAATATTTGCATTCCATGCAATTTTAATATTTTTTGTATATTTTCTCTTTTAATAGCATTTTAATTCATTTTATGTTGATGCATAGATTTGTAGAATTTTGTTTAGCTAGTTCCCTTTGAATTTTTAGGCCATTCTTTTTAAGATAGTTAGATTAGGACTTTAGCTCCCCTCTGGATTTATTCCATAATTTTGTGATTAATTTTTTATTAGTTTTGATTAGATGACTTTAGGTTGTGTAGATTTAGGTCAATCCTTAACATAGGTCCACAATAACACTAGAACTTTGGGTTTCTAGGTCAAGATAGATATTGGGACATATAGGGTATTAAGGGTAGGTATATAAGATCCCATAGAAATTATATTAGATTTTAATGTAATAGTATACTATTTTTAATTGATTTTTATAGTTGATTGTTGTTTGTGTTGCCCTTGTGGGCTTGTATTTTGTTTGCCTTGCTTTGTGGGTTTTTGCTTGGCTTGATGGGTTTGGTCTTGCTTTGTGGAGCATGGAGGAGCATAGTAGAAGACTTGAGGATTGAATAAGGAGCTTGAGAGCTTGAAGGCTTGTTTGTTTTGTTGTTGTTTTAGGGTTAGGAATTAGGTAGAGCTTAGACTTAGTTAAGTTCTTTCTTAAACATGGATGGTATCTTTCACCTCCATTCTTCCCCATGATTCAAGGTCCTTACATGGTATTCAACTCCCTACTTTGGAGGGATAAGTGATGGTACCTAGGAGGTAGAACCTTTGAGGGAACCATTCTTTTGATGTTAAACCCTTATAGGTCACCTTTGGTGGTCAATAAGCAGTTTAATGTCCTAGCTTGTCCAGTTAAGTGATTTCTCCTGGTTTGGGTATCTTGAGAGATGTTGGGCTTGAGTGTGAAGATGAAGACTTCATTGAAGAGTATGGAAGAGGATGATTCCCTGAGCATTGCCATTTCAGCTGAAGCTTGAAGAGCAAGAAGAGCAAGTTGATACCTGAAGATCCAGCAAAGATTGAATGAAGAGCTGGGGCTTAAAGACTGAAGGATGAAGTTGATATTTCTAGATGATTGAAGACTACTCTAAGAAGCTGAAGCTTGTAGATGAAGAGGATTCAATTGAGATTGACTGAAGAGCTAAAGCTTCAAGAATAAAGAAATCAAGTTGATACTTGTGGTTAAGAGTGAAGCCTGAAGGTGGAGCTGATTAAGGAAAGCTAAAGCTTGAAGAAGAAGAATAAGTTGAAACTTATGTTGAAGGATTGAAGCCTGGAGAAGCAAATTGATATTTGTCAAGAGTGATTGAAGTCTGAAGACTGAGTTGCTGTCAGAAGAGCTGAGGCTTGGAGTTGAGAGAGGAGTTGATCTGCTTTCTTCTTTGTTTCTTTTCTGTGTTGATGTGCCTTGTTTGACTTGCTTGATGCATTAGAATAAGTCCATATCTAGACTGATTTAATCTAGGATCATGATTGCACTAGAGGTTGAGTTGCTCCCTCTGCTTGTATTGTTACTATATGGCTTTGCTTGCGGGTATTCGGTAGATCCCAACTCCCTTGCCCATGTGGTTTGCTTTGCTTGATAGCATGATGTTATTTCTCCTGTATGATTGCAGTTTGTTGTATTTTGCTTGATAGCATGTTTATCTTTTCAGTATGATTGCTGTTATTCATTCTGGCTTGAGGTTGAGATGAGCTTGTGGAGGCTGCTGCCCCACACACATTTCCTCCCTCACTTGCATTGCATGCATTTTACAGTCGTTTACTGTTTAAGCTGATGCTTTACCTGTTTCTGTATCATTGACATGATCCCTTAGGACTCTCATTTCCTTTGATAAGGAAGTGATGATAGAACTTTAGGTTGAAACCTATGCATGATAACTTCTAGGAGTTCCCTGTTTCAAACCTCAACCCTAGGATGAATCCTTTGCATGACAACAGTAGTACTTGATAGTCTCCCTTTAGTTGAGCCTGTTCTCTTCTCATCTCAAAACAGCTTAAGATACAGTAATCATGAATGATTTCATTCATACGTTACGAGCCTTAAGCTATCTGGGAAAGGATTGTTGGAGAGTTTCTTTCCAACAGTCTGGATGTTTAGTATGGCACCCTTTGGGTGACATGCGACGCATTCACTCTCAGGTCATAGTCTTTAGTGCGATTGAAATTGCAAACACAATAAAAAACACTTCTTTCGTAAAAGACATAGAACAAACTGCAAAACTTTTTTCCCCGTGGGCCCATAATTCAAAGGAAAGCTTTTCTGAAGAAAAGAGTGTCGTTAAACTTCAGCGCCAACGCAAACAGGCTTTGTCCCTAACTGCTGGAACTGTTGTTTAACCCTACTCGATAAAACAGATGAATCTGAATCCCCATAATGCGTAGTATCCCGAACTACGTAAGCTCTGATCTCTCATATCTGTTGAGAGTACGTAGGCACAATACTGATGTATTGGCGAGCCACCTTCCCTGTAACCCGTCGTAGGCCGAACTACATTGACTCTGATTTCTCATTCTCTGATGAGAATACGTAGGCATAAAGTGCGACGCTTTGCCGAGTCATTTTCTTTTCTGTTTAAGCCAGCCTTGATAGGTAGATAGATAAACCAACCCGTCCAGTAAACACAACTAGCGTGGATCCCGTCGAGTACGACGGACGTGAGGGGTGCTAATACCTTCCCCTTGCGTAACTGACTCCCGAACCCAGACAACGGTTGCGATGACCTTGTCTTACCCCTTTTCGTCAGGTTTTTCTGATGGTTTCCTTTCCCGCTCTGAGGGATAAATAACGAAAGGTGGCGACTCTTCTGTTATGTCGGCACCTTATTTTCGCGAAAGCGACAGTCGCCACCATCACCATCTCTCGCCAGACGATAACTATTTCTGCACCAAGACCGCCCACGATTACCATCACCAAAGCGGGGCCGATACCGTTCGAGAGCACTAATGTTGTCCCATGGCATTATGCGGATGAGGTCTACTGCAATGGACAAAAGTTGGAGCTAGAACCGTTTGGGTCGTCTATGAAGAACCTTGCGGGAATCAGTGGTATTACTCATAGCGGAAGAGTGTTTGCACCACCTGAGGTTGTGGCGGACAAAGCGGACAGAGCTGATGCAACTGATAAAGGGAAAAGTAAAGTCGTTGAAGAGATCCCTCGCGGGGTAGAAAAAGACTTACTTGTTAAAGACGCCGAGGAGTTTATGCGGTTGATTAAAAGGAGTGACTACAAGATCGTGGATCATCTCCATCAGACACCCTCGAAGATTTCCATCCTGAACCTGTTGCTGTGTTCTGAAGCACACCGCAACGCGCTGCTGAAGGTGTTGAACGCCGCGTATGTACCACAGGAAATATCGGTAAACCAGCTGGAAGAGGTCGTAGCCCACGTGAATGCTGGAAATGGGTTAGGGTTCACTCACCTAGAGCTGACGCCGAAGGGGAGGAACCACAATAGCGCCCTGCACATCTCGATAGAGTGTAGGGGAACGATTATGTCTCACGTGTTGGTGGACACGGGGTCGTCGCTCAATGTTCTTCAGAAGAAGGCATTAATGAAGTTAGATACTCGCGGAGTGTTTGCACACCCAGTGATCTGGTGGTGAAGGCGTTCGATGGAACCAAACGCCATGTTTTCGGGGAGGTGACCCTGCCAATCCAAGTCGGGCCGGAAACGTTCGACGCAATCTTTTACATTATGGACATCATGCCTGCCTACAGTTGTCTCTTGGGCCGGCCAGGGATCCATGCTGCTGGAGCCGTGACCTCCACGTTGCACCAGAAGCTCAAGTATGCTGTCGGAGGTAGCATCGTGACCGTATGTGGCGAGGAAGACATAATGGTGAGCCATTTGTCGTCCTTCAAGTATGTTGAGGTGGATGGGGAAATCCACGAAACCCTATGCCAAGCGTTCGAAGTTGTTAAAGTCAAGGACGTAGCTCCTGTAGTCACTGAGAAGCCAGAGATGACTCTCTCTTCATTCAAGGAAGCCCGGGCCGTTGTCCAAGCCGGATCTACCCCAGGCTGGGGGCGAATTTTGGAGATACCTAACAAGCAAGACAAGTTCGGGTTGGGATATTCTCCTGCCGCTGAAGCCTCTTCTTCTAGCAGTGCGTCGCGAGGTAAAGGGCCGATCCAGTTTACCAGTGGCGGGGTGATATTTGAAAGCATCAACACGGTGTCTGAAGACAGCGGAGATAGCGACTGTGACCTCGACTCTTGGATCCAGCCAAGCAAGCCAGGCGAGGGCCTTACCCAGGGCGTAGTGGTTTTATTGTCAGGGCCTTGTTGGATTATGTACATGCATTTTTTCAATAAATCAAAAGGCATTTTTCTTCGTATTCAAATATTGTGATCTCTGTTATTCCTGTTTTATATTTGTTTTGAAAAACAATAAAATGGCAATGGGGTTTGTGCTAACCTGCATATCCTTGTTTTAAGCTTAACCTTTGTTATCGCAGGATCCACAGAGCAGATGACATCGACTCTGGACCTTCTACGACTCACTTCGACTTCGATTGCCCGATCTATCAAGCCGAAGAAGAGATTGATGAAGACGAAGACCTTCCTGAAGAGTTAGCCCGCTTGTTGAAACAAGAAGAGAAAGTTATTCTGCCTCATGAAGAGGAGATCGAGATTGTGAATTTGGGTCCTGAAGAACTTCTCAGGAACGTCAGGATAGGGGTTGCATTGCAGAGTGATGTCAAGCAGAGATTGGTCGAGATGCTAAGAGAGTATAGTGACGTCTTTGCTTGGTCATACGAAGACATGCCCGGACTTGATACTGACATTGTGGTCCACCACTTGCCGTTGCGAGAAGATTGTCCTCCCGTTAAGCAGAAGCTTAAGAGGACGCGACCAGATATGGCCGTGAAGATCAAAGAAGAAGTGCAGAAGCAGCTTGATGCTGGCTTCTTAGCGGTCACTACTTACCCTTCGTGGGTCGCCAACATAGTGCCTGTACCGAAGAAGGACGGTAAGGTACGAATGTGCGTCGATTATCGGGATTTAAATAGGGCGAGCCCTGAAGATGATTTCCCGCTGCCTCATATTGATGTGTTGGTCGACAATACAGCTCAGTTCTCCGTGTTTTCGTTCATGGATGGCTTCTCCGGTTACAATCAGATCAAGATGGCGCCGGAGGACATGGAGAAAACGACGTTTATCACTCCTTGAGGAACATTCTGCTACAAGGTAATGCCTTTCGGTATGAAGAACACAGGGGCCACTTACCAACGAGCTATGGTAACTTTGTTTCATGACATGATTCATCATGAGATTGAAGTCTATGTTGATGACATGATTGCGAAGTCCCAAACGGAGGAGGGACATCTGGTCAATTTGCTGAAGCTTTTTTAGAGGCTTAGGAAGTTCAGGCTGAGGCTGAATCCTAACAAGTGTACTTTCGGAGTACGGTCCGGAAAGTTACTGGGGTTTATCGTGAGCGAAAGAGGCATCGAGGTTGATCCTGCGAAGATTAAAGCGATACAAGAAATGCCAGTGCCGAAAACAGAAAAAGAAGTTCGTGGTTTCCTGGGCAGAATAAACTACATTGCAAGGTTTATCTCTCAGCTCACGGCAACGTGTGAACCGGTGTTCAAGCTGTTAAAGAAAGATCAGGCGATTATCTGGAACAAGGATTTCCAGAAGGCATTCGACAAGATAAAACAGTATCTACAGGAACCTCCGATCTTGATACCCCTAGTGGTCGGACGACACTAATCATGTACTTGACAGTTCTTGAGAATAGTATGGGGTGTGTTCTCGGTCAGCACGAAGAGACGGGCAGAAAGGAGCATGCCATTTACTACTTGAGTAAAAAGTTCACAGACTATGAATCTCGTTACTCGATGCTGGAGAAGACGTGTTGTGCACTAGCCTGGGCTACCAAACGTTTACGACAGTACATGCTCAATCACACAACCATGCTAATTTCGAAGATGGATCCGATCAAGTACGTCTTCGAAAAGCAAGCGCTTTCGGGCAGGATTGCCAGATGGCAAATGGTGTTGACAGAATATGATATTCAGTACGTTTCCCAGAAGGCCATCAAGGGAAGCGTATTGTCTGAATACCTCGCCGAACAGCCGATCAAGGATTACCAGCCGATGAAGTTTGAATTCCCTGATGAGGATATTATGTTTCTCAAAGCGAAGGATTGCGACGAGCCGTTGCCCGACGAGGGGCCAGATAGGAAATCCCAGTGGAAATTGATATTTGACGGGGCGGTTAATTCTTACGGAAGTAGCATAGGGGCCATCATCGCGACTCCCCACGGATCCCACATCCCGTTCACCGCGAGACTGACGTTTCCGGTCACCAATAACGAAGCGGAGTATGAAGCATGCATCATGGGTCTAGAAGAAGCAATGGATTTGAGAATCAAGAACCTAGATGTATATGGTGACTCAGCGCTTGTGATCAACCAGATTAAAAGGGAGTGGGAGACTCGTCAATCGAATTTGGTGCCGTACATGAATTATGCCAGAAGGCTACTTTCGTTCTTTGATCGAGCGGAACTCCATCATGTGCCCAGGGCCGAAAATCAGATGGGTGATGCCTTAGCCACGTTGGCTTCAATCTATAAAGTCAATTTTTGGAATGAAGCTCCAAGAATTGTCCTTTCTCGTCTTGATAGACCTGCATTCGTCTTTGCGATCGAGGAAGCCGCCGACGGCAAGCCATGGTTCCATGACATCCAGACTTTCCTTATGACTAAGGAGTATCCTGCGGGATCGTCGACCCAGGATAAGAAGACTCTGAGGAGGCTGTCTGGAAATTTTTATCTCAATCCTGATGGAGTTTTGTGTAAAAGAGGCGAGTATGCTCATGGAAGAAGTCCATGAAGGCACGTTTGGTACGCACGCCGGCGGGCATGCCATGACGAGAAAGATCCTGAGAGCAGGATATTACTGGCTGACGATGGAATCAGATTGCTTTAAATTCGCGAAGAGATGTCATAAATGCCAGATTTATGCTGATAAAGTTCATGTGCCGCCGTGCCTGTTGAATGTCATGTCCTCCCCGTAGCTGTTCTCCATGTGGGGCATCAACATGATAGGCAAGATCGAGCCCACTGCATCTAACAGTCATCGCTTCATTCTAGTAGCTATCGACTACTTCACCAAGTGGGTGGAGGCTGTCTCATATGCCAATGTGACCAAGCAGGTGGTGGATAAGTTCATAAAGAGGGATATCATCTGTCGTTACGGATTTCCCGAGCGGATCATTACGGATAATGGTTCGAATTTGAATAACAAGATGATGAAGGAGTTGTGCCAGAGTTTCAAGATTGAACACCACAACTCATCTCCTTACCGACCGAACATGAATGGCGTCGTTGAAGCGGCCAATAAGAACATCAAGAATATTGTTCAGAAGATGGTTGTGACCTACAAAGATTGGCACGAGATGCTGCCGTTTGCATCGCACGGTTATTGTACAACGGTACGTACGTCAACCGGGGCAACTCCTTTCTCCTTAGTGTACGGTATGGAAGTTGTCCTACCGTTAGAAGTGGAGATCCCTTCTTTGCGAGTTTTGGTTGACGTGAAACTCGACGAGGCAGAATGGATTAAGAACCGACTAAACTAACTCAGCCTGATGGACGAGAAGAGGTTAGCATCGATTGCACATGGTTGTCTGTACCAAAGCCGAATGAAGAAAGCTTATGATAAGAAGGTGCGTCCTAGAAGCTTTCAGACGAGTGATCTCGTCCTGAAGAAGATTCTTCCTCCACACTCCGCAAAGGGCGAAAACCCGGATGGGCGACTTTGGCAAAAAAGGGTATCCCGGTGAACTGAAAACCCGCAAAGGGCGGTTCACGCAAAAGTTAGGGATTTGAAAAAGCAAATGACTGCGTTCTGCGTGTGGACTTTCATTATTTAGTGGTTTGGAAGACCTGAGGGCCGTTCATCTGAATCAATCTCTTCTGAAGCTGAAGCATCGGAGAAGTATCGAAGTCGAGTGGGTCATAGAGGGATCAACTCATGGTGTTCGTCTACGCCTCGTTGCCGACATTTGTATATACTGATGTATATTTATGTTTTATTTTTGCGCAGCTTCCTCATTCCAGGAGCTTGCATCTGTTGTAAAACATTTTTACCCATTCAGGGGTTCAATATCAATAAAATGTATACTATTCAGCAACTCTGTTTGTCTGTTTAGCATTTACCTATTTTGTTTGCGAAAAAGAACGTCGATGTTTTTGACAAAATGCCGCGGTTTGATGCTAAAGCCATGGATGGAGGTTTGAGAGAACTGGGGTTGTGGGTTCTGAGGAAGTTAGGGTTTGAGAAGTTGTGGGGAGTTTTTCCAACTTTTGAGAGTGGGAGAGAGAATATGGATTTTGGATATGGATTTGGATATTTAAGAGAATATGGACCACACAAAATATATAAAGAAAAATATAAAATTTTCAAAAATTTAATTAATTTTCGTTTCTGATTTTTTAGAAAAATTAACAGTGTTAATCGGTTAACCATATAGGTTAATCGGTTAACACATTAAAAAATTTAATCAGAATTGAAAATTCAACAGTGTTAATCGGTTAACCCATATGGTTAATCGATTAACATGCTCGAATTTTTGAAAAAAACATAAAAAAAAAACATAATGCATACACATGAAAACACATCACAAATAATGAATACACATAATAGAGACAAAGTCAGATGTCACCTTCATCAAGAATCCCAAGTTCTCTCCGAATTTTGTAGAATGGTTCTTTTGCCAAAGGCTTGGTGAAGATGTCGGCGAGTTGGTTGTGTGTGTCGACGAAAGTAACATCAACATCTCTGTTTAATACGTGATCTCGAAGGAAATGATGCCGGATATCAATGTGCTTTGTTCTGGAATGCATAACCGGATTCTTTGTGATATTTATGGCACTAGTATTGTCACATCGTAGAGGAATGCATCCGAGGTCAACACCATAATCGAGAAGTTATTGTGTCAGCCATAAAATTTGTGCACAGCAACTTCCTGCGGCGATGTATTCTGCTTCGGCGGTGCTGAGTGCTACACAAGCTTGCTTCTTGCAGGCCCATGATACTAGAGCATTTCCGAGAATATGACATGTACCACTTGTACTTTTTCTATCGGTTTTGCATCCGGCATAGTCAGCGTCAGAATAACCAACTAAAGAACAAGTACTACCTTTAGGATACCATAATCCGACGTTGGTCGTTCCTTTGAGATACTTGATAATTCTCTTCATAGCAGTGAGATGCGATTCCTTCGGATTTGCTTGGAAGCGCGCACACAAACAAACACTAAACATAATGTCAGGACGGCTTGCCGTCAAATATAGTAATGAACCAATCATACCTCGATATTTAGTAATATCAATTGGAGTACCAGATTCATCTTGATCAACATACGTTCCGGATCCCATAGGAGTAGACATCATCTTGCAACTATCCATATCGAATTTCTTTATTAATTCCTTACAGTACTTGGATTGGTTGAGAAAGATTCCATCCTTGGTTTGCTTGATTTGTAGTCCAAGAAAATAATTTAACTTTCCCATCATGGACATCTCGAATTCTTCTCGCATCATGAGTGAGAATTCTTCGCAAAGTTCTTTGGTTGTTGATCCAAAAATGATGTCGTCGACGTAGACTTGTACTAACAAGGTGTTACCTTTGATTTTCTTAATAAACAGCGTCTTGTCAACCTTTCCTTTTGTAAACCCTTTCTCACATAAGAAGTTGCTAAGGCGATCATACCATGCTCGTGGTGCTTGTTTTAAACCGTAGAGAGCCTTCTTCAGTTTGAAAACATGTGAGGGATTTTTGAAGTCTTCAAAACCCGGAGGTTGTTTGACGTAGACTTCCTCATTAATGTACCCATTCAGGAAAGCGCTTTTGACATCCATCTGGAATAACTGAAAATTCATAGAACATGCGTAAGCAAGTAGTAATCTAATTGCTTCTAACCTTGCTACCGGAGCGAATGTTTCATCAAAATCAATTCCTTCCTCCTGGTTGTAGCCTTGTGCGACCAATCTTGCCTTGTTACGAACTATAATCCCATTCTCGTCAAGTTTGTTCTTGAACACCCATCTGGTTCCTATAATATGCTTATTGTCTGGTCTTGGTACAAGGGTCCAAACTTGATTTCTTTCAAATTGATTAAGTTTTTCTTGCATTGCTATAATCCATTGGTCGTCGCCTAAAGCTTCATCGATTTTTGATGGTTCAATTTGAGATACAAACGCCATGTTGAGACAAGCATCCTTTAAATTAAGTTGAGTTGCAACGCCTTGACTAATATCACCAATAACTTTATCAATTGGGTGATCTCTGTGTGTTCTCCATTCTTTCGGAAGATCTTGATTTTCTTGAGTAACATCTTCTTGTAATATTGTTTGATCTTTTGAAACAATTTCTTCATTTTGTGGAGTATCTACAAAATCATCATCATCATCCAAAATAATATTATCCTCTTTCGAGGGGTTAGTCTCATCAAACGAAACATGAATGGACTCTTCAATGGTAAGAGTTCTTTTATTAAAAATTCTAAAAGCTTTACTATAAAGAGAGTAACCAAGAAAGATACCTTCGTCGGACTTCTCATCAAACTTACCGAGATTGTCCTTATTGTTGTTGAGAACGAAGCATTTGCAGCCAAATATGTGGAAGAATGATATATTCGGTTTCCTTCCCTTGAACAACTCATACGGAGTCTTTTTGAGTAGCGGTCGAATATTCACGCGGTTGCTTACAAAGCATGCCGTGCTTACTGCTTCTGCCCAAAAATATTTTGGAAGATTTGTGTCGCTGAGCATTGTTCTAGCAAGTTCAACTAGTGAACGATTCTTCCGTTCTACGACGCCGTTTTGTTGAGGAGTTCTTGGTGCCGAAAAATTATGAGAAATTCCATGTTCTTCGCAAAATTCTTCAAAGTCTGAATTTTGAAATTCTCCACCGTGGTCGCTTCTTATGGAGGCTATAGTGAGTGACTTCTCGTTTTGAATTCGTTTTGCATACTTTTTGAATGCTTTAAACGCATCATTTTTCTGCACTAAAAACATTGTCCAGGTATATCGAGAAAAATCATCAACAATAACTAAAGCATAAATACTACCTCCAAAGCTCTTCGTTCTTGATGGACCAAAAAGATCCATGTGCAACAATTGAAGTGGTCTTGATGTAGAAACCACTTGCTTGGATTTGAAAGTTGTCTTGGTCTGTTTTCCCTTTTGACATGCATCGCATAATTTATCCTTGATGAATTTTATCTTCGGAAGCCCAACAACCAGATCATGCTTGATTAATTTGTTTAAATGCTCCATGTGAATGTGAGCAAATCTTTTATGCCAAAGCCATGCCTCGTTGTTGTTCGCCATAAGACACTTTACCTTCAAGGAAGAGTCATCAAAAGAAATCATAAAAATATTATTATATCTTTTACCTTTTAGCAGAATCTCATGAGTGACTTCGTGTTCGATCAAGCATTCCTCCTTTGTGAAGTTTATTTTGAACCCTTTGTCACACAATTGACTGATGCTAAGCAGGTTATGCTTAAGGCCTTCAACAAAAAGAACGTCTTCGATGATTGTACATGGAGGTGCACCAATGGTTCCAACTCCAAGAATTTTTCCTTTATTATCATCACCGTAAGTGACGTATCCTTTGGCCTTTAATGATAGACTTGAAAATTTGTTTATATCTCCCGTCATATGCTTCGAGCAGCCACTATCAAGATACCATTGATTTGTGGTTGTCTTCAAGCATACCTACAAAACAAAATTAGGTAGTGTTAGGTACCCAAATTGCTTTGGGTCCTTGATAGTTAGTACCCTTTTCCACCCACACATAATGCCCCTTTGCAATACCAATATTACGTACATAGCAGGCATTAGGTGTGTGCCCTTTAATACCACAATAAAAACATGTAGGTTGAAAATGACTTCTATATCTAGGAATATAATTCTTTTTCTTTTTAATTCTTTTCTTGTTATGATTTTGATGCTGAGTTTTAGAAGTGCTTGTCTCTTCCTTCACAATTTGTTCACTTGCTCTTACGAAAATGGTCTTATTGGTGCTTGGTTTTGAAAATTTAGAATATCCCAATCCACTTTTATCATTAGGATACCTTTGATGTTTAAGAATCTCTTCCAAGCCAATTTGACCTTTTTCGTATCTTTCTAAAACTCTTTTAAGTTGAACAATTTGAAAAGACAAAGACTCGCAATTCTTACATACAAGACTTTGTTTTTCATCCATCACTTTTTGTTTTTCATCTTCAATATTTTTTAAGAGATCAGAATTTTGTTTTTCTAAAATTAAAATTCTTTTCTTTTGTGATGAGATGTCTTTATACAAAGTGTTGCACTCTTTTAGAAGTTCATCTATAACTTCTTGTGCATCATTATCATAGACAGAAAAATTACTACTAACCTCATTTTCGTCATCGGAATGGTGAGAGGCCATTAAGGCAATATTTGCGCTTTCATCGCTATCTGATTCCGATGATGAACTCACTTCGTTGTCGTCCCATGCGACATAAGCCTTCTTTGTTTTGAAATCCTTCTTGCCCTTGAATTTTCCTTTATTTGCGAGTTTTGGGCAGTCTGGCTTTATGTGACCTTGTTTTCCACATTCATAACATGTAATTTCTTGGTTTGATGTGGATGCCTCCTTTTTCCTGAAATGTCTATTCTTTTTAGAAAAAGAAGAAGTTTTATTATTATTAAAAAACTTACCAAGCTTCTTTACTAGAAGCATGAAATTTTCGTCTTCGGAAGATTCGTCAATTTTGTCATCCTTTGTGTCAGTCTTCAAGGCAATTCCTTTGGACTTCTTGTCTTGACTTTCATGTTTCTCAAGCCTTCCAAGTTCCAGTGCATGCTCTTGAAGTTTCCCGAATAATGAAGCGGATGTCATTCTTGAAAGACTTTTCTTTTCCGAAATGGCGGTCACCTTTGGTTGCCATTCTCTTGTCAAGGATCTTAGGACTTTTAAGTTGAGATCATCGTTGGTGAAGGTCTTTCCAAGAGCAATCAGGTGATTTGTTAGATGAACAAACCTCTTTTGCAAGGCAACAATAGATTCACCGGGCTGCATACGGAACATCTCATATTCTTGACTTAACGTGTTAAGTCTTGATCTTTTTACTTCTGCTGTTCCTTCATGCGTTTCTACCAAGGTATCCCAAATCTGTTTTGCCGATTTACACTGTGATATGTGAAAGAATTCATCCATACTGAGAGCGCTTTGAAGTATGTTGATTACTTTCTTCTCATTCAAGATTCTCTTCTTGTCATCTTCATCATATGAGGATTTAATCTTTGGGGTTCCAACACCATTTACCACACTTGTAGGAACATGTGGACCAGTTTCAACAGTTTCCCATATACCATCTCCTTGAGCCTCAAGATGTGCCTTCATACGGATTTTCCAAAAATCAAAGTATTCTCCAGAAAAGAGTGGTGGTTTGTTACTACTTCCACCATCTTTGAAAACCGAGTTGGTACTTGCGGAAGCCATACTGAATCGTTAGGAACAGGTTACCTTAACCTGCTCTGATGCCAATTGTAAGAACAGAGTATGCCTAAGAGGGGGGGTGAATTAGGACTTGTGAAACTTTTCCGGTTTTTATGGTATTTTGAAATATCACTGGTTTGTGTTTTTGGTTATGAAAGCAGAAGAAGAAAGATAAAGGAACAATGGACACCAGGATTTATAGTGATTCCCCTCACAATCTGAGAGTACTCCACTCCCCTTTCAACATGAAAGAGAATTTTCACTATTGTTTAATAAAGTACAACCTATCACACCATCAACCGGTGAGGCCTACTATCAAACAATAAAACTAACAAGTGTACAAGTACAATCCTCTTGTAAACACTCACCCTTGTGTCCAACAATCCTGGATCACAAGTCAAAATACACAAGTTTGTAAAGATTTTGATTTGAGAGTAATGATATCAAAGTTGATCTTCTCCAAATGATCAGAATTCACTCTTACAATTTTCAATACAAGTGTTCAAGGATGAATATGAAATTTATGCACATATGAACACTTAATGAAAGTTTTTGAAAATGGTGAATTTGATTCTAAGACAATTTTAAAATGAATGTAGAAAGTGTTTGGAGATTGAAAAGTTTTTTGTGTTATGTTCTATATCTTTCAAAATTGAAAAACTCAGAATTTATATGAGTAAAATACCCTTTCAAAAAGGTACAATGAGTAGTCATTAAAAATATGAAATGGTATAAATTTTTAAATAATTTTTGAACTTGAAACAAAGCAATTTTTCACAGCACGTTCAGTGTTAATCGGTTAACCCATGTGGTTAATCAGTTAACACTGGTACGTTAGCCCAGAAAATTCAAAATTCAAATTGGTTAACCGGTTAACCTATATGGTTAATCGGTTAACACTGCTAATTTTCAGAAAAATGCTTTTTAAAATTAATGTTATACCATTTTTAAGGTTTCAAAAAACATGCTTATGTATTATGCAAAAATGATTGATGTTTTTGAACACTTGTATATCAAATTATAAGGGTGGATTTGATATACCAGTAATGCAGCCAAGTCTGGAAGAATCATAGTTCCATATGTAGCTTGACTTGAAAGATAGGTTGACTTGATCTTGATAACTTTGAACAGCTTGTCTTTTTGCAATCAAGAGATGACCTTGAGTAGTATTGACATCATCAAAACTTGAGACTGAAGCATGCTTCTACAGTGTGTCCGCCATCGACCTTGTTCGTGTCACCTCAAACCTTTTTAAGCAATTAAACCCTTGACCCAACGTCAAGCGGATTTTCTCAAACGATTGTTAAGCCAATTCACCGTATTTAATAAAAGGGTAAAGTTCTCTTTGTATTGAACTAAAGAGAAGGGATTGAGTGTAGACTTCTTCCTTTCCGAGTGTCGAGATGCTCACTGTAGTGTGGGTGGTTTTTATACTTGTGTTTCAATACGAAGACGTTTTCATCCACACCTTTTTCTCCTAAAAAACCTCGGCCCCGTACCAAGTGCATTTTCAAAACACTTACAATAAATAAATCGATTATCTTGGTATTGAACTAAAGAGAGAGGATTGAGTGTAGACTTCTTCCTCTCCGAGTGTTGGGATATTCACTGTAGTGTGGGTGGTCTCGATACTCGTCTTTCAATACGAAGACGTGACTTTATCCGCCACCTATCTCCCTCTACAACTTCTTTCCGTAGCCTTTGTCACCTAAAAACCTCGGTCCCGAACCGAGCACATTTTTAAAACTCTTCTCATGGAAAAAATTTGAATGGTCGTGGAGTGGTTAGGTGTAGGCCTTCTCCTATTCCGAGTGTTGACGTTTACCGTAAGGTTCTCTGTCGCAAAAGCGCTTACCATTTAAAACCAAAAACACTTTAATAAGAGAATGAAGCTCTCTTTGTATTGAACTAAAGAGAGAGGATTAAGTTTAGACTTCTTCCTCTCCGAGTGTCGAGATGCTCACTGTAGTGTGTGTGGTTTTGATACTCGTCTTTCAATACGAAGACACTATGTTCGCCACACCCTTTCATAACAAAAACTTTAAGATGAAGAATTGGGTACTACCCATAGGGGTTACTATCCGAGGACCTATCTCGCCCCTAAAAAAAATAATAATTCAACAAATCAAATGTGACATCTTGCCTCGCATGGCGAAAACTTATCTTTCGAAAAGGATCTGATACGTCCATTCTACCGCAAACAGGTAATGCCTAAGTCTCCAACGAGCGAGCAACAATACACCTAACTGCTAGAATGCGTACGATAGCATCATCCATAAAAATATCAACAAATCGTAGGCCGAACTACGGCTGCTCTGATGCTTTACTTTTTCAAGTAAAGATACGTAGGCACAAGGGCCACAATCCTTGCCAAGCACATTCCCCCTTATATCTGTAGTTCCCCGAACTACGTCGACTCTGATTTTCTCATATCCGTTGAGAATACGTAGGCCTAGGACCGCGAAGTCCTACCGAGTCCGTCCTTTCTCTCTTCTTCCCTGTTACCTCCTTTCCCTATTTCTAACCCTTTTTTCTCCCTGTCTTTAGGAACACCCTTTTTTTTATATATAGTAAAATCTTTAAGCAAATAAATTCACACATTCAACAAGCAAATGGTTCCCATCGAGTACGATGGATGCGAGGGGTGCTAATACCTTCCCCTCGCATAACCGGCTTCCGAACCCGTTCTTGGTCGCGAGACCATCTTATCCATTTCTTTCTTAAGGTTTTCTCGATATTTTCCTTTCCCCTCATGGGATAAATAAAGTTTGGTGGCGACTCTTCTGTCCTTTTCCTTTTCGCCTTCCCCGTCGTAGCGATGTATTTTTCGAGTACCGACATTATGTTGAGCCTTCAGGCTCTGGTCCTTTTCGTTGAGTATCCAGACTCCGGTTATTACGTTGAGCCTTCTGACTCCGGTCATTTTCGTTGAGTATCCGGACTCCGGTTATTACGTTGAGCGTTCAGGTTCTGGTCATTTTCGTTGATTATCCAGACTCCGGTTATTACGTTGAACGTTCAGGCTCCGGTCCTTATCGTTGAGTATCCAGACTCCAGTTATTACGTTGAGCATTTAGGCTCCGATCATTTTCGTTGAGTATCCAGACTCCGGTTATCACGTTGAGCGTTTAGGCTCCGGTCATTTTCGTTGAGTATGCAGACTCCGGTTATTACGTTGAGCGTTCAGGCTCCGGTCATTTTCGTTGAGCATCTAGACTCCGGTTATTATTTTGAGCGTTCAGGCCCCGATTATTTTTGTTGAGTATCCAAACTCCGGTTATTACGTTGAGCGTTCAGGCTCCGGTAAATTTCGTTGAGTATCCAGACTCCGGTTATTACGTTGAGCGTTCAGGCTCCGGTCATTTTCGTTGAGTATCTAGACTCCGGTTATTACTTTGAGCGTTCAGGCCCCGATTATTTTTGTTTAGTATCCACACTCTGGTTATTACTTTGAGCGTTCAGGCTCCGGTTATTTTCGTTGAGTATCCAGACTCCGGTTATTACGTTGAGCGTTCAGGCTCCAGTCCTTTTCGTTGAGTATCCGGACTCCGGTTATTATGTTGACTGTTCAGGCTCTGGTCATTTTCGTCGAATATCCAGAATATGGTTCTTACGTTGAGCATTCAGGCTCCAGCTATTTTTGTTGAGTATCCAGACTCCGGTCATTACATTGAGCGTTCAAGCTTCGGTTAGTTTCGTTGAGTATCCAGACTCCGGTTATTACGTTAGGCGTTCAGGCTCCGGTTATTTTCGTTGAGTATCTAGACTCCGGTTATTACATTGGGCGTTCAGGCTCCATTCATTTTCGTTGAGTATCCAAACTCTGGTTATGACATTGAGGGTTCAGGCTCCAGTCATTTTCGTTGAGTATCCAGGCTCCGGTTATTTTTGTTGAGTATCCAGACTCTGGTTATTACGTTGAGCGTTCAGGCTCCGGTCATTTTAGTTGAATATCTAGACTCAGGTTATTACGTTGAGCGTTCAGGCCCCGGTTATTTTTGTTGAGTATCCAGACTCTGGTTATTACGTTGAGCGTTCAAGCTCCGGTTAGTTTCGTTGAGTATCCAAAATCTGGTTATTACGTTGACTGTTCAGGCTCTGGTTATTTTCGTTGAGTATCCAGACTATGATTATTACGTTGAGCGTTCTGGCTCCGTTCATTTTTGTTGAGTATCCAAACTCTGGTTATTACGTTGAGGGTTCCGGCTCTAGTCATTTTCGTTGAGTATCCAGGCTCCGGTTATTTTCGCTGAGTATCCAGACTTCGGTTATTACGTTGAGCGTTCAGGCTCCGGTCATATTCGTTGAGTATCTAGACTCCGGTTATTACTTTGAGCGTTCAGGCCCCAATTATTTTTGTTGAGTATCCAGACTCCGGTTATTACGTTGAGCGTTCAGGCTCCGGTTATTTTCGTTGACTATCCAGACTCCGGTTATTAAGTTGAGCCTTCAGACTCTGGTCATTTTCGTTGAGTATCCGGACTCCGGTTATTACATTGAGCGTTCAGGTTCCGGTCATTTTCGTTGAGTATCCGGACTCAGGTTATTATGTTGACCGTTCAGGCTCCGGTCATTTTCGTCGAATATCCAGAATCCGGTTCTTACGTTGAGCGTTCAGGCTCCGGTTATTTTTGTTGAGTATCCAGACTCCGGTCATTACGTTGAGCGTTCAGGCTTCGGTTAGTTTCGTAGAGTATCCAGACTCTGGTTATTACGTTAGACGTTCAGGCTCCGGTTATTTTCGTTGAGTATCCAGACTCCGGTTATTACATTGGGCGTTCAGGCTCCGTTCATTTTTGTTGTGTATCCAAACTCTGGTTATGACGTTTAGGGTTGAGGCTCCAGTCATTTTCGTTGAGTATCCAGGCTCCGGTTATTTTCGTTGAGTATCCAGACTGTGGTTATTACGTTGAGTGTTCAGGCTCCGGTCATTTTCGTTGAGTATCTAGACTCCGGTTAATACGTTGAGCGTTCAGGCCCCGGTTATTTTTATTGAGTATCTAGACTCCGGTTATTACGTTGAGCGTTCAGGCTCCGGTTATTTTCATTGAGTATCCAGACTCTGGTTATTACGTTGAGCGTTCAGGCTCCGGTCCTTTTCGTTGAGTATCCAGACTCCGATTATTATGTTGAGCGTTCAGGCTCCGGTTATTTTCGTTGAGTATCCAGACTCTGGTTATTACGTTGAGCATTCAGGCTCCGATCCTTTTCGTCGAGTATCCAGGCTCCGGTTATTAAGTTGAGCGTTCAGGCTCCGGATATTTTCGTTGAGTATCTAGACTCCGGTTATTACCTTGAGCTTTCAGGCTCTGGTTATATTCGTTGAGTATCCAGACTCCGATTATTACGTGGAAAGTTCAGGCTCCGATTATTTTTCTTGAGTATTCAGAATCTGGTTATTACGTTGAGCGTTCAGGCTCCGGTTTTTTTCGTTTAATATCCAGACTCCGGTTATTACATTGAGTGTTTAGGCTCCGGTCCTTTTCGTTGAGTATCTAGACTCTGGTTATTACGTTGAGGGTTCAGACTCCGGTCATTTTCGTTTAGTACCCAGACTCTGGTTATTACGTGTTGCACCCAAAAATTTGTCCTCTTTTAAGGATTGACTCATTTCTTCAAATTCAATGACATAAGGGAAGCCCATCATTCCAAATTCAAGATTCATGAATTCAAGGCTAGATTCAAGAATATTACAAAGAAAATTTCATGACATTTGCAAGAATGTCACACTAGTTACAAAATCCAAACTCTTGGTAATACTTAGGAAATTAAGTTATTTTAGTCTTAATTCAAGTTTCTAAAAATAACTTCATGTCATGGTATCCCCCCATGCTCCATCAAGTCCACATGACCCTCTTTGTGCTTACAAACATGCAAGGAAAATATTTAAGAGCTAATTCAAGGTTGGAATATCTCAAGATCAATACCATGCATGTTCAACCATGAGCAATATGAATGCAATCCAAAACAGCCCTATGCAAGAAGTGGTAATGTGTATCATATTACAAAATCATTTTATGTCACAAAACCAAGGCTATGAGCTTATGTTGATACATCTACACATCAAAAATCAGAATTTGAAAATGCTGTCAAAAGGTAGTGGTATAGACTACATGAGTAGATCCAAGCATAACCAACCAATGGACGCAAGGATGGATAGCAAGGTGGAGTGCTGCAGAAAAAATACAGCAAAAGCAGCATACTAGAAGTGGAAAAAGTGGGGTTGCACCAAGAAAGTGGCCATAATTGTTGCCAAGAATGGAAATTCTGAAAATTGAAGCTTATGCAAGAGCCATTGGTTTGGTACAGTAGAAAAAGCAGTAGAAAAAGTGAGATGAGAGGGGAAAGGGGCTGTCAACAAAAGGAAGGAGCTGCAAACAAATCTATCATTCACTATCATTCACATACACAACATTGAGAGAGTAAGAGAGAAGGAAAAAAAAACAGAAAATAGTGAGAGCAACACACATTGCAAAGAAAACCAGAAAAATAGTTAGAGAGAAAACCAAAAAAAGAGTTCCATAGAAAGACAAGGAACCTTTGAAGATCAAAACTTTCACCATATAGAGTGAAGAGGAGGAGCACAGCCAACCAAAACCAGTGGAGTATTTGCGAGAAGGATAAAAGCTCTTGGGGTATCCATTTCTTTAAACTTTTCCCTCTTTATATCTTGCATTTGTCTTTTATTTTATATGTTGTTGTACTAAGTATACCATGTAAGATTCTAAGGGGACCAAAAAACAATTTTTGAGAACTAATAGAAAGGAATGAAAACCATAAAAGACAGCAAAAAAAAAACAGCAAATATTACATTTTTCGCTTCAGGTTGCGGCGCGACCCACGTTCGCGGCGCGAACATGCCATAATCAGAATGAAAATTTTCCCAGTTCGCGGCGCGAACTTGCAAAAAACAGAATGTTCACTTTTCTCAGTTTGCGGCGCCAGCACCCTTTGCGGCGCGAACATGCAAAAAACAGAATGTTCACTTTACTCAGTTCGCGGTGCGAGCACCCTTTGCGGCACGAACTGATCAGTTGTTTATGCTTCGTGCCGTTTTTTTTCACATGTCTCGAGTTTTTTTTTGCCGACTAGCCCATATGTTTGCATGGTTTTAGTATAAAAATATTGCTATTGTCTTTGTTGACTCTTGATTACATAACCATTTTCAAAAAAACAAACTCTCGATTTTATCGAGCCATTTTCAACCATGTAAGTCGGCCGCCTTGTGTGTCCGCCATCGACCTTGTTCGTGTCACCTCAAACCTTTTTAAGCAATTAAACCCTTGACCCAACGTCAAGCGGATTTTCTCAAAAGATTGTTAAGCCAATTCACCATATTTAATAAAAGGGTAAAGTTCTCTTTGTATTGAACTAAAGAGAAGGGATTAAGTGTAGACTTCTTCCTTTCCGAGTGTTGAGATGCTCACTGTAGTGTGGGTGGTTTTGATACTTGTCTTTCAATACGAAGACGTTTTCATCCACACCTTTTTCTCCTAAAAAACCTCGGCCCCGTACCAAGTGCATTTTCAAAACACTTACAATAAATAAATCGATTCTCTTGGTATTGAACTAAAGAGAGAGGATTGAGTGTAGACTTCTTCCTCTCCGAGTGTTGGGATATTCACTGTAGTGTGGGTGGTCTCGATACTCGTCTTTCAATACGAAGACGTGACTTTATCCGCCACCTATCTCCCTCTACAACTTCTTTCCGTAGCCTTTGTCACCTAAAAACCTCGGTCCCGAACCGAGCGCATTTTTAAAACTCTTCTCATGGCAAAAATTTGAATGGTCGTGGAGTGGTTAGGTGTAGGCCTTCTCCTATTCCGAGTGCTGACGTTTACCGTAGGGTTCTCTGTCGCAAAAGCGCTTACCATTTAAAACCAAAAACACTTTAATAAGAGAATGAAGCTCTCTTTGTATTGAACTAAATAGAGAGGATTAAGTGTAGACTTCTTCCTCTCCGAGTGTCGAGATGCTCACTGTAGTGTGTGTGGTTTTGATACTCGTCTTTCAATACGAAGACGCTATGTTCGCCACACCCTTTCATAACAAAAACTTTAAGATGAAGAATTGGGTACTACCCATAGGGGTTACTATCCGAGGACCTATCTCGCCCCTAAAAAAAATAATAATTCAACAAATCAAATGTGACATCTTGCCTCGCATGGCGAAAACTTATCTTTCGAAAAGGATATGATACGTCCATTCTACCGCAAACAGGTAATGCCTAAGTCTCCAACGAGCGAACAGCAATACACCTAACTGCTAGAATGCGTACGATAGTATCATCCATAAAAATATCAACAAATCGTAGGCCGAACTATGGCTGCTCTGATGCTTTACTTTTTCAAGTAAAGATACGTAGGTACAAGGGCCACAATCCTTGCCAAGCACATTCCCCCTTATATCTGTAGTTCCCCGAACTACGTCGACTCTGATTTTCTCATATCCGTTGAGAATACGTAGGCCTAGGACCGCGAAGTCCTACCGAGTCCGTCCTTTCTCTCTTCTTCCCTGTTACCTCCTTTCCCTATTTCTAACCCTTTTTTCTCCCTGTCTTTAGGAACACCCTTTTTTTTATATATAGTAAAATCTTTAAGCAAATAAATTCACACATTCAACAAGGAAATGGTTCCCATCGAGTACGATGGATGCGAGGGGTGCTAATACCTTCCCCTCGCATAACCGGCTTTCGAACCCGTTCTTGGTCGCGAGACCATCTTATCCATTTCTTTCTTAAGGTTTTCTCGATATTTTCCTTTCCCCTCATGGGATAAATAAAGTTTGGTGGCAACTCTTTTGTCCTTTTCCTTTTCGCCTTCCCCGTCGTTGCGATGTATTTTTCGAGTACCGACATTATATTGAGCATTCAGGCTCTGGTCCTTTTCGTTGAGTATCCAGACTCCGGTTATTACGTTGAGCCTTCTGACTCCGGTCATTTTCGTTGAGTATCCGGACTCCGATTATTACGTTGAGCGTTCAGGTTCTAGTCATTTTCGTTGATTATCCAGACTCCGGTTATTACGTTGAACGTTCAGGCTCCGGTCCTTATCGTTGAGTATCCAGACTCCAATTATTACGTTGAGTGTTTAGGCTCTGATCATTTTCGTTGAGTATCCAGACTCCGGTTATTATGTTGAGCGTTTAGGCTCCGGTCATTTTCGTTGGTATGCAGACTCCGGTTATTACGTTGAGCGTTCAGGCTCCGGTCATTTTTGTTGAGCATCTAGACTCCGGTTATTATTTTGAGCGTTCAGGCCCCGATTATTTTTGTTGAGTATCCACACTCCGATTATTACGTTGAGCGTTCAGGCTCCGGTTATTTTCTTTGAGTATCCAGACTCCGGTTATTACGTTGAGCGTTCAGGCTCCGGTCATTTTCGTTGAGTATCTAGACTCCGGTTATTACTTTGAGCGTTCAGGCCCCGATTATTTTTGTTTAGTATCCACACTCTGGTTATTACGTTGAGCGTTCAGGCTCCGGTCCTTTTCGTTGAGTATCCGGACTCCGGTTATTATGTTGACTGTTCAGGCTCCGGTCATTTTCGTCGAATATCCAGAATATGGTTCTTACGTTGAGCATTTAGGCTCCGGTTATTTTTTTTGAGTATCTAGACTTTGGTTATCACGTTGAGCGTTTAGGCTCCGGTCATTTTCGTTGAGTATCCAGACTCCGGTTATTACGTTGAGCGTTCAGGCTCCGGTCATTTTCGATGAGTATCTAGACTCCGGTTATTACTTTGAGCGTTCAGGCCCCGATTATTTTTGTTGAGTATCCACACTCCGGTTATTACATTGAGCGTTCAGGCTCCGGTTATTTTTGTTGAGTATCCAGACTCCGGTTATTACGTTGAGCGTTCAGGCTCCGGTCCTTTTCGTTGAGTATCCGGACTCCGGTTATTATGATGACTGTTCATGCTCCGGTCATTTTCGTCGAATATCCAGAATATGGTTCTTTCGTTGAGCATTCAGGCCCCAGTTATTTTTGTTGAGTATCCAGACTCCGGTCATTACATTGAGCGTTCAGGCTTTGGTTAGTTTCGTTGAGTATCCAGACTCCGGTTATTACGTTAGGCGTTCAGGCTCTGGTTATTTTCGTTGAGTATCTAGACTCCGGTTATTACATTGGGCGTTCAGGCTCCGTTCATTTTTGTTGAGTATCCAAACACTGGTTATGACATTGAGGGTTCAGGCTCCAGTCATTTTCGTTTAGTATCCAGGCTCCGGTTATTTTCGTTGAGTATCCAGACTCTGGTTATTACGTTGAGCGTTCAGGCTCCGGTCATTTTAGTTGAATATCTAGACTCAGGTTATTACGTTGAGCGTTCAGGCCCCGGTTATTTTTGTTGAGTATCCAGACTCTGGTTATTACATTGAGCGTTCAGGCTCCGGTTAGTTTCGTTGAGTATCCAAACTCTGGTTATTACGTTGAGTGTTCAGGCTCTGGTTATTTTCGTTGAGTATCCAGACTAGGATTATTACGTTGAGCGTTCTGGCTCCGTTCATTTCCGTTGATTATCTAAACTCTGGTTATTACGTTGAGGGTTCAGGCTCTAGTCATTTTCGTTGAGTATCCAGGCTCCGGTTATTTTCGCTGAGTATCCAGACTCCGGTTATTACGTTGAGCGTTCAGGCTCCGGTCATTTTCGTTGAGTATATAGACTCCGGTTATTACTTTGAGCGTTCAGGCCCCAATTATTTTTGTTGAGTATCCAGACTCCGGTTATTACGTTGAGCGTTCAGGCTCCGGTTATTTTTTTTGAGTATCCAGACTCCGGTTATTAAGTTGAGCCTTCATACTCCGGTCATTTTCGTTGAGTATCCGGACTCCGATTATTACATTGAGCGTTCAGGTTCCGGTCATTTTCGTTGATTATCCAGACTCAGGTTATTACGTTGAACGTTCAGGCTCCGGTCCTTATCGTTGAGTATCCAGACTCCGGTTATTACATTGAGCGTTTAGGCTCCGATCATTTTCGTTGAGTATCCAGACTCTGGTTATTACGTTGAGCGTTCAGGCTCAGGTTATTTTCGTTGAGTATCCAGACTCCGGTTATTACGTTGAGCGTTCCGGCCCCGGTTATTTTCGTTGAGTATCCAGACTCCGATTATTACGTTGAAAGTTCAGGCTCCGGTTATTTTTTATGAGTATCCAGACTCTGGTTATCACGTTGAGCGTTTAGGCTCCGGTCATTTTCGTTGAGTATCCAGACTCCGGTTATTACGTTGAGCGTTCAGGCTCCGGTCATTTTCGTTGAGTATCTAGACTCCGGTTATTACTTTGAGCGTTCAGGCCCCGATTATTTTTGTTGAGTATCCACACTCCGGTTATTACGTTGAGCGTTCAGGCTCCGGTTATTTTTGTTGAGTATCCAGACTCAGGTTATTACGTTGAGCGTTCAGGCTCCGGTCCTTTTCGTTGAGTATCCGGACTCCGGTTATTATGTTGACTGTTCAGGCTCCGGTCATTTTCGTCGAATATCCAGAATATGGTTCTTACGTTGAGCATTCAGGCTCCAGTTATTTTTGTTGAGTATCCAGACTCCGGTTATTACATTGAGCGTTCAGGCTTCGGTTAGTTTCGTTGAGTATCCAGACTCTGGTTATTACGTTAGGCGTTCAGGCTCCGGTTATTTTCGTTGAGTATCTAGACTCCGGTTATTACATTGGGCGTTCAGGCTCCGTTCATTTTCGTTGAGTATCCAAACTCTGGTTATGACATTGAGGGTTCAGGCTCCAGTCATTTTCGTTGAGTATCCAGGCTCCGGTTATTTGCATTGAGTATCCAGACTCTGGTTATTATGTTGAGCGTTCAGGCTCCGGTCACTTTAGTTTAATATCTAGACTCAGGTTATTACGTTGAGCGTTCAGGCCCCGGTTATTTTTGTTGAGTATCCAGACTCCGGTTATTACGTTGAGCGTTCAGGCTCCGGTCATTTTCGTTGAGTATCTAGACTCCGGTTATTACTTTGAGCGTTCAGGCCCCAATTATTTTTGTTGAGTATCCAGACTCCGGTTATTACGTTGAGCGTTCAGGCTCGGGTTATTTTTGTTGAGTATCCAGACTCAGGTTATTACGTTGACCGTTCAGGCTCCGATCCGTTTCGTTGAGTATCCAGACTCTGGTTATTACGTTGAGCATTCAGGCTACGGTAATTTTCATTGAGTATCCGGACTCCGGTTATTATGTTGATCGTTCAGGCTCCGGTCATTTTCGTCGAATATCCAGAATCCGGTTCTTACGTTGAGCGTTCAGGCTTTGGTTATTTTTGTTGAGTATCCTGACTCCGGTTATTACATTGAGCGTTCAGGCTCTGGTCATTTTCGTTGAGTATCCGAACTCCGGTTATTATGTTGACCGTTCAGGCTCCGGTCATTTTCGTCGAATATCCAGAATATGGTTCTTACGTTGAGCATTCAGGCTCCGGTTATTTTTGTTGAGTATCCAGACTCCGGTCATTACATTGAGCGTTCAGGCTTCGGTTAGTTTCGTTGAGTATCCAGACTCTGGTTATTACGTTAGGCGTTCAGGCTCCGGTTATTTTCGTTGAGTATCTAGACTCCGGTTATTACATTGGGCGTTCAGGCTCCGTTCATTTTCGTTGAGTATCCAAACTCTGGTTATGACATTGAGGGTTCAGGCTCCAGTCATTTTCATTGAGTATCCAGGCTCCGGTTATTTGCGTTGAGTATCCAGACTCCGGTTATTACGTTGAGCGTTCAGGCTCCGGTCACTTTAGTTTAATATCTAGACTCAGGTTATTACGTTGAGCGTTCAGGCTCCGGTTAGTTTCGTTGAGTATCCAAACTCTGGTTATTACGTTGAGTGTTCAGGCTCTGGTTATTACGTTAGGTATCCAGACTACGATTATTACGTTGAGCGTTCTGGCTCCGTTCATTTTCGTTGAGTATCCAAACTCTGGTTATTACATTGAGGGTTCCGGCTCTAGTCATTTTCGTTGAGTATCCAGGCTCCGGTTATTTTCGCTGAGTATCCAGACTCCGGTTATTACGTTGAGCGTTCAGGCTCCGGTCATTTTCGTTGAGTATCTAGACTCCGGTTATTACTTTGAGCGTTCAGGCCCCAATTATTTTTGTTGAGTATCCAGACTCTGGTTATTACGTTGAGCGTTCAGGCTCCGGTTATTTTCGTTGAGTATCCAGACTCCTGTTATTAAGTTGAGCCTTCAGACTCCGGTCATTTTCGTTGAGTATCCGGACTCCGGTTATTACATTGAGCGTTCAGGTTCCGGTCATTTTTGTTGATTATCCAGACTCCGGTTATTACGTTTAACGTTCAGGCCCCGGTCCTTATCGTTGAGTATCCAGACTCCGGTTATTACATTGAGCGTTTAGGCTCCGATCATTTTCGTTGAGTATCCAGACTCTGGTTATTACGTTGAGCATTCAGGCTCAGGTTATTTTCGTTGAGTATCCAGACTCCGGTTATTACGTTGAGCGTTCCGGCCCCGGTTATTTTCGTTGAGTATCCAGACTCCGATTATTACGTTGAAAGTTCAGGCTCCAGTTATTTTTTTTGAGTATCCAGACTCTGGTTATCACGTTGAGCGTTTAGGCTCTGGTCATTTTTGTTGAGTATCCAGACTCCGGTTATTACGTTGAGCGTTCAGGCTCCGGTCATTTTCGTTGAGTATCTAGACTTCGGTTATTACTTTGAGCGTTCAGGCCCCGATTATTTTTGTTGAGTATCCACACTCCGGTTATTACGTTGAGTGTTCAGGCTCGGGTTATTACGTTGAGCGTTCAGGCTCCGGTCCTTTTCGTTGAGTATCCGGACTCCGGTTATTATGTTGACTATTCAGGCTCTGGTCATTTTCGTCGAATATCCAAAATATGGTTCTTACGTTGAGCATTCAGGCTCCGGTTATTTTTGTTGAATATCATGACTCCGGTCATTACATTAAGCGTTCAGGCTTCGGTTAGTTTTGTTGAGTATCCAGACTCCGATTATTACGTTAGGCGTTCAAGCTCCGGTTATTTTCGTTGAGTATCGAGACTCCGGTTATTACATTGGGCGTTCAGGCTCCGTTCATTTTCGTTGAGTATCCAAACTCTGGTTATGACATTGAGGGTTCAGGCTCCAGTCATTTTTGTTTAGTATCCAGGCTCCGGTTATTTTCGTTGAGTATCCAGACTCTGGTTATTACGTTGAGCGTTCAGGCTTCAGTCATTTTAGTTGAATATCTAGACTCCGGTTATTACGTTGAGCGTTCAGGCCCCGGTTTTTTTTGTTGAGTATCCAGACTCCGGTTATTACGTTGAGCGTTCAGGCTCCGGTTAGTTTCGTTGAGTATCCAGACTCTGGTTATTACGTTGAGTGTTCAGGCTCCAGTTATTTTCGTTGAGTATCCAGACTACGATTATTACGTTGAGCATTCTGGCTCCGTTCATTTTCGTTGAGTATCCAAACTCTGGTTATTACGTTAAGGTTTCAGGCTCTAGTCATTTTCGTTGAGTATCCAGGCTCCGGTTATTTTCGCAGAGTATCCAGACTCCGGTTATTACGTTGAGCGTTCAGGCTCCGGTCATTTTCGTTGAGTATCTAGACTCCGGTTATTACTTTGAGCGTTCAGGCCCCAATTATTTTTGTTGAGTATCCAGACTCCGGTTATTACGTTGAGCGTTCAGGCTCCGGTTATTTTTGTTGAGTATCCAGACTCCGGTTATTACGTTGACCGTTCAGGCTCCGATCCGTTTCGTTGAGTATCCAGACTCCGGTTATTACGTTGAGCGTCCAGGCTACGGTCATTTTCATTGAGTATCCGGACTCCGGTTATTATGTTGACCGTTCAGGCTCCGGTCATTTTCGTTGAATATCCAGAATCCGGTTCTTACGTTGAGCGTTCAGGCTTTGGTTATTTTTGTTGAGTATCCAGACTCCGGTCATTACATTGAGCGTTCAGGCTTCGGTTAGTTTCGTTGAGTATCCAGACTCTGGTTATTACGTTAGGCGTTCAGGCTCCGGTTATTTTCGTTGAGTATCTAGACTCCGGTTATTACATTGGGCGTTCAGGCTCCGTTCATTTTCGTTGAGTATCCAAACTCTGGTTATGACATTGAGGGTTCAGGCTCCAGTCATTTTCGTTGAGTATCCAGGCTCCGGTTATTTGCGTTGAGTATCCAGACTCTGGTTATTACGTTGAGCGTTCAGGCTCCGGTCACTTTAGTTTAATATCTAGACTCAGGTTATTACGTTGAGCGTTCAGGCCCCGGTTATTTTTGTTGAGTATCCAGACTCTGGTTATTACGTTGAGCGTTCAGGCTCCGGTTAGTTTCGTTGAGTATCCAAACTCTGGTTATTACGTTGAGTGTTCAGGCTCTGGTTATTACGTTAGGTATCCAGACTACGATTATTACGTTGAGCGTTCTGGCTCCGTTCATTTTCGTTGAGTATCCAAACTCTGGTTATTACGTTGAGGGTTCCGGCTCTAGTCATTTTCGTTGAGTATCCAGGCTCCGGTTATTTTCGCTGAGTATCCAGACTCCGGTTATTACGTTGAGCGTTCAGGCTCCGGTCATTTTCGTTGAGTATCTAGACTCCGGTTATTACTTTGAGCGTTCAGGCCCCAATTATTTTTGTTGAGTATCCAGACTCTGGTTATTACGTTGAGTGTTCAGGCTCCGGTTATTTTCGTTGAGTATCCAGACTCCTGTTATTAAGTTGAGCCTTCAGACTCCGGTCATTTTCGTTGAGTATCCGGACTCCGGTTATTACATTGAGCGTTCAGGTTCCGGTCATTTTCGTTGATTATCCAGACTCCGGTAATTACGTTTAACGTTCAGGCCCCGGTCCTTATCGTTGAGTATCCAGACTCCGGTTATTACATTGAGCGTTTAGGCTCCGATCATTTTCGTTGAGTATCCAGACTCTGGTTATTACGTTGAGCATTCAGGCTCAGGTTATTTTCGTTGAGTATCCAGACTCCGGTTATTACGTTGAGCGTTCCGGCCCCGGTTATTTTCGTTGAGTATCCAGACTCCGATTATTACGTTGAAAGTTCAGGCTCCAGTTATTTTTTTTGGGTATCCAGACTCTGGTTATCACGTTGAGCGTTTAGGCTCTGGTCATTTTTGTTGAGTATCCAGACTCCGGTTATTACGTTGAGCGTTCAGGCTCCGGTCATTTTCGTTGAGTATCTAGACTTCGGTTATTACTTTGAGCGTTCAGGCCCTGATTATTTTTGTTGAGTATCCACACTCCGGTTATTACGTTGAGTGTTCAGGCTCGGGTTATTTTTGTTGAGTATCCAGACTCAGGTTATTACGTTGAGCGTTCAGGCTCCGGTCCTTTTCGTTGAGTATCCGGACTCCGGTTATTATGTTGACTGTTCAGGCTCTGGTCATTTTCGTCGAATATCCAAAATATGGTTCTTACGTTGAGCATTCAGGCTCCGGTTATTTTTGTTGAATATCATGACTCCGGTCATTACATTAAGCGTTCAGGCTTCGGTTAGTTTTGTTGAGTATCCAGACTCCGATTATTACGTTAGGCGTTCAAGCTCCGGTTATTTTCGTTGAGTATCTAGACTCCGGTTATTACATTGGGCGTTCAGGCTCCGTTCATTTTCGTTGAGTATCCAAACTCTGGTTATGACATTGAGGGTTCAGGCTCCAGTCATTTTTGTTTAGTATCCAGGCTCCGGTTATTTTCGTTGAGTATCCAGACTCTGGTTATTACGTTGAGCGTTCAGGCTTCGGTCATTTTAGTTGAATATCTAGACTCCGGTTATTACGTTGAGCGTTCAGGCCCCGGTTTTTTTTGTTGAGTATCCAGACTCCGGTTATTACGTTGAGCGTTCAGGCTCCGGTTAGTTTCGTTGAGTATCCAGACTCTGGTTATTACGTCGAGTGTTCAGGCTCCAGTTATTTTCGTTGAGTATCCAGACTACGATTATTACGTTGAGCATTCTGGCTCCGTTCATTTTCGTTGAGTATCCAAACTCTGGTTATTACGTTAAGGTTTCAGGCTCTAGTCATTTTCGTTGAGTATCCAGGCTCCGGTTATTTTCGCAGAGTATCCAGACTCCGGTTATTACGTTGAGCGTTCAGGCTCCGGTCATTTTCGTTGAGTATCTAGACTCCCGTTATTACTTTGAGCGTTCAGGCCCCAATTATTTTTGTTGCGTATCCAGACTCCGGTTATTACGTTGAGCGTTCAGGCTCCGGTTATTTTTGTTGAGTATCCAGACTCCGGTTATTACGTTGACCGTTCAGGCTCCGATCCGTTTCGTTGAGTATCCAGACTCCGGTTATTACGTTGAGCGTTCAGGCTACGGTAATTTTCATTGAGTATCCGGACTCCGGTTATTATGTTGACCGTTCAGGCTCCGGTCATTTTCGTCGAATATCCAGAATCCGGTTCTTACGTTGAGCGTTCAAGCTTTGGTTATTTTTGTTGAGTATCCAGACTCCGGTTATTACATTGAGCGTTCAGGCTCTGGTCATTTTCGTTG
This sequence comes from Lathyrus sativus, assembly GCA_963859935.3. Lineage (NCBI taxonomy): Eukaryota > Viridiplantae > Streptophyta > Magnoliopsida > Fabales > Fabaceae > Lathyrus > Lathyrus sativus. The sequence continues at coordinate 241,513,726 of OZ012741.1, forward strand.
AGTATCCGGACTCCGGTTATTATGTTGACCGTTCAGGCTCCGGTCATTTTCGTCGAATATCCAGAATATGGTTCTTACGTTGAGCATTCAGGCTCCGGTTATTTTTGTTGGGTATCCAGACTCCGGTCATTACATTGAGCGTTCAGGCTTCGGTTAGTTTCGTTGAGTATCTAGACTCCGGTTATTACGTTAGGCGTTCAGGCTCCGGTTATTTTCGTTGAGTATCTAGACTCCGGTTATTACATTGGGCGTTAAGGCTCCGTTCATTTTCGTTGAGTATCCAAACTCTGGTTATGACATTGAGGGTTCAGGCTCCAGTCATTTTAGTTGAGTATCCAGACTCTGGTTATTACGTTGAGCGTTCAGGCTCCGGTCATTTTAGTTGAATATCTAGACTCCGGTTATTACGTTGAGCGTTCAGGCCCCGGTTATTTTTGTTGAGTATCCAGACTCTGGTTATTACGTTGAGCGTTCAGGCTCTGGTTAGTTTCGTTGAGTATCCAGACTCTGGTTATTACATTGAGTGTTCAGGCTCCGATTATTTTCATTGAGTACCAAGACTACGATTATTACGTTGAGAGTTCTAGCTCCGTTCATTTTCGTTGAGTATCCAAACTCTGGTTATTACGTTGAGGGTTCAGGCTCTAGTCATTTTCGTTGAGTATCCAGGCTCCGGTTATTTTCGCTGAGTATCCAGACTCCGGTTATTACGTTGAGCGTTCAGGCTCCGGTCATTTTTGTTGAGTATCTAGACTCCGGTTATTACTTTGAGCGTTCAGGCCCCAATTATTTTTGTTGAGTATCCAGACTCTGATTATTACGTTGAGCGTTCAGGCTCCGGTTATTTTCGTTGAGTATCCAGACTCCGGTTATTAAGTTGAGCATTCATACTCTGGTCATTTTCGTTGAGTATCCGGACTCCGGTTATTACATTGAGCGTTCAGGTTCCGATCATTTTCGTTGATTATCCAGACTCCGGTTATTACGTTGAACGTTCAGGCTCCGATCCTTATCTTTGAGTATCCAGACTCCGGTTATTACATTGAGCGTTTAGGCTCCGATCATTTTCGTTGAGTATCCAGACTCTGGTTATTACATTGAGGGTTCAGGCTCCAGTCATTTTCGTTGAGTATCCAGGCTCCGGTTATTTGCGTTGAGTATCCAGACTCTGGTTATTACGTTGAGCGTTCAGGCTCCGGTCACTTTAGTTTAATATCTAGACTCAGGTTATTACGTTGAGCGTTCATACCCCGGTTATTTTTGTTGAGTATCCAGACTCTGGTTATTACGTTGAGCGTTCAGGCTCCGGTTAGTTTCGTTGAGTATCCAAACTCTGGTTATTACGTTGAGTGTTCAGGCTCTGGTTATTACGTTAGGTATCCAGACTACGATTATTACGTTGAGCGTTCTGGCTTCGTTCATTTTCGTTGAGTATCCAAACTCTGGTTATTACGTTGAGGGTTTCGGCTCTAGTCATTTTCGTTGAGTATCCAGGCTCCGGTTATTTTCGCTGAGTATCCAGACTCCGGTTATTACGTTGAGCGTTCAGGCTCCGGTCATTTTCGTTGAGTATCTAGACTCCTGTTATTAAGTTGAGCCTTCAGACTCCGGTCATTTTCGTTGAGTATCCGGACTCCGGTTATTACATTGAGCTTTCAGGTTCCGGTCATTTTCGTTGATTATCCAGACTCCGGTTATTACGTTTAACGTTCAGGCCCCGGTCCTTATCGTTGAGTATCCAGACTCCGGTTATTACATTGAGCGTTTAGGCTCCGATCATTTTCGTTGAGTATCCAGACTCTGGTTATTACGTTGAGCATTCAGGCTCAGGTTATTTTCGTTGAGTATCCAGACTCCGGTTATTACGTTGAGCGTTCCGGCCCCGGTTATTTTCGTTGAGTATCCAGACTCCGATTATTACGTTGAAAGTTCAGGCTCCAGTTATTTTTTTTGAGTATCCAGACTCTGGTTATCACGTTGAGCGTTTAGGCTCTGGTCATTTTTGTTGAGTATCCAGACTCCGGTTATTACGTTGAGCATTCAGGCTCCGGTCATTTTCGTTGAGTATCTAGACTTCGGTTATTACTTTGAGCGTTCAGGCCCCGATTATTTTTGTTGAGTATCCACACTCCGGTTATTACATTGAGTGTTCAGGCTCGGGTTATTTTTGTTGAGTATCCAGACTCAGGTTATTACGTTGAGCGTTCAGGCTCCGGTCCTTTTCGTTGAGTATCCGGACTCCGGTTATTATGTTGACTGTTCAGGCTCTTGTCATTTTCGTCGAATATCCAAAATATTGTTCTTACGTTGAGCATTCAGGCTCCGGTTATTTTTGTTGAATATCATGACTCCGGTCATTACATTAAGCGTTCAGGCTTCGGTTAGTTTTGTTGAGTATCCAGACTCCGATTATTACGTTAGGCGTTCAAGCTCCGGTTATTTTCGTTGAGTATCTAGACTCCGGTTATTACATTGGGCGTTCAGGCTCCGTTCATTTTCGTTGAGTATCCAAACTCTGGTTATGACATTGAGGGTTCAGGCTCCAGTCATTTTTGTTTAGTATCCAGGCTCCGGTTATTTTCGTTGAGTATCCAGACTCTGGTTATTACGTTGAGCGTTCAGGCTTCGGTCATTTTAGTTGAATATCTAGACTCCGGTTATTACGTTGAGCGTTCAGGCCCCGGTTTTTTTTGTTGAGTATCCAGACTCCGGTTATTACGTTGAGCGTTCAGGCTCCGGTTAGTTTCGTTGAGTATCCAGACTCTGGTTATTACGTCGAGTGTTCAGGCTCCAGTTATTTTCGTTGAGTATCCAGACTACGATTATTACGTTGAGCATTCTGGCTCCGTTCATTTTCGTTGAGTATCCAAACTCTGGTTATTACGTTAAGGTTTCAGGCTCTAGTCATTTTCGTTGAGTATCCAGGCTCCGGTTATTTTCGCAGAGTATCCAGACTCCGGTTATTACGTTGAGCGTTCAGGCTCCGGTCATTTTCGTTGAGTATCTAGACTCCAGTTATTACTTTGAGCGTTCAGGCCCCAATTATTTTTGTTGAGTATCCAGACTCCGGTTATTACGTTGAGCGTTCAGGCTCCGGTTATTTTTGTTGAGTATCCAGACTCCGGTTATTACGTTGACCGTTCAGGCTCCGATCCGTTTCGTTGAGTATCCAGACTCCGGTTATTACGTTGAGCGTTCAGGCTACGGTAATTTTCATTGAGTATCCGGACTCCGGTTATTATGTTGACCGTTCAGGCTTCGGTCATTTTCGTCGAATATCCAGAATCCGGTTCTTACGTTGAGCGTTCAAGCTTTGGTTATTTTTGTTGAGTATCCAGACTCCGGTTATTACATTGAGCGTTCAGGCTCTGGTCATTTTCGTTGAGTATCCGGACTCCGGTTATTATGTTAACCGTTCAGGCTCCGGTCATTTTCGTCGAATATCCAGAATATGGTTCTTACGTTGAGCATTCAGGCTCCGGTTATTTTTGTTGAGTATCCAGACTCCGGTCATTACATTGAGCGTTCAGGCTTCGGTTAGTTTCGTTGAGTATCTAGACTCCGGTTATTACGTTAGGCGTTCAGGCTCCGGTTATTTTCGTTGAGTATCTAGACTCCGGTTATTACATTGGGCGTTAAGGCTCCGTTCATTTTCGTTGAGTATCCAAACTCTGGTTATGACATTGAGGGTTCAGGCTCCAGTCATTTTAGTTGAGTATCCAGACTCTGGTTATTACGTTGAGCGTTCAGGCTCCGGTCATTTTAGTTGAATATCTAGACTCCGGTTATTACGTTGAGCGTTCAGGCCCCGGTTATTTTTGTTGAGTATCCAGACTCTGGTTATTACGTTGAGCGTTCAGGCTCCGGTTAGTTTCGTTGAGTATCCAGACTCTGGTTATTACATTGAGTGTTCAGGCTCCGATTATTTTCATTGAGTACCAAGACTACGATTATTACGTTGAGAGTTCTAGCTCCGTTCATTTTCGTTGAGTATCCAAACTCTGGTTATTACGTTTAGGGTTCAGGCTCTAGTCATTTTCGTTGAGTATCCAGGCTCCGGTTATTTTCGCTGAGTATCCAGACTCCGGTTATTACGTTGAGCATTCAGGCTCCGGTCATTTTTGTTGAGTATCTAGACTCCGGTTATTACTTTGAGCGTTCAGGCCCCAATTATTTTTGTTGAGTATCCAGACTCTGATTATTACGTTGAGCGTTCAGGCTCCGGTTATTTTCGTTGAGTATCCAGACTCCGGTTATTAAGTTGAGCATTCATACTCTGGTCATTTTCGTTGAGTATCCGGACTCCGGTTATTACATTGAGCGTTCAGGTTCCGGTCATTTTCGTTGATTATCCAGACTCCGGTTATTACGTTGAACGTTCAGGCTCCGATCCTTATCTTTGAGTATCCAGACTCCGGTTATTACATTGAGCGTTTAGGCTCCGATCATTTTCGTTGAGTATCCAGACTCTGGTTATTACATTGAGGGTTCAGGCTCCAGTCATTTTCGTTGAGTATCCAGGCTCCGGTTATTTGCGTTGAGTATCCAGACTCTGGTTATTACGTTGAGCGTTCAGGCTCCGGTCACTTTAGTTTAATATCTAGACTCAGGTTATTACGTTGAGCGTTCAGGCCCCGGTTATTTTTGTTGAGTATCCAGACTCTGGTTATTACGTTGAGCGTTCAGGCTCCGGTTAGTTTCGTTGAGTATCCAAACTCTGGTTATTACGTTGAGTGTTCAGGCTCTGGTTATTACGTTAGGTATCCAGACTATGATTATTACGTTGAGCGTTCTGGCTCCGTTCATTTTCGTTGAGTATACAAACTCTGGTTATTACGTTGAGGGTTTCGGCTCTAGTCATTTTCGTTGAGTATCCAGGCTCCGGTTATTTTCGCTGAGTATCTAGACTCCGGTTATTACGTTGAGCGTTCAGGCTCCGGTCATTTTCGTTGAGTATCTAGACTCCGGTTATTACTTTAAGCGTTCAGGCCCCAATTATTTTTGTTGAGTATCCAGACTCTGGTTATTACGTTGAGCGTTCAGGCTCCGGTTATTTTCGTTGAGTATCCAGACTCCTGTTATTAAATTGAGCCTTCAGACTCCGGTCATTTTCGTTGAGTATCCGGACTCCGGTTATTACATTGAGCGTTCAGGTTCCGGTCATTTTCGTTGATTATCCAGACTCCGGTTATTACGTTTAACGTTCAGGCCCCGGTCCTTATCGTTGAGTATCCAGACTCCGGTTATTACATTGAGCGTTTAGGCTCCGATCATTTTCGTTGAGTATCCAGACTCTGGTTATTACGTTGAGCATTCAGGCTCAGGTTATTTTCGTTGAGTATCCAGACTCCGGTTATTACGTTGAGCGTTCCGGCCCCGGTTATTTTCGTTGAGTATCCAGACTCCGATTATTACGTTGAAAGTTCAGGCTCCAGTTATTTTTTTTGAGTATCCAGACTCTGGTTATCACGTTGAGCGTTTAGGCTCTGGTCATTTTTGTTGAGTATCCAGACTCCGGTTATTACGTTGAGCGTTCAGGCTCCGGTCATTTTCGTTGAGTATCTAGACTTCGGTTATTACTTTGAGCGTTCAGGCCCCGATTATTTTTGTTGAGTATCCACACTCCGGTTATTACGTTGAGTGTTCAGGCTCGGGTTATTTTTGTTGAGTATCCAGACTCAGGTTATTACGTTGAGCGTTCAGGCTCCGGTCCTTTTCGTTGAGTATCCGGACTCCGGTTATTATGTTGACTGTTCAGGCTCTGGTCATTTTCGTCGAATATCCAAAATATGGTTCTTACGTTGAGCATTCAGGCTCCGGTTATTTTTGTTGAATATCCAGACTCCGGTCATTACATTAAGCGTTCAGGCTTCGGTTAGTTTTGTTGAGTATCCAGACTCCGATTATTACGTTAGGCGTTCAAGCTCCGGTTATTTTCGTTGAGTATCTAGACTCCGGTTATTACATTGGGCGTTCAGGCTCCGTTCATTTTCGTTGAGTATCCAAACTCTGGTTATGACATTGAGGGTTCAGGCTCCAGTCATTTTTGTTTAGTATCCAGGCACCGGTTATTTTCGTTGAGTATCCAGACTCTGGTTATTACGTTGAGCGTTCAGGCTTCGGTCATTTTAGTTGAATATCTAGACTCCGGTTATTACGTTGAGCGTTCAGGCTCCGGTCATTTTTGTTGAGTATCCAGACTCCGGTTATTACGTTGAGCGTTCAGGCTCCGGTTAGTTTCGTTGAGTATCCAGACTCTGGTTATTACGTTGAGCGTTCAGGCTCCAGTTATTTTCGTTGAGTATCCAGACTACGATTATTACGTTGAGCATTCTGGCTCCATTCATTTTCGTTGAGTATCCAAACTCTGGTTATTACGTTAATTTTTCAGGCTCTAGTCATTTTCGTTGAGTATCCAGGCTCCGGTTATTTTCGCAGAGTATCCAGACTCCGGTTATTACGTTGAGCGTTATGGCTCCGGTCATTTTCGTTGAGTATCTAGACTCCGGTTATTACTTTGAGCGTTCAGGCCCCAATTATTTTTGTTGAGTATCCAGACTCCGGTTATTACGTTGAGCGTTCAGGCTCCGGTTATTTTTGTTGAGTATCCAGACTCCGGTTATTACGTTGACCGTTCAGGCTCCGATCCGTTTCGTTGAGTATCCAGACTCCGGTTATTACGTTGAGCGTTCAGGCTATGGTAATTTTCATTGAGTATCCGGACTCCGGTTATTATGTTGACCGTTCAGGCTCCGGTCATTTTCGTCGAATATCCAGAATCCGGTTCTTACGTTGAGCGTTCAGGCTTTGGTTATTTTTGTTGAGTATCCAGACTCCGGTTATTACATTGAGCGTTCAGGCTCTGGTCATTTTCGTTGAGTATCCGGACTCCGGTTATTATGTTGACCGTTCAGGCTCCGGTCATTTTCGTCGAATATCCAGAATATGGTTCTTACGTTGAGCATTCAGGCTCCGGTTATTTTTGTTGAGTATCCAGACTCCGGTCATTACATTGAGCGTTCAGGCTTCGGTTAGTTTCGTTGAGTATCTAGACTCCGGTTATTACGTTAGGCGTTCAGGCTCCGGTTATTTTCGTTGAGTATCTAGACTCCGGTTATTACATTGGGCGTTAAGGCTCCGTTCATTTTCGTTGAGTATCCAAACTCTGGTTATGACATTGAGGGTTCAGGCTCCAGTCATTTTAGTTGAGTATCCAGACTCTGGTTATTACGTTGAGCGTTCAGGCTCCGGTCATTTTAGTTGAATATCTAGACTCCGGTTATTACGTTGAGCGTTCAGGCCCCGGTTATTTTTTTTGAGTATCCAGACTCTGGTTATTACGTTGAGCGTTCAGGCTCCGGTTAGTTTCGTTGAGTATCCAGACTCTGGTTATTACATTGAGTGTTCAGGCTCCGATTATTTTCATTGAGTATCAAGACTACGATTATTACGTTGAGAGTTCTAGCTCCGTTCATTTTCGTTGAGTATCCAAACTCTGGTTATTACGTTGAGGGTTCAGGCTCTAGTCATTTTCGTTGAGTATCCAGGCTCCGGTTATTTTCGCTGAGTATCCAGACTCCGGTTATTACGTTGAGCGTTCAGGCTCCGGTCATTTTCGTTGAGTATCTAGACTCCGGTTATTACTTTGAGTGTTCAGGCCCCAATTATTTTTGTTGAGTATCCAGACTCTGATTATTACGTTGGGCGTTCAGGCTCCGGTTATTTTCGTTGAGTATCCAGACTCCGGTTATTAAGTTGAGCATTCATACTCTGGTCATTTTTGTTGAGTATCCGGACTCCGGTTATTACATTGAGCGTTCAGGTTCCGGTCATTTTCGTTGATTATCCAGACTCCGGTTATTACGTTGAACGTTCAGGCTCCGATCCTTATCTTTGAGTATCCAGACTTCGGTTATTACATTGAGCGTTTAGGCTCCGATCATTTTCGTTGAGTATCCAGACTCTGGTTATTACGTTGAGCATTCAGGCTCAGGTTATTTTCGTTGAGTATCCAGACTCCGGTTATTACGTTGAGCGTTCCGGCCCCGGTTATTTTCGTTGAGTATCCAGACTCCGATTATTACGTTGAAAGTTCAGGCTCCAGTTATTTTTTTTTGAGTATCCAGACTCTGGTTATCACGTTGAGCGTTTAGGCTCCGGTCATTTTCGTTGAGTATCCAGACTCCGGTTATTACGTTGAGCGTTCAGGCTCCGGTCATTTTCGTTGAGTATCTAGACTCCGGTTATTACTTTGAGCGTTCAGGCCCCGATTATTTTTGTTGAGTATCCACACTCCGGTTATTACGTTGAGCGTTCAAGCTCCGGTTATTTTCGTTGAGTATCCAGACTCAGGTTATTACGTTGAGCGTTCAGGCTCCGGTCCTTTTCGTTGAGTATCCGGACTCCGGTTATTATGTTGACTGTTAAGGCTCCGGTCATTTTCGTCGAATATCCAGAATATGGTTCTTACGTTGAGCATTCAGGCTCCGGTTATTTTTGTTGAATATCCAGACTCCGGTCATTACATTAAGCGTTCAGGCTTCGGTTAGTTTTGTTGAGTATCCAGACTCCGATTATTATGTTAGGCGTTCAAGCTCCGGTTATTTTCGTTGAGTATCTAGACTCCGGTTATTACATTGGGCGTTCAGGCTCCGTTCATTTTCGTTGAGTATCCAAACTCTGGTTATGACATTGAGGGTTCAGGCTCCAGTCATTTTTGTTTAGTATCCAGGCTCCGGTTATTTTCGTTGAGTATCCAGACTCTGGTTATTACGTTGAGCGTTCAGGCTTCGGTCATTTTAGTTGAATATCTAGACTCCGGTTATTACGTTGAGCGTTCAGGCCCCGGTTTTTTTTGTTGAGTATCCAGACTCCGGTTATTACGTTGAGCGTTCAGGCTCCGGTTAGTTTCGTTGAGTATCCAGACTCTGGTTATTACGTTGAGTGTTCAGGCTCCAGTTATTTTCGTTGAGTATCCAGACTACGATTATTACGTTGAGCATTCTGGCTCCGTTCATTTTCGTTGAGTATCCAAACTCTGGTTATTACGTTAAGGTTTCAGGCTCTAGTCATTTTCGTTGAGTATCCAGGCTCCGGTTATTTTCGCAGAGTATCCAGACTCCGGTTATTACGTTGAGCGTTCAGGCTCCGGTCATTTTCGTTGAGTATCTAGACTCCGGTTATTACTTTGAGTGTTCAGGCCCCAATTATTTTTGTTGAGTATCCAGACTCCAGTTATTACGTTGAGCGTTCAGGCTCCGGTTATTTTTGTTGAGTATCCAGACTCCGGTTATTACGTTGACCGTTCAGGCTCCGATCCGTTTCGTTGAGTATCCAGACTCCGGTTATTACGTTGAGCGTTCAGGCTACGGTAATTTTCATTGAGTATCCGTACTCCGGTTATTATGTTGACCGTTCAGGCTCCGGTCATTTTCGTCGAATATCCAGAATCCGGTTCTTACGTTGAGCGTTCAGGCTTTGGTTATTTTTGTTGAGTATCCAGACTCCGGTTATTACATTGAGCGTTCAGGCTCTGGTCATTTTCGTTGAGTATCCGGACTCCGGTTATTATGTTGACCGTTCAGGCTCCGGTCATTTTCGTCGAATATCCAGAATATGGTTCTTACGTTGAGCATTCAGGCTCCGGTTATTTTTGTTGAGTATCCAGACTCCGGTCATTACATTGAGCGTTCAGGCTTCGGTTAGTTTCGTTGAGTATCTAGACTCCGGTTATTACGTTAGGCGTTCAGGCTCCGGTTATTTTCGTTGAGTATCTAGACTCCGGTTATTACATTGGGCGTTAAGGCTCCGTTCATTTTCGTTGAGTATCCAAACTCTGGTTATGACATTGAGGGTTCAGGCTCCAGTCATTTTAGTTGAGTATCAAGACTCTGGTTATTACGTTGAGCGTTCAGGCTCCGGTCATTTTAGTTGAATATCTAGACTCCGGTTATTACGTTGAGCGTTCAGGCCCCGGTTATTTTTTTTGAGTATCCAGACTCTGGTTATTACGTTGAGCGTTCAGGCTCCGGTTAGTTTCGTTGAGTATCCAGACTCTGGTTATTACATTGAGTGTTCAGGCTCCGATTATTTTCATTGAGTATCAAGACTACGATTATTACGTTGAGAGTTCTAGCTCCGTTCATTTTCGTTGAGTATCCAAACTCTGGTTATTACGTTGAGGGTTCAGGCTCTAGTCATTTTCGTTGAGTATCCAGGCTCCGGTTATTTTCGCTGAGTATCCAGACTCCGGTTATTACGTTGAGCGTTCAGGCTCCGGTCATTTTCGTTGAGTATCTAGACTCCGGTTATTACTTTGAGTGTTCAGGCCCCAATTATTTTTGTTGAGTATCCAGACTCTGATTATTACGTTGGGCGTTCAGGCTCCGGTTATTTTCGTTGAGTATCCAGACTCCGGTTATTAAGTTGAGCATTCATACTCTGGTCATTTTTGTTGAGTATCCGGACTCCGGTTATTACATTGAGCGTTCAGGTTCCGGTCATTTTCGTTGATTATCCAGACTCCGGTTATTACGTTGAACGTTCAGGCTCCGATCCTTATCTTTGAGTATCCAGACTCCGGTTATTACATTGAGCGTTTAGGCTCCGATCATTTTCGTTGAGTATCCAGACTCTGGTTATTACGTTGAGCATTCAGGCTCAGGTTATTTTCGTTGAGTATCCAGACTCCGGTTATTACGTTGAGCGTTCCGGCCCCGGTTATTTTCGTTGAGTATCCAGACTCCGATTATTACGTTGAAAGTTCAGGCTCCGGTTATTTTTTTTGAGTATCCAGACTCTGGTTATCACGTTGAGCGTTTAGGCTCCGGTCATTTTCGTTGAGTATCCAGACTCCGGTTATTACGTTGAGCGTTCAGGCTCCGGTCATTTTCGTTGAGTATCTAGACTCCGGTTATTACTTTGAGCGTTCAGGCCCCGATTATTTTTGTTGAGTATCCACACTCCGGTTATTACGTTGAGCGTTCAAGCTCCGGTTATTTTCGTTGAGTATCCAGACTCAGGTTATTACGTTGAGCGTTCAGGCTCCGGTCCTTTTCGTTGAGTATCCGGACTCCGGTTATTATGTTGACTGTTAAGGCTCCGGTCATTTTCGTCGAATATCCAGAATATGGTTCTTACGTTGAGCATTCAGGCTCCAGTTATTTTTGTTGAGTATCCAGACTCCGGTCATTACATTGAGCGTTCAGGCTTCGGTTAGTTTCATTGAGTATCCAGACTCCGGTTATTACGTTAGGCGTTCAGGCTCCGGTTATTTTCGTTGAGTATCTAGACTCCGGTTATTACATTGGGCGTTCAGGCTCCGTTCATTTTCATTGAGTATCCAAACTCTGGTTATGACATTGAGGGTTCAAGCTCCAGTCATTTTCGTTGAGTATCCAGGCTCCGGTTATTTTGGTTGAGTATCCAGACTCTGGTTATTACGTTGAGGGTTCAGGCTCCGGTCATTTTAGTTGAATATCTAGACTCAGGTTATTACGTTGAGCGTTTAGGCCCCGGTTATTTTTGTTTAGTATCCAGACTCTGGTTATTACATTGAGCGTTCAGGCTCCGGTTAGTTTCGTTGAGTATCTAAACTCTGGTTATTACGTTGAGTGTTCAGGCTCTGGTTATTACGTTAGGTATCCAGACTACGATTATTACGTTGAGCATTCTGGCTCCGTTCATTTTCGTTGAGTATCCAAACTCTGGTTATTACGTTGAGGGTTCAGGCTCTAGTCATTTTCGTTGAGTATCCAGGCTCCGGTTATTTTCGCTGAGTATCCAGACTCCGGTTATTACGTTGAGCGTTCAGGCTCCAGTCATTTTCGTTGAGTATCTAGACTCCGGTTATTACTTTGAGCGTTCAGGCCCCAATTATTTTTGTTGAGTATCCAGACTCCGGTTATTACGTTGAGCGTTCAGGCTCCGGTTATTTTCGTTGAGTATCCAGACTCCGGTTATTAAGTTGAGCCTTCAGACTCCGGTCATTTTCGTTGAGTATCTGGACTCCGGTTATTACATTGAGCGTTCAGGTTCCAGTCATTTTCGTTGATTATCCAGACTCCGGTTATTTTGTTTAACGTTCAGGCTCCAGTCCTTATCGTTGAGTATCCAGACTCCGGTTATTACATTGAGCGTTTAGGCTCCGATCATTTTCGTTGAGTATCCAGACTCTGGTTATTACGTTGAGCGTTCAGGCTCAGGTTATTTTCGTTGAGTATCCAGACTCTGGTTATTACGTTGAGCGTTCCGGCCCCGGTTATTTTCGTTGAGTATCCAGACTCCGATTATTACGTTGAAAGTTCAGGCTCCGGTTATTTTTTTTGAGTATCCAGACTCTGGTTATCACGTTGAGCGTTTAGGCTCCGGTCATTTTCGTTGAGTATCCAGACTCCGGTTATTACGTTGAGCGTTCAGGCTCCGGTCATTTTCGTTGAGTATCTAGACTTCGGTTATTACTTTGAGCGTTCAGGCCCCGATTATTTTTGTTGAGTATCCACACTCCGGTTATTACATAGAGCGTTCAGGCTCCGGTTATTTTCGTTGAGTATCCAGACTCCGGTTATTACGTTGAGCGTTCAAGCTCCGGTCCTTTTCGTTGAGTATCCGGACTCCGGTTATTATGTTGATTGTTCAGGCTCAGGTCATTTTCTTCGAATATCCAGAATATGGTTCTTACGTTGAGCATTCAGGCTCCGGTTAATTTTGTTGAGTATCCAGACTCCGGTCATTACATTAAGCGTTCAGGCTTCGGTTAGTTTTGTTGAGTATCCAGACTCCGATTATGACGTTGGGCGTTCAGGCTCCGGTTATTTTCGTTGAGTATCTAGACTCCGGTTATTACATTGGGCGTTAAGGCTCCGTTCATTTTCGTTGAGTATCCAAACTCTGGTTATGATATTGAGGGTTCATGCTCCAGTCATTTTAGTTGAGTATCCAGACTCTGGTTATTACATTGAGCGTTCAGGCTCCGGTCATTTTAGTTTAATATCTAGACTCCGGTTATTACGTTGAGCGTTCAGGCCCCAGTTATTTTTGTTGAGTATCCAGACTCCGGTTATTACGTTGAGCGTTCAGGCTCCGGTTAGTTTCGTTGAGTATCCAGACTCTGGTTATTACGTTGAGTGTTCAGGCTCCAGTTATTTTCGTTGAGTATCCAGACTACGATTATTACGTTGAGCGTTCTGGCTCCGTTCATTTTTGTTGAGTATCCAAACTCTGGTTATTACGTTAAGGTTTCAGGCTCTAGACATTTTCGTTGAGTATCCAGGCTCCGGTTATTTTCGCTGAGTACCCAGACTCCGGTTATTACGTTGAGCGTTCAGGCTCCGGTCATTTTCGTTGAGTATCTAGACTCCGGTTATTACTTTGAGCGTTCAGGCCCCAATTATTTTTGTTGAGTATCCAGACTCCGGTTATTACGTTGAGCGTTCAGGCTCCGGTTATTTTTGTTGAGTATCCAGACTCCGGTTATTAAGTTGAGCGTTCAGGCTCCGGTCCGTTTCGTTGAGTATCCAGGCTCCGGTTATTACATCGAGCGTTCAGGCTCTGGTCATTTTCGTTAGGTATCCGGACTCCGGTTATTATGTTGACCGTTCAGGCTCCGGTCATTTTCGTCGAATATCCAGAATATGGTTCTTACGTTGAGCATTCAGGCTCCGGTTATTTTTGTTGAGTATCCAGACTCCGGTCATTACATTGAGCGTTCAGGCTTCGGTTAGTTTCGTTGAGTATCCAGACTGCGGTTATTACGTTAGGCGTTCAGGCTCCGGTTATTTTCGTTGAGTATCTAGACTCCGGTTATTACATTGGGCGTTAAGGCTCCGTTCATTTTCGATGAGTATCCAAACTCTGGTTATGACATTGAGGGTTCAGGCTCCAATCATTTTAGTTGAGTATCCAGACTCTGGTTATTACGTTGAGCACTCAGGCTCCGGTCATTTTAGTTGAATATCTAGACTCCGGTTATTACGTTGAGCGTTCAGGCCCCGGTTATTTTTGTTGAGTATCCAGACTCTGGTTATTACGTTGAGCGTTCAGGCTCCGGTTAGTTTCGTTGAGTATCCAGACTCTGGTTATTACATTGAGTGTTCAGGCTCCGGTTATTTTCATTGAGTATCCAGACTACGATTATTACGTTGAGAGTTCTAGCTCCGTTCATTTTTGTTGAGTATCCAAACTCTGGTTATTACGTTGAGGGTTCAGGCTCTAGTCATTTTCGTTGAGTATCCAGGCTCCGGTTATTTTCGCTGAGTATCCAGACTCCGGTTATTACATTGAGCGTTCAGGCTCCGGTCATTTTCGTTTAGTATCTAGACTTCGGTTATTACTTTGAGCGTTCAGGCCCCAATTAATTTTGTTGAGTATCCTGACTCCGGTTATTACGTTGAGCGTTCAGGGTCCGGTCCATTTCGTTGAGTATCCAGACTCTGGTTATTTCGTTGAGCGTTCAGGCTCCGGTCATTTTCATTGAGTATCCGGACTCCGGTTATTATGTTGACCGTTCAGGCTCCGGTCATTTTCTTAGAATATCCAGAACCCGTTTCTTACGTTGAGCGTTCAGGCTTCGGTTATTTTTGTTGAGTATCCAGACTCCGGTTATTACATTGAGCGTTCAGGCTCTGGTCATTTTCGTTGAGTATCCGGACTCCGGTTATTATGTTGACCGTTCAGGCTCCGGTCATTTTCGTCGAATATCCAGAATCCGATTATTACATTAGGCGTTCAGGCTCCGGTTATTTTCGTTGAGTATTCAGGCTCCGGTCCATTTCGTTGAGTATCCAGACTCTGGTTATTACGTTGAGCGTTCAGTCTCCGGTCATTTTCGTTGAGTATCTAGACTTCGGTTATTACGTTGAGCGTTCAGGCCCCGGTTATTTTTGCTGAGTATCTAGAATCCGGTTATTACGTTGAGCGTTCAGGCTCCGGTTATTTTCGTTGAGTATCTAGACTCCGATTATTACGTTGAGCGTTCAGGCTCCGGTCCTTTTCGATGAGTATCCAGACTCCGGTTATTACGTTGAGCGTTCAGGCTCCGCTAATTTTCGTTGAGTATTTAGACTCCGGTTATTAAGTTGAGCGTTCAGGCTCCAGATATTTTCGTTGAGTATCCAGACTCCAGTTATTACCTTGAGCTTTCAGCCTCCGGTTATATTCGTTGAGTATTCAGACTCCGATTATTACATTGAAAGTTCAGGCTTCGGTTATTTTTTTTGATTATTCAGAATCTGGTTATTACGTTGAGCGTTCAGGCTACGATTATTTTCGTTTAATATCTAGACCTCGGTTAATACATTGAGCGTGTAGGCTCCGGTCCTTTTCGTTGAGTATCTAGACTCTGGTTATTATGTTGAGCGTTCAGGCTCTGGACATTTTCGTTGAGTACCCAGACTCAGGTTATTACATTGAGCGTTCAGGCTCCGGTCATTTTTGTTTAGTATCCAGACACTGGTTATTACGTTGAGCATTCAGGCTCTGGTCTATTTCGTTGAGTATCCAGACTTCGGTTATTACGTTGAGCGTTCATACTCAGGTCATTTTCGTTGAGTATCTGGACTCCGGTTATTACGTTGAGCGTTCAGGTTTCGGTCATTTACGTTGATTATCCAGACTCCGGTTATTACGTTGAGTGTTTAGGCTCCGGTCATTTTCGTTTAGTATCCAGACTCTAGTTATTACGTTGAGCATTCGGGCTCCGGTCCTTTTCGTTGAGTATCCAGACTCCGGTTATTATGTTCAGCGTTCAGGCTTGGTTAGTTTCGTTGAGTATCTAGACTCCGGTTATTACGTTGAGCGTTCAGGCTCCGGTTTTATGCGTTGAGTATCCAGACTCCGGTTATTACGTTGAGCGTTCAAGCTCTAGTCATTTTCGTTGAGTATCCAGACTCTGGTTATTATGTTGAGCGTTCAGTCTACGGTCATTTTTGTTGAGTATCTAGACTCCGGTTATTACGTTGAGCGTTCAGGCTCCGGTTATTTTCGTTGAGTATCTAGACTCCGATTATTACGTTGAGCGTTCAGGCTCCGGTCCTTTTCGATGAGTATCCAGACTCCGGTTATTACGTTGAGCGTTCAGGCTCCGCTAATTTTCGTTGAGTATTTAGACTCCGGTTATTAAGTTGAGCGTTCAGGCTCCAGATATTTTCGTTGAGTATCCAGACTCCAGTTATTACCTTGAGCTTTCAGCCTCCGGTTATATTCGTTGAGTATTCAGACTCCGATTATTACATTGAAAGTTCAGGCTTCGGTTATTTTTTTTGATTATTCAGAATCTGGTTATTACGTTGAGCGTTCAGGCTACGATTATTTTCGTTTAATATCTAGACTCCGGTTAATACATTGAGCGTGTAGGCTCCGGTCCTTTTCGTTGAGTATCTAGACTCTGGTTATTATGTTGAGCGTTCAGGCTCTGGACATTTTCGTTGAGTACCCAGACTCAGGTTATTACGTTGAGCGTTCAGGCTCCGGTCATTTTTGTTTAGTATCCAGACACTGGTTATTACGTTGAGCATTCAGGCTCTGGTCCTTTTCGTTGAGTATCCAGACTTCGGTTATTACGTTGAGCGTTCAGACTCAGGTCATTTTCGTTGAGTATCTGGACTCCGGTTATTACGTTGAGCGTTCAGGCTCTGGTTATTTTTGTTGAGTATCCAGACTTCGGTTATTACTTTAAGCGTTCAGGCTCCGTTTATTTTCGTTGAGTATCCAGACTCCGGTTATTACGTTGAGTGTTTAGGCTCCGGTTATTTTCGTTGAGTATCTAGACTTCGGTTATTATGTTGTACGTTTAGGCTCCGGTTATTTTCGTTGAGTATCCAGACTACGGTTATTACGTTGAGCGTTCAGGCTTCGGTTATTTTCGTTAAGTATCCAGACTCCGGTTATTATGTTGTGCGTTTAGCCTCCGGTTATTTTCCTTGAGTACCCAGACTCTGGTTATCAAATTGAGCGTTCAGGCACCGGTTATTTTCGTTGAGTATCTAGACTCCGGTTATTACGTGTAGTGTTTAGGCTCCTGTTATTTTCGATGAGTATCCAGACTCCAGTTATTATGTTGAGCGTTCAGGCTCCGGTCATTTTCGTATAGTATCCAGACTCTGGTTATTACGTTGAACGTTTAGGCTCCGGTTATTTTTGTTGAGTATCCAGACTCCGGTTATTACCTTGAGAGTTCAGGCTCCGGTCATTTTCATTGAGTATCCAGACTCCGGTTATTAGGTTGAGCGTTCAGGCTCCGGTCATTTTTGTTGAGTATCTAGACTCCATTTATTACGTTGAGCGTTTAGGCTCCGGTTATTTTCGTTGAGTATCAAGACTCCGGTTATTACGTTGAGCGTTCAGGCTCCGGTCATTTTCGTTGAGTATCCAGACTCCGGTTATTACGTTGAGCGTTCAGGATCCGGTCATTTTTGTTGAGTATCTAGACTCCGGTTATTACATTGGGCGTTAAGGCTCCGTTCATTTTCGATGAGTATCCAAACTCTGGTTATGACATTGAGGGTTCAGGCTCCAATCATTTTAGTTGATTATCCAGACTCCGGTTATTACGTTGAGTGTTTAGGCTCCGGTCATTTTCGTTTAGTATCCAGACTCTAGTTATTACGTTGAGCATTCGGGCTCCGGTCCTTTTCGTTGAGTATCCAGACTCCGGTTATTATGTTCAGCGTTCAGGCTTGGTTAGTTTCGTTGAGTATCTAGACTCCGGTTATTACGTTGAGCGTTCAGGCTCCGGTTTTATGCGTTGAGTATCCAGACTCCGGTTATTACGTTGAGCGTTCAAGCTCTAGTCATTTTCGTTGAGTATCCAGACTCTGGTTATTATGTTGAGCGTTCAGTCTACGGTCATTTTTGTTGAGTATCTAGACTCCGGTTATTACGTTGAGCGTTCAGGCTCCGGTTATTTTCGTTGAGTATCTAGACTCCGATTATTACGTTGAGCGTTCAGGCTCCGGTCCTTTTCGATGAGTATCCAGACTCCGGTTATTACGTTGAGCGTTCAGGCTCCGCTAATTTTCGTTGAGTATTTAGACTCCGGTTATTAAGTTGAGCGTTCAGGCTCCAGATATTTTCGTTGAGTATCCAGACTCCAGTTATTACCTTGAGCTTTCAGCCTCCGGTTATATTCGTTGAGTATTCAGACTCCGATAATTACATTGAAAGTTCAGGCTTCGGTTATTTTTTTTTATTATTCAGAATCTGGTTATTACGTTGAGCGTTCAGGCTACGATTATTTTCGTTTAATATCTAGACTCCGGTTAATACATTGAGCGTGTAGGCTCCGGTCCTTTTCGTTGAGTATCTAGACTCTGGTTATTATGTTGAGCGTTCAGGCTCTAGACATTTTCGTTGAGTACCCAGACTCAGGTTATTACGTTGAGCGTTCAGGCTCCGGTCATTTTTGTTTAGTATCCAGACACTGGTTATTACGTTGAGCATTCAGGCTCTGGTCCTTTTCGTTGAGTATCCAGACTTCGGTTATTACGTTGAGCGTTCAGACTCAGGTCATTTTCGTTGAGTATCTGGACTCCGGTTATTACGTTGAGCGTTCAAGTTTCGGTCATTTACGTTGATTATCCAGACTCCGGTTATTACGTTGAGCGTTTAGGCTCCGGTCATTTTCGTTTAGTATCCAGACTCTAGTTATTACGTTGAGCATTCGGGCTCCGGTCCTTTTCGTTGAGTATCCAGACTCCGGTTATTATGTTCAGCGTTCAGGCTTGGTTAGTTTCGTTAAGTATCTAGACTCCGGTTATTACGTTGAGCGTTCAGGCTCCGGTTTTATGCGTTGAGTATCCAGACTCCGGTTATTACGTTGAGTGTTCAAGCTCTAGTCATTTTCGTTGAGTATCCAGACTCTGGTTATTATGTTGAGCGTTCAGTCTACGGTCATTTTTGTTGAGTATCTAGACTCCGGTTATTACGTTGAGCGTTCAGGCTCTGGTTATTTTCGTTGAGTATCTAGACTCCGATTATTACGTTGAGCGTTCAGGCTCCGGTCCTTTTCGATGAGTATCCAGACTCCGGTTATTACGTTGAGCGTTCAGGCTCCGGTCATTTTTGTTGAGTATCTAGACTCCGATTATTACATTAAGCGTTCAAGCTCTGGTTATTTTCGTTGAGTATCTAGACTCCGGTTATTACTTTGAGCGTTCAGGCTCTGGTTATTTTTGTTGAGTATCCAGACTTCGGTTATTACTTTAAGCGTTCAGGCTCCGTTTATTTTCGTTGAGTATCCAGACTCCGGTTATTACGTTGAGTGTTTAGGCTCCGGTTATTTTCGTTGAGTATCTAGACTTCGGTTATTATGTTGTACGTTTAGGCTCCGGTTATTTTCGTTGAGTATCCAGACTACGGTTATTACGTTGAGCGTTCAGGCTTCGGTTATTTTCGTTAAGTATCCAGACTCCGGTTATTATGTTGTGCGTTTAGCCTCCGGTTATTTTCCTTGAGTACCCAGACTCTGGTTATCAAATTGAGCGTTCAGGCACCGGTTATTTTCGTTGAGTATCTAGACTCCGGTTATTACGTGTAGTGTTTAGGCTCCTGTTATTTTCGTTGAGTATCCAGACTCCAGTTATTATGTTGAGCGTTCAGGCTCCGGTCATTTTTGTTTAGTATCCAGACTCTGGTTATTACGTTGAGCGTTTAGGCTCCGGTTATTTTTGTTGAGTATCCAGACTCCGGTTATTACCTTGAGAGTTCAGGCTCCGGTCATTTTCGTTGAGTATCCAGACTCCGGTTATTAGGTTGAGCATTCAGGCTCCGGTCATTTTTGTTGAGTATCTAGACTCCATTTATTACGTTGAGCGTTTAGGCTCCGGTTATTTTCGTTGAGTATCAAGACTCCGGTTATTACGTTGAGCGTTCAGGCTCCGGTCATTTTCGTTGAGTATCCAGACTCCGGTTATTACGTTGAGCGTTCAGGCTCCGGTCATTTTTGTTGAGTATCTAGACTCCGGTTATTACATTGGGCGTTAAGGCTCCGTTCATTTTCGATGAGTATCCAAACTCTGGTTATGACATTGAGGGTTCAGGCTCCAATCATTTTAGTTGAGTATCCAGACTCTGGTTATTACGTTGAGCGTTCAGGCTCCGGTCATTTTAGTTGAATATCTAGACTCCGGTTATTACGTTGAGCATTCAGGCCCCGGTTATTTTTGTTGAGTATCCAGACTCTGGTTATTTCGTTGAGCGTTCAGGCTCCGGTTAGTTTCGTTGAGTATCCAGACTCTGGTTATTACATTGAGTGTTCAGGCTCCGGTTATTTTCATTGAGTATCCAGACTACGATTATTACGTTGAGAGTTCTAGCTCCGTTCATTTTTGTTGAGTATCCAAACTCTGGTTATTATGTTGAGGGTTCAGGCTCTAGTCATTTTCGTTGAGTATCCAGGCTCCGGTTATTTTCGCTGAGTATCCAGACTCCGGTTATTACATTGAGCGTTCAGGCTCCGGTCATTTTCGTTTAGTATCTAGACTTCGGTTATTACTTTGAGCGTTCAGGCCCCAAATAATTTTGTTGAGTATCCTGACTCCGGTTATTACGTTGAGCGTTCAGGCTCCGGTCCATTTCGTTGAGTATCCAGACTCTGGTTATTTCGTTGAGCGTTCAGGCTCCGGTCATTTTCATTGAGTATCCGGACTCCGGTTATTATGTTGACCGTTCAGGCTCCGGTCATTTTCTTAGAATATCCAGAACCCGGTTCTTACGTTGAGCGTTCAGGCTTCGGTTATTTTTGTTGAGTATCCAGACTCCGGTTATTACATTGAGCGTTCAGGCTCTGGTCATTTTCGTTGAGTATCCGGACACCGGTTATTATGTTGACCGTTCAGGCTCCGGTCATTTTCGTCGAATATCCAGAATCCGATTATTACATTAGGCGTTCAGGCTCTGGTTATTTTTGCTGAGTATCCAAACTCTAGTTATGACGTTGAGGGTTCAGGCTCCAGTCATTTTCGTTGAGTATTCAGGCTCCGGTTATTTTCGTTGAGTATCCAGACTCTGGTTATTAGGTTGAGCGTTCAGTCTCCGGTCATTTTCGTTGAGTATCTAGACTCCGGTTATTACGTTGAGCGTTCAGGCTCCGGTTATTTTCGTTGAGTATCTAGACTCCGATTATTACGTTGAGCGTTCAGGCTCCGGTCCTTTTCGATGAGTATCCAGACTCCGGTTATTACGTTGAGCGTTCAGGCTCCGCTAATTTTCGTTGAGTATTTAGACTCCGGTTATTAAGTTGAGCGTTCAGGCTCCAGATATTTTTGTTGAGTATCCAGACTCCAGTTATTACCTTGAGCTTTCAGCCTCCGGTTATATTCGTTGAGTATTCAGACTCCGATTATTACATTGAAAGTTCAGGCTTCGGTTATTTTTTTTGATTATTCAGAATCTGGTTATTACGTTGAGCGTTCAGGCTACAATTATTTTCGTTTAATATCTAGACTCCGGTTAATACATTGAGCGTGTAGGCTCCGGTCCTTTTCGTTGAGTATCTAGACTCTGGTTGTTATGTTGAGCGTTCAGGCTCTGGACATTTTCGTTGAGTACCCAGACTCAGGTTATTACGTTGAGCGTTCAAGCTCCGGTTATTTTTGTTTAGTATCCAGACACTGGTTATTACGTTGAGCATTCAGGCTCTGGTCCTTTTCGTTGAGTATCCAGACTTCGGTTATTACGTTGAGCGTTCATACTCAGGTCATTTTCGTTGAGTATCTGGACTCCGGTTATTACGTTGAGGGTTCAGGTTTCGGCCATTTACGTTGATTATCCAGACTCCGGTTATTACGTTGAGCGTTTAGGCTCCGGTCATTTTCGTTTAGTATCCAGACTCTAGTTATTACGTTGAGCATTCGGGATCCGGTCCTTTTCGTTGAGTATCCAGACTCCGGTTATTATGTTCAGCGTTCAGGCTTGGTTAGTTTCGTTGAGTATCTAGACTCCGGTTATTACGTTGAGCGTTCAGGCTCCGGTTTTATGCGTTGAGTATCCAGACTCCGATTATTACGTTGAGCGTTCAAGCTCTAGTCATTTTCGTTGAGTATCCAGACTCTGGTTATTATGTTGAGCGTTCAGTCTACGGTCATTTTTGTTGAGTATCTAGACTCCGGTTATTACGTTGAGCGTTCAGGCCCCGGTTATTTTTGTTGTGTATCCAGACTCTGGTTATTATGTTGAGCGTTCAGGCTCCGGTCATTTTCGTTGAGTATCTAGACTCCGGTTATTACATTGAGCGTTCAGGCTCCGGTCATTTTTGTTGAGTATCTAGACTCCGATTATTACGTTGAGCGTTCAAGCTCTGGTTATTTTCGTTGAGTATCTAGACTCCGGTTATTACTTTGAGCGTTCAGGCTCTGGTTATTTTTGTTGAGTATCCAGACTTCGGTTATTAATTTAAGCGTTCAGGCTCCGTTTATTTTCGTTGAGTATCCAGACTCCGGTTATTACGTTGAGTGTTTAGGCTCCGGTTATTTTCGTTGAGTATCTAGACTTCGGTTATTATGTTGTACGTTTAGGCTCCGGTTATTTTCGTTGAGTATCCAGACTACGGTTATTACGTTGAGCGTTCAGGCTCCGGTTATTTTCGTTAAGTATCCAGACTCCGGTTATTATGTTGTGCGTTTAGCCTCCGATTATATTCCTTGAGTACCCAGACTCTGGTTATCAAATTGAGCGTTCAGGCACCGGTTATTTTCGTTGAGTATCTAGACTCCGGTTATTACGTGTAGTGTTTAGGCTCCTGTTATTTTCGTTGAGTATCCAGACTCCAGTTATTATGTTGAGCGTTCAGGCTCCGGTCATTTTTGTTTAGTATCCAGACTCTGGTTATTACGTTGAGCGTTTAGGCTCCGGTTATTTTTGTTGAGTATCCAGACTCCGGTTATTACCTTGAGAGTTCAGGCTCCGGTCATTTTCATTGAGTATCCAGACTCCGGTTATTAGGTTGAGCGTTCAGGCTCCGGTCATTTTTGTTGAGTATCTAGACTCCGTTTATTACGTTGAGCGTTTAGGCTCGGGTTATTTTCGTAGAGTATCAAGACTCCGGTTATTACGTTGAGCGTTCAGGCTCCGATCATTTTCGTTGAGTATCCAGACTCCGGTTATTACGTTGAGCGTTCAGGCTCCGGTCATTTTTTTTTTGTATCTAGACTCCGGTTATTACATTGGGCGTTAAGGCTCCGTTCATTTTCGATGAGTATCCAAACTCTGGTTATGACATTGAGGGTTCAGGCTCCAATCATTTTAGTTGAGTATCCAGACTCTGGTTATTACGTTGAGCGTTCAGGCTCCGGTCATTTTAGTTGAATATCTAGACTCCGGTTATTACGTTGAGCGTTCAGGCCCCGGTTATTTTTGTTGAGTATCCAGACTCTGGTTATTACGTTGAGCGTTCAGGCTCCGGTTAGTTTCCTTTATTATTCAGACTCTGGTTATTACATTGAGTGTTCAGGCTCCGGTTATTTTCATTGAGTATCCAGACTACGATTATTACGTTGAGAGTTCTAGCTCCGTTCATTTTTGTTGAGTATCCAAACTCTGGTTATTACGTTGAGGGTTCAGGCTCTAGTCATTTTCGTTGAGTATCCAGGCTCCGGTTATTTTCGCTGAGTATCCAGACTCCGGTTATTACATTGAGCGTTCAGGCTCCGGTCATTTTCGTTTAGTATCTAGACTTCGGTTATTACTTTGAGCGTTCAGGCCCCAATTAATTTTGTTGAGTATCCTGATCCGGTTATTACGTTGAGCGTTCAGGCTCCGGTCCATTTCGTTGAGTATCCAGACTCTGGTTATTTCGTTGAGCGTTCAGGCTCCGGTCATTTTCATTGAGTATCCGGACTCCGGTTATTATGTTGACCGTTCAGGCTCCGGTCATTTTCTTAGAATATCCAGAACCCGGTTCTTACGTTGAGCGTTCAGGCTTCGGTTATTTTTGTTGAGTATCCAGACTCCGGTTATTACATTGAGCGTTCAGGCTCTGGTCATTTTCGTTGAGTATCCGGACTCCGGTTATTATGTTGACCGTTCAGGCTCCGGTCATTTTCGTCGAATATCCAGAATCCGATTATTACATTAGGCGTTCAGGCTCTGGTTATTTTTGTTGAGTATCCAAACTCTAGTTATGACGTTGAGGGTTCAGGCTCCAGTCATTTTTGTTGAGTATTCAGGCTCCGGTTATTTTCGTTGAGTATCCAGACTCTGGTTATTACGTTGAGCGTTCAGTCTCCGGTCATTTTCGTTGAGTATCTAGACTTCGGTTATTACGTTGAGCGTTCAGGCCCCGGTTATTTTTGCTGAGTATCTAGAATCCGGTTATTACGTTGAGCGTTCAGGCTCCGGTTATTTTCGTTGAGTATCTAGACTCCGATTATTACGTTGAGCGTTCAGGCTCCGGTCCTTTTCGATGAGTATCCAGACTCCGGTTATTACGTTGAGCGTACAGGCTCCGCTAATTTTCGTTGAGTATTTAGACTCTGGTTGTTAAGTTGAGCGTTCAGGCTCCAGATATTTTCGTTGAGTATCCAGACTCCAGTTATTACCTTGAGCTTTCAGCCTCCGGTTATATTCGTTGAGTATTCAGACTCCGATTATTACATTGAAAGTTCAGGCTTCGGTTATTTTTTTTGATTATTCAGAATCTGGTTATTACGTTGAGCGTTCAGGCTACGATTATTTTCGTTTAATATCTAGACTCCGGTTAATACATTGAACGTGTAGGCTCCGGTCCTTTTCATTGAGTATCTAGACTCTGGTTATTATGTTGAGAGTTCAGGCTCTGGACATTTTCGTTGAGTACCCAGACTCAGGTTATTACGTTGAGCGTTCAGGCTCCGGTCATTTTTGTTTAGTATCCAGACACTGGTTATTACGTTGAGCATTCAGGCTCTGGTCCTTTTCGTTGAGTATCCAGACTTCGGTTATTACGTTGAGCGTTCAGACTCAGGTCATTTTCGTTGAGTATCTGGACTCCGGTTATTACGTTGAGCGTTCAGGTTTCGGTCATTTACGTTGATTATCCAGACTCCGATTATTACGTTGAGCGTTTAGGCTCCGGTCATTTTTGTTTAGTATCCAGACTCTAGTTATTACGTTGAGCGTTCAGGCTCCGGTCCTTTTCGTTGAGTATCCAGACTCCGGTTATTATGTTCAGCGTTCTGGCTTGGTTAGTTTCGTTGAGTATCTAGACTCCGGTTATTACGTTGAGCGTTCAGGCTCCGGTTTTATGCGTTGAGTATCCAGACTCCGGTTATTACGTTGAGCGTTCAAGCTCTAGTCATTTTCGTTGAGTATCCAGACTCTGGTTATTATGTTGAGCGTTCAGTCTACGGTCATTTTTGTTGAGTATCTAGACTCCGGTTATTACGTTGAGCGTTCAGGCCCCGGTTATTTTTGTTGTGTATCCAGACTCTGGTTATTATGTTGAGCGTTCAGGCTCCGGTCATTTTCGTTGAGTATCTAGACTCCGGTTATTACATTGAGCGTTCAGGCTCCGGTCATTTTTGTTGAGTATCTAGACTCCGATTATTACGTTGAGCGTTCAAGCTCTGGTTATTTTCGTTGAGAATCTAGACTCCGGTTATTACTTTGAGCGTTCAGGCTCTGGTTATTTTTGTTGAGTATCCAGACTTCGGTTATTAATTTAAGCGTTCAGGCTCCGTTTATTTTCGTTGAGTATCCAGACTCCGGTTATTACGTTGAGTGTTTAGGCTCCGGTTATTTTCGTTGAGTATCTAGACTTCGGTTATTATGTTGTACGTTTAGGCTCCGGTTATTTTCGTTGAGTATCCAGACTACGGTTATTACGTTGAGCGTTCAGGCTCCGGTTATTTTCGTTAAGTATCCAGACTCCGGTTATTATGTTGTGCGTTTAGCCTCCGATTATATTCCTTGAGTACCCAGACTCTGGTTATCAAATTGAGCGTTCAGGCACCGGTTATTTTCGTTGAGTATCTAGACTCCGGTTATTACGTGTAGTGTTTAGGCTCCTGTTATTTTCGTTGAGTATCCAGACTCCAGTTATTATGTTGAGCGTTCAGGCTCCGGTCATTTTCGTTTAGTATCCAGACTCTGGTTATTACGTTGAGCGTTTAGGCTCCGGTTATTTTTGTTGAGTATCCAGACTCCGGTTATTACCTTGAGAGTTCAGGCTCCGGTCATTTTCATTGAGTATCCAGACTCCGGTTATTAGGTTGAGCGTTCAGGCTCCGGTCATTTTTGTTGAGTATCTAGACTCCGTTTATTACGTTGAGCGTTTAGGCTCGGGTTATTTTCGTAGAGTATCAAGACTCCGGTTATTACGTTGAGCGTTCAGGCTCCGATCATTTTCGTTGAGTATCCAGACTCCGGTTATTACGTTGAGCGTTCAGGCTCCGGTCATTTTTTTTTTGTATCTAGACTCCGGTTATTACATTGGGCGTTAAGGCTCCGTTCATTTTCGATGAGTATCCAAACTCTGGTTATGACATTGAGGGTTCAGGCTCCAATCATTTTAGTTGAGTATCCAGACTCTGGTTATTACGTTGAGCGTTCAGGCTCCGGTCATTTTAGTTGAATATCTAGACTCCGGTTATTACGTTGAGCGTTCAGGCCCCGGTTATTTTTGTTGAGTATCCAGACTCTGGTTATTACGTTGAGCGTTCAGGCTCCGGTTAGTTTCCTTTATTATTCAGACTCTGGTTATTACATTGAGTGTTCAGGCTCCGGTTATTTTCATTGAGTATCCAGACTACGATTATTACGTTGAGAGTTCTAGCTCCGTTCATTTTTGTTGAGTATCCAAACTCTGGTTATTACGTTGAGGGTTCAGGCTCTAGTCATTTTCGTTGAGTATCCAGGCTCCGGTTATATTCGCTGAGTATCCAGACTCCGGTTAATACATTGAGCGTTCAGGCTCCGGTCATTTTCGTTTAGTATCTAGACTTCGGTTATTACTTTGAGCGTTCAGGCCCCAATTAATTTTGTTGAGTATCCTGATCCGGTTATTACGTTGAGCGTTCAGGCTCCGGTCCATTTCGTTGAGTATCCAGACTCTGGTTATTTCGTTGAGCGTTCAGGCTCCGGTCATTTTCATTGAGTATCCGGACTCCGGTTATTATGTTGACCGTTCAGGCTCTGGTCATTTTCTTAGAATATCCAGAACCCGGTTCTTACGTTGAGCGTTCAGGCTTCGGTTATTTTTGTTGAGTATCCAGACTCCGGTTATTACATTGAGCGTTCAGGCTCTGGTCATTTTCGTTGAGTATCCGGACTCCGGTTATTATGTTGACCGTTCAGGCTCCGGTCATTTTCGTCGAATATCCAGAATCCAATTATTACATTAGGCGTTCAGGCTCTGGTTATTTTTGTTGAGTATCCAAACTCTAGTTATGACGTTGAGGGTTCAGGCTCCAGTCATTTTTGTTGAGTATTCAGGCTCCGGTTATTTTCGTTGAGTATCCAGACTCTGGTTATTACGTTGAGCGTTCAGTCTCCGGTCATTTTCGTTGAGTATCTAGACTTCGGTTATTACGTTGAGCGTTCAGGCCCCGGTTATTTTTGCTGAGTATCTAGAATCCGGTTATTACGTTGAGCGTTCAGGCTCCGGTTATTTTCGTTGAGTATCTAGACTCCGATTATTACGTTGAGCGTTCAGGCTCCGGTCCTTTTCGATGAGTATCCAGACTCCGGTTATTACGTTGAGCGTACAGGCTCCGCTAATTTTCGTTGAGTATTTAGACTCTGGTTGTTAAGTTGAGCGTTCAGGCTCCAGATATTTTCGTTGAGTATCCAGACTCCAGTTATTACCTTGAGTTTTCAGCCTCCGGTTATATTCGTTGAGTATTCAGACTCCGATTATTACATTGAAAGTTCAGGCTTCGGTTATTTTTTTTGATTATTCAGAATCTGGTTATTACGTTGAGCGTTCAGGCTACGATTATTTTCGTTTAATATCTAGACTCCGGTTAATACATTGAACGTGTAGGCTCCGGTCCTTTTCATTGAGTATCTAGACTCTGGTTATTATGTTGAGAGTTCAGGCTCTGGACATTTTCGTTGAGTACCCAGACTCAGGTTATTACGTTGAGCGTTCAGGCTCCGGTCATTTTTGTTTAGTATCCAGACACTGGTTATTACGTTGAGCATTCAGGCTCTGGTCCTTTTCGTTGAGTATCCAGACTTCGGTTATTACGTTGAGCGTTCAGACTCAGGTCATTTTCGTTGAGTATCTGGACTCCGGTTATTACGTTGAGCGTTCAGGTTTCGGTCATTTACGTTGATTATCCAGACTCCGATTATTACGTTGAGCGTTTAGGCTCCGGTCATTTTTGTTTAGTATCCAGACTCTAGTTATTACGTTGAGCGTTCAGGCTCCGGTCCTTTTCGTTGAGTATCCAGACTCCGGTTATTATGTTCAGCGTTCAGGCTTGGTTAGTTTCGTTGAGTATCTAGACTCCGGTTATTACGTTGAGCGTTCAGGCTCCGGTTTTATGCGTTGAGTATCCAGACTCCGGTTATTACGTTGAGCGTTCAAGCTCTAGTCATTTTCGTTGAGTATCCAGACTCTGGTTATTATGTTGAGCGTTCAGTCTACGGTCATTTTTGTTGAGTATCTAGACTCCGGTTATTACGTTGAGCGTTCAGGCCCCGGTTATTTTTGTTGTGTATCCAGACTCCGGTTATTACGTTGAGCGTTCAGGCTCCGGTCATTTTCGTTGAGTATCTAGACTCCGGTTATTACATTGAGCGTTCAGGCTCCGGTCATTTTTGTTGAGTATCTAGACTCCGATTATTACGTTGAGCGTTCAAGCTCTGGTTATTTTCGTTGAGTATCTAGACTCCGGTTATTACTTTGAGCGTTCAGGCTCTGGTTATTTTTGTTGAGTATCCAGACTTCGGTTATTACTTTAAGCGTTCAGGCTCCGTTTATTTTCGTTGAGTATCCAGACTCCGGTTATTACGTTGAGTGTTTAGGCTCCAGTTATTTTCGTTGAGTATCTAGACTTCGGTTATTATGTTGTACGTTTAGGCTCCGGTTATTTTCGTTGAGTATCCAGACTACGGTTATTAAGTTGAGCGTTCAGGCTCCGGTTATTTTCGTTAAATATCCAGACTCCGGTTATTATGTTGTGCGTTTAGCCTCCGGTTATTTTCCTTGAGTACCCAGACTCTGGTTATCAAATTGAGCGTTCAGGCACCGGTTATTTTCGTTGAGTATCTAGACTCCGGTTATTACGTGTAGTGTTTAGGCTCCTGTTATTTTCGTTGAGTATCCAGACTCCAGTTATTATGTTGAGCGTTCAGGCTCCGTTCATTTTCGTTTAGTATCCAGACTCTGGTTATTACGTTGAGCGTTTAGGCTCTGGTTATTTTTGTTGAGTATCCAGACTCCGGTTATTACCTTGAGAGTTTAGGCTCCGGTCATTTTTTTTGAGTATCCAGACTCCGGTTATTAGGTTGAGCGTTCAGGCTCCGGTCATTTTTGTTGAGTATCTAGACTCCGTTTATTACGTTGAGCGTTTAGGCTCCGGTTATTTTCGTAGAGTATCAAGACTCCGGTTATTACGTTGAGCGTTCAGGCTCCGGTCATTTTCGTTGAGTATCCAGACTCCGGTTATTACGTTGAGCGTTCAGGCTCCGGTCATTTTTGTTGAGTATCTAGACTTCGGTTATTACATTGGGCGTTAAGGCTCCGTTCATTTTCGATGAGTATCCAAACTCTGGTTATGACATTGAGGGTTCAGGCTCCAATCATTTTAGTTGAGTATCCAGACTCTGGTTATTACGTTGAGCGTTCAGGCTCCGGTCATTTTAGTTGAATATCTAGACTCCGGTTATTACGTTGAGCGTTCAGGCCCCGGTTATTTTTGTTGAGTATCCAGACTCTGGTTATTACGTTGAGCGTTCAGGCTCCGGTTAGTTTCGTTGAGTATCCAGACTCTGGTTATTACATTGAGTGTTCAGGCTCCGGTTATTTTCATTGAGTATCCAGACTACGATTATTACGTTGAGAGTTCTAGATCCGTTCATTTTTGTTGAGTATCCAAACTCTGGTTATTACGTTAAGGGTTCAGGCTCTAGTCATTTTCGTTGAGTATCCAGGCTCCGGTTATTTTCGCTGAGTATCCAGACTCCGGTTATTACATTGAGCGTTCAGGCTCCGGTCATTTTCGTTTAGTATCTAGACTTCGGTTATTACTTTGAGCGTTCAGGCCCCAATTAATTTTGTTGAGTATCCTGACTCCGGTTATTACGTTGAGCGTTCAGGCTCCGGTCCATTTCGTTGAGTATCCAGACTCTGATTATTTCGTTGAGCGTTCAGGCTCCGGTCATTTTCATTGAGTATCCGGACTCCGGTTATTATGTTGACCGTTCTGGCTCCGGTCATTTTCTTAGAATATCCAGAACCCGGTTCTTACGTTGAGCGTTCAGGCTTCGGTTATTTTTGTTGAGTATCCAGACTCCAGTTATTACATTGAGCGTTCAGGCTCTGGTCATTTTCGTTGAGTATCCGGACTCCGGTTATTATGTTGACCGTTCAGGCTCTGGTCATTTTCGTCGAATATCCAGAATCCGATTATTACATTAGGCGTTCAGGCTCTGGTTATTTTTGTTGAGTATCCAAACTCTAGTTATGACGTTGAGGGTTCAGGCTCCAGTCATTTTCGTTGAGTATTCAGGCTCCGGTTATTTTCGTTGAGTATCCAGACTCTGGTTATTACGTTGAGCGTTCAGTCTCCGGTCATTTTCGTTGAGTATCTAGACTTCGGTTATTACGTTGAGCGTTCAAGCCCCGGTTATTTTTGCTGAGTATCTAGAATCCGGTTATTACGTTGAGCGTTCAGGCTCCGGTTATTTTCGTTGAGTATCTAGACTCCGATTATTACGTTGAGCGTTCAGGCTCCAGTCCTTTTCGATGAGTATCCAGACTCCGGTTATTACGTTGAGCGTTCAGGCTCCGCTAATTTTCGTTGAGTATTTAGACTCCGGTTATTAAGTTGAGCGTTCAGGCTCCAGATATTTTCGTTGAGTATCCAGACTCCAGTTATTACCTTGAGCTTTCAGCCTCCGGTTATATTCGTTGAGTATTCAGACTCCGATTATTACATTGAAAGTTCAGGCTTCGGTTATTTTTTTTGATTATTCAGAATCTGGTTATTACGTTGAGCGTTCAGGCTACGATTATTTTTGTTTAATATCTAGACTCCGGTTAATACATTGAGCGTGTAGGCTCCGGTCCTTTTCGTTGAGTATCTAGACTCTGGTTATTATGTTGAGCGTTCAGGCTCGGGACATTTTCGTTGAGTACCCAGACTCAGGTTATTACGTTGAGCGTTCAGGCTCCGGTCATTTTTGTTTAGTATCCAGACACTGGTTATTACGTTGAGCATTTAGGCTCTGGTCCTTTTCGTTGAGTATCCAGACTTCGGTTATTACGTTGAGCGTTCAGACTCAGGTCATTTTCGTTGAGTATCTGGACTCCGGTTATTACGTTGAGCATTCAGGTTTCGGTCATTTACGTTGATTATCCAGACTCCGGTTATTACGTTGAGCTTTTAGGCTTCGGTCATTTTCGTTTAGTATCCAGACTCTAGTTATTACGTTGAACATTCGGACTCCGGTCCTTTTCGTTGAGTATCCAGACTCCGGTTATTATGTTCAGCGTTCAGGCTTGGTTAGTTTCGTTGAGTATCTAGACTCCGGTAATTACGTTGAGCGTTCAGGCTCCGGTTT
This sequence comes from Lathyrus sativus, assembly GCA_963859935.3. Classification (NCBI taxonomy): domain Eukaryota; kingdom Viridiplantae; phylum Streptophyta; class Magnoliopsida; order Fabales; family Fabaceae; genus Lathyrus; species Lathyrus sativus. The sequence continues at coordinate 241,545,427 of OZ012741.1, forward strand.
TATGCGTTGAGTATCCAGACTCCGGTTATTACGTTGAGCGTTCAAACTCTAGTCATTTTCGTTGAGTATCCAGACTCTGGTTATTATGTTGAGCGTTCAGTCTACGGTCATTTTTGTTGAGTATCTAGACTCCGGTTATTACGTTGAGCGTTCAGGCTCCGGTTATTTTCGTTGAGTATCTAGACTCCGATTATTACGTTGAGCGTTCAGGCTCCGGTCCTTTTCGATGAGTATCCAGACTCCGGTTATTACGTTGAGCGTTCAGGCTCCGCTAATTTTCGTTGAGTATTTAGAATCCGGTTATTAAGTTGAGCGTTCAGGCTCCAGATATTTTCGTTGAGTATCCAGACTCCAGTTATTACCTTGAGCTTTCAGCCTCTGGTTATATTCGTTGAGTATTCAGACTCCGATTATTACATTGAAAGTTCAGGCTTCGGTTATTTTTTTTGATTATTCAGAATCTGGTTATTACGTTGAACGTTCAGGCTACGATTATTTTCGTTTAATATCTAGACTCCGGTTAATACATTGAGCGTGTAGCCTCCGGTCCTTTTCGTTGAGTATCTAGACTCTGGTTATTATGTTGAGCGTTCAGGCTCTGGACATTTTCGTTGAGTACCCAGACTCAGGTTATTACGTTGAGCGTTCAGGCTCCGGTCATTTTTGTTTAGTATCCAGACACTGGTTATTACGTTGAGCATTCAGGCTCTGGTCCTTTTCGTTGAGTATCCAGACTTCGGTTATTACGTTGAGCGTTCAGACTCAGGTCATTTTCGTTGAGTATCTGGACTCCGGTTATTACGTTGAGCGTTCAGGTTTCGGTCATTTACGTTGATTATCCAGACTCCGGTTATTACGTTGAGCGTTTAGGCTCCGGCCATTTTCGTTTAGTATCCAGACTCTAGTTATTACGTTGAGCATTCGGGCTCCGGTTCTTTTCGTTGAGTATCCAGACTCCGGTTATTATGTTCAGCGTTCAGGCTTGGTTAGTTTCGTTGAGTATCTAGACTCCGGTTATTACGTTGAGCGTTCAGGCTCCGGTTTTATGCGTTGAGTATCCAGACTCCGGTTATTACGTTGAGCGTTCAAGCTCTAGTCATTTTCGTTGAGTGTCCAGACTCTGGTTATTATGTTGAGCGTTCAGTCTACGGTCATTTTTGTTGAGTATCTAGACTCCGGTTATTACGTTGAGCGTTCAGGCCCCGGTTATTTTTGTTGTGTATCCAGACTCCGGTTATTACGTTGAGCGTTCAGGCTCCGGTCATTTTCGTTGAGTATCTAGACTCCGGTTATTACATTGAGCGTTCAGGCTCCGGTCATTTTTGTTGAGTATCTAGACTCCGATTATTACGTTAAGCGTTCAAGCTTTGGTTATTTTCGTTGAGTATCTAGACTCCGGTTATTACTTTGAGCGTTCAGGCTCTGGTTATTTTTGTTGAGTATCCAGACTTCGGTTATTACTTTAAGCGTTCAGGCTCCGTTTATTTTCGTTGAGTATCCAGACTCCGGTTATTACGTTGAGTGTTTAGGCTCCGGTTATTTTCGTTGAGTATCTAGACTTCGGTTATTATGTTGTACGTTTAGGCTCCGGTTATTTTCGTTGAGTATCCAGACTACGGTTATTACGTTGTGCGTTCAGGCTCCGGTTATTTTCGTTAAGTATCCAGACTCCGGTTATTATGTTGTGCGTTTAGCCTCTGGTTATTTTCCTTGAGTACCCAGACTCTGGTTATCAAATTGAGCGTTCAGGCACCGGTTATTTTCGTTGAGTATCTAGACTCCGGTTATTACGTATAGTGTTTAGGCTCCTGTTATTTTTGTTGAGTATCCAGACTCCAGTTATTATGTTGAGCGTTCAGGCTCCGGTCATTTTCGTTTAGTATCCAGACTCTGGTTATTACGTTGAGTGTTTAGGCTCCGGTTATTTTTGTTGAGTATCCAGACTCCGGTTATTACCTTGAGAGTTCAGGCTCCGGTCATTTTCGTTGAGTATCCAGACTCCGGTTATTAGGTTGAGCGTTCAGGCTCCGGTCATTTTTGTTGAGTATCTAGACTCCGTTTATTACGTTGAGCGTTTAGGCTCCGGTTATTTTCGTTGAGTATCAAGACTCCGGTTATTACGTTGAGCGTTCAGGCTCCGGTCATTTTCGTTGAGTATCCAGACTCCGGTTATTACGTTGAGCGTTCAGGCTTCGGTCATTTTTGTTGAGTATCTAGACTCCGGTTATTACGTTGAGCGTTCAGGCTCCAGTTATTTTCGTTGAGTATCCAGACTCCGGTTATTATGTTGTGCGTTCAGGCTCCGGTCCTTTTCTTTGAGTATCCAGACTCCAGTTATTACGTTGAGCGTTCAGGCTTTGGTCAGTTTCGTCGAATATCCAGAATCTGATTCTTACGTCGAGCGTTCAGGATCCGGTTATTTTTGTTGAGTATCCAGACTCCGGTCATTACGTTGAGCGTTCAGGCTTCGGTTAATTTCGTTGAGTATCCAGACTCCGATTATTACGTTAGGCGTTCAGGCTCCAGTTATTTTCGTTGAGTATCCAGACTCTGGTTATTACATTGGGCGTTCAGGCTCCGTTCATTTTCGTTGAGTATCCAAACTCTGGTTATGACGTTGAGGGTTCAGGCTCCAGTCATTTTCGTTGAGTATCCAAGCTCCGGTTATTTTCGTTGAGTATCCAGACTCTGGTTATTACGTTGATCGTTCAGGCTCCGGTCATATTCGTTGAGTATCTAGACTCCGGTTATTACGTTTTGCGTTCAGGCCCCAGTTATTTTTATTGAGTATCCAGACTCCGGTTATTACGTTGAGCGTTCAGGCTCCGGTCATTTTCATTGAGTATTTAGACTCCGGTTATTAAGTTGAGCGTTCAGGCTCCAGATATTTTCGTTGAGTATCCAGACTCCGGTTATTACCTTGAGCTTTCAGGCTCCGGTTATATTCGTTGAGTATTCAGACTCCGATTATTACGTTGAAAGTTCAGGCTCCGGTTATTTTTTTTAAATATTCAGAATCTGGTTATTACATTGAGCGTTCGGGCTACGGTTATTTTCGTTTAATATCCAGACTCCGGTTATTACATTGAGCGTTTAGGCTCCGGTCCTTTTCGTTGAGTATCCAGACTCTGGTTATTACGTTGAGTATTCAGGCTCCGGTCATTTTTGTTGAGTACCCAGACTCAGGTTATTACGTTGAGCGTTCAGGCTCCGGTCATTTTCGTTTAGTATCTAGACTCTGGTTATTACGTTGAGCATTCAAGCTCCGGTCCTCTTTGTTGAGTATCCAGACTCCGGTTATTACGTTAGCGTTAAGGCTCCGGTCATTTTTGAGTATCCAGACTCTGGTTATTACTTTGAGCGTTCAGGCTCCGGTCCTTTTCGTTGAGTATCCAGACTCCGGTTATTACATTGAGCGTTCAGGCTCCGGTCATTTTCGTTGAGTTTCCGGACTCTGGTTATTATGTTGACCGTTCAGGCTCCGGTCATTTTTGTCGAATATCCAGAATCCGGTTCTTACGTTGACCGTTCAGGCTCCGGTTATTTTTGTTGAGTATCCAGACTCCGGTCATTATGTTGAGCGTTCAGGCCTCAATTAGTTTTGTTGAGTATCCAGACTCCGGTTATTACGTTAGGCGTTCAGGCTCCGATTATTTTCGTTGAGTATCCATACTCCGGTTATTACATTGAGCGTTCAGGCTCCGGTTATTTTCGTTAAGTATTCAGACTCCGGTTATTATGTTGAGCGTTCAGGCTCCGGTCCTTTTCGTTGAGTATCCGGACTCCGGTTATTATGTTGACTGTTCAGGCTCCGGTCATTTTCGTCGGATATCCAGAATCTGGTTCTTACGTTGAGCATTCAGGCTCCGGTTATTTTTGTTGAGTATCCAGACTCCGGTCATTATATTGAGCGTTCAGGCTTCAGTTAGTTTCGTTGAGTATCCAGACTCCGGTTATTACGTTAGGCGTTCAGGCTCCGATTATTTTCGTTGAGTATCTAGACTCCGGTTATTACATTGGGCGTTCAGGCTCCGTTCATTTTCGTTGAGTATCCAAACTCTGGTTATGACGTTGAGGGTTCAGGCTCCAGTCATTTTTGTTGAGTATCCAGGCTCCCGTTATTTTCGTTGAGTATCCAGACTCTGGTTATTATGTTGAGCGTTCAGTCTACAGTCATTTTCGTTGAGTATCTAGACTCCGGTTTTTACATTGAGCGTTAAGGCCCCGATTATTTTTGTTGTGTATCCAGACTCCGGTTATTACGTTGAGCGTTCAGGCTCCGGTCATTTTCGTTGAGTATCCAGACTCCGGTTATTACGTTGAGCGTTCAGGCTTCGGTCATTTTTGTTGAGTATTTAAACTCCGGTTATTAAGTTGAGCGTTCAGGCTCCAAATATTTTCGTTGAGTATCCAGACTCCGGTTATTACCTTGAGCTTTCAGGCTCCGGTTATATTCGTTGAGTATTCAGACTCCGATTATTACGTTGAAAGTTCAGGCTCTGGTTATTTTTTTTGAGTATTCAGAATCTGGTTATTACATTGAGCGTTCGGGCTACAATTATTTTCGGTTAATATCCAGACTCTGGTTATTACATTGAGCGTTTAAGCTCCTGTCCTTTTCGTTGAGTATCTAGACTCTGGTTATTACGTTGAGTGTTCAGGCTCCGGACACTTTCGTTGAGTACCCAGACTCAGGTTATTACGTTGAGCGTTCAGGCTCCGGTCATTTTTGTTTCTTATCTAGACTCTGGTTATTACGTTGAGCATTCAGGCTCCGGTCCTGTTTGTTGAGTATCCAGACTCCGGTTATTACGTTAGCGTTAAGGCTCCGGTCATTTTCGTTGAGTATCCAGACTTCGGTTATTACTTTCAGCGTTCAGGCCCCGATTATTTTTATTGAGTATCCAGACTCCGATTATTACGTTGAGCATTCAGGATCTGGTTATTTTTGTTGAGTATCCAGACTCCGGTTATTACGTTGAGCGTTCAGGCTCCGGTCCTTTTCGTTGAGTATCCAGACTCCGGTTATTACATTGAGCGTTCAGGCTCCAGTCATTTTCGTTGAGTTTCCGGACTCCGGTTATTATGTTGACCGTTCAGGCTCCGGTCATTTTCGTCGAATATCCAGAATCCGGTTATTACTGTGAGCGTTCAGGCTCCGGTTATTTTTGTTGAGTATCCAGACTCCGGCCATTACATTGAGCATTCAGGCTTCGTTTAGTTTCGTTGAATATCCAGACTCCAGTTATTACGTTAGGCGTTCAGGCTCCGGTTATTTTCGTTGAGTATCTAGACTCCGGTTATTACATTGGGCGTTCAAGCTCCGTTCATTTTCGTTGAGTATCCAAACTCTGGTTACGACGTTGAGGGTTCTGACTCCAGTCATTTTCGTTGAGTATCCAGGCTCCTGTTATTTTCGTTGAGTATCCAGACTCTGGTTATTACGTTGAGCGTTCAGTCTACGGTAATTTTCGTTGAGTATCTAGACTCCGGTTATTATGTTGAGCGTTCAGGGCCCGGTTATTTTTGTTGAGTATCTAGACTCCGGTTATTACGTTAAGAGTTCATGCTCCCGTTATTTTCGTAGAGTATCCAGACTCCGATTATTACGAAGAGTGTTCAGGCTCCGGTCCTTTTCGTTGAGTATCCAGACTCCGGTTATTACGTTAAGCGTTCAGGCTCCGCTCATTCTCGTTGAGTATTTAGACTCCGGTTATTAAGTTGAGCGTTCAGGCTCCAGATATTGTCGTTGAATATCCAGTCTCCGGTTATTACCTTGAGCTTTCAGGCTCCGGTTATATTCGTTGAGTATTCAGACTCTGATTATTACGTTGAAAGTTCAGGCTTCGGTTATTTTTTTTTATTATTCAGAATCTGGTTATTACGTTGAGTGTTCAGGCTACGATAATTTTCGTTTAATATCCAGACTCCGGTTATTACATTGAGTGTTTAGGCTCCTATCCTTTTCGTTGAGTATCTAGACTCTGGTAATTACGTTGAGCGTTTAGGCTCCGGACATTTTCGTTGAGTACCCAGACTCAGGTTATTACGTTGAGCGTTCAGGCTCCGATCATTTTCGTTTAGTATCCAGACTCTGGTTATTACGTTGAGCATTCAGGCTCCGGTCCTTTTCGTTGAGTATCCAGATTCGGTTATTACGTTGAGCGTTCGGACTCCGGTCATTTTCGTTGAGTATTCGGACTCCGGTTATTACGTTGAGCGTTCAGGTTCCGGTCATTTACGTTGATTATCCAGACTCCGGTTATTACGTTGAGCGTTTAGGCTCCGGTCATTTTCGTTTAGTATCCAGACTCTGGTTATTACGTTGAGCATTCAGGCTCCGGTCCTTTTCGTTGAGTATCCAGACTCCGGTTATTATGTTCAGCGTTCAGGCTTGGTTAGTTTCATTGAGTATCCAGACTCCGGTTATTACGTTGAGCGTTCAGGCTCCGGTTATATGCGTTGAGTATCCAGACTCCGGTTATTACGTTGAGCGTTCAGGCTCTAGTCATTTTCGTTGAGTATCTAGACTCCGGTTATTACGTTGAGTGTTCAGGCTCCAGTTATTTTCATTGAGTATCCAGACTCCGGTTATTACTTTGAGCGTTCAGGCTCTGGTTATTTTCGTTGAGTATCCAGACTCCGGTTATTACTTTGAGCGTCCAGGCTCCGGTTATTTTTGTTGAGTATCCAGACTCCGGTTATTACTTTGAGCGTTTAGGCTCCGGTTATTTTCGTTGAGTATCTAGACTCCGGTTATTATGTTGTACGTTTCGGCTCCGATTATTTTCGTTGAGTATCCAAACTACGGTTATTACGTTGAGCGTTCAGGCTCCGGTTATTTTCGTTGAATATCCAGACTACGGTTATTATGTTGTGCGTTTAGGCTCCGGTTATATTCCTTGAGTACCCAGACTCCGGTTATTACATTGAGCGTTCAGGCTTCGGTTATTTTCGTTGAGTACCCAGACTCTGGTTATCAAATTGAGCATTCAGGCTCCAGTTATTTTCGTTGAGTATCTAGACTCCGGTTATTACGTGTAGTGTTTAGGCTCCGATTGTTTTCGTTGAGTATCCCGACTCCAGTTATTATGTTGAGCGTTCAGGCTCCGGTCATTTTTCGTTTAGTATCCAGACTCCGGTTATTACGTTGAGCGTTTAGGCTCCGGTTATTTTTATTGAATATCCAGACTCCGGTTATTACGTTGAGCGTTCAGTCTCCGGTCATTTTTGTTGAGTATCTAGACTCCGGTTATTACATTGAGCGTTCAGGCTTTGGTTATTTTCGTTTAGTATCCAGACTCCGGTTATTACGTTGAGCGTTCAGGCTCCGGTCCTTTTCGTTGAGTATCCAGACTCCAGTTATTATGTTGAGCGTTCAGGCTCCGGTCATTTTCGTCGAATATCTAGAATCCGGTTCTTACGTCGAGCGTTCAGGCTCCGGTTATTTTGGTCGAGTATCCAGACGCCGGTCATTACGTTGAGCGTTCAGGCTTCGGTTAGTTTCGTTGAGTATCCAGACTCCGGTTATTACGTTAGGCGTTCAGGCTCCGGTTATTTTCGTTGAGCATCGAGACTCCGGTTATTACATTGGGCGTTTAGGCTCCGTTCATTTTCGTTGAGTATCCAAACTCTGGTTATGACATTGAGGGTTCAGGCTCTAGTCATTTTCGTTGAGTATCCAGGCTCCGGTTATTTTCGTTGAGTATCCAGACTCTGGTTATTACGTTGAGCGTTCGGGCTCCGGTCATTTTAGTTGAGTATCTAGACTCCGGTTATTACGTTGAGCATTCAGGCCCCGGTTATTTTTATTGGGTATCTAGACTCCAGTTATTACATTGAGCGTTCTGGCTCCGGTGATTTTCGTTGAGTATCCAGACTCCGGTTATTACGTTAGCGTTTAGGCCCCGGTCATTTTCGTTGAGTATCCAGACTCCGGTTATTACTTTCAGAGTTCAGGCCCCGATTATTTTTGTTGAGTATCCAGACTCCGATTATTACGTTGAGCGTTCAGGCTCTGGTTATTTTTGTTGAGTATCCAGACTCCGGTTATTACGTTGAGCGTTCAGGCTCCGGTCCTTTTCGTTGAGTATCCAGACTCCGGTTATTACATTGAGCGTTCAGGCTCCAGTCATTTTCGTTGAGTTTCCGGACTCCGGTTATTATGTTGACCGTTCAGGCTCCGGTCATTTTCGTCGAATATCCAGAATCCGATTATTACGTTGAGCGTTCAGGCTCCGGTTATTTTTGTTGAGTATCCAGACTCCGGTCATTACATTGAGCGTTCAGGCTTCGTTTAGTTTCGCTGAATATCCAGACTCCGGTTATTACGTTAGGCGTTCAGGTTCTGGTTATTTTCGTTGAGTATCTAGTCTCCGGTTATTACATTGGGCGTTCAGGCTCCGTTCTTTTTCGTTGAGTATCCAAACTCTGGTTACGACGTTGAGGGTTCAGACTCCAGTCATTTTCGTTGAGTATCCAGGCTCCCGTTATTTTCGTTGAGTATCCAGACTCTGGTTATTACGTTGAGCGTTCAGTCTACGGTCATTTTCGTTGAGTATCTAGACTCCGGTTATTACGTTGAGCGTTCAGGGCCCGGTTATTTTTGTAGAGTATCTAGACTCCGGTTATTACGTTAAGCGTTCAGGCTCCGGTTATTTTCGTAGAGTATCCAGACTCCGATTATTACGTTGAGTGTTCAGCCTCCGGTCCTTTTCGTTGAGTATCCAGACTCCGGTTATTACGTTGAGCGTTCAGGCTCCGCTCATTTTCGTTGAGTATTTAGACTCCGGTTATTAAGTTGAGCGTTCAGGCTCCAGATATTGTCGTTGAGTATCCAGTCTCCGGTTATTACCTTGAGCTTTCAGGCTCCGGTTATATTCGTTGAGTATTCAGACTCTGATTATTACGTTGAAAGTTCAGGCTTCGGTTATTTTTTTTGATTATTCAGAATCTGGTTATTACGTTGAGTGTTCAGGCTACGATTATTTTCGTTTAATATCCAGACTCCGGTTATTACATTGAGTGTTTAGGCTCCTATCCTTTTCGTTGAGTATCTAGACTCTGCTAATACGTTGAGCGTTCAGGCTCCAGACATTTTCCTTGAGTACCCAGACTCAGGTTATTACGTTGAGCGTTCAGGCTCCGATCATTTTTGTTTAGTATCCAGACTCTGGTTATTACGTTGAGCATTCAGGCTCCGGTCCTTTTCGTTGAGTATCCAGATTCGGTTATTACGTTGAGTGTTCAGACTCCGGTCATTTTCGTTGAGTATCCGGACTCCGGTTATTACGTTGAGCGTTCAGGTTCCGGTCATTTACGTTGATTATCCAGACTCCGGTTATTACGTTGAGCGTTTAGGCTCCGGTCATTTTCGTTTAGTATCCAAACTCTGGTTATTACGTTGAGCATTTAGGCTCCGGTCCTTTTCGTTGAGTATCCAGACTCCGGTTATTATGTTCAGCGTTCAGGCTTGGTTAGTTTCGTTGAGTATCCAGACTCCGGTTATTACGTTGAGCGTTCAGGCTCCGGTTATATGCGTTGAGTCTCCAGACTCCGGTTATTACGTTGAGCGTTCAGGCTCTAGTCATTTTCATTGAGTATCTAGACTCCGGTTATTACGTTGAGTGTTCAGGCTCCGGTTATTTTCGTTGAGTATCCAGACTCCGGTTATTACTTTGAGCGTTCAGGCTCTGGTTATTTTCGTTGAGTATCCAGACTCCGGTTATTACTTTGAGCGTCCAGGCTCCGGTTATTTTTGTTGAGTATCCAGACTCCGGTTATTACTTTGAGCGTTTAGGCTCCGGTTATTTTCGTTGAGTATCTAGACTCTGGTTATTATGTTGTATGTTTCGGCTCCGATTATTTTCGTTGAGTATCCAAACTACGGTTATTACGTTGAGCGTTCAGGCTCTGGTTATTTTCGTTGAATATCCAGACTACAGTTATTATGTTGTGCATTTAGGCTCCAGTTATATTCCTTGAGTACCCAGACTCCGGTTATTACGTTGAGCGTTCAGGCTTCGGTTATTTTCGTTGAGTACCCAGACTCTGGTTATCAAATTGAGCGTTCAGGCTCCAGTTATTTTCGTTGAGTATCTAGACTCCGGTTATTACGTGTAGTGTTTAGGCTCCGATTGTTTTTGTTGAGTATCCCGACTCCAGTTATTATGTTGAGCGTTCAGGCTCCGGTCATTTTTGGTTTAGTATCTAGACTCCGGTTATTACATTGAGCGTTTAGGCTCCGGTTATTTTTATTGAGTATCCAGACTCCGGTTATTACGTTGAGCGTTCAGGCTCCGGTCATTTTTGTTGAGTATCTAGACTCCGGTTATTACATTGAGCGTTCAGGCTTTGGTTATTTTCGTTTAGTATCCAGACTCCGGTTATTACGTTGAGCGTTCAGGCTCCGGTCCTTTTCGTTGAGTATCCAGACTCCAGTTATTATGTTGAGCGTTCAGGCTCCGGTCATTTTCGTCGAATATCTAGAATCCGGTTCTTACGTCGAGCGTTCAGGCTCCGGTTATTTTGGTCGAGTATCCAGACGCCGGTCATTACGTTGAGCGTTCAGGCTTCGGTTAGTTTCGTTGAGTATCCAGACTCCGGTTATTACGTTAGGCGTTCAGGCTCCGGTTATTTTCGTTGAGCATCGAGACTCCGGTTATTACATTGGGCGTTTAGGCTCCGTTCATTTTCGTTGAGTATCCAAACTCTGGTTATGACATTGAGGGTTCAGGCTCTAGTCATTTTCGTTGAGTATCCAGGCTCCGGTTTTTTTCGTTGAGTATCCAGACTCTGGTTATTACGTTGAGCGTTCAGGCTCTGGTCATTTTAGTTGAGTATCTAGACTCCGGTTATTACGTTGAGCATTCAGGCCCCGATTATTTTTATTGAGTATCTAGACTCCGGTTATTACATTGAGCGTTCTGGCTCTGGTGATTTTCGTTGAGTATCCAGACTCCGGTTATTACGTTAGCGTTCAGGCCCTGGTCATTTTTGTTGAGTATCCAGACTCCGGTTATTACTTTCAGCGTTCAGGCCCCGATTATTTTTGTTGAGTATCCAGACTCCGATTATTACGTTGAGCGTTCAGGCTCTGGTTATTTTTGTTGAGTATCCAGACTTCGGTTATTACGTTTAGCGTTCAGGCTCCGGTCCTTTTCGTTGAGTATCCAGACTCCGGTTATTACATTGAGCGTTCAGGCTCCAGTCATTTTCGTTGAGTTTCCGGACTCCGGTTATTATGTTGACCGTTCAGGCTCCGGTCATTTTCGTCGAATATCCAGAATCTGGTTATTACGTTGAGCGTTCAGGCTCCGGTTATTTTTGTTGAGTATCCAGACTCCGGTCATTACATTGAGCGTTCAGGCTTCGTTTAGTTTCGTTGAATATCCAGACTCCGGTTATTACGTTAGGCGTTCAGGCTCCGGTTATTTTCGTTGAGTATCTAGACTTCGGTTATTACATTGGGCGTTCAGGCTCCGTTCATTTTCGTTGAGTATCCAAACTCTGGTTACGACGTTGAGGGTTCAGACTCCAGTCATTTTCTTTGAGTATCTAGGCTCCCGTTATTTTCGTTGAGTATCCAGACTCTGGTTATTACGTTGAGCGTTCAGTCTACGGTCATTTTCGTTGAGTATCTAGACTCCGGTTATTACGTTGAGCGTTCAGGGCCCGGTTATTTTTGTTGAGTATCTAGAATCCGGTTATTACGTTAAGCGTTCAGGCTCCGGTTATTTTCGTAGAGTATCCAGACTCCGATTATTACGCTGAGTGTTCAGGCTCCGGTCCTTTTCGTTGAGTATCCAGACTCCGGTTATTACGTTGAGCGTTCAGGCTCCGCTCATTTTCGTTGAGTGTTTACACTCCGGTTATTAAGTTGAGCATTCAGGCTCCAGATATTGTCGTTGAGTATCCAGTCTCCGTTTATTACCTTGAGCTTTCAGGCTCCGGTTATATTCGTTGAGTATTCAGACTCTTATTATTACGTTGAAAGTTCAGGCTTCGGTTATTTTTTTTGATTATTCAGAATCTGGTTATTACATTGAGTGTTCAGGCTACGATTATTTTCGTTTAATATCCAGACTCCGGTTATTACATTGAGTGTTTAGGCTCCTATCCTTTTCGTTGAGTATCTAGACTCTGGTAATTACGTTGAGCGTTCAGGCTCCGGACATTTTCGTTGAGTACCCAGACTCAGGTTATTACGTTGAGCGTTCAGGCTCCGATCATTTTCGTTTAGTATCCAGACTCTGGTTATTACGTTGAGCATTCAGGCTCCGGTCCTTTTCGTTGAGTATCCAGATTCGGTTATTACGTTGAGCATTCAGACTCCGGTCATTTTCGTTGAGTATCCGGACTCCGGTTATTACGTTGAGCGTTCAGGTTCTGGTCATTTACGTTGATTATCCAGACTCCGGTTATTACGTTGAGCATTTAGGCTCCGGTCATTTTCGTTTAGTATCCAGACTCTGGTTATTACGTTGAGCATTCAGGCTCCGGTCCTTTTCGTTGAGTATCCAGACTCCGGTTATTACATTGAGCGTTCAGGCTCCAGTCATTTTCGTTGAGTTTCCGGACTCCGGTTATTATGTTGACCGTTCAGGCTCCGGTCATTTTCGTCGAATATCCAGAATCCGGTTATTACGTTGAGCATTCAGGCTCCGGTTATTTTTGTTGAGTATCCAGACTCCGGTCATTACATTAAGCGTTCAGGCTTCGTTTAGTTTCGTTGAATATCCAGACTCCGGTTATTACGTTAGGCGTTCAGGCTCCGGTTATTTTCGTTGAGTATCTAGACTCCGGTTATTACATTGGGCGTTCAGGCTCCGTTCATTTTCGTTGAGTATCCAAACTCTGGTTACGACGTTGAGGGTTCAGACTCCAGTCATTTTCGTTGAGTATCCAGGCTCCCGTTATTTTCGTTGAGTATCCAGACTCTGGTTATTACGTTGAGCGTTCAGTCTACGGTCATTTTCGTTGAGTATCTGGACTCCGGTTATTACGTTGAGCGTTCAGGGCCCGGTTATTTTTGTTGAGTATCTAGACTCCGGTTATTACGTTAAGCTTTCAGGCTCCGGTTATTTTCGTAGAGTATCCAGACTCCGATTATTACGCTGAGTGTTCAGGCTCCGGTCCTTTTCGTTGAGTATCCAGACTCCGGTTATTACGTTGAGCGTTCAGGCTCCGCTCATTTTCGTTGAGTGTTTACACTCCGGTTATTAAGTTGAGCATTCAGGCTCCAGATATTGTCGTTGAGTATCCAGTCTCCGTTTATTACCTTGAGCTTTCAGGCTCCGGTTATATTCGTTGAGTATTCAGACTCTTATTATTACGTTGAAAGTTCAGGCTTCGGTTATTTTTTTTGATTATTCAGAATCTGGTTATTACATTGAGTGTTCAGGCTACGATTATTTTCGTTTAATATCCAGACTCCGGTTATTACATTGAGTGTTTAGGCTCCTATCCTTTTCGTTGAGTATCTAGACTCTGGTAATTACGTTGAGCGTTCAGGCTCCGGACATTTTCGTTGAGTACCCAGACTCAGGTTATTACGTTGAGCGTTCAGGCTCCGATCATTTTCGTTTAGTATCCAGACTCTGGTTATTACGTTGAGCATTCAGGCTCCGGTCCTTTTCGTTGAGTATCCAGATTCGGTTATTACGTTGAGCGTTCAGACTCCGGTCATTTTCGTTGAGTATCCGGACTCCAGTTATTACGTTGAGCGTTCAGGTTCTGGTCATTTACGTTGATTATCCAGACTCCGGTTATTACGTTGAGCATTTAGGCTCCGGTCATTTTCGTTTAGTATCCAGACTCTGGTTATTACGTTGAGCATTCAGGCTCCGGTCCTTTTCGTTGAGTATCCAGACTCCGGTTATTACATTGAGCGTTCAGGCTCCAGTCATTTTCGTTGAGTTTCCGGACTCCGGTTATTATGTTGACCGTTCAGGCTCCGGTCATTTTCGTCGAATATCCAGAATCCGGTTATTACGTTGAGCATTCAGGCTCCGGTTATTTTTGTTGAGTATCCGGACTCCGGTCATTACATTAAGCGTTCAGGCTTCGTTTAGTTTCGTTGAATATCCAGACTCCGGTTATTACGTTAGGCGTTCAGGCTCCGGTTATTTTCGTTGAGTATCTAGACTCCGGTTATTACATTGGGCGTTCAGGCTCCGTTCATTTTCGTTGAGTATCCAAACTCTGGTTACGACGTTGAGGGTTCAGACTCCAGTCATTTTCGTTTAGTATCCAGGCTCCCGTTATTTTCGTTGAGTATCCAGACTCTGGTTATTACGTTGAGCGTTCAGTCTACGGTCATTTTCGTTGAGTATCTGGACTCCGGTTATTACGTTGAGCGTTCAGGGCCCGGTTATTTTTGTTGAGTATCTAGACTCCGGTTATTACGTTAAGCGTTCAGGCTCCGGTTATTTTCGTAGAGTATCCAGACTCCGATTATTACGCTGAGTGTTCAGGCTCCGGTCCTTTTCGTTGAGTATCCAGACTCCGGTTATTACGTTGAGCGTTCAGGCTCCACTCATTTTCGTTGAGTATTTACACTCCGGTTATTAAGTTGAGCGTTCAGGCTCCAGATATTGTCGTTGAGTATCCAGTCTCCGGTTATTACCTTGAGCTTTCAGGCTCCGGTTATATTCGTTGAGTATTCAGACTCTGATTATTACGTTGAAAGTTCAGGCGTCGGTTATTTTTTTTGATTATTCAGAATCTGGTTATTACGTTGAGTGTTCAGGCTACGATTATTTTCGTTTAATATCCAGACTCCGGTTATTAAATTCAGTGTTTAGGCTCCTATCCTTTTCGTTGAGTATCTAGACTCTGGTAATTACGTTGAGCGTTCAGGCTCCGGACATTTTCGTTGAGTACCCAGACTCAGGTTATTACGTTGAGCGTTCAGGCTCCGATCATTTTCGTTTAGTATCCAGACTCTGGTTATTACGTTGAGCATTCAAGCTCCGGTCCTTTTCGTTGAGTATCCAGATTCGGTTATTACGTTGAGCGTTCAGACTCCGGTCATTTTCGTTGAGTATCCGGACTCCGGTTATTACGTTGAGCGTTCAGGTTCTGGTCATTTACGTTGATTATCCAGACTCCGGTTATTACGTTGAGCATTTAGGCTCCGGTCATTTTCGTTTAGTATCCAGACTCTGGTTATTACGTTGAGCATTCAGGCTCCGGTCGTTTTCCTTGAGTATCCAGACTCCGGTTATTATGTTCAGCGTTCAGGCTTGGTTAGTTTCGTTGAGTATCCAGACTCCGGTTATTACGTTGAGCGTTCAGGCTCCGGTTATATGCGTTGAGTATCCAGACTCCGGTTATTACGTTGAGCGTTCAGGCTCTAGTCATTTTCGTTGAGTATCTAGACCCCGGTTATTACGTTGAGTGTTCAGGCTCCGGTTATTTTCGTTGAGTATCCAGACTCCGGTTATTACTTTGAGCGTTCAGGCTCTGGTTATTTTTGTTGAGTATCCAGACTCCGGTTATTACTTTGAGCGTCCAGGCTCCGGTTATTTTTGTTGAGTATCCAGACTCCGGTTATTACTTTGAGCGTTTAGGCTCCGGTTATTTTCGTTGAGTATCTAGACTCCGGTTATTATGTTGTACGTTTCGGCTCCGATTATTTTCGTTGAGTATCCAAACTACGGTTATTACGTTGAGCGTTCAGGCTCCGGTTATTTTCGTTGAATATCCAGACTACGGTTATTATGTTGTGCGTTTAGGCTCCGGTTATATTCCTTGAGTACCCAGACTCCGTTTATTACGTTGAGCGTTCAGGCTTCGGTTATTTTCGTTGAGTACCCAGACTCTGGTTATCAAATTGAGCGTTCAGGCTCCAGTTATTTTCGTTTAGTATCTAGACTCCGGTTATTACGTGTAGTGTTTAGGCTCCGATTGTTTTCGTTGAGTATCCCGACTCCAGTTATTATGTTGAGCGTTCAGGCTCCGATCATTTTTCGTTTAGTATCCAGACTCCGGTTATTACGTTGAGCGTTTAGGCTCCGGTTATTTTTATTGAGTATCCAGACTCCGGTCATTTTTGTTGAGTATCTAGACTCCGGTTATTACATTGAGCGTTCAGGCTTTGGTTATTTTCGTTTAGTATCCAGACTCCGGTTATTATGTTGAGCGTTCAGGCTCCGGTCATTTTCGTCGAATATCTAGAATCCGGTTCTTACGTCGAGCGTTCAGGCTCCGGTTATTTTTGTTGAGTATCCAGACTCCGGTCATTACGTTGAGCGTTCAGGCTTCGGTTAGTTTCATTGAGTATCCAGACTCCGGTTATTACGTTAGGCGTTCAGGCTCCGGTTATTTTCGTTGAGCATCGAGACTCCGGTTATTACATTGGGCGTTTAGGCTCCGTTCATTTTCATTGAGTATCCAAACTCTGGTTATGACATTGAGGGTTCAGGCTCTAGTCATTTTCGTTGAGTATCCAGGCTCCGGTTATTTTCGTTGAGTATCCAGACTCTGGTTATTACGTTGAGCGTTCAGGCTCCGGTCATTTTAGTTGAGTATCTAGACTCCGGTTATTACGTTGAGCATTCAGGCCCCGATTATTTTTATTGAGTATCTAGACTCCGGTTATTACATTGAACGTTCTGGCTCCGGTGATTTTCGTTGAGTATCCAGACTCCGGTTATTACGTTGAGCGTTCAGGCCCCGGTTATTTTTATTGAGTATCCAGACTCCGGTTATTACATTGACCATTCAGGCTCCGGTGATTTTCGTTGAGTATCCAGACTCCATTTATTACGTTGAGCGTTCAGGCTCCGGTCATTTTCGTTGAGTATCAAGACTTCGGTTATTACGTTGAGCGTTCAGGCTCCGGTCATTTTCGTTGAGTATTTAGACTCTGGTTATTAAGTTGAGCGTTCAGGCTCCGGATATTTTCGTTGAGTATCTAGACTCCGGTTATTACCTTGAGCTTTCAGGCTCCGGTTATATTCTTTGAGTATTCAGACTCCGATTATTACGCTGAATGTTCAAGCTCCGGTTATTTTTTTTTAGTATTCAGAATCTGGTTATTACATTGAGCGTTTAGTATCCAGACTCCGGTTATTACATTCAGCGTTTAGGCTCCGGTCCTTTTCGTTGAGTATCCAGACTCTGGTATTTACGTTGAGTATTCATGCTCCGGTAATTTTTGTTGAGTACCCAGACTCAGGATATTACGTTGAGCGTTCAGGCTCCGGTCATTTTCGTTTATTATCTAGACTCTGGTTATTACGTTGAGCATTCAGGCTCCCGTCCTCTTTGTTGAGTATCCAGACTCCGGTTATTACGTTAGCGTTAAGGCTCCGGTCATTTTCGTTGAGTATCCAGACTCCGGTTATTACTTTGAGCGTTCAGGCCCCGATTATTTTTGTTGAGTATCCAGACTCCAGTTATTACGTTGAGCGTTCAGGCTCCGGTTATTTTTGTTGAGTATCCAGACTCCGGTTATTACATTGAGCGTTCAGGCTCCGGTCCTTTTCGTTGAGTATCCAGACTCCGGTTATTACATTGAGCGTTCAGGCTCCAGTCATTTTCGTTGAGTTTCCGGACTCCGGTTATTATGTTGACCGTTCAGGCTCCGGTCATTTTCGTCGAATATCCAGAATCCGGTTATTACGTTGAGCGTTCAGGCTCCGGTTATTTTTGTTGAGTATCCAGACTCCGGTCATTACATTGAGCGTTCAGGCTTCGTTTAGTTTCGTTGAATATCCAGACTCCGGTTATTACGTTAGGCGTTCAGGCTCCGGTTATTTTCGTTGAGTATCTAGACTCCGGTTATTACATTGGGCGTTCAGGCTCCGTTCATTTTCGTTGAGTATCCAAACTCTGGTTACGACGTTGAGGGTTCAGACTCCAGTCATTTTCGTTGAGTATCCAGGCTCCCGTTATTTTCGTTGAGTATCCAGACTCTGGTTATTACGTTGAGCGTTCAGTCTACGGTCATTTTCGTTGAGTATCTAGACTCCGGTTATTACGTTGAGCGTTCAGGGCCCGGTTATTTTTGTTGAGTATCTAGACTCCGGTTATTACGTTAAGCGTTCAGGCTCCGGTTATTTTCATAGAGTATCCAGACTCCGATTATTACGTTGAGTGTTCAGGCTCCGGTCCTTTTCGTTGAGTATCCAGACTCCGGTTATTACGTTGAGCGTTCAGGCTCCGCTCATTTTCGTTGAGCATTTAGACTCCGGTTATTAAGTTGAGCGTTCAGGCTCCAGATATTGTCGTTGAGTATCCAGTCTCCGGTTATTACCTTGAGCTTTCAGGCTCCGGTTATATTCGTTGAGTATTCAGACTCTGATTATTACGTTGAAAGTTCAGGCTTCGGTTATTTTTTTTGATTATTCAGAATCTGGTTATTACATTGAGCGTTTAGTATCCAGACTCCGGTTATTACATTCAGCGTTTAGGCTCCGGTCCTTTTCATTGAGTATCCAGACTCTGGTATTTACGTTGAGTATTCAGGCTCCGGTAATTTTTGTTGAGTACCCAGACTCAGGATATTACGTTGAGCGTTCAGGCTCCGGTCATTTTCGTTTATTATCTAGACTCTGGTTATTACGTTGAGCATTCAGGCTCCCGTCCTCTTTGTTGAGTATCCAGACTCCGGTTATTACGTTAGCGTTAAGGCTCCGGTCATTTTCGTTGAGTATCCAGACTCCGGTTATTACTTTGAGCGTTCAGGCCCCGATTATTTTTGTTGAGTATCCAGACTCCAGTTATTACGTTGAGCGTTCAGGCTCCGGTTATTTTTGTTGAGTATCCAGACTCCGGTTATTACGTTGAGCGTTCAGGCTCCGGTCCTTTTCGTTGAGTATCCAGACTCCGGTTATTACATTGAGCGTTCAGGCTCCAGTCATTTTCGTTGAGTTTCCGGACTCCGGTTATTATGTTGACCGTTCAGGCTCCGGTCATTTTCGTCGAATATCCAGAATCCGGTTATTACGTTGAGCGTTCAGGCTCCAGTTATTTTTGTTGAGTATCCAGACTCCGGTCATTACATTGAGCGTTCAGGCTTCGTTTAGTTTCGTTGAATATCCAGACTCCGGTTATTACGTTAGGCGTTCAGGCTCCGGTTATTTTCGTTGAGTATCTAGACTCCGGTTATTACATTGGGCGTTCAGGCTCCGTTCATTTTCGTTGAGTATCCAAACTCTGGTTACGACGTTGAGGGTTCAGACTCCAGTCATTTTCGTTGAGTATCCAGGCTCCCGTTATTTTCGTTGAGTATCCAGACTCTGGTTATTACGTTGAGCGTTCAGTCTACGGTCATTTTCGTTGAGTATCTAGACTCCGGTTATTACGTTGAGCGTTCAGGGCCCGGTTATTTTTGTTGAGTATCTAGACTCCGGTTATTACGTTAAGCGTTCAGGCTCCGGTTATTTTCGTAGAGTATCCAGACTTCGATTATTACGTTGAGTGTTCAGGCTCCGGTCCTTTTCGTTGAGTATCCAGACTCCGGTTATTACGTTGAGCGTTCAGGCTCCGCTCATTTTCGTTGAGTATTTAGACTCCGGTTATTAAGTTGAGCGTTCAGGCTCCAGATATTGTCGTTGAGTATCCAGTCTCCGGTTATTACCTTGAGCTTTCAGGCTCCGGTTATATTCGTTGAGTATTCAGACTCTGATTATTACGTTGAAAGTTCAGGCTTCGGTTATTTTTTTTGATTATTCAGAATCTGGTTATTACGTTGAGTGTTCAGGATACGATTATTTTCGTTTAATATCCAGACTCCGGTTATTACATTGAGTGTTTAGGCTCCTATCCTTTTCGTTGAGTATCTAGACTCTGGTAATTACGTTGAGCGTTCAGGCTCCGGACATTTTCGTTGAGTACCCAGACTCAGGTTATTACGTTGAGCGTTTAGGCTCCGATCATTTTCGTTTAGTATCCAGACTCTGGTTATTACGTTGAGCATTCAGGCTCCGGTCCTTTTCGTTAAGTATCCAGATTCGGTTATTACGTTGAGCGTTCAGACTCCGGTCATTTTCGTTCAGTATCTGGACTCTGGTTATTACGTTGAGCGTTCAGGTTCCGGTCATTTACGTTGATTATCCAGACTCCGGTTATTACGTTGAGCGTTTAGGCTCCGGTCATTTTCGTTTAGTATCCAGACTCTGGTTATTACGTTGAGCATTCAGGCTCCGGTCCTTTTCGTTGAGTATCCAGACTCCGGTTATTATGTTCAGCGTTCAGGCTTGGTTAGTTTCGTTGAGTATCCAGACTCCGGTTATTACGTTGAGCGTTCAGGCTCCGGTTATATGCGTTGAGTATCAAGACTCCGGTTATTACGTTGAGCGTTCAGGCTCTAGTCATTTTCGTTGAGTATCTAGACTCCGGTTATTACGTTGAGTGTTTAGGCTCCGGTTATTTTCGTTGAGTATCCAGACTCCGGTTATTACTTTGAGCGTTCAGGCTCTGGTTATTTTCGTTGAGTATCCAGACTCCGGTTATTACTTTGAGCGTCCAGGCTCCGGTTATTTTTGTTGAGTATCCATACTCCGGTTATTACTTTGAGCGTTTAGGCTCCGGTTATTTTCGTTGAGTATCTAGACTCCGGTTATTATGTTGTACGTTTCGGCTCCGGTTATTTTCGTTGAGTATCCAAACTACGGTTATTACGTTGAGCGTTCAGGCTCCGGTTATTTTCGTTGAATATCCAGACTACGGTTATTATGTTGTGCGTTTAGGCTCCGGTTATATTCCTTGAGTACCCAGACTCCGTTTATTACGTTGAGCGTTCAGGCTTCGGTTATTTTCGTTGAGTACCCAGACTCTGGTTATCAAATTGAGCGTTCAGGCTCCAGTTATTTTCGTTTAGTATCTAGACTCCGGTTATTACGTGTAGTGTTTAGGCTCCGATTGTTTTCGTTGAGTATCCCGACTCCAGTTATTATGTTGAGCGTTCAGGCTCCGATCATTTTTCGTTTAGTATCCAGACTCCGGTTATTACGTTGAGCGTTTAGGCTCCGGTTATTTTTATTGAGTATCCAGACTCCGGTTATTACGTTGAGCGTTCAGGCTCCGGTCATTTTTGTTGAGTATCTAGACTCCGGTTATTACATTGAGCGTTCAGGCTTTGGTTATTTTCGTTTAGTATCCATACTCCGGTTATTACGTTGAGCGTTCAGGCTCCGTTCCTTTTCGTTGAGTATCCAGACTCCAGTTATTATGTTGAGCGTTCAGGCTTCGGTCATTTTCGTCGAATATCTAGAATCCGGTTCTTATGTCGAGCGTTCAGGCTCCGGTTATTTTTGTTGAGTATCCAGACTCCAATCATTACGTTGAGCGTTCAGGCTTCGGTTAGTTTCATTGAGTATCCAGACTCCGGTTATTACGTTAGGCGTTCAGGCTCCGGTTTTTTTCGTTGAGCATCGAGACTCCGGTTATTACATTGGGCGTTTAGGCTCCGTTCATTTTCGTTGAGTATCCAAACTCTGGTTATGACATTGAGGGTTCAGTCTCTAGTCATTTTCGTTGAGTATCCAAGCTCCGGTTATTTTCGTTAAGTATCCAGACTCTGGTTATTACGTTGACCGTTCAGGCTCCGGTCATTTTAGTTGAGTATCTAGACTCCGGTTATTACGTTGAGCATTCAGGCCCCGGTTATTTTTATTGAGTATCTAGACTCCGGTTATTACATTGAGCGTTCTGGCTCCGGTGATTTTCGTTGAGTATCCAGACTCCGGTTATTACGTTGAGCGTTCAGGCCCCGGTTATTTTTATTGAGTATCCAGACTCCGGTTATTACATTGACCGTTCAGGCTCCGGTGATTTTCGTTGAGTATCCAGACTCCAGTTATTACGTTGAGCGTTCAGGCTCCGGTCATTCTCGTTGAGTATTTAGACTCCGGTTATTAAGTTGAGCATTCAGGCTCCGGATATTTTCGTTGAGTATCTAGACTCCGGTTATTACCTTGAGCTTTCAGGCTCCGGTTATATTCGTTGAGTATTCAGACTCCGATTATTACTTTGAATGTTCAAGCTCCGGTTATTTTTTTTGAGTATTCAGAATCTGGTTATTACATTGAGCGTTTAGTATCCAGACTCCGGTTATTACATTCAGCGTTTAGGCTCCGGTCCTTTTCGTTGAGTATCCAGACTCTGGTATTTACGTTGAGTATTCAGGCTCCGGTAATTTTTGTTGAGTACCCAGACTCAGGATATTACGTTGAGCATTCAGGCTCCGGTCATTTTTCGTTTATTATCCAGACTCTGGTTATTACGTTGAGCATTCAGGCTCCCGTCCTCTTTGTTGAGTATCCAGACTACGGTTATTACGTTAGCGTTAAGGCTCCGGTCATTTTCGTTGAGTATCCAGACTCCGGTTATTACTTTGAGCGTTCAGGCCCCGATTATTTTTGTTGAGTATCCAGACTCCAGTTATTACGTTGAGCGTTCAGGCTCCGGTTATTTTTGTTGAGTATCCAGACTCCGGTTATTACGTTGAGCGTTCAGGTTCTGGTCCTTTTCATTGAGTATCCCGACTCCGGTTATTATATTGAGCGTTCAGGCTCCGGTCATTTTCGTTGAGTATCCGGACTCCGGTTATTATGTTGACCGTTCAGGCTCCGGTCATTTTCGTCGAATATCCAGAATCCGGTTCTTACGTTGAGCGTTCAGGCTCCGGTTATTTTTGTTGAGTATCCAAACTCTGGTTATGACGTTGAGGGTTCAGGCTCCAGTCATTTTCGTTGAGTATCCAGGCTCCGGTTATTTTCGTTGAGTATCCAAACTCTGGTTATTACGTTGAGCGTTCAGTCTCCGGTCATTTTCGTTGAGTATCTAGACTCCGGTTATTACGTTGAGCGTTCAGGCTCCGGTGATTTTCGTTGAGTATCCAGACTCCGGTTATTACGTTGAGCGTTCAGGCCCCGGTTATTTTTATTGAGTATCCAGACTCCGGTTATTACGTTGACCGTTAGGCTCCGGTGATTTTCATTGAGTATCCAGACTCCGGTTATTACGTTGAGCATTCAGGCTCCGGTCATTTTCGTTGAGTATCAAGACTTCGGTTATTACGTTGAGCATTTAGGCCCCGGTCCTTTTCGTTGAGTATCCAGACTCTGGTATTTACGTTGAGTATTCAGGCTCCGGTCATTTTTGTTGAGTACCCAGACTCAGGATATTACGTTGAACGTTCAGGCTCCGGTAATTTTCGTTTAGTATCTAGACTCTGGTTATTACGTTGAGCATTCAGGCTCCCGTCCTCTTTGTTGAGTATCCAGACACCGGTTATTACGTTAGCGTTAAGGCTCCGGTCATTTTCGTTGAGTATCCAGACTCCAGTTATTACGTTGATCGTTCAGGCTCCGGTTATTTTTGTTGAGTATCCAGACTCCGGTTATTACGTTGAGCGTTCAGGCTCCGGTCCTTTTCGTTGAGTATCCAGACTCCGGTTATTACATTGAGCATTCAGGCTCCGGTCATTTTCGTTGAGTATCCGGACTCCGGTTATTATGTTGACCGTTCAGGCTCTGGTCATTTTCGTCGAATATCCAGAATCTAGTTCTTACGTTGAGCGTTCAGGCTCCGGTTATTTTTGTTGAGTATCCAAACTCTGGTTATGACGTTGAGGGTTCAGGCTCCAGTCATTTTCGTTGAGTATCCAGACTCCGGTTATTTTCGTTGAGTATCCAGACTCTGGTTATTACATTGAGCGTTCAGTCTCCGGTCATTTTCATTGAGTATCTAGACTCCGGTTATTACGTTGAGCGTTCAGGGCCCGGTTATTTTTGTTGAGTATCTAGACTCCGGTTATTACGTTAAGCGTTCAGGCTCCGGTTATTTTCGTAGAGTATCCAGACTCCGATTATTACGTTGAGTGTTCAGGCTCCGGTCCTTTTCGTTGAGTATCCAGATTCCGGTTATTACGTTGAGCGTTCAGGCTCCGCTCATTTTCGTTGAGTATTTAGACTCCGGTTATTAAGTTGAGCGTTCAGGCTCCAGATATTGTCGTTGAGTATCCAGTCTCCGGTTATTACCTTGAGCTTTCAGGCTCCGGTTATATTCGTTGAGTATTCAGACTCTGATTATTACGTTGAAAGTTCAGGCTTCGGTTATTTTTTTTGATTATTCAGAATTTGGTTATTACGTTGAGTGTTCAGGCTACGATTATTTTCGTTTAATATCCAGACTCCGGTTATTACATTGAGTGTTTAGGCTCCTATCCTTTTCGTTGAGTATCTAGACTCTGGTAATTACGTTGAGCGTTCAGGCTCCGGACATTTTCGTTGAGTACCCAGACTCAGGTTATTACGTTGAGCGTTCAGGCTCCGATCATTTTCGTTTAGTATCCAAACTCTGGTTATTACGTTGAGCATTCAGGCTCCGGTCCTTTTCGTTAAGTATCCAGATTCGGTTATTACGTTGAGCGTTCAGACTCCGGTCATTTTCGTTGAGTATCTGGACTCTGGTTATTACATTGAGCGTTCAGGTTCCGGTCATTTACGTTGATTATCCAGACTCCGGTTATTACGTTGAGCGTTTAGGCTCCGGTCATTTTCGTTTAGTATCCAGACTCTGGTTATTACGTTGAGCATTCAGGCTCCGGTCCTTTTCGTTGAGTATCCAGACTCCGGTTATTATGTTCAGCGTTCAGGCTTGGTTAGTTTCGTTGAGTATCCAGACTCCGGTTATTACGTTGAGCGTTCAGGCTCCGGTTATATGCGTTGAGTATCCAGACTCCGGTTATTACGTTGAGCGTTCAGGCTCTAGTCATTTTCGTTGAGTATCTAGACTCCGGTTATTACGTTGAGTGTTCAGGCTCCGGTTATTTTCGTTGAGTATCCAGACTCCGGTTATTACTTTGAGCGTTCAGGCTCTGGTTATTTTCGTTGAGTATCCAGACTCCGGTTATTACTTTGAGCGTCCAGGCTCCGGTTATTTTTGTTGAGTATCCATACTCCGGTTATTACTTTGAGCGTTTAGGCTCCGGTTATTTTCGTTGAGTATCTAGACTCCGGTTATTATGTTGTACGTTTCGGCTCCGGTTATTTTCGTTGAGTATCCAAACTACGGTTATTACGTTGAGCGTTCAGGCTCCGGTTATTTTCGTTGAATATCCAGACTACGGTTATTATGTTGTGCGTTTAGGCTCCGGTTATATTCCTTGAGTACCCAGACTCCGTTTATTACGTTGAGCGTTCAGGCTTCGGTTATTTTCGTTGAGTACCCATACTCTGGTTATCAAAGTGAGCGTTCAGGCTCCAGTTATTTTCGTTGAGTATCTAGACTCCGGTTATTACGTGTAGTGTTTAGGCTCCGATTTTTTTCGTTGAGTATCCCGACTCCAGTTATTATGTTGAGCGTTCAGGCTCCGGTCATTTTTCGTTTAGTATCCAGACTCCGGTTATTACGTTGAGCGTTTAGGCTCCGGTTATTTTTATTGAGTATCCAGACTCCGGTTATTACGTTGAGCGTTCAGGCTCCGGTCATTTTTGTTGAGTATCTAGACTCCGGTTATTACATTGAGCGTTCAGGCTTTGGTTATTTTCGTTTAGTATCCAGACTCCGGTTATTACGTTTAGCGTTCAGGCTCCGTTCCTTTTCGTTGAGTATCCAGACTCCAGTTATTATGTTGAGCGTTCAGGCTCCGGTCATTTTCGTCGAATATCTAGAATCCGGTTCTTACGTCGAGCGTTCAGGCTCCGGTTATTTTTGTTGAGTATCCAGACTCCGATCATTACGTTGAGCGTTCAGGCTTCGGTTAGTTTCATTGAGTATCCAGACTCCGGTTATTACGTTAGGCGTTTAGGCTCCGGTTATTTTCGTTGAGCATCGAGACTCCGGTTATTACATTGGGCGTTTAGGCTCCGTTCATTTTCGTTGAGTATCCAAACTCTGGTTATGACATTGAGGGTTCAGGCTCTAGTCATTTTCGTTGAGTATCCAGGCTCCGGTTATTTTCGTTGAGTATCCAGACTCTGGTTATTACGTTGAGCGTTCAGGCTTCGGTCATTTTAGTTGAGTATCTAGACTCCGGTTATTACGTTGAGCATTCAGGCCCCGGTTATTTTTATTGAGTATCTAGACTCCGGTTATTACATTGAGCGTTCTGGCTCCGGTGATTTTCGTTGAGTATCCAGACTCCGGTTATTACGTTGAGCGTTCAGGCTCCGGTCATTTTTGTTGAGTATCTAGACTCCGGTTATTACATTGAGCGTTCAGGCTTTGGTTATTTTCGTTTAGTATCCAGACTCCGGTTATTACGTTGAGCGTTCAGGCTCCGTTCCTTTTCGTTGAGTATCCAGACTCCAGTTATTATGTTGAGCGTTCAGGCTCCGGTCATTTTCGTCGAATATCTAGAATCCGGTTCTTACGTCGAGCGTTCAGGCTCCGGTTATTTTTGTTGAGTATCCAGACTCCGATCATTACGTTGAGCGTTCAGGCTTCGGTTAGTTTCATTGAGTATCCAGACTCCGGTTATTACGTTAGGCGTTCAGGCTCCGGTTATTTTCGTTGAGCATCGAGACTCCGGTTATTACATTGGGCGTTTAGGCTCCGTTCATTTTCGTTGAGTATCCAAACTCTGGTTATGACATTGAGGGTTCAGGCTCTAGTCATTTTCGTTGAGTATCCAGGCTCCGGTTATTTTTGTTGAGTATCCAGACTCTGGTTATTACGTTGAGCGTTCAGGCTTCGGTCATTTTAGTTGAGTATCTAGACTCCGGTTATTACGTTGAGCATTCAGGCCCCGGTTATTTTTATTGAGTATCTAGACTCCGGTTATTACATTGAGCGTTCTGGCTCCGGTGATTTTCGTTGAGTATCCAGACTCCGGTTATTACGTTGAGCGTTCAGGCTCCGGTCATTTTTGTTGAGTATCTAGACTCCGGTTATTACATTGAGCGTTCAGGCTTTGGTTATTTTCGTTTAGTATCCAGACTCCGGTTATTACGTTGAGCGTTCAGGCTCCGTTCCTTTTCGTTGAGTATCCAGACTCCAGTTATTATGTTGAGCGTTCAGGCTCCGGTCATTTTCGTCGAATATCTAGAATCCGGTTCTTACGTCGAGCGTTCAGGCTCCGGTTATTTTTGTTGAGTATCCAGACTCCGATCATTACGTTGAGCGTTCAGGCTTCGGTTAGTTTCATTGAGTATCCAGACTCCGGTTATTACGTTAGGCGTTCAGGCTCCGGTTATTTTCGTTGAGCATCGAGACTCCGGTTATTACATTGGGCGTTTAGGCTCCGTTCATTTTCGTTGAGTATCCAAACTCTGGTTATGACATTGAGGGTTCAGGCTCTAGTCATTTTCGTTGAGTATCCAGGCTCCGGTTATTTTCGTTGAGTATCCAGACTCTGGTTATTACGTTGAGCGTTCAGGCTTCGGTCATTTTAGTTGAGTATCTAGACTCCGGTTATTACGTTGAGCATTCAGGCCCCGGTTATTTTTATTGAGTATCTAGACTCCGGTTATTACATTGAGCGTTCTGGCTCCGGTGATTTTCGTTGAGTATCCAGACTCCGGTTATTACGTTGAGCGTTCAGGCCCCGGTTATTTTTATTGAGTATCCAGACTCCGGTTATTACATTGACCGTTCAGGCTCCGGTGATTTTCGTTGAGTATCCAGACTCCAGTTATTACGTTGAGCGTTCAGGCTCCGGTCATTTTCGTTGAGTATCAAGACTTCGGTTATTACGTTGAGCGTTCAGGCTCCGGTCATTTTCGTTGAGTATTTAGACTCCAGTTATTAAGTTGAGCGTTCAGGCTCCGGATATTTTCGTTGAGTATCTAGACTCCGGTTATTACCTTGAGCTTTCAAGCTCCGGTTATATTCGTTGAGTATTCAGACTCCGATTATTACTTTGAATGTTCAAGCTCCGGTTTTTTTTTTGAGTATTCAGAATCTGGTTATTACATTGAGCGTTTAGTATCCAGACTCCGGTTATTACATTCAGCGTTTAGGCTCCGGTCCTTTTCGTTGAGTATCCAGACTCTGGTATTTACGTTGAGTATTCAGGCTCCGGTAATTTTTGTTGAGTACCCAGACTCAGGATATTACGTTGAGCGTTCAGGCTCCGGTCATTTTTCGTTTATTATCTAGACTCTGGTTATTACGTTGAGCATTCAGGCTCCCGTCCTCTTTGTTGAGTATCCAGACTCCGGTTATTACGTTAGCGTTAAGGCTCCGGTCATTTTCGTTGAGTATCCAGACTCCGGTTATTACTTTGAGCGTTCAGGCCCCGATTATTTTTGTTGAGTATCCAGACACCAGTTATTACGTTGAGCGTTCAGGCTCCGGTTATTTTTGTTGAGTATCCAGACTCCGGTTATTACGTTGAGCGTTCAGGTTCTGGTCCTTTTCGTTGAGTATCCAGACTCCGGTTATTATATTGAGCGTTCAGGCTCCGGTCATTTTCGTTGAGTATCCGGACTCCGGTTATTATGTTGACCGTTCAGGCTCCGGTCATTTTCGTCGAATATCCAGAATCCGGTTCTTACGTTGAGCGTTCAGGCTCCGGTTATTTTTGTTGAGTATCCAAACTCTGGTTATGACGTTGAGGGTTCAGGCTCCAGTCATTTTCGTTGAGTATCCAGACTCCGGTTATTTTCGTTGAGTATCCACACTCTGGTTATTACATTGAGCGTTCAGTCTCCGGTCATTTTCGTTGAGTATCTAGACTCCGATTATTACGTTGAGCGTTCAGGCTCCGGTCCTTTTCGTTGAGTATCCAGACTCCGGTTATTGCGTTAAGCGTTCAGGCTCTGCTCATTTTTGTTGAGTATTTAGACTCCGGTTATTAAGTTGAGCGTTCAGGCTCCAAATATTGTCGTTGAGTATCCAGACTCCGGTTATTACCTTGAGCTTTAGGGCTCCGGTTATATTTGTTGAGTATTCAGACTCCGATTATTACGTTGAAAGTTCAGGCTTCGGTTATTTTTTTTTATTATTCAGAATCTAGTTATTACTTTGAGCGTTCAGGCTACGATTATTTTCATTTAATATCCAGACTCCAGTTATTACATTGAGCATTTAGGCTCCGGTCCTTTTCGTTGAGTATCTAGACTCTGGTTATTACATTGAGCGTTCAGGCTCCGGACATTTTCGTTTAGTATCCGGACTCTGGTTATTACGTTGAGCATTTAGGCTCCGGTCCTTTTCGTTGAGTATCCAGACTTCGGTTATTACGTTGAGCGTTCAGACTCCGGTCATTTTCGTTGAATATCCGGACTTAGGTTATTACGTTGAGCGTTCAGGTTCCGGTCATTTACGTTGATTATCCAGTCTCCGGTTATTACGTTGAGCGTTTAGGCTCTGGTTATTTTCGTTTAGTATCCAGACTCTTGTTATTACGTTGAGCATTCAGGCTCCGGTCCTTTTCGTTGAGTATCCTGACTACGGTTATTATGTTCAGCGTTCAGGCTTGGTTAGTTTCGTTGAGTATCCAGACTCCGGTTATTACGTTGAGCGTTCAGGCTCCGGTTATATGCGTTGAGTATCCAGAGTCCGGTTATTACGTTGAGCGTTCAGGCTCTAGTCATTTTCGTTGAGTATCTAGAGTCCGGTTATTACGTTGAGCATTCAGGCTCCGGTCATTTTTGTTGAGTATCTAGACTCCGATTATTACGTTGAGCGTTCAGGCTCCGGTTATTTTCGTTGAGTATCCAGACTCCGGTTATTACGTTGAGCATTCAGGCTCAAGTCATTTTCGTTGAGTATCTAGACTCCGGTTATTACGTTGAGCGTTCAGGCTCCGGTCATTTTTTTTTAGTATCTAGACTCCGATTATTACGTTGAGCGTTCAGGCTCCGGTTATTTTCGTTGAGTATCCAGACTCCGATTATTACGTTGAGCGTTCAGGCTCCGGTCCTTTTCGTTGAGTATCCAGACTCCGGTTATTGCGTTAAGCGTTCAGGCTCCGCTCATTTTTGTTGAGTATTTAGACTCCGGTTATTAAGTTGAGCGTTCAGGCTCCAAATATTGTCGTTGAGTATCCAGACTTCGGTTATTACCTTGTGCTTTAGGGCTCCGGTTATATTTGTTGAGTATTCAGACTCCGATTATTACGTTGAAAGTTCAGGCTTCGGTTATTTTTTTTTATTATTCAGAATCTAGTTATTACTTTGAGCGTTCAGGCTACGATTATTTTCGTTTAATATCCAGACTCCGGTTATTACATTTAGCGTTTAGGCTCCGGTCCTTTTCGTTGAGTATCTAGACTCTGGTTATTAGTTTGAGCGTTCAGGCTCCGGTCATTTTCGTTTAGTATCCAGACTCTGGTTATTACGTTGAGCATTTAGGCTCCAGTCCTTTTCGTTGAGTATCCAGACTTCGGTTATTACGTTGAGCGTTCAGACTCCGGTCATTTTCGTTGAGTATCCGGACTCCGGTTATTACGTTGAGCGTTCAGGTTCCGGTCATTTAAGTTGATTATCCAGACTCCGGTTATTACGTTGAGCGTTTAGGCTCTGGTTATTTTCGTTTAGTATCCAGACTCTGGTTATTACGTTGAGCATTCAGGCTCCGGTCCTTTTCGTTGAGTGTCCTGACTCCGGTTATTATGTTCAGCGTTCGGGCTTGGTTAGTTTCGTTGAGTATCCAGACTCCGGTTATTACGTTCAGCGTTCAGGCTCCGGTTATATGCGTTGAGTATCCAGACTCCGGTTGTTACGTTGAGCGTTCAGGCTCTAGTCATTTTCGTTGAGTATCTAGACTCCGGTTATTACGTTGAGCATTCAGGCTCCGGTCATTTTTGTTGAATATCTAGACTCCGATTATTAAGTTGAGCGTTCAGGCTCCGGTTATTTTCGTTGAGTATCCAGACTCCGGTTATTACGTTGAGCATTCAGGCTCCAGTCATTTTCGTTGAGTATCTAGACTCCGGTTATTACGTTGAGCGTTCAGGCTCCGGTCATTTTTTTTGAGTATCTAGACTCTGATTATTACGTTGAGCGTTCAGGCTCCGGTTATTTTCGTTGAGTATCCAGACTCGGATTATTACGTTGAGCGTTCAGGCTCCGGTCTTTTCGTTGAGTATCCAGACTCCGGTTATTGCGTTAAGCGTTCAGGCTCCGCTCATTTTTGTTGAGTATTTAGACTTCGGTTATTAAGTTGAGCGTTCAGGCTCCAGATATTGTCGTTGAGTATCCAGAATCCGGTTATTACCTTGTGCTTTAGGGCTCCGGTTATATTTGTTGAGTATTCAGACTCCGATTATTACGTTGAAAGTTCAGGCTTCGGTTATTTTTTTTATTATTCAGAATCTAGTTATTACTTTGAGCGTTCAGGCTACGATTATTTTCGTTTAATATCCAGACTCGGTTATTACATTTAGCGTTTAGGCTCCGGTCCTTTTCGTTGAGTATCTAGACTCTGGTTATTACGTTGAGCGTTCAGGCTCCGGTCATTTTCGTTTAGTATCCAGACTCTGGTTATTACGTTGAGCATTTAGGCTCCGGTCCTTTTCGTTGAGTATCCAGACTTCGGTTATTACGTTGAGCGTTCAGACTCCGGTCATTTTCGTTGAGTATCCGGACTCCGGTTATTACGTTGAGCGTTCAGGTTCCGGTCATTTAAGTTGATTATCCAGACTCCGGTTATTACGTTGAGCGTTTAGGCTCCGGTTATTTTCGTTTAGTATCCAGACTCTGGTTATTACGTTGAGCATTCAGGCTCCGGTCCTTTTCGTTGAGTATCCTGACTCCGGTTATTATGTTCAGCGTTCTGGCTTGGTTAGTTTCGTCGAGTATCCAGACTCCGGTTATTACGTTCAGCGTTCAGGCTCCGGTTATATGCGATGAGTATCCAGACTCCGGTTATTACGTTGAGCGTTCAGGCTCTAGTCATTTTCGTTGAGTATCTAGACTCCGGTTATTACGTTGAGCATTCAGGCTCCGGTCATTTTTGTTAAATATCTAGA
The DNA here is from genome assembly GCA_963859935.3 of Lathyrus sativus. Taxonomy (NCBI): domain Eukaryota; kingdom Viridiplantae; phylum Streptophyta; class Magnoliopsida; order Fabales; family Fabaceae; genus Lathyrus; species Lathyrus sativus. The sequence goes on from OZ012741.1 coordinate 241,577,300, forward strand.
CTCCAATTATTACGTTGAGCGTTCAGGCTCTGGTTATTTTCGTTGAGTATCAAGACTCCGGTTATTACGTTGAGCATTCAGGCTCCAGTCATTTTCGTTGAGTATCTAGACTCCGGTTATTACGTTGAGCGTTCAGGCTCCGGTCATTTTTTTTGAGTATCTAGACTCCGATTATTACGTTGAGCGTTCAGGCTCCGGTTATTTTCGTTGAGTATCCAGACTCCGATTATTACGTCGAGCGTTCAGGCTCCGGTCCTTTTCGTTGAGTATCCAGACTCCGGTTATTGCGTTAAGCGTTCAGGCTCCGCTCATGTTTGTTGAGTATTTAGACTCCGGTTATTAAGTTGAGCGTTCAGGCTCCAGATATTGTCGTTGAGTATCCAGACTCCGGTTATTACCTTGTGCTTTAGGGCTCCGATTATATTTGTTGAGTATTCAGACTCCGATTATTACGTTGAAAGTTCAGGCTTCGGTTATTTTTTTTTATTATTCAGAATCTAGTTATTACTTTGAGCGTTCAGGCTACGATTATTTTCATTTAATATCCAGACTCCGGTTATTACATTGAGCATTTAGGCTCCGGTCCTTTTCGTTGAGTATCTAGACTCTGGTTATTACATTGAGCGTTCAGGCTCCGGACATTTTCGTTTAGTATCCGGACTCTGGTTATTACGTTGAGCATTTAGGCTCCGGTCCTTTTCGTTGAGTATCCAGACTTCGGTTATTACGTTGAGCGTTCAGACTCCGGTCATTTTCGTTGAATATCCGGACTTAGGTTATTACGTTGAGCGTTCAGGTTCCGGTCATTTACGTTGATTATCCAGACTCCGGTTATTACGTTGAGCGTTTAGGCTCTGGTTATTTTCGTTTAGTATCCAGACTCTTGTTATTACGTTGAGCATTCAGGCTCCGGTCCTTTTCGTTGAGTATCCTGACTACGGTTATTATGTTCAGCGTTCAGGCTTGGTTAGTTTCGTTGAGTATCCAGACTCCGGTTATTACGTTGAGCGTTCAGGCTCCGGTTATATGCGTTGAGTATCCAGAGTCCGGTTATTACGTTGAGCGTTCAGGCTCTAGTCATTTTCGTTGAGTATCTAGACTCCGGTTATTACGTTGAGCATTCAGGCTCCGGTCATTTTTGTTGAGTATCTAGACTCCGATTATTACGTTGAGCGTTCAGGCTCCGGTTATTTTCGTTGAGTATCCAGACTCCGGTTATTACGTTGAGCATTCAGGCTCAAGTCATTTTCGTTGAGTATCTAGACTCCGGTTATTACGTTGAGCGTTCAGGCTCCGGTCATTTTTTTTTAGTATCTAGACTCCGATTATTACGTTGAGCGTTCAGGCTCCGGTTATTTTCGTTGAGTATCCAGACTCCGATTATTACGTTGAGCGTTCAGGCTCCGGTCCTTTTCGTTGAGTATCCAGACTCCGGTTATTGCGTTAAGCGTTCAGGCTCCGCTCATTTTTGTTGAGTATTTAGACTCCGGTTATTAAGTTGAGCGTTCAGGCTCCAAATATTGTCGTTGAGTATCCAGACTCTGGTTATTACCTTGTGCTTTAGGGCTCCGGTTATATTTGTTGAGTATTCAGACTCCGATTATTACGTTGAAAGTTCAGGCTTCGGTTATTTTTTTTTATTATTCAGAATCTAGTTATTACTTTGAGCGTTCAGGCTACGATTATTTTCGTTTAATATCCAGACTCCGGTTATTACATTTAGCGTTTAGGCTCCGGTCCTTTTCGTTGAGTATCTAGACTCTGGTTATTAGTTTGAGCGTTCAGGCTCCGGTCATTTTCGTTTAGTATCCAGACTCTGGTTATTACGTTGAGCATTTAGGCTCCAGTCCTTTTCGTTGAGTATCCAGACTTCGGTTATTACGTTGAGCGTTCAGACTCCGGTCATTTTCGTTGAGTATCCGGACTCCGGTTATTACGTTGAGCGTTCAGGTTCCGGTCATTTAAGTTGATTATCCAGACTCCGGTTATTACGTTGAGCGTTTAGGCTCTGGTTATTTTCGTTTAGTATCCAGACTCTGGTTATTACGTTGAGCATTCAGGCTCCGGTCCTTTTCGTTGAGTATCCTGACTCCGGTTATTATGTTCAGCGTTCGGGCTTGGTTAGTTTCGTTGAGTATCCAGACTCCGGTTATTACGTTCAGCGTTCAGGCTCCGGTTATATGCGTTGAGTATCTAGACTCCGGTTATTACGTTGAGCGTTCAGGCTCTAGTCATTTTCGTTGAGTATCTAGACTCCGGTTATTACGTTGAGCATTCAGGCTCCGGTCATTTTTGTTGAATATCTAGACTCCGATTATTAAGTTGAGCGTTCAGGCTCCGGTTATTTTCGTTGAGTATCCAGACTCCGGTTATTACGTTGAGCATTCAGGCTCCAGTCATTTTCGTTGAGTATCTAGACTCCGGTTATTACGTTGAGCGTTCAGGCTCCGGTCATTTTTTTTGAGTATCTAGACTCCGATTATTACGTTGAGCGTTCAGGCTCCGGTTATTTTCGTTGAGTATCCAGACTCGGATTATTACGTTGAGCGTTCAGGCTCCGGTCCTTTTCGTTGAGTATCCAGACTCCGGTTATTGCGTTAAGCGTTCAGGCTCCGCTCATTTTTGTTGAGTATTTAGACTTCGGTTATTAAGTTGAGCGTTCAGGCTCCAGATATTGTCGTTGAGTATCTAGACTCCGGTTATTACCTTGTGCTTTAGGGCTCCGGTTATATTTGTTGAGTATTCAGACTCCGATTATTACGTTGAAAGTTCAGGCTTCGGTTATTTTTTTTATTATTCAGAATCTAGTTATTACTTTGAGCGTTCAGGCTACGATTATTTTCGTTTAATATCCAGACTCGGTTATTACATTTAGCGTTTAGGCTCCGGTCCTTTTCGTTGAGTATCTAGACTCTGGTTATTACGTTGAGCGTTCAGGCTCCGGTCATTTTCGTTTAGTATCCAGACTCTGGTTATTACGTTGAGCATTTAGGCTCCGGTCCTTTTCGTTGAGTATCCAGACTTCGGTTATTACGTTGAGCGTTCAGACTCCGGTCATTTTCGTTGAGTATCCGGACTCCGGTTATTACGTTGAGCGTTCAGGTTCCGGTCATTTAAGTTGATTATCCAGACTCCGGTTATTACGTTGAGCGTTTAGGCTCCGGTTATTTTCGTTTAGTATCCAGACTCTGGTTATTACGTTGAGCATTCAGGCTCCGGTCCTTTTCGTTGAGTATCCTGACTCCGGTTATTATGTTCAGCGTTCTGGCTTGGTTAGTTTCGTCGAGTATCCAGACTCCGGTTATTACGTTCAGCGTTCAGGCTCCGGTTATATGCGATGAGTATCCAGACTCCGGTTATTACGTTGAGCGTTCAGGCTCTAGTCATTTTCGTTGAGTATCTAGACTCCGGTTATTACGTTGAGCATTCAGGCTCCGGTCATTTTTGTTAAATATCTAGACTCCAATTATTACGTTGAGCGTTCAGGCTCTGGTTATTTTCGTTGAGTATCCAGACTCCGGTTATTACGTTGAGCATTCAGGCTCCAGTCATTTTCGTTGAGTATCTAGACTCCGGTTATTACGTTGAGCGTTCAGGCTCCGGTCATTTTTTTTGAGTATCTAGACTCCGATTATTACGTTGAGCGTTCAGGCTCCGGTTATTTTCGTTGAGTATCCAGACTCCGATTATTACGTCGAGCGTTCAGGCTCCGGTCCTTTTCGTTGAGTATCCAGACTCCGGTTATTGCGTTAAGCGTTCAGGCTCCGCTCATGTTTGTTGAGTATTTAGACTCCGGTTATTAAGTTGAGCGTTCAGGCTCCAGATATTGTCGTTGAGTATCCAGACTCCGGTTATTACCTTGTGCTTTAGGGCTCCGATTATATTTGTTGAGTATTCAGACTCCGATTATTACGTTGAAAGTTCAGGCTTCGGTTATTTTTTTTTATTATTCAGAATCTAGTTATTACTTTGAGCGTTCAGGCTACGATTATTTTCATTTAATATCCAGACTCCGGTTATTACATTGAGCATTTAGGCTCCGGTCCTTTTCGTTGAGTATCTAGACTCTGGTTATTACATTGAGCGTTCAGGCTCCGGACATTTTCGTTTAGTATCCGGACTCTGGTTATTACGTTGAGCATTTAGGCTCCGGTCCTTTTCGTTGAGTATCCAGACTTCGGTTATTACGTTGAGCGTTCAGACTCCGGTCATTTTCGTTGAATATCCGGACTTAGGTTATTACGTTGAGCGTTCAGGTTCCGGTCATTTACGTTGATTATCCAGACTCCGGTTATTACGTTGAGCGTTTAGGCTCCGGTTATTTTCGTTTAGTATCCAGACTCTTGTTATTACGTTGAGCATTCAGGCTCCGGTCCTTTTCGTTGAGTATCCTGACTACGGTTATTATGTTCAGCGTTCAGGCTTGGTTAGTTTCGTTGAGTATCCAGACTCCGGTTATTACGTTGAGCGTTCAGGCTCCGGTTATATGCGTTGAGTATCCAGAGTCCGGTTATTACGTTGAGCGTTCAGGCTCTAGTCATTTTCGTTGAGTATCTAGACTCCGATTATTACGTTGAGCATTCAGGCTCCGGTCATTTTTGTTGAGTATCTAGACTCCGATTATTACGTTGAGCGTTCAGGCTCCGGTTATTTTCGTTGAGTATCCAGACTCCGGTTATTACGTTGAGCATTCAGGCTCAAGTCATTTTCGTTGAGTATCTAGACTCCGGTTATTACGTTGAGCGTTCAGGCTCCAGTCATTTTTTTTTAGTATCTAGACTCCGATTATTACGTTGAGCGTTCAGGCTCCGGTTATTTTCGTTGAGTATCCAGACTCCGATTATTACGTTGAGCGTTCAGGCTCCGGTCCTTTTCGTTGAGTATCCAGACTCCGGTTATTGCGTTAAGCGTTCAGGCTCCGCTCATTTTTGTTGAGTATTTAGACTCCGGTTATTAAGTTGAGCGTTCAGGCTCCAAATATTGTCGTTGAGTATCCAGACTCCGGTTATTACCTTGTGCTTTAGGGCTCCGGTTATATTTGTTGAGTATTCAGACTCCGATTATTACGTTGAAAGTTCAGGCTTCGGTTATTTTTTTTTATTATTCAGAATCTAGTTATTACTTTGAGCGTTCAGGCTACGATTATTTTCGTTTAATATCCAGACTCCGGTTATTACATTTAGCGTTTAGGCTCCGGTCCTTTTCGTTGAGTATCTAGACTCTGGTTATTAGTTTGAGCGTTCAGGCTCCGGTCATTTTCGTTTAGTATCCAGACTCTGGTTATTACGTTGAGCATTTAGGCTCCAGTCCTTTTCGTTGAGTATCCAGACTTCGGTTATTACGTTGAGCGTTCAGACTCCGGTCATTTTCGTTGAGTATCCGGACTCCGGTTATTACGTTGAGCGTTCAGGTTCCGGTCATTTAAGTTGATTATCCAGACTCCGGTTATTACGTTGAGCGTTTAGGCTCTGGTTATTTTCGTTTAGTATCCAGACTCTGGTTATTACGTTGAGCATTCAGGCTCCGGTCCTTTTCGTTGAGTATCCTGACTCCGGTTATTATGTTCAGCGTTCGGGCTTGGTTAGTTTCGTTGAGTATCCAGACTCCGGTTATTACGTTCAGCGTTCAGGCTCCGGTTATATGCGTTGAGTATCCAGACTCCGGTTATTACGTTGAGCGTTCAGGCTCTAGTCATTTTCGTTGAGTATCTAGACTCCGGTTATTACGTTGAGCATTCAGGCTCCGGTCATTTTTGTTGAATATCTAGACTCCGATTATTAAGTTGAGCGTTCAGGCTCCGGTTATTTTCGTTGAGTATCCAGACTCCGGTTATTACGTTGAGCATTCAGGCTCCAGTCATTTTCGTTGAGTATCTAGACTCCGGTTATTACGTTGAGCGTTCAGGCTCCGGTCATTTTTTTTGAGTATCTAGACTCCGATTATTACGTTGAGCGTTCAGGCTCCGGTTATTTTCGTTGAGTATCCAGACTCGGATTATTACGTTGAGCGTTCAGGCTCCGGTCCTTTTCGTTGAGTATCCAGACTCCGGTTATTGCGTTAAGCGTTCAGGCTCCGCTCATTTTTAATGAGTATTTAGACTTCGGTTATTAAGTTGAGCGTTCAGGCTCCAGATATTGTCGTTGAGTATCCAGACTCCGGTTATTACCTTGTGCTTTAGGGCTCCGGTTATATTTGTTGAGTATTCAGACTCCGATTATTACGTTGAAAGTTCAGGCTTCGGTTATTTTTTTTATTATTCAGAATCTAGTTATTACTTTGAGCGTTCAGGCTACGATTATTTTCGTTTAATATCCAGACTCGGTTATTACATTTAGCGTTTAGGCTCCGGTCCTTTTCGTTGAGTATCTAGACTCTGGTTATTACGTTGAGCGTTCAGGCTCCGGTCATTTTCGTTTAGTATCCAGACTCTGGTTATTACGTTGAGCATTTAGGCTCCGGTCCTTTTCGTTGAGTATCCAGACTTCGGTTATTACGTTGAGCGTTCAGACTCCGGTCATTTTCGTTGAGTATCCGGACTCCGGTTATTACGTTGAGCGTTCAGGTTCCGGTCATTTAAGTTGATTATCCAGACTCCGGTTATTACGTTGAGCGTTTAGGCTCCGGTTATTTTCGTTTAGTATCCAGACTCTGGTTATTACGTTGAGCATTCAGGCTCCGGTCCTTTTCGTTGAGTATCCTGACTCCGGTTATTATGTTCAGCGTTCTGGCTTGGTTAGTTTCGTCGAGTATCCAGACTCCGGTTATTACGTTCAGCGTTCAGGCTCCGGTTATATGCGATGAGTATCCAGACTCCGGTTATTACGTTGAGCGTTCAGGCTCTAGTCATTTTCGTTGAGTATCTAGACTCCGATTATTACGTTGAGCATTCAGGCTCCGGTCATTTTTGTTGAATATCTAGACTCCGATTATTACGTTGAGCGTTCAGGCTCCGGTTATTTTCGTTAAGTATCCAGACTCCGGTTATTACGTTGAGCATTCAGGCTCCAGTCATTTTCGTTGAGTATCTAGACTCCGGTTATTACGTTGAGCGTTCAGGCTCCGGTCATTTTTTTTGAGTATCTAGACTCCGATTATTATGTTGAGCGTTCAGGCTCTGGTTATTTTCGTTGAGTATCCAGACTCCGGTTATTACTTTGAGCGTTCAGGCTCTGGTTATTTTCGTTGAGTATCCAGACTCCGGTTATTACTTTGAGCGTTTAGGCTCCGGTTATTTTCGTTGAGTATCCAGACTCCGGTTAATACGTTGAGCGTTTAGGCTCCAGTTATTTTCGTTGAGTATCTAGACTCCGGTTATTATGTTGTACGTTTAGGATCCGGTTATTTTTGTTGAGTATCCAGACAACAGTTATTACGTTGAGCGTTCAGGCTCCGGTTATTTTCGTTGAGTATCCAGACTCCGGTTATTATGTTGTGCGTTTAGGCTCCGGTTATTTTCCTTGAGTAACCAGACTCCGGTTATTACATTGAGCGTTCAGGCTCTGGTTATTTTTGTTGAGTACCCAGACTCTGGTTATCAAATTGAGCGTTCAGGCTTCGGTTATTTTCGTTGAGTATCTAGACTCTGGTTATTACGTGTATTGTTTAGGCTCCGGTTATTTTCGTTGAGTATCCAGACTCCATTTATTATGTTGAGCGTTCAGGCTCCGGTCATTTTCGTTTAGTATCCATACTCTGGTTATTACGTTGAGCGTTTAGGCTCCGGTTATTTTCGTTGAGTATCCAGACTCCGGTTATTACGTTGAGCGTTTATGCTCCGGTCATTTACGTTGAGTATCCAGACTCTGGTTATTACGTTGAGCGTTCAGGCTCCGGTCATTTTTGTTGAGTATCTAGACTCTGGTTATTACGTTGAGCGTTCAGGCTCCGGTTATTTTCGTTGAGTATCCAGACTCCGGTTATTATGTTGTGCGTTTAGGCTCCGGTTATTTTCCTTGAGTAACCAGACTCCGGTTATTACATTGAGCGTTCAGGCTCCGGTTATTTTTGTTGAGTACCCAGACTCTGGTTATCAAATTGAGTGTTCAGGCTTCGGTTATTTTCGTTGAGTATCTAGACTCCGGTTATTACGTGTAGTGTTTAGGCTCCGGTTATTTTCGTTGAGTATCCAGACTCCAGTTATTATTTTGAGCGTTCAGGCTCCGGTCATTTTCGTTGAGTATCCAGACTCCGGTTATTACGTTGAGTATCCAGACTCCAGTTATTATTTTGAGTATCCAGACTCCGGTTATTACGTTGAGCTTTCAGGCTCCGGTCATTTTCGTTGAGTATCCAGACTCCGGTTATTACGTTGAGCGTTTAGGCTCCGGTCATTTTTGTTGAGTATCTAGACTCCGGTTATTACGTTGAGCGTTCAGGCTCCGGTTATTTTCGTTGAGTATCTAGACTCCTGTTATTACGTTGAGCGTTCAGGCTCCGGTCCTTTTCGTTGAGTATCCAGACTCCAGTTATTATGTTGAGCGTTCAGGCTCCGGTCATTTTCGTTGAATATCCAGAATCCGAATCTTACGTCGAGCGTTCAGGCTCCTGTTATTTTTGTTGAGTATCTAGACTCCGGTCATTACGTTGAGCATTCAGGCTTCGGTTAGTTTCGTTGAGTATCCAGACTCCGGTTATTACGTTAGGCGTTCAGGCTCCGGTTATTTTCGTTGAGTATCCAGACTCTGGTTATTACATCGGGCGTTCAGGCTCCGTTCATTTTCGTAGAGTATCCAAACTCTGGTTATGACGTTGAGGGTTCAGGTTCTAGTCATTTTCGTTGAGTATCCAGGCTCCGGTTATTTTCGTTGAGTATCCAGACTCTGGTTATTACATTGAGCGTTTAGGCTCCGGTCATTTTCGTTGAGTATCTAGACTCTGGTTATTACGTTGAGCGTTCAGGCCCCGGTTATTTTTATTGAGTATCCAGACTCCGGTTATTACGTTGAGCGTTCAGGCTCCGGTGATTTTTGTTGAGTATCTAGACTCCGTTTATTACGTTGAGCGTTCAGGCCCCGGTTATTTTTATTGAGTATCCAGACTCCGGTTATTACGTTGAGCGTTTAGGCTCCGGTGATTTTCGTTGAGTATCCAGACTCCGGTTATTACGTTGAGCGTTCAGGCTCCGGTCCTTTTTGTTGAGTATCAAGACTCCGGTTATTACGTTGAGTGTTCAGGCTCCAGTTATTTTCGTTGAGTATTTAGACTCTGGTTATTAAGTTGAACGTTCAGGCTCCGGATATTTTTGTTGAGTATCCAGACTCCGGTTATTACCTTGAGCTTTGAGGCTCCGGTTATATTCGTTGAGTATTCAGACTCCGATTATTACGTTGAATGTTCAGGCTCCGGTTATTTTTTTTGAGTATTCAGAATCTGGTTATTACATTGAGCGTTCGGGCTACGATTATTTTTGTTTAATATCCAGACTCCGGTTATTACATTGGGCGTTCAGGCTCCGTTCATTTTTGTTGAGTATCCAAACTCTGGTTATGACGTTGAGGGTTCAGGCTCTAGTCATTTTCGTTGAGTATCCAGGCTCCGGTTATTTTCGTTGAGTATCTAGACTCCGGTTATTATGTTGTACGTTTAGGATCCGGTTATTTTTGTTGAGTATCCAGACTACAGTTATTACGTTGAGCGTTCAGGCTCCGGTTATTTTCGTTGAGTATCCAGACTCCGGTTATTATGTTGTGTGTTTAGGCTCCGGTTATTTTCCTTGAGTAACCAGACTCCGGTTATTACATTGAGCGTTTAGGCTCTGGTTATTTTTTTTGAGTACCCAGACTCTGGTTATCAAATTGAGCGTTCAGGCTTCGGTTATTTTCGTTGAGTATCTAGAGTCCGGTTATTACGTGTATTGTTTAGGCTCCGGTTATTTTCGTTGAGTATCCAGACTCCAGTTATTATGTTGAGCATTCAGGCTCCGGTCATTTTCGTTTAGTATCCATACTCTGGTTATTTCGTTGAGCGTTTAGGCTCCGGTTATTTTCGTTGAGTATCCAGACTCCGGTTATTACGTTGAGCGTTTATGCTCCGGTCATTTACGTTGAGTATCCAGACTCCGGTTATTACGTTGAGCGTTCAGGCTCCGGTCATTTTTGTTGAGTATCTAGACTCTGGTTATTACGTTGAGCGTTCAGGCTCCGGTTATTTTCGTTGAGTATCCAGACTCCGGTTATTATGTTGTGCGTTTAGGCTCCGGTTATTTTCCTTGAGTAACCAGACTCCGGTTATTACATTGAGCGTTCAGGCTCCGGTTATTTTTGTTGAGTACCCAGACTCTGGTTATCAAATTGAGCGTTCAGGCTTCGGTTATTTTCTTTGAGTATCTAGACTCCGGTTATTACGTGTAGTGTTTAGGCTCCGGTTATTTTCGTTGAGTATCCAGACTCCAGTTATTATTTTGAGCGTTCAGGCTCCGGTCATTTTTGTTGAGTATCCAGACTCCGGCTATTACGTTGAGTATCCAGACTCCAGTTATTATTTTGAGTATCCAGACTCCGGTTATTACGTTGAGCTTTCAGGCTCCGGTCATTTTCGTTGAGTATCCAGACTCCGGTTATTACGTTGAGCGTTTAGGCTCCGGTCATTTTTGTTGAGTATCTAGACTCCGGTTATTACGTTGAGCGTTCAGGCTCCAGTTATTTTCGTTGAGTATCTAGACTCATGTTATTACGTTGAGCGTTCAGGCTCCGGTCCTTTTCGTTGAGTATCCAGACTCCAGTTATTATGTTGAGCGTTCAGGCTCCGGTCATTTTCGTTGAATATCCAGAATCCGAATCTTACGTCGAGCGTTCAGGCTCCTGTTATTTTTGTTGAGTATCTAGACTCCGGTCATTACGTTGAGCGTTCAGGCTTCGGTTAGTTTCGTTGAGTATCCAGACTCCGGTTATTACGTTAGGCGTTTAGGCTCCGGTTATTTTCGTTGAGTATCCAGACTCTAATTATTACATCGGGCGTTCAGGCTCCGTTCATTTTCGTAGAGTATCCAAACTCTGGTTATGACGTTGAGGGTTCAGGTTCTAGTCATTTTTGTTGAGTATCCAGGCTCCGGTTATTTTCGTTGAGTATCCAGACTCTGGTTATTACGTTGAGCGTTTAGGCTCCGGTCATTTTCGTTGAGTATCTAGACTCTGGTTATTACGTTGAGCGTTCAGGCCCCGGTTATTTTTATTGAGTATCCAGACTCCGGTTATTACGTTCAGCGTTCAGGCTCCGGTGATTTTTGTTGAGTATCTAGACTCCGTTTATTACGTTGAGCGTTCAGGCCCCGGTTATTTTTATTGAGTATCCAGACTCCGGTTATTACGTTGAGCGTTCAGGCTCCGGTGATTTTCGTTGAGTATCCAGACTCCGGTTATTACGTTGAGCGTTCAGGCTCCGGTCCTTTTTGTTGAGTATCAAGACTCCGGTTATTACGTTGAGTGTTCAGGCTCCGGTTATTTTCGTTGAGTATTTAGACTCTGGTTTTTAAGTTGAACGTTCAGGCTCCGGATATTTTTGTTGAGTATCCAGACTCCGGTTATTACCTTGAGCTTTCAGGCTCCGGTTATATTCGTTGAGTATTCAGACTCCGATTATTACGTTGAATGTTCAGGCTCCGGTTATTTTTTTTTGAGTATTCAGAATCTGGTTATTACATTGAGCGTTCGGGCTACGATTATTTTCGTTTAATATCCAGACTCCGGTTATTACATTGGGCGTTCAGGCTCCGTTCATTTTTGTTGAGTATCCAAACTCTGGTTATGACGTTGAGGGTTCAGGCTCTAGTCATTTTCGTTGAGTATCCAGGCTCTAGTCATTTTCGTTGAGTATCCAGACTCTGGTTATTACGTTGAGCATTCAGGCTCCGGTCATTTTCGTTGAGTATCTAGACTCCGGTTATTACGTTGAGCATTCAGGCCCCGGTTATTTTTATTGAGTATCCAGACTCCGGTTATTACGTTGAGCGTTCAGGCTCCGGTGATTTTTGTTGAGTATCCAGACTCCGTTTATTACGTTGAGCATTCAGGCCCCGGTTATTTTTATTGAGTATCTAGACTCCGGTTATTACGTTGAGCGTTCAGGCTCCGGTGATTTTCGTTGAGTATCCAGACTCCGGTTTTTACGTTGAGCGTTCAGGCTCCGGTCCTTTTCGTTGAGTATCAAGACTCCGGTTATTACATTAAGCGTTCAGGCTCCGGTCATTTTCGTTGAGTATTTAGACTCCGGTTATTAAGTTGAGCGTTCAGGCTCCGGATATTTTCGTTGTGTATCCAGACTCAGGTTATTACCTTGAGCTTTCAGGCTCCGGTTATATTCGTTGAGTATTCAGACGCCCATTATTATGTTGAATGTTCAGGCTCCGGTTATTTTTTTTGAGTATTCAGAATCTGGTTATTACATTGAGCGTTCGGGCTACGGTTATTTTGGTTTAATATTCAGACTCCGCTTATTACATTGAGCGTTTTGGCTCCGGTCCTTTTCGTTGAGTATCCAGACTCTGGTTATTACGTTGAGTATTCAGGCTCCGGTCATTTTTGTTGAGTACCCAGACTCAGGTTATTACGTTGAGCGTTCAGGCTCCGTTCATTTTTGTTTAGTATCTAGACTCTGGTTATTACGTTGAGCATTCAGGCTTCCGTCCTCTTTGTTGAGTATCCAGACTCCGGTTATTACGTTAGCGTTCAGGCTCCGGTCATTTTCGTTGAGTATCAAGACTCTGGTTATTACTTTGAGCGTTCAGGCCCCAATTATTTTTGTTGAGTATCCAGACTCCGGTTATTAAATTGAGCGTTCAGGCTCCGGTTATTTTTGTTGAGTATCCAGACTCCGGTTATTACGTTGAGCGTTCAGGCTCCGGTCCTTTTCGTTGAGTATCCAGACTCCGGTTATTAAATTGAGCGTTCAGGCTCCGGTCGTTTTCGTTGAGTATCCGGACTCCGGTTATTATGTTGACCGTTCAGGCTCCGGTCATTTTCGTCGAATATCCAGAATCCGGTTCTTACGTTGAGCGTTCAGGCTCCGGTTATTTTTGTTGAGTATCCAGACTCCGGTCATTATGTTGAGCGTTCAGGCTTCGGTTAGTTTCGTTGAGTATCCAGACTCCGGTTATTACGTTAGGCGTTCAGGCTCCGGTTATTTTCGTTGAGTATCTAGACTCCGGTTATTACATTGGGCGTTCAGGCTCCGTTCATTTTCGTTTAGTATCCAAACTCTGGTTATGACGTTGAGGGTTCGGGCTCCAGTCATTTTCGTTGAGTATCCAGGCTCCGGTTATTTTCGTTGAGTATCCAGACTCTGGTTATTACGTTGAGCGTTCAGGCTCCGGTCATTTTAGTTGAATATCTAAACTCCGGTTATTACGTTGAGCGTTCAGGCCCCGATTATTTTTGTTGAGTATCCAGACTCCGGTTATTACGTTGAGCGTTCAGGCTCTGGTTAGTTTCGTTGAGTATCCAGACTCTAGTTATTACGTTGAGTGTTCAAGCTCCAGTTATTTTCGTTGAGTATCCAGACTACGATTATTACGTTGAGCGTTCTGGCTTCGTTTATTTTCGTTGAGTATCCAAACTCTGGTTATTACGTTGAGGGTTCAGGCTCTAGTCATTTTCGTTGAGTATCCAGGCTCTGGTTATTTTCGTTGAGTATCCAGACTCCGGTTATTACGTTGAGCAATCAGGCTCCGGTCATTTTTGTTGAGTATCTAGACTCCGGCTATTACTTTGAGTGTTCAGGCCCCAATTATTTTTGTTGAGTATCCAGACTCCGGTTATTATGTTGAGCGTTCAGGCTCCGGTTATTTTCGTTGAGTATCCAGACTCCGGTTATTACGTTGACCGTTCAGGCTCCGTTCTTTTCGTTGAGTATCCAGATTCCGGTTATTACATTAAGCGTTCAGGCTCCCGTCATTTTCATTGAGTATCCGGACTCTGGTTATTATGTTGACCGTTCAGGCTCCGGTCATTTTCGTCGAATATCCAGAATCAGGTTCTTACGTTGAGCGTTCAGGCTTCGGTTATTTTTTGTTGAGTATCCACACTCCGGTCATTATGTTGAGCGTTCAGGCTTCGGTTAGTTTCGTTGAGTATCCAGACTCCGGTTATTACGTTAGGCGTTCAGGCTCCGATTATTTTTGTTTAGTATCTCGACTCCGGTTATTACATTGGACGTTCAGGCTCTATTCATTTTCGTTGAGTATCCAAACACTGGTTATGACGTTGAGGGTTCAGGCTCCAATCATTTTCGTTGAGTATCCAAGCTCCGGTTATTTTCGTTGAGTATCCAGACTATGGTTATTACGTTGAGCGTTCAGGCTCCGGTCATTTTTGTTGAGTATCTAGACTCCGGTTATTACGTTGAGCGTTCAGGCCCCGGTTATTTTTGTTGAATATCTAGACTCCGGTTATTACGTTGAGCGTTCAGGCTCCGATTATTTTCGTTGAGTATCCAGACTCCGGTTATTACATTGAGCGTTCAGGCTCCGGTCCTTTTCGTTGAGTATCCAGACTCCAGTTATTACGTTGAGCGTTCAGGCTCCGCTCATTTTCGTTGAGTATTTAGACTCTAGTTATTAAGTTGAGCGTTCAGGCTCCGGATATTTTCGTTGAGTATCCAGACTCCGGTTATTACCTTGAGCTTTCAGGCTCCGGTTATATTCGTTGAGTATTCAGACTCCGATTATTACGTTGAATGTTCAGGCTCCGGTTATTTTTTTTGAGTATTCAGAATCTGGTTATTACATTGAGCGTTCAGGCTACGTTTATTTTCATTTAATATACAGACTCCGGTTATTACATTGAGCTTTTTGCCTCTGGTCCTTTTCGTTGAGTATCCAGACTCTGGTTATTACGTTGAGTATTCAGGCTCCGGTCATTTTTGTTGAGTACCCAGACTCAGGTTATTACGTTGAGCGTTCAGGCTCCCGTCCTCTTTGATGAGTATCCAGACTCTGGTTATTACGTTAGCATTAAGGCTCCGGTCATTTTCGTTGAGTATCCAGATTCCGGTTATTACTTTGAGCGTTCAGGCCCGGATTATTTTTGTTGAGTATCCAGACTCCGGTTATTACGTTGAGCGTTCAGGCTCTGGTTTTTTTTTGTTGAGTATCCAGACTCCGGTTATTACGTTGAGCGTTAAGGCTCTGGTCCTTTGCATTGAGTATCCAGACTCCGGTTATTAAATTGAGCGTTCAGGCTCCGGTCATTTTCGTTGAGTATCCTAACTCCGGTTATTATGTTGAGTGTTCAGGCTCCGATCATTTTCGTCGAATATCCATAATCCGGTTCTTACGTTGAACGTTCAGACTCCGGTTATTTTTGTTGAGTATCCAGAGTCCGATCATTATGTTGAGCATTCAGGCTTCAGTTAGTTTCGTTGAGTATCCAGACTCCGGTTATTAAGTTAGGCGTTCAGCCTCCGGTTATTTTCGTTGAGTATCCACACTCCAGTTATTACGTTGAGCGTTCAGGCTCCGGTTATTGTCGTTGAGTATCCAAACTCCGGTTATTACGTTGAGCGTTCAGGCTCCAGTCATTTTCATTAAGTATCCAGACTCCGGTTATTATGTTGACCGCTCAGGCTCCGGTCATTTTCGTCGAATATCCAGAATCCGGTTCTTACGTTGAGCGTTCAGGCTTCGGTTATTTTTGTTGAGTATCCAGACTCCGGTCATTACGTTGAGCGTTCAGGCTTCGGTTAGTTTCGTTGAGTATCCAGACTCCGGTTATTATGTTAGGCATTCAGGCTCCAGTTATTTTTGTTTAGTATCTAGACTCTGGTCATTACGTTGGGCGTTCAGGTTCTATTCATTTTCGTTGAGTATCCAAACTCTGGTTATGACGTTGAGGGTTCAGGCTCCAGTCATTTTTGTTGAGTATCCAGGCTCCGGTTATTTTCGTTGAGTATCCAGACTCTGGTTATTACGTTGCGCGTTCAGGCTCCGGTCATTTTCGTTGAGTATCTAGACTCCAATTATTACGTTGAGCGTTCAGGCCCCGGTTATTTTTGTTGAGTGTCTAGGATCCGGTTATTACGTTGAGCGTTTAGGTTCGGTTATTTTCTTTGAGTATCAAGACTCCGGTTATTACGTTGAGCATTCAGGCTCCGGTCGTTTTTGTTGAGTATTTAGGCTCTGGTTATTAAGTTGAGCGTTCAGGCTACAGATATTTTCATTGAGTATCCAGACTCCGGTTATTACCTTGAGCTTTCAGGCTCCGGTTATATTCGTTGAGTATTCAGACTCCGATTATTACGATGAATGTTCAGGCTCCGGTTATTTTTTTTGAGTATTCAGAATCGGGTTATTACATTGAGCGTTCGAGCTACAGCTATTTTCATTTAATATCCAGACTCCGGTTATTACATTGAGCGTTTTGGCTCCGGTCCTTTTCGTTGAGTATCCAGACTCCGGTCATTTTTACGTTGAGTATTCAGGCTCCGGTCATTTTTGTTGAGTACCCAGACTCAGGTTATTAAATTGAGCGTTCAAGCTCTGGTCATTTTCGTTTAGTATCCGGACTCCGGTTATTATGTTGACCGTTCAGCCTCCGGTCATTTTCTTCGAATATCCAGAATCCGGTTCTTACGTTGAGCGTTCAAGCTCCGATTATTTTTATTGAGTATCCAGAGTCCGGTCATTATGTTGAGCGTTCAGGCTTCAGTTAGTTTCGTTGAGTATCCAGACTCTGGTTATTAAGTTAGGAGTTCAGCCTCCGGTTATTTTCGTTGAGTATCCACACTCCGGTTATTACGTTGAGCGTCCAGGCTCCGGTTATTTTTGTTGAGTATCCAGACTCCGGTTATTACGTTAAGTATTCAGGCTCCGGTCATTTTTGTTGAGTACCTAGACTTAGGTTATTACGTTGAGCATTCAGGCTCCGGTCATTTTTGTTTAGTATCTAGACTCTGGTTATTACGTTGAGCATTCAGGCTCCCGTCCTCTTTGTTGAGTATCCAGACTCTGGTTATTACGTTAGCGTTTAGGCTCCGGTCATTTTCGTTGAGTATCCAGACTCCGGTTATTTCTTTGAGCGTTCAGGCCCCGATTATTTTTGTTGAGTATCCAGACTCTGGTTATTTCGTTGAGCGTTCAGGCTCCGGTTATTTTTGTTGAGTATCCAGACTCCGGTTATTACGTTGAGCGTTCAGGCTCCGGTCCTTTTCGTTGAGTATCCAGACTCCGGTTATTAAATTGAGCATTCAGGCTCCGGTCATTTTAGTTGAGTATCCGGACTCCGGTTATTATGTTGACCGTTCAGCCTCCGGTCATTTTCTTCGAAGATCCAGAATCCGGTTCTTACGTTGGGCGTTCAGGCTCCGGTTATTTTTGTTGAGTATCCAGAGTCCGGTCATTATGTTGAGCGTTCAGGCTTCGGTTAGTTTCGTTGAGTATCCAGACTTCGGTTATTAAGTTAGGCGTTCAGCCTCCGGTTATTTTCGTTGAGTATCCACACTCCAGTTATTACGTTGAGCGTTCAGGCTCCGGTTATTTTCGTTGAGTATCCAGACTCCGGTTATTACGTTGAGCGTTCAGGCTCCGGTCATTTTCATTGAGTATCCGGACACCGGTTATTATGTTGACCGTTCAGGCTCTGGTCATTTTCGTCGAATATCCAGAATCCGGTTCTTACGTTGAGCGTTCAGGCTTCGGTTATTTTTGTTGAGTATCCAGACTCCGGTCATTACGTTGAGCGTTCAGGCTTCGGTTAGTTTCGTTGAGTATCCAGACTCCGGTTATTATGTTAGGCATTCAGGCTCCGGTTATTTTCGTTTAGTATCTAGACTCCGGTTATTACATTGGGCGTTCAGGTTCTATTCATTTTCGTTGAGTATCCAAACTCTGGTTATGACGTTGAGGGTTCAGGCTCCAGTCATTTTCGTTGAGTATCCAGGCTCCGGTTATTTTCGTTGAGTATCCAGACTCTGGTTATTACGTTGAGCGTTCAGGCTCCGGTCATTTTCGTTGAGTATCTAGACTCCGGTTATTACATTGAGCGTTCAGGCCCCGGTTATTTTTGTTGAGTATCTAGACTTCGGTTATTACGTTGAGTGTTCAGGCTCCGGTTATTTTCGTTGAGTATCCAGACCCCGGTTATTACGTTGAGCGTTCAGGCTCCGGTCATTTTCGTTGAGTATTTAGACTCTGGTTATTAAGTTGAGCGTTCAGGCTCTGGATATTTTCGTTGAGTATCCAGACTCCGGTTATTAGCTTGAGCTTTCAGGCTCCGGTTATATTCGTTGAGTATTCAGACTCCGATTATTATGTTGAATGTTCAGGCTCCGGTAATTTTTTTTGAGTATTCAAAATCTGGTTATTACATTGAGTGTTCGGGCTACGGTTATTTTCATTTAATATCCAGACTCCGGTTATTACATTGAGCGTTTTGGCTCCGGTCCTTTTCGTTGAATATCCAGACTCTGGTTATTACGTTGAGTATTCAGGCTCCGATCATTTTTGTTGAGTACCTAGACTCTGGTTATTATGTTGAGCGTTCAGGCTCCGGTCATTCTTGTTTAGTATCTAGACTTTTGTTATTACGTTGAGCATTCAGGCTCCAGTCCTCTTTGTTGAGAATCCAGACTCTGGTTATTACGTTAGCGTTAAGGCTCCGGTTATTTTCGTTGAGTATCCAGACTCCGGTTATTACTTTGAGCGTTCAGGCCCCGATTATTTTTGTTCAGTATCCAGACTCCGGTTATTACGTTGAGCGTTCAGGCTCCGGTTATTTTTGTTGAGTATCCAGACTCTGGTTATTACGTTGAGCGTTCAGGCTCCGGTCCTTTTCGTTGAGTATCCAGACTCCGGTTATTAAATTTAGCGTTTAGGCTCCGGTCATTTTCGTTGATTATCCGGACTCCGGTTATTATGTTGACCATTCAGGCTCCGGTCATTTTCGTCGAATATCCAGAATCCGGTTCTTACGTTGAGCGTTAAGGCTCCGGTTATTTTTGTTGAGTATCCAGAGTCCGGTCATTATGTTTAGCGTTCAGGCTTCGGTTAGTTTCGTTGAGTATCCAGACTCCGGTTATTAAGTTAGGCGTTCAGCCTCCGGTTATTTTTGTTGAGTATCCACACTCCGGTTATTACGTTGAGCGTTGAGGCTCCGGTTATTTTCGTTGAGTATCCAGACTCCGATTATTACGTTGAGCGTTCAGGCTCCGGTCATTTTCATTGAGTATCCGGACTCCGGTTATTATGTTGACCGTTCAGGCTCCGGTCATTTTCGTCGAATATCTAGAATCCGGTTCTTACGTTGAGCGTTCAGGCTTCGGTTATTTTTGTTGAGTATCCAGACTCCGGTCATTACGTTGAGCGTTCAGGCTTCGGTTATTACATTGGGCGTTCAGGTTCTATTCATTTTCGTTGAGTATCCAAACTCTGGTTATGACGTTGAGGGTTCAGGCTCCAGTAATTTTCGTTGAGTATCCAGGCTCCGGTTATTTTCGTTGAGTATCCAGACTCTGGTTATTACGTTGAGCGTTCAGGCTCCGGTCATTTTCGTTGAGTATCTAGACTCCGGTTATTACGTTGAGCGTTCAGGCCCCGGTTATTTTTGTTGAGTATCTAGACTCCGGTTATTACGTTGAGCGTTCAGGCTCCGGTTATTTTCGTTGAGTATCCAGACTCCGGTCCTTTTCGTTGAGTATCCAGACTCCAGTTATTACGTTGAGCGTTCAGGCTCCGCTCATTTTCGTTGAGTATTTAGGCTCTGATTATTAAGTTGAGCATTCAGACTCCGGATATTTTCGTTGAGTATCTAGACTCCGGTTATTACCTTGAGCTTTCAGGCTCCGGTTATATTCGTTGAGTATTCAGACTCCAATTATTACGTTGAATGTTCAGGCTCCGGTTATTTTTTTTGAGTATTAAGAATCTGGTTATTACATTGAGCGTTCGGGCTACGGTTATTTTCGTTTAATATCCAGACTCCGGTTATTACATTGAGCGTTTTGGCTCCGGTCCTTTTCGTTGAGTATCCAGACTCTGGTTATTACGTTGAGTATTCAGACTCCGGTTATTTTCCTTGAGTATCCAGACTCCGGTTATTACGTTGAGAATTCAGGCTCCGGTCATTTTCGTTGAGTATCCAGACTTCGGTTATTACGTTGAGCGTTCAGGCTCTGGTCATTTTTGTTGAGTATCTAGACTCCGGTTGTTACGTTAGCGTTAAGGCTCTGGTCATTTTCGTTGAGTATCCAGACTCCGGTTATTACTTTGAGCGTTCAGGCCCCGATTATTTTTGTTGAGTATCTAGACTCCGGTTATTACGTTGAGCGTTCAGGCTCCGGTCCTTTTCGTTGAGTATCCAGACTCCGGTTATTAAATTGAGCGTTTAGGCTCCGGTCATTTTCGTTGATTATCCGGACTCCGGTTATTATGTTGACCATTCAGGCTCCGGTCATTTTCGTCGAATATCCAGAATCCGGTTCTTACGTTGAGCGTTAAGGCTCCGGTTATTTTTGTTGAGTATCCAGAGTCCGGTCATTATATTCAGCGTTCAGGCTCCGGTTAGTTTCGTTGAGTATCCAGACTCCGATTATTACGTTGAGCATTCAGGCTCCGGTCATTTTCATTGAGTATCTGGACTCCGGTTATTATGTTGACCGTTCAGGCTCCGGTCATTTTCGTCGAATATCCAGAATCCGGTTCTTACGTTGAGCGTTCAGGCTTCGGTTATTTTTGTTGAGTATCCAGACTTCGGTCATTACGTTGAGCGTTCAGGCTTCGGTTATTTTCGTTGAGTATCCAGACTCCGGTTATTACGTTAGGCGTTCAGGCTCCGGTTATTTACGTTTGGTATCTAGACTCCGGTTATTACATTGGGCGTTCAGGTTCTATTCATTTTCGTTGAGTATCCAAACTCTGGTTATGACGTTGAGGGTTCAGGCTCCAGTCATTTTCGTTGAGTATCCAGGCTCCGGTTATTTTCGTTGAGTATCCAGACTCTGGTTATTACGTTGAGCGTTCAGGCTCCGGTCATTTTCGTTGAGTATCTAGACTCCGGTTATTACGTTGAGCGTTCAGGCCCCGGTTATTTTTGTTGAGTATCTAGACTCCGGTTATTACGTTGAGCACTCAGGCTCCGGTTATTTTCGTTGAGTATCCAGACTCCGGTCCTTTTCGTTGAGTATCCAGACTCCAGTTATTACGTTGAGCGTTCAGGCTCCGCTCATTTTCGTTGAGTATTTAGACTCTGATTATTAAGTTGAGCATTCAGACTCCGGATATTTTCGTTGAGTATCTAGACTCCGGTTATTACCTTGAGCTTTCAGGCTCCGGTTATATTCGTTGAGTATTCAGACTCCAATTATTACGTTGAATGTTCAGACTCCGGTTATTTTTTTTGAGTATTAAGAATCTGGTTATTACATTGTGCGTTCGGGCTACGGTTATTTTCGTTTAATATCCAGACTCCGGTTATTACATTGAGCGTTTTGGCTCCGGTCCTTTTTGTTGAGTATCCAGACTCTGGTTATTACGTTGAGTATTCAGACTCCGGTTATTTTCCTTGAGTATCCAGACTCCGGTTATTACGTTGAGAATTCAGGCTCCGGTCATTTTCGTTGAGTATCCAGACTTCGGTTATTACGTTGAGCGTTCAGGCTCTGGTCATTTTTGTTGAGTATCTAGACTCCGGTTGTTACGTTAGCGTTAAGGCTCTGGTCATTTTCGTTGAGTATCCAAACTCCGGTTATTACTTTAGGCGTTCGGGCCCCGATTATTTTTGTTGAGTATCCAGACTCCGGTTATTACGTTGAGCGTTCAGGCTCCGGTTATTTTTGTTGAGTATCCAGACTCCGGTTATTACCTTGAGCGTTCAGGCTCCGGTCCTTTTCGTTGAGTATCCAGACTCCGGTTATTAAATTGAGCGTTCAGGCTATGGTCATTTTCGTTGAGTATCCGGACTCCGGTTATTATGTTGACCGTTCAGGCTCCGGTCATTTTCGTCGAATATCCAGAATCTGGTTCTTACGTTGAGCGTTCAGGATCCGGTTATTTTTGTTGAGTATCCAGACTCCAGTCATTATGTTGAGCTTTCAGGCTTCGGTTAGCTTCGTTGAGTATCCAGACTCCGGTTATTAAGTTAGGCGTTCAGCCTCCGGTTATTTTCGTTGAGTATCCACACTCCAGTAATTACGTTGAGCGTTCAGGCTCCGGTTATTTTCGTTGAGTATCCAGACTCCGGTTATTACGTTGAGCGTTCAGGCTCCGGTCATTTTCATTAAGTATCCGGACTCCGGTTATTATGTTGACCGTTCAGGCTCCGGTCATTTTCGTCGAATATCCAGAATCCGGTTCTTACATTGAGCGTTCAGGCTTCGGTTATTTTTGTTGAGTATCCAGACTCCGGTCATTACGTTGAGCGTTCAGGCTTCGGTTAGTTTCGTTGAGTATCTAGACACCGGTTATTATGTTAGGCATTCAGGCTCCGGTTATTTTCGTTTAGTATCTAGACTCCGGTTATTACATTGGGCGTTCAGGTTCTATTCATTTTCGTTGAGTATCCAAACTCTGGTTATGACGTTGAGGGTTCAGGCTCCAGTCATTTTCGTTGAGTATCCAGGCTCTGGTTATTTTCGTTGAGTATCTAGACTCTTGTTATTACGTTGAGCGTTCAGGCTCCGGTCATTTTCGTTGAGTATCTAGACTCCGGTTATTACATTGAGCGTTCAGGCCCCGGTTATTTTTGTTGAGTATCTAGACTTCGGTTATTATGTTGAGCGTTCAGGCTCGGGTTATTTTCGTTGAGTATCCAGACTCTGGTTATTACGTTGAGCGTTCAGGTTCCGGTCATTTTCGTTGAGTATTTAGACTCTGGTTATTAAGTTGAGCGTTGAGGCTCCGGATATTTTCGTTGAGTATCCAGGCTCCGGTTATTACCTTGAGCTTTCAGGCTCCGGTTATATTCGTTGAGTATTCAGACTCCGATTATTATGTTGAATGTTCAGGCTCCGGTAATTTTTTTTGAGTATTCAAAATCTGGTTATTACATTGAGTGTTCGGGCTACGGTTATTTTCATTTAATATCCAGACTCCGGTTATTACATTGAGCGTTTTAGCTCCGGTCCTTTTCGTTGAATATCCAGACTCTAGTTATTACGTTGAGTATTCAGGCTCCGATCATTTTTGTTGAGTACCCAGACTCTGATTATTATGTTGAGCGTTCAGGCTCCGGTCATTCTTGTTTAGTATCTAGACTTTTGTTATTACGTTGAGCATTCAGGCTCCAGTCCTCTTTGTTGAGTATCCAGACTCTAGTTATTACGTTAGCGTTAAGGCTCCGGTTGTTTTCGTTGAGTATCCAGACTCCGGTTATTACTTTGAGCGTTCAGGCCCCGATTATTTTTGTTGAGTATCCAGACTCCGGTTATTACGTTGAGCGTTCAGGCTCCGGTTATTTTTGTTGAGTATCCAGACTCCGGTTATTACGTTGAGCGTTCAGGCTCCGGTCCTTTTCGTTGAGTATCCGGACTCCGGTTATTATGTTGACCATTCAGGCTCCGGTCATTTTCGTCGAATATCCAGAATCCGGTTCTTACGTTGAGCGTTAAGGCTCCGGTTATTTTTGTTGAGTATCCTGAGTCCGGTCATTATGTTCAGCGTTCAGGCTTCGGTTAGTTTCGTTGAGTATCCAGACTCCGGTTATTAAGTTAGGCGTTCAGCCTCCGGTTATTTTTGTTGAGTATCCACACTCCGGTTATTACGTTGAGCGTTCAGGCTCTGGTTATTTTCGTTGAGTATCCAGACTCCGATTATTACATTGAGCGTTCAGGCTCCGGTCATTTTCATTGAGTATCCGGACTCCGGTTATTATGTTGACCGTTCAGGCTCCGGTCATTTTCGTCGAATATCCAGAATCCGGTTCTTACGTTGAGCGTTCAGGCTTCGGTTATTTTTGTTGAGTATCCAGACTCCGGTCATTACGTTGAGCGTTCAGGCTTCGGTTATTTTCGCTGAGTATCCAGACTCCGGTTATTACGTTAGGCGTTCAGGCTCCGGTTATTTACGTTTAGTATCTAGACTCCGGTTATTACATTGGGCGTTCAGGTTCTATTCATTTTCGTTGAGTATCCAAACTCTGGTTATGACGTTGAGGGTTCAGGCTCCAGTCATTTTCGTTGAGTATCCAGGCTCCGGTTATTTTCGTTGACTATCCAGACTCTGGTTATTACGTTGAGCGTTCAGGCTCCGGTCATTTTCGTTGAGTATCTGGACTCCGGTTATTACGTTGAGCGTTCACGCCCCAGTTATTTTTGTTGAGTATTTAGACTCCGGTTATTACGTTGAGCGTTCAGGCTCCGGTTATTTTCGTTGAGTATCCAGACTCCGGTCCTTTTCGTTGAGTATCCAGACTCCAGTTATTACGTTGAGCGTTCAGGCTCCGCTCATTTTCGTTGAGTATTTAGACTCTGATTATTAAGTTGAGCATTCAGGCTCCAGATATTTTTGTTGAGTATCTAGACTCCGGTTATTACCTTGAGCTTTCAGGCTCCGGTTATATTCGTTGAGTATTCAGACTCCGATTATTACGTTGAATGTTCAGGCTCTGGTTATTTTTTTTGAGTATTAAGAATCTGGTTATTACATTGAGCGTTCGGGCTACGGTTATTTTCGTTTAATATCCAGACTCCGGTTATTACATTGAGCGTTTTGGCTCCGGTCCTTTTCGTTGAGTATCCAGACTCTGGTTATTACGTTGAGTATTCAGACTCCGGTTATTTTCCTTGAGTATCCAGACTCCGGTTATTACGTTGAGAATTCAGGCTCCGGTCATTTTCGTTGAGTATCCAGACTTCGGTTATTACGTTGAGCGTTCAGGCTCTGGTCATTTTTGTTGAGTATCTAGACTCCGGTTGTTACGTTAGCATTAAGGCTCTGGTCATTTTCATTGAGTATCCAGACTCCGGTTATT
This sequence comes from Lathyrus sativus, assembly GCA_963859935.3. NCBI lineage: Eukaryota > Viridiplantae > Streptophyta > Magnoliopsida > Fabales > Fabaceae > Lathyrus > Lathyrus sativus. Next base: position 241,602,190 of record OZ012741.1, read on the forward strand.
ACTTTGAGCGTTCAGGCCCCGATTATTTTTGTTGAGTATCCAGACTCCGGTTATTACCTTGAGCGTTCAGGCTCCGGTTATTTTTGTTGAGTATCCAAACTCCGGTTATTACCTTGAGCGTTCAGGCTCCGGTCCTTTTCGTTGAGTATCCAGACTCCGGTTATTAAATTGAGCGTTCAGGCTATGGTCATTTTCGTTGAGTATCCGGACTCCGGTTATTATGTTGACCGTTCAGGCTCCGGTCATTTTCGTCGAATATCCAGAATCTGGTTCTTACGTTGAGCGTTCAGGATCCGGTTATTTTTGTTGAGTATCCAGACTCTAGTCATTATGTTGAGCTTTCAGGCTTCGGTTAGCTTCGTTGAGTATCCAGACTCCGGTTATTACGTTAGGCGTTCAGGCTCCGTTTATTTTCGTTGAGTATCCACACTCCGGTTATTATGTTGAGCGTTCAGGCTCCGGTTATTTTCGTTGAGTATCCAGACTCTGGTTATTACGTTGAGCGTTCAGGCTCCGGTCCTTTTCGTTGTGTGTCCGGACTTCGGTTATTATGTTGACTGTTCAGGCTCCTGTCATTTTCGTTGAATATCCAGAATCTGGTTCTTACATTGAGCATTCAGGCTCCGGTTATTACATTGAGCGTTCAGGCCCCGGTTATTTTTGTTGAGTATCTAGACTCCGGTTATTACGTTGAGCGTTCAGGCTCCGGTTATTTTCGTTGAGTATCCAGACTCCGGTTATTACGTTGAGCGTTCAGGCTCCGGTCATTTTCGTTGAGTATTTAGACTCTGGTTATTAAGTTGAGTGTTCAGGCTCCAGATATTTTCGTTGAGTATCCAGACTCCGGTTATTACCTTGAGCTTTCAGGCTCCGGTTATATTCGTTGAGTATTCAGACTCCGATTATTATGTTGAATGTTCAGGCTCCGGTAATTTTTTTTGAGTATTCAAAATTTGGTTATTACATTGAGCGTTCGGGCTACGGTTATTTTCATTTAATATCCAGACTCCAGTTATTACATTGAGCGTTTTGGCTCCGGTCCTTTTCGTTAAATATCCAGACTCTGGTTATTACGTTGAGTATTCAGGCTCCGATCATTTTTGTTGAGTACCCAGACTCTGGTTATTATGTTGAGCGTTCAGGCTCCGGTCATACTTGTTTAGTATCTAGACTTTTGTTATTACGTTGAGCATTCAGGCTCCCGTCCTCTTTGTTGAGTATCCAGACTCCGGTTATTACTTTGAGCGTTCAGGCACCGATTATTTTTGTTGAGTATCCAGACTCCGGTTATTACGTTGAGCGTTCAGGCTCCGGTTATTTTTGTTGAGTATCCAGACTCCGGTTATTACGTTGAGCGTTCAGGCTCCGGTCCTTTTCGTTGAGTATCCAGACTCCGGTTATTAAATTGAGCGTTTAGGCTCCGGTCATTTTCGTTGAGTATCCGGACTCCGGTTATTATGTTGACCGTTCAGGCTCCGGTCATTTTCATAGAATATCCAGAATCCGGTTCTTACGTTGAGCGTTAAGGCTCCGGTTATTTTTGATGAGTATCCAGAGTCCGGTCATTATGTTCAGCGTTCAGGCTTTGGTTAGTTTCGTTGAGTATCCAGACTCCGGTTATTAAGTTAGGCGTTCAGCCTCCGGTTATTTTTGTTGAGTATCCACACTCCGGTTATTACGTTGAGCGTTCAGGCTCTGGTTATTTTCGTTGAGTATCCAGACTCCGATTATTACGTTGAGCGTTCAGGCTCCGGTCATTTTCATTGAGTATCCGGACTCCGGTTATTATGTTGACCGTTCAGGCTCCGGTCATTTTCGTCGAATATCCAGAATCCGGTTCTTACGTTGAGCGTTCAGGCTTCGGTTATTTTTGTTGAGTATCCAGACTCCGGTCATTATGTTGAGCGTTCAGGCTTCGGTTAGTTTCGTTGAGTATCCAGACTCCGGTTATTACGTAAGGCGTTCAGGCTCCGGTTATTTTCGTTTAGTATCTAGGTTCCGGTTATTACATTGGGCGTTCAGGTTCTATTCATTTTCGTTGAGTATCCAAACTCTGGTTATGACGTTGAGGGTTCAGGCTCCAGTCATTTTCGTTGAGTATCCAGGCTCCGGTTATTTTCGTTGAGTATCCAGACTCTGGTTATTACGTTGAGCATTCAGGCTCCGGTCATTTTCGTTGAGTATCTAGACTCCGGTTATTACGTTGAGCGTTCAGGCCCTGGTTATTTTCGTTGAGTATCTAGACTCCGATTATTACGTTGAATGTTCAGGCTCCGGTTATTTTTTTTAGTATTAAGAATCTGGTTATTACATTGAGCGTTCGGGCTACGGTTATTTTCGTTTAATATCCAGACTCCGGTTATTACATTGAGCGTTTTGGCTCCGGTCCTTTTCGTTGAGTATCCAGACTCTGTTTATTACGTTGAGAATTCAGGCTCCGGTCATTTTCGTTGAGTATCCAGACTCCGGTTATTACGTTGAGCGTTCAGGCTCCGGTCATTTTTGTTGAGTATCTAGACTCCGGTTGTTACGTTAGCGTTAAGGCTCTGGTCATTTTCGTTGAGTATCCAGACTCCGGTTATTAATTTGAGCGTTCAGGCCCCGATTATTTTTGTTGAGTATCCAGACTCCGGTTATTACGTTGAGCGTTCAGGCTCCGGTTATTTTTGTTGAGTATCCAGACTCCGGTTATTACGTTGAGCGTTCAAGCTACGGTCCTTTTTGTTGAGTATCCAGACTCCGGTTATTAAATTGAGCGTTCAGGCTATGGTCATTTTCGTTGAGTATCCGGACTCCGGTTATTATGTTGACCGTTCAGGCTCCGGTCATTTTCGTTGAATATCCAGAATCTGGTTGTTACGTTGAGCGTTCAGGATCCGGTTATTTTTGTTGAGTATCCAGACTCCGGTCATTATGTTGAGCTTTCAGGCTTCGGTTAGTTTCGTTGAGTATTGATCACACTAAAATTCACCGTATTTCTGACTCCGATTTTGCATGCATTCTTAGCTTTTATTGTTGTTTTGCTTTGTTATTGCTTTGTTTTCTTATGTTTTCAGGTTTTTATAATAATCGGAGCTTGAATCGGGAAAAGGAGCGAAAAAGGAGTGAAAACGGACGAAAACCTAGAAATTCAGCATTTTGCACTTGCGGCACCCACCATGGCGGGCGCCATGGGGTTAGCCATGACGTGGCCACGTCTCAAGACCACTCCTCAACCTCCAAGACCCACGATCCCCACTCCATCATCCCCTGTAGGGACCGTGGCGGGCGCCATAGGCCTGTGGCGGGCGCCACAAGGCTAAAATCCACAACCTCCACTTTTTAGTGGAGGGGCGTCCCGGTCATTTCGCGCTTTCAGTTTCTCCTATAAATAGGACCTTAGATTCTCGTTTTTCTTCATCCAGAATTAGAATTCTCTAGGCATATATCAGTTATAAAGCAGTTGCCATTCCACATCGGGGTGCCTCTGCAATCGAGTGATCGAGTCTGTAATCTGTCTGTGGTTCGAGTTTTGGAGCACTCTGGAGGAAGTTAATCCTGCCGCCATTTTAATTCCAGTTAGTATTTTATTTTTCCGCATTGCTTTACTTTTATTTATTTTCTCGCACATTTACGTTGTTTATTTCCCGCACTCGCACATTTACGTTGTTTATTTCCCGCACTCGCACATTTACGTTGTTTACTTCCCGCACTCGCACATTTACTTTGTTTACTTCCCGCACTCGCTTTAAATTACTCATATGAAAAACTATAAAAAGAATATTTACTTTATCATGTCTAACTAATCCCATAAAGGTTAGAATGTAAGGATCGTAATTAAACCAGTAATCAGTATAATTGTTCGTGGAAACACCTAAGGGCTATTTTATCTTTCAATTCAAGTAATTGTTTTTAACTATTTCAAAAACAGCCAAAAGCGCTTTGTATAGTTCATTAGGAGTTTTTAGATTAAAAAGAAAAGAGATTTTAAAACGATTTTCGGACGCGTTATGAGATTTAGAGTCTGGTTCATAAGAACCTCTTTTTGCTAAGAAGTCCAGGTTAAAATACTTTTCAACTTTGTTAAGAAACTATATTTCTTAAAAATAGGTTTACTACTCTAACGCAGTACGCACCTTTCTATCCGTGACAATAGGAGGGGTTGATTAGAGAGTACAACTCGGTTCTGAATACGCGAAAGCGACAGTTCCTGTTAAATTAGTTCTTTTCAAAGGAGAAAACATTGCCCATAAGTAGTTCCATTAACAAGTACTGGACTATCATTGATTACGTGAATTACATTCGAGCCTGTCTTTTATTTATTATTTAAAATTATAATTTTATTTACCATTGCACCCTTACTAAAACCCTTAAAAATAGTTGCCTTAGATAAACACCATAACAACAGGTACGATAGATTGACACTTGGTCTCTGTGGATTCGATAATCTTTTATATTACTTTGACGTGATTCGTACACTTGCGAAAAGCACGCATCAAGTTTTTGGCGCCGTTGCCGGGGACCAATATCGTCAAATTTCATTACCCTGTAGTTATACCGTTTAGACTAAGGTTGTTACCCACCGGTCAATGCGAAAGACTCGCAGTGCCGGAAGTTTAGTAGACCCTCTAGCTGAACCTGAACGTTACGCTCGCGCACGTTTATTTTTCCATAGGAATAGGAGAGCTATGGCCGAAGATCAAAATCGAAGACCTCTTAAGGACTTCGCCCAACCATCAAACGAGGAACCTAGTTCCAGTATAGTAAACCCCGCTATCCCAGCCAATAATTTTGAACTTAAACCATCCCTGCTGCAATTAGTGCAACAGAGACAATTCGCAGGTCTCGCTACTGATAACCCAAACCAACATTTAAAAAACTTTCTTCAATTAGCAGACACCTTTAAAACCAATGGAGCTTCTCCTGAGGCAATACGCTTAAGATTATTTCCCTTTTCCCTCAGAGATAAAGCTCTATCATGGTTAGATTCCCTTCCACCTAATTCAATAACAACTTGGGATGACCTTAGAAAAGTTTTCCTTGCTAGATATTTTCCCCCAAGTAAGACCGCTCTTCTTCGAAACCTAATAACTAGATTTACCCAACACCAAGGAGAGTCGTTGTTCGAAGCCTGGGAGAGATATAAAGAACTATTAAGAGCATGCCCACACCATGGCCTAGAGAATTGGCTAATCATCCAAACCTTCTATAATGGACTTCTTTATAACACTAAAATGACCATCGACGCTGCCGCTGGTGGCGCACTGATGAACAAACCTTACCCTGAAGCTAGTGCCCTTATTGAGGATATGGCCCAAAACCATCAATCATGGGGAGTAGAACGAGCGACAGTGGAAAAGAAGGAAGCCCAAGGAGGAATACATGAGCTAAGCTCTATAGACATGATGCAGGCTAAAATGGACGCGTTGGCCCTTAGAGTCGAACATATGTGTACAACTCCGAATACTGTTGCCGCAGTTTCGCCGAATTGTGAGATATGTGGAACGCAAGGACACCAATCCGCCGAATGCAATCTGTTGAATGAAACCAACACTGAGCAAGTGAACTATACCCAAGGGAACCCATTTTCAAACACATATAACCCTGGATGGAGGAATCACCCAAACTTCTCCTACAAAAATAATAACCCTATCCAAAATACCGCACCTCCGAGACAACAAGGTTACCAAGCCCCTAGAACAAATCAACCTATGCAACCTGTACCACCTAGCCCGAGCTTTGAGGAAGTTGTAAAAGATTTTATCGTTGCTCAAAAACAACAAAACAAAGAGTTCATGAACCATAACGTCCATGTTAACGAACTAATTACCAAGTTAGGAACCAAGGTTGATCAAATTATTACTCATAATAAGATGCTTGAAACCCAGATCTCTCAGGTAGCGTTAAACCAAGCCCCACAGACTACACCTGGAGGACAGTTCCCTGGACAACCTCAACAAAACCCGAAAGGGCAAGCTAATGCCATTACTCTACGAAGTGGAACCACTTACAAGGAACCTTTAAACCCTAGATTAAGTGAGCCCGAAACTTCTGAGAGGAATGAGGAAAAGGAACCAGAGAAGCCTGAAACCCCGGAAAGTCAAGAAAAAGGAGAAGAACCTAAAAATAAAACCTATGTACCGCCACCGCCATACAAACCACCAATACCTTACCCTCAAAGATTAAAGAAAACCCAAATCGATAATCAATATCAAAAATTCGTTAAGGTTATAGAAAAACTTCACGTAGAAATCCCCTTTACAGAAGCCATCACCCAAATACCTTCTTATGCTAAGTTTCTCAAAGACATACTTACGAATAAACGTAGACTTGAAGATCCGAAACCCGTGGAATGTAATTCTATTTCCGAAAATAGGTTAGCAAAGAAAGATAAAGATCCCGGAAATTTTTCCATTCCTTGTGTTTTGGGGAATCATGTCATCGAAAAAGCTTTTCTAGACTTAGGAGCTAGTGTGAGCTTAATGCCTTTAGCAGTTTGTGAGAGATTAAACTTAGGAGAATTACAACCTACTAAGATGTCACTTCAATTAGCCGATAGATCCGTTAAATACCCTATAGGCATACTTGAAGACGTCCCTGTTAGGATAGGTCAGCTGTTTATACCTACTGATTTTGTTGTCATGGACATTAAAGAAGATGACGACATACCAATCCTCCTAGGTAGACCGTTCTTATCGACTGTTGGAGCCGTAATAGATGTTAAAAAGGGAAAACTAACTTTTGAGGTAGGTGGCCAGAAGATAGAATTTATATTGTCAAAATTTCTTATGGCACCTGTGATAGGAGATTCTTGTTATGCCTTAGATATCATCGAAGAATGTATTAGGGAATTAGAACAAGAAGAAGAAACTGAATCTATAAAATTGCCATCAACCCTTATTTTGGAAGATGACAATTATAAAACACCCTACATTGATGATAACCTTCACGAATGTTTATCTCTAACCCCAGATCCTATGCCTTGCCCTATAAAACCGACCGTAAAACTTAAGGAACTGCCTAAAAACCTGAGATATGAATTTCTTGATGAAGATATGAACCGTCCAGTTATAGTCAGTGCTACCTTAAACCAAGAAGAAACCGATCAATTATTAGAAGTTTTACGTAGGTACCCCTCAGCCTTAGGACATAAGATCTCTGATCTAAAAGGAATAAGCCCATCCGTATGCATGCATCGGATTTTGCTTGAAGAAGATTCAAAACCTTCCAGAGAACACCAACGTAGAATAAATCCTATAATGAGTACTGTAGTTAAGACTGAAGTTCTTAAGTTACTAGAGGCAGGTATAATATATCAGATCTCGGACAGTAAATGGGTGAGTCCTGTGCATGTAGTACCTAAAAAGGGAGGCATCACAGTCGTGCAAAACGAGAAGGGCGAACCTGTAGCAAAAAGAACTGATGGAGGTTGGCGTATGTGCATAGATTATAGAAAATTAAATAAAGCAACTAGGAAGGACCATTTCCCATTACCATTCATAGACCAAATGTTGGAGCGCCTAGCCAGACACTCTTACTTTTGTTATTTAGATGGATATTCAGGATTCTTCCAAATACCTATTCACCCCGAAGATCAAGAAAAAACTACCTTTACATGCCCAGTTGGAACCTTTGCCTATAGAAGAATGCCTTTTGGACTTTGTAATGCTCCTGCAACTTTCCAACGCTGCATGATGTCTATCTTTGCTGATTATTTGGATGGAATCATGGAAGTATTTATGGACGATTTCTCAGTTTGTGGGTCAGATTTCAAAAATTGTCTTGTCAACCTTGAGAAAATCCTGGAGAGATGTGTGGAGGTAAACCTTGTGCTAAATTGGGAAAAATGTCATTTCATGGTCACCGAAGGGATTGTTTTAGGACATATAGTTTCCGAAAAAGGTATAGAGGTAGATAAAGCAAAAATAGAAGTCATAGAGAATCTAAAACCGCCGAAGACTATCAGGGAGATAAGAAGTTTTCTTGGACATGCCGGATTTTACCGACGTTTTATCAAGGATTTCTCCAAAATAACAAAGCCCTTAACTGGTCTTTTAATGAAAGATGCTGAGTTCATCTTCGATGAAAAATGTACTGAAGCATTTAATCTTCTGAAGCAAGCTCTGATTTCAGCACCTATAATGAAACCCCCTGATTGGTCGGAACCGTTTGAGATAATGTGTGACGCCAGTGATTATGCTGTTGGAGCCGTTCTAGGTCAGAGAAAAGATAAGAAGTTACATGTGATTTATTATGCCAGTAGAACCCTAGACGCTGCACAGCTCAACTACGCAACAACCGAAAAAGAGCTCCTAGCTGTAGTTTTTGCAATAGACAAATTTAGATCTTATCTAGTAGGAGCCAAGATTATAGTTTACACCGACCATGCTGCCATTCGTTACTTACTAAGCAAAAAGGATGCCAAGCCTAGGTTACTTCGATGGATTCTATTATTACAAGAGTTTGATTTGGATATCCGTGACAAGAAAGGCACTGATAATGTGGTAGCTGATCACCTATCTAGGCTAGAATACCTGAAACCTGATCCAGTACCCATAAATGACGATTTTGCCTATGATAGACTGATAGCCCAACTAGAAACCATTGAAGATGATAACCCAGACCCTCATGAGCAATTTCATAAATCCTTAGCTATAAGCAATGTACCTTGGTATGCAGATTTTGTTAATTACCTAGCCGCTGACATCATACCCCCTGATCTAAACTACCACCAGAAGAAGAAGTTCTATAGTGATGTCAGAAACTTCTATTGGGACGATCCATTTCTTTTCAAGAGAGGTAAAGATGGCATTTTCCGCCGTTGTGTTCCAGAAGAAGAGGTAAATAATATAATTGAGCATTGTCACTCTGCACCCTATGGTGGACATGCAAGCACATCTAAGACCTACGCCAAGATTCTTCAAGCTGGCCTATTCTGGCCTACTATGTGGCGTGATGTCCATGCTTTCATTGTCAAGTGTGACAGATGCCAACGCACAGGAAATATTTCAAGACGTAATGAAATGCCGTTAAGAAATATCCAAGAAGTAGAACTCTTCGACGTATGGGGTATAGACTTTATGGGACCGTTCCCACCATCTTTTGGAAATCAGTACATATTAGTAGCTGTTGACTACGTGTCTAAATGGATTGAAGCTATCGCCGCACCCACAAACGACACCAGAGTAGTCATCAAATTATTCAAGAATTATATATTTCCCAGGTTTGGAACACCCCGTTTAGTCATAAGTGATGGAGGATCACACTTCATATCGAGAATATTTGATAAACTTTTAAGCAAGTATGGAGTTAAGCATAGAGTAGCAACACCATACCACCCACAGACCAATGGACAAGTGGAAGTATCTAATAGGGAGATAAAACAAATCCTCGAGAAGACTGTCTCTATATCTAGAAAAGATTGGTCGCAGAAACTTCAAGAAGCATTATGGGCCTATAGAACCGCTTTCAAAACTCCTATAGGAACAACCCCTTATCAACTGGTCTATGGAAAATCATGTCACTTACCATTTGAGTTGGAGCATAAGGCCTATTGGGCCATCAAAACTTTGAATTTGGATTACTTGACAGCTGGTGAGAAACGTATCCTTGATATCCACAAATTAGAAGAGCTCAGACAATCTGCCTACGAAAATGCCATCATATACAAAGAAAGAACAAAAGCTTGGCATGACAAAAGAATCATAAGAAGAGACTTCAAAATAGGCGATCCTGTTCTCCTGTTCGATTCTAGGTTACGACTATTTCCAGGTAAACTCCGTTCGAGATGGACTGGCCCTTTCGAAGTATCTAAGATCCTGAGATCCGGTGCTATTGAAATCAAGAACCAAACATGTAAACCGTTCATAGTCAATGGACAGAGGTTGAAGCCCTACGAAGGAGGTGACATTCCAACAACATACACCTGTCATACTCTGAGTGATCCACCATATCCTTCCAATGATGTTTAAATATCGGTCGTCGAGCTAATGACGTTAAACAAGCGCTGCATGGGAGGCAACCCATGGTTTTTCTTATTTTTGTACTTTTTTACTTTATTTTAATTTATTTATTTTATTATTATGTCAGGACTCACGATTGAATGTTTTATGTGCTTTCAGGACTTGTTTGCTAACCTTGTACAGAATGCAGAACCCTGATGACATGCACGTGGCCTTTAGAGATGATGCACAGAGAGAGCGTTACTATGTTCACATGAGACGCCCTATGGCTCCTACCAGGTACCCTGACCATGACTGCATGGATGCCTTGGGGATAGAGCCAAGCGTCAGATTTTTTATGCCATCAACTCCAGTGGGACCAGTTTGACGACAGGAACGACACTTATAGGAACCTGACTCTTGAGTTCCTCAGCTCGTTTCATCATGACCCTTGGGCTGGACCCGATGGACTCGCTGTTTTCAGGTTGTTCGGGATTGACTACTCATTCTCTCACAAAGGGTTTGGTGATTTACTAGGTTTCCAGACTACTCCTGATGCTATTCCAGAGACTCCGATGGGGTATTTTATGAGCAGAGAAGTGGAAAAGTTTTGGACTAAAATATCAGGCGGAGGGAGCCAAGATCCTTCTACCCAGTTTTCTCAGGTAATCCACAACCCTGCATTGAGGTACTTCCAGATGATTCTAGCACATTCTTTCCTAGGTTTTCCAGATACAGAGACACTGCTAAGTGAAGAGGAGATTTTCCTACTGTTTTGTGCGACTCAGTCTCGCCCTGTTGCTTGTGGCAACTTTCTACTGAAGGGCCTTGCTAGTGTTGCCAGATCATCAGTAGGAATCATCCATGTCGGTGGGATTGTTACACAGATTGCTACTGCATTGGGTTTGTCTCGCAAGCTATTGCACCTCAGGACCTTCTGCTGCTACACCACCCTGGATATTGATTTTTGTCTTGATAGAGGACTGATGAGGAGGGCTTCTTTTGAGCCCAACATGTTTAGATTGCTGATCGACGGTGAAGCGATACACTACTTTACATTACCAGATCCGCTGATGACCAGTGTTCATGATCCTGCCAATTGGAGTTATGCTCTAGAGGGTTATGGAGAGACTGTCGAAGAGCCGAAATCGCCTCCCGCCGCTGAGTACACTCCTACACCTCTTACTCCCCGAATCACTGTTATGTCTAACAATATGTCTCTGCAGCCACCCGACCCACAAACACAGATTTATGAGCTCCGCAAGGAGACTGCCCTGCTCAAGCAGGAAGTGGCAGACTTAGAGTTACAGATGCAGGTTTCTGATCTCACTCATGCCTCAGAGACCGATGCTCTACATCAGGCGATCGACGAGCTTCGGAGGGAGATAGCTGAGATTCGTGGATCAAGCCAGGATAAGAAACCTACCACATGACTCATTCCACCCTGACAGCACTACCCTAGTATTTAACTTCCTTTTATTTATCGCATTTCCAGACATATTTTACTTTATTGCAGCTTTTATATTTTCATGCACTTTGAATTCCTTATATATATACATATTATGCACTAATTTTTATTTTTCTTTTTCTTTTTTGATTTTTAATCATTTTATTTTTATCGTGCAAAGAAAAAAAAATAAGACAAAAATATGCAAGCCAATGCCTTGAAAAGAAGAAGAAAATGCTATTCAGACCCCCCGGAAGACCAAGGTGCAAGGAAGGCCCAAAGGAGGATCCAAAACCACAAGGCCCAGGAATTGGCCTTGTGGCGGGCGCCATAGGCCCTGTGGCGGGCGCCACACCGTTGTCATCACCAAATACGGGATTCAATCCCCATTTCCACCATTTTCATCCCTTTCTTCACCAAAAACCCATTTTTCCAACCTTCCAAATCCTCCTTGAACCCCATTAAAGCTCCCCCATTTCCAAAATACCCTCCATCCATAAAACATATCCAACATCCATTTCCATTTTCATCCATCAAAAACCAAAAAAATCAAAACTTTATCATTCCCCTCATAAACCACTTTTCTACCATTTTCACTACCTAAGGAGCTTTTCAACAATGGAGTTCAACGGATTTATTCTTCGTGATGGAAGACCGGGCGAAAGGCAACGGAAAATTATTCAGAGGCTTCAAAGTCGAGAAATCCTCTCGACTAGGTACGTCGACGATAACTGTCTGTATGCTTTGGGTATTTATCATAGTGTTTTTAATTTATTAGAATTTCTAGGCTTGCACAATATTTTCATTAATCAGGAACCTACCTATGAGAGGCTGACAATTGAGTTTTTGAGTTCTTTGATATACACTGTCAGTCCTGACACTGCTGGCACTGTCGGTACTGTTATTTTTAGACTGTTTGGAATTGAATATGAATTCAGTACCAATGAGCTAGCAGATTTGTTAGGAATCCCTCATAGGGAAGGTTCGATTTGTGAGGCACCTTTGGATGCTGAATGGTCGGCCGAGGTATTTACCTTCTGGCTAAGGCTTTCAAGTACTTCAATTAATTCTTTTGAAGGGATACTTGCGTCGACCATTCACAACCCGGCCATAAGAGTCTTTAGACTTCTTTTGGCATGTACTATTTTTGGCCGGGAAAGTCCAAACAAGGTTAATGCTCGTGAACTCCTATTTTTGCAAGGATGCCTCACTAGAACCCACATCAATCCGGTCCCGTTTATGCTTGCCCACATGACTTTATTTACTAATAAAACAGGACCGATTGTTTTTGGAGGGCTTGTTACGTCTATTGCTCGGGCTCTTGGCCTGAATGATGAGATAGCTACACTTGAACCACTACCTCCTCGCACAATTAATTTAAAATTTCTGAAAGACATGAAATTGTGCCGAACAAGGAGAGAAGGTGGTTATGAGTTGATGGTTCATGGGGTAGCTATCCCATCTGTTGCTTTACCATGCAGTAGACGTACTGATGTACGTGATGAAAGGAACTGGACCTATGATCTTAATGCTCCACGTGTTTTGGGTCCACTTCCTCCTAATATTCCCGATGGGGAGGCACATGACACTGATGATGAGTATGATCGGAGAGAGCAGTCTCCCATCCCTCACATGTCCCCCCATCGTCCTTCACAGTCACACACTGCACCATCTTCCTCTAACCCTGTTGCAGGTACTGCTCCTGGATTCTTTGTCACCGAGGAGATGTGGCGTGATATGACAGCTAGAGAGGAAAGGCGTGATGGCCTTCTCTCTACTATTTCACAACAGCTGACGGACAATATGAGCTTCATGCAACAATCGCGATTGGTTTCGGATCGTGCTTATAGCAACGTTTGCCGTACCTTGAACGCTATTTCATTAGAGCAGAACCGTCAGAGAGAGTTCAACAGCCGACACTACCAGCTTGTAGAGGCTACTCAGGGTTCCATCTTGGGTAACCTTCGAGAGGTCCGGAGTGCTCAGGCTGCTTTATCAGCACGACTCGACCGGAGGGACCAGCATCGTAGTAGATCCCGTCGTTCCAGACCATCACATCAGGACGGCGAAGGCACCAGTGCCCCTCCTCAGTAGTCTTTTTCCAGGTTACCCCCCTTATCTTATTTCGAAACATTGGGGACAATGTTCGATTTAAGTGTGGGAGGGGATTTTATTGCTTTCTGTTATTTCCCTTTTTAGTTAATTTCCTTTCAGTTATTTCCCTTTTCAGTAATTTATTTTTCTTAGATAATGCATGAGTCTGACGAGTCACCAGTATAGTGTCTTTTTAGTTCATCTTCATTTTTTCCCATTTCCTTAGCCTTACCAGAAAATTTTTAAAAAGAAAACAATGTTGTTTCACATGTTTTTTGGGCTTTGAGACAGGTTTAGATTAGGATGTGGTGACTTAGGTCAACTTTTTGAAACATCAGAACCATTTTAGCACCATAGACCTCTTGAATATAGGAATCACTCCTAAACCCCACCACCATGGCCTTTACTATCATTCAAAAAATTGTCCTAAGTAGTTTATTTTAGCAATCAGCTCCGGCCTAAGCATACTCTACGTAGGGGGCCGATGAATATAAGTGAATGATCCAGTGCTAATAAAAAAAGAAAAAAAAGGCAAACTCTGGTATAGGTGACCCTCACAAAGTCATTTAAACCGAAAAAAAAAAGAGAAGAAAAAAAAAATTTTGCCACAAAAAGAAAAAAAATTGCAAGTCACCTATTGTTAGTTGGTTCAGAGGTATCTGGCACTGAACTTGGTAGGGCGGATTACGATCCGATCCCCCGCAGCTACATTTAGGCGAAATAAAAACAGGTTTACACATGCTTATGTGCCAGAAACCTTATGTTATGGATCAGAATCACTAACCGGTCACTCTACTATGAAGCATGTACGGATAACGGGCTTAATGTGATTGCGCCTGAATGAAAAGGACACAAAAAGATGAGAAGATAGGCCTAGGTATCGTGGGATGACGTGGAGTGGTTAATATAGGATTGAAGTTTGTGTTTGTGTTACTATGGTACCCTTGGTTCACTTAGTTAGTATCTGTCACTGCATCCTGACTTGAACTTAGAATCCCTTTAGCCCAAAGACAAGTGTTGACACCATATTTTCTTAAGCTTTAATGTTTGCTTGAGGACAAGCAAAGGTTTAAGTGTGGGAGAATTTGATCACACTAAAATTCACCGTATTTCTGACTCCGATTTTGCATGCATTCTTAGCTTTTATTGTTGTTTTGCTTTGTTATTGCTTTGTTTTCTTATGTTTTCAGGTTTTTATAATAATCGGAGCTTGAATCGGGAAAAGGAGCGAAAAAGGAGTGAAAACGGACGAAAACCTAGAAATTCAGCATTTTGCACTTGCGGCACCCACCATGGCGGGCGCCATGGGGTTAGCCATGACGTGGCCACGTCTCAAGACCACTCCTCAACCTCCAAGACCCACGATCCCCACTCCATCATCCCCTGTAGGGACCGTGGCGGGCGCCATAGGCCTGTGGCGGGCGCCACAAGGCTAAAATCCACAACCTCCACTTTTTAGTGGAGGGGCGTCCCGGTCATTTCGCGCTTTCAGTTTCTCCTATAAATAGGACCTTAGATTCTCGTTTTTCTTCATCCAGAATTAGAATTCTCTAGGCATATATCAGTTATAAAGCAGTTGCCATTCCACATCGGGGTGCCTCTGCAATCGAGTGATCGAGTCTGTAATCTGTCTGTGGTTCGAGTTTTGGAGCACTCTGGAGGAAGTTAATCCTGCCGCCATTTTAATTCCAGTTAGTATTTTATTTTTCCGCATTGCTTTACTTTTATTTATTTTCTCGCACATTTACGTTGTTTATTTCCCGCACTCGCACATTTACGTTGTTTATTTCCCGCACTCGCACATTTACGTTGTTTACTTCCCGCACTCGCACATTTACTTTGTTTACTTCCCGCACTCGCTTTAAATTACTCATATGAAAAACTATAAAAAGAATATTTACTTTATCATGTCTAACTAATCCCATAAAGGTTAGAATGTAAGGATCGTAATTAAACCAGTAATCAGTATAATTGTTCGTGGAAACACCTAAGGGCTATTTTATCTTTCAATTCAAGTAATTGTTTTTAACTATTTCAAAAACAGCCAAAAGCGCTTTGTATAGTTCATTAGGAGTTTTTAGATTAAAAAGAAAAGAGATTTTAAAACGATTTTCGGACGCGTTATGAGATTTAGAGTCTGGTTCATAAGAACCTCTTTTTGCTAAGAAGTCCAGGTTAAAATACTTTTCAACTTTGTTAAGAAACTATATTTCTTAAAAATAGGTTTACTACTCTAACGCAGTACGCACCTTTCTATCCGTGACAATAGGAGGGGTTGATTAGAGAGTACAACTCGGTTCTGAATACGCGAAAGCGACAGTTCCTGTTAAATTAGTTCTTTTCAAAGGAGAAAACATTGCCCATAAGTAGTTCCATTAACAAGTACTGGACTATCATTGATTACGTGAATTACATTCGAGCCTGTCTTTTATTTATTATTTAAAATTATAATTTTATTTACCATTGCACCCTTACTAAAACCCTTAAAAATAGTTGCCTTAGATAAACACCATAACAACAGGTACGATAGATTGACACTTGGTCTCTGTGGATTCGATAATCTTTTATATTACTTTGACGTGATTCGTACACTTGCGAAAAGCACGCATCAAGTATCCAGACTCCGGTTATTACGTTAGGCGTTCAGGCTCCGGTTATTTTCGTTGAGTATCCACACTCCGGTTATTATGTTGAGCGTTCAGGCTCCGGTTATTTTTGTTGAGTATCCAGACTCTGGTTATTACGTTGAGCGTTCAGGCTCCGGTCCTTTTCGTTGAGTATCCGGACTCCGGTTATTACGTTAGGTGTTCAGGCTCCGGTTATTTTCGTTGAGTATCTAGACTCCGGTTATTAGATTGGGCGTTCAGGCTCCGTTCATTTTCGTTGAATATCCAAACTCTGGTTACGCTGTTGAGGGTTCAGGCTCCAGTCATCTTGAGTATCCAGGCTCCGGTTATTTTCGTTGAGTATCCAGACTCTGGTTATTCCGTTGAGCGTTCAGGCTCCGGTCATTTTAGTTGAATATCTAGACTCCGATTATTATGTTTAGTGTTCAGGCTCCGTTCATTTTCGTTGAATATCCAAACTCTGGTTACGACGTTGAGGGTTCAGGCTCCATTCATCTTGAGTATCCAGGCTCCGGTTATTTTCGTTGAGTATCCAGACTCTGGTTATTACGTTGAGCGTTCCGGCTCCGGTCATTTTAGTTGAATATCTAGACTCCGGTTATTACGTTGAGCGTTCAGGCCCCGGTTATTTTTGTTGAGTATCCAGACTCTGGTTATTACGTTGAGCGTTCAGGCTCCGGTTAGTTTCGTTGAGTATCCAGACTCTAGTTATTACGTTGAGTGTTCAAGCTCCGGTTATTTTCGTTGAGTATCCATACTACGATTATTACGTTGAGCGTTCTGGCTCTGTTCATTTTCGTTGAGTATCCAAACTCTGGTTATTACATTGAGGGTTCAAGCTCTAGTCATTTTCGTTGAGTATCTAGACTCCGGTTATTACGTTGAGCAATCAGGCTCCGGTCATTTTCGTTGAGTATCTAGACTCCGGTTATTACTTTGATCGTTCAGGCCCCAATTATTTTTGTTGAGTATCCAGACTCCGGTTATTATGTTGAGCGTTCAGGCTCCGGTTATTTTCGTTGAGTATCCAGACTCCAGTTATTACATTGACTGTTCAAGCTCTGGTCCTTTTCGTTGAGTATCCAGACTCCGGTTATTACGTTGTGCGTTCAGGCTCCGGTCATTTTCATTGAGTATCCGGACTCCGGTTATTATGTTGACCGTTCAGGCTCCGGTCATTTTCGTTATCCAGAATCCGGTTCTTACGTTGAGCGTTCAGTCTTCGGTTATTTTTGTTGAGTATCCAGACTCCGGTCATTACGTTGAGCGTTCAGGCTTCGGTTAGTTTCGTTGAGTATCTAGACTTCGGTTATTACGTTAGGCGTTCGGGCTCCGGTTATTTTCGTTTAGTATCTAGACTCCGGTTATTACATTGGTCGTTCAGGCTCTATTCATTTTCATTGAGTATCCAAACTCTGGTTATGACGTTGAGGGTTCAGGCTCCAGTCATTTTCGTTGAGTATCCAGGCTCCGGTTATTTTCGTTGAGTATCCAGACTCTGGTTATTACGTTGAGCGTTCAGGCTCCGGTCATTTTCGTTGAGTATCTAGACTCCGGTTATTACGTTGAGCGTTCAGGCCCCGGTTATTTTTGTTGAGTATCTAGACTCCGGTTATTACGTTGAGCGTTCAGGCTCCGGTTATTTTCGTTGAGTATCCAGACTCCGGTTATTATGTTGAGCGTTCAGGCTCCGGTCCTTTTCATTGAGTATCCAGACTCCAGTTATTACGTTGAGCGTTCAGGCTCCGCTCATTTTCGTTGAGTATTTAGACTCCGGTTATTAAGTTGAGCGATCAAGCTCCGGATATTTTCGTTGAGTATCCAGACTCCGGTTATTACCTTGAGCTTTCAGGCTCCGGTTATATTCGTTGAGTATTCAGACTCTGATTATTACGTTGAAAGTTCAGGC
Organism: Lathyrus sativus; assembly: GCA_963859935.3. Taxonomy (NCBI): domain Eukaryota; kingdom Viridiplantae; phylum Streptophyta; class Magnoliopsida; order Fabales; family Fabaceae; genus Lathyrus; species Lathyrus sativus. Next base: position 241,620,187 of record OZ012741.1, read on the forward strand.
TTTGGTTATTTTTTTTGATTATTCAGAATTTGGTTATTACGTTGAGCGTTCAGGCTACAATTATTTTTGTTTAATATCCAGACTTCAGTTATTACATTGAGCGTTTAGGCTCCGGTCCTTTTCGTTGAGTATCTAGACTCTGGTTATTACGTTGAGCGTTAAGGCTCCGGACATTTTCGTTGAGTAACCAGACTCAGGTTATTACGTTGAGCGTTCAGGCTCCGGTCATTTTCGTTTAGTATCCTGACTCTGGTTATTACGTTGAGCATTCAGGCTCCGGTCCTTTTCGTTGAGTATCCAGACTCCGGTTATTATGTTCAGCGTTCTGGCTTGGTTAGTTTCGTTTAGTATCCAGACTCCGGTTATTACATTGAGCGTTCAAGCTCCGGTTATATGCGTTGAGTATCCAGACTCCGGTTATTACGATGAGCGTTCAGGCTCCGGTGATTTTCGTTGAGTACCCAGACTCCGGTTATTACGTTGAGTATTCAGGCTCCGGTCCTTTTTGTTGAGTATCAAGACTCCGGTTATTACGTTGAGCGTTCTGTCTCCGGTCATTTTCGTTGAGTATCCAGACTCCGGTTATTACGTTGAGCGTTCAGGCTCTGGTCATTTTTGTTGAGTATCTAGACTCCGATTATTACGTTGAGCGTTTATGCTCTGGTTATTTTCGTTGAGTATCCAGACTCCGGTTATTACTTTGAGAGCTCAGGCTCTGGTTATTTTCGTTGAGTATCCAGACTCCGGTTATTACTTTGAGCGTTCAGGCTCCGGTTATTTTCGATGAGTATCCAGACACCGGTTATTACGTTGAGCGTTTAGGCTCTGGTTATTTTCGTTGAGTATCTAGCCTCCGGTTATTATGTTGTGCGTTTAGGCTCCGGTTATTTTCGTTGAGTATCCAGACTACGGTTATTACGTTGAGCGTTCAGGCTCTGGTTATTTTCGTTGAGTATCCAGACTCTGGTTATTATGTTGTGCGTTTAGGCTCCGGTTAATTTCCTTGAGTACCCAGACTCGGATTATTACGTTGAGCGTCCAGGCTCTGGTTATTTTCGTTGAGCACCCAGACTCTGGTTATCAAATTGAGCGTTCAGGCACCGGTTATTTTTGTTGAGTATCTAGACTCCGGTTATTACGTGTAGTGTTTAGGCTCCGGTTATTTTCGTTTTGTATCCAGACTCTGGTTATTATGTTGAGCGTTTAGGCTCCGGTTATTTTCGTTGAGTATCCAAACTCTGGTTATTATGTTGTGCGTTTAGGCTCCGGTTATTTTTGTTGAGTATCCAAACTCTGGTTATTACTTTGAGAGTTCAAGCTCTGGTTATTTTCGTTGAGTATCCAGACTCCGGTTATTACATTGAGCGTTCAGGCTCCGGTTATTTTCGTTGAGTATCCAGACACCGGTTATTACTTTGAGCGTTTAGGCTCCGGTTATTTTCGTTGAGTATCTAGACTCCGGTTATTATGTTGTGCGTTTAGGCTCCGGTTATTTTCGTTGAGTATCCAGACTCCGGTTATTACGTTGAGCGTTCAGGCTCCGGTCATTTTCGTTAAGTATCCAGACTCCGGTTATTACGTTGAGCGTTCAGGCTCCGGTCATTTTCGTTGAGTATCCTGACTCTGGTTATTACATTGAGCATTCAGGCTCCGGTCCTTTTCGTTGAGTATCCAAACTCCGGTTATTACGTTAAGTGTTCAGACTCCGGTCATTTTGGTTGAGTATCCGGACTCCGGTTATCACGTTGAGCGTTCAGGTTCCGGTCATTTACGTTTATTATCCAGACTCCGGTTATTACGTTGAGCGTTTAGGCTCCGGTCATTTTCGTTTAGTATCCAGACTCTGGGTATTACGTTGAGCATTCAGGCTCCGGTCCTTTTCGTTGAGTATCCAGACTCCGGATATTATGTTCAGCGTTCAGGCTTGGTTAGTTTCGTTGAGTATCCAGACTCCGGTTATTACATTGAGCGTTCAGGCTCCGGTTATATGCGTTGAGTATCCAGACTCCGGTTATTACGTTGAGCGTTCAGGCTCTAGTCATTTTCATTGAGTATCTAGACTCCGGTTATTACGTTGAGCGTTCAGGCTCCGGTCATTTTCGTTGAGTATCCAGACTCCGGTTATTACGTTGAGCGTTCAGGCTCCGGTCATTTTTGTTGAGTATCTAGACTTCGATTATTACGTTGAGCATTCATGCTCTGGTTATTTTCGTTGAGTATCCAGACTCCGGTTATTACTTTGAGAGTTCAGGCTCTGGTTATTTTCGTTGAGTATCCAGACTCCGGTTATTACTTTGAGCGTTCAGGCTCCGGTTATTTTCGTTGAGTATCCAGACACCGGTTCTTACGTTGAGCGTTTAGGCTCCGGTTATTTTCTTTGAGTATCTAGACTCCGGTTATTATGTTGTGCGTTTAGTCTCCGGTTATTTTCGTTGAGTATCCAGACTACGGTTATTACGTTGAGCGTTCAGGCTCCGGTTATTTTCGGTGAGTATCCAGACTCCGGTTATTATGTTGTGCGTTTAGGCTCCAGTTAATTTCCTTGAGTACCCAGACTCCGGTTATTACGTTGAGCGTCCAGGCTCTGGTTATTTTCGTTGAGTACCCAGACTCTGGTTATCAAATTGAGCGTTCAGGCTCCGGTTATTTTCGTTGAGTATCTAGACTCCGGTTATTACGTGTAGTGTTTAGGCTCCGGTTATTTTCGTTTTGTATCCAGACTCTGGTTATTATGTTGAGCGTTTAGGCTCCGATTATTTTCGTTGAGTATCCAAACTCCGGTTATTATGTTGTGCGTTTAGGCTCCGGTTATTTTCCTTGAGTATCCAGACTCCAGTTATTACGTTGAGAATTCAGGCTCCAGTCATTTTCGTTGAGTATCCAGACTCCGGTTATTACGTTGAGCGTTCAGGCTCCGGTCATTTTTGTTGAGTATCGAGACTCCGGTTATTACGTTGAGCGTTCAGGCTCCGGTTATTTTCGTTGAGTATCCATACTCCGGTTATTACGTTGAGCGTTCAGGCTCCGGTCATTTTCGTTGAGTATCCAGACTCCGGTTATTACGTTGAGCAATTAGGCTCCGGTCATTTTCGTTGAGTATCTAGACTCCGGTTATTACTTTGAGCGTTCAGGCCCCAATTATTTTTGTTGAGTATCCAGACTCCGGTTATTACGTTGAGCGTTCAGGCTCCGGTTATTTTCGTTGAGTATCCAGACTCCAGTTATTACGTTGACCGTTCAGGCTCCGGTCCTTTTTGTTGAGTATCCAGACTCCGGTTATTACGTTGTGCGTTCAGGCTCCGGTCATTTTCATTGAGTATCCGGACTCCGGTTATTATGTTGACCGTTCAGGCTCCGGTCATTTTCGTCGAATATCCAGAATCCGGTTCTGACGTTGAGCGTTCAGTCTTCGGTTATTTTTGTTTCGTATCCGGACTCCGGTTATTACATTGAGCGTTCAGGTTCCGGTCATTTACGTTTATTATCCAGACTCCGGTTATTACGTTGAGCGTTTAGGCTCCGGTCATTTTCGTTTAGTATCCAGACTCTGGTTATTACGTTGAGCATTCAGGCTCCGGTCCTTTTCGTTGAGTATCCAGACTCCGGTTATTATGTTCAGCGTTCAGGCTTGGTTAGTTTAGTTGAGTATCCAGACTCCGGTTATTACATTGAGCGTTCAGGCTCCGGTTATATGCGTCGAGTATCCAGACTCCGGTTATTACGTTGAGCGTTCAGGCTCTAGTCATCTTCATTGAGTACTAGACTCCGGTTATTACGTTGAGTGTTCAGGCTCCGGTCATTTTTGTTGAGTATTTAGACTCCGGTTATTACATTGAGCGTTCAGGCTCCGGTCATTTTCGTTGAGTATCCAGACTCCGGTTATTACGTTGAGCGTTCAGGCTCCGGTCATTTTTGTTGAGTATCTAGACTCCGATTATTACGTTGAGCGTTCATGCTCTGGTTATTTTCGTTGAGTATCCAGACTCCGGTTATTACTTTGAGAGTTCAGGCTCTGGTTATTCTCGTTGAGTATCCAGAGTCCGGTTATTACTTTGAGCGTTCAGGCTCCGATTATTTTTGTTGAGTATCCAGACACCGGTTATTACTTTGAGCGTTTAGGCTCCGGTTATTTTCGTTGAGTATCTAGACTCCGGTTATTATGTTGTGCGTTTAGGCTCCGGTTATTTTCGTTGAGTATCCAGACTACGGTTATTACGTTGAGCGTTCAGGTTCCGGTTATTTTCGTTGAGTATCCAGACTCCGGTTATTATGTTGTGCGTTTAGGCTCCGGTTAATTTCCTTGAGTACCCAGACTCCGGTTATTACGTTGAGCGTCCAGGCTCTGGTTATTTTCGTTGAGTACCCAGACTCTAGTTATCAAATTGAGCGTTCAGGCTCCGGTTATTTTCGTTGAGTATCTAGACACCGGTTATTACGTGTAGTGTTTAGGCTCCGGTTATTTTCGTATTGTATCCAGACTCTGGTTATTATGTTGAGCGTTTAGGCTCCGGATATTTTCGTTGAGTATCCAAACTCCGATTATTATGTTGTGCGTTTAGGCTCCGGTTATTTTCCTTGAGTATCCAGACTCCAGTTATTACGTTGAGAAATCAGGCTCCGATTATTTTCGTTGAGTATCTAGACTCCGGTTATTACGTTGAGCGTTCAGGCTCCGGTCATTTTCGTTGAGTATCCAGACTCTGGTTATTACGTTGAGCGTTCAGGCTCCGGTAATTTTTGTTGAGTATCGAGACTCCGGTTATTACGTTGAGCGTTCAGGCTCCGGTTATTTTCGTTGAGTATCCAGACTCCGGTTATTACGTTGAGCCTTCAGGCTCCGGTCATTTTCGTTGAGTATCCAGACTCCGGTTATTACGTTGAGCGTTCAGGCTTCGGTCATTTTTGTTGAGTATCGAGACTCCGGTTATTACGTTGAGCGTTCAGGCTCCGGTTATTTTCGTTGAGTATCCAGACTCCGGTTATTACGTTGAGCGTTCAGCCTCCGGTCATTTTCGTTGAGTATCCAGACTCCGGTTATTACGTTGAGCAATCAGGCTCCGGTCAGTTTCGTTGAGCATCTAGACTCCGGTTATTACTTTGAGCGTTCAGGCCCCAATTATTTTTGATGAGTATCCAGACTCCGGTTATTACGTTGAGCGTTCAGGCTCCGGTTATTCTCATTGAGTATCCAGACTCCAGTTATTACGTTGACCGTTCAGGCTCCGGTCCTTTTCGTTGAGTATCCAGACTCTGGTTATTACGTTGTGCGTTCAGGCTCCGGTCATTTTCATTGAGTATCCGGACTCCGGTTATTAGGTTGACCGTTCAGGCTCCGGTTATTTTCGTCGAATATCCAGAATCCGGTTCTTACGTTGAGCGTTCAGTCTTCGGTTATTTTTGTTGAGTATCCGGACTCCGGTTATTACATTGAGCGTTCAGGTTCTGGTCATTTACGTTTATTATCCAGACTCCGGTTATTACATTGAGCGTTTAGGCTCCGGTCATTTTCGTTTAGTATCCAGACTCTAGTTATTACGTTGAGCATTCAGGATCCGGTTATATGCGTTGAGTATCTAGACTCCGGTTATTACGTTGAGCGTTCAGGCTCCGGTCATTTTTGTTGAGTATCTAGACTCCGGTTATTACGTTGAGCATTCAGGCTCCGGTCATTTTCGTTGAGTATCCAGACTCCGGTTATTACGTTGAGCGTTCAGGCTCCGGTCATTTTTATTGAGTATCTAGACTCCGATTATTACGTTGAGCGTTCATGCTCTGGTTATTTTCGTTGAGTATCCAGACTCCGGTTATTACTTTGAGAGTTCAGGCTCTGGTTATTTTCTTTGAGTATCCAGACTCCGGTTATTACTTTGAGCGTTCAGGCTCCGGTTATTTTCGTTAAGTATCCAGACACCGGTTATTACGTTGAGCGTTTAGGCTCCGGTTATTTTCGTTGAGTATCTAGACTCCGGTTATTATGTTGTGTGTTTAGGCTCCGGTTATTTTCGTTGAGTATCCAGACTACGGTTATTACGTTGAGCGTTCAAGCTCCGGTTATTTTCGTTGAGTATCCAGACTCTGGTTATTATGTTGTGCGTTTAGGCTCCGGTTAATTTCCTTGAGTACCCAGACTCCGGTTATTACGTTGAGCGTCTAGGCTCTGGTTATTTTCGTTGAGTACCCAGACTCTGGTTATCAAATTGAGCGTTCAGGCTCCGGTTATTTTCGTTGAGTATCTAGACTCCGGTTATTACGTGTAGTGTTTAGGCTCCGGTTATTTTCGTTTTGTATCCAGACTCTGGTTATTATGTTGAGCGTTTAGGCTCCGGTTATTTTCGTTGAGTATCCAAACTCCGGTTATTATGTTGTGCGTTTAGGCTCCAGTTATTTTCCTTGAGTATCCAGACTCCAGTTATTACGTTGAGAATTCAGGCTCCGATTATTTTCGTTGAGTATCCAAACTCCGGTTATTACGTTGAGCGTTCAGGCTCCGGTCATTTTCGTTGAGTATCCAGACTCTGGTTATTACGTTGAGCGTTCAGGCTCCGGTTATTTTTGTTGAGTATCGAGACTCCGGTTATTACGTTGAGCGTTCAAGCTCCGGTTATTTTCGTTGAGTATCCAGACTCCGGTTATTACGTTGAGCATTCAGGCTCCGGTCATTTTTGTTGAGTATCCAGACTCTGGTTATTACGTTGAGCGTTCACGCTCCGGTCATTTTCGTTTAGTATCCTGACTCTGGTTATTACGTTGAGCATTCGGGCTCTGGTCCTTTTCGTTGAGTATCCAGACTCAGGTTATTACGTTGAGCGTTCAGACTCCGGTCATTTTCGTTGAGTATCCGGACTCCGGTTATTACGTTGAGCGTTCAGGTTCCAGTCATTTACGTTTATTATCCAGACTCCGGTTATTACGTTGAGCATTTAGGCTCCGGTCATTTTCGTTTAGTATCCAGACTCTGGTTGTTACGTTGAGCATTCAGGCTCCGGTCCTTTTCGTTGAGTATCCAGACTCCGGTTATTATGTTCAGTGTTCAGGCTTGGTTAGTTTCGTTGAGTATCCAGACTCCGGTTATTACATTGAGCATTCAGGCTCCGGTTATATGCGTTGAGTATCCAGACTCCGGTTATTACGTTGAGCGTTCAGGCTCTAGTCATTTTCATTGAGTATCTAGACTCCGGTTATTATGTTGAGCTTTCAGGCTCCGGTCATTTTTGTTGAGTATCTAGACTCCGGTTATTACGTTGAGCGTTCAGGCTCCGGTCATTTTCGTTGAGTATCCAGACCCCGGTTATTACGTTGAGCGTTCAGGCTCCGGTCATTTTTGTTGAGTATCTAGACTCCGATTATTACGTTGAGCGTTCATGGTCTGGTTATTTTCGTTGAGTATCCAGAATCCGGTGATTACTTTGAGAGTTCAGGCTCCGGTTATTTTCGTTGAGTATCCAGACACCTGTTATTACGTTGAGCGTTTAGGCTCCGGTTATTTTCGTTGAGTATCTAGACTCCGGTTATTATGTTGTGAGTTTAGGCTCCCGTTATTTTCGTTGAGTATCCAGACTACGGTTATTACGTCGAGCGTTCAGGCTCCGGTTATTTTCGTTGAGTATCCAGACTCCGGTTATTACGTTGAGCGTTCAGGCTCCGGTCATTTTCGTTGAGTATCCAGACTCTGGTTATTACGTTGAGCGTTCAGGCTCCGGTAAGTTTTGTTGAGTATCGAGACTCCGGTTATTACGTTGAGCGTTCAGGCTCCGGTTATTTTCGTTGAGTATCCAGACTCTGGTTATTACGTTGAGCCTTCAGGCTCCGGTCATTTTCGTTGAGTATCCAGACTCCGGTTATTACGTTGAGCGTTCAGGCTTCGGTCATTTTTGTTGAGTATCGAGACTCCGGTTATTACGTTGAGCGTTCAGGCTCCGGTTATTTTCGTTGAGTATCCAGACTCCGGTTATTACGTTGAGCGTTCAGGCTCCGGTCATTTTCGTTGAGTATCCAGACTCTGGTTATTACGTTGAGCAATCAGGCTCCGGTCATTTTCGTTGAGCATCTAGACTCCGGTTATTACTTTGAGCGTTCAGGCCCCAATTATTTTTGTTGAGTATCCAGACTCCGGTTATTACGTTGAGCGTTCAGGCTCCGGTTATTCTCATTGAGTATCCAGACTCCAGTTATTACGTTGACCGTTCAGGCTCCGGTCCTTTTCGTTGAGTATCCAGACTCTGGTTATTACGTTGTGCGTTCAGGCTCCGGTCATTTTCATTGAGTATCCGGACTCCGGTTATTAGGTTGACCGTTCAGGCTCCGGTCATTTTCGTCGAATATCCAGAATCCGGTTCTTACGTTGAGCGTTCAGTCTTCGGTTATTTTTGTTGAGTATCCGGACTCCGGTTATTACATTGAGCGTTCAGGTTCTGGTCATTTATGTTTATTATCCAGACTCCGGTTATTACATTGAGCGTTTAGGCTCCGGTCATTTTCGTTTAGTATCCAGACTCTGGTTATTACGTTGAGCATTCAGGATCCGGTTATATGCGTTGAGTATCTAGACTCCGGTTATTACGTTGAGCGTTCAGGCTCCGGTCATTTTTGTTGAGTATCTAGACTCCGGTTATTACGTTGAGCATTCAGGCTCCGGTCATTTTCGTTGAGTATCCAGACTCCGGTTATTACGTTGAGCGTTCAGGCTCCGGTCATTTTTATTGAGTATCTAGACTCCGATTATTACGTTGAGCGTTCATGCTCTGGTTATTTTCGTTGAGTATCCAGACTCCGGTTATTACTTTGAGAGTTCAGGCTCTGGTTATTTTCGTTGAGTATCCAGACTCCGGTTATTACTTTGAGCGTTCAGGCTCCGGTTATTTTCGTTAAGTATCCAGACACCGGTTATTACGTTGAGCGTTTAGGCTCCGGTTATTTTCGTTGAGTATCTAGACTCCGGTTATTATGTTGTGTGTTTAGGCTCCGGTTATTTTCGTTGAGTATCCAGACTACGGTTATTACGTTGAGCGTTCAAGCTCCGGTTATTTTCGTTGAGTATCCAGACTCTGGTTATTATGTTGTGCGTTTAGGCTCCGGTTAATTTCCTTGAGTACCCAGACTCCGGTTATTACGTTGAGCGTCTAGGCTCTGGTTATTTTCGTTGAGTACCCAGACTCTGGTTATCAAATTGAGCGTTCAGGCTCCGGTTATTTTCGTTGAGTATCTAGACTCCGGTTATTACGTGTAGTGTTTAGGCTCCGGTTATTTTCGTTTTGTATCCAGACTCTGGTTATTATGTTGAGCGTTTAGGCTCCGGTTATTTTCGTTGAGTATCCAAACTCCGGTTATTATGTTGTGCGTTTAGGCTCCAGTTATTTTCCTTAAGTATCCAGACTCCAGTTATTACGTTGAGAATTCAGGCTCCGATTATTTTCGTTGAGTATCCAAACTCCGGTTATTACGTTGAGCGTTCAGGCTCCGGTCATTTTCGTTGAGTATCCAGACTCTGGTTATTACGTTGAGCGTTCAGGCTCCGGTTATTTTTGTTGAGTATCGAGACTCCGGTTATTACGTTGAGCGTTCAAGCTCCGGTTATTTTCGTTGAGTATCCAGACTCCGGTTATTACGTTGAGCATTCAGGCTCCGGTCATTTTTGTTGAGTATCCAGACTCTGGTTATTACGTTGAGCGTTCACGCTCCGGTCATTTTCGTTTAGTATCCTGACTCTGGTTATTACGTTGAGCATTCGGGCTCTGGTCCTTTTCGTTGAGTATCCAGACTCAGGTTATTACGTTGAGCGTTCAGACTCCGGTCATTTTCTTTGAGTATCCGGACTCCGGTTATTACGTTGAGCGTTCAGGTTCCGGTCATTTACGTTTATTATCCAGACTCCGGTTATTACGTTGAGCATTTAGGCTCCGGTCATTTTCGTTTAGTATCCAGACTCTGGTTGTTACGTTGAGCATTCAGGCTCCGGTCCTTTTCGTTGAGTATCCAGACTCCGGTTATTATGTTCAGTGTTCAGGCTTGGTTAGTTTCGTTGAGTATCCAGACTCCGGTTATTACATTGAGCATTCAGGCTCCGGTTATATGCGTTGAGTATCCAGACTCCGGTTATTACGTTGAGCGTTCAGGCTCTAGTCATTTTCATTGAGTATCTAGACTCCGGTTATTATGTTGAGCTTTCAGGCTCCGGTCATTTTTGTTGAGTATCTAGACTCCGGTTATTACGTTGAGCGTTCAGGCTCCGGTCATTTTCGTTGAGTATCCAGACCCCGGTTATTACGTTGAGCGTTCAGGCTCCGGTCATTTTTGTTGAGTATCTAGACTCCGATTATTACGTTGAGCGTTCATGGTCTGGTTATTTTCGTTGAGTATCCAGAATCCGGTGATTACTTTGAGAGTTCAGGCTCCGGTTATTTTCGTTGAGTATCCAGACACCTGTTATTACGTTGAGCGTTTAAGCTCCGGTTATTTTCGTTGAGTATCTAGACTCCGGTTATTATGTTGTGAGTTTAGGCTCCCGTTATTTTCGTTGAGTATCCAGACTACGGTTATTACGTCGAGCGTTCAGGCTCCGGTTATTTTCGTTGAGTATCCAGACTCCGGTTATTACGTTGAGCGTTCAGGCTCCGGTCATTTTCGTTGAGTATCCAGACTCTGGTTATTACGTTGAGCGTTCAGGCTCCGGTAAGTTTTGTTGAGTATCGAGACTCCGGTTATTACGTTGAGCGTTCAGGCTCCGGTTATTTTCGTTGAGTATCCAGACTCTGGTTATTACGTTGAGCCTTCAGGCTCCGGTCATTTTCGTTGAGTATCCAGACTCCGGTTATTACGTTGAGCGTTCAGGCTTCGGTCATTTTTGTTGAGTATCGAGACTCCGGTTATTACGTTGAGCGTTCAGGCTCCGGTTATTTTCGTTGAGTATCCAGACTCCGGTTATTACGTTGAGCGTTCAGGCTCCGGTCATTTTCGTTGAGTATCCAGACTCTGGTTATTACGTTGAGCAATCAGGCTCCGGTCATTTTCGTTGAGCATCTAGACTCCGGTTATTACTTTGAGCGTTCAGGCCCCAATTATTTTTGTTGAGTATCCAGACTCCGGTTATTACGTTGAGCGTTCAGGCTCCGGTTATTCTCATTGAGTATCCAGACTCCAGTTATTACGTTGACCGTTCAGGCTCCGGTCCTTTTCGTTGAGTATCCAGACTCTGGTTATTACGTTGTGCGTTCAGGCTCCGGTCATTTTCATTGAGTATCCGGACTCCGGTTATTATGTTGACCGTTCAGGCTCCGGTCATTTTCGTCGAATATCCAGAATCCGGTTCTTACGTTGAGCGTTCAGTCTTCGGTTATTTTTGTTGAGTATCCGGACTCCGGTTATTACATTGAGCGTTCAGGTTCTGGTCATTTACGTTTATTATTCAGACTCCGGTTATTACATTGAGCGTTTAGGCTCCGGTCATTTTCGTTTAGTATCCAGACTCTGGTTATTACGTTGAGCATTCAGGATCCGGTTATATGCGTTGAGTATCCAGACTCCGGTTATTACGTTGAGCATTCAGGCTCTAGTCATTTTCATTGAGTATCTAGACTCCGGTTATTACGTTGAGCGTTCAGGCTCCGGTCATTTTTGTTGAGTATCTAGACTCCGGTTATTACGTTGAGCATTCAGGCTCCGGTCATTTTCGTTGAGTATCCAGACTCCGGTTATTACGTTGAGCGTTCAGGCTCCGGTCATTTTTATTGAGTATCTAGACTCCGATTATTACGTTGAGCGTTCATGCTCTGGTTATTTTCGTTGAGTATCCAGACTCCGGTTATTACTTTGAGAGTTCAGGCTCTGGTTATTTTCGTTGAGTATCCAGACTCCGGTTATTACTTTGAGCGTTCAGGCTCCGGTTATTTTTGTTAAGTATCCAGACACCGGTTATTACGTTGAGCGTTTAGGCTCCGGTTATTTTCGTTGAGTATCTAGACTCCGGTTATTATGTTGTGTGTTTAGGCTCCGGTTATTTTCGTTGAGTATCCAGACTACGGTTATTACGTTGAGCGTTCAAGCTCCGGTTATTTTCGTTGAGTATCCAGACTCTGGTTATTATGTTGTGCGTTTAGGCTCCGGTTAATTTCCTTGAGTACCCAGACTCCGGTTATTACGTTGAGCGTCTAGGCTCTGGTTATTTTCGTTGAGTACCCAGACTCTGGTTATCAAATTGAGCGTTCAGGCTCCGGTTATTTTCGTTGAGTATCTAGACTCCGGTTATTACGTGTAGTGTTTAGGCTCCGGTTATTTTCGTTTTGTATCCAGACTCTGGTTATTATGTTGAGCGTTTAGGCTCCGGTTATTTTCGTTGAGTATAGAAACTCCGGTTATTATGTTGTGCGTTTAGGCTCCAGTTATTTTCCTTGAGTATCCAGACTCCAGTTATTACGTTGAGAATTCAGGCTCCGATTATTTTCGTTGAGTATCCAAACTCCGGTTATTACGTTGAGCGTTCAGGCTACGGTCATTTTCGTTGAGTATCCAGACTCTGGTTATTACGTTGAGCGTTCAGGCTCCGGTTATTTTTGTTGAGTATCGAGACTCCGGTTATTACGTTGAGCGTTCAAGCTCCGGTTATTTTCGTTGAGTATCCAGACTCCGGTTATTACGTTGAGCATTCAGGCTCCGGTCATTTTTGTTGAGTATCCAGACTCCGGTTATTACGTTGAGCGTTCACGCTCCGGTCATTTTCGTTTAGTATCCTGACTCTGGTTATTACGTTGAGCATTCAGGCTCTGGTCCTTTTCGTTGAGTATCCAGACTCAGGTTATTACGTTGAGCATTCAGACTCCGGTCATTTTCGTTGAGTATCCGGACTCCGGTTATTACGTTGAGCGTTCAGGTTCCGGTCATTTACGTTTATTATCCAGACTCCGGTTATTACGTTGAGCGTTTAGGCTCCGGTCATTTTCGTTTAGTATCCAGACTCTGGTTATTACGTTGAGAGTTCAGGCTCCGGTCCTTTTCGTTGAGTATCCAGACTCCGGTTATTATGTTCAGTGTTCAGGCTTGGTTAGTTTCGTTGAGTATCCAGACTCCGGTTATTACATTGAGCATTCAGGCTCCGGTTATATGCGTTGAGTATCCAGACTCCGGTTATTACGTTGAGCGTTCAGGCTCTAGTCATTTTCATTGAGTATCTAGACTCCGGTTATTATGTTGAGCTTTCAGGCTCCGGTCATTTTTGTTGAGTATCTAGACTCCGGTTATTACGTTGAGCGTTCAGGCTCCGGTCATTTTCGTTGAGTATCCAGACCCCGGTTATTACGTTGAGCGTTCAGGCTCCGGTCATTTTTGTTGAGTATCTAGACTCCGATTATTACGTTGAGCGTTCATGCTCTGGTTATTTTCGTTGAGTATCCAGAATCCGGTGATTACTTTGAGAGTTCAGGCTCCGGTTATTTTCGTTGAGTATCCAGACACCTGTTATTACGTTGAGCGTTTAGGCTCCGGTTATTTTCGTTGAGTATCTAGACTCCGGTTATTATGTTGTGAGTTTAGGCTCCCGTTATTTTCGTTGAGTATCCAGACTACGGTTATTACGTCGAGCGTTCAGGCTCCGGTTATTTTCGTTGAGTATCCAGACTCCGGTTATTACGTTGAGCATTCAGGCTCCGGTTATTTTCGTTGAGTATCCAGACTCCGGTTATTACGTTGAGCGTTCAGGCTCCGGTCCTTTTCGTTGAGTATCCAGACTCCAGTTATTACGTTGAGCATTCAGGCTCCGGTCATTTTCGTCGAATATCCAGAATTCGGTTCTTACGTCGAACGTTCAGGCTCCGGTTATTTTTGTTGAGTATCCAGACTCCGGTTGTTACGTTGAGCATCCAGGCTCTGGTTATTTTCGTTGAGTACCCAGACTCTGGTTATCAAATTGAGCGTTCAGGCTGCGGTTATTTTCGTTGAGTATCTAGACTCCGGTTATTACGTGTAGTGTTTAGGCTCCGGTTATTTTCATTTTGTATCCAGACTCTGGTTATTATGTTGAGCGTTTAGGCTCCGGTTATTTTCGTTGAGTATCCAAACTCCGGTTATTATGTTGTGCGTTTAGGCTCCGGTTATTTTCCTTGAGTATCCAGACTCCATATATTACGTTGAGAATTCAGGCTCCGATTATTTTCGTAGAGTATCCAAACTCCGGTTATTACGTTGAGCGTTCAGGCTCCGGTCATTTTCGTTGAGTATCCAGACTCTGGTTATTACGTTGAGCGTTCAGGCTCCGGTCATTTTTGTTGAGTATCGAGACTCCGGTTATTACGTTGAGCGTTCAGGCTCCGGTTATTTTCGTTGAGTATCCAGACTCCGGTTATTACGTTGAGCGTTCAGGCTCCGGTCATTTTCGTTGAGTATCCAGACTCCGGTTATTACGTTAAGCGTTCAGGCTCCGGTCATTTTTGTTGAGTATCGAGACTCCGGTTATTACGTTGAGCGTTCAGGCTCCGGTTATTTTCGTTGAGTATCCAGACTCCGGTTATTACGTTGAGCGTTCAGGCTCCGGTCCTTTTCGTTGAGTATCCAGACTCCAGTTATTACGTTGAGCGTTTAGGCTCCGGTTATTTTCGTTGAGTATCTAGACTCCGGTTATTATGTTGAGTACGCAGACTCTGGTTATCAAATTGAGAGTTCAGGCTCCGGTTATTTTCGTTGAGTATCCAGACACCTGTTATTACGTTGAGCGTTTAGGCTCCGGTTATTTTCGTTGAGTATCTAGACTCCGGTTATTATGTTGTGAGTTTAGGCTCCCGTTATTTTCGTTGAGTATCCAGACTACGGTTATTACGTCGAGCGTTCAGGCTCCGGTTATTTTCGTTGAGTATCCAGACTCCGGTTATTACGTTGAGCGTTCAGGCTCCGGTCATTTTCGTTGAGTATCCAGACTCTGGTTATTACGTTGAGCGTTCAGGCTCCGGTAAGTTTTGTTGAGTATCGAGACTCCGGTTATTACGTTGAGCGTTCAGGCTCCGGTTATTTTCGTTGAGTATCCAGACTCTGGTTATTACGTTGAGCCTTCAGGCTCCGGTCATTTTCGTTGAGTATCCAGACTCCGGTTATTACGTTGAGCGTTCAGGCTTCGGTCATTTTTGTTGAGTATCGAGACTCCGTTTATTACGTTGAGCGTTCAGGCTCCGGTTATTTTCGTTGAGTATCCAGACTCCGGTTATTACGTTGAGCGTTCAGGCTCCGGTCATTTTCGTTGAGTATCCAGACTCTGGTTATTACGTTGAGCAATCAGGCTCCGGTCATTTTCGTTGAGCATCTTGACTCCGGTTATTACTTTGAGCGTTCAGGCCCCAATTATTTTTGTTGAGTATCCAGACTCCGGTTATTACGTTGAGCGTTCAGGCTCCGGTTATTCTCATTGAGTATCCAGACTCCAGTTATTACGTTGACCGTTCAGGCTCCGGTCCTTTTCGTTGAGTATCCAGACTCTGGTTATTACGTTGTGCGTTCAGGCTCCGGTCATTTTCATTGAGTATCCGGACTCCGGTTATTATGTTGACCGTTCAGGCTCCGGTCATTTTCGTCGAATATCCAGAATCCGGTTCTTACGTTGAGCGTTCAGTCTTCGGTTATTTTTGTTGAGTATCCGGACTCCGGTTATTACATTGAGCGTTCAGGTTCTGGTCATTTACGTTTATTATTCAGACTCCGGTTATTACATTGAGCGTTTAGGCTCCGGTCATTTTCGTTTAGTATCCAGACTCTGGTTATTACGTTGAGCATTCAGGATCCGGTTATATGCGTTGAGTATCCAGACTCCGGTTATTACGTTGAGCATTCAGGCTCTAGTCATTTTCATTGAGTATCTAGACTCCGGTTATTACGTTGAGCGTTCAGGCTCCGGTCATTTTTGTTGAGTATCTAGACTCCGGTTATTACGTTGAGCATTCAGGCTCCGGTCATTTTCGTTGAGTATCCAGACTCCGGTTATTACGTTGAGCGTTCAGGCTCCGGTCATTTTTATTGAGTATCTAGACTCCGATTATTACGTTGAGCGTTCATGCTCTGGTTATTTTCGTTGAGTATCCAGACTCCGGTTATTACTTTGAGAGTTCAGGCTCTGGTTATTTTCGTTGAGTATCCAGACTCCGGTTATTACTTTGAGCGTTCAGGCTCCGGTTATTTTTGTTAAGTATCCAGACACCGGTTATTACGTTGAGCGTTTAGGCTCCGGTTATTTTCGTTGAGTATCTAGACTCCGGTTATTATGTTGTGTGTTTAGGCTCCGGTTATTTTCGTTGAGTATCCAGACTACGGTTATTACGTTGAGCGTTCAAGCTCCGGTTATTTTCGTTGAGTATCCAGACTCTGGTTATTATGTTGTGCGTTTAGGCTCCGGTTAATTTCCTTGAGTACCCAGACTCCGGTTATTACGTTGAGCGTCTAGGCTCTGGTTATTTTCGTTGAGTACCCAGACTCTGGTTATCAAATTGAGCGTTCAGGCTCCGGTTATTTTAGTTGAGTATCTAGACTCCGGTTATTACGTGTAGTGTTTAGGCTCCGGTTATTTTCGTTTTGTATCCAGACTCTGGTTATTATGTTGAGCGTTTAGGCTCCGGTTATTTTCGTTGAGTATAGAAACTCCGGTTATTATGTTGTGCGTTTAGGCTCCAGTTATTTTCCTTGAGTATCCAGACTCCAGTTATTACGTTGAGAATTCAGGCTCCGATTATTTTCGTTGAGTATCCAAACTCCGGTTATTACGTTGAGCGTTCAGGCTACGGTCATTTTCGTTGAGTATCCAGACTCTGGTTATTACGTTGAGCGTTCAGGCTCCGGTTATTTTTGTTGAGTATCGAGACTCCGGTTATTACGTTGAGCGTTCAAGCTCCGGTTATTTTCGTTGAGTATCCAGACTCCGGTTATTACGTTGAGCATTCAGGCTCCGGTCATTTTTGTTGAGTATCCAGACTCCGGTTATTACGTTGAGCGTTCACGCTCCGGTCATTTTCGTTTAGTATCCTGACTCTGGTTATTACGTTGAGCATTCAGGCTCTGGTCCTTTTCGTTGAGTATCCAGACTCAGGTTATTACGTTGAGCATTCAGACTCCGGTCATTTTCGTTGAGTATCCGGACTCCGGTTATTACGTTGAGCGTTCAGGTTCCGGTCATTTACGTTTATTATCCAGACTCCGGTTATTACGTTGAGCGTTTAGGCTCCGGTCATTTTCGTTTAGTATCCAGACTCTGGTTATTACGTTGAGAGTTCAGGCTCCGGTCCTTTTCGTTGAGTATCCAGACTCCGGTTATTATGTTCAGTGTTCAGGCTTGGTTAGTTTCGTTGAGTATCCAGACTCCGGTTATTACATTGAGCATTCAGGCTCCGGTTATATGCGTTGAGTATCCAGACTCCGGTTATTACGTTGAGCGTTCAGGCTCTAGTCATTTTCATTGAGTATCTAGACTCCGGTTATTATGTTGAGCTTTCAGGCTCCGGTCATTTTTGTTGAGTATCTAGACTCCGGTTATTACGTTGAGCGTTCAGGCTCCGGTCATTTTCGTTGAGTATCCAGACCCCGGTTATTACGTTGAGCGTTCAGGCTCCGGTCATTTTTGTTGAGTATCTAGACTCCGATTATTACGTTGAGCGTTCATGCTCTGGTTATTTTCGTTGAGTATCCAGAATCCGGTGATTACTTTGAGAGTTCAGGCTCCGGTTATTTTCGTTGAGTATCCAGACACCTGTTATTACGTTGAGCGTTTAGGCTCCGGTTATTTTCGTTGAGTATCTAGACTCCGGTTATTATGTTGTGAGTTTAGGCTCCCGTTATTTTCGTTGAGTATCCAGACTACGGTTATTACGTCGAGCGTTCAGGCTCCGGTTATTTTCGTTGAGTATCCAGACTCCGGTTATTACGTTGAGCGTTCAGGCTCCGGTTATTTTCGTTGAGTATCCAGACTCCGGTTATTACGTTGAGCGTTCAGGCTCCGGTCCTTTTCGTTGAGTATCCAGACTCCAGTTATTACGTTGAGCATTCAGGCTCCGGTCATTTTCGTCGAATATCCAGAATTCGGTTCTTACGTCGAACGTTCAGGCTCCGGTTATTTTTGTTGAGTATCCAGACTCCGGTTGTTACGTTGAGCATCCAGGCTCTGGTTATTTTCGTTGAGTACCCAGACTCTGGTTATCAAATTGAGCGTTCAGGCTGCGGTTATTTTCGTTGAGTATCTAGACTCCGGTTATTACGTGTAGTGTTTAGGCTCCGGTTATTTTCATTTTGTATCCAGACTCTGGTTATTATGTTGAGCGTTTAGGCTCCGGTTATTTTCGTTGAGTATCCAAACTCCGGTTATTATGTTGTGCGTTTAGGCTCCGGTTATTTTCCTTGAGTATCCAGACTCCATATATTACGTTGAGAATTCAGGCTCCGATTATTTTCGTAGAGTATCCAAACTCCGGTTATTACGTTGAGCGTTCAGGCTCCGGTCGTTTTCGTTGAGTATCCAGACTCTGGTTATTACGTTGAGCGTTCAGGCTCCGGTCATTTTTGTTGAGTATCGAGACTCCGGTTATTACGTTGAGCGTTCAGGCTCCGGTTATTTTCGTTGAGTATCCAGACTCCGGTTATTACGTTGAGCGTTCAGGCTCCGGTCATTTTCGTTGAGTATCCAGACTCCGGTTATTACGTTAAGCGTTCAGGCTCCGGTCATTTTTGTTGAGTATCGAGACTCCGGTTATTACGTTGAGCGTTCAGGCTCCGGTTATTTTCGTTGAGTATCCAGACTCCGGTTATTACGTTGAGCGTTCAGGCTCCGGTCCTTTTCGTTGAGTATCCAGACTCCAGTTATTACGTTGAGCGTTTAGGCTCCGGTTATTTTCGTTGAGTATCTAGACTCCGGTTATTATGTTGAGTACGCAGACTCTGGTTATCAAATTGAGCGTTCAGGCTCCGGTTATTTTCTTTGAGTACCCAGACTCCGGTTATTTTCGTTGAGTACGCAGACTCTGGTTATCAAATTGAGCGTTCAGGCTCCGGTTATTTTCGTTGAGTATCTAGACTCTGGTTATTTTCGTTTTGTATCCAGACTCTGGTTATTATGTTGAGCGTTAAGGCTCCGGTCATTTTTGTTGAGTATCGAGACTCCGGTTATTACGTTGAGCGTTCAGGCTCCGGTTATTTTCGTTGAGTATCCAGACTCCGGTTATTACGTTGAGCGTTCAGGCTCCGGTCATTTTCGTTGAGTATCCAGACTCTGGTTATTACGTTAAGCGTTCAGGCTCCGGTCATTTTTGTTGAGTATCGAGACTCCGGTTATTACGTTGAGCGTTCAGGCTCCGGTTATTTTTGTTGAGTATCCAGACTCCGGTTATTACGTTGAGCGTTCAGGCTCCGGTCCTTTTCGTTGAGTATCCAGACTCCAGTTATTACGTTGAGCATTCAGGCTCCGGTCATTTTCGTCGAATATCCAGATTCCGGTTCTTACGTCGAGAGTTCAAGCTCCGGTTATTTTCGTTGAGTATCCAGACTCCGGTTATTACGTTGAGCGTTCAGGCTCCGGTTATTTTCGTTGAGTATCCAGACTCCGGTTATTACGTTGAGCGTTCAGGCTCCGGTCCTTTTCGTTGAGTATCCAGACTCCAGTTATTACGTTGAGCATTCAGGCTCCGGTTATTTTCGTCGAATATCCAGAATTCGGTTCTTACGTCGAGCGTTCAGGCTCCGGTTATTTTTGTTGAGTATCCAGACTCCGGTTGTTACGTTGAGCGTCCAGGCTCTGGTTATTTTCGTTGAGTACGCAGACTCTGGTTATCAAATTGAGTGTTCAGGCTCCGGTTATTTTCATTGAGTATCTAGACTCCGGTTATTACGTGTAGTGTTTAGGCTCCGGTTATTTTCGTTTTGTATCCAGACTCTGGTTATTATGTTGAGCGTTTAGGCTCCGGTTATTTTCGTTGAGTATCCAAACTCCGGTTATTATGTTGTGCGTTTAGGCTCCGGTTATTTTCCTTGAGTATCCAGACTCCAGTTATTACGTTGAGAATTCAGGCTCCGATTATTTTCGTAGAGTATCCAAACTCCGGTTATTACGTTGAGCGTTCAGGCTCCGGTCATGTTCGTTGAGTATCCAAACTCTGGTTATTACGTTGAGCGTTCAGGCTCCGGTCATTTTTGTTGAGTATCGAGACTCCAGTTATTACGTTGAGCGTTCAGGCTCCGGTTATTTTCGTTGAGTATCCAGACTCCGGTTATTACGTTGAGCGTTCAGGCTCCGGTCATTTTCGTTGAGTATCCAGACTCCGGTTATTACGTTGAGCGTTCAGGCATCGGTCCTTTTCGTTGAGTATCCAGACTCCAGTTATTACGTTGTGCATTCAGGCTCCGGTCATTTTCATTGAGTATCCGGACTCCGGTTATTATGTTGACCGTTCAGGCTCAGGTCATTTTCGTCGAATATCCAGAATCCGGTTCTTACGTTGAGCGTTCAGTCTTCGGTTATTTTTGTTGAGTATCTAGACTCCGGTCATTACATTGAGCGTTCAGGCTTCGGTTAGTTTCGTTGAGTATCCAGACTCCGGTTATTACGTTAGGCGTTCGGGCTCCGGTTATTTTCGTTTAGTATCTAGACTCCGGTTATTACATTGGGCATTCAGGCTCTATTCATTTTCGTTGAGTATCCAAACTCTGGTTATGACGTTGAGGGTTCAGGCTCTGGTCATTTTCGTTGAGTATCCAGGCTCCGGTTATTTTCGTTGAGTATCCAGACTCTGGTTATTACGTTGAGCGTTCAGGCTCCGGTCATTTTCGTTGAGTATCTAGACTCTGGTTATTACGTTGAGCGTTCAGGCCCCGGTTATTTTTGTTGAGTATCTAGACTCCGGTTATTACGTTGAGCGTTCAGGCTCCGGTTATTTTCGTTGAGTATCTAGACTCCGGTTTTTACGTTGAGCGTTCAGGCTCCGGTCCTTTTCGTTGAGTATCCAGACTCCAGTTATTACGTTGAGCGTTCAGGCTCCGCTCATTTTCGTTGAGGATTTAGACTCCGGTTATTAAGTTGAGCGTTCAGGCTTTGGATATTTTCGTTGAGTATCCAGACTCCGGTTATTACCTTGAGCTTTCAGGCTCCGGTTATATTCGTTGAGTATTCAGACTCTGATTATTACGTTGAAAGTTCAGGCTTTGGTTATTTTTTTTGATTATTCAGAATTTAGTTATTACGTTGAGCGTTCAGGCTACGATTATTTTCGTTTAATATCCAGACTCTGGTTATTACATTGAGCGTTTAGGCTCCGGTCCTTTTCGTTGAGTATCTAGACTCTGGTTATTACGTTGAGCGTTCAGGCTCCGGACATTTTCGTTGAGTAACCAGACTCAGGTTATTACCTTGGGCGTTCAGGCTCCGGTCATTTACGTTTATTATCCAGACTCCGGTTATTACGTTGAGCGTTTAGGCTCCGGTCATTTTCGTTTAGTATCCAGACTCTGGTTATTACATTAAGCATTCAGGCTCCGGTCCTTTTCGTTGAGTATCCAGACTCCGGTTATTATGTTCAGCGTTCAGGCTTGGTTAGTTTCATTGAGTATCCAGACTCCGGTTATTACATTGAGCGTTCAGGCTCCGGTTATATGCGTTGAGTATCCAGACTCCGGTTATTACGTTGAGCGTTCAGGCTCTAGTCATTTTCATTGAGTATCTAGACTCCGGTTATTACGTTGAGCGTTCAGGCTCCGGTCATTTTTGTTGAGTATCTAGAATCCGGTTATTACGTTGAGCGTTCAGGCTCCGGTCATTTTCGTTGAGTATCCAGACTCCGGTAATTACGTTGAGCGTTCAGGCTCCGGTCATTTTTGTTGAGTACCCAGACTCCGATTATTACGTTGAGCGTTCATGCTCTGGTTATTTTCGTTGAGTATCCAGACTCCGGTTATTACTTTGAGAGTTCAGGCTTTGGTTATTTTCGTTGAGTACCCAGACTCCGGTTATCAAATTGAGCGTTCAGGCTCCGGTTATTTTCGTTGAGTATCTAGACTCAGGTTATTACGTGTAGTGTTTAGGCTCCGGTTATTTTCGTTTAGTATCGAGACTCTGGTTATTATGTTGAGCGTTTAGGCTCCGGTTATTTTCGTTGAGTATCCAAACTTCGGTTATTATGTTTTGCGTTTAGGCTCCGGTTATTTTCCTTGAGTATCCAGACTCCAGTTATTACGTTGAGAATTCAGGCTCCGATTATTTTCGTTGAGTATCCAGACTCCGGTTATTACGTTGAGGGTTCAGGCTCCGGTCATTTTCGTTGAGTATCACGACTCCGGTTATTACGTTGAGCGTTCAGGCTCCGGTCATTTTTCGAGACTCCGGTTATTACGTTTAGCGTTCAGGCTCCGGTTATTACGTTGAACGTTCAGGCTCTAGTCATTTTCATTGAGTATCTAGACTCCGGTTATTACGTTGAGCTTTCAGGCTCCGGTCATTTTTGTTGAGTATCTAGACTCCGGTTATTACGTTGAGCGTTCAGGCTCCGGTCCTTTTCGTTGAGTATCCAGACTCCAGTTATTACGTTGAGCATTCAGGCTCCGGTCATTTTCGTCGAATATCCAGAATCCGGTTCTTACGTCGAGCGTTCAAGCTCCGGTTATTTTTGTTGAGTATCCAGACTCCGGTCATTACGTTAAGCGTTCAGGCTTCGGTTAGTTTCGTCGAGTATCCAGACTCCGGTTTTTACGTTAAGCGTTCAGGCTCTGGTTATTTTCGTTGAGTATCCAGACTCCGGTTATTACATTGGGCGTTCAGGCTCCGTTCATTTTTGTTGAGTATCCAAACTCTGGTTATGACGTTGAGGGTTCAGGCTCCAGTCATTTTCGTTGAGTATCCATGCTCCGATTATTTTCGTTGAGTATCTAGACTCCGGTTATTACGTTGAGCGTTCAGGCTCTGGTCATTTTCAATGAGTATCTAGACTCCAGTTATTACGTTGAGCGTTCAGGCCCCGGTTATTTTTGTTGAGTATCCAGACTCCGGCTATAACGTTGAGCGTTCAGGCTCCGGTTATTTTCGTTGAGTATCCAGACTCCGGTTATTACGTTGAGCGTTCAGGCTCCGGTCCTTTTCGTTGAGTATCAAGACTCTGGTTATTACGTTGAGCGTTCTGTCTCCTGTCATTTTCGTTGAGTATCCAGACTCCGGTTATTACGTTGAGAATTCAGGCTCCGATTATTTTCGTTGAGTATCTAGACTCCGTTTATTACGTTGAGCGTTCAGGCTCCGGTCATTTTCGTTGAGTATCCAAACTCCGGTTATTACGTTGAGCGTTCAGGCTCCGGTCATTTTTGTTGAGTATCGAGACTCCAGTTATTACGTTGAGCGTTCAGGATCCGGTTATTTTCGTTGAGTATCCAGACTCCGGTTATTACGTTGAGCGTTCAGGCTCTGGTCATTTTCGTTGAGTATCCAGACTCCGGTTATTACGTTGAGCGTTCAGGCTCCGGACATTTTTGTTGAGTATCTAGACTCCGGTTATTACGTTGAGCGTTCAGGCTCCGGTTATTTTCGTTGAGTATCCAGACTCCGGTTATTACGTTGGGCGTTCAGGCTCCGGTCCTTTTCGTTGAGTATCCAGACTCTAGTTGTTACGTTGAGCATTAAGGCTCCGGTCATTTTCGTCGAATATCCAGAATCCGGTTCTTACGTTGAGCGTTCAGGCTCCGGTTATTTTTATTGAGTATCGAGACTCCGGTCATTACGTTGAGCATTCAGGCTTCGGTTAGTTTCGTCGAGTATCCAGACTCCGGTTTTTACGTTAGGCGTTCAGGCTCCGGTTATTTTCGTTGAGTATCCAGACTCCGGTTATTACATTGGGCGTTCAGGCTCCGTTCATTTTCGTTGAGTATCCAAACTCTGGTTATGACGTTGAGGGTTCAGGCTCCAGTCATTTTCGTTGAGTATCCAGGCTCCGGTTATTTTCGTTGAGTATCCAGACTCTAGTTATTACGTTGAGCGTTCAGGCTCCGGTCATTTTCAATGAGTATCTAGACTCCAGTTATTACGTTGAGCGTTCAGGCCCCGGTTATTTTTATTGAGTATCCAGACTCCGGTTATTACGTTGAGCGTTTAGGCTCCGTTGATTTTCGTTGAGTATCCAGACTCCGGTTATTACGTTGAGTGTTCAGGCTCCGGTCTTTTTCGTTGAGTATCAAGACTCCGGTTATTACGTTGAGCGTTCAGGCTCCGGTCATTTTCGTTGAGTATTCAGACTCAGGTTATTAAGTTGGGCGTTCAGGCTCCGGATATTTTCGTTGAGTATCCAGACTCTGGTTATTACCTTGAGCTTTCAGGCTCCGGTTATATTCGTTGAGTATTCAGACTCCGATTATTACGTTGAAAGTTCAGGCTCCGGTTATTTTTTTTGAGTATTCAGAATCTTGTTATTACATTGAGCGTTCGGGCTACGGTTATTTTCGTTTAATATCTAGACTCCGGTTATTACATTGAGCGTTTAGGCTCTTGTCCTTTTCGTTGAGTATCCAGACTCTGGTTATTACGTTGAGTATTCAGGCTCCGGTCATTTTTGGTTAGTACCCAGACTCAGGTTATTACGTTGAGCGTTCAGGCTCCGGTCATTTTCGTTTAGTATCTAGACTCTGGTTATTACGTTGAGCATTCAGGCTCCGGTCCTCTTTGTTGAGTATACAGACTCTGGTTATTACGTTAGCGTTAAGGCTCCGGTCATTTTCGTTGAGTATCCAGACTCCAGTTATTACTTTGAGTGTTCAGGCCCCCGATTATTTTTATTGAGTATCCAGACTCCGGTTATTATGTTGAGCATTCAGGCTCCGGTTATTTTTGTTGAGTATCCAGACTCCGATTATTACGATGAGCGTTCAGGCTCCGGTTATTACGTTGAGCGTTCAGGCTCTGGTCCTTTTCGTTGAGTATCCAGACTCCGGTTATTACATTGAGCGTTCAGGCTCCGGTCATTTTCGTTGAGTATCCGGACTCCGGTTATTATGTTGACCGTTCAGGCTCCGGTCATTTTCGTCGAATATCCAGAATCCGGTTCTTACGTTGATCGTTCAGGCTCCGTTTATTTTTGTTGAGCATCCAGACTCCGGTCATTATGTTGAGCGTTCAGGCTTCGGTTATTTTCGTTGAGTATCCAGACTCCCGTTATTACATTGGGCGTTCAGGCTCCGTTCATTTTCGTTGAGTATCTAAACTCTGGTTATGACCTTTAGGGTTCAGGGTCCAATATTTTTCGTTGAGTATCCAGGCTCCGGTTATTTTCGTTGAGTATCCAGACTGTGGTTATTACGTTGAGCGTTCAGGCTCCGACCATTTTCGTTGAGTATCTAGACTCTGGTTATTACTTTGAGTGTTCAGGCCCCGATTATTTTTGTTGAGTATCCAGACTCCGGTTATTATGTTGAGCGTTCAAGCTCCGGTTATTTTCGTTGAGTATCCAGACTCCGGTTATTACATTGAGCGTTCAGGCTCCGGTCCTTTTCGTTGAGTATCCGGACTCCGGTTATTATGTTGACCGTTCAGGCTCCGGTCATTTTCGACGAATATCCAGAATCTGGTTCTTACGTTGAGCGTTCAGGCTCTGGTTATTTTTGTTGAGTATCCAAACTCCGGTCATTATGTTGAGTGTTTAGGCTTTGGTTTGTTTCGTTGAGTATCCAGACTCCGGTTATTACGTTAGGCGTTCAGGCTCCGGTTATTTTTGTTGAGTATCTAGACTCCGGTTATTACATTGGGCGTTCAGGCTCCGTTCATATTCGTTGAGTATCCAAACTCTGGATATGACGTTGAGGGTTCAGGCTCCAGTCATT
Source organism: Lathyrus sativus (assembly GCA_963859935.3). NCBI lineage: Eukaryota > Viridiplantae > Streptophyta > Magnoliopsida > Fabales > Fabaceae > Lathyrus > Lathyrus sativus. Next base: position 241,645,975 of record OZ012741.1, read on the forward strand.
TTCGTTGACTATCCAGGCTCCGGTTATTTTCGTTGAGTATCCAGACTCTGGTTATTACGTTGAACGTAAAGGGCTCCGGTCCTTTTTGTTGAGTATCCAGACTCCGGTTATTACGTTGAGCGTTCAGGCTCCGGTCATTTTCGTTGAGTATCCGGACTTCGGTTATTATGCTGACCCTTCAGGCTCTGGTCATTTTCGTCGAATATCCAGAATCTGGTTCTTACATTGAGCGTTCAGGCTCCGGTTATTTTTGTTGAGTGTCCAGACTCCGGTCATTACGTTGAGCGTTCAGGCTTCGGTTAGTTTCGTTGAGTATCCAGACTCCGGTTATTACGTTAGGCGTTCAGGCTCCGGTTATTTTCATTGAGTATCCAGACTCCGGTTATTACATTGGGCGTTAAGGCTCTGTTCATTTTCATTGAGTATCCAAACTCTGGTTATAACGTTGAGGGTTCAGGCTCCAGTCATTTTCGTTGAGTATCCAGGCTCCGGTCATTTTTGTTGAGTATCTAGACTCCGGTTATTACTTTGAGCGCTCAGGCCCCGGTTATTTTTGTTGAGTATCTAGACTCCAATTATTACGTTGAGAGTTCAGGCTCCGGTTATTTTCGTTGAGTATCCAGACTCCGGTTATTACGTTGAGCGTTCAGGCTCCGGTCCTTTTCGTTGAGTATCAAGACTCCGGTTATTACGTTGAGCGTTCTGTCTCCGGTCATTTTCGTTGAGTATCCAGACTCCGGTTATTACGTTGAGAATTCAGGCTCCGATTATTTTCGTTGAGTATCTAGACTCCGTTTATTACGTTGAGCGTTCAGGCTCCGGTCATTTTCGTTGAGTATCCAAACTCCGGTTATTACGTTGAGCGTTCAGGCTCCGTTCATTTTTGTTGAGTATCGAGACTCCAGTTATTACGTTGAGCGTTCAGGCTCCGGTTATTTTCGTTGAGTATCCAGACTCCGGTTATTACGTTGAGCGTTCAGACTCTGGTCATTTTCGTTGAGTATCCAGACTCCGGTTATTATGTTGAGCGTTCAGGCTCCGGACATTTTTGTTGAGTATCTAGACTCCGGTTATTACGTTGAGCGTTCAGGCTCCGGTTATTTTTGTTGAGTATCCAGACTCCGGTTATTACGTTGGGCGTTCAGGCTCCGGTCCCTTTCGTTGAGTATCCAGACTCCAGTTGTTACGTTGAGCATTCAGGCTCCGGTCATTTTCGTCGAATATCCAGAATCCGGTTCTTACGTTTAGCGTTCAGGCTCCGGTTATTTTTGTTGAGTATCCAAACTCCGGTCATTACGTTGAGCATTCAGGCTTCGGTTAGTTTCGTCGAGTATCCAGACTCCGGTTTTTATGTTAGGCGTTCAGGCTCCGGTTATTTTCGTTGAGTATCCAGACTCCGGTTATTACATTGGGCGTTCAGGCTCCGTTCATTTTCGTTGAGTATCCAAACTCTGGTTATGACGTTGAGGGTTCAGGCTCCAGTCATTTTCGTTGAGTATCCAGGCTCCGGTTATTTTCGTTGAGTATCCAGACTCTAGTTATTACGTTGAGCGTTCAGGCTCCGGTCATTTTCAATGAGTATCTAGACTCCAGTTATTACGTTGAGCATTCAGGCCCCAGTTATTTTTATTGAGTATCCAGACTCCGGTTATTACGTTGAGCGTTTAGGCTCCGGTGATTTTCGTTGTGTATCCAGACTCCGGTTATTACGTTGAGTGTTCAGGCTCCGGTCCTTTTCGTTGAGTATCAAGACTCCGGTTATTACGTTGAGCGTTCAGGCTCCGGTCATTTTCGTTGAGTATTCAGACTCAGGTTATTAAGTTGGGCGTTCAGGCTCCGGATATTTTCGTTGAGTATCCAGACTCCGGTTATTACTTTGAGCTTTCAGGCTCCGGTTATATTCGTTGAGTATTCAGACTCCGATTATTACGTTGAAAGTTCAGGCTCCGGTTATTTTTTTTGAGTATTCAGAATCTTGTTATTACATTGAGCGTTCGGGCTACGGTTATTTTTGTTTAATATCTAGACTCCGGTTATTACATTGAGCGTTTAGGCTCTTGTCCTTTTTGTTGAGTATCCAGACTCTGGTTATTACGTTGAGTATTCAGGCTCCGGTCATTTTTGGTTAGTACCCAGACTCAGGTTATTACGTTGAGCGTTCAGGCTCCGGTCATTTTCGTTTAGTATCTAGACTCTGGTTATTACGTTGAGCATTCAGGCTCCGGTCCTCTTTGTTGAGTATACAGACTCTGGTTATTACGTTAGCGTTAAGGCTCCGGTCATTTTCGTTGAGTATCCAGACTCCAGTTATTACTTTGAGTGTTCAGGCCCCCGATTATTTTTATTGAGTATCCAGACTCCGGTTATTACGTTGAGCATTCAGGCTCCGGTTATTTTTGTTGAGTATCCAGACTCCGGTTATTACGATGAGCGTTCAGGCTCCGGTTATTACGTTGAGCGTTCAGGCTCTGGTCCTTTTCGTTGAGTATCCAGACTCCGGTTATTACATTGAGCGTTCAGGCTCTGGTCATTTTCGTTGAGTATCCGGACTCCGGTTATTATGTTGACCGTTCAGGCTCCGGTCATTTTCGTCGAATATCCAGAATCCGGTTCTTACGTTGATCGTTCAGGCTCCGTTTATTTTTGTTGAGCATCCAGACTCCAGTCATTATGTTGAGCGTTCAGGCTTTGGTTATTTTCGTTGAGTATCCAGACTCCGGTTATTACATTGGGCGTTCAGGCTCCGTTCATTTTCGTTGAGTATCTAAACTCTGGTTATGACCTTTAGGGTTCAGGGTCCAATATTTTTCGTTGAGTATCCAGGCTCCGGTTATTTTCGTTGAGTATCCAGACTGTGGTTATTACGTTGAGCGTTCAGGCTCCGACCATTTTCGTTGAGTATCTAGACTCTGGTTATTACTTTGAGTGTTCAGGCCCCGATTATTTTTGTTGAGTATCCAGACTCCGGTTATTATGTTGAGCGTTCAAGCTCCGGTTATTTTCGTTGAGTATCCAGACTCCGGTTATTACGTTGAGCGTTCAGGCTCCGGTCCTTTTCGTTGAGTATCCGGACTCCGGTTATTATGTTGACCGTTCAGGCTCCGGTCATTTTCGACGAATATCCAGAATCTGGTTCTTACGTTGAGCGTTCAGGCTCTGGTTATTTTTGATGAGTATCCAAACTCCGGTCATTATGTTGAGTGTTTAGGCTTTGGTTAGTTTCGTTGAGTATCCAGACTCCGGTTATTACGTTAGGCGTTCAGGCTCCGGTTATTTTTGTTGAGTATCTAGACTCCGGTTATTACATTGGGCGTTCAGGCTCCGTTCATATTCGTTGAGTATCCAAACTCTGGATATGACGTTGAGGGTTCAGGATCCAGTCATTTTCGTTGACTATCCAGGCTCCGGTTATTTTCGTTGAGTATCCAGACTCTGGTTATTACGTTGAACGTAAAGGGCTCCGGTCCTTTTTGTTGAGTATCCAGACTCCGGTTATTACGTTGAGCGTTCAGGCTCCGGTCATTTTCGTTGAGTATCCAGACTTCGGTTATTATGCTGACCCTTCAGGCTCTGGTCATTTTCGTCGAATATCCAGAATCCGGTTCTTACGTTGAGCGTTCAGGCTCCGGTTATTTTTGTTGAGTGTCCAGACTCCGGTCATTACGTTGAGCGTTCAGGCTTCGGTTAGTTTCGTTGAGTATCCAGACTCCGGTTATTACGTTTGGCGTTCAGGCTCCGGTTATTTTCATTGAGTATCCAGACTCCGGTTATTACATTGGGCGTTAAGGCTCTGTTCATTTTCATTGAGTATCCAAACTCTGGTTATAACGTTGAGGGTTCAGGCTCCAGTCATTTTCGTTGAGTATCCAGGCTCCGGTCATTTTTGTTGAGTATCTAGACTCCGGTTATTACTTTGAGCGCTCAGGCCCAGGTTATTTTTGTTGAGTATCTAGACTCCAATTATTACGTTGAGAGTTCAGGCTCCGGTTATTTTCGTTGAGTATCCAGACTCCGGTTATTACGTTGAGCATTCAGGCTCCGGTCCTTTTCGTTGAGTATCCAGACTCCGGTTATTACGTTGAGCGTTCAGGCTCCGGTCCTTTTCGTTGAGTATCCAGACTCCGGTTATTACGTTGAGCATTCAGGCTTCGGTTAGTTTCGTTGAGTATCCAGACTCCGGTTATTACGTTGAGCGTTGAGGCTCCGGTTATTTTCGTTGAGTATCCAGACTTCGATTATTACGTTGAGCGTTTAGGCTCCGTTCATTTTCGTTGAGTATCCAAACTCTGGTTATTACGTTGAGGGTTCAGGCTCTAGTCATTTTCGTTGAGTATCCAGGTTCCAGTTATTTTCGTTTAGTATACAGACTCCGATTATTACGTTGAGCGTCCAGGCTCCGGCCATTTTCGTTGAGTATCTAGACTCCGGTTATTACTTTGAGGGTTCAGGCCCCGATTATTTTTGTTGAGTATCCAGACTCCGGTTATTATGTCGAGCGTTCAGGCTCCAGTTATTTTTGTTGAGTATCCAGACTCCGGTTATTACGTTGAGAGTTTAGGCTCCGGTCCTTTTCGTTGACTATCCGGACTCCGGTTATTATGTTGACCGTTCAGGCTCCGGTCATTTTCGACGAATATCCAGAATCTGGATCTTACGTTGAGCGTTCAGGCTCTGGTTATTTTTGTTGAGTATCCAGACTCCGGTCATTATGTTGAGCGTTTAGGCTTTGGTGAGTTTTGTTTAGTATCCAGACTCCGGTTATTACGTTAGGCGTTCAGGCTCCGGTTATTTTTGTTGAGTATCTAGACTCCGGTTATTACATTGGGCGTTCAGGCTCCGTTCATTTTCGTTGAGTATCCAAAATCTGGATATGACGTTTAGGGTTCAGGCTCCAGTCATTTTCGTTGACTATCCAGGCTCCGGTTATTTTGGTTGAGTATCCAGACTCTGGTTATTACGTTGAGCGTTCAGGCTCCGGTCATTTTAGTTGAGTATCTAGACTCCGGTTATTACGTTGAGCGTTCAGGCCCCGGTTAGTTTCGTTGAGTATCCAGACTCCGGTTATTAAGTTAGGCGTTCAGGCTCCGGTTATTTTCATTGAGAATCCAGACTCCGGTTATTACATTGGGCGTTCAGGCTCTGTTCATTTTCATTGAGTATCCAAACTCTGGTTATGACGTTGAGGGTTCAGGCTCCAGTCAATTTCGTTAAGTATCCATGCTCCGGTTTTTTTCGTTGAGTATCCAGACTCATGTTATTAAGTTGAGCGTTTAGACTCCGGTCATTTTTGTTGAGTATCTAGACTCCATTTATTACTTTGAGCGCTCAGGCCCCGGTTATTTTTGTTGAGTATCTAGACTCCAATTATTACGTTGAGAGTTCAGGCTCCGGTTATTTTCGTTGAGTATCCAGACTCCGGTTATTACGTTGAGCGTTCAGGCTCCGGTCCTTTTCGTTGAGTATCAAGGCTCCGGTTATTACGTTGAGTGTTCAGGCTCCGGTCATTTTCGTTGAGTATTTAGTCTCGGGTTATGAAGTTGAGCGTTCAGGCTCCGGATATTTTCGTTGAGTATCCAGACTCCGGTTATTACGTTGAGCGTTTAGGCTCCGTTCATTATCGTTGAGTATCCAAACTCTGGTTATTACGTTGAGGGTTCAGGCTCTAGTCATTTTCGTTGAGTATCCAGGCTCCGGTTATTTTCGTTCAGTATACAGACTCCGGTTATTACGTTGAGCGTTCAGGCTCCGGTCATTTTCGTTGAGTATCTAGACTCCGGTTATTACTTTGAGCGTTCAGGCCCCGATTATTTTTGTTGAGTATCAAGACTCCGGTTATTACGTTGAGTGTTCAGGCTCCGGTTATTTTCGTTGAGTATCCAGACTCCGGTTATTATGTTGAGCGTTAAGGCTCCGGTCCTTTTCGTTGAGTATCCGGACTCCGGTTATTATGACCGTTCAGGTCCGGTCATTTTCGTCGAATATCCAGAATCTGGTTCTTACGTTGAGCGTTCAGGCTCTTGTTATTTTTGTTGAGTATCCAGACTCCGGTCATTATGTTGAGCGTTTAGGCTTTGGTTAGTTTTGTTGAGTATCCAGACTCCGGTTATTACGTTAGGCGTTCAGGCTCCGGTTATTTTCGTTGAGAATCCAGACTCCGGTTATTAAATTGGGTGTTCAGGCTCTGTTCATTTTCATTGAGTATCCAAACTCTGGTTATGACGTTGAGGGTTCAGGCTCCAGTCAATTTCGTTGAGTATCCAGGCTCCGGTTTTTTTCGTTGAGTATCCAGACTCTGGTTATTACGTTGAGCGTTTAGGCTCCAGTCATTTTTGTTGAGTATCTAGACTCCGGTTATTACTTTGAGCGCTCAGGCCCCGGCTATTTTTGTTGAGTATCTAGACTCCAATTATTACGTTGAGAGTTCAGGCTCCGGTTACTTTCGTTGAGTATCCAGACTCCGGTTATTACGTTGAGCGTTCAGGCTCCGGTCCTTTTCATTGAGTATCCAGACTCCGGTTATTACTTTGAGCGTTCAGGCTCCGGTCCTTTTCGTTGAGTATCCAGACTCCGGTTATTACGTTGAGCGTTCAGGCTTCGGTTAGTTTCGTTGAGTATCCAGACTCCGGTTATTACGTTGAGCATTGAGGCTCCGGTTATTTTCGTTGAGTATCCAGACTTCGATTATTACGTTGAGCGTTTAGGCTCCGTTCATTTTCGTTGAGTACCCAAACTCTGGTTATTACGTTGAGGGTTCAGGCTCTAGTCATTTTAGTTGAGTATCCAGGCTCCAGTTATTTTCGTTGAGTATACAGACTCCGGTTATTACGTTGAGCGTTCAGGCTCCGGCCATTTTCGTTGAGTATCTAGACTCCGGTTATTACTTTGAGGATTCGGGCCCCGATTATTTTTGTTGAGTATCCAGACTCCGGTTATTATGTTGAGCGTTCAGGCTCCGGTTATTTTTGTTGAGTATCCAGACTCCGGTTATTACGTTGAGCGTTTAGGCTCCGGTCCTTTTCTTTGAGTATCCGGACTCCGGTTATTATGTTGACCGTTCAGGCTCCGGTCATTTTTGACGAATATCCAGAATCTGGATCTTACGTTGAGCGTTCAGGCTCTGGTTATTTTTGTTGAGTATCCAGACTCCGGTCATTATGTTGAGCGTTTAGGCTTTGGTTAGTTTTGTTTAGTATCCCACTCCGGTTATTACGTTAGGTGTTCAGGCTCCGGTTATTTTTGTTGAGTATCTAGACTCCGGTTATTACATTGGGCGTTCAGGCTCCGTTCATTTTCGTTGAGTATCCAAACTCTGGATATGACGTTTAGGGTTCAGGCTCCAGTCATTTTCGTTGACTATCCACGCTCCGGTTATTTTGGTTGAGTATCCAGACTCTGGTTATTACGTTGAGCGTTCAGGCTCCGGTCATTTTAGTTGAGTATCTAGACTCCGGTTATTACGTTGAGCGTTCAGGCCCCGGTTAGTTTCGTTGAGTATCCAGACTCCGGTTATTAAGTTAGGCGTTCAGGCTCCGGTTATTTTCGTTGAGAATCCAGACTCCGGTTATTACATTGGGCATTCAGGCTCTGTTCATTTTCATTGAGTATCCAAACTCTGGTTATGACGTTGAGGGTTCAGGCTCCAGTCAATTTCGTTAAGTATCCATGCTCCGGTTTTTTTCGTTGAGTATCCAGACTCATGTTATTAAGTTGAGCGTTTAGGCTCCGGTCATTTTTGTTGAGTATCTAGACTCCATTTATTACTTTGAGCGCTCAGGCCCCGGTTATTTTTGTTGAGTATCTAGACTCCAATTATTACGTTGAGAGTTCAGGCTCCGGTTATTTTCGTTGAGTATCCAGACTCCGGTTATTACGTTGAGCGTTCAGGCTCCGGTCCTTTTCGTTGAGTATCAAGGCTCCGGTTATTACGTTGAGCGTTCAGGCTCCGGTCATTTTCGTTGAGTATTTAGACTCCGGTTATTAAGTTGAGCGTTCAGGCTCCGGATATTTTCGTTGAGTATCCAGACTCCGGTTATTACGTTGAGCGTTTAGGCTCCGTTCATTATCGTTGAGTATCCAAACTCTGGTTATTACGTTGAGGGTTCAGGCTCTAGTCATTTTCGTTGAGTATCCAGGCTCCGGTTATTTTGGTTCAGTATACAGACTCTGGTTATTACGTTGAGCGTTCAGGCTCCGGTCATTTTCGTTGAGTATCTAGACTCCGGTTATTACTTTGAGCGTTCAGGCACCGATTATTTTTGTTGAGTATCCAGACTCCGGTTATTACGTTGAGCATTCAGGCTCCGGTTATTTTCGTTGAGTATCCAGACTCCGGTTATTATGTTGAGCATTCAGGCTCCGGTCCTTTTCGTTGAGTATCCGGACTCCGGTTATTATGACCGTTCAGGTCCGGTCATTTTCGTCGAATATCTAGAATCTGGTTCTTACGTTGAGCGTTCAGGCTCAGGTTATTTTTGTTGAGTATCCAGACTCCGGTCATTAGGTTGAGCGTTTAGGCTTCGGTTAGTTTCGTTGAGTATCCAGACTCCGGTTATTACGTTAGGCGTTCAGGCTCCGGTTATTTTTGTTGAGTATCTAGACTCCGGTTATTACATTGGGCGTTCATTTTCGTTGAGTATCCAAACTCTGGATATGACGTTGAGGGTTCAGGCTCCAGTCATTTTCGTTGACTATCCAGACTCCGGTTATTTTCGTTGAGTATCCAAACTCTGGTTATTACGTTGAGTGTTCAGGCTTAGGTCATTTTCGTTGAGTATCTAGACTCTGATTATTACTTTGAGCGTTCTTGCCCCAATTATTTTTGTTGAGTATCAAGACTCCGGTTATTACGTTGAGCGTTCTGGCTCCGGTCCTTTTTGTTGAGTATCCAGACTCCGGTTATTACGTTAAGCGTTCAGAATCCGGTCATTTTCGTTGAGTATCCGGACTCCGGTTATTATGTTGACCGTTCAGGCTCCGGTCATTTTCGTCGAATATCCAGAATCCGGTTCTTACGTTGAGAGTTCAGGCACCGGTTATTTTTGTTGAGTGTCCAGACTCCGGTCATTACATTGAGCGTTTCGTCTTCGGTTAGTTTCGTTGAGTATCCAGACTCCGGTTATTATGTTAGGCATTCAGGCTCCGGTAATTTTCGTTGAGAATCCAGACTCGGGTTATTACATTGGGCGTTCAGGCTCTGTTCATTTTCATTGAGTATCCAAAGTCTTGTTATGATGTTGAGGGTTCAGGCTCCAGTCAATTTCGTTAAGTATCCAAGCTCCGGTTTTTTTTCGTTGAGTATCCAGACTCATGTTTTTACGTTGAGCGTTTAGGCTCCGGTCATTTTTGTTGAGTATCTAGACTCCGGTTATTACTTTGAGCGCTCAGGCCCCGGTTATTTTTGTTGAGTATCTAGACTCCAATTATTACGTTGAGAGTTCAGGCTCCGGCTATTTTCGTTAAGTATCCAGACTCTGGTTATTACGTTGAGCGTTCAGGCTCCGGTCCTTTTCGTTGAGTATCCAGACTCCGGTTATTACGTTGAGCGTTCAGGCTCCGGTCATTTTCGTTGAGTATTTAGACTCCGGTTATTAAGTTGAGCGTTCAGGCTCTGGATATTTTCGTTGACTATCCAGACTCCGGTTATTACGTTGAGCATTTAGGCTCCGTTCATTTTCGTTGAGTATCCAAACTCTAGTTATTACGTTGAGGGTTCAGGCTCTAGTCATTTTCGTTGAGTATCCAGGCTCCGGTTATTTTCGTTCAGTATACAGACTCCGGTTATTACGTTGAGCGTTCAGACTCCGGTCATTTTCGTTGAGTATCTAGACTCCGGTTATTACTTTGAGCGTTCAGGCCCCGATTATTTTTGTTAAGTATCCAGACTCCGGTTATTACGTTGAGCGTTCAGGCTCCGGTTATTTTCGTTGAGTATCCAGACTCCGGTTATTATGTTGAGCGTTCAGGCTCCGGTCCTTTTCGTTGAGTATCCGGACTCCGGTTATTATGACCGTTCAGGTCCGGTCATTTTTGTCGAATATCCAGAATCTGGTTCTTACGTTGAGCGTTCATGCTCTGGTTATTTTTGTTGAGTATCCAGACTCCTGTCATTATGTTGAGCGTTTAGGCTTCGGTTAGTTTCATTGAGTATCCAGACTCCGGTTATTACGTTAGGCGTTTAGGCTCCGGTTATTTTTGTTGAGTATCTAGACTCCGGTTATTACATTGGGCGTTCAGGCTCCGTTCATTTTCGTTGAGTATCCAAACTCTGGATATGACGTTGAGGGTTCAGGCTCCAGTCATTTTCGTTAACTATCCAGGCTCCGGTTATTTTCGTTGAGTATCCAGACTCTGTTTATTACGTTGAGCGTTCAGGCTCCGGTCATTTTAGTTGAGTATCTAGACTCCGGTTATTACGTTCAGCGTTCAGGCCCCAGTTAATTTTGTTGAGTATCCAGACTCCGGTTATTACGTTGAGCGTTCAGGCTCCGGTTAGTTTCGTTGAGTATCCAGACTCCGGTTGTTACGTTGAATGTTCAGGATCCGGTTATTTTCGTTGAGTATCTAGACTACGATTATTACGTTGAGCGTTCTGGCTCAGTTCATTTTTGTCGAATATCCAAACTCTAGTTATTACGTTGAGTGTTCAGGCTCTAGTCATTTTCGTTGAGTATCCAAGCTCCGGTTATTTTCGTTGAGTATCCAGACTCTGGTTATTACGTTGAGCGTTCAGGCTCAGGTCATTTTCGTTGAGTATCTAGACTCCGATTATTACTTTGAGCGTTCTTGCCCCAATTATTTTTGTTAAGTATCAAGACTCCGGTTATTACGTTGAGCGTTCAGGCTCCAGTCCATTTCGTTCAGTATCCAGACTCCGGTTATTACGTTGAGCGTCCAGGCTCCGGTCATTTTCGTTGAGTATCCGGACTCCGGTTATTATGTTGACCGTTCAGGCTCCGGTCATTTTCGTCGAATATCCAGAATCCGGTTCTTACGTTGAGCGTTCAGGCTCCGGTTATTTTTGTTGAGTGTCCAGTCTCCGGTCATTACGTTGAGCGTTCAGTCTTCGGTTAGTTTCGTTGAGTATCCAGACTCCGGTTATTATGTTAGGCGTTCAAGCTCCGGTAATTTTCGTTGAGAATCCAGACTCCGGTTATTACATTGGGCGTTCAGGCTCTGTTCATTTTCATTGAGTATCCAAACTCTGGTTATGACGTTGAGGGTTCAGGCTCCAGTCAATTTCGTTAAGTATCCAGGCTCCGGTTTTTTTCGTTGAGTATCCAGACTCATGTTATTACGTTGAGCGTTTAGGCTCCGGTCATTTTTGTTGAGTATCTAGACTCCGGTTATTACTTTGAGCGCTCAGGCCCCGGTTATTTTTGTTGAGTATCTAGACTCCAATTATTACGTTGAGAGTTCAGGCTCCGGCTATTTTCGTTAAGTATCCAGACTCCGGTTATTACGTTGAGCGTTCAGGCTCTGGTCCTTTTCGTTGAGTATCCAGACTCCGGTTATTACGTTGAGTGTTCAGGCTCCGGTCATTTTAGTTGAGTATCTAGACTCCGGTTATTAAGTTGAGCGTTCAGGCTCTGGATATTTTCGTTGAGTATCCAGACTCCGGTTATTACGTTGAGCATTTAGGCTCCGTTCATTTTCGTTGAGTATCCAAACTCTGGTTATTACGTTGAGGATTCAGGCTCTAGTCATTTTCGTTGAGTATCCAGGCTCCGGTTATTTTCGTTCAGTATACAGACTCCGGTTATTACGTTGAGCGTTCAGGCTCCGGTCATTTTCGTTGAGTATCTAGACTCCGGTTATTACTTTGAGCGTTCAGGCCCCGATTATTTTTGTTGAGTATCCAGACTCCGGTTATTACGTTGAGCGTTCAGGCTCTGGTTATTTTCGTTGAGTATCCAGACTCCGGTTATTATGTTTAGCGTTCAGGCTCCGGTCCTTTTCGTTGAGTATCCGGACTCCGGTTATTATGACCGTTCAGGTCCGGTCATTTTCGTCGAATATCCAGAATCTGGTTCTTACGTTGAGCGTTCATGCTCTGGTTATTTTTGTTGAGTATCCAGACTCCTGTCATTATGTTGAGCGTTTAGGCTTCGGTTAGTTTCGTTGAGTATCCAGACTCCGGTTATTACGTTAGGCGTTTAGGCTCCGGTTATTTTTGTTGAGTATCTAGACTCCGGTTATTACATTGGGCGTTCAGGCTCCGTTCATTTTCGTTGAGTATCCAAACTCTGGATATGACGTTGAGGGTTCAGGCTCCAGTCATTTTCGTTGACTATCCAGGCTCCGGTTATTTTCGTTGAGTATCCAGACTCTGGTTATTACATTGAGCGTTCAGGCTCCGGTCATTTTAGTTGAGTATCTAGACTCCGATTATTACGTTCAGCGTTCAGGCCCCAGTTATTTTTGTTTAGTATCCAGACTCCGGTTATTACGTTGAGCGTTACGGGTCCGGTTAGTTTCGTTGAGTATCCAGACTCCGGTTGTTACGTTGAATGTTCAGGCTCCGGTTATTTTCGTTGAGTATCCAGACTACGATTATTACATTGAGTGTTCTGGCTCAGTTCATTTTTGTCGAGTATCCAAACTCTAGTTATTACGTTGAGTGTTCAGGCTCTAGTCATTTTCGTTGAGTATCCAAGCTCCGGTTATTTTCGTTGAGTATCCAGACTCTGGTTATTACGTTGAGCGTTCAGGCTCAGGTCATTTTTGTTGAGTATCTAGACTCCGATTATTACTTTGAGCGTTCTTGCCCCAATTATTTTTGTTGAGTATCAAGACTCCGGTTATTACGTTGAGCGTTCAAGCTCCGGTCCATTTCGTTGAGTATCCAGACTCCGGTTATTACGTTGAGCGTTCAGGCTCCGGTCATTTTCGTTGAGTATCCGAACTCCGGTTATTATGTTGACCGTTCAGGCTCCGGTCATTTTCGTCGAATATCCAGAATCCGGTTCTTACGTTGAGCGTTCAGGCTCCGGTTATTTTTGTTGAGTGTCCAGTCTCCGGTCATTACGTTGAACGTTCAGTCTTCGGTTAGTTTCGTTGAGTATCCAGACTCCGGTTATTATGTTAGGCGTTCAGGCTCCGGTAATTTTCGTTGAGAATCCAGACTCCGGTTATTACATTGGGCGTTCAGGCTCTGTTCATTTTCATTGAGTATCCAACCTCTGGTTATGACGTTGAGGGTTCAGGCTCCAGTGAATTTTGTTAAGTATCCAGGCTCCGGTTTTTTTCGTTGAGTATCCAGACTCATGTTATTACGTTGAGCGTTTAGGCTCCGGTCATTTTTGTTGAGTATCTAGACTCCGGTTATTACTTTGAGCGCTCAGGCCCCGGTTATTTTTGTTGAGTATCTAGACTCCAATTATTACGTTTAGAGTTCAGGCTCCCGCTATTTTCGTTAAGTATCCAGACTCCGGTTATTACGTTGAGCGTTCAGGCTCCGGTCCTTTTCGTTGAGTATCCAGACTCCGGTTATTACGTTGAGCGTTCAGGCTCCGGTCATTTTCGTTAAGTATTTAGACTCCGGTTATTAAGTTGAGCGTTCAGGCTCTGGATATTTTCGTTGAGTATCCAGACTCCGGTTATTACGTTGAGCATTTAGGCTCCGTTCATTTTCGTTGAGTATCCAAACTCTGGTTATTACGTTGAGGGTTCAGGCTCTAGTCATTTTCGTTGAGTATCCAGGCTCCGGTTATTTTCGTTGAGTATACAGACTCCGGTTATTACGTTGAGCGTTCAGGCTCCGGTCATTTTCGTTGAGTATCTAGACTCCGGTTATTACTTTGAGCGTTCAGGCCCCTATTATTTTTGTTGAGTATCCAGACTCCGGTTATTACGTTGAGCGTTCAGGCTCCGGTTATTTTCGTTGAGTATCCAGACTCCGGTTATTATGTTGAGCGTTCAGGCTCCGGTCCTTTTCGTTGAGTATCCGGACTCCGGTTATTATGACCGTTCAGGTCCGGTCATTTTCGTCGAATATCCAGAATCTGGTTCTTACGTTGAGCGTTCATGCTCTGGTTATTTTTGTTGAGTATCCAGACTCCTGTCATTATGTTGAGCGTTTAGGCTTCGGTTAGTTTCGTTGAGTATCCAGACTCCGGTTATTACGTTAGGCGTTTAGGCTCCGGTTTATTTTGTTGAGTATCTAGACTCCGGTTATTACATTGGGCGTTCAGGCTCCGTTCATTTTCGTTGAGTATCCAAACTCTGGATATGACGTTGAGGGTTCAGGCTCCAGTCATTTTCGTTGACTATACAGGCTCCGGTTATTTTCGTTGAGTATCCAGACTCTGGTTATTACGTTGAGCGTTCAGGCTCCGGTCATTTTAGTTGAGTATCTAGACTCCGGTTATTACGTTCAGCATTCAGGCCCCAGTTATTTTTGTTTAGTATCCAGACTTCGGTTATTACGTTGAGCGTTACGGCTCCGGTTAGTTTCGTTGAGTATCCAGACTCCGGTTGTTACGTTGAATGTTCAGGCTCCGGTTATTTTCGTTGAGTATCCAGACTACGATTATTACGTTGAGCGTTCTGGCTCAGTTCATTTTTGTCGAGTATCCAAACTCTAGTTATTACGTTGAGTGTTCAGGCTCTAGTCATTTTAGTTGAGTATCCAAGCTCCGGTTATTTTCGTTGAGTATCCAGACTCTGGTTATTACGTTGAGCGTTCAGGTTCAGGTCATTTTCGTTGAGTATCTAGACTCCGATTATTACTTTGAGCGTTCTTGCCCCAATTATTTTTGTTGAGTATCAAGACTCCGGTTATTACGTTGAGCGTTCAGGCTCCGGTCCATTTCGTTGAGTATCCAGACTCCGGTTATTACGTTGAGCGTTCAGGCTCCGGTCATTTTCGTTGAGTATCCGAACTCCGGTTATTATGTTGACCGTTCAGGCTCCGGTCATTTTCGTCGAATATCCAGAATCCGGTTCTTACATTGAGCGTTCAGGCTCCGGTTATTTTTGTTGAGTGTCCAGTCTCCGGTCATTACGTTGAACGTTCAGTCTTCGGTTAGTTTCGTTGAGTATCCAGACTCCGGTTATTATGTTAGGCGTTCAGGCTCCGGTAATTTTCGTTGAGAATCCAGACTCCGGTTATTACATTGGGCGTTCAGGCTCTGTTCATTTTCATTGAGTATCCAACCTCCGGTTATGACGTTGAGGGTTCAGGCTCCAGTCAATTTTGTTAAGTATCCAGGCTCCGGTTTTTTTCGTTGAGTATCCAGACTCATGTTATTACGTTGAGCGTTTAGGCTCCGGTCATTTTTGTTGAGTATCTAGACTCCGGTTATTACTTTGAGCGCTCAGGCCCCGGTTATTTTTGTTGAGTATCTAGACTCCAATTATTACGTTTAGAGTTCAGGCTCCGGCTATTTTCGTTAAGTATCCAGACTCCGGTTATTACGTTGAGCGTTCAGGCTCCGGTCCTTTTCGTTGAGTATCCAGACTCCGGTTATTACGTTGAGCGTTCAGGCTCCGGTCATTTTCGTTAAGTATTTAGACTCCGGTTATTAAGTTGAGCGTTCAGGCTCTGGATATTTTCGTTGAGTATCCAGACTCCGGTTATTACGTTGAGCATTTAGGCTCCGTTCATTTTCGTTGAGTATCCAAACTCTGGTTATTACGTTGAGGGTTCAGGCTCTAGTCATTTTCGTTGAGTATCCAGGCTCCGGTTATTTTCGTTCAGTATACAGACTCCGGTTATTACGTTGAGCGCTCAGGCTCCGGTCATTTTCGTTGAGTATCTAGACTCCGGTTATTACTTTGAGCGTTCAGGCCCCTATTATTTTTGTTGAGTATCCAGACTCCAGTTATTACGTTGAGCGTTCAGGCTCCGGTTATTTTCGTTGAGTATCCAGACTCCGGTTATTATGTTGAGCGTTCAGGCTCCGGTCCTTTTCGTTGAGTATCCGGACTCCGGTTATTATGACCGTTCAGGTCCGGTCATTTTCGTCGAATATCCAGAATCTGGTTCTTACGTTGAGCGTTCATGCTCTGGTTATTTTTGTTGAGTATCCAGACTCCTGTCATTATGTTGAGCGTTTAGGCTTCGGTTAGTTTCGTTGAGTATCCAGACTCCGGTTATTACGTTAGGCGTTTAGGCTCCGGTTATTTTTGTTGAGTATCTAGACTCCGGTTATTACATTGGGCGTTTAGGCTCCGTTCATTTTCGTTGAGTATCCAAACTCTGGATATGACGTTGAGGGTTCAGGCTCCAGTCATTTTCGTTGACTATCCAGGCTCCGGTTATTTTCGTTGAGTATCCAGACTCTGGTTATTACGTTGAGCGTTCAGGCTCCGGTCATTTTAGTTGAGTATCTAGACTCCGGTTATTACGTTCAGCGTTCAGGCCCCAGTTATTTTTGTTTAGTATCCAGACTCCGGTTATTACGTTGAGCGTTACGGCTCCGGTTAGTTTCGTTGAGTATCCAGACTCCGGTTGTTACGTTGAATGTTCAGGCTCCGGTTATTTTCGTTGAGTATCCAGACTACGATTATTACGTTGAGCGTTCTGGCTCAGTTCATTTTTGTCGAGTATCCAAACTCTAGTTATTACGTTGAGTGTTCAGGCTCTAGTCATTTTCGTTGAGTATCCAAGCTCCGGTTATTTTCGTTGAGTATCCAGACTCTGGTTATTACGATGAGCGTTCAGGCTCAGGTCATTTTCGTTGAGTATCTAGACTCCGATTATTACTTTGAGCGTTCTTGCCCCAATTATTTTTGTTGAGTATTAAGACTCCGGTTATTACGTTGAGCGTTCAGGCTCCGGTGCATTTCGTTGAGTATCCAGACTTCGGTTATTACGTTGAGCGTTCAGGCTCCGGTCATTTTCGTTGAGTATCCGGACTCCGGTTATTATGTTGACCGTTCAGGCTTAGGTCATTTTCGTCGAATATCCAGAATCCGGTTCTTACGTTGAGCGTTCAGGCTCCGGTTATTTTTGTTGAGTGTCCAGTCTCCGGTCATTACGTTGAGCGTTCAGTCTTCGGTTAGTTTCGTTGAGTATCCAGACTCCGGTTATTATGTTAGGCGTTCAGGCTCCGGTAATTTTTGTTGAGAATCCAGACTCCGGTTATTACATTGGGCGTTCAGGCTCTGTTCATTTTCATTGAGTATCCAAACTCTGGTTATGACGTTGAGGGTTCAGGCTCCAGTCAATTTTGTTAAGTATCCAGGCTCCGGTTTTTTTCGTTGAGTATCCAGACTCATGTTATTACGTTGAGCGTTTAGGCTCCGGTCATTTTTGTTGAGTATCTAGACTCCGGTTATTACTTTGAGCGCTCAGGCCCCGGTTATTTTTGTTGAGTATCTAGACTCCAATTATTACGTTTAGAGTTCAGGCTCTGGCTATTTTCGTTAAGTATCCAGACTCCGGTTATTACGTTGAGCATTAAGGCTCCGGTCCTTTTCGTTGAGTATCCAGACTCCGGTTATTATGTTGAGCGTTCAGGCTCCGGTCATTTTCGTTAAGTATTTAGACTCCGGTTATTAAGTTGAGCGTTCAGGCTCTGGATATTTTCGTTGAGTATCCAGACTCCGGTTATTACGTTGAGCATTTAGGCTCCGTTCATTTTCGTTGAGTATCCAAACTCTAGTTATTACGTTGAGGGTTCAGGCTCTAGTCATTTTCGTTGAGTATCCAGGCTCCGGTTATTTTCGTTCAGTATACAGACTCCGGTTATTACGTTGAGCGTTCAGGCTCCGGTCATTTTCGTTGAGTATCTAGACTCCGGTTATTACTTTGAGCGTTTAGGCCCCTATTATTTTTGTTGAGTATCCAGACTCCGGTTATTACGTTGAGCGTTCAGGCTCCGGTTATTTTCGTTGAGTATCCAGACTCCGGTTATTATGTTGAGCGTTCAGGCTCCGGTCCTTTTCGTTGAGTATCCGGACTCCGGTTATTATGACCGTTCAGGTCCGGTCATTTTCGTCGAATATCCAGAATCTGGTTCTTACATTGAGCGTTCATGCTCTGGTTATTTTTGTTGAGTATCCAGACTCCTGTCATTATGTTGAGCGTTTAGGCTTCGGTTAGTTTCGTTGAGTATCCAGACTCCGGTTATTACGTTAGGCGTTTAGGCTCCGGTTATTTTTGTTGAGTATCTAGACTCCGGTTATTACATTGGGCGTTCAGGCTCCGTTCATTTTCGTTGAGTATCCAAACTCTGGATATGACGTTGAGGGTTCAGGCTCTAGTCATTTTCGTTGACTATCCAGGCTCCGGTTATTTTCGTTGAGTATCCAGACTCTGGTTATTACGTTGAGCGTTCAGGCTCCGGTCATTTTAGTTGAGTATCTAGACTCCGGTTATTACGTTCAGCGTTCAGGCCCCAGTTATTTTTGTTTAGTATCCAGACTCCGGTTATTACGTTGAGCGTTACGGCTCCGGTTAGTTTCGTTGAGTATCCAGACTCCGGTTGTTACGTTGAATGTTCAGGCTCCGGTTATTTTCGTTGAGTATCCAGACTACGATTATTACGTTGAGCGTTCTGGCTCAGTTCATTTTTGTCGAGTATCCAAACTCTAGTTATTACGTTGAGTGTTCAGGCTCTAGTCATTTTCGTTGAGTATCCAAGCTCCGGTTATTTTCGTTGAGTATCCAGACTCTGGTTATTACGATGAGCGTTCAGGTTCAGGTCATTTTCGTTGAGTATCTAGACTCCGATTATTACTTTGAGCGTGCTTGCCCCAATTATTTTTGTTGAGTATCAAGACTCCGGTTATTACGTTGAGCGTTCAGGCTCCGGTCCATTTCGTTGAGTATCCAGACTCCGGTTATTACGTTGAGCGTTCAGGCTCCGGTCATTTTCGTAGAGTATCCGGACTCCGGTTATTATGTTGACCGTTCAGGCTCCAGTCATTTTCGTCGAATATCTAGAATCTGGTTCTTACGTTGAGCGTTCAGGCTCCGGTTATTTTTGTTGAGTGTCCAGTCTCCGGTCATTACGTTGAGCGTTCAGTCTTCAGTTAGTTTCGTTGAGTATCCAGACTCCGGTTATTATGTTAGGCGTTCAGGCTCCGGTTATTTTCGTTGAGAATCCAGACTCCGGTTATTACATTGGGCGTTCAGGCTCTGTTCATTTTCATTGAGTATCCAAACTCTGGTTATGACGTTGAGGGTTCAGGCTCCAGTCAATTTCGTTAAGTATCCAGGCTCCTGTTTTTTTCGTTGAGTATCCAGACTCATGTTATTACGTTGAGCGTTTAGGCTCCGGTCATTTTTGTTGAGTATCTAGACTCCGGTTATTACGTTGAGCGTTCAGGCTCCGGTCATTTTCGTTGAGTATTTAGACTCCGGTTATTAAGTTGAGCGTTCAGGCTCCAGATATTTTCGTTGAGTATCCAGACTCCGGTTATTACGTTGAGTGTTTAGGCTCCGTTCATTTTCGTTGAGTATCCAAACTCTGGTTATTACGTTGAGGGTTCAGGCTCTAGTCATTTTCGTTGAGTATCCAGGCTCCGGTTATTTTCGTTCAGTCTACAGACTCCGGTTATTACGTTGAGCGTTCAGGCTCCGGTCATTTTCGTTGAGTATCTAGACTCCGGTTATTACTTTGAGCGTTCAGGCCCCGATTATTTTTGTTGAGTATCCAGACTCCGGTTATTACGTTGAGCGTTCAGGCTCCGGTTATTTTCGTTGAGTATCCAGACTCCGGTTATCATGTTGAGCGTTCAGGCTCCGGTCCTTTTCGTTGAGTATCCGGACTCCGGTTATTATGACCGTTCAGGTCCGGTCATTTTCGTCGAATATCCAGAATCTGGTTCTTACGTTGAGCGTTCATGCTCTGGTTATTTTTGTTGAGTATCCAGACTCCTGTCATTATGTTGAGCGTTTAGGCTTCGGTTAGTTTTGTTGAGTATCCAGACTCCGGTTATTACGTTAGGCGTTTAGGCTCCGGTTATTTTCGTTGAGAATACAGACTCCGGTTATTACATTGGGCGTTCAGGCTCTGTTCATTTTCATTGAGTTATTACGTTGAGTGTTCAGGCTCTAGTCATTTTCGTTGAGTATCTAGACTCCGATTATTACTTTGAGCGTTCTTGCCCCAATTATTTTTGTTGAGTATCAAGACTCCGGTTATTACGTTGAGCGTTCAGGCTCCGGTCCATTTCGTTTAGTATCCAGACTCCGGTTATTATGTTGAGCGTTCAGGCTCCGGTCATTTTCGTTGAGTATCCGGACTCCGGTTATTATGTTGACCGTTCAGGCTCCGGTCATTTTCGTCGAATATCCAGAATCCGGTTCTTACGTTGAGCGTTCAGGCTCCGGTTATTTTTGTTGAGTGTCCAGACTCCGGTCATTACGTTGAGCGTTCAGTCTTCGGTTAGTTTCGTTGAGTATCCAGACTCCGGTTATTATGTTAGGCGTTCAGGCTCCGGTTATATTCGTTGAGAATACAGACTCCGGTTATTACATTGGGCGTTCAGGCTCTGTTCATTTTCATTGAGTATCCAAACTCTGGTTATGACGTTGAGGGTTCAGGCTCCAGTCAATTTCGTTAAGTATCCAGGCTCCTGTTTTTTTCGTTGAGTATCCAGACTCATGTTATTACGTTGAGCGTTTAGGCTCCGGTCATTTTTGTTGAGTATCTAGACTCCGGTTAATACTTTGAGCGCTCAGGCCCCGGTTATTTTTGTTTAGTATCTAGACTCCAATTATTACGTTGAGAGTTCAGGCTCCGGTTATTTTCGTTGAGTATCCAGACTCGGGTTATTACGTTGAGCGTTCATGCTCCGATCCTTTTCGTTGAGTATCCAGACTCCGGTTATTACGTTGAGCGTTCAGGCTCTGGTCATTTTCGTTGAGTATTTAGACTCCGGTTATTAAGTTGAGCGTTCAGGCTCCGGATATTTTCGTTGAGTATCCAGACTCCGGTTATTACGTTGAGCGTTTAGGCTCCGTTCATTTTCGTTGAGTATCCAAACTCTGGTTATTACGTTGAGGGTTCAGGCTCTAGTCATTTTCGTTGAGTATACAGACTCCGGTTATTACGTTGAGCGTTCAGGCTCCGGTCATTTTCGTTGAGTATCTAGACTCCGGTTATTACTTTGAGCGTTCAGGCCCCGATTATTTTTGTTGAGTATCCAGACTCCGGTTATTACGTTGAGCGTTCAGGCTCCGGTTATTTTCGTTGAGTATCCAGACTCCGGTTATTATGTTGAGTGTTCAGGCTCCGGTCCTTTTCGTTGAGTATCCGGACTCCGGTTATTATGACCGTTCAGGTCCGGTCATTTTCGTCGAATATCCAGAATCTGGTTCTTACGTTGAGCGTTCATGCTCTGGTTATTTTTGTTGAGTATCCAGACTCCTGTCATTATGTTGAGCGTTTAGGCTTCGGTTAGTTTCGTTGAGTATCCAGACTCCGGTTATTACGTTAGGCGTTTAGGCTCCGGTTATTTTTGTTGAGTATCTAGACTCCGGTTATTACATTGGGCGTTCATTTTCGTTGAGTATCCAAACTCTGGATATGACGTTGAGGGTTCAGGCTCCAGTCATATTCGTTGACTATCCAGGCTCCGGTTATTTTCGTTGAGTATCCAGACTCTGGTTATTACGTTGAGCGTTCAGGCTCCGGTCATTTTAATTGAGTATCTAGACTCCGGTTATTACGTTCAGCGTTCAGGCCCCAGTTATTTTTGTTGAGTATCCAGACTCCGGTTATTACATTGAGCGTTACGGCTCCGGTTAGTTTCGTTGAGTATCCAGACTCCGGTTGTTACGTTGAATGTTCAGGCTCCGGTTATTTTCGTTGAGTATCCAGACTACGATTATTATGTTGAGCATTCTGGCTCCGTTCATTTTTGTCGAGTATCCAAACTCTAGTTATTACGTTGAGTGTTCAGGCTCTAGTCATTTTCGTTGAGTATCCAAGCTCCGGTTATTTTCGTTGAGTATCCAGACTCTGGTTATTACGTTGTGCATTCAGGCTCAGGTCATTTTCGTTGAGTATCTAGACTCCGATTATTACTTTGAGCGTTCTTGCCCCAATTATTTTTGTTGAGTATCAAGACTCCGGTTATTACGTTGAGCGTTCAGGCTCCGGTCCATTTCGTTGAGTATCCAGACTCCGGTTATTACGTTGAGCGTTCAGGCTCCGGTCATTTTCGTTGAGTATCCGGACTCTGGTTATTATGTTGACCGTTCAGGCTCCGGTTATTTTCGTCGAATATCCAGAATCCGGTTCTTACGTTGAGCGTTCAGGCTCCGGTTATTTTTATTGAGTGTCCAGACTCCGGTCATTACGTTGAGCGTTCAGTCTTCGGTTAGTTTCGTTTAGTATCCAGACTCCGGTTATTATGTTAGGCGTTCAGGCTCCGGTTATTTTCGTTGAGAGTCCAGACTCCGGTTATTACATTGGGCGTTCAGGCTCTGTTCATTTTCATTGAGTATCCAAACTCTGGTTATGACGTTGAGGGTTCAGGCTCCAGTCAATTTCGTTAAGTATCCAGGCTCCTGTTTTTTTCGTTGAGTATCCAGACTCATTTTATTACATTGAGCGTTTAGGCTCCAGTCATTTTTGTTGAGTATCTAGACTCCGGTTAATACTTTGAGCGCTCAGGCCCCGGTTATTTTTGTTGAGTATCTAGACTCCAATTATTACGTTGAGAGTTCAGGCTCCGGTTATTTTCGTTGAGTATCCAGACTCCGGTTATTACGTTGAGCGTTCAGGCTCCAGTCCTTTTCGTTGAGTATCCAGACTCTGGTTATTACGTTGAGCGTTCAGGCTCCGGTCATTTTCGTTGAGTATTTAGACTCCGGTTTTTAAGTTGAGCGTTCAGGCTCCGGATATTTTCGTTTAGTATCCAGACTCCGGTTATTACGTTGAGCGTTTAGGCTCCGTTCATTTTCGTTGAGTATACAAACTCTGGTTATTACGTTGAGGGTTCAGGCTCTAGTCATTTTCGTTGAGTATCCAGGCTCCGGTTATTTTCGTTCAGTATACAGACTCCGGTTATTACGTTGAGCGTTCAGGCTCCGGTCATTTTCGTTGAGTATCTAGACTCCGGTTATTACTTTGAGCGTTCAGGCCCCGATTATTTTTGTTGAGTATCCAGACTCTGATTATTACGTTGAGCGTTCAGGCTCCGGTTATTTTCTTTGAGTATCCAGACTCCGGTTATTATGTTGAGCGTTCAGGCTCCGATCCTTTTCGTTGAGTATCCGGACTCCGGTTATTATGACCGTTCAGGTCCGGTCATTTTCGACGAATATCCAGAATCTGGTTCTTACGTTGAGCGTTTAGGCTCTGGTTATTTTTGTTGAGTATCCAGACTCCGGTCATTATGTTGAGCGTTTAGGCTTCGGTTAGTTTCGTTGAGTATCCAGACTCCGGTTATTATGTTAGGCGTTCAAGCTCCGGTTATTTTTGTTGAGTATCTAGACTTCGGTTATTATATTGGGCGTTCAGGCTTCGTTCATTTTCGTTGAGTATCCAAACTCTGGTTATGACGTTGAGGGTTCAGGCTCTAGTCATTTTCGTTGACTATCCAGGCTCCGGTTATTTTCGTTGAGTATCCAGACTCTGGTTATTACGTTGAGCGTTCAGGCTCTAGTCATTTTAGTTGAGTATCTAGACTCCGGTTATTACGTTGAGCGTTCAGGCCCCGATTATTTTTGTCGAGTATCCAGACTCCGGTTATTATGTTGAGCGTTCAGGCTCCGATTAGTTTCGTTGAGTATCCAGACTCCGGTTGTTACGTTGAATGTTCAGGCTCTGGTTATTTTCTTTGTGTATCCAGACTACGATTATTATGTTGAGCGTTCTGGCTCCGTTCGTTTTTGTTGAGTATCCAAACTCTAGTTATTACATTGAGTGTTCAGGCTCTAGTAATTTTTGTTGAGTATCCAGGCTCCGGTTATTTTCGTTGAGTATCCAGACTCTGGTTATTACATTGAGCGTTCAGGCTCCGGTCATTTTCTTTGAGTATCTAGACTCTGGTTATTACTTTGAGTGTTCAGGCCTTAATTATTTTTGTTGAGTATCCAGACTCCGGTTATTACGTTGAGCGTTCAGGCTCCGTTCCTTTTCGTTGAGTATCCAGACTCCAGTTATTACGTTGAGCGTTCAGGCTCCAGTCATTTTCGTTGAGTATCCGAACTCCAGTTATTATGTTGACCGTTCAGGCTCCGGTCATTTTTCGTCGAATATCCAGAATTCGTTTCTTACGTTGAGCGTTCAGGCTCCGGTTATTTTTGTTGAGTATCCAGACTCCGGTCATTACGTTGAGTGTTCAGGCTTCGGTCATTTTAGTTGAGTATCTAGACTCCGGTTATTACGTTCAGCGTTCAGGCCCCAGTTATTTTTGTTGAGTATCCAGACTCCGGTTATTACGTTGAGCGTTACGGCTCCGGTTAGTTTCGTTGAGTATCCAGACTCCGGTTGTTACGTTGAATGTTCAGGGTCCAGTTATTTTCGTTGAGTATCCAAACTACGATTATTACGTTGAGCATTCTGGCTCCGTTCATTTTTGTCGAGTATCCAAACTCTAGTTATTACGTTGAGTGTTCAGGCTCTAGTCATTTTCGTTGAGTATCCAAGCTCCGGTTATTTTCGTTGAGTATCCAGACTCTGGTTATTACGTTGAGCATTCAGGCTCAGGTCATTTTCGTTGAGTATCTAGACTCCGATTATTACTTTGAGCGTTCTTGCCCCAATTATTTTTGTTAAGTATCAAGACTCCGGTTATTATGTTGAGTGTTCAGGCTCCGGTCCATTTCGTTGAGTATCCAGACTCCGATTATTACGTTGAGCGTTCAGGCTCCGGTCATTTTCGTTGAGTATCCGGACTCTGGTTATTATGTTAACCGTTCAGGCTCCGGTCATTTTCGTCGAATATCCAGAATTCGGTTCTTACGTTGAGCGTTCAGGCTCCGGTTATTTTTGTTGAGAATCCAGACTCCGGTTATTACGTTGAGCGTTCAGGCTCCGGTCATTTTAGTTGAGTATCTAGACTCCGGTTATTACGTTCAGCGTTCAGGCCCCAGTTATTTTTGTTGAGTATCCAGACTCCGGTTATTACGTTGAGCGTTACGGCTCCGGTTAGTTTCGTTGAGTATCCAGACTCCGGTTGTTACGTTGAATGTTCAGGCTCCGGTTATTTTCGTTGAGTATCCAGACTACGATTATTACGTTGAGCATTCTGGCTCCGTTCATTCTTGTCGAGTATCCAAACTCTAGTTATTACGTTGAGTGTTCAGGCTCTAGTCATTTTCGTTGAGTATCCAAGCTCCGGTTATTTTCGTTGAGTATCCAGACTCTGGTTATTACATTGAGCATTCAGGCTCAGGTCATTTTCGTTGAGTATCTAGACTCCGATTAATACTTTGAGCGTTCTTGCCCCAATTATTTTTGTTGAGTATCAAGACTCCGGTTATTACGTTGAGCGTTCAGGCTCCGGTCCATTTCGTTGAGTATCCAGACTCCGGTTATTACGTTGAGCGTTCAGGCTCCGGTCATTTTCGTTGAGTATCCGGACTCTGGTTATTATGTTGACCGTTCAGGCTCCGGTCATTTTCGTCGAATATCCAGAATCTGGTTCTTACGTTGAGTGTTCAGGCTCCGGTTATTTTTGTTGAGTGTCCAGACTCCGGTCATTATGTTGAGCGTTCAGTCTTCGGTTAGTTTCGTTTAGTATCCAGACTCTGGTTATTATGTTACGCGTTCAGGCTCCGGTTATTTTCGTTGAGAATCCAGACTCCGGTTATTACATTGGGCGTTCAGGCTCTGTTCATTTTCATTGAGTATCCAAACTCTGGTTATGACGTTGAGCGTTCAGGCTCCGGTCCTTTTCGTTGAGTATCCAGACTCCGGTTATTACGTTGAGCGTTCAGGCTCCGGTCATTTTCGTTGAGTATTTAGACTCCGGTTTTTAAGTTGAGCGTTCAGGCTCCGGATATTTTCGTTGAGTATCCAGACTCCGGTTATTACGTTGAGCATTTAGGCTCCGTTCATTTTCGTTGAGTATCCAAACTCTGGTTATTACGTTGAGGGTTCAGGCTCTAGTCATTTTCGTTGAGTATCCAGGCTCCAGTTATTTTCGTTCAGTATACAGACTCCGGTTATTACGTTGAGCGTTCAGGCTCCGGTCATTTTCATTGAGTATCTAGACTCCGGTTATTACTTTGAGCGTTCAGGCCCCGATTATTTTTGTTGAGTATCCAGACTCCGGTTATTACGTTGAGCGTTCAGGCTCCGGTTATTTTCGTTGAGTATCCAGACTCCGGTCATTACGTTGAGTGTTCAGGCTTCGGTCATTTTAGTTGAGTATCTAGACTCCGGTTATTACGTTCAGCGTTCAGGCCCCAGTTATTTTTGTTGAGTATCCAGACTCCGGTTATTATGTTGAGCGTTACGGCTCCGGTTAGTTTCGTTGAGTATCCAGACTCCGGTTGTTACGTTGAATGTTCAGGGTCCAGTTATTTTCGTTGAGTATCCAAACTACGATTATTACGTTGAGCATTCTGGCTCCGTTCATTTTTGTCGAGTATCCAAACTCTAGTTATTACGTTGAGTGTTCAGGCTCTAGTCATTTTCGTTGAGTATCCAAGCTCCGGTTATTTTCGTTGAGTATCCAGACTCTGGTTATTACGTTGAGCATTCAGGCTCAGGTCATTTTCGTTGAGTATCTAGACTCCGATTATTACTTTGAGCGTTCTTGCCCCAATTATTTTTGTTAAGTATCAAGACTCCGGTTATTATGTTGAGTGTTCAGGCTCCGGTCCATTTCGTTGAGTATCCAGACTCCGATTATTACGTTGAGCGTTCAGGCTCCGGTCATTTTCGTTGAGTATCCGGACTCTGGTTATTATGTTAACCGTTCAGGCTCCGGTCATTTTCGTCGAATATCCAGAATCCGGTTCTTACGTTGAGCGTTCAGGCTCCGGTTATTTTTGTTGAGTATCCAGACTCCGGTTATTACGTTGAGCGTTCAGGCTCCGGTCATTTTAGTTGAGTATCTAGACTCCGGTTATTACGTTCAGCGTTCAGGCCCCAGTTATTTTTGTTGAGTATCCAGACTCTGGTTATTACGTTGAGCGTTACGGCTCCGGTTAGTTTCGTTGAGTATCCAGACTCCGGTTGTTACGTTGAATGTTCAGGCTCCGGTTATTTTCGTTGAGTATCCAGACTACGATTATTACGTTGAGCATTCTGGCTCCGTTCATTCTTGTCGAGTATCCAAACTCTAGTTATTACGTTGAGTGTTCAGGCTCTAGTCATTTTCGTTGAGTATCCAAGCTCCGGTTATTTTCGTTGAGTATCCAGACTCTGGTTATTACGTTGAGCATTCAGGCTCAGGTCATTTTTGTTGAGTATCTAGACTCCGATTATTACTTTGAGCGTTCTTGCCCCAATTATTTTTGTTGAGTATCAAGACTCCGGATATTACGTTGAGCGTTCAGGCTCCGGTCCATTTCGTTGAGTATCCAGACTCCGGTTATTACGTTGAGCGTTCAGGCTCCGGTCATTTTCGTTGAGTATCCGGACTCTGGTTATTATGTTGACCGTTCAGGCTCCGGTCATTTTCGTCGAATATCCAGAATCTGGTTCTTACGTTGAGCGTTCAGGCTCCGGTTATTTTTGTTGAGTGTCCAGACTCCGGTCATTATGTTGAGCGTTCAGTCTTCGGTTAGTTTCGTTTAGTATCCAGACTCCGGTTATTATGTTACGTGTTCAGGCTCCGGTTATTTTCGTTGAGAATCCAGACTCCGGTTATTACATTGGGCGTTCAGGCTCTGTTCATTTTCATTGAGTATCCAAACTCTGGTTATGACGTTGAGCGTTCAGGCTCCGGTCCTTTTCGTTGAGTATTCAGACTCCGGTTATTACGTTGAGCGTTCAGGCTCCGATCATTTTCGTTGAGTATTTAGACTCCGGTTTTTAAGTTGAGCGTTCAGGCTCCGGATATTTTCGTTGAGTATCCAGACTCCGGTTATTACGTTGAGCGTTTAGGCTCCGTTCATTTTCGTTGAGTATCCAAACTCTGGTTATTACGTTGAGGGTTCAGGCTCTAGTCATTTTCGTTGAGTATCCAGGCTCCAGTTATTTTCGTTCAGTATACAGACTCCGGTTATTACGTTGAGCGTTCAGGCTCCGGTCATTTTCATTGAGTATCTAGACTCCGGTTATTACTTTGAGCGTTCAGGCCCCGATTATTTTTGTTGAGTATCCAGACTCCGGTTATTACGTTGAGCGTTCAGGCTCCGGTTATTTTCGTTGAGTATCCAGACTCCGGTTATTATGTTGAGCGTTCAGGCTCCGGTCCTTTTCGTTGAGTATCCGGACTCCGGTTATTATGATCGTTCAGGTCCAGTCATTTTCGTCGAATATCCAGAATCTGGTTCTTACGTTGAGCGTTTAGGCTCTGGTTATTTTTGTTGAGTATCCAGACTCCGGTCATTATGTTGAGCGTTTAGGCTTCGGTTAGTTTCGTTGAGTATCCAGACTCCGGTTATTATGTTAGGCGTTCAGGCTCCGGTTATTTTTGTTGAGTATCTAGACTTCGGTTATTATATTGGGCGTTAAGGCTTCGTTCATTTTCGTTGAGTATCCAAACTCTGGTTATGACGTTGAGTGTTCAGGCTCCATTCATTTTCGTTGACTATCCAGGCTCCGGTTATTTTCGTTGAGTATCCAGACTCTGGTTATTACGTTGAGCGTTCAGGCTCCAGTCATTTTAGTTGAGTATCTAGGCACGATTATTACGTTGAGCGTTCAGGCCCTGATTATTTTTGTCGAGTATCCAGACTTCGGTTATTACGTTGAGCGTTCAGGCTTCGATTAGTTTCGTTGAGTATCCAGACTCCGGTTGTTACGTTGAATGTTCAGGCTCCGGTTATTTTCTTTGTGTATCCAGACTACGATTATTACGTTGAGCGTTCTGGCTCCGTTCGTTTTTGTTGAGTATCCAAACTCTAGTTATTACGTTGAGTGTTCAGGCTCTAGTAATTTTTGTTGAGTATCCAGGCTCCGGTTATTTTCGTTGAGTATCCAGACTCTAGTTATTACATTGAACGTTCAGGCTCCGGTCATTTTCGTTGAGTATCTAGACTCTGGTTATAACTTTGAGTGTTCAGGCCTTAATTATTTTTGTTGAGTATCCAGACTCCGGTTATTACGTTGAGCGTTCAGGCTCCGTTCCTTTTCGTTGAGTATCCAGACTCCGGTTATTACGTTGAGCGTTCAGGCTCTAGTCATTTTCGTTGAGTATCCGGACTCCAGTTATTATGTTGACCGTTCAGGCTCCGGTCATTTTCGTCGAATATCCAGAATTCGTTTCTTACATTGAGCGTTCAGGCTCCGGTTATTTTTGTTGAGTATCCAGACTCCGGTCATTACGTTGAGCGTTCAGGCTTCGGTTAGTTTCGTTGAGTATCCAGACTCCGGTTATTACGTTAGGCGTTCAGGCTCCTGTTATTTTCCTTGAGTATCCAGACTCCGGTTATTACATTGGGCGTTCAGGCTCTGTTCATTTTCATTGAGTATCCAAACTCTGGTTATGACGTTGAGGGTTCAGGCTCCAGTCATTTTCGTTGAGTATCCAAGCTCCTATTACTTTCGTTGAGTATCCAGACTCTGGTTATTACGTTGAGCGTTCAGCCTCCGGTCATTTTTGTTGAGTACCTAGACTCCGGTTATTACTTTGAGCGTTCAGGCCCCGGTTATTTTTGTTGAGTATCTAGACTACGGTTATTACGTTGAGAGTTCAGGCTCCGGTTATTTTCGTTGAGTATCCAGACTCCGGTTATTACGTTCAGCGTTCAGGCTCCGATCCTTTTCGTTGAGTATCCATATTCCGGTTATTACGTTGAGCGTTCAGGCTCCGGTCATTTTTGTTGAGTATTTTGACTCCGGTTATTAAGTTGAGCGTTCAGGCTCCGGATATTTTCGTTGAGTATCCAGACTCCGGTTATTACGTTGAGTGTTTAGGCTCCGTTCATTTTCGTTGAGTATCCAAACTCTGGTTATTACGTTGAGGGTTCAGGCTCTAGTCATTTTCTTTGAGTATCCAGGCTCCGGTTATTTTCGATTAGTATACAGACTCCGGTTATTACGTTGAGCGTTCAGGCTCCGGTCATTTTTGTTAGGTATCTAGACTCCAGTTATTACTTTGAGCGTTCAGGCCCCGATTATTTTTGTTGAGTATCCAGACTCCGGTTATTACGTTGAGCGTTCAAGCTCCGGTTATTTTCGTTGAGTATCCAGACTCCGTTTATTACGTTGAGCGTTCAGGCTCCGGTCCTTTTCGTTGAGTATCCGGACTACGATTATTATGTTGAGCGTCCAGGTCCGGTCATTTTCGTCGAATATCCAGAATCTGGTTCTTACGTTGAGCGTTTAGGCTCTGGTTATTTTTGTTGAGTATCCAGACTCCGGTCATTATGTTGAGCGTTTAGGCTTCGATTAGTTTCGTTGAGTATCCAGACTCCGGTTATTATGTTAGGCGTTCAGGCTCCGGTTATTTTTGTTAAGTATCTAGACTCCGGTTATTATATTGGGCGTTCAGGCTCCGTTCATTTTCGTTGAGTATCCAAACTCTGGTTATGACGTTGAGGGTTCAGGCTCCAGTCATTTTCGTTGACTATCCAGGCTCTGGTTATTTTCGTTGAGTATCCAGACTCTGGTTATTACGTTGAGCGTTCAGGCCCTAGTCATTTTAGTTGAGTATCTAGACTCTGGTTATTACGTTGAGCGTTCAGGCCCCAGTTATTTTTGTCGAGTATCCAGACTCCGGTTATTACGTTGAGCGTTCAGGCTCCGGTTAGTTTCGTTGAGTATCCAGACTCCGGTTGTTACGTTGAATGTTCAGGCTCCGGTTATTTTCGTTGTGTATCCAAACTACGATTAGTACGTTGAGCGTTCTGGCTCCGTTCATTTTTGTTTAGTATCCAAACTCTAGTTATTACGTTGAGTGTTCAGGCTCTAGTCATTTTCGTTGAGTATCTAGGCTCTGGTTATTTTCGTTGAGTATCCAGACTCTGGTTATTACATTGAGCGTTCAGGCTCCAGTCATTTTCGATGAGTATCTAGACTCCGGTTATTACTTTGAGCGTTCAGGCCCCAATTATTTTTGTTGAGTATCCAGACTCCGGTTATTACGTTGAGCGTTCAGGCTCCGGTCCTTTTCGTTGAGAATCCAAACTCCGGTTATTACATTGAGCGTTCATGCTCCAGTCATTTTCTTTGAGTATCCGGACTCCGGTTATTATGTTGACCGTTCAGGCTCCGGTCATTTTCGTCGAATATCCAGAATTCGGTTCTTACGTTGAGCGTTCAGGCTCCGGTTATTTTTGTTGAGTATCCAGACTCCGATCATTATGTTGAGCGTTCAGGCTTCGGTTAGTTTCGTTGAGTATCCAGACTCCGGTTATTACGTTAGGCGTTCAGGCTCCTGTTATTTTCGTTGAGTATCTAGACTCTGGTTATTACATTGGGCGTTCAGGCTCTGTTCATTTTCATTGAGTATCCAAACTCTGGTTATGACGTTGAGGGTTCAGGCTCCAGTCATTTTTGTTGAGTATCAAGGCTCCAATTATTTTCGTTGAGTATCCAGACTCTGGTTATTACATTGAGTGTTCAAGCTCCGGTCATTTTTGTTGAGTATCTAGACTCCGGTTATTACTTTGAGCGTTCAGGCCCCGGTTATTTTTGTTGAGTATCTAGACTCCTGTTATTACATTGAGAGTTCAGGCTCCGGTTATTTTCGTTGAGTATCCAGACTTCGGTTATTACGTTCAGCGTTCAGGCTCCGGTCCTTTTCGTTGAGTATCCATTCTCCGGTTATTACATTGAGCGTTCAGGCTCCGGTCATTTTCGTTGAGTATTTTGACTCTGGTTATTAAGTTGAGCGTTCAGGCTCCGAATATTTTCGTTGAGTATCCAGACTCCTGTTATTACGTTGAGCGTCTAGGCTCCGTTCATTTTCGTTGAGTATCCAAACTCTGGTTATTACGTTGAGGGTTCAGGCTCTAATCATTTTCGTTGAGTATCCAGGCTCCGGTTATTTTCGTTGAGTATACAGACTCCGGTTATTATGTTAGGCGTTCAGGCTGCGGTTATTTTTGTTGAGTATCCAGACTCCGGTTATTACATTGGGTGTTCAGGCTCTGTTCATTTTCATGGAGTATCCAAACTCTAGTTATGACGTTGAGTGTTCAGGCTCCAGTCATTTTCGTTGAGTATCCAGGCTCCGATTATTTTCGTTGAGTATCCAGACTCTGGTTATTACGTTGAGCGTTCAGGCTCCGGTCATTTTAGTTGAGTATCTAGACTCCGGTTATTACGTTGAGCGTTCAGGCCCCGATTATTTTTGTTGAGTATCTAGACTCCGGTTATTACGTTAAGCGTTCAGGCTCCGGTTATTTTTGTTGAGTATCCAGACTCCGGTTGTTACGTTCAGCGTTCGGGCTCCAGTCCTTTTCGTTGAGTATCCAGACTTCGATTATTACGTTGAGCGTTCTGGCTTCGGTCATTTTTGTTGAGTATTTTGACTTCGGTTATTAAGTTGAGCGTTCAGGCTCCAGATATTTTTGTTGAATATCCAGACTCCGATTATTACGTTGAGCGTTTAGCCTCCGTTCATTTTCGTTGAGTATCCAAACTCTGGTTATTACGTTGAGGGCTCAGGCTCTAGTCATTTTCGTTGAGTATCCAGTCTCCGGTTATTTTCGTTGAGTATACAGACTCCGGTTATTACGTTGAGCGTTTAGGCTCCGGTCATTTTCGTTGAGTATCTAGACTCTGGTTATTACTTTGAGCATTCAGGCCCCAATTATTTTTGTTGAGTATCAAGACTCCGGTTATTACGTTGAGCGTTCAGGCTCCGGTTATTTTCGTTGAGTATCCAGACTCCGGTTATTACGTTGAGCATTCAGGCTCCGGTCATTTTCGTTAAGTATCCGGACTCCGATTATTATGTTTACCGTTCAGGCTCCGGTCATTTTCGTCGAATATCCAGAATCTGGTTCTTACGTTGAGCGTTCAGGCTCCGGTTATTTTTGTTGAGTATCCAGACTCCGGTCATTACGTTGAGCATTCAGTCTTCGGTTAGTTTCGTTGAGTATCCAGACTCCGGTTATTATGTTAGGCGTTCAGGCTCCGGTTATTTTTGTCGAGTATCCAGACTCCGGTTATTACATTGGGCGTTCAGGCTCTGTTCATTTTCATTGAGTATCCAAACTCTGGTTATGACGTTGAGGGTTCAGGCTCTAGTCATTTTCTTTGAGTATCCAGGCTCCGATTATTTTCGTTGAGTATCCAGACTCTGGTTATTACGTTGAACGTTCAGGCTCCGGTCATTTTAGTTGAGTATCTAGACTCCGGTTATTACGTTGAGCGTTCAGGCCCCGGTTATTTTTGTTGAGTATCTAGACTCCGGTTATTACGTTAAGCGTTCAGGCTCCAGTTATTTTCGTTGAGTATCCAGACTCCGGTTGTTACGTTCAGCGTTCAGGCTCCAGTCCTTTTCGTTGAGTATCCAGACTTCGATTATTACGTTGAGCGTTCTGGCTCCGGTCATTTTTGTTGAGTATTTTGACTCGGGTTATTAAGTTGAGCGTTCAGGCTCCGGATATTTCCGTTGAGTATCCAGACTCCGGTTATTACGTTGAGCGTTTAGGCTCCGTTCATTTTCGTTGAGTATCTAAACTCCGGTTATTACTTTGAGCGTTCAGGCCCCAATTATGTTTGTTGAGTATCAAGACTCCGATTATTACGTTGAGCGTTCAGGCTCCGGTCCTTTTCGTTGAGTATCCAGACTCCGGTTATTACGTTGAGCGTTCAGGCTCCGGTCATTTTCGTTGAGTATCCGGACTCCGATTCTTATGTTGACCGTTCAGGCTCCGGTCATTTTCGTCGAATATCCAGAATCTGGTTCTTACGTTGAGCGTTCAGGCTCCGGTTACTTTTGTTGAGTATCCAGACTCCGGTCATTACGTTGAGCATTCAGTCTTCGATTAGTTTCATTGAGTATCCAGGCTCCGGTTATTTTCGTTGAGTATACAGACTCCGGTTATTACGTTGAGCGTTCAGGCTCCGGTTATTTTCGTTGAGTATCCAGACTCCGGTTATTACGTTGAGCGTTCAGGCTCCGGTCATTTTCATTGAGTATCCGGACTCCGGTTATTATGTTGACCGTTCAGGCTCCGGTCATTTTCGTCGAATATCCAGAATCTGGTTCTTACGTTAAGCGTTTAGGCTCCGGTTATTTTTGTTGAGTATCCAGACTCCGATCATTATGTTGAGCGTTTAGGCTTCGGTTAGTTTCGTTGAGTATCCAGACTCCGGTTATTATGTTAGGCGTTCAGGCTCCGGTTATTTTTGTTGAGTATCTAGACTCCGGTTAATACATTGGGCGTTCAGGCTCTGTTCATTTTCATTGAGTATCCAAACTCTGGTTATGACGTTGAGGGTTCAGGCTCCAGTCATTTTCGTTGAGTATCCAGGCTCCGATTATTTTCGTTGAGTATCCAAACTCTGGTTATTACGTTGAGCGTTCAGGCTCCGGTCATTTTAGTTGATTATCTAGACTCCGGTTATTACGTTGAGCGTTCAGGCCCCGGTTATTTTTGTTGAGTATCTAGACTCCGGTTATTACGTTAAGCGTTCAGGCTCCGGTTATTTTCGTTGAGTATCCAGACTCCGGTTGTTACGTTCAGCGTTCAGGCGCCAGTGCTTTTTGTTGAGTATCCAGACTTTGATTATTACGTTGAGCGTTCTGGCTCCGGTGATTTTTGTTGAGTATTTTGACTCCGGTTATTAAGTTGAGCGTTCAGGCTCCGGATATTTTCGTTGAGTATCCAGACTCTTGTTATTACGTTGAGCGTTTAGGCTCCATTCATTTTCGTTGAGTATCCAAACTCTGGTTATTATGTTGAGGGTTCAGGCTCTAGTTTTTTTCGTTGAGTATCCAGGCTCCGGTTATTTTCGTTGAGTATACAGACTCCGGTTATTACGTTGAGCGTTCAGGCTCCGGTCATTTTCGTTGAGTATCTAGACTCCGGTTATTACTTTGAGCGTTCAGGCCCCAATTATTTTTTTTGAGTATTAAGACTCCGGTTATTACGTTGAGCGTTCAGGCTCCGGTCCTTTTCGTTGAGTATCCAGACACCAGTTATTACGTTGAGCGTTCAGGCTCCGGTCATTTTCGTTGAGTATCCGGACTCCGATTATTATGTTGACCGTTCAGGCTCCGATTATTTTCGTTGAGTATACAGACTCCGGTTATTATGTTGAGCGTTCATGCTCCGGTCATTTTCGTTGAGTATCTAGACTCCGGTTATTACGTTGAGCATTCAGTCTTCGGTTAGTTTCATTGAGTATCCAGACTCCGGTTATTAGGTCAGGCGTTCAGGCTCCGGTTATTTTCGTTGAGTATCCAGACTCCGGTTATTACATTGGGCGTTCAGGCTCTGTTCATTTTCATTGAGTATCCAAACTCTGGTTATGACGTTGAGGGTTCAGGCTCCAGTCAATTTCGTTGAGTGTCCAGACTTCGGTTTTTTTCGTTAAGTATCCAAACTCTGGTTATTACGTTGAGCATTTAGGCTCCGGTCATTTTTGTTGAGTATCTAGACTCCGGTTATTACTTTGAGCGTTCAGGCCCCGGTTATTTTTGTTGAGTATCTAGACTCCAGTTATTACGTTGGGAGTTCAGGCTCCGGTTATTTTCGTTGAGTATCCAGACTCCGGTTATTACGTTGAGTGTTCAGGCTCTGGTCCTTTTCGTTGAGTATCCAGACTCCGGTTATTACATTGAGCGTTCAGGCTCCGATCATTTTCGTTGAGTATTTTGACTCCGGTTATTAAGTTGAGCGTTCAGGCTCCGGATATTTTCGTTGAGTATCCAGACTCCGGTTATTACGTTGAGCGTTTAGGCGCCGTTCATTTTCGTTGAGTATCTAAACTTTGGTTATTACGTTGAGGGTTCAGGCTCTAATAATTTTCGTTGAGTATCCAGGATCCGGTTATTTTCGTTGAGTATACAGACTCCGGTTATTACGTTGAGCGTTCAGGCTCCGGTTATTTTCGTTGAGTATCTAGACTCCGGTTATTACGTTGAGCGTTCAGGCTCCGGTCATTTTCGTTGAGTATCCGGACTTCGGTTATTATGTTAACCGTTCAGGCTCCGGTCATTTTCGTCGAATATCCAGAATTTGGTTCTTACGTTGAGCGTTCAGGCTCTGGTTATTTTTGTTGAGTATCCAGACTCCGGTCATTATGTTGAGCGTTTAGGGTTCGGTTAGTTTCGTTGAGTATCCAGACTCCGGTTATTATGTTAGGCGTTCAGGCTCCGGTTATTTTTGTTGAGTATCCAGACTCCGGTTATTACACTGGGCATTCAGGCTCTGTTCATTTTCATTGAGTATCCAAACTCTGGTTATGACGTTGAGGGTTTAGGCTCCAGTCATTTTCATTGAGTATCCAGGCTCCGATTATTTGTGTTGAGTATCCAGACTCTGGTTATTACGTTGAGCGTTCAGGCTCCGGTCATTTTAGTTGAGTATCTAGACTCCGGTTATTACGTTGAGCGTTCAGGCCCCGGTTATTTTTGTTGAGTATCTAGACTCCGGTTATTACGTTAAGCGTTCAGGCTCCGGTTATTTTCCTTGAGTATCCAGACTCCGGTTGTTACGTTCAGCGTTCAGGCTCCTGTCCTTTTCGTTGAGTATCCAGACTTCGATTATTACGTTGAGCGTTCTGGCTCCGGTCATTTTTGTTGAGTATTTTGACACCGGTTATTAAGTTGAGCGTTCAGGCTCCGGATATTTTCGTTGAGTATCTAGACTCTGGTTATTACGTTGAGCGTTTAGGCTCCGTTCATTTTTGTTGAGTATCCAAACTCTGGTTATTACGTTGAGGGTTCAGGCTCTAGTCATTTTCGTTGAGTATCCAGGCTCCGGTTATTTTCATTGAGTAGAGATGGTTTGAAAGAAAAAATCATGACATGAAAAGTTCAATTTCTCATTGGATGCTTCCAGAAAGTTCTGGATAGTTCAGATGCATTCTATATAAGGTTTAGAAGCTGCTCAAGGTAGAGGTTGGTGAGTGTGGAGAGAGGAGAGTGAGATTGCCATTTCATTTCTTCCATTGCAAGTTGAAACCAATTTCCATATTCTACACCATTTCCTTTGATTCTTTCTATTGCAACAAGTTCCATTGATCACTCTGAGTGTGTTCATACCAATTTGGGAGCAAGATCATGAAGGTTTGAAGAGTTAACATTTGGTGTTTGGAAGGAGCAAGTCACTATCGGATTCTGAGATTCAAGCTTCTTTGATCAAAACCTTTGCAAACAGAAGCCATATCTTGATACAAGGAACGATTTTGGAAAGATTGAAGTGTTGAAGTGGAGGTTTGATACTAATGTTATTCAAGAAATCCCAGGTTTGCAACTTTCACCATACACCTTAATTTAAGCATTGTTAAGTTAGATTGTTAGGTTAGAATGGTTAGAAATAGTTAGGAGATGGATTCTGGAGAATTTGAGGGCATTTGGTTAGGTTAAAGATGATGACACCATTTCTTTCTTGAGCAAGAACATGTTGGATATTGTGATTTAATGAAAGTGTGATAGTGGAAATCAATCAGTGTAGTGTAGTGATCATTCTGGTACAAGAATTTTCAAGAACCATGGAAGTTGATGATTGAGTTTATTTTGGATCCACGATCGGGTTTTATGTTAAAGGATATGTCAATTGAATCTAAGACCATGGTTGTGATCAGCATGAAATTTAGAGCAGGTCGGTGTTTTAAATCATGGATTTTGGTGAGGATATGAGAGAACCCGAGTGAGATGATTGTGATGTTTGGAGCTCTGTTTCATGGAGCTTTTTCCTCCATCCATAAGCCAGAGGTT
Source organism: Lathyrus sativus (assembly GCA_963859935.3). Classification (NCBI taxonomy): domain Eukaryota; kingdom Viridiplantae; phylum Streptophyta; class Magnoliopsida; order Fabales; family Fabaceae; genus Lathyrus; species Lathyrus sativus. The sequence goes on from OZ012741.1 coordinate 241,683,841, forward strand.
GAAGATGGTGTTTTTACCATTGGATTGCATGAGACCTATTGACTTTATCCAGATCTAACGGCCACGACATAACCTCATGATTTAAAAGAGAAAGTCTGAATACATATGAAACGAGGCGTTTCATTAATTGGGACCTTGGGCTTTAGTACTGAGACCACTATACACACCCCCACGTCTTGGCCCATTGATGAAATGAACTGTATCCTCTCACTATTTGCACCGCATCTTTTTCTTTTTCTTTTATATTTTGTTATTTGTTTTCTGATTTAATCATGGGCCTAGCGTGCTTACTGATGACACCCCCATTTAGAGCCCGTCTGGATAATGCACTGCATCTCATTACTATCTGCACCAACTGTTTTTCTATTTTATTTTCATTTTCTCCATTTTTCTTTAAACTTTAGAAAATCATATAAAATAGAAAAAAGATGATTTTTACGTGGGTGTTTTTTCTCCTATTTCACATTTATGTCAAGAAAATTATAAAACCATAACATTTGCATTTCATGCATTTTTGATATATTTTGTGTATTTTCTCTTTTAATAGCATTTTATATTCTTTTATGTTGGTGCATAGATTTGTAGAATTTTTTTTAGATAGTTCCTTTTGAATTTTTATGCCATTCTTTTTAGGTTAGTTAGATTAGGACTTTAGCTCCCCCCTGGATTTTATTCCATAATTTTGTGGTTAGATTTTGATTAGTTTTGAATAGATGGCTTTAGGTTGTGTAGAATTAGGATTAAACCTTGACCTAGGTCCATAACAACACTTTGATTTTGGGTTTTTAGGTCAAGTTAGACATTGGGAACTATAGGGTATGAAGGGTAGTTACCTAGGATCCCTTAGAAATTATATTAGAATTTTATATAATAGTATACCATTTTTAATTGATTTTTGTATATTGATTGTGGTATGTGTTGCCCTTGTGGGCTTTTGTTTTGATTGCTTTGCTTTGTGGGCTTTTGCTTGGCTTGGTGGGCTTGGTCTTGCTTTGAGGAGCATGGAGGAGCATAGTATAAGACTTGAAGGATGAAGAGGGAGCTTGAGAGCTTGAAGGCTTGTTTGTTTTGTTGTTGTTTTAGGAAATAGGACTTAGGTAGAGTTTAGACTTAGTTAATTTCTTTCTTGAACATGGATGGCATCTTTCACCTCCATTCTTCCCTATGATTAAAAGTCCTTCCATGGTATTCACCTCCCTCCTTTGGAGGGATAAGTGATGGTACCTAGGAAGTAGAACTTTTGAGGGAACCATTCTTCTGATGTTAAACCCTTATAGGCCTCCTTTGGTGGTCAATAAGCAATTTGGTATCCTAGCTTATCCAGTTAAGTGATTTCCCTTGGTTTGAGTATCTTGAAAGATGTCGGACTTGAGTTTGAAGATGAGGACTTCATTGAAGAGGGTGGAAGAGGATGATTCCTTGAGCATTGCCATTGCAGCTGAAGCTTGAAGAGCTTGAAGAACAAGTTGATACTTGAAGATCCAGTGGAGATTGAATGAAGAGCTGAGGCTTGAAAGAAAAGTGAATAGTGAAGGTGACACTTCCGTGTGATTGAAGACTACTCTGAGAAGCAGAAGCTTGTAGGAGAAGAAGACCAAGTTGAGACTGGTAAAGCAAAGAGAGCTGAAGCTTGAAGACTAAGTTGATACTTATGAAGAGGATGCAATTGAGATTGAGTGTAGAGCTGAGGCTTGAGGAACAGAGGATGAGTTGATACTTACACTGATGCTTGGAGAGCCTGAAGGAATCAAGTTGATACTTGTAGTTAAGAGTGAAGCCTGAGGGTGGAATTTACTGAAGAGCTGAAGCTTGGAGAAGAAAGAATAAGTTGAGACTTATGTTTGAAGGGTTGAAACCTTGGAGGAGTAAGTTGATACTTGTCATGGAGGATGATAGCCCTGAAGAGCTGCTGAAGACAGAGGACTGGACTGCTGTTAAGTTGGTTTAGTTGAAAGAGGGAGTTATTGATCTGCTTTCTTCCTTATCTATTTTTTTCTGTATTGATGTGATTTGTTTGACTTGCTTGATGCATTAGAATAAGTCCATATCTAGACTGAGTCTAATCTAGGAGCATGATTGCACTAGAGGTTGAGTTGCTCCCTCTGCTTGTATTGTTACTGTATGGCTTTGCTTGCGGGTATTCGGTAGAGCCCTGCTCCCTTGCCCATGTGGTTTATTTTGCTTGATAGCATGTCATTTCTTCTGTATGATTGCTGTTGTTATTCTATTTTGCTTGATAGCATTTTATTCTTCCCCTATATGATTACAGTTATTCATATCTGGCTTGAGGTTGAGATGAGCTTGTGGAGGCTGCTGCCCCACACACATTTCCTCCCTCACTTGCATTGCATGCATTTTACAGTCGTTTACTGTTTAAGTTGATGCTTTATCTGTTTATGTGTATCATTGACATGATCCCTTAGGAATCTCACTTCCTTTGATAAGGAAGTGATGATTAGAACATTAGGTTGAAACCTATGGATGATAACTTCTAGGAGTTCCCTGTTTCAAACCTCAACTATAGGATGAATCCTTGGCATGACAACAGTAGGACTTGATAGTCTCCCGTAGTTGAGCCCGTTCTCTTCTCATCTCAAAACAGCTTAAGATACAGTAGTCATGAATGATTTCTTTCGTACGTTACGAGCCTTAAGCTATCTGAGAAGGGATTGGTGGAGAGCTTCTTTCCAACAGTCTAGATGTTTAGTATGGCACCCTTTGGGTGACATGCGACGCATTCACTCTCATGTCATAGTCTTTAGTGCGATTGAAATGGAAAACACAATAAAAAACACTTCTTCCGTAAAAGACAGAAAACAAACTTCAAACCTTTTTGCCCCCTGGGCCCATAATTCAAAGGAAGCTTTTCTGAAGAAAAGAGTGTCATTAAACTTCAGCGCCAACGCAAACAGGCTTTGTCCCTAACTGCTGGAACTGCTGTTTAACCCTACTCGATATAATAGATGAATCTGAATTCCCGTAATCCGTATTAGCCTGAATTACGTAAGCTCTGATCTCTCATATCTATTGAGAGTACGTAGGCACAATACTGATGTATTGGCGAGATACCTTCCCCGTAACCAGTAGTTAGCCGAACTACGTTGACTCTAATTTCTCATTCTCTGATGAGAATACGTAGGCATAAAGCGCGACGCTTTGCCGAGCCATTTTCTTTTCCTTTTAAGCCAGCCTTGAGAGGTAGATAGATAAAACCATCCCGTCCAGTAAACACAACAAGCGTGGATCCCATCGAGTACGATGGACGTGAGGGGTGCTAATACCTTCCCCTTGCGTAACCGACTCCCGAACCCAGACAACGGTTGCGATGACCTTGTCTTATACCTTTTCGTCAGGTTTTTCCGATTGTTTCCTTTCCCGTTCTGAGGGATAAATAACGAAAGGTGGCGACTCTTCTGTTTTGCCGGCACCTTATTTTCGCGGAAGCGACACTAACATCCTAATTCGTATTGATTCTACCTAATTCATGCTGGAGGAAGAATTTTACATACTTGTCAATTCTTGATGAACAGATGCACTAAACCTTCAAATCAAGCTCTCCAACCTTCCAGACACGATCAATGGATCATTTCCTTGCTTCTGTATGCAATAGAACTGGTTGAAAACTCCTGAAACTTGAAACCCGATGGTGAGTTACAGGTGGAAAAATCTGAGCTCAAGAACACCAATCAGCCACAGATTCCTCTTGGTTATGATCTGGAATCAATCCCTAGCATCCATGGAAGAGGTTGCAATCAAGAAAATGGATGGAAAGTGAAGAAATTGGTGAAACCGAATTCAGTTGCAAGCAATGAAATCTCAATCTCAATCTCTGCTCTCTCCTTCAATCATCACCAACCTTTGCTTTGGATCACCTCTACTCAATATATAGAACATGCATGGATGATCTAGAACCCTCTAGATCCTTCTAATGAGAGTTTCAATCTCTCATGACATGAGAATTTCAACCATATGCCATGGTATGCATAGTTCTGTTTGTAGCTTGAAATCAATCCCATTCTCTTCCAATTTCTCCCCTAGTGACATTTTGAAAGTGTTTGGCTTGCAAGGGGCCTTGGTTATGCCTTGATTCTAGGTTTTGCAAATGTTACTTATGATGTAAGTAACTACTTTTCAAAGCAAGTCCACCAATTGAATTTCAATTCAAAAATGTGGCTAAACCAATGTTATTAAAATGTTTTCTAGAGTCAAAGTGACCTATTACATGCCTTGGTTTGGATGTGTAGATCAAAAATATCAATTTCCAACTTTGGTTCATTTAACTTATACCCTTATTTTAGGTCATTTTTGAAACTTTGAGCTACAAGCATTTCCATCATCTCATGACCTCTTTATTAGCCTTAAAACATCATTTTGAACAAGTTTGATGTTGAACATTTTCCCATTTGAAGCTTGGAAATAGGAGTTATGGCCTTATGCTTGAAATGACCTGTAATCTCCTAATGACCAAAATACCCTTGACTTGTCAAAGCCATAACTTGAGTTCTACCAATCCAATCATGGACTTCTAGTACTATCTAGAAAGCTAAGAGGATAAGGAACAACATTCATGTTAACCAAATGTTCATAGGAATCATCCTTCTAGGGCAAAAGTTTCATGCAACTTGGACAACTTTCAAGCTCCAGATTCACATGCCTCAGATGACCTGTAACTTGTCAAAGTCATAACTTGAGTTCTACAAATCCTATCAAGGACTTAAAGCTAAGATCAAGCACTACAACATTTATTATGGGGGAAAGATGATATGACAATCACATCTTGAGCTAAACTGCCTTGAAGATAGGGGTCAAACTAGGGGATTTTACACTTTCAAGCCTTAGAAACCCTAGCTTGAAACTTCTCAAACTCTTCAATCATGATGAGTTAAGCTTGGAATCGTCCTTATAACATTTCAATGCATCAATCCATGATCACATGGCTCTTGGATTAGGCCTCAACCTTCCTCAAATTATCAGTTGACCTAGGGTTGACCCAGTCAAACCCTAATTGCATCAATCATGGCCGAGTCTTCTTAATCTTGCACAATGAACTGTCTAGGCCTCAAGGTGATCTTCAACACTTCTCATGATCTCTTTAAAGACCTCAAGTCCATATTCATGACCTCAGAATCCTCTGATGGCTTCCCACAACTCTCAAGTTAGGAGACCTACACACTTGGCTTCAATCACTCTCTCTGAGGATCTTTTAACTTCTCTAACAAGGATATCAACCCTTGAACACTTAATTAAGCTTCTTGGCTAGCCTCAAAGTCTTGCATACCTCTTGATCTCCTGCATACATGTCAATGAAATGCAAATGATAATGCTAATGTGAATGAAATGAGACATAAGCTAGGTAAAGAAATGTTGGGCAAATTTTGGGGTGCAACAGCCGGCCTTCGGGTTCGATGCCTATTTTAATGAACATATGCCTGCTTGGATTAGCAGATGTTCTCAACTTCGTGTTGAGCCGACCTTCGGATTCGATCCTTGTTTTAATTAATAGATGCCTACTTGGATTGGGGGATGTTCCCAATTTCGTGTTGAGCCGGCCTACGGGTTCGATGCCTGTTTTAATTAGCGGATGCATGCTTGGATTAGGAAATGTTCACAACTTCGTGTTGAGCCGGCCTTCGGGTTTGATGCCTGTTTTAATTATCGGATGCCTGCTTGGATTAGCGGTTGTTCCAAATGTCGTGTTGAGCCGCAATACGGGTTCGACGCCTGTTTTAATTAACGGACGCCAGCTTGAAATAGCTGATGTTATCAACTTCGTGTTTCCCCGACCTTTGGGGTCGATGCCTGTTTTAATTAACGGATGCTTGCTTGGATTAGTGGACCTACGGGTTCGATCCCTATTTTAATTAACAGATGCCTGCTTGGATTAGCAGATATTCTCAACTTCGTGTTGAGCCGACCTTCGGGTTCGATGCCTATTTTTATTAACGGATGCCAAGTTGGATTAGAAAATGCTCTCAACTTAGTGTTAAGTCGTTCTTCGGGTTCGATGCCTGTTTCAATTAACGGATACCTGCTTGGATTAGAAGATGTTCTCAACTTCGTATTGAGCCGGCCTTTGGCATCGTTGCCGATTTTAATTAACAGATGCCTGCTTAGATTAGGAGATGTTATAAACTTTATGTTGAGCAGGCCTCCGGGTTCGATGTATGTTTTGATTAACGGATGCCCTATTGGATTAGCAGATGTTCTCAACTTCGTGTTGAGCAGGCCTTCGGGTTCGATGCCTATTTTAATTAATAGATGCCTGCTTGGATTAGCAGATGTTCTCAACTTTGTGTTGAGCCAGCATTCATGTGCGATGCCTGTTTTAATTAACGGATGCCAGCTTGGATTAGCTTATGTTCTCAACTTCGTGTTGAGCCGGCCTTCGAATTGGATGCCTCTTTTAATTAACGGATGCCTGCTTGGATTAGCGGTTGTTCATAACATCGTGTTGATCCGCCCTATGGATTCGATGCATGTTTTTATTAACGGATATCAGCTTGGATTAGCTGATGTTATCAACTTCGTGTTTAGTCAGCCTTCGGGGTCGATGCCTGTTTCAATTAACGGATGCTTGCTTGGATTAGCGGACCTTCTGGTTCAATCCCTGTTTTAATTAACAGATGCCTGCTTGGATTAGCAGATGTTCTTAACTTCGTGTTGAGCCGGCCTTCGGGTTCGATGCCTATTTTTATTAACGGATGCCTAGTTGGATTGGCAAATGCTCTCAACTTTGTGTTGAGTCGTTTTTCGGGTTCACTGCCTGTTTCAATTAACGAATACCTGCTTGGATTAGAAGATGTTCTCAACTTCGTATTGAGCCGGCCTTCGGCATCGATGCCGATTTTAATTAACATATGCCTTCTTAGATTAGTAGTTGTTCTAAACTTTATGTTAAGCCGGCCACCGGGTTCGATTCCTATTTTAATTAACGGATGCTTGCTTGGATTAGCGAATGTTCTCAACTTCTTGTTGAGTTGGCCTTCGGGTTCGATGCCTGTTTTGAGTAACGGATGCCTGCTTGGATTAACAGATGTTCTCAACTTCGTGTTGAGCCGACCTACGGTTTCAATGCTTGTTTTAATTATCGGATGCATGTTTGGATTAGTAAATTTTCTCAACTTCGTGTTGAGCCGACATTTGTGTTTGATGCATGTTTTAATTAACGGATTCCTGCTTAGATTAGCAGATGTTCTCAGCTTCATGTTGCGCCAGGCTCCGGGTTCGATTCCTGTTTCAATTAACGGATGCCGGCATGGATTAGCGGATGTTCTCAACTTCGTGTTGAGCCGACCTTCAGATTTGATCCTTGTTTTAATTAATAGATGCCTGCTTAGATTAGGAGATGTTATAAACTTTATGTTGAGCAGGCCTCCGGGTTCGATGTATGTTTTGATTAACGGATGCCCTATTGGATTAGCAGATGTTCTCAACTTCGTGTTGAGCAGGCCTTCGGGTTCGATGCCTATTTTAATTAATAGATGCCTGCTTGGATTAGCAGATGTTCTCAACTTTGTGTTGAGCCAGCATTCATGTGCGATGCCTGTTTTAATTAACGGATGCCAGCTTGGATTAGCTTATGTTCTCAACTTCGTGTTGAGCCGGCCTTCGAATTGGATGCCTCTTTTAATTAACGGATGCCTGCTTGGATTAGCGGCTGTTCATAACATCGTGTTGATCCGCCCTATGGATTCGATGCATGTTTTTATTAACGAATATCAGCTTGGATTAGCTGATGTTATCAACTTCGTGTTTAGTCAGCCTTCGGGGTCGATGCCTGTTTCAATTAACGGATGCTTGCTTGGATTAGCGGACCTTCTAGTTCAATCCCTGTTTTAATTAACAGATGCCTGCTTGGATTAGCAGATGTTCTTAACTTCGTGTTGAGCCGGCCTTCGGGTTCGATGCCTATTTTTATTAACGGATGCCTAGTTGGATTGGCAAATGCTCTCAACTTTGTGTTGAGTCGTTTTTCGGGTTCACTGCCTGTTTCAATTAACGAATACCTGCTTGGATTAGAAGATGTTCTCAACTTCGTATTGAGCCGGCCTTCGGCATCGATGCCGATTTTAATTAACATATGCCTTCTTAGATTAGTAGTTGTTCTAAACTTTATGTTAAGCCGGCCACCGGGTTCGATTCCTATTTTAATTAACGGATGCTTGCTTGGATTAGCGAATGTTCTCAACTTCTTGTTGAGTTGGCCTTCGGGTTCGATGCCTGTTTTGAGTAACGGATGCCTGCTTGGATTAACAGATGTTCTCAACTTCGTGTTGAGCCGACCTACGGTTTCAATGCTTGTTTTAATTATCGGATGCATGTTTGGATTAGTAAATTTTCTCAACTTCGTGTTGAGCCGACATTTGTGTTTGATGCATGTTTTAATTAACGGATTCCTGCTTAGATTAGCAGATGTTCTCAGCTTCATGTTGCGCCAGGCTCCGGGTTCGATTCCTGTTTCAATTAACGGATGCCGGCATGGATTAGCGGATGTTCTCAACTTCGTGTTGAGCCGACCTTCAGATTTGATCCTTGTTTTAATTAATAGATGCCTGCTTAGATTAGGAGATGTTATAAACTTTATGTTGAGCAGGCCTCCGGGTTCGATGTATGTTTTGATTAACGGATGCCCTATTGGATTAGCAGATGTTCTCAACTTCGTGTTGAGCAGGCCTTCGGGTTCGATGCCTATTTTAATTAATAGATGCCTGCTTGGATTAGCAGATGTTCTCAACTTTGTGTTGAGCCAGCATTCATGTGCGATGCCTGTTTTAATTAACGGATGCCAGCTTGGATTAGCTTATGTTCTCAACTTCGTGTTGAGCCGGCCTTCGAATTGGATGCCTCTTTTAATTAACGGATGCCTGCTTGGATTAGCGGCTGTTCATAACATCGTGTTGATCCGCCCTATGGATTCGATGCATGTTTTTATTAACGAATATCAGCTTGGATTAGCTGATGTTATCAACTTCGTGTTTAGTCAGCCTTCGGGGTCGATGCCTGTTTCAATTAACGGATGCTTGCTTGGATTAGCGGACCTTCTAGTTCAATCCCTGTTTTAATTAACAGATGCCTGCTTGGATTAGCAGATGTTCTTAACTTCGTGTTGAGCCGGCCTTCGGGTTCGATGCCTATTTTTATTAACGGATGCCTAGTTGGATTGGCAAATGCTCTCAACTTTGTGTTGAGTCGTTTTTCGGGTTCACTGCCTGTTTCAATTAACGAATACCTGCTTGGATTAGAAGATGTTCTCAACTTCGTATTGAGCCGGCCTTCGGCATCGATGCCGATTTTAATTAACATATGCCTTCTTAGATTAGTAGTTGTTCTAAACTTTATGTTAAGCCGGCCACCGGGTTCGATTCCTATTTTAATTAACGGATGCTTGCTTGGATTAGCGAATGTTCTCAACTTCTTGTTGAGTTGGCCTTCGGGTTCGATGCCTGTTTTGAGTAACGGATGCCTGCTTGGATTAACAGATGTTCTCAACTTCGTGTTGAGCCGACCTACGGTTTCAATGCTTGTTTTAATTATCGGATGCATGTTTGGATTAGTAAATTTTCTCAACTTCGTGTTGAGCCGACATTTGTGTTTGATGCATGTTTTAATTAACGGATTCCTGCTTAGATTAGCAGATGTTCTCAGCTTCATGTTGCGCCAGGCTCCGGGTTCGATTCCTGTTTCAATTAACGGATGCCGGCATGGATTAGCGGATGTTCTCAACTTCGTGTTGAGCCGACCTTCAGATTTGATCCTTGTTTTAATTAATAGATGCCTACTTGGATTGGAGGATGTTCCCAATTTCGTGTTGAGCCGGCCTACGGGTTCGATGCCTGTTTTAATTAACGGATGCGTGCTTGGATTAGCAAATGTTCTCAACTTCGTGTTGAGCCGGCCTTCGGGTTTGATGCCTGTTTTAATAAAACAGATGCCTGCTTGGATTAGCGGTTGTTCCAAATGTCGTGTTGAGCCTCCCTACGGGTTCGATGCCTGTTTTAATTAACGGATACTAGCTTGGAATAGCTGATGTTATTAACTCCGTGTTTCGCCGGCCTTTGGGGTCGATGCCTGTTTTAATTAACGGATGCTTGCTTGGATTAACGGACCTACGGGTTCGATCCCTGTTTTAATTAACAGATGCCTGCTTGGATTAGCAGATGTTCTCAACTTCGTGTTGAGCCGACCTTCAGGTTCGATGCTTATTTTTATTAACGGATGCCTAGTTGGATTAGCAAATTCTCTCAACTTTGTGTTAAGTCGTTCTTCGGGTTCGATGCCTGTTTCAATTAACGGATACCTGCTTGGATTAGAAGATGTTCTCAACTTCGTATTGAGTCGGCCTTTGGCATCGTTGGCGATTTTAATTAACAGATGCCTGCTTAGATTAGGAGATGTGCTAAACTTTATGTTGAGCCGGCCTCCGGGTTCGATTCCTATTTTAATTAACAGATGCTTGCTTGGATTAGCGAATGTTCTCAACTTCTTGTTAAGCCGACCTTCGGGTTCGATGTCTGTTTTGATTAACGGATGCCTGCTTGGATTAGCAGATGTTCTCAACTTCGTGTTGAGCAGGCCTTCGGGTTCGATGCCTATTTTAATTAATAGATATCTGCTTGGATTAGTAGATGTTCTCAACTTTGTGTTGAGCCGGAATTCATGTGCGATTCCTGTTTTAATTAACGGATGCCAGCTTGGATTAGCTTATGTTCTCAACTTCGTGTTGAGTCGGCCTTCGAATTGGATGCCTCTTTTAATTTATGAATGCCTTCTTGGATTAGAGGCAGTTCATAACATCCTGTTGATCCGCCCTACGGGTTCGATGCATGTTTTTATTAACGGATATCAACTTGGATTACCTGATGTTATCAACTTCGTGTTGAGCCGGCCTTCGGGGTCGATGCCTGGGGACAAATCTTCAGAAACTGAAATATTAGCTGCACGGCAACTAGCTGGGGAATTGGTCACACGGTAACCGGTAATACATGGTCGATCATGCCGTCAGGCATCAAGATTCCTCGGGACTCATCAGGTCAACAATAAAGTTAATCATGCCATCGGGCATTCAAAGAAATTTTCGGGCATCAGCCGGACTTCATCAGTAAGTCGGGAATAGAATTCTCAGTCAATCATGAACCAATTGAGGATATCCAAAATTCTTCCATCAGGCACTCCGCATCAGCTGGGAGAACTGCGTCGTTAATACGGTTGGACTTCAATCATCGAGTCTTCGAGGGAAGTTTCAACTTCGCTGTTTAGAAACCTGCTGGGGATGACACATCTCCGTTGGGGATTCTGGAGAACTATCAAGTCACTCTGCTTTAGGGTCCAGGAATCATTCTGGGTGAATTATCTCTGCTGAGAAAATCAAGAATCATCTTGAACAAATAACTCTGTGGGGACTTCAAGAATCCTCCTGAACCAATAACTCTGCTGGAGATTTCAGGAATCATCCTGCGCAAACACTCTGTCGGGGACTCTAAGCATCAATTTGAGCAATCCTCTCTGGCGACTTCAATGGGGATTTGAAGAATCATCTTAAACAAACACCTTCGCTGGAGAATTCGAGAATCATCTTGGGAAAACGACTTTCGTTGGGGGATTCAAGAATCATCTTGAGCAAGCGACTCTGCGGAGGAACACCTGCAAAACAAGAACGGTAACGACCTAGCTCATGTTTCGTATGCATATGCTTTGACAGTGGCGCAATGCTCCACACGGTGGAAATGCTACGCGTTTAGGATAAATGCTATGCAATCATGCAAAATGCTATGGCCCCATCAGCAAAATAAATGCTGAAGGGAGAATCTTCCTGTCAAGGAGAAAGGACCGCTCTGGTGGAGGAAGGACTCATCCTGCCAAGGAGAAGAAGTCACACCAATCTCAATCGGACTCCGTATGGAGAAGCAAACTTCAGTCGACTGCTGCAGGGGTACGAAGCTCTAGGAGAACCTAGACCTGCTGAGGAAAGCGATGTCAATTGCAGAAATAAACTGCACGGCATTCGCAGCCAGAGCTTTCCTGGGGGTAACGACTCCGGTGGGGAAATACAACATCATCTATTCAACACTCTACTAGGGACAACCAATCATGGCCCGAACGCCTTCCAAGGACTCGACTCTCTTGGGGGTTTGCAAACTCGGGTGGGGAAGAAGGAATCGTCCTGCATGCTAGGGAGAGTACGACTCTGTGGGGAATTTCAATTCTCCTGGAGGCTTCAGTCTGGAACTACCAATTACTGCACACTTCAGACTCAGCTGGGGATAGGACGTTCCTTCAGGATACATCCGATTGGGGAGAGAATCTTCTCTGCCTGGGGAGACATATCAATGCCTTACGATCTCACGTTCGGACTCTACGGGGAGAGGCTGCTGAACTTTGCTGGAGAAGAAGGAATCATCCTGCTTGGGGATGCGCACGGCGTACTGTCTGGTATATGTTACACCTGCTACAACACAAACAAACAGACAAGACACCCTTCTCAAAGGGACCTATCAAGGTTATCATCTTGTGACAATGTTTAAGTAATTCATTGTTTCAACAATCAGTGGCCTAGGCCAGTAAGTTTATGCATGCGCATTTTATCAAAAACATCAGCGTTCTTTTTCGCAAACAAAACAGGTAAATGCTAAACAAACAAACAGAATTGCTGAATAGTATACGTTTTATTGCTAACGAACCCCTGAATGGGCAAAAATGTTTTACAACAGATGCAAGCTCCTGGAATGAGGAAGCCGCGCAAAAAAGTAAAAACATAAATATACATCAGTATATAAAAATGTCGGCAATGAGGCGTAGACGAACACCATGAGTTGATCCCTCTATGATCCACTCGACTTCGATACTTCTCCGACGCTTCAGCTTCAGAGGAGATTGATTCAGATAAACGGCCCTCAGGTCTTCCAAACCACTAACTTTTGCCTGAATCGCCCTTTCGGGTTTTCGATTCACCGGGATACCCTTTTTTGCCAAAGTCGCCCCTCTGGGTTTTCGACTTTGCGGGTGTACATTTTTTCTTTTATATCCCTAATTTTTTCCCGAATCTTTTTCCCTTTTTTATGGTTCGCCGGGATGCCCCATTTTTGCCTGGATACTCTTTTTCATTCCAGCGGGTCGTTTTTTTAAGCAAAGTATTTTTTAACTGCGTCCGCGTTCACCGGGGATGCAAAATCTTCGCCATCCATCGTGGATAACAACAAAGCTCCTCCCGAGAAGACCTTGCTGACGATGTACGGACCTTTGTAATTGGGGGTCCACTTGCCCCGGTGATCGGAGTGTGGAGGAAGAATCTTCTTCAGGACGAGATCACCCGTCTAAAAGCTTCTAGGACGCAGCTTCTTATCATAAGCTTTCTTCATTCGGCTTTGGTACAGACGACCATATGCAATCGATGCTAACCTCTTCTCGTCCATCAGGCTGAGTTGGTTTAGTCGGTTCTTAATCCATTCTGCCTCATCGAGTTTCACGTCAACCAAAACTCGTAAAGAAGGGATCTCCACTTCTAACAGTAGGACAACTTCCATACCGTACACTAAGGAGAAAGGAGTCTCCCCGGTTGATCTACGTACCGTCGTACGATAACCGTGCAATGCAAATGGCATCATCTCGTGCCAATCTTTGTAGTTCACAACCATCTTCTGAACAATCTTCTTGATGTTCTTATTGGCCGCTTCAACGGCGCCATTCATCTTTGGCCGGTAAGGAGATGAGTTATGGTGTTCAATCTTGAAACTCTGGCACAACTCCTTTATCATCTTGTTATTCAGATTCGAACCATTGTCGGTAATGATCCGCTCAGGAATTCCGTAACAACAGATGATGTCCCTCTTTATGAACTTAGCCACCACTTGCTTGGTCACATTAGCATACGAGGCTGCCTCCACCCACTTGGTGAAGTAGTCGATGGCTACTAGAATGAAGCGATGACCGTTAGATGCAGTGGGCTCGATCTTGCCTATCATGTCGATGCCCCACATGGAAAACGGCCACGGGGAGGACATGACATTCAACGGGCATGGCGGCACATGAATCTTATCAGCGTAAATCTGGCATTTATGACATCTCTTCGCGAATTTAAAGTAATCTGATTCCATAGTCAGCCAGTAATATCCTGCTCTCAGGATCTTTCTCGTCATGGCATGCCCGCCGGCGTGCGTACCAAATGTGCCTTCATGGACTTCTTCCATGAGCATACTCGCCTCTTTCTCATCTACACATCTGAGTAGCACGAGATCGTGGTTTCTCTTATACAAAACTCCATCAGGATTGAGATAAAAATTTCCAGACAGCCTCCTCAGAGTCTTCTTATCTTGGGTTGACGCTCCCGCGGGATACTCCTTAGTCATAAGGAAGGTTTGGATGTCATGGAACCATGGCTTGCCGTCGGAGGCTTCCTCGATCGCAAAGACGAATGCGGGTCTATCAAGATGAGACAGGACAATTCTTGGAGCTTCATTCCAAAAATTGACTTTATACATCGAAGCCAACGTGGCTAAGGCATCAGCCATCTGGTTCTCTGCTCTGGGCACATGATGTAGTTCCATTCGATCAAAGAACGGAAGCAGCCTTCTGGCATAGTTCATGTACGACACCAAATTCCATTGACGAGTCTCCCACTCCCCTTTAATCTGGTTAATCACAAGCGCCGAGTCACCATATACGTCTAGGTTCTTGATTCTCAAATCAATTGCTTCTTCTAGACCCATGATGCATGCTTCGTACTCCGCTTCATTATTGGTGACCGGAAACGTCAGTCTCGCAGTAAACGGGATATGGGACCCATGGGGAGTTGTGATGATCCCCCCGATACCACTTCCGTAAGAATTAACCGCCCCGTCAAATATCAATTTCCACTGGGATTTCCTATCTGGCCCCTCGCCGGGCAACGGTTCATCGCAATCTTTCGCTTTGAGAAACATGATATGCTCATCAGGGAATTCAAATTTCATAGGCTGATAATCCTCGATCGGCTGTTCGGCAAGGTATTCAGACAATACACTTCCCTTGATGGCCTTCTGGGAAACGTACTGAATGTCATATTCCGTCAACATCATTTGCCATCTGGCAATCCTGCCCGAAAGCGCTTGCTTCTCGAAGACGTACTTGATCGGATCCATCTTCGAAATTAGCATGGTGGTGTGGTTGAGCATGTACTGTCGTAAACGTTTGGCAGCCCAGGCTAGTGTACAACACGTTTTCTCCAGCATCGAGTAGCGAGATTCACAGTCTGTGAACTTTTTACTCAAGTAATAAATGGCATGCTCCTTTTTGCCCATCTCGTCGTGCTGACCGAGAACACACCCCATACTATTCTCAAGAACTGTCAAGTACATGATTAAGGGTCGTTCGGCCACTGGGGGTATCAAGATTGGAGGTTCCTGCAGATACTGTTTTATCTTATCAAATGCCTTCTGGCAATCCTTGTTCCAGATAATCGCCTGATCTTTCTTTAGCAGCTTGAACATCGGTTCACACGTGGCCGTGAGCTGAGAAATAAACCTTGCAATGTAGTTTATTCTGCCCAGGAAACCACGAACTTCTTTTTCAGTCTTCGACACTGGCATTCCTTGTATCGCTTTTATCTTTGCAGGATCAACCTTGATACCTCTTTCACTCACGATAAACCCCAGTAGCTTTCCGGGCCGTACTCCAAAAGTACACTTGTTAGGATTCAGCCTCAACCTGAACTTCCTAAGCCTCTCAAAAAGCTTCAGCAAATTGACCAGATGTCCCTCCTCCGTTTGGGACTTCGCAATCATGTCATCAACATAGACTTCAATCTCATGATGAATCATATCATGAAACAAAGTAACCATTGCTCTTTGGTAAGTGGCCCCTGCGTTCTTTAGACCGAAAGGCATTACCTTGTAGCAAAATGTTCCCCAAGGAGTAATAAACATAGTTTTCTCCATGTCCTCCGGCGCCATCTTGATCTGATTGTAGCCGGAGAAGCCATCCATGAACGAAAATACGGAGAACTGAGCTGTATTGTCGACCAACACATCAATATGAGGCAGCGGGAAATCATCTTTAGGGCTCGCCCTATTCAAATCCTGATAATCGACGCACATTCGTACCTTACCGTCCTTCTTCGGTACAGGCACTATGTTGGCGACCCACGGAGGGTAAGTAGTGACCGCTAAGAAGCCAGCATCAAGTTGCTTCTGCATTTCGTCTTTAATCTTAACGGCCATATCTGGTCTCGTCCTCCTAAGCTTCTGCTTAACGGGAGGACAATCTTCTCGCAGCGGCAGGTGGTGGACCACAATGTCAGTATCAAGTCCGAGCATATCCTCGTATGACCAAGCAAAGATGTCACTATACTCTCTTAGCATCTCGACTAATCTCTGCTTGACATCACTCTGCAATGCAGCCCCTATCCTGACATTCCTGACCAGTTCTTCAGAACCCAGATTCACAATCTCAATTTCCTCTTCGTGAGGCAGAATAACCTTCTCTTCTTGTTTCAACAAGCGGGCCAACTCTTCAGGAAGGTCTTCGTCTTCATCAATCTCTTCTTCGGCTTGATAGATCGGGCAACCGAAGTCGGAGTGAGTCGTAGAAGGTCCAGAGTCGATGTCATCTGTTATGTGGATCCTGCAATAACAGGGGTTAAGCTTAAAACAAGGATATGCAGGTTAGCACAAACCTCATTGCCATTTTATTGTTTTTCAAAACAAATATAAAACAGGAATAACAGAGATCACAACATTTGAATACGAAGAAAAACGCCTTTTGATTTATTGATAAAATGCATGTACATAATCAAACAAGGCCCTGGCAATAAAACCACTATGCCCCGGGTAGGACATAGGGTTGTACAATGATTGGAAAAAGTAAATCATTACTCTCCGATTGTCATCTGGATGATATCCTTGACGGACCAGTTGTTGAGGCTCTCGCCTTGCTCGCTTGGCTGGATCCAAGAGTCTAGGTCACAGTCGCTGTGTCCGCTGTCTTCAGACACCGCATTGACGCTTTCAAATATCACCCCGCCGCTGGTCACGACGCTCGTTTATCCTTCCCGTCTTTTGCCACCATAAGGTTTCTTTCCTCCTCCAGCTGAGGATGAATCACCTTGAATTTTCCCCAGTTTGATCCCATTTTCGATGTGCTCACCCGCGATAATGAGATCTGAGAAGGTTCCGGACATACCGCTGACCAATTTCTCATAAAAAACCCCTGGGAGGGTGGCCACGGACATTTGCACAAGCTCACGTTCAACCATCGGCGGCTGAACCCTGGCTGCCAACTCACGTCATCGCTGGGCGTATTCCTTGAACCCTTCGTTGTTCCTTTGCGACAGATTCTGCAGGTTGACTCGGCGCGGGGCCAAGTCACTGTTATATTGGTAGTGGTGCACAAATGTTTCAGCAAGGTCCTTCCACGTGCGCACACTGGTAGGCTCCAGACTCGTGTACCATTCGAGGGATGGTCCGGACAGACTGTCCTGAAAGAAGTGCATCAGCAACTTCTCGTCCTCAGAATTAGCAGACATTTTCCGGTAGTATGATCTCAGGTGGACGCGAGGGCAGGTGGTGGCCTTGTACTTTTCAAAGTCAGGTACCTTGAACTTAGGAGGCACCTTGAAATTAGCAATCAGTCCCAACTTGGACATATCAACACCCATGGTGTTCTGGTTCTCGATATTCCTCATCTTGTCCTCGAGTGCCTTGAACCTTAGCCTTGCTTTAGCAGTCAGCTCCCCTTCAGCACCTCTCTGCAAGAACACATCGTCTTGGCGGTCTTCTAACCATGGCTGAGGCCCAAACAGATTTCCAACACCCGCAGTGCCGTTGCCCAGTCCAACATTGATGTTAGCTTCAAGACTCCCATTACCGACGCCCGTCGTATTGCCATTGAGTCCCATGTTAGCTATCACATTGTCGTTGGCACAGCCATTCCCCCCAGTCACGGGGGCGCCATTCTGAGGAGTTTCAACTGGTGGAGGGGTAGGCACGGTCCCACCATGGAGTACGCCATTGCTATCGACCCTTGAAATCAGAGGCTGAACCAAGGTTCTGAGCTGATCCTGGTCGTTGGCGACCGCTTGCATGAGCTCCATGAAGCGGTCCGTTCTTTCGCGGAGTTCTTGAACATCATTTTGCACTTGCTCCATGATTCTGGTTTGATTTGCTCTGGTCGGATAGCGGTGCATGGGTCTCCTGACCAATCCTGGAACAACCTGAAACAACCTGTAAACACAAAAGGGGTTAGGAAAAACTACAAAGTGCTCGTTATGCGAATGCTTCATGCAAATGCAAACGTGTGTTTGTGCGTTAGGGAGATGTCCCCCGATTCTAGTGCCTGAGTGCCAGTGCTGATAATAAGAAGTCCGAGTCCAGTCATGGGAATAACATCTCATATATATGAAGAAAGCCCATCAAGGCAGTACACCATGTCAGTGAGTACAAGATGAATCAATAGCATGACCTCAACCAACAAGCCTGGTGATGGTTAGCATACAACAATGATCAAACAAAAGGAATACAAATAGTCAAGCACGGCCACGGGCGTGAAACTCTTCTAACAACTTCTTCGTTTCTGGATGACCCGGCCGAGTGAGTAACCCTTCGACGAGTAACTCCCTCTGCATAATGGTGTACTGAAGACCTTCGACCGAATCTTCCCATGCTCCTTCGCTGAAACAATCTTCTAACTTCCGCTTCTTGGACTCAAACGTCAGTTTGCGCTCCTTCAGGTTAGTGAGAGCTTTGTTGAGCTGGCCTTCAGCGGCATATCTGCGAGCGGTTTCTTCGTCAAACCTCTTCTCACTGGCCTTCACCTGGGCTTTCAGCTTGGAGATTTGTTGCATCAGCTTATCCTCCCGCTCTTTCCTGTTGGATAGGGTGGCCTTCTAGTGCTTGTTGAACTTGGATATCCTCCGATACGCTTCGTCTAAGTGCTGCTTCTTCGTGGCCAGGACGTCGTTGACAGCTTTGAAGTCTCGACCCAAACGTTCACGCTCACCTATCTGCTTAGTCAAATCTGTCCCCAGCTGGTTCACCAGCTCTGTTTGCCTCTTGAAGGAATGAACGGCTTTGCTTCTCTCGCTTCTGAGTTGAGCCAATTCTTTCTCCAGTTCTTCATTTGCCTTCTTCAGCTCATCCTGCTCAGCTAACACCTGATTATGCTGCTGAATAGGCACGGTGGTAGGCTCTTCAATCACCGGAGGGCTTTCTGGCTTGGCGGGAGGAAACGACATCCCTATAGCATCTGCTCTGGCTCTGATCCAAGTCACATATGGAGCGTAGGCCTGGCTATTACTCTTTCCCAGCAATGGTTTTCCCCGCTTACTAATACCATTCCAAGCATGCTGGATCTTAGATAACATATCCCCCTCTAGAAGACCAGTGAGGTACAGAGATTCCTGCACCTCTTCATCCTTCGGCGGAGTTCTCAAAGCGTACCCAAACTATCGGACTAGCAGAGACGGATTATAGTTTATACAACCCTTCTTGCCTATCAAAGGCACGTTCGGAAACCCACTGCAGCTGAAGATAATCTCGGTACCCAACCTATCTCTGTCAAACCAGGTAATATCCCCCCCTGATAGACTCATCAAATGCTCAGACCACCCAGCTGTGTCTGCAGATGAAGCAAAGGGACCCCTCTTGGGTAGATGACTATCAATCCATCTATAAAGCAGGGGTATACAGCACGAGACATTCTTGCCCTTTCTGTTCTCGTTTTTGTAGTGGATGGAATGGTAGACATCTCCTATCAAGGTAGGGACTGGATTCCCTGATGCAAAGATGTGGAAGGCGTCGAAGTCCACAAAGTCGGGCATATTGGGGAACAGAATGATGCCATATATGCACAGAGCGAGAATGGCGTTGAACACGACCCAACATCCGTCTTTGGCGCACTGCTGAGCCTTACCCACTAAGAACTGCAAGGATAAATCGGGACCCTTGTTCCAACTAGACAATACCAACTCGGAGGCATCCAGATGAAGTGACGGAGCTAGACCAGCCAGATTAGGCTCAGCATCCATATGAACAAAGGGCATCTGCCTCTTGATAGGCACACCTAACAAATCAGCATATTCCTCTAGTGTGGGTGCGAGAACACATGGGGTTTTCGAACCAAACTGAGCAATTTGTCGTAAGACTTTCTGAACTCATCTCTCACAGAATCACCTGCTAAAGCAATCAAACCAGTCAGCTGAACAACATCCGGAGCAGGGAGCTTGTAAGCCACGGTCTTCCTCAGAGAACCCATAACAATACAACAGAAGGCCGGAAATCCTGAATCGGGGGGAAATGGTACCTGCAACACAGACACACGTTAATGAAATGCAAATAAGTTTGCAAAGCAATGTAAAATGCAATCATGCAGCAGGAGATCAAGACGACTGCGCTGTGAAGATTCTGTATCAACAAAACCATAATCCTACTCTATCAAGAACAACCACTATCTCTGATAAGAAGAAAACCCTGGTATCGGACCACAAATCTGCTCTGTCAAGAACACACACACATAGGACCATAAATCTGCTCTGTCAAGAACAAACATCTGATACAGGACCAAAACTCTGCTCTGTCAAGAACAAACATCTGATAATAAGGACCTCTGATACAGGACCAAAACTCTGCTCTGTCAAGAGCAAACATCTAATAATAAGGACCTCTAATACAGGACCAAATCTCTGCTCTGTCAAGAACAAACATCTGATAATAAGGACCTCTAATACAGGATCAAAACTCTGCTCTGTGAAGAACAAACATCTGATAATAAGGACCTCTGATACAGGACCAAAACTCTGCTCTGTCAAGAACAAACATCTGATAATAAGGACCTCTGATACAGGACCATAAATCTGCTCTGTCAAGAACACATACACCTGCTAATGAGATCTTCTGATCCCAATCATAAACCTGCTCTGTCAAGAGCAAATACACATCTGCTGATGAGATCCTTTGATCCCAATCAAAACTGCTCCACTATCAAGAAAACCAGGTAGTCTGAAGGTCAAGGATTCCGGCAATAAACCCAACCCTGCTCACAGGCATGGACCTAAACTGACACAGGTTCAGCATCCTATACGGTCATCAGCGTCACAGACATTCAAGAGGGGTGATACGATACCCAGAAGGTGTGGCATCACCAGCTCATGAAGCGGCCTCACTCGGCTGAATCCCAAATGATCGGTCCCCAGAGTCGACAATCCTCCAAACCAACAACCCCCTCAACCAAAAGGGTTGAAAAAGAAGTCAACCGGGAGAACCTCGTCTGAGCGTGGATTTCATGAGACACTAGTGCCTACCAAGCAAGCACGCGCCCACTAATTTCCACAACTAATGCTAGGTACACTCAAGCCTGGGTCTGGCTTCTCACTCATCAGAATGCCCCTCCCACAACAGCACAGATAATCATATCATACTAAAAATAAAGTGCGGGAAATAAAATGCGATAAATAAACACAACCCAACAAGTAATCATACAAGCGCTAGGATTGACTCTCGCAGGGGACGTTGGATCCCCAAACTGACTTGCATACGGGACGTTGGATCCCAGGAAACTATGAATAGTCCCCAGCAGAGTCGCCAGCTGTCGCTACCGCGAAAATAAGGTGCCGACAAAACAGAAGAGTCACCACCTTTCATTATTTATCCCTCAGAACGGGAAAGGAAACGATCGGAGAAACCTGACGAAAAGGTATAAGACAAGGTCATTGCAACCGTTGTCTGGGTTCGGGAGTCGGTTACGCAAGGGGAAGGTATTAGCACCCCTCACGTCCGTCGTACTTGACGGGATCCACGCTTGTTGTGTTTACTGGACGAGTTGGTTTATCTATCTACCTATCAAGGCTGGCTTAAAAAGAAAAGAAAGTGACTCGGCAAAGCGTCGCACTTTATGCCTACGTATTCCCATCAGAGAATGAGAAATCAGAGTCAACATAGTTCGGCTAACTACGGGTTACGGGGAAGGTGGCTCGCCAATACGTCAGTATTGTGCCTACATACTCTCAACAGGTATGAGAGATCAGAGTTTACATAGTTCGGGATAATACGGCTTACGGGGATTCAGATTCATCTATTTTATCGAGTAGGGTTAAACAGCAGTTCCAGCAGTTAGGGACAAAGCCTGTTTGCGGTGGCGCAGAAGTTTAACGACACTCTTTTCTTCAAAAAAGCTTCCTTTGAATTACGGGCCCACGGGGCAAAAAGTTTGAAGTTTGTTTTCTGTGTTTTACGTAAGAACTGTTTTTTATGGATGTTTGCAACTAGTATCGCACTAGAGACTATGACCTGAGAGTGAATGCGTCGTATGTCACCCAAAGGGTGCCATACTAAACATCCAAGCTGTCGAAAAGAAACTCTCCGACAACCCTTTCTCAGATAGCTTAAGGCTCGTAGCGTACGACATCAGTTAACCTTTATTACTGTGTTTTGATTTGTTTTGAGATGAGAAGAGAAGGGGCTCAACTAAAGGGAGACTATCAAGTCCTAATGTTGTCATGCCAAGGATTCATCCTATGGTTGAGGTTTGAAACAGGGATCTCTTAGAAGTTATCATGCATAGGTTTCAACCTAAAGTTCTATCATCACTTCCTTATCAAAGGAAGTGAGATTCCTAGGGGATCATGTCAATGACAAACGGAAACAGATAAAGCATCAGCTTAAACAGTAAACAGATATACAGTAAGATGCATGCAACGCAAGTGAGGGAGGAAATATGTGTGGGGCATCAGCCTCCACAAGCTCATCTCAACCTCAAGCCAAGTATGAATAACTGTAATCATACAGGAAGAAATAACATGTTATCAAGCAAAACAATAAGCAACTGCAATCATACAGAAGAAATAAAATGCTATCAAGCAAAATAAACCACATAGGCAAGGGAGCAGGGCTCTACCGAATACCCGCAAGCAAAGCCATACAGTAAAAATACAAGCAGAGGGAGCAACTCAACCTCTAGTGCAATCATGCTCATCGCTTAAAACAATCTAAATATGAACTTATTCTAATGCATCAAGCAAGTCAAACAAGTCACATCAATACAGTTGCACAGAAAGCAAACAGACAGGAAAGAAAGCAGATCAACAGCCCTCCTTCAATTCCAAGCTTCAGCTCTTCTGACAGCAACCCAGTCTTCAGACTTCAACCACCCTTCAAGGCTATCATCCTCCATGACAAGTATCAACTTGCTTCTCCAAGGTTTCAGCCCATCAAACATAAGTATCAACTTATTCTCTTTTCTTCAAGCCTCAGCTCTTCAGTCAATTCCACCCTCAAGCTTCACTCCTACTTACAAGTATCAACTTGATTTCTTCAGGCTCTCCAAGCCTCAATGTAAGTGTCAACTTATCCTTTATTCCTCAAGCCTCAGCTCTAAACTCAATCTCAATTGAATCCTCTTCATAAGTATCAACTTGTTCTTCTTGCTTTAGCTCTTTTTGCTTTACCAGTATCAACTAGCTTTCCTCTTCATCTATAAGCTTCAGCTTCTCAGAGTAATCTTTAATCACATGGAAGTGTCAACTTCATCCTTCAGTTCTTTTTCAAGCAAGGAACTCCATCCTCTAGCAAGGGAGAAAGATGCATCTCTCAAGAG
Source organism: Lathyrus sativus (assembly GCA_963859935.3). NCBI lineage: Eukaryota > Viridiplantae > Streptophyta > Magnoliopsida > Fabales > Fabaceae > Lathyrus > Lathyrus sativus. Next base: position 241,707,397 of record OZ012741.1, read on the forward strand.
CAAAGTTGGGATGATTGGTAGCAGAGTGAAGACCAAAGGTCACCACTAAGCATCCTGTCATCAGAGAAAGGGACCCTCTAAGGTTCTACCAATTTGCAAAGAACCACACATCCTACCAAAGGAGGGATGAGGCCTTCACAAGGGACCTTACATCATAGGGAAGAATGGAATTGATCGACATATTCCATGTTTATGAAGGAAGAGAACTATCTAGGAGCTCTGCCTACAAAATCCTAATCTTAACCTAATCAAAACTACACCACAAGAAGGGAAGATCTTCAAATCCAAGCCTCTTCAAGCAATCCAATGCATCTTCAACTTGCCTTCATCATCATCCAAGAGCAAGAGAAACAAAACCCTAATCTAAGGGAACTAAAGATGTTAATCTAGTTGAGTTAGTGCCTTAGAATCATCTAAAACTAGCACCTAAACTAAAATCAATCAAAAATAGCAAACTATCTTATAAGTTTCTACAAAAATTCCTAAGGGATCCTAATTCAATTAAGAATGCCTCATACAAAAACCAGGGACTAAATCATATATTAACTCCTAAAATTAAGTCCTAAATCCAAAGGTATCAATTATAAACCCTAAAAATGGAGCTTCTAAAGGTTTCAACCTAAACTACCACCTATGTTCATCACAAAAATGTGAGAAAAATATATGGGGAGCATGCACATCTATGCTAACTACTTACAAAAAATCAGGATCAAAATCATCATCACATGATCAAACCAAATTCCACAAAATCAAGTATCAAACATAACTATTTTAATATCAATTAAAATGTGAAAATTCCCATAAAATCAGAAAATGTATGAAATAAAAATATTTTTTATCTAAAAAATACTAGACTCAATCATGAATATAATTCAAAAAGAATGGGGTTAATTGGATCATTTGTCAATTTTATATGATTTAATCAAGAACCATGTATAAAATGAAACAAATAAAGAAAATTGAAATAAAATAACCAAACGCGTGGTGCAGATAGCAATGACAATTAGTTCATTTGGGAGATTGGGCCATGAGGGGGGTGCTGATATCAATCTTTGCATTAAGCCCAAAACCACAAATAAATGAAACGTTGTGTTCCATTTAGTTCAGACCCTTCACAAATTGAGAAGCTCGCGTGGCCGTTGGATGAGGGTCTTAGTCCAAGTCAAACCTTGATCTGATGGCTATCAAGTCATCTTCTCCAATTCAAACCACTGGAACTCAGGTCACCTGCGCGCCCAAAACCACCGCCGGTGACTTTCTCCGGTCACCATTCCACAACCCTAGTTCAACATAGAGTCCACCATAGGCCACGATCCCTTAATGAAACATGTCCCAAATTCCCTCATGAATTCATTCATGCCCTTAATTCTCTCTGAAACCTCAAGATTCACAAGAACCAACTCTCAACCGAAAATGGTAACATCCCTAATTGGTCACTAATTCTCAAATTAATGGTCTGAAATCATTCCTACACCGTTCTACAATGCATCTAACATCCTAATTCATATTGATTCTACTTAATTCATGCTGGAGGAAGAAGTTTACATACCTGTCAATTCTTGATGAACAAATGCACTAAACCTTCAAAACAAGCTCTCCAACCTTCCAGACACGATCAATGGATCATTTCCTTGCTTCTGTATGCAATAGATCTGGTTGAAAACTCCTGAAACTGGAAACCCGACGGTGAGTTGCAGGTGGAAAAATCTGAGCTCAAGAACACCAATCAGCCATGGATTCCTCTTGGTTATGATCTGGAATCAATCCCTAGCATCCATGGAAGAGGTTGCAATCAAGATAATGGATAGAAAGTGAAGAAATTGGTGAAACCGAATTCAGTTGCAAGCAATGAAATCTCAACCTCAATCTCTGCTCTCTCCTTCAATCATCACCAACCTTTGCTTTGGATCACCTCTACTCAATATATAGAACATGTATGGATGATCTAGAACCCTTTAGATCCTTCTAATGAGAGTTTCAATCTCTCATGACATGAGAATTTCAACCATATGCCATGGTATGCATAGTTCTGTTTGCAGCTTGAAATCAATCCCATTCTCTTCCAATTTCTCCCCTAGTGACATTTTGAAAGTGTTTGGCTTGCAACGGGCCTTGGTTATGCCTTGATTCTAGGTTTTGCAAATGTTACTTATGATGTAAGTAACTACTTTCCAAAGCAAGTCCACCAATTGAATTTCAATTCAAAAATGTGGCTAAACCAATGTTCTTAAAATATTTTCTAGAGTCAAAATGACCTATTACATGCCTTGGTTTGGATGTGTAGATCAAAAATATCAATTTCCAACTTTGGTTCATTTAACTTATACCCTTATTTTAGGTCATTTTTGCAACTTTGAGCTACAAGAATTTCCATCATCTCATGACCTCTTTACTAGCCTTAAAACATCATTTTGAACAAGTTTGATGTTGAACATTTTCCCATTTGAAGCTTGGAAATAGGAGTTATGGCCTTATGCTTGAAATGACCTGTAATCTCCAAATGACCAAAATACCCTTGACTTGTCAAAGCCATAACTTGAGTTCTACAAATCCAATCATGTACTTCTAGTACTCTATAGAAAGCTAAGTGGATAAGGAACAACATTCATGTTAACCAAAAGTTCATAGGAATCATCCTTCTAGGGAAAAAGTTTCATGCAAGTTGGACAACTTTAAAGCTCCAGATTCACATGCCTCAGATGACCCGTAACTTGTCAAAGTCATAACTTGAGTTCTACAAATCTTATCAAGGACTTCTAGAACTCAAATTAAATCTAAGATCAAGATCTACAACATTCATGTTGGGGGCAAGATGAGATGACAATCACATCTTGAGCTAAACTGCCTTGAAGATAGGGGTCAAACTAGGGGATTTTACACTGTCAAGCCTTAGAAACCCTAGCTTGAAACTTCTCAAACTCTTCAATCATGATGAGTTAACCTTGGAATCATCATTATAACATTTCAATGCATCAATCCATGATCACATGGCTCTTGGATTAGGCCTCAACCTTCCTCAAATCATCAGTTGACCTAGGGTTGACCCAGTCAAACCCTAATTGCGTCAATCATGGCTGAGTCTTCTTAATCTTGCACAATGAACTGTCTAGGCCTGAAGGTGATATTAAACACTTCTCATGAGCTCTCTAAAGACCTCAAGTCCATCGTCATGACCTCAGAATCCTCTGATGGCTTCCCATAACTCTCAAGTTAGGAGACCTACACACTTGGCTTCAATCACGCTCTCTGAGGATCTTTTAACTTCTCTGACAAGGATATCAACCCTTGAACACTTGAATAAGCTTCTAGGCTAGCCTCAAAGTCTTGCATAGCCCTTGATTGGCAATCATACCTCTTGATCTCCTGCATACATGTCAATGAAATGCAAATGATAATGCTAATGTGAATGAAATGAGACATAAGCTAGGTAAAGAAATGTTGGGAAAGTTTTGGGGTGCAACAGCCGGCCTTCGGGTTCAATGCCTATTTTAATGAACAGATGCCTTCTTGGATTAGCAGATGTTCTCAACTTCGTGTTGAGCCGACCTTCGGATTCGATCCTTGTTTTAATTAATAGATGCCTACTTGGATTGGGGGATGTTCCCAATTTCGTGTTGAGCCAGCCTTCGGGTTTGATGCCTGTTTTAATTATCGGATGCCTGCTTGGATTAGCGGTTGTTCCAAATGTCGTGTTGAGCCGCAATACGGGTTCGACGCCTGTTTTAATTAACGGACGCCAGCTTGAAATAACTGATGTTATCAACTTCTGTGTTTCGCCGGCCTTTGGGGTCGATGCCTGTTTTAATTAACGGATGCTTGCTTGGATTAGCGGACCTACGGGTTCGATCCCTGTTTTAATTAACAGATGCATGCTTGCATTAGAAGATATTCCCAATTTCGTGTTGAGCCGGCCTACGAGTTTGATGCCTGTTTTAATTAGCGGATGCGTGCTTGGATTAGCAAATGTTCTCAACTTCGTGTTGAGCCGGCCTTCGGGTTTGATGCCTGTTTTAATTAACGGATGCATGCTTGGATTAGCGGTTGTTCCAAATGTCGTGTTGAGCCGCCCTACGGGTTCGATGCCTATTTTAATTAACGGATGCCGGCATGGATTAGCGGATGTTCTCAACTTCGTGTTGAGCCGGCCTTCGGGTTCGATGCCTGTTTTAATTAACGGATGCCTGCTTGGATTAGCAGATGTTCTCAACTTCGTAATGATCAAGCCTTCGGGTTCGATGCCTATTTTAATTAACAAAGGCCTGCTTTGATTAGAAGATATTCTAAACATCGTGTTTCGTCGGCTTTCGGGTTCGATGCCTGTTTTAATTAACGGATGCCTGCCTGGATTAGTAGATGTTCATAGCTTTGTGTTAAGCCTCCCGTCGGGTTGGATGCGTCTTTTCATTAACGGATGCCTGCTTGGATTAGCGATTGTTCCAAACGTTGTGTTGAGCTACCCTATGAGTTCGATGCCTGTTTTAATTAACGAATGCAAGCTTGGATTAGATGATGTTATTAACTTCGTGTTGAGCCGGCCTTCGGGGTCGATGCCTGTTTTAATTAATGGATGCTAGCTTGGATTACCATACCTTCGGGTTCAATCCCTGTTTTAATTAACATATGCCTGCTTGGATTTGCAGATGTTCTCAACTTCGTGTTGATCCGGCCTTCGGGTTCGATGCCTATTTTTATTAACGACTGCCTACTTGTATTAGCAGATGTTCTCAAATTCTTGATGAACCGGCCTTCGGGTTCGATGCCTGTTTTGATTAACAGATGCCTGCTTGGATTAACAGATATTCTCAACTTCGTGTTGAGCAGGCCTTCGGGTTCGATGCCTGTTTTAATTAACGGATGCCTGCTTGGATTAGGAGATGTTCTCAACTTCGTGTTGAGCCGGCCTTCGGGTGCGATGCCTATTTTAATTAACGTATGCCTGCTTGGATTAGCATATGTTCTCAACTTCGTGTTGAGCCAGACTTCGGGTTCGATGCCTGTTTTAATTAACGGATGCTTGTTTGGATTAGCAGATGTTCTCAACTTCGTGTTGAGCCGTCCTCCGGGTTCGATGCCTGTTTTAATACATAGATGCCTGCTTGGATTAAGGGATGCTCCCAACTTCGTGGTGAGCCGACCTACGGTTTCGATGCCTTCGAGGTCAATGCCTGTTTTAATTAATGGATGCTAGCATGGATTACCAGACCATCGGGTTTAATCCCTGTTTTAATTAACATATGCCTGCTTGGATTTGCAGATGTTCTCAACTTCGTGTTGATCCGGCCTTCGGGTTCGATGCCTATTTTTATTAACGGCTGCCTACTTGTATTAGCATATGTTCTCAAATTCTTGTTGAACCGGACTTCGGGTTCGATGCATGTTTTGATTAACGGATGCCTGCTTGGATTAGGAGATGTTGTCAACTTCGTGTTGAGCAGGCCTTCGGGTTTGATGCCTGTTTTAATTAACGGATTCCTGCTTGGATTAGGAGATGTTGTCAACTTTTTGTTGAGCCGACCTTCGGGTGCGATGCCTGTTTTAATTAACGGATGCCTGCTTGTATTAGCATATGTTCTCAACTTCGTGTTGAGCCAGACTTCGGGTTCGATGCCTGTTTTAATTAACGGATGCCTGTTTGGATTAGCAGATGTTCTCAACTTCGTATTGAGCCGGCCTCCGGGTTCGATGCCTGTTTTAATAAATAGATGCCTGCTTGGATTAAGGGATGTTCCCAACTTCGTGTTGAGCCGACCTACAGTTTCGATGCCTGTTTTAATTAGGTGATGCATGCTTGGATTAGCAAATTTTCTCAACTTCATGTTGAGCCGGCCTTCGGGTTTGAAGCCTGTTTTAATTAACAGATTCCTGTTTGGATTAGCAGATGTTCTCACCTTCGTGTTGAGTCGGCCTTCGGATACGATGCCTGTTTTAATTAATAGATGCCTGCTTGGACTAAGGGATGTTCCCAACTTCGTGTTGAGCCGGCCTACGGTTTTGATGCCTGCTTTAATTAGGTGATGCATGCTTGGATTAGCATATGTTCTAAACTTCGTGTTGAGTCGGCCTCCGGGTTCGATTCCTATTTTAATTAACGGATGCCTGCTTGGATTAGTGAATGTTCTCAACTTCTTTTTTAGCCGGCCTTCAGGTTCGATGCTTGTTTTAATTAACGGATACCTGCTTGGATTAGAAGATGTTCTCAACTTCATATTGAGCCTGCCTTCGGGTTCGATGCCGATTTTAATTAATGGATGTCTGTTTAGATTAGAAGATTTTCTAAATTTTATGTTGAGCCGGCCTCCCGGTTCGATTCCTATTTTAATTGACGGATGCTTGCTTGGATTAGTAAATTTTCTCAACTTCGTGTTGAGCAGACATTCGGGTTTGATGCCTGTTTTAATTAACGGATGCCTGCTTAGATTAACAGATGTTCTCAACTTCATGTTGCGCCAGCCTCCGGGTTTGATTCCTGTTTCAATTAATGGATGCCTACATGGATTAGCGGATGTTGTCAACTTTGTGTTGAGCCAGCCTTCGGGTTCGATACTTGTTTTAATTAACGGATGCTTGCTTGGATTAGCAGATGTTCTCAACTTCGTGTTGAGCAGGCCTTCGGGTTCGATGCCTCTTTTAATTAACAGATGCCTGCTCGGATTAATTGATGTTCTAAACTTCATGTTTAGCCGCCCTTCGGTTTTGATGCTTGTTTTAATTAACGAATGCTTGCTTGGATTAGCGGTTGTTCCAAATGTCGTGTTGAGCTGCCCTACGGGTTCGATGCCTATTTCAATTAATGGATGCCAGCTTGGAATAACTAATGTTATCAACTTCATGTTGAGCCAGCCTTTGGGGTCGATGCCTGTTTTAATTTACAGATGCTTGCTTGGATTAGAAGACCTTCGTGTTCGATGCCTGTTTTAATTAACAGATGCCTGCTTGGATTAGCAGATGTTCTCAACTTCGTGTTGAGCCGACCTTCGGGTTTGATGCCTGTTTTAATTAATGGATGCTTGATTGGATTAGTAGATGTTCTCAACTTCGTGTTGAGTCGACCTTCGGATTTGATCCCTGTTTCAATTAATAGATGGCTACTTGGATTAGGGGAAGTTCCCAATTTCGTGTTGTGCTGACCTACGGGTTTGATGCCTGTTTTAATTAGCGGATGCATGCTTGGATTAGCAAATGTTCTCAACTTCGTGTTGAGCCGGCCTACGGGTTCGATGCTTGTTTTAATTAGCAGATGCGTGCTTGGATTAGAAAATGTTCTCAACATCGTGTTGAGTCGGCCTTCGGAATCGATGCCTGTTTTAATTAACGGATGCCTGCTTGGATTAGCAAATTTCCTCAACTTCGGGTTTAGTCGGCCTTCGGGTTCGATGCTTGTTTTAATTAATAGATGCCTGCTTAGATTAGAGGATGTTCCCATCTTCTTGTTAAGCCGGCCTACGGTTCGATGCCTGTTTTAATTAACGGATGCCTGCTTGGATTAGCAGATGTTCTCAACTTCGTGTTGAGCAGGCCTTCAGGTTCGATGCCTGTTTTAATTAACAAATGCCTGCTTGGATTAGCAGATGTTCTAAACTTCGTGTTGAGTCGGCCTTCGCGTTCGATGCCTGTTTTAATAAACGGATGCCTGCTTGGATTAGTAGATGTTCTCAGCTTCGTGTTAAGCCGACCTTCGAATTGGATGCCTCTTTTAATTAATGGATGCCTGCTTGGATTAGCGGTTGTTCCAAACGACATGTTAATCCGCCCTACGGGTTCGATGCCTGTTTTAATTAACGGATGTTATCCTGGATTAGCTGATGTTATAAACTTCGTGTTGAGTCGGCCTTCGGGGTCGATGCCTGTTTTAATTAACGGATGCTTGCTTGGATTAGCGGACCTACGGGTTCGATCCCTGTTTTAATTAACAGATGGATTCTTGGATTAGCAGATGTTCTCAACTTCGTATTAGGTTTGATGCCTATTTTTACTAACAGATGCCTATTTGAACTATCAAATGCTCTCAACTTTGTTTTGAGTCGTTCTTCGGGTTCGATGCGTGTTTCAATTAACGAATATCTGCTTGGATTAGAAGATGTTCTCAACTTCGTATTGAGCAGGCCTTCAGCATCGATGCCTATTTTAATTAATAGATGCCTACTTAGATTAGGAGATGATCTAAACTTTATGTTGAGCAGGCCTTCGGGCTCGATTCCTATTTTAATTAACGAATGCTTGCTTGAATTAGCGAATGTTCTCAACTTCTTGTTAAGCCGGCCTTCGGGTTCGATACCTGTTTTGATTAACATATGCTTGCTTGGATTAGTAGATGTTCTCAACTTCGTGTTGAGCAGGCCTTCGGGTTCGATGCCTGTTTTAATTAACAGATGCCTGCTTGGATTAGCAGATGTTCTCAACTTTGTGTTGAGCCGGCATTCATGTGCGATGACTATTTTAACTTCGTGTTGAGCCGGCCTTCGGGTTCGATGCGTGTTTTAATTAACAGATGCCTGCTTGGATTAGCAGATGTTCTCAACTTCGTGTTTAGCCGACCTTCGGGTTCGATGCATGTTTTAATTAATAGATGCCTGCTTGGATTAGGGGATGTTCCCGACTTCGTGTTGAGCGGGCCTACAATTTCGATGACTGTTTTAATTAGCGGATGCATGCTTGGATTAGAAAATTTTTTCAACTTCGTGTTGAGCCGACCTTCGGGTTTGATGCCTGTTTTAATTAACGGATGACTGCTTAGGTTAGCAGATGTTCTCAACTTTATGTTGCGCCAGCCTCCGGGTTCGATTCTTGTTTTAATTAACGGATGCCAGCATGGAGTAGCGGATGTTCTCAACTTCGTGTTAAGCCAGCCTTCTGGTTCGATGCCTTTTTTAATTAACGGATGCCTGTTTTAATTAACGGATGCCTGCTTGGATTCACAAATTTTCTCAACTTCGTGGTGATCAGGCCTTCGCGTTCGATGCCTGTTTTAATTAACGGATGCCTGCTTGGATTAGTAGATGTTCTCAGCTTCGTGTTAAGCCGGCCTTCGAATTGGATGCCTCTTTTAATTAATGGATGCCTGTTTGGATTAGCAGCTGTTCCAAACATCGTGTTGATCCGCCCTACGGGTTGGATGCCTGTTTTTATTAACGGATGCCTGCTTGGATTAGCAGATGTTCTCAACTTCGTGTTGAGCCGAACTTCGGGTTCGATGCCTATTCTTATTAACAGAGTCCTAGTTGGACTGGCAAATGCTCTTAACTTCGTGTTGAGTCGTTTTTGGGGTTCGCTGCCTGTTTCAATTAACCGATACCTGCTTGGATTAGAAGATGTTCTCAACTTCGTATTGAGCCGGCCTTCGGCATCAATGCCGATTTTAATTAATAGATGCCTGCTTAGATTAGGAGATGTTCTAAACGATATGTTGAGTCGGCCACCGGTTCGATTCCTATTTTAATTAACGGATGCCTGCTTGGATTAGCGAATGTTCTCAACTTCTTGTTGAGCCGACCTACGGTTTCAATGCCTTTTTTAATTTGCGGATGCATGTTTGGATTAGTAAATTTTATCAACTTCATGTTGAGCCGGCATTCGGGTTTGATGCCTGTCTTAATTAACGGATGCCTGCTTAGATTAGCAGATGTTCTCAACTTTATATTGCGCCAACCTCCGGGTTCGATTCCTGTTTCAATTAACAGTTGCCGACATGGATTAGCGGATGTGCTCAACTTTCGTGTTGAGCCGACCTTCGGGTTCGATGCCTATTTTAATTAACGGATGCCTGCTTGGATTAGCAGATGTTCTCAACTTCGTGTTGAGCAGGCCTTTGGGTTCGATGCCTGTTTTAATTAACAGATGCCTGCTTGGATTAGTTGATGTTCTAAACTTCGTGTTTAGCCGGCCCTCGTGTTCGATGCATGTTTTAATTAACAGATTCTTGCTTGGATTAACAGATGTTCTCTGCTTCGTGTTAAGCCGGCCTTCGGGTTGGATGCCTCTTTTAATTAACGGATGCCTACTTGGATTAGCGGTTGTTCCAAATGTCGTGTTCAGCCGCCCTACGGGTTTGATGCCTGTTTTAATTAACGGATGCCAGCTTGGAATAACTAATGTTATTAACTTCGTGTTGAGTCGGCCTTTGGGGTCGATTCCTGTTTTAATTAACGGATGCTATGCTTGGATTAGCAGACCTTCGTGTTCGATGCCTGTTTTAATTAACAGATGCCCGCTTGGATTAGAAAATGTTCTCAACTTCGTGTTGAGCCGACCTTCGGGTTCGATGCTTGTTTTAATTAACGGATGTCTGCTTGGATTAACAGATGTTTTCAACTTCGTGTTGAGCCGACCTACGGATTCGATCCCTGTTTTAATTAATGGATGCCTACTTGGATTAGGGGATGTTCCCAACTTCTTGTTAAGCCGGCCTACGGGTTCGATGCCTGTTTTAATTACCGGATGCCTGCTTGGATTAGCAGATGTTCTCAACTTCGTGTTGAGCAGGCCTTCGGGTTCGATGCCTGTTTTAATTAACGGATGCCTACTTGGATTAGAAGATGTTCTGAACTTCGTGTTGAGTCGGCCTTTGGGTTCGATGCCTGTTTTAATTAATGGATGCCTGCTTGGATTAGTAGATGTTCTCAGCTTCGTGTTAAGCCGACCTTCGAATTGGATGCCTCTTTTAATTAATGGATGCCTGCTTGGATTAGCGGCTGTTCCAAACGTCATGTTGATACGCCCTACGGGTTCGATGCCTGTTTTTATTAACGTATGCCAGGTTAGATTAACTGATGTTATCAACTTCGTACTGAGCCGGCCTTCGGGGTCGATGCCTGTTTTAATTAACGGATGCTTGCTTGGATTAGGGGACCTACGGGTTCGATCCCTGTTTTAATTAACAGATGCCTGCTTGGATTAGCAGATTTTCTCAACTTCGTGTTGAGCCGGCCTTCGGGTTCGATGCCTATTTTTATAAACTGATGCCTAGCTGGATTCGCAAATGCTCTCAACTTTGTTTTGAGTCATTCCTCGGGTTTGATGCCTGTTTCAATTAACGGATACCTGCTTGGATTAGAAGATGTTCTCAACTTCGTATTGAGCCGCCGTTCGGCATCGATGCCGATTTTAATTAACAGATGCCTGCTTAGATTAGGAGATGTTCTAAACTTTAAGTTAAGCCAAACACCGGGTTCGATTCCTATTTTAATTAACGGATGCTTGCTTGGATTACCGAATGTTCTCAACTTCTTGTTGAGCCGGCCTTTGGGTTCGATGCCTATTTTGATTAACGGATGCCTGCTTGGATTAGAAGATGTTCTCGACTTCGTGTTGAGCCCAACTACGATTTCAGTGCCTGTTTTAATTAGCCGATGCATGTTTGGATTAGTAAATTTTCTCAACTTCGTGTTGAGTCGACATTCGGGTTTGATGCCTGTTTTAATTAACGGATGCCTGCTTAGATTAGCAGATGTTCTCAACTTCATGTTGCGCCAATTTACGGGTTCGATTCCTGTTTCAATTAACGGATGCCGACAAGGATTAGAGGATGTTCTCAACTTCGTGTTGAGCCGGCCTTCGGGTACGTTGCCTGTTTTAATTAACGGATGCCTGCTTGGATTAGCATATGTTCTCAACTTCGTGTTGAGCAGGCCTTCAGGTTCGATGCATGTTTTAATTAACGGATGCCTGCTTGGATTAACAGATGTTCTAAACTTCGTGTTGAATCGGCCTTTGGGTTCGATGCCTGTTTTAATTAATGGATGCCTGCTTGGATTAGTAGATGTTCTCAGCTTCGTGTTAAGCCGACCTTCGAATTGGATGCCTCTTTTAATTAATGGATGCCTGCTTGGATTAGCGGCTGTTCCAAACATCATGTTGATCCGCCCTACGGGTTCGATGCCTGTTTTTATTAATGTATGCCTGCTTGGATTAGCTGATGTTATCAACTTCGTATTGAGCCGGCCTTCGGGGTCGATGCCTGTTTTAATTAACGGATGCTTGCTTGGATTAGGGGACCTACGGGTTCGATCCCTGTTTCAATTAACAGATGCCTGCTTGGATTAGCAGATTTTCTCAACTTCGTGTTGAGCCGACCTTCGGGTTCGATGCCTATTTTTATAAACCGATGCGTAGTTGGATTAGGAAATGCTCTCAACTTTGTGTTGAGTCATTCTTTGGGTTTGATGCCTGTTTCAATTAACAGATACCTGCTTGGATTAGAAGATGTTCTCAACTTCGTATTGAGCCGCCCTTCGGCATCGATGCCGATTTTAATTAACAGATGCCTGCTTAGATTAGCCGATGTTCTCAACTTCATGTTGCTCCAATTTACGGGTTCGATTCCTGTTTCAATTAACGGATGCCGACATGGATTAGAGGATGTTCTCAACTTCGTGTTGAGCCGGCCTTCGGGTACGTTGCCTCTTTTAATTAACAGATGCCTGCTTGGATTAGCAGATGTTTTCAACTTCGTGTTGAGCAGGCCTTCGGGTTCGATGCCTGTTTTAATTAATAGATGCCTGCTTGGATTAGTTGATGTTCTAAACTTCGTGTTTAGCCGGCCCTCGGGTTCGATGCTTGTTTTAATTAACGGATGCTTGCTTAGATTAACAGATGTTCTCAGCTTCGTGTTAAGCCGGCCTTTGGGTTGGATGCCTCTTTTAATTAACGGATGCCTGCTTGGATTAGCGGTTGTTCCAAATGTCGTGTTGAGCCGCCCTACGAGTTCCATGCCTGTTTTAATTAACGGATGCCAGCTTGGAATAACTAATGTTATCAACTTCGTGTTGAGCCGGCCTTTGGGGTCGATGTCTGTTTTAATTAACGGATGCTTGCTTGGATTAGCAGACCTTCGTGTTCGATGCCTGTTTTAATTAACAGATGCCCGCTTGGATTAGCAGATGTTCTCAAATTCGTGTTTAGCCGGCCTTCGGGTTCGATGCCTATTTTAATTAACGGATGTCTGCTTGGATTAGCAGATGTTCTCAACTTCGTGTTGAGCCGACCTTCGGATTCGATCCCTATTTTAATTAATAGATGCCTGCATGGATTAGGGAATGTTCCCAACTTCTTGTTAAGCCGACCTACGGGTTCGATGCCTGTTTTAATTACCGGATGCCTGCTTGGATTAGCAGATGTTCTCAACTTCGTGTTGAGCAGGCCTTCAGGTTCGATGCCTGTTTTAATTAACGGATGCCTGCTTGGATTAACAGATGTTCTAAACTTCATGTTGAGTCGGCCTACGGGTTCGATGCCTGTTTTAATTAATGGATGCCTGCTTGGATTAGTAGATGTTCTCAGCTTCGTTTTAAGCCGACCTTCGAATTGGATGCCTCTTTTAATTAATGGATGCCTGCTTGGATTAGCGGCTCTTCCGAACGTCATGTTGATCTGCCCTACGGGTTCGATGCCTGTTTTTATTAACATACGCCAGCTTGGATTAGCTGATGTTATCAACTTCGTATTGTGCCGGCCTTCGGGGTAGATGCCTGTTTAATAAACGAATGCTTGCTTGGATTAGGGGACCTACGGGTTCGATCCTTGTTTTAGTTAACAGATGCCTGCTTGGATTAGCAGATTTTCTCAACTTCGTGTTGAGCCGGCCTTCGGGTTCGATGCCTATTTTTATAAACCGATGCCTAGTTGGATTAGCAAATGCTCTCAACTTTGTGTTGAGTCATTCTTCGGGTTTAATGCCTGTTTCAATTAACGGATACCTGCTTGGATTAGAAGATGTTCTCAACTTCGTATTGAGCCGGCCTTCGGCATCGATGCCGATTTTAATTATCAGATGCCTGCTTAGATTAGGAGATGTTCTAAACTTTAAGTTGAGCCGGCCACCGAGTTCGATTCCTATTTTAATTAACGGATGCTTGCTTGGATTAGCGAATGTTCTCAACTTCTTGTTGATCCGGCCTTCGGGTTCGATGCCTGTTTTGATTAACGGATGCCTGCTTGGAATAGCAGATGTTCTCAACTTCGTGTTGAGCCGGCCTACGGTTTCAATGCCTGTTTTAATTAGCCGATGCATGTTTGGATTACTAAATTTTCTCAACTTCGTGTTGAGCCGACATTCGGGTTTGATGCTTGTTTTAATTAACGGATGCCTGCTTAGATTAGCAGATGTTCTCAACTTCATGTTGCGCCATTTTGACGGGTTCGATTCGTGTTTCAATTAACGGATGCCGACATGGATTAAAGGATGTTCTCAACTTCGTGTTGAGCCGGCCTTCGGGTACGTTGCCTGTTTTAATTAACGAATGCCTGCTTGGATTAGCAGATGTTCTCAACTTCGTGTTGAGCAGGCCTTCGGGTTCGATGCTTGTTTTAATTAACAGATGCCTGCTTGGATTAGTTGATGTTCTAAACTTCGTGTTTAGCCGACCCTCAGGTTCGATGCTTATTTTAATTAACGGATGCTTGCTTGGATTAACAGATGTTATCAGCTTCGTGTTAAGCGGGCCTTCGGGTTGGATGCCTCTTTTAATTAACAGATGTCTGCTTGGATTAGCGGTTGTTCCAAATGTCGTGTTGAGCCGCCCTACGGGTTCAATGCCTGTTTTAATTAACAGATGCCAACTCAGAATAACTGATGTTATCAACTTCGTGTTGAGCCGGCCTTTGGGGTCGATGCCTGATTTAATTAACGGATGCTTGCTTGGATTAGAAGACCTTCGTGTTCGATGCCTGTTTTAATTAACAGATGCCCGCTTGGATTAGCAGATGTTCTCAACTTCGTGTTGAGCCGACCTTCGGATTCAATCCCTGTTTTAATTAATAGATGCCTACTTGGATTAGGGGATGTTCCCAATTTCTTGTTGAGCCGGTCTACGGGTTCGATGCCTGTTTTAATTAGCAGATGCGTGCTTGAATTAGCAAATGTTCTCAACATCGTGTTGAGTCGGCCTTCGGGTTCGATGCCTGTTTTAATTAGCAGATGCGTGCTTGGATTAACAAATGTTCTCAACTTCGTGTTGAGCAGGCCTTCAGGTTCGATGCCTGTTTTAATTAACGGATGCCTGCTTGGATTAGCAAATGTTCTCAACTTCGTGTTGAGCCAGACTTCGGGTTCGATTTATGTTTTAATTAACGGATGCCTGCTTGGATTAGTAAATTTTCTCAACTTCGTGTTGAGCCGGCATTCGGGTTTGATGTCTGTTTTAATTAACGGATGCCTGCTTAGATTAGCAGATGTTCTCAAATTCATGTTGCGCCAGCCTCCGGGTTCGAGTCCTGTTTTAATTAACGGATGCTATGCTTGGATTAGCAGACCTTCGTGTTCGATGCCTGTTTTAATTAACAGATGCCCGCTTGGATTAGAAAATGTTCTCAACTTCGTGTTGAGCAGGCCTTCGGGTTCGATGCCTGTTTTAATTAATAGATGACTGCTTGGATTAGTAGTTGTTCTAAACTTCGTGTTTAGCTGGCCTTCGGATTTGATGCTTGTTATAATTAACTGATGCTTGCTTGGATAAACAGATGTTCTCAGCTTCGTGTTAAGCCGACCTTCGGGTTGGATGCCTCTTTTAATTAACGGATGCCTGCTTGAATTAGCGGTTGTTCAAAATGTCGTGTTGAGCCGCCCTACGGGTTCAACGCCTGTTTTAATTAACGGATGCCAGCTTGAAATAGCTGATGTTATCAACTTCGTGTTGAGCCGACCTTTGGGGTCGATGCCTGTTTTAATTAACGCAAACTTGCTTTGATTAGCAGACCTTCGGGTTCGATGCTTGTTTTAATTAACAGATGCCTGCTTGGATAAGGAGATCTTCTCAACTTCGTGTTGAGCTGACCTTTGGGTTCGATGCCTGTTTTAATTAACGGATGCCTGCTTGGATGTGAAGATGTTCTCAACTTCGTGTTGAGCTGACCTTCGGATTCGATCCCTATTTTAATTAATAGATGCCGACTTGGATTAGGGGATGTTCCCAATTTCTTGTTGTGCCAACCTACGGGTTCGATGCCTGTTTTAATTAACAGATGTGTGCTTGGATTAACAAATGTTTTAAACTTCGTGTTTAGCCGGCCTACGGGTTCAAAGCCTGTTTTAATTAACGGTTGCCTGCTTGGATTAGCAGATGTTCTCAACTTCGTGTTGAGCTGGCCTTTAGGTTCGATGCCTGTTTTAATTAACAAATGCCTGCTTGGATTAGCAAATGTTCTAAACTTCGTGTTGAGTCGGCCTTCGGATTTGATCCCTGTTTTAATTAATAGATGCCTACTTGGATTAAGGGATGTTCCCAATTTTGTGTTGAGCCGACCTACGGGTTCGATGCTTGTTTTAATTAGCAGATGTGTGATTGGATTAGCAAATGTTCTCAACTTCGTGTTGAGCCGGCCTTCGGGTTCGATGCCTGTTTTAATTAACGAATGGCTGCTTGGATTAGCAGATTTTCTCAACTTCGTGTGGAGAAGTCCTTCGGGTTCGATGCCTGTTTTAATTAACAGATGCCTGCTTGGATTAGAAGATGTTCTCAACTTCGTATTGAGCCGGCCTTCGGCATCGATGACGATTTTAATTAACAAATGCCTGCTTAAATTAGAAGATGTTCTAAACTTTATGTTGAGCCGGCCGTCGGGTCCGATGCCTATTTTAATTAATGGATGCTTGCTTGGATTAGCAGATGTTCTAAACTTCGTGTTGAGTCGGCCTTCGGGTTCGATGCCTATTTTAATTAATGGATGCCTGCATGGATTAGTTGATGTTCTCAGCTTCGTGTTAAGCCGGCCTTCGAATTGGATGTCTGTTTTAATTAATGAATACCTGCTTGGATTTGCGGCTGTTCCAAACGTCATGTCAATGCCTATTTTAATTAACGGATGCTTGCTTGGATTAGCAGACCTACGGGTTCCATCCTAGTTTTAATTAACAGATGCCTGCTTGGATTAGCAGATTTTCTCAACTTCGTGTTGTACCGGTCTTCGGGTTCGATGCCTATTTTTATTAACGGATGCCTAGTTGGATTAGCAAATGCTCTCAACTTTGTGTTGAGTCGTTAATCGGGTTCGATGCCTGTTTTGATTAACGGATACCTGCTTGGATTAGAAGATGTTCTCAACTTCGTGTTGAGTCGACCTTCGAATTGGATGCCTCTTTTAATTAATGGATGCCTGCTTGGATTAGCGGCTTTTCCAAACGTAATGTCGATGCCTGTTTTAATTAACGGATGCTTGCTTGGATTAACAGATGTTCTCAACTTCGTGTTGAGCAGGCTTTCAGGTTCGATGCATGTTTTAATTAACAAATGCCTGCTTGGATTAGCAGATGTTCTTAACTTCGTGTTGAGTCGGCCTTCGGGTTCGATGCTTGTTTTAATTAATAGATGTTTGCTTGGATTAGCAGATGTTCTCAACTTTGTGTTGAGCAGGCCTTCGGGTTCGATGCCTGTTTTACTTAACAGATGACTGCTTGGATTAGTTGATGTTCTAAACTCCGTGTTTAGCCGCCCTTTGGGTTCGATGGTTGTTTTAATTAACGGATGCTTGCTTGGATTAACAGATGTTCTCAGCTTCGTGTTAAGCCGGCCTTCGGGTTGGATGCCTCTTTTAATTAACGAATGCCTGCTTGGATTAGCGGTTGTTCAAAATGTCGTGTTGAGCCGCCCTACAGGCTCGATGCCTATTTTAATTAACGGATGCCAGCTTGGAATAGCTGATGTTATCAACTTCGTGTTGAGCCGGCATTTGGGGTCGATGCCTGTTTTAATTAACAGATGTTTGCTTTGATTAGCAGACCTTCGGGTTTGATGCCTATTTTAATTAACAGATGCCTGCTTGGATTAGAAGATGTTCTCAAATTCGTGTTGAGTCGGCCTTCGGGTTCGATGCCTGTTTTAATTAACGGATGCCTGCTTGGATTAGCAGATGTTCTCAACTTCGTGTTGAGCCGACCTTCGGATTTGATCCTTATTTTAATTAATAGATGCCTACTTGGATTAGGGGATGTTCCCAATTTCGTGTTGAGCCAACCTACGGGTTCGGTGTCTGTTTTAATTAGCGGATGTGTGGTTGGATTATCAAATGTTCTAAACTTCGTGTTTAGCCGGCCTTCAGGTTCGATGCCTATTTTCATTAACGGATGCCTGCTTGGATTAACAGATTTTCTCAACTTCGAGTTGAGTCGGCCTTCGGGTTCGATGCTTGTTTTAATTAATAGATGCTTGCTTGGATTAGGGGATGTTCTCAACTTCTTGTTAAGCCGGCCTACGGGTTCGATGCCTATTTTGATTAACGGATGCCTGCTTGGATTAACAGATGTTCTCAACTTCGTGTTGAGCAGGCCTTCAGGTTCGATGCTTGTTTTAATTAACAAATGCCTGCTTGGATTAGAAGATGTTATAAACTTTTTGTTATGCCGACCTTCGAATTGGATGGCTCTTTTAATTAATGGATGCCTGCTTGGATTAGCGGTTGTTCCAAACGTCATGTTGATCCGCCCTACGGGTTCGATGCCTGTTGTTATTAACGGATGTCAGCTTGGATTAGCTGATGTTATCAATTTCGTGTTGAGCTGGCCTTCGGGGCCGATGCCTGTTTTAATTAACGGATGCTTGCTTGGATTAGCGGACCTTCGGGTTTGATCCCTATTTTAATTAACAGATGCCTGCTTGGATTAGTAGATATTCTCAACTTCTTGTTGAGACGGCCTTCAGGTTCGATGCCTATTTTTATTAACGGATGCCTAGTTGTATTAGCAAATGCTCTCAACTTTGTGTTGAGTCGTTCTTCGGGTTCACTGCCTGTTTCAATTAACGGATACCTGCTTGGATTAGAAGATGTTCTCAACTTCGTATTGAGCCGGCCTTCGGCATCGATGCCGATTTTAATTAACACATGCCTGCTTAGATTAGGAGATGTTCTAAACTTTATGTTGAGCCCGCCACCGGGTTCGATTCCTATTTTAATCAACGGATGCTGGCTTGGATTAGCGAATATTCTTAACTTCTTGTTGAGCCGGCCTTCGGGTTCAATGCCTGTTTTGATTAACGGATGCCTGCTTGGATTAGCAGATGTTCTCAACTTCGTGTTGAGCAGGCCTTCGGGTTCGATGCCTATTTTAATTAACAGATGCCTGCTTGGATTAGCAGATGTTCTCAACTTTGTGTTGAGCCGACATTCAGGTGCAATGCCTGTTTTAATTAATGAATGCTAGCTTGGATTAGCATATGTTCTCAACTTCGTGTTTAGCCGGCCTTCGGGTTCGATGCCTGTTTTAAGTAACGGATGCCTGCTTGGATTAACAGATGTTCTCAACTTCATGTTGAGTCGGCATTCGGGTTCGATGCATGTTTTAAATAATAGATGCCTGCTTGGATTAGGGGATGTTCCCAACTTCGTGTTGAGCCGACCTACGGTTTTGATGCCTGTTTTAATTAGCGGATGCATGCTTGGATTAGCAAATTATCTCAACTTTGTGTTGAGCCGGCCTTCAGGTTTAATTCCTATTTTAATTAACGGATGACTGCTTAGGTTAGCAGATGTTCTCAACTTCATGTTGCGCCAGCCTCCGTGTTCGATTCTTATTTTAATTAACAGATGCTGGCATGGATTAACGGATGTTCTCAACTTCGTGTTAAGAAGGCCTTCGGGTTGGATGCCTGTTTTAATTAACGGATGCCTGCTTGGATTAGTAGATGTTCTCAACTTCGTGTTGATCAGGCCTTCGAGTTCGATGCCTGTTTTAATTAACAAATGCCTGCTTGGATTAGCAGATGTTGTAAACTTCGTGTTGAGTCGGCCTTCGGGTTCGATGCCTGTTTTAATTAACGGATGCCTGCTTGGATTAGTAGATGTTCGCAACTTCGTGTTAAGCCGCCCTTCGGGTTGGATGCCTCTTTTAATTAATGGATACTTGCTTGGATTAGCGGTTGTTCAAAAATTCGTGTTGAGCCACCCTACGGGTTCGATGTCTATTTTAATTAACGGATGCAAGCTTGGATTAGATGATGTTATCAACTTCGTGTTGAGCCGACCTTCGGGGTCGATGCCTGTTTTAATTAATGGATGCTTGCTTGGATTAGCAGACCTTCGGGTTCGATCCCTGTTTTAATTAACAAATGCCTGCTTGGATTTGAAGATGTTCTCAACTTCGTGTTGATCCGGCCTTCGGGTTCGATGCCTATTTTTATTAACAGATGCCCACTTGGATTAGAAGATGTTCTCAACTTCTTGTTGAGCCGGCCTTCAGGTTCGATGTCTGTTTTGATTAACGGATGCCTTCTTGGATTGGCAGATGTTCTCAACTTCGTGTTGAGGAGGCCTTCGTGTTCGATACCTGTTTTAATTAACAGATGCCTGCTTGGATTAGCAGATGTCCTCAACTTCGTCTTGAGCCGGCCTTCGGTGCGATGCCTGTTTTAATTAACGGATGCCTGCTTGGATTAGCATATCTTCTCGACTTCGTGTTGAGCCAGAATTCGGGTTCGAGGCCTGTTTTAATTGACGGATGCCTGTTTGGATTAGAAGATGTTCTCAACTTCGTGTTGAGTCGGCCTTCGGGTTCGATGCCTATTTTCATTAATAGATGCCTGCTTGGATTAAGGGATGTTCCCAACTTCGTGATGAGACGGCCTACGGTTTCGATGCCTGTTTCAATTAACGGATGACTGCGTAGATTAGCAGATGTTCTCAACTTCATGTTGTGGCAGCCTCCAGCTTCGATTCTTGTTTTAATTAACGGAAGCCGACATGGATTAGCGGATGTTCTCAACTTCAAGTTGAGCCGGCCTTCGGGTACGATGCCTGTTTTAATTAACAGATGCCTGCTTAGATTAGAAGATGTTCTCAACTTCGTGTTGATCAGGCCTTTGGGTTTGATGCCCGTTTTAATTAAAAAATGCCTGCTTGGATTAGCAGATGTTCTAAACTTCGTGTTGAGTCGGCCTTCGGGTTCGATGCCTGTTTTAATTAACGGATGCCTGCTTGGATTAGAAGATATTCTCAACTTTCTATTGAGCCGGCCTTCAAGTTCGATTCCGATTTTAATTAACGGATGCCTGCTTAGATTAGGAGATGTTCTCACGTTCATGTTGAGCCGGCCTCCGGGATTGATTCCTATTTTAATTAACGGATGCCTGCTTGGATTAGCAAATGTTCTCAACTTCTTTTTGAGCTGGCCTTCAGGTTCGATGCAGATCTTAATTAACGGATACCTGCTTTGATTAGAAGACTTTCTCAACTCTGTATTGAGTCGGGCTTTGGGTTCGATGCCGATTTTAATTAACGGATGTCTGCTTAGATAATGAGATGTTCTCAACTTTATGTTGAGCCGGCCTCCGGGTTCGATTCCTATTTTAATTAACGGAACCCATGCCTTGATTAGCGAATGTTCTTAACTTCTTGTTGAGCCGGCCTTCGGGTTCGATGCGTGTTTTGATTTACGGATGCCTGCTTGGATTAGCAGATGTTCTCGACTTCGTGTTGATCAGTCCTTCGGGTTCGATGCCTATTTTAATTAACAAATGCCTGCTTGGATTAACAGATGTTCTAAACTTCGTGTTGAGTCGGCCTTCAGGTTCGATGCCTGTTTTAATTAACGGATGCCTGCTTGGATTAGGGGATGTTTTCAGCTACGTGTTAAGCCGACCTTCGGGTTGGATGCCTCTTTTAATTAACGGATGCCTGCTTGGATTAGCGGTTGTTCCAAACGTCGTATTGAGCCGCCCTACGGGTTCGATGCCTGTTTTAATTAACGGATGCCTGCTTGTATTAGATGATGTTATCAACTTCGTGTTGAGCCGATCTTCGGGGTCGTTTCCTGTTTTAATAAATGGATGCTTACTTGGACTAGCAGGCCTTCGGGTTCGATCCCTGTTTTAATTAACAGATGCATGCTTAGATTAGCAGATGTTCTCAACTTCGTGTTTGATTCCTATTTTTATTAACAGATGCCAACTTGGATTAGCAGATGTTATCAACTTCTTGTTGAGCCGGCCTACGGTTTCGATTCCTGTTTTAATTAGCGGATGCATGCTTGGATTAGCAAATTTTATCAACTTCGTGTTGAGCCGGCCTTCGGGTTTGATGCCTGTTTTAATTAACGGATGAATGCTTAGATTAGCAGATGTTCTCAACTTCATGTTGCGCCAGCCTCCGGCTTCGATTTTTGTTTTAATTAACGGATGTCGGCATGGATTAGCGGATGTTCTCAACTTCGTGTTGAGCCGGCCTTCGGGTTCGATGACTGTTTTAATTAACAGATGCCTACTTGGATTAGTAAATGTTCTCAACTTCGTGTTGATCAGGCCTTCGGGTTTGATGCCTGTTTTAATTAATGAATGCCTGTTTGGATTAGTAGATGTTCTAAGCTTCGTGTTAAGCTGCCCTTCGGGTTGGATGCCTCTTTTAATTAACGGATGCCTGCTTGGATTAGCGGTTGTTCCAAACGTCGTGTTGAGCTGCCCAAGGGTTCGATGCCTGTTTTAATTAACGGATTCCAACTTGGATTAGATGATGTTATCAACTTCGTGTTGAGCCGGCCTTCGGGGTCGATGCCTGTTTTAATTAATGGATGCGTGCTTGGATTAGCATTCCTTCGGGTTCGATCCCTGTTTTAATTAACAGATGTCGGCTTAGATTAACACATGTTCTCAACTTCGTGTTGAGCCGGCCTATAGGTTCGAAGCCTATTTTGATTAACGGATGCCTACTTGGATTAGCAGATGTTCACAACTTCTTATTGAGCCGGCCTTCGGGTTCGATG
The DNA here is from genome assembly GCA_963859935.3 of Lathyrus sativus. Taxonomy (NCBI): domain Eukaryota; kingdom Viridiplantae; phylum Streptophyta; class Magnoliopsida; order Fabales; family Fabaceae; genus Lathyrus; species Lathyrus sativus. The sequence goes on from OZ012741.1 coordinate 241,730,072, forward strand.
CCTGTTTTGATTAACGGATGCCTTCTTGGATTAGCAGATGTTCTCAACTTCGTGTTGAGCAGGCCTTCGGGTTCGATGCCTGTTTTAATTAACATATGCCTGCTTGGATTAGCAGATGTTCTCATCTTCGTGTTGAACCGGCCTTCGGGTGCGATGCCTGTTTTAATTAACGAATGCCTGCTTGGATTATTGGATGTTCCCAACTTCGTGTTGAGCCATCCTACGGTTTCGATGCCTGTTTTAATTAGCGGATGCATGCTTGGATTAGCAAATTTTCTCAACTTAGGGTTCGATGCCTGTTTCAATTAACGGATACCTGCTTGGATTAGAAGATGTTCACAACTTTGTATTGAGTCGGCGTTCGGGTTCGATGCCGATTTTAATTAACGGATGCCTGCTTAGATTAGGAGATGTTCTCAACTTCATGTTGAGCAGGCCTCCGGGTTAGATTCCTATTTTAATTAACGGATGCCTGCTTGGATTAGCGAATGTTCTCAACTTCTTTTTGAGCTGTTCTTCGGGTTCGATGCCTGTTTCAATTAACGGATACATGCTTGGATTAGAAGATGTTCTCAACTTTGTATTGAGCCGGCTTTCGGGTTTGATGCCGATTTTAATTAACAGATGCTTGCTTAGATTAGGAGATGTTCTCAACTTCATGTTTAGCCGGCCTCCGGGTTCGATTCCTATTTTAATTAACGGATGCCTACTTGGATTAGCGAATGTTCTCAACTTCTTGTTGAGCCAGCCTTTGAGTTCGATGCCTGTTTTGATTAACGAATGCTTGCTTGGATTAGCAGATGTTCTCAACTTCGTGTTGAGCAGACCTTCGGGTTCGATGTCTGTTTTAATTCGCAGATGCCTGCTTGGATTAGCAGATGTTCTCAACTTCGTGTTAAGCCGGCCTTCGGGTGTGATGCATGTTCTAATTAATGGATGCCTGCTTTGATATTCATATGTTCTCAAATTCGTCTTGAGCCGGCCTTCCGGTTCGATGCCTGTTTTAATTAACAGATGCCTGCTTGGATTAGCAGATATTCTCAACTTCGTGTTGATCAGGTCTTCGGGTTCGATGCCTGTTTTAATTAATAGATGCGTGCTTGGATTAGGGGATGTTCCCAACTTCGTGTCAAGCCGGCCTACGATTTCGATGCATGTTTTAATTAGTGGATGCGTGCTTGGATTAACAAATTTTCTCAACTTCGTGTTGAGCCGGCCTTCGGGTTTGATGCCTGTTTGAATTAACAGATGCCTACTTAGATTAGCAAATGTTTTCAAATTCATGTTGTGCCGGCCTCCGGGTTCGATTTCTGTTTTAATTAATGGATGCCGGCATCAATTAGCGGATGTTCTCAACTTCGTGTTGAGCCGGCCTTCGGGCTCGATGCCTGTTTTAATTAACAAATGCCTGCGTGGATTAGCAGATGTTCTGAACATCATGTTGAGCAGGCCTTCGGGTTCGATGCATGTTTTAATTAATAGATGCCTGCTTGGATTTGCAGAAGTTCTAAACTTCGTGTTGATTCGGCCTTCGAATTTGATGCCTTATTTAATTAACGAATGCTTGCTTGGATTAGCAGACCTTCGAGTTCGATCCCTGTTATAATTAACAGATGCCTGCTTGGATTAGCAGATGTTGTCACCTTCATGGTGAGCCGGCTTTCGGGTTCGATGCCTGTTTTTATTAACGGACGCCTACTTGGATTAGAAGATAGTCTCAACTTTGTGTTGAGTCGTTCTTCGGGTTCGATGCCTGTTTCAAATAACAGATATCTGCTTGGATTAGAAGATGTTCTCAACTTCGTATTGAGCCGGTATTCTAGTTCGATGCTGATTTTAATTATCGGATGCCTGCTTAGATTAGAAGATGTTATAAACTTCATGTTGAGCCAGCCTCCGGGTTCGATTCCTATTTTAATTAACAGATGCCTGCTTGGATTAGCAGATGTTCTCCATTTCGTGTTGAGCAGGCCTTCGGGTTCGAAGCCTATTTTAATTATCAGATGCATGCTTGGATTAGTCGATGTTCTCAACTTCGGGTTGAGCCAGCCTTCGGGTGCGATGCCTGTTTTAATTAACGGATGCCTGCTTGGATTAGTAGATGTTCTCAACATCATGTTGAGCCGGCCTTCGGGTTCGATGCCTATTTTAACTAATAGATGTCTGCTTGGATTAGGGGATGTTCCCAACTTCGTGTTGAGCCAGCCTACAGTTGCGATGCTTGTTTTAATAAGCGGATGCGTGCTTGGATTGACAAACTTTCTCAACTTCGTGTTAAGCCGACCTTTGGGTTTGATGCCTGTTTTAATTAACAGATGCCTTCTTAGATTAGCAGATGTTCTCAACTTCATGTTTCACCGGCCTCCAGGTTCGATTCATGTTTTAATTAATGGATTTTGGCATGGATTAACAGATGTTCTCAACTTCGTGTTTAGCCGGCCTTCGGGTTCGATTCCAGTTTTAATAAACGGATGCCTGCTTAGATTAGCAGATGTTCTGAACTTCGTGTTGAGCAGGCCTTCATGTTCGATGCATGTTTTAATTAACAGATGCCTGCTTGGATTAGAAAATGTTCTCAACTTCGTGTTGAGCCGGCCTTCGGGTGCGATGCCTGTTTTAATTAACATATGCCTGGTTAGATTAGAAGATGTTCTCAACTATGTATTGAGCCGGCCTTCGGGTTCGATGCCGATTTTAATTAACGGATGCCTGCTTAGATTACGAGATGTTCTCAACTTCATGTTGAGCCGGCCTCCGGGCTTGATACCTATTTTAATTAACGGATGCCTGCTTGGATTAGCAGATGTTCTCAATTTCGTGTTGAGCAGGCCTTCGGGTTCAAAGCCTATTTTAATTATCAAATGCATGCTTGGATTAGTAGCTGTTCTCAACTTCGTGTTGAGCCAGCCTTCGGGTGCGATGCCTGTTTTAATTAACGGGTGCCTGCTTGGATTAGCAGATGTTCTCAACATCGTGTTGAGCCGGCCTTCGGGTTTGATGCCTATTTTAACTAATAGATGTCTGCTTGGATTAGGGGATGTTCCCAACTTCGTGTTGAGCCGGCCTACAGTTTCGATGCTTGTTTTAATAAGCGGATGCGTGCTTGGATTAACAAACTTTCTCAACTTCGTGTTGAGCCGGCCTTCGGGTTTGATACCTGTTTTAATTAACAGATGCCTTCTTAGATTAGCAGATGTTCTCAACTTCATGTTGCACCAGCCTCCGGGTTCGATTCTCGTTTTAATTAACGGATTTCGGCATGGATTAGCAGATGTTCTCAACTTCGTGTTTAGCCGGCCTTCAGGATCGATTCCTGTTTTAATAAACGGATGCCTGCTTGGATTAGCAGATGTTCTCAACTTCGTGTTGAGCAGGCCTTCATGTTCAATGCCTGTTTTAATTAATAGATGCCTGCTTGGATTAGCAGATGTTCTCAACTTCGAGTTGAGCCGGCCTTCGGGTGCGATGCCTGTTTTAATTAACAGATGCCTGGTTAGATTAGAAAATATTCTCAACTATGTATTGAGCCGGCCTTCGGGTTCGATGCCGATTTTAATTAACGGATGCCTGCTTAGATTACGAGATGTTCTTAACTTCATGTTGAGCCGGCCTCCGGGCTTGATACCAATTTTAATTAACGGATGCCTGCTTGGATTAGCAGATGTTCTCAATTTCGTGTTGAGCAGGCCTTCGGGTTCAAAGCCTATTTTAATTATCAGATGCATGCTTGGATTAGTAGCTGTTCTCAACTCCGTGTTGAGCCAGCCTTCGGGTGCGATGCCTGTTTTAATTAACGGGTGCCTGCTTGGATTAGCAGATGTTCTCAACGTCGTGTTGAGCCGGCCTTCGGGTTTGATGCCTATTTTAACTAATAGATGTCTGCTTGGATTAGGGGATGTTCCCAACTTCGTGTTGAGCCGGCCTACAGTTTCGATGCTTGTTTTAATAAGCGGATGCGTGCTTGGATTAACAAACTTTCTCAACTTCGTGTTGAGCCGGCCTTCGGGTTTGATGCCTGTTTTAATTAACAGATGCCTTCTTAGATTAGCAGATGTTCTCAACTTCATGTTGCACCAGCCTCCGGGTTCGATTCCTGTTTTAATTAACGGATTTCGGCATGGATTAGCAGATGTTCTCAACTTCATGTTTAGCCGGCCTTCAGGTTCGATTCCTGTTTTAATAAACGGATGCCTGCTTGGATTAGCAGATGTTCTCAACTTCGTGTTGAGCAGGCCTTCATGTTCGATGCTTGTTTTAATTAACAGATGCTTGCTTGGATTAGCAGATGTTCTCAACTTCGTGTTGAGCCGGCCTTCGGGTGCGATGCCTGTTTTAATTAAAAGATGCCTGGTTAGATTAGAAAATGTTCTCAACTATGTATTGAGCCGGCCTTCGGGTTCGATGCCGATTTTAATTAACGGATGCCTGCTTAGATTATGAGATGTTCTAAACTTCATGTTGAGTCGGCCTCCGGGTTTGATACCTGTTTTAATTAACGGATGCCTGCTTGGATTAGCAGATGATCTCAATTTCGTGTTGAGCAGGCCTTCGGGTTCGAAGCCTGTTTTAATTATCAGATACATGCTTGGATTAGCAGATGTTCTCAACTTCATGTTGAGCCAGCCTTCGGGTGCGATGCCTGTTTTAATTAACGGATGCCTGCTTGGATTTGCAGATGTTCTAAACATCGTGTTGAGCCGGCCTTCGGGTTCGATGCCTATTTTAACTAATAGATGTCTGCTTGGATTAGGAGATGTTCCCAACTTCGTTTTGAGCCGGCCTACAGTTTCGATGCTTGTTTTAATAAGCGGATGCATGCTTGATTCAATGCCTGTTTTAATTAACGGATAGCTGCTTGGATTAGAAGGTGTTCTCAACTTCGTATTGAGCCGGCCTTCGGGTTCGATGTCGATTTTAATTAATGGATGTCTGCTTAGATTAGAAGATGTTCTCAACTTTATGTTGTGCCGGCCTCCGGGTTCGATTCCTATTTTAATTAACGGATGCCTGCTTGGATTAGTGAATGTTCTCAACTTCTTGTTGTGCCGACCATCAAGTTTGATGCCTGTTTTGATTAACGGGTGCTTACTTGGATTAGCAGATGTTCTCAACTTCGTGTTCAGCAGACCTTCGAGTTCGATGCCTGTTTTAATTAATAGATGCCTGCTTGGATTAGCAGATACTCTCAACTTCGTGTTGAGCCGGTCTTCGGGTGCGATTCCTATTTTATTTAACGGATGCTTGCTTTGATTAACATACATTCTCAACTTCTTGTTGAGCCGGCCTTCGGGTTCGATGCCTGTTTTAATTAAAGGATGCCTGCTTAGATTCGCAGATTTCTCAACTTCATGTTGAGCCGGCCTTCAGGTTCGATGCCTATTTTAATTAATAGATGCCTTCTTGGATTAGGGGATGTTCCCAACTTCGTGTTGAGCCGGCCTACAGTTTCGATGCCTGTTTTAGTAAGCGGATACGTGCTTGGATTAACAAACATTCCCAACTTCGTGTTGAGCCGGCCTTCGGGTTTGATGCCTATTTTAATTAACGGATGCCTTCGTAGATTAGCAGATGTTCTCAACTTCAGGCAGCACCGGCCTCCGGGTTCGATTCTTGTTTTAATTAATGGATATCGACATGGATTAGCAGATATTCTCAACTTCGTGTTGAGCCGGCCTTCGGGATCGTTCCTGTTTCAATAAATGGATGCCTGGTTAGATTAGAAGATGTTCTCAACTATGTATTGAGCCGACCTTCGGGTTCAATGTCAATTTTAATTAACGGATGCTTGCTTAGATTATGAGATGTTCTCAACTTCATGTTGAGCCGGCCTCCGGGTTTGATTCCTATTTTAATTAACGGATGCCTGCTTGGATTAGCGAATGTTTTCAACTTTTGTTTGAGTCGGCCTTTAGGTTCGATGCCTATTTTAATTAACGGATGCCTGCTTGGATTAGCATATGTTCTCATCTTCGTGTTGAGCCGGCCTTTGGGTTCGATGCCTTTTTTATTAATGGATGCCTGCTTGGATTAGCATATGTTCTCAACTCCGTGTTGAGTCGGACTTCGTGTTCGATGCCTGTTTTAATTAACCGATTCCTGCTGGGATTAGCAGATGTTCGCAACTTTGTGTTGAGACAGCCTACGGGTTCGATGCCTGTTTTAATTAACGGAAGCATCCTTGGATTAGCAGATGTTCTAAACTTCGTGTTGAGTCGGCCTTCGGAATCAATGCCTATTTTAATTAACGGATGTTTGCTTGGATTAACAGATGTACTCAGCTTTGTGTTAAGCTGACCTTCGGGTTGGATGCCTCATTTAATTAAGGGATGCCTGCTTGGATTAGCAGTTTTTCCAAACGTCGTGTTGAGCCGCCTTACTGGTTCGATGCCTGTTTTAATTAATGGATGCCAACTTGGATTAGCTGATGTTATCAACTTCGTGTAGAGTCGGCCTTCGGGGTCGATTCCTATTTTAATTAACGGATGCTTGCTTGGATTAGCAAACTTTCTCAACTTCGTGTTGAGCCGGCCTTCGGGTTTGGTGCGTGTTTTAATTAACGGATGCGTTCTTAGATTAGCAGATGTTTTCAACTTCATGTTGCACCGGCCTCCGGGTTTGATTCCTATTTTAATTAACGAAATTCGGCATGGATTAGCAAATGTTCTCAACTTCGTGTTGAGCCGGCCTTCGTACTCGATGTCTGTTTTAATTAACGAATGCCTGCTTGGATTAGCAGATGTTCTCAACTTCGTGTTGAGCAGGCCTTCGGGTTCGATGCCTGTTTTAATTAACAGATGCCTGCTTGGATTAGAAGATGTTCTCAACTATGTATTGAGCCGGCCTTTGGGTTCGATGCCAATTTTAATTAACGGATGCCTGCTTAGATTAGGTGATGTTCTGAACTTCATGTTCAGCCGGCCTCCGGGTTCGATTCCTATTTTAATTAACGGATGCCTGTTTGGATTAGCGAATGTTCTCAACTTCTTTTTGAGCCGGCCATCACGTTCGATGCCTGTTTTAATTAATGGATGCCTGCTTGGATTAACATATGTTCTCAACTTCGTGTTGAGCCGGCCTTTGGGTTCGATGCCTTTTTTAATTATCGGATGCCTGCTTGGATTAGCGAATGTTTTCAACTTCTTTTTGTGCCGGCCTTCGGGTTCGATGCCTGTTTTAATTAACGGATACCTTCTTGGATTAGAAGATGTTCTCAACTTCATACTGAGCCGGCCTTCAGGTTCGATACCGATTTAAATTAACAGATGCCTGATTGGATTAGCGAATGTTCTCAACTCTTGTTGAGCCGGCCTTTGGGTTCGACGCCTGTTTTGATTAATGGAGGCTTGCTTGGATTAGCAGATGTTCTCAACTTCGTGTTGAGCAGACCTTCAAGTTTGATGCCTGTTTTAATTAGCAGATGCCTGCTTGGATTAGCAGATGTTCTCAACTTCGTGTTGAGCCGGTCTTCGGGTGTGATGCATGTTCTAATGAATGGATGCTTGCTTTGATATTCATATGTTCTCAAATTCGTCTTGAGCTGGCCTTCGGGTTCGATGCCTGTTTTAATTAACAGATGCCTGCTTGGATTAGCAGATGTTCTCAACTTCGTGTTGATCAGGCCTTCGGGTTCGATGCCTGTTTTAATTATTAGATGCGTGCTTGGATTAGGGGATGTTCCCAACTTCGTGTCGAGCCGGCCTATGCTTTCGATGCATGTTTTAATTAATGGATGCGTGCTTGGATTAACAAATTTTCTCAACTTCGTGTTGAGCCGCCCCTCAGGTTTGATGCCTGTTTTAATTAACGGATGCGTACTTAGATTAGAAAATATTTTCAACTTCATGTTGCGCCGGCCTCCGGGTTCGATTTTTGTTTTAATTAACTGATGCCTGCATGGATTAGCAGATGTTCTGAACATCATGTTGAGCAGGCCTTCGGGTTCGATGCATGTTTTAATTAATAGATGCCTGCTTAGATTAGCAGAAGTTCTAAACTTCGTGTTGCTCTGGCCTTCAAATTCAATGCCTATTTTAATTAACGGATGCTTGCTTGGATTAGCAGACCTTCGGGTTCGATCCCTGTTATAATTAACAGATGCCTGCTTGGATTAGCAGATGTTATCACCTTCGTGGTGAGCGGGCCTTCGGGTTCGATGCCTATTTTTATTAACGGACGCCTACTTGTATTAGCAGATTGTCTCAACTTTGTGTAGAGTCGTTCTTCGGGTTTGATACCTATTTCAAATAACGGATTAATGCTTAGATTAGAAGATGTTCTCAACTTCATATTGAGCCGTTATTCTAGTTCGATGCTGATTTTAATTATCGGATGCCTGCTTAGATTAGAAGATGTTCTAAAGTTCATGTTGAGCGGTCTCCGGGTTCGATGCTTATTTTAATTAACGGAAGCCTCCTTGGATTAGCAGATGTTCTCATTTTCGTGTTGAGCAGGCCTTCGGGTTCGAAGCCTGTTTTAATTATCAGATCAATGCTTGGATTAGCAGATGTTCTCAAATTCGTGTTGAGCCAGCCTTCGGGTGCGATGCCTGTTTTAATTAACGGATGACTGCTTGGATTAGCAGATGTTCTCAACATCGTCTTGAGCCGGCCTTCGGGTTCGATGCCTATTTTAACTAATAGATGTCTGCTTGGATTAGGGGATGTTCCCAACTTCGTGTTGAGTCGGCCTACAGTTTCGATGCTTGTTTTAATAAGCGGATGCGTGCTTGGATTAACAAACTTTCTCAACTTCGTGTTGAGACGGCCTTCGGGTTTGATGCCTGTTTTAATTAACGGATGCCTTCTTAGATTAGCAGATGTTCTCAACTTCATGTTGCACCGGCCTCCGGGTTCGATTCCTATTTTAATTAACTGATTTCGGCATGGATTAGCAGATGTTCTCAACTTCGTGTTTAGCCGGCCTTCGGGTTCGATTCCTGTTTTAATAAACGGATGCCTGCTTGGATTAGCAGATGTTCTCAACTTCGTGTTGAGCAGGCCTTCATGTTCAATGCCTGTTTTAATTAACAGATGCCTGCTTGGATTAGCAGATGTTCTCAACTTCGAGTTGAGCCGGCCTTCGGGTGCGATGCCTGTTTTAATTAACAGACGCCTGGTTAGATTAGAAAATATTCTCAACTATGTATTGAGCCGGCCTTCGGGTTCCATGCCGATTTTAATTAACGGATGCCTGCTTAGATTATGAGATGTTCTCAACTTCATGTTAAGCCGGCCTCCGGGTTTGATTCCTATTTTAATTAACGGATGCCTGCTTGGATTAGTGAATTTTCTCAACTTCTTTTTGAGTCAGCCTTCAGTTTCGATGCATGTTTTAATTAACGGATTCCTGCTTGAATTAACTTATGTTCTCAACTTAGTGTTGAGCCGGCCTTTGTGTTCGATGGCTTTTTTAATTAATGGATGCCTGCTTGGATTAGCAGATGTTCTCAACTTCGTATTGAGCAGGCCTTCGGGTTCGATGCCGATTTTAATTAACAGATGCCTGATTGGATTAGCGAATGTTCTCAACTTCTTGTTGAGCCGGCCTTTGGGTTCGATGCCTGTTTTGATTAACGGATGCTTGCTTGGATTAGCAGATGTTCTCAACTTCGTGTTGAGCAGACCTTCAAGTTCGATGCCTGTTTTAATTAGCAGATGCCTGCTTGGATTAGCAGATGTTCTCAACTTCGTGTTGAGCCGGGCTTCGGGTGTGATGCATGTTCTAATTAATGGATGCTTGCTTTGATATTCATATGTTCTCAAATTCGTCTTGACCTGGCCTTCGGGTTCGATGCCTGTTTTAATTAACAGATGCTTGCTTGGATTAGCAGATGTTCTCAACTTCGTGTTGATCAGGCCTTCGGGTTCGATGCCTGTTTTAATTATTAGATGCGTGCTTGGATTAGGGGATGTTCCCAACTTTGTTTCGAGCCGGCCCACGCTTTCGATGCATGTTTTAATTAGTGGATGCGTGCTTGGATTTACAAATTTTCTCAACTTCGTGTTGAGACGCCCCTCAGGTTTGATGCCTGTTTTAATTAACGGATGCATACTTAGATTAGCAAATATTTTCAACTTCATGTTGCGCCGGCCTCCGGGTTCGATTTCTGTTTTAATTAACTGATGCCTGCATGGATTAGCAGGTGTTCTGAACATCATGTTGAGCAGGCCTATGGGTTCGATGCATGTTTTAATTAATAGATGCCTGCTTGGATAAGCAGAAGTTCTAAACTTCGTGTTGCTCTGGCCTTCGAATTCGATGCCAATTTTAATTAACGGATGCTTGCTTGGATTAGCAGACCTTCGGGTTCGATCCCTGTTATAATTAACAGATGCCTGCTTGGATTAGCAGATGTTCTCACCTTCGTGGTGAGCCGGCCTTCGGGTTCGATGCCTATTTTTATTAACGGACGCCTACTTGTATTAGCAGATTGTCTCAACTTTGTGTAGAGTCGTTCTTCGGGATTGATACCTGTTTCAAATAATGGATATCTGCTTGGATTAGAAGATGTTCTCAACTTCATATTGAGCCATTATTCTAGTTCGATGCTGATTTTAATTATCGGATTCCTGCTTAGATTAGAAGATGTTCTAAACTTCAGGTCGAGCGGTCTCCGGGTTCGATTCCTATTTTAATTAACGGATGCCTGCTTGGATTAGCAGATGTTCTCAACTTCGTGTTGAGCAGGCCTTCAGGTTCGAAGCCTGTTTTAATTATCATATCAATGCTTGGATTAGCAGATGTTCTCAAATTCGTGTTGAGCCGGCCTTCGGGTTCGATGCCTGTTTTAACTAATAGATGTCTGCTTGGATTAGGGGATGTTCCCAACTTCGTGTTGAGTCGGCCTACAGTTTCGATGCTTGTTTTAATAAGCGGATGCGTGCTTGGATTAACAAACTTTCTCAACTTCGTGTTGAGCCGGCCTTCGGGTTTAATGCCTGTTTTAATTAACGGATGCCTTCTTAGATTAGCAGATGTTCTCAACTTCATGTTGCACCGGCCTCCGGGTTGGATTCCTGTTTTAATTAACTGATTTCGGCATGGATTAGCATATGTTCTCAAATTCATGTTTAGCCGGCCTTCGGGTTCGATTCCTGTTTTAATAAACGGATGCCTGCTTTGATTAGCAGATGTTCTCAACTTCGTGTTGAGCAGGCCTTCATGTTCGATGCCTATTTTAATTAACAGATGCCTGCTTGGATTAGCAGATGTTCTCAACTTCGAGTTGAGCCGACCTTCGGGTGCAATGCCTGTTTTAATTAACAGATGCCCGGTTAGATTAGAAAATATTCTCAACTATATATTGAGCCGGCCTTCGGGTTCCATGCCGATTTGAATTAATGGATGCCTGCTTAGATTATGAGATGTTCTCAACTTCATGTTAAGCCTGCCTCCGGGTTTGATTCCTATTTTAATTAACGGATGCCTGCTTGGATTAGCGAATGTTCTCAACTTCTTTTTGAGTTGGCCTTCAGGTTCGATGCATGTTTTAATTAACGGATTTCTGCTTGGATTAACTTATGTTCTCAACTTCGTCTTGAGCCGGCCTTTGGGTTCGATTCCTTTTTTAATTAATGGATGCCAGCTTGGATTAGCAGATGTTCTCAACTTCGTATTGAGCAGGCCTTCGGGTTCGATGCATGTTTTAATTAACAGATGCCTGCTTGGATTAGCGTATGTTCTCAACTTTGTGTTGAGCCGGACTTCGGGTTCGATGACTGTTTTAATTAACGGATGCCTGTTTGGATTTGCAGATGTTCGCAACTTCGTGTTGAGCCGGCCTACGGGTTCGATGCTTATTTTAATTAACGGAAGCCTCCTTGGATTAGCAGATGTTCTCATTTTCGTGTTGATCAGGCCTTCGGGTTCGAAGCCTGTTTTAATTATCAGATCAATTCTTGAATTAGTAGATGTTCTCAACTTCGTGTTGAGCCAGCCTTCGGGTGCGATGCCTGTTTTAATTAACGGATGCCTGCTTGGATTAGCAGATGTTCTCAACATCGTCTAGAGCCGGCCTTCGGGTTTGATGCCTATTTTAACTAATAGATGTCTTCTTGGATTAGGGGATGTTCCCAACTTCGTGTTGAGTCGGCCTACAGTTTCGATGCTTGTTTTAATAAGCGGATGTGTGCTTGGATTAACAAACTTTCTCAACTTTGTGTTGAGCCGGCCTTCGGGTTTGATGCCTGTTTTAATTAACGGATGCCTTCTTAGATTAGCAGATGTTCTCTACTTCATGTTGCACTAGCCTCCGGGTTCGATTCCTGTTTTAATTAACGTATTTCGGCATGGATTAGCAGATGTTCTCAACTTCGTGTTTAGCCGGCCTTCGGGTTCGATTGCTGTTTTAATAAACGGATGCCTGCTTGGATTAGCAGATGTTCTCAACTTTGTGTTAAGCAGGCCTTCATGTTCGATGCCTGTTTTAATTAACAGATGCCTGCTTGGATTAGCAGATGTTCTCAACTTCGTGTTGAGCCGGCCTTCGGGTGCGATGCCTATTTTAGTTAACAGATGCCTGGTTAGATTAGAAAATGTTCTCAACTATGTATTGAGCCGGCCTTCGGGTTCCATGCCGATTTTAATTAACGGATGCCTGCTTAGATTATGAGATGTTCTCAACTTCATGTTAAGCCGGCCTCCGGGTTTGATTCCTATTTTAATTAACGGATGCCTGCTTGGATTAGCGAATGTTCTCAACTTCTTTTTGAGTCAGCCTTCAGGTTTGATGCATGTTTTAATTAACGGATTCCTGCTTGGATTAACTTATGTTCTCAACTTCGTGTTTAGCCGGCCTTTGGGTTCGATGGCTTTTTTAATTAATGGATGCCTGCTTGGATTAACAGATGTTCTCAACTTCGTATTGAGCAGCCCTTCGGGTTCGATGCCTGTTTTAATTAACAGATGCCTGCTTGGATTAGCATATGTTCTCAACTTTGTGTTGAGCCGGACTTCGGGTTCGATGACTGTTTTAATTAACGGATGCCTGTTTGGATTTGCAGATGTTCCCAACTTCGTGTTGAGCCGGCTTATGGGTATGATGCTTGTTTTAATTAACGGAAGCCTCCTTGGATTATCAGATGTTCTCAATTTCGTGTTGAGCAGGCCTTCGGGTTCGAAGCTTGTTTTAATTATCAGATCAATTCTTGAATTAGTAGATGTTCTCAACTTCGTGTTGAGCCAGCCTTCGGGTGCGATGCCTGTTTTAATTAACGGATGCTTGCTTGGATTAGCAGATGTTCTCAACATCGTCTTGAGCCGGCCTTCGGGTTCGATGCCTATTTTAACTAATAGATGTCTGCTTGGATTAGGGGATGTTCCCAACTTCGTGTTGAGTCGGCCTACAGCTTCGATGCTTGTTTTAATAAGCGGATGCGTGCTTGGATTAACAAACTTTCTCAACTTCGTGTTGAGCCGGCCTTTGGGTTTGATGCCTGTTTTAATTAACGGATGCCTTCTTTGATTAGCAGATGTTCTCAACTTCATGTTGCACTGGCCTCCGGGTTCGATTCCTGTTTTAATTAACGGATTTCGGCATGGATTAGCAGATGTTCTCAACTTCGTGTTTAGCCGGCCTTCGGGTTCGATTCCTGTTTTAATAAACGGATGCCTGCTTGGATTAGCAGATGTTCTCAACTTCGTTTTGAGCAGGCCTTGATGTTCGATGCCTGTTTTAATTAACAGATGCCTGCTTGGATTAGCATATGTTCTCAACTTCGTCTTAAGCCGGCCTTCGGGTGCGATGCCTGTTTTAATTAACAGATGCCTGGTTAGATTAGAAGATGTTCTCAACTATGTATTGAGCCGGCCTTCGGGTTCCATGCCGATTTTAATTAACGGATGCCTGCTTAGATTATAAGATGTTCTCAACTTCATGTTAAGCCGGCCTCCGGGTTTGATTCTTATTTTAATTAACGGATGCCTGCTTGGATTAGCGAATGTTCTCAACTTCTTTTTGAGTCGGCCTTCAGGTTCGATGCATGTTTTAATTAACGGATTCCTGCTTAGATTAACTTATGTTCTCAACATCGTGTTGAGCCGACCTTTGGGTTTGATGCATTTTTTAATTAACGGATACCTGCTTGGATTAGAAGGTGTTCTCAACGTCGTATTGAGTCGGCCTTCGGGTTCGATGCTGATTTTAATTAACAGATGCCTGCTTAGATTAGCATATGTTCTCCACTTTGTGTTGAGCCGGACTTCGGGTTCGATGATTGTTTTAATTAACGGATGCCTGTTTGGATTTGCATATGTTCTAAACTTGGTGTTGAGCATGCCTTTGTCTTCGATGCCTCTTTTAATTAACAGATGCCTGCTTGGATTAGCAGATGTTCTAAATTTCGTTTTGAGTTGGCCTTCTTGTTCGATGCCTGTTTTAATTAACGGATATTTGCTTGGATTAGCAGATGTACTCAGGTTTGTGTTAAGCCGCCCTTCAGGTTGGATGCCTCTTTTATTTAACGGATGTCTGCTTGGATTAGCGGTTGTTCCAAACGTCGTGTTGAGGCGCCCTACGGGTTCGATGCCTGTTTTAATTAATGGATGCCAGTTTGGGTTAGCTGATGTTATCATCTTCGTGTTGAGCCGGCCTTCGGGGTCAATTCCTATTTTAATTAACGGATGCTTGCTTGGATTAGTGGACCTTCGGGATCAATCCCTATTTTAATTAGCAGATGCCTGCTAGGATTAGTAGATGTTCTCAAATTCGTGTTGAGTCGGGCTTCGGGTTCGATGTTTATTTTTATTAACGGATGCCTGCTTGGATTAACAGATGTTCTCAACTTTGTGTTGAGTCGTTCTTCAGGTTCGATGCCTATTTTTATTAATGGATGCCTACTTGGATTAGCAGATGCTCACAACTTTGTGTTGAGTCATTCTTCGGGTTCGATGCCTGTTTCAATTAACAGATACCTTCTTGGATTAGAAGATGTTCTCAACTTTGTATTGAGTCGGCCTTCGGGTTCGATGCCGATTTTAATAAACGGATGCCGACTTAGATTAGGAGATGTTCACAACTTCATGTTTAGCCGGCCTCCAGGTTTGATTCCTATTTTAATTAACGGATGCCTGCTTGGATTAGCAAATGTTTTCAACTTCTTTTTGAGTCGTTCTTCAGGTTCGATGCCTGTTTCAATTAACGGATACCTGCTTGGATTAGAAGATGTTCTCAACTTTTTATTGAGCCGGCCTTCGGGTTCGATGCCGATTTTAATTAACGGATGCCTGCTTAGATTAGGAGATGCTCTAAACTTCATGTTGAGAAGGCCTCCGGGTACGATTCCTATTTTAATTAACGGATGCCTGCTTGGATTAGCAAATGTTCTCAACTTCTTTTTGAGTCGGCCTTCGGGTTCGATGCCTGTTTTAATTAACGGGTACCTGCTTGGATTAGAAGATGTTCTGAACTTCGTATTGACTTGGCCTTCGGGTTCGATGCCAATTTTATTAATGGATGCCTGCTTAGATTAGGAGATGTTCTCAACTTCATGTTGAGCCGGCCTCCGGGTTCGATTCCTATTTTAATTAACGGATGCCTGCTTGGATTAGCGAATGTTCTCAACTTCTTTTTGAGACGGCCTTCAGGTTCAATGCCTGTTTTAATTAACGGATACCTGCTTGGATTAGAAGGTGTTCTCAACTTCGTATTGAGTCGGCCTTCGGGTTCGATGCCGATTTTAATTAACGGATGCCTGCTTAGATTAGGAGATGTTCTCACCTTTATGTTGAGCCGACCTCCGGGTTCGATTCCTACTTTAATTAACGGATGCCTGCTTGGATTATCAAATGTTCTCAACTTCTTGTCGAGCCGGCCTTCGGGTTCGATGCATGTTTTGATTAACGGGTGCTTACTTGGATTAGTAGATGTTCTCAACTTCGTGTTTAGCAGACCTTTGGGTTCGATGCTTGTTTTAATTAACAGATGCCTGCTTGGATTAGCAGATGTTCTCAACTTCGTGTTGAGCCGGCCTTCGGGTGCGATTCCTATTTTATTTATCGGATGCCTGCTTTGATTAGCATACATTCTCAACTTCTTGTTGAGCCGGCCTTCGGGTTCAATTCCTGTTTTAATTAACGGATGCCTGCTTAGATTAGCAGATTTCTCAACTTCATGTTGAGCCGACCTTCAGGTTCGATGCCTGTTTTAGTTAATAGATGCCTTCTTGGATTAGATGTTTTAATAAGCGGATGCGTGCTTGGATTAACAAACTTTCTCAACTTTGTGTTGAGCCGACCTTCAGGTTTGATGCCTGTTTTAATTAACGGATGCCTTCGTAGATTAGTAGATCTTCTCAACTTCATGCTGCACCGGCCTCCGGGTTCGATTCCTGTTTTAGTTAACGGATTTCGGCATGGTTTAGCAGATGTTATCAACTTCGTGTTGAGCCGGCCTTCGGGTTCGTTTCCTGTTTTAATAAACGGATGCCTGCTTGGATTAGCAGATGTTCTCAACTTCGTGTTGAGCAGGCCTTCGGGTTCGATGCATGTTTTAATTAACAGATGCCTGGTTAGATTAGAAGATGTTCTCAACTATGTATTAAGCCGGCCTTCGGGTTCAATGTCGATTTTAATTAACGGATGCCTGCATAGATTATGAGATGTTCTTAACTTCATGTTGAGCCGGCCTCCAGGTTTGATTCCAATTTTAATTAACGGATGCCTGCTTGGATTAGAGAATGTTTTCAACTTCTTTTTGAGTCGGCCTTCAGGTTCGATGCCTGTTTTCATTAACGGATGCCTGCTTGGATTAGAATATGTTCTCAACTTCGTGTTGAGCCAACCTTTAGGTTCGATGCCTTTTTTAATTAATGGATGCCTGCTTGGATTAGCAGATGTTCTCAACTTCGTATTGAGCCGGCCTTCGGGTTCGATGCCTGCTTGGATTAGCATATGTTCTCAACTCCGTGTTGAGCCGGACTTCGTGTTTGATGCCTGTTTTAATTAACTGATGCCTGCTGGGATTAGCAGATGTTCGCTACTTCGTTGTGAGCCGGCCTACGGGTTCGATGCCTGTTTTAATTAACGGAAGCCTCCTTGGATTAGCAGATGTTATCAACTTCGTGTTGATCATGCCTTTGGGTTTGATGCCTCTTTTAATTAACAGATGCCTGTTTGGATTAGAAGATGTTCTAAACTTCGTGTTGAGTCGGCCTTCGAATTCGATGCCTGTTTTAATTAACGGATGTTTGCTTGGATTAACAAATGTACTCAGCTTTTTGTTTAGCCGACCTTCGGGTTGGATGCCTCGTTTAATTGACGGATGCCTGCTTGGATTAGCGGTTGTTACAAACGCCGTGTTGAGCCGCCCTACGGGTTCGATGCCTGTTTTAATTAATGGATGCCAGCTTGGATTAGCTGATGTTATCAACTTCGTGTTGAGCCGGACTTCGGGGTCAATTCCTATTTTAATTAACGGATGCTTGCTTGGATTAAAGGACCTTCGGGTTCGATCCCTGTTTTAATTATCAGATGCCTGCTAGGATTAGCAGATGTTCTAAAATTCGTGTTGAGTCAGCCTTCGGGTTCGATGCTTATTTTTATTAACGGATGCCTGCTTGGATTAACAGATGTTCTCAACTTTTTGTTTAGTCGTTCTTCAGGTTCTATGCCTATTTTTATTAACGGATGCCTACTTGGACTAGCAGATGCTCACAACTTTGTGTTAAGTCGTTCTTCAGGTTCGATACCTGTTTCAATTAACGGATACCTGCTTGGATTAGAAGATGTTCTCAACTTTGTAATGAGCCGACCTTCGGGTTCGATGCCGATTTTAATAAACGGATGCCTACTTAGATTAGGAGATGTTCACAACTTCATGTTGAGACGACCTCCAGGTTCGATTCCTATTTTAATTAACGGATGCCTGCTTGGATTAGCGAATGTTCTCAACTTCTTTTTGAGCCGTTCTTCAAATTCGATGCCTGTTTCAATTAACGGATACCTGCTTGGATTAGAAGATGTTCTCAACTTTGTATTGAGCCGGCCTTCGGGTTCGATGCCGATTTTAATTAACGGATGCCTGCTTAGATTAGGAAATGTTCTAAACTTCATGTTGAGCCGGCCTCCGGGTTCGATTCCTATTTTAATTAACAGATGCCTGCTTGGATTAGCGAATGTTCTCAACTTCTTTTTGTTTCGGCCTTCAGGTTCGATGCCTGTTTTAATTAACGGATACCTGCTTGGATTAGAAGATGTTCTCAAATTCGTATCGAGCCGGCCTTCGGGTTCGATGCCGATTTTATTAACGGATGCCTGCTTAGATTAGGAGATGTTCTCAACTTCATGTTGATCCGGCCTCCAGGTTCGATTCCTATTTTAATTAACAGATGCCTGCTTGGATTAGCAAATGTTCTCAACTTCTTTTTGAGCCGGCCTTCAGGTTCAATGCCTGTTTTAATTAACGGATACCTGCTTGGATTAGAAGGTGTTCTCAACTTCGTATTGAGCCGACCTTCGGGTTCGATGCTGATTTTAATTAACAGATTACTGCTTAGATTAGGAGATGTTTTCAACTTTATGTTGAGCCGGCCTCCGGGTTCGATTCCTATTTTAATTATTGGATGCCTACTTGGATTAGCGAATGTTCTCAACTTCTTGTTGAGTCGGACATCGGGTTCGATGCCTGTTTTGATTAACGGATGCTTGCTTGGATTAGCAGATGTTCTCAACTCTGTTTTGAGCAGACCTTCGGGTTCGATGCCTGTTTTAATTAATAGATGCCTGCTTGGATTAGCAGATGTTCTCAACTTCGTGTTGAGCCGGCCTTCGGGTGCGATGCTTGTTTTAATTAAGGGATGCCTCCTTTGATTAGCATATGTTCTCAACTTCTTGTTGAGCCGGCCTTCGGGTTCGATGCCTGTTTTAATTAACGGATGCCTGCTTAGATTAGCAGATTTCTCAACTTCATGTTGAGTCGGCCTTCGGGTTCGATGCCTGTTTTAATTAATAGATGCCTGCTTGGATTAGGGGATGTTCCCAACTTTGTGTTGAGCCGGCCTACGGTTTCGATGCCTGTTTTAATTAGCGGATGCGTGCTTGGATTAGCAAATTTTCTCAACTTCGTGTTGAGTAGGCCTACGGGTTTGATGCCATTTTTAATTAACAGATGCCTGCTTAGATTTGCAGATGTTTTCAACTTCATGTTGTGTAACACCCCACTTCCCAAATCCATCTAAATATAGACATTATAAATAAACATCAGAGTTCTTCCACCCAAAGTGGGATATCACATCATAAAAATCCAACATGTGGTTCATTAAAATGTTTTCACCAAAATACAGCAGAACTATTCATATAACAATATACATCATATTCGTCATACGTTGCCGGAAAATAAATAAGTTTAACATAAACAACTAAAAACGCCCAAGTCCCGTGCTACGTATCTGAGCATCCTAAGACTCGACTGGCACACCATAAATCCAAGCTAGCTAAGTACCTGGATTATCTGTACTTCCGAAGAAGCACAGACCACAACAACAACAAAGGGGTGAGAAAACATGATTAAAATATATCGGTAATTACATACATGAAATAGAGTAGTAACTACAACAATCATACAATTCATCACCCAACATTCACCAAACACGACATATAGTCCACCAACAACATAATACACCATAATGCAAATATGCAACGCAACACCATGCATGTGGTACGGACTTTTTGGTTCATTCAATGTGACCCTGGTTAGATCACCTACGCCCACCTTTGGCCATGATCCGTCCTCACCAATTCCCCACTCAAAGGAATACGAATGAATCACATACACTCCACCGAGCAATGACTCATCCCACCAATACATCATGATATGCATACATCAAATGCACAACAAATGAATATACACACGCAATGTGCACGTGATCTCCCAATCACACCACCATACTTCACATGCATACATATAGCATACACCAATCAATTATATCATTTAATTCGCATATCAAGAAGGTTCACCGTCCAACAGCAGGTATACTCATACCCCAACAATCGGGTACACACGATCATAATGATCACCTCACGATAGTCCATATCATACACACTTTCATCAATCATCCACTTAATTCAAACGATACGGAACTCACTTCCTATCACCACCTATGCACCTCACATTATCCACTCCATCATCCCTACACTCTACGTAGACTAAGGGATACTACACAGCTAGCGCACAAATCACACAGCACAGAAAATCACATTTCTGCTACGCTCGCTACCTCGCTCACTGGGCGAGCACCTAGCGAATACTCGCTACCTGTTCGCTTAGTGAACTACCTCGCGAATGCAAACAGAGGCTTCTGGACTTGTTCGCGACCTCACTCGGTTAGCGAGCACCTACAGAACGTCCGCTACTAGCTCGCTTAGCGATGGTGCAAGCGAACTGTCTGCGACTTCTCAAATTCTCACTGTCCAGAATTTTTACCTTGCTCCAATTCAAGCCTAATTTGCCACTTCTATCCCCTATTCTATCAGTACTACAAACGATAAGCATCATACTCATCAATCGACCTATAATTCTTACTCTAACACCAACATCAGATACTTTTACCAACACTTCAGAGTTGCTCTGAACCTTATCCAAATCACACAACATCAACACCTATTCATCAATGGCAACAACAAATCATCACATATCATCATATACGCATAATTTCATCATAAACAACAACAATCAACATTATATCCACAAATCAACAAATCACTCATAATACCTATGGGGTTAAGGAATCCCATCTACCCAATTTCATTTATATACCATCCCAATCAGTTTCTCCCCCTTACCTCGATTGTATCTTCGATTGATGAAAAATCCTCAAGAATCCTCATCCCAGCCTTCTCCCCTTTCTCCTTGCTCTTCCTCTTTGCTCTTCTCTCAGAAAATGTTTATCGTGTTCTCACTTCTCTCTTCTCTCAACTTTTCTAAAATTCCCAAAATGTATCGTGTAAACTCTTCTAACTCCCATACTTCTTATTCCTTATTTTTTATTCTAATCCCAATAAAATAATAATAATATTATTATTCTCTCACTAATAATAACAATATTCATAATAATACTCCCCCAAAAATAATATTATTAATACTATTAGTAATAATAATAATAATAATAATAATAATAATAATAATAATAATAATAATAATAATAATAATAATAATATCACCAATATTACTTTCAATTATTATATTATCATATCCACTCCACGTCACCACGACTAATCCTTACATATCAAGGATAATCACCCACCACACATCAAACACACCCCATCTAAGGGCACACCAAAGCAAAATAATTAAAATAACACCAAAACGATTAAATAGATAAAATGGGTGTTACAACTCTCCCCCACTTTAATTATTTTCGTCCTCGAAAATTACCTGATGGAAACAATTCTAGATACGCTTCTCGCATCCTGCTTTCCAACTCCCAGGTCAAACTGCCTCCTGCAGCACCTCCCCAATCTACTTTTCACTAACGGAATCTCCTTCCCTCGGAGCTGTTTCATCTTACGGTCTTCGATCCTCAACGGCATCGTCTCGACGATAAGATTCTCCCGAACCTGAACTTCATCTCTCTGAATCACGTGAGATGGATCCGAAACATATTATCGTAGTTGCGACACATGGAACACATCATGTAAATTCGACAATTCAGGTGGCAAGGCCACCCTGTAAGCCACAACACCAACTCTCTGCAAAATTTGATACGGTCCAATAAACTTAGGATCCAACTTTTTGGACTTCAATGCACGACCCATACCAGTCATCGGGTTAACTTTTAGGAATACGTGATCACCTTCACTGAATTCCAATTCTTTTCTCCGGTTATCATGGTAACAGTTCTGTCTACTATGAGACGCCTTCATTTTCTCACGAATCATCTGAATCGCCTCATGAGTCTCCTGTACAATTTCTGGTCCAAGCACCACATTCTCACCAGTCTCATACCAACACAGAGGAGTCTTACACCTCCTCCCATACAAAGCCTCAAAAGGTGCCATTCCGATACGAGAATGGTAACTATTGTTGTACGTGAACTCAATCAATGGCAAATGAGTGTCCCACGCACCACCTTTCTCCAACACGCAAGCCCTCAACAAATCCTCAAGCGACTGAATAGTCCTCTCTGACTGACCATCAGTTTGTGGATGATAAGCAGAACTCAACTTTAACTTAGTACCCAACGTTTCCTGCAAACTCTTCCAAAATTCTGAAGTAAACCTCGGATCTCTATCCGACATAATACTGGACAGAACACCATGTAGCTTCACAATTACCCGAACATAAATCTCTGCTAGCTTTGTCAACGGGAAACTAATATTAATCGGCACAAAATGTGCAGACTTCGTAAGTCGATCCACAATCACCCATATAGCATCAAATCCTCTCGTCGTACTCGGCAAACCAGTAACAAAATCCATAGTTATACAATCCCATTTCCAAACGGGAACTTCCAACGATTGCATAAATCCAAAAGGTCTCTGGTGCTCTACCTTCGACTTATGACACGTCAAACAGGCATAAATAAATTGAGCTATGTCTCTTTTCATACCAGACCACCAAAATAACTTCTTTAAATCCTGATACATCTTCGTAGCTCCTGGATGGATACTCAGATTACTACGATGTCCTTCACTCAAAATTAACTTTTTCAGTTCCTCATTATCTAGCACACAAATTCTGCCTCTAAATCTCAACACACCTGCACCATCCAGCTTAAAATCACTATCAGAATCACTTCCTGTTCCGGTCATCAAATCTACTAACTTCACATCCAACTTCTGGTTCTCTCTAATTGTATCCAAGAAATCATTATTCACCTGCAACATCCCCAACATCACACTATCTGTCGTAGTCTCGTAAACCATGCTCAAATCTCTGAACTGCTCAATTAGTTCCATTTCTTTCACCATTAAAGCCGACATATGAATCGCTTTTCGGCTCAAAGCATCTGCGACTGCATTGGCCTTTCCTAGATGATAACTTAAACTGAAGTCATAATCCTTCAAGAATTCCAACCATCTTCTCTATCTCATATTCAGCTCTTTCTGATCAAACAGGTATCTCAGACTCTTATGATCACTGAACACTTCAAATCTCGAACCATACAAATAGTGCCTCCAGATCTTTAACACAAAAACAACCGCAACCAATTCAAGATCATGGGTATGATAATTCCGCTCATGCACTCTCAATTTCCGAGAAGCATACGCTACCACTTTACCATTCTACATAAGAACTCCGCCTAATCCCATCTTAGACGCATCACAGTATACCTCAAAAGGTTCAATTGGAGTCGGCAACACTAACATCGGTGCCGTAGTCAATTTCCTTTTCAATTCTTCACAAGCGGCATCCCACACAAAAACTTGGTTCTTTCTCGTCAACTGAGTCAATGGCAACACCAAATTAGAGAACCCTTCAATGAACCTTCGGTAATAACCTGCCAAACCCAAAAAGCTTCTAATTTATGTCGCTGTCTTCAGCGGTTCCCACTGCAACACTACACTCACTTCCAATGGATCCACTGCTATACCATCACTAGAAATCACGTGCCACAAGAAACTCACTGTCTTCAACCAGAACTCACACTTCGACAGTTTAGAAAACAACTTATTATCCTTTAGCACCTGCAAGGCAATTCTCAAATGTCCTGCATGTTCTTCATCAGCCTTAGAATAAATTAGGATATCATCAATAAACACAACAATGCACTGATCCAAATAAGAATGGAAGATTCAGTTCATATACTCCAAAAATACTCCTGACGCATTAGTCACTCCAAAAGGCATTACAACATATTCGTAATGTCTGTATCGAGTTCTAAAAGCCGTCTTCTGAATATCACCTTCTTTCACTCTGATCTGATGGTAACCCGACCTCAAGTCGATCTTACTGAACACACAAGCTCGCACCAACTGGTCCATCAAATCATCAATCCTTGGAAGAGGATACTTATTCTTAATAGTCACCTTATTCAACTGACGGTAATCGATGCACAAACGCATACTACCATCCTTATTTTTCACCAATAACACTGGAGCTCCCCACGGCGACACACTCGGCCTGATAAACTTTCTATCCAATAACTCTCCAATTTGAGACTTCAATTCGGACAACTTTATTGCCGACACATCTTGTACGGCACCATAGAAATAGGCCTTGTACCAGGAACAAGATCAATACTGAATTCGACCTCTCTTGTCGGAGGTAATTCCATAATGTCATCTGGGAACACTTCCAGAAATTCATTCACCACTGCCAACGCTTCCATTGGCGCTTTGTTATCCACCGATAATGATGCAAATAAAGCAAACACCTTAGCTTCGTCCTCCAACAAATTCCTTAATTCCTTATTAGATAAAGAATTCGCCAACTCTTCATCCTCTGGAGTAAGGAACAGTAACACTTTCCGAAAACAATCGATGTAGACTCGGTTGAACTCTAACCAGTTCATACCTAGAATAATATCCAAATTACCAAGCGGTAGGAAAATCAGATCCACTCCAAAATCTCTACCAAAAATAGTCAGCGGACACTTCAAACATACCAAAGAAGTAGTCATTGAACCAATAAAGGGTGTCTCAATAGTCATCCGTCGCTCAAGAGTAGACGGTACCAATCCTATTCTCTTCACACAATCAACAGAAATGAACGAGTGGGTTGCACCCGTATCAATAATAAAAGTCAAAGGAATATTATTGATAATGCAAGTACCTTTGATAGCACGCTCTTCGCTGGCAGCTTGAGTTCCCGCCAAAGCAAACACTTGACCACCAGCCGGAGACGCCTGAGACTTCTTCGGCTTCTCATAATGCATACTGATATGGCCCTTCTCACCACAGTTATAACAAATAGGCATAGTGGCCATGCACTCAGCTATCACATGGCCTGGCTTACCGCACTTGACACACTTATTTACCCCCTCCTTAGGACAATTCTTAGCACGATGACCTGCACCACCGCACCAGAAACATCTCTCATCAGTAGACGTGTCCCCTTCTCTGGACTTCCTATTGGTAGTAGCCTTACGTTTTCCTTTATCAGCAGAAACACTGTAAGGAGTACCACTGAACCTCTGTTTACCCTTACGGTCATTCGCAGCCTTATAAAGCGCAATCCTGGCCCGATTATCATTGTCATAGATCTTACTCCTGCTTACTAGCTAAGGATAGTTTCTGATCTTCTGACAAGCAATTCCCAACTTGACCTCCGGACGCAGCCCATTCTCAAATTTCAAACACTTAGATGTCATCACATCATTAGTACTGTAATGAGGACAATACTGTACCAGCTCTTCAAATTTCGCAGCATACTCCGCTACGGTCAGATTACCCTGTTTCAGTTCCAAGAACTATATCTCTTTAGCACTCCGAATGTCTTCCAGAAAGTACTTCTCCAGAAAACCTTTGCGAACCACATCCCAAGTAATCATAGTTCCTGCAGTCACCCACCTCTGACGACAGTTATCCCACCAAGCTTCCGCTTCGCCTTCCAGCACGTGAGTACCAAATCTCACCTTTTGCTCATCACTACAATTCATAGTCCTGAAAATCTTTTCAATCGCCTTCAGCCACTTTTGTGCAGCCTCGGGATCTAAAACTCCTCCTTCAAACATCGGCGTCTTGTTACTCCGAAACTGCGCCAAATCTCTGAATTGGGCATCCGCAGCTCGGTTCTGATTAGCAACCGCCTGCGCCATCGCTTGCATAGCAGCAGCCAATGCAGCATCGTTCCTTCCTACCATACTGCTCAACAACAACAACACCAGGTTAAAAGATACACAACTCTATCCTAGGGACAGACTCAACTCAACTACACTGGCCGGACGGACTGACCTGCTTTAATACCAATTGTAACACCCCACTTCCCAAATCAATCAAAATATAGACATTATAAATAAACATCAGAGTTCTTCCACCCAGAGTGGGATATCACATCATAAAAATCCAACATGTGCTTCATTAAAATGTTTTCACCAAAATACAGCGGAAATATTCATATAACAACATACATCATATTCGTGATACTTTGCTGGAAAATAAATAAGTTTAACATAAACAACTAAAAACACCCAAGTCCCGTGCTACGTATCAGAGCATCCTAAGACTCGACTGGCACACCACAAATCCAAGTTAGCTAAGTACCTGGATTATCTGTACTTCCGAAGAAGCACAGACCACAACAACAACAAAGGGGTGAGAAAACAAGATCAAAATATATCGGTAATTACACACATGAAATAGAGTAGTAACTACAACAATCATACAATTCATCACCCAACATTCACCAAACACGACATATAGTCCACCAATAACATAATACACCATAATGCAAATATGCAACGCAACGCCATGCATGCGGTACCGATTCTTTGGTTCATTCAATGTGAACCCGGATAGATCACCTACGCACACCCTTGGCCATGATCCGCCCTCACCAATTCCCCACTCAAAGGAATACGAATAAATCACATACACTCCAACGAGCAATGACTCATCCCACTAATACCGCATGATATGCATACATCAAATGCAGAACAAATGAATATACGCACGCAATATGCAAACGATCTCCCAATCACACCATCATACATCACATGCATACATATAGCATACACCAATCAATTATATCATTTAACTCGCATATCAAGAAGGTTCACCCTCCAACAGTAGGTAGACTCATACCCCAACAATCGGGTACACACGATCATAATGATCACCTTACGATACTCCATATCATACACACTTTCATCAATCATCCACTTAATTCAAACGATACGGAATTCACTTCCTATCACCACCTATGCACCTCACATTATCCACACCATCATCCCTACACTCTACGTAGACTAAGGGATACTACACAGCTATCGCACAAATCACACAGCACAGAAAATCACATTTCTGCTACGCTCGCTACCTCGCTCACTGGGCGAGCACGTAGCGAATACTCGCTTCCTGTTCGCTTAGAGAACTACCTCGCGAATGCAAACAGAGGCTTCTGGACTTGTTCGTGACCTCACTCGGTTAGCTAGCACCTAGAGAACGTTCGCTACTAGCTCGCTTAGCGATGGTGCAAGCGAACTGTCTGCGACTTCTCAAATTCTCACTGTCCAGAATTGCTACCTTGCTCCAATTCAAGCCTAATTTGCAACTTCTATCCCCTATTCTATCAGTACTACAAACCATAAGCATCATACCCATCAATCGACCTATAATTCTTACTCTAACACCAACATCAGATACTTTTACCAACACTTCAGAGTTGCTCTGAACCTTATCCAAATCACACAACATCAACACCCATTCATCAATGGCAACAACAAATCATCACATATCATCATATACGCATAATTTCATCATAAACAACAACAATCAACATTATATCCACAAATCAACAAATCACTCATAATACCTATGGGGTTAAGGAATTCCATCTACCCAATTTCATTTATGTACCATCCCAATCAGTTTCTCCCCCCTTACCTCGATTGTATCTTCGATTGATGAAAAATCCTCAAGAATCCTCATCCCTAGCCTTCTCCCCTTTCTCCTTGCTCTTCCTCTTTGATCTTCTCTCAGAAAATGTTTATCGTGTTCTCACTTCTCTCTTCTCTCAACTTTTTTAAAATTCCCAAAATGTATCGTGTAAACTCTTCTAACTCCCATACTTCTTATTCCTTATTTTTTATTCTAATCCCAATAAAATAATAATAATAATATTATTCTCTCACTAATAATAACAATATTCATAATAATATTAATAATATGAATAATAATACTCCCCCAAAAATAATATTATTAATACTAGTAATAATAATAATAATAATAATAATAATATCACCAATATTACTATCAATTATTATATTATCATATCCACTCCACGTAACCACGACAAATCCTTACATATCAAGGATAATCACCCACAACACATAAAACACACCCCACCTAAGGGCACATCAAAGCAAAATAATTAAAATAACACCAAAATGACTAAATAGATAAAATGGGTGTTACATGTTGCGCCCGCCTCCGGGTTCGATTCCTGTTTTTATTAACGGATGCCGACATGGATTAGCGGATGTTCTCAACTTCGTGTTGAGCCAGCCTTCGGGCTCGATGCCTGTTTTAATTAACAAATGCGTACTTGCATTAGAAGATGTTCTCAACATCATGTTGAGCAGGCCTTTGGGTTCAATGCCTATTTTAATTATCAGATGCCTGCTTGGATTAGCAGAAGTTCTGAACTTTGTATTGAGACGGCCTTCGAATTCGATGCCCATTTTAATTAACGGATGCCTGCTTGGATTAGCAGATGTTCTCTGCTTTGTGTTAAGCCGGCCTTCGGGTTGGATGCCTCTTTTAATTAACGGATGCCTGCTTGAATTAGCAGTTGTTCCAAACATCGTGTTGAGCCGCCCTATGGGTTCGATGCTTGTTTTAATTAACAGATGCCAGCTTAGACTAGCGGATATTATCAACTTCGTGATGAGCCGGCCTTCGGGGTCGATGCCAGTTTTAATTAACGGATGCTTGCTTGGATTAGCAGACCTTCGGGTTCGATCCCTGTTTTAATTAACAGATGCTTGCTTGGATTAGTAGATGTTTTCACCTTTGTGGTGAGCCGGCCTTCGGGTTCGATGCCTATTTTTATTAACGGATGCCTTCTTGGATTAGCAGATGCTCTCAACTATGTGGTGAGTCGTTCTTCGGGTTCGATGCATGTTTCAAATAACGGATACCTGCTTGGATTAGAAGATATTCTCAACTTCGTATTGAATCGGTATTCGGGTTCGATGCTAATTTTAATTAATGGATGCCTGCTTAGATTAGAAGATGTTCTCAACTTCATGTTAAGCCAGCCTCTGGGTTCGACTCCTATTTTAATTAACGGATGCCTGCATGGATTAGCGAATGTTCTCATCTTCATGTTGAGCCGGCCTTCAGGTTCGATGCCTATTTTAATTATAGGATGCCTGCTTAGATTAACAAATGTTCTCAACTTCGTGTTGATCAGGCCTTCGGGTTGGATGCCTATTTTAATTAACAGATGCCTACTTGGATTAGATGATGTTCTCAACTTCGTGTTGAGCCAGCCTTCGGGTGCGATGCCTGTTTTAGTTAACGGATGCCTGTTTGGATTAGCATATGTTCTCAACTTCGTTTTGAGCCGGCCTTTAGGTTCGATGCCTGTTTTAATTAACGGATGATGCTTCGATTAGCATATGTTCTCAACTTCGTGTTGAGCCGACCTTCGGGTTCGATGCCTGTTTTAAATAACGGATGCCTGCTTCGATTAGCAGATGTTCTCAACATCGTGTTGAGCCGGCCTTCGGGTTCGATGCCTATTTTAATTAATAGATGTCTGCCTGGATTAGGGGATGTTCCCAACTTTGTGTTGAGTCGGGCTACGATTTCAATGCATGTTTTAATTAGCGGACGCGTGCTTGGATTAGCAAACTTTCTCAACTTCGTGTTGAGCCGGGCTTCGGGTTTAATGCCGGTTTTAATTAACGGATGCCTTCTTAGATTAGAAGATGTTCTCAATTTCATGTTGCACCAGCCTCTGGGTTCGATTCCTGATTTAACTGACGGATTTCGGCATGGATTAGCAGATGTTCTGAACTTTGTGTTGAGCCGGCCTTCGGGTTCGATGCCTGTTTTAATTAACGGATGCCTGCTTGGATTAACAGATGTTCTCAACTTCGTGTTGAGCAGGCCTTCGGGTTCGATGCCTATTTTAATTAACAGATACCTGCTTGGATTAACAGATGTTCTTAACTTCGTGTTGAGCTGGCCTTCGGGTTCGATGCCTGTTTTAACTAACAGATGCCTGCTTTAATTAGCAGATGTTCTTAGCTTCGTGTTAAGCCGGCCTTCGGGTTGGATGCATCTTTTAATTAACGGATGCCTGCTTCGATTATCGGTTGTTCCACACATCGTGTTGACGCGCCCTACGGGTTCGATGTCTGTTTTAATTAACGGATGCCAGCTTGGATAAGTTGATGTTATCAACTTCGTGTTGAGCCGGTCTTCGGGACCGATGCTTGTTTCAATTGAAGGATACCTGCTTGGATTAGAAGATGTTCTTAACTTCGTGTTGAGCCGGCCTTCGGGTTCGATGCCTATTTTTATTAACGGATGCCTGCTTAGATTAGAAGATGTTCTCAACTTCATGTTGAGCCGGCCTCTGTGTTCGATTCCTATTTTAATTAACTGATGCTTGCTTGGATTAGCAAATGTTCTCAACTTCTTGTTGAGGCGGCCATCCAGTTCGATGCCTGTTTTAATTAACAGATGCCTGCTTGGATTAGCAGATGTTCTCAACTTCGTGTTAAGCCGGAATTCGTTTGTGATGCTTGTTTTAATTAATGGATGCCTGCTTGGATTAGCATATGTTCTCAACTTCGTGTTGAGCCAACCTTCGAGTTCGATGCCTGTTTTAATTAACAGATGCCTTCTTAGATTAGCAGATGTTCTCAACTTCGTGTTGAGCCGGCCTTCGGGTTCGATGCCTGTTTTAATTAATAGATGCCTGCTTAGATTAGCAGATGTTCTCAACTTCATGTTACGCCGGCCTCCGAGTTCGATTCCTGTTTTAATTAACAGATACCGACATGGATTAGCGCATTTTCTCAACTTCGTGTTGAACCGGCCTTCGGGTTCGATGCCTGTTTTAATTAACGGATGCCTGCTTGAATTATCTGATGTTCTCACCTTCGTGTTGATTAGGCCTTCGGTGTTGATGCCTGATTTAATTAATAGATGCCTGCTTAGATTAGCAGATGTTCTCAACATCGTGTTGAGCCGGCCTTCATGTTCGACGCTTTTTTTAATTAATAGATGTCTGCTTGGATTAGGGGATGTTCCCAACTTCGTGTTGAGTTGGTCTACGGTTTCGATACCTGTTTTAATTAGCGGATTCGTTCTTGGATGAACAAACTTTCTAAACTTCGTGTTGAGCCGGCCTTCGGGGTTGATGCTTGTTTTTATTAACAGACGCCTTCTTAGATTAGAAGATGTTCTCAACTTCATGTTGCACCGGCCTCCGGGTTTGATTCCTAATTTAACTAACGGATTTCGGCATGGATTAGCAGATGTTCTCAACTTCGTGTTGAGCCATCCTTCGGGATCGATGCTTGGTTTAATTAACGGATGCCTGCTTGGATTAGCAGATGTTCTCAACTTCGTGTTGAGCCGGCCTTCGGGTTCGATGCCTATTTTAATTAACGGATGCCTGCTTGTATTAGAAGATGTTCTCAGCTCCGTGTTAAGCCGACCTTCGGGTTGGATGCCTCTTTTAATTAACAGATGCCTGCTTGGATTACCGGTTGTTCCAAACATCATGTTGAGCCGCCCTACGGGTTCGATGCCTGTTTAAATTAACGGATGTCAGCTTGGATTAGCTGATGTTATCAACTTCGTGTTGAGCCGACCTTTGGGGTCGATGCTTGTTTTAATTAACAGATACTTGCTTGGATTACCAAACCTTCGAGTTCGATGCCTATTTTTGTTAACAAATGCCTACTAGGATTAGAAGATGGTCTCAACTTTGTGTTGAGTCGTTATTTAGGTTCAATGCCTGTTTTAATTAACGGATACCTGCTTAGATTAGAAGTTGTTCTCAACTTCATGTTGAGCCGGCCTCCGGGTTCGATTCCTATTTTAATTAACTCCTGCTTGGATTAGCGAATGTTCTCAACTTCTTATTGAGCCGGCCTTCGGGTTCAATGCCTGTTTTAATTAACGGATGCCTGCTTGGATTAGGGGATGTTACCAACTTCGTATTGAGCCAGCCTACAGGTTCGATGCCTGTTTTAATTAGCGGATGCATGCTTGAATTAGCATGCAGGCCTTTGGGTTATGCAGGCCTTCGGGTTCGATGCCTGTTTTAATTAACAGATGCCTGCTTGGATTAACAGATGTTCTAAACTTCTTGTTGAGTCGGCCTTCGGGTTCGATCACTGTTTTAATTAACTGATGCATGCTTGGATTAGCAGATGTTCTCAGCTTCTTGTTAAGCCGGCTTTCGGGTTCGATACCTGTTTTAAATAACAGATGTCTGCTAGGATTAGTAGATGTTCTCAACTTCGTGTTGAGCCAGCCTTCGGGTGCGATGCCTGTTGTAATTATCGGATGCATGCTTGGATTTGGTGATGTTCTCAACTTCGTCTTGAGCAGCCCTTTAGGTTCGATGCCTGTTTTAGTTAACAGTTGCCTTCTTTGATTAGCAGATGTTCTCAACTTCGTGTTGAGCCAGCCTTCGGGTGCGATGCCTATTTTGATTAACGGATGACTGCTTGGATTAACATTTGTTCTCAACTTCGTGTTGAGCCGGCTTTCGGGTTTGATGCCTGTTTTAATTAACGGATGCCTGCTTGGATTAGCAGATGTTCTCAACTTCGTGTTGAGCCAGACTTCGGGTTCGATGCCGGTTTTAATTAATACATGCGTGCTTGGATTAAGGGATGTTCCCAACTTCGTGTTGAGCCAGCCTTCGGGTGCGATGCCAATAATAATTAACGGATGCCTGCTTAGATTAGCAGATGTTCTCAACTTCATGTTGCGCCGATCTCCGATTTCGATTCCTGTTTTAATTAACGGATACCGGCATGCATTAACGGATTTTCTCAACTTAGTGTTGATCCGGCCTTCGGGGTCGATGCCATTTTTAATTAACGGATGCTTGCTTGGATTAGCAGATGTTCTCAACTTCGTGCTGAGCCGGCCTTCGGGTTTGATGCCAATTTTTATTAAGAGATGCTTACTTGGATTAACAGATGCTCTCAACTTTGTGTTGAGTCGTACTTCGGGTTCGATGCCTGTTTCAATTAATAGATACCTGCTTGAATTAAAAGATGTTTTCAACTTCGTATTGAGTCGGCCTTCGGGTTCGATGCCGGCTTAGATTAGGAGATTTTTTTAACTTCATGTTGAGCCGGCCTCCAGGTTCGATGCCTGTTTTAACTAACTGATGCATGCAGATGTTCTCAACTTCATGTTGTGCCGGCCTCTGGGTTCGATTCCTGTTTTCATTAACGGATGCCGACATGGATTAGCGGATGTTCTCAACTTCGTGTGGAGCCGGCCTTTGGGTTCGATGCCTGTTTTAATTTACGGATCCCTGCTTTGATTAGAAGATGTTTCAACTTTGTGTTGAGCAGGGTTTCGGGTTCGATGCCTGTTTTAATTAACAGATGCCTGCTAAGATTAGCAGATGTTCTCAACTACGTATTTAGCCAGCCTTCGGGTGCGATGCCTGTAATAATTAACGGATGCCTGCTTGGATTAGCAGATGTTCTCAACTTCATGTTGCGCCGGCCTCCGGGTTCGATTCCTGTTTTAATTAACGGATGCCGGCATGGATTAACGGATGTTCTCAACTTCGTGTTGAGCCGACCTTCGGGGTCGATGCCATTTTTAATTAACGGATGCTTTCTCTGATTAGCAGATGTTCTCAACTTCGTGCTGAGCCGGCCTTCGAGTTCGATGCCAATTTTTATTAAGAGATGCTTACTTGGATTAACAGATGCTCTCAACTTTGTGTTGAGTCGTACTTCGGGTTCGATGCCTGTTTCAATTAACAGATACCTGCTTGAATTAGAAGATGTTTTCAACTTCGTATTGAGTCGGCCTTCGGGTTCGATGCCGGCTTAGATTAGGAGATTTTCTCAACTTCATGTTGAGCCGGCCTCCATGTTCGATTCCTATTTTAGGGGATGGTCCCAACTTCGTGTTGAGCCGGCCTACGGGTACGATGCCTGTTTTAATTAACGGATCCCTGCTTGGATTAGCATATGTTCTCAAATTCGTGTTGAGTCGGCCTTCGGGTTTGATGCCTGTTTTAATTAACTTATGCCTGCTTGGATTAGCAGATGTTCTCAACTTCGTGTTGAGCCAGACTTCGAGTTCGATGCCTGTTTTAATTAATAGATGCCTGCTTGGATTAGGGGATGTTCCCAACTTCGTGTTGAGCCGGCCTACGGTTTCGATGCCTGTTTTAATTAGCGGATGCGTGGTTGGATTAGAAAATGTTCTCAACTTCGTGTTGAACCGGCCTTCGGGTTCGAAGCCTGTTTTAATTAACTGATGCTTGCTTAGATTAGCATATGTTCTCAACTTCATGTTGTGCCGGCCTCTGGGTTCGATTCCTGTTTTCATTAACGGATGCTGGCATGGATTAGCGGATGTTCTCAACTTCGTGTGGAGCCGGCCTTTAGGTTTCATGCATGTTTTAATTTACGGAAGCCTGGTTTGATTAGCAGATGTTTCAACTTTGTGTTGAGCAGGGTTTTGGGTTCGATGCCTGTTTTAATTAACAGATGCCTGCTAAGATTAGCAGATTGTCTCAACTACGTATTGAGCCATCCTTCGGGTGCGATGCCTGTAATAATTAACGGATGCCTGCTGAGATTAGCAGATGTTCTCAACTTCATGTTGCGCCGGCCTCCGGGTTCGATTCCTGTTTTAATTAACGGATGCCGGCATGGATTAACGGATGTTCTCAACTTCATGTTGAGTCGGCCTTCGGGGTCGATGCCATTTTTAATTAACGGATGCTTGCTTGGATTAGCATATGTTCTCAACTTCATGCTGAGCCGGCCATCGGGTTCGATGCCAATTTTTATTAAGAGATGCTTACTTGGATTATGAGATGCTCTCAACTTTGTGTTGAGTCGTACTTCGGGTTCGATTCCTGTTTCAATTAACAGATACCTGCTTGAATTAGAAGATGTTTTCAAATTCGTATTGAGTCGGCCTTCGGGTTTAATGCCGGCTTAGATTAGGAGATTTTCTCAACTTCATGTTGAGCCGGCCTCCAGGTTCGATTCGTATTTTATTTAACGGATGCCTGCTTGGATTAGCGAATGTTCTCAACTTCTTGTTGAGCCGGCCATCGGGTTCGATGCCTGTTTTAATTAACGGATGCTTGCTAGGATTAGCAGATGTTCTCAACTTCGTGTTGAGCAGGCCTTAGGGTTCGATGCTTGTATTAATTAACAGATGCCTGCTTGGATTAGCAGATGTTCTCAACGTCGTGTTGAGTCGGCCTTCGGGTGCGATGCCTGTTTAAATTAACGGATGCCTGCTTGGATTTGCATATGTTCTCAACTTCGTGTTGAGTCGGCCTTTGGGTTCAATGCATGTTTTAATTAACGGATTCCTGCTTGGATTAGCAAATGTTCTGAACTTCATGTTGATCTGGCCTCCGGGTTCGATTCCTATTTTAATAAAGGGATGCCTACTTGGATTAGCGAATGTTCTCAACTTCTTGTTGAGCCGGCATTCAGGTTTAACGCCTGTTTTAATTAACGGATGCCTACTTGGATTAGCAGATGTTCTCAACTTCGTGTTGATTAGGCCTTCAGGTTCGATGCCTGTTTTTATTATCAGATGCCTACTTGGATTAGCAGATGTTCTTAACTTCGTGTTGATCCGTCCATCGGGTTCGATTCCTATTTTAATTAGCGGATGCGTTCTTGGATTAGCAAATGTTCTCAACTTAGCGTTGAGCCGGCCTTCGGATTCGATGATGTTTTAATTAACGGATGCCTGCTTAGATTAGCAGATGTTCTCAACTTCGTGTTGAGCCAGCCTTCGGGTGCGATGCCTGTTTTAATTAACGGATGGCTGCTTGGATTAGCAGATGTTCTCAACTTCTTGTTGAGCCGGCATTCGGGTTTGATGCCTGTTTTAATTAACGGATGCCTGCTTGGATTAGCAGATGTTCTCAACTTTGTGTTGAGACGGACTTCGGGTTTGATGCCTATTTTAATTAATATATGCGAGCTTGGATTAGGGGATGTTCCCAACTCCGTGTTGAGCCAGCCTTTGGGTTCGATGCCTATTTTAATTGATAGATGCCTCCTTGGATTAACAGATGTTCTAAACTTCGTGTTGAGCCGGCCTTCGGGTCGGATGCCTCTTTTAACTAACAAATGCCTGCTTGGATTAGCGGTTGTTCAAACATCTTGTTGAGCCGCCCTACGGGTTCGATGCCTGTTTTATGTAACGGATGCCATCTTGGATTAGCTGATGTTATCAACTTCGTGTTGAGCCGGCCTTCGGGGTCGATGCCATTTTTAATTAACGGATGCTTGCTTGGATTCACAGATGTTCTCAACTTCGTGCTGAGCCGGCCTTCGGGTTTGATGCCAATTTTTATTAAGAGATGCTTAATCGGATTAGCAGTTGCTCTCAACTTTGTGTTGAGTCGTTCTTCGGGTTCGATGCCTGTTTCAATTAACATATACTTGCTTGGATTAGAAGATGTTTTCAACTTCGTATTGAGTCGGCCTTCTGGTTCGATGCCTGCTTAGATTAGGAGATGTTCTCAACTTCATGTTTAGCCTGCCTCCAGGTTCGATTCCTATTTTAATTAACGGATGCCTGCTTGGATTAGCGAATGTTCTCAACTTCTTGTTGAGCCGGACTTCGGGTTCGATGACTGTTTTAATTAACGGATGTTTGCTAGGATTACCAAATGTTCTTATCTTCGTGTTGAGACGACCTTCGCGTGCGTTGCCTGTTTTAATTAACGGATGTCTGCTTGGATTAGCAGATGTTCTCAAGTTCGTGTTAGGACGGCCTTCGGGTTCAATGCCTGTTTAAATTAACGGAGGACTGCTTGGATTAACAGATGTTCTCAACTTCGTGTTGAGTCGGCCTTCGGGTTCGTTGCCTGTTTTAATTAACGGAAGCCTGCTTGAATTAGCAGATGTTCTTAACTTCGTGTTGAGCCGGCCTTCGGGTTCGATGCCTGTTTTAAATAATAAATGCCTGCTTGGATTAGGGGATAGTCCCAACTTCGTGTTGAGTCGGCCTTCGGGTTTGATGTCTGTTTTAATTAACGTATGCCTGCTTGGATTAGCAGATGTTCTCAACTTTGTGTTGAGCCAGACTTCGAGTTCGATGCCTGTTTTAATTAATAGATGCCTGCTTGGATCAGGGGATGTTCCCAACTTCGTGTTGAGCCGTCTTACGGTTTCGATGCCTGTTTTAATTAGCGGATGCGTGGTTGGATTCGAAAATGTTCTCAAATTCGTGTTGAGCCGGCCTTCGGGTTCGATGCATGTTTTAATTAACTGATGCCTGCTTAGATTAGCAGATGTTCTCAACTTCATGTTGTGCCGGCCTCTGGGTTCGATTCCTGTTTTCATTAACCGATGTCGGCATGGATTAGCGGATGTTCTCAACTTCGTGTGGAGCCGACCTTTGGGTTCGATGCCTGTTTTAATTTACGGATGCCTGCTTTGATTAGCAGATGTTTCAACTTTGTGTTGAGTAGGGTTTCGAGTTCGATGCCTATTTTAATTAATGGATGCCTAATAAGATTAGCAGATGTTCTCAACTACGTATTGAGCCAGCCTTCGGGTGCGATGCCTGTAATAATTAACGGATGCCTGCTTGGATTAGCATATGTTCTCAACTTCATGTTGCGCAGGCCTACGGGTTCGATTCCTGTTTTAATTAACGGATGCTGGCATAGATTAGCATATGTTCTCAACTTCGTGTTGAGCCGGCCTTCGGGTTCGATGGCTGTTTTAATTAACGGATGTCATCTTGGATTAGCTGATGTTATATACTTCGTGTTAAGCCGACCTTCAGGGTCGATGCCATTTTTAATTAACGGATGCTTGCTTCGATTAGCAGACCTTCGGGTTCGATCTCTGTTTTAATAAACAGATGCCTGCTTGGATTAGCAGATGTTTTCAACTTCGTGTTGAGTCGTTCTTCGGGCTTGATGCCTGTTTCAATTAACAAATACCTATTTGGATTAGAAGATGTTCTCAACTTCGTATTGTGTCGGCCTTCGGGTTCGATGCCGATTATAATTAACGGATGCCTGCTTAGATTAGGGTATATTCTCAACTTCATGTTGAGCCGGCCTCCAGGTTCGATTCCTATTTTAATTAACGGATGCCTGCTTTGATTAGCGAATGTCTCAACTTCTTGTTGAGCCGGCCTTCGGGTTGGATGCATGCTTTAATTAACGAATGCCTGCTTGGATTAGTTGATGTTCTCAAATTCGTGTTGAGATGTCCTTCGGGTTCAATGCCTGTTTTGATTAACAGATGCCTGCTTGGATTAGCAGATGTTCTCAACTTCGTGTTGAGTCGGCCTTCGGGAGCGATGGTTGTTTTAATTAACGGATGTCTGCTTGGATTAGCATATGTTCTCAACTTCGTGTTGAGTCGGACTTCGGGTTCGATGATTGTTTTAATTAAAGGATGCCTGCTTGAATTAGCAGATGTTCTTAACTTCTTGTTGAGCCGGCCTTCGGGTTGGATGCATGTTTTAATTAACGAATGCCTGCTTGGATTAGTTGATGTTCTCAACTTCGTATTGAGATGTCCTTCGGGTTCAATGCCTGTTTTGATTAACGGATGCCTGCTTGGATTAGCAGATGTTCTCAACTTCGTGTTGAGCCGGCCTTCGGGTTTGATGCCTGTTTTAATTAACGTATGCCTGCTTGGATTAGCAGATGTTCTCAACTTCGTGTTGAGCCAGACTACGGGTTCGATGCCTGTTTTAATTAACGAAAGCCTGCTTGGATTAGTTGATGTTCTCAACTTCGTGTTGAGCCGGCCTTCGGGTTTGATGCCTGTTTTGATTAACAGATGCCTGCTTGGATTAGCAGATGTTCTCAACTTCGTGTTGAGCCGGCCTTCGGGAGCGATGCTTGTTTTAATTAACGGATGTCTGCTTGGATTAGCATATGTTTTCAACATCGTGTTGAGTCGGCCTTCGGGTTCGATGCCTGTTTTAATTAAAGGATGCCAGCTTGAATTAGCAGATGTTCTTAACTTTGTTTTGAGCCGGCCTTCGGATTCGATGCCTGTTTTAAACAATAGATGCCTGCTTGGATTAGGGGATGGTCCCAACTTCGTTTTGAGCCGGCCTACGGGTACGATGCATGTTTTAATTAACGGATGCCTGCTTGGATTAGCATATGTTCTCAAATTCGTGTTGAGTCGGCCTTCGGGTTTGATGCCTGTTTTAATTAACGTATGCCTGCTTGGATTAGCAGATGTTCTCAACTTCGTGTTGAGCCAGACTTGGGGTTCGATGCCTGTTTTAATTAATAGATGCCTGCTTGGATTAGGGGATGTTCCCAACTTCGTGTTGAGACGGCCTACGGTTTCGATGCTTGTTTTAATTAACGGATGCGCGTGGTTGGATTAACAAATGTTCTCAACTTCGTGTTGAGCCGGTCTTCGGGTTCGATGCCTATTTTAATTAACTGATGCCTGCTTAGATTAGCAGATGTTCTCAACTTCATGTTGTGCCGGCCTCTGGTTCGATTCTTGTTTTCATTAACAGATGCCGACATGGATTAGCGGATGTTCTCAACTTCGTGTTGAGCCGGCCTTTGGGTTTGATGCATGTTTTAATTTACGGATGCCTGCTTCGATTAGCAGATGTTTCAACTTTGTGTTGAGCAGGGTTTCGGGTTTGATGCCTGTTTTTATTAACAGATGCCTGCTAAGATTAGCAGATGTTCTCAACTACGTGTTGAGCCAGCCTTCAGGTGCGATGCCTGTATTAATTAACGGATGCCTGCTTGGATTAGCATATGTTCTCAAATTAGTGTTTAGTCGGCCTTCGGGTGCAATGCCTATTTTAATTAACTGATGCCTGCTTGGATTAGCATATGTTCTCAACTTCGTGTTGAGCCGGCCTTCGGGTTCGATGGCTGTTTTAATTAACGGATGTCATCTTGGATTAGCTGATCTTATATACTTCGTGTTAAGGCGACCTTCGGGGTTGATGCCATTTTTAATTAACGGATGCTTGCTTCGATTAGCAGACCTTCGGGTTCGATCTCTCTTTTATTAAACAGATGCCTGCTTGGATTAGCAGATGTTCTCAACTTCGTGTTGAGCCAGCCTTTGGGTTTGATGACTATTTTTATTAAACGATGCCTAATTAGATTAGAAGATGCTCTCAACTTTGTGTTGAGTCGTTCTTCGGGCTTGATGCCTGTTTCAATTAACAAATACCTATTTGGATTAGAAGATGTTCTCAACTTCGTATTGTGTCGGCCTTCGGGTTCGATGCCAATTATAATTAACGGATGCCTGCTTAGATTAGGGTATATTCTCAACTTCATGTTGAGCCGGCCTCCAGGTTCGATTCCTATTTTAATTAATGGATGCCTGCTTTGATTAGCGAATGTCTCAACTTCTTGTTGAGCCGGCCTTCGGGTTGGATGCATGTTTTAATTAACGAAAGCCTGCTTGGATTAGTTGATGTTCTCAACTTCGTGTTGACATGTCCTTCGGGTTCAATGCCTGTTTTGATTAACAGATGCCTGCTTGGATTAGCAGATGTTCTCAACTTCGTGTTGAGCCGGCCTTCGGGAGCGATGCTTGTTTTAATTAACGGATGTCTGCTTGGATTAGCATATGTTCTCAACATCGTGTTGAGTCGGCCTTCGGGTTCGATGCCTGTTTTAATTAAGGGATGCCAGCTTGAATTAGCAGATGTTCTTAACTTTGTTTTGAGCCGGCCTTCGGGTTCGATGCCTGTTTTAAATAATAGATGCCTGCTTGGATTAGGGGATGGTCCCAACTTCAATTTGAGCCGGCCTACGGGTACGATGCCTGTTTTAATTAACGGATGCCTGCTTGGATTAGCATATGTTCTCAATTTCGTGTTGAGTCGGCCTTCGGGTTTGATGCCTGTTTTAATTAACGTATGCCTGCTTAGATTAGCAGATGTTCTCAATTTCGTGTTGACCCAGACTTCGGGTTCGATGCCTGTTTTAATTAATAGATGCCTGCTTGGATTAGGGGATGTTCCCAACTTCGTGTTAAGACGACCTACGGTTTCGATGCTTGTTTTAATTAACGGATGCGCGTGGTTGGATTAACAAATGTTCTCAACTTCGTGTTGAGCCGGTCTTCGGGTTCGATGCCTATTTTAATTAACTGATGCCTGCTTAGATTAGCAGATGTTCTCAACTTCATGTTGTGCCGGCCTCTGGTTCGGTTCTTGTTTTCATTAACAGATGCCGGCATGGATTAGCGGATGTTCTCAACTTCGTGTTGAGCCGGCCTTTGGGTTTGATGCATGTTTTAATTTACGGATGCCTGCTTCGATTAGCAGATGTTTCAAATTTGTGTTGAGCAGGGTTTCGGGTTTGATGCCTGTTTTTATTAACAGATGCCTGCTAAGATTAGCAGATGTTCTCAACTACGTGTTGAGCCAGCCTTCAGGTGCGATTCCTGTATTAATTAACGGATGCCTGCTTGGATTAGCATATGTTCTCAAATTATTGTTTAGTCGGCCTTCGGGTGCAATGCCTATTTTAATTAACTGATGCCTGCTTGGATTAGCATATGTTCTCAACTTCGTGTTGAGCCGGCCTTCGGGTTCGATGGTTGTTTTAATTAACGGATGTCATCTTGGATTAGCTGATCTTATATACTTCGTGTTAAGGCGACCTTCGGGGTTGATGCCTTTTTTAATTAACGGATGCTTGCTTCGATTAGCAGACCTTCGGGTTCGATCTCTCTTTTATTAAACAGATGCCTGCTTGGATTAGCAGATGTTCTCAACTTCGTGTTAAGCCAGCCTTTGGGTTTGATGACTATTTTTATTAAACGATGCCTAATTAGATTAGCAGATGCTCTCAACTTTGTGTTGAGTCGTTCTTCGGGCTTGATGCCTGTTTCAATTAACAAATACCTATTTGGATTAGAAGATGTTCTCAACTTCGTATTGTGTCGGCCTTCGGGTTCGATGCAGATTATAATTAACGGATGCCTGCTTAGATTAGGGTATATTCTCAACTTCATGTTGAGCCGGCCTCCAGGTTCGATTCCTATTTTAATTAACGGATGCCTGCTTTGATTAGCGAATGTCTCAACTTCTTGTTGAGCCGGCCTTCGGGTTGGATGCATGTTTTAATTAACGAAAGCCTGCTTGGATTAATTGATGTTCTCAACTTCGTGTTGAGATGTCCTTCGGGTTCAATGCCTTTTTTGATTAACAGATGCCAGCTTGGATTAGCAGATGTTCTCAACTTCGTGTTGAGCCGGCCTTCGGGAGCGATGCTTGTTTTAATTAACGGATGTCTGCTTGGATTAGCATATGTTCTCAACATCGTGTTGAGTCGGCCTTCGGGTTCGATTCCTGTTTTAATTAAAGGATGCCAGCTTGAATTAGCAGATGTTCTTAACTTTGTTTTGAGCCGGCCTTCGGGTTCGATGCCTGTTTTAAATAATAGATGCCTGCTTGGATTAGGGGATGGTCCCAACTTCAATTTGAGCCGGCCTACGGGTACGATGCCTGTTTTAATTAACGGATGCCTGCTTGGATTAGCATATGTTCTCAAATTCGTGTTGAGTCGGCCTTCGGGTTTGATGCCTATTTTAATTAACGTATGCCTGCTTGGATTAGCAGATGTTCTCAATTTCGTGTTGAGCCAGACTTCGGGTTCGATGCCTGTTTTAATTAATAGATGCCTGCTTGGATTAGGGGATGTTCCCAACTTCGTGTTGAGACGGCCTACGGTTTCGATGCTTGTTTTAATTAGCGGATGCGCGTGGTTGGATTAACAAATGTTCTCAACTTCGTGTTGAGCCGGTCCTCGGGTTCGATGCCTATTTTAATTAACTGATGCCTGCTTAGATTAGCAGATGTTCTCA
This sequence comes from Lathyrus sativus, assembly GCA_963859935.3. NCBI lineage: Eukaryota > Viridiplantae > Streptophyta > Magnoliopsida > Fabales > Fabaceae > Lathyrus > Lathyrus sativus. Next base: position 241,772,719 of record OZ012741.1, read on the forward strand.
ACTTCATGTTGTGCCGGCCTCTCGTTCGATTCTTGTTTTCATTAACAGATGCCGGCATGGATTAGCGGATGTTCTCAACTTCGTGTTGAGCCGGCCTTTGGGTTTGATGCATGTTTTAATTTACGGATGCCTGCTTCGATTAGCAGATGTTTCAAATTTGTGTTGAGCAGGGTTTCGGGTTTGATGCCTGTTTTTATTAACAGATGCCTGCTAAGATTAGCAGATGTTCTCAACTACGTGTTGAGCCAGCCTTCGGGTGCGTGGCCTGTATTAATTAACGGATGCCTGCTTGGATTAGCATATGTTCTCAAATTAGTGTTTAGTCGGCCTTCGGGTGCAATGCCTATTTAAATTAACTGATGCCTGCTTGGATTAGCATATGTTCTCAACTTCGTGTTGAGCCGGCCTTCGGGTTCGATGGTTGTTTTAATTAACGGATGTCATCTTGGATTAGCTGATCTTATATACTTCGTGATAAGGCGACCTTCGGGGTTGATGCCATTTTTAATTAACGGATGCTTGCTTCGATTAGCAGACCTTCGGGTTCGATCTCTCTTTTATTAAACAGATGCCTGCTTGGATTAGCAGATGTTCTCAACTTCGTGTTGAGCCAGCCTTTGGGTTTGATGACTATTTTTATTAAACGATGCCTAATTAGATTAGCAGATGCTCTCAACTTTGTGTTGAGTCGTTCTTCGGGCTTGATGCCTGTTTCAATTAACAAATACCTATTTGGATTAGAAGATGTTCTCAACTTCGTATTGTGTCGGCCTTCGGGTTCGATGCAGATTATAATTAACGGATGCCTGCTTAGATTAGGGTATATTCTCAACTTCATGTTGAGCCGGCCTCCAGGTTCGATTCCTATTTTAATTAACGGATGCCTGCTTTGATTAGCGAATGTCTCAACTTCTTCTTGAGCCGGCCTTCGGGTTGGATGCATGTTTTAATTAACGAAAGCCTGCTTGGATTAGTTGATGTTCTCAACTTCGTTTTGAGATTTCCTTCGGGTTCCATGCCTGTTTTGATTAACAGATGCCTGCTTGGATTAGCAGATGTTCTCAACTTCGTGTTGAGTCGGCCTTCGGGAGCGATGCTTGTTTTAATTAACGGATGTCTGCTTGGATTAGCATATGTTCTCAACATCGTGTTGAGTCGGCCTTCGGGTTCGATGCCTGTTTTAATTAAAGGATGCCAGCTTGAATTAGCAGATGTTCTTAACTTTATTTTGAGCCGGCCTTCGGGTTCGATGCCTGTTTTAAATAATAGATGCCTGCTTGGATTAGGGGATGGTCCCAACTTCAATTTGAGCCGGCCTACGGGTACGATGCCTGTTTTAATTAACGGATGCCTGCTTGGATTAGCATATATTCTCAAATTCGTGTTGAGTCGGCCTTCGGGTTTGATGCCTATTTTAATTAACGTATGCCTGCTTGGATTAGCAGATGTTCTCAATTTCATGTTGAGCCAGACTTCGGGTTCGATGCCTGTTTTAATTAATAGATGCCTGCTTGGATTAGGGGATGTTCCCAACTTCGTGTTGAGACGGCCTACGGTTTCGATGCTTGTTTTAATTAGCGGATGCGCGTGGTTGGATTAACAAATGTTCTCAACTTCGTGTTGAGCCGGTCCTCGGGTTCGATGCCTATTTTAATTAACTGATGCCTGCTTAGATTAGCAGATGTTCTCAACTTCATGTTGTGCCGGCCTCTGGTTCGATTCTTGTTTTCATTAACAGATGTCGGCATGGATTAGCGGATGTTCTCAACTTCGTGTTGAGCCGGCCTTTGGGTTTGATGCATGTTTTAATTTACGGATGCCTGCTTCGATTAGCAGATGTTTCAACTTTGTGTTGAGCAGGGTTTCGGGTTTGATGCCTGTTTTTATTAACAGAAGCCTGCTAAGATTAGCAGATGTTCTCAACTACGTGTTGAGCCAGCCTTCGGATGCGATGCCTGTATTAATTAACGGATGCCTGCTTGGATTAACATATGTTCTCAAATTAGTGTTTAGTCGGCCTTCGGGTGCAATGCCTATTTTAATTAACTGATGCCTGCTTGGATTAGCATATGTTCTCAACTTCGTGTTGAGCCGGCCTTCGGGTTCGATGGCTGTTTTAATTAACGGATGTCATCTTGGATTAGCTGATGTTATATACTTCGTGTTAAGCCGACCTTCGGGGTCGATGCCATTTTTAATTATCGGATGCATGCTTCGATTAGCAGACCTTCGGGTTCGATCTCTCTTTTATTAAACAGATGCCTGCTTGGATTAGCAGATGTTCTCAACTTCGTGTTGAGCCAGCCTTTGGGTTTGATGACTATTTTTATTAAACGATGCCTAATTAGATTAGAAGATGCTCTCAACTTTGTATTGAGTCGTTCTTCGGGTTTGATGCCTGTTTCAATTAACAAATACCTGTTTGGATTAGAAGATGTTCTCAACTTCGTATCGTGTCGGCCTTCGGGTTCGATGCCGATTATAATTAATGGATGCCTGCTTAGATTAGGGTATATTCTAAACTGCATGTTGAGCCGACCTCCAGGTTCGATTCCTATTTTAATTAACAGATGCCTGCTTTGATTAGCGAATGTATCAACTTCTTGTTGAGCCGGCCTTCGGGTTGGATGCATGTTTTAATTAACGAATGCCTGCTTGGATTAGTTGATGTTCTCAACTTCGTTTTGAGATGTCCTTCGGGTTCAATGCCTGTTTTGATTAACAGATGCCTGCTTGGATTAGCAGATGTTCTCAACTTCGTGTTGAGGCGGCCTTCGAGAGCGATGCTTGTTTTAATTAACGGATGTCTGCTTGGATTAGCATATGTTCTCAACTTCGTGTTGAGTCGGCCTTCGGGTTCGATGCCTGTTTTAATTAAAGGATGCCTGCTTGAATTAGCAGATGTTCTTAACTTCGTGTTGAGCCGGCCTTCGGGTTCGATGCCTGTTTTAAATAATAGATGCCTGCTTGGATTAGGGGATGGTCCCAACTTCGTGTTGAGCCGGCCTACGGGTACGATGCCTGTTTTAATTAACGGATGTCTGCTTGGATTAGCATATGTTCTCAAATTCGTGGTGAGTCGGCCTTCGGGTTTGATGCCTGTTTTAATTAACGTATGCCTGCATGGATTAGCAGATGTTCTCAACTTCGTGTTGAGCCAGACTTCGGGTTCGATGCCTGTTTTAATTAATAGACGCCTGCCTGGAATAAGGGATGTTCCCAACTTCGTGTTGAGACGGCCTACAGTTTCGATGCCTGTTTTAATTAGCGGATGCGTGGTTGGATTAAAAAATGTTCTCAACTTCATGTTGAGCCGGTCTTCGGGTTCGATGCCTATTTTAATTAACTGATGCCTGCTTAGATTAGCAGATGTTCTCAACTTTATGTTGTGCCGGCCTCTGGTTTGATTCTTGTTTTCATTAACATATGCCGGCATGGATTAGCGGATGTTCTCAACTTCGTGTTGAGCCGGCCTTTGGGTTTGATGCCTGTTTTAATTTACGGATGCCTGCTTGGATTATCAGACGTTTCAACTTTGTGTTGAGCAGGGTTTCAGGTTCGATCCCTGTTTTAATTAACAGATGCCTGCTAAGATTAGCAGATGTTCTCAACTACGTGTTGAGCCAGCCTTCGGGTGCGATGCCTGTATTAATTAACAGATGCCTGCTTGGATTAGCATATGTTCTCAAATTAATGTTTAGTCGGCCTTCGGGTTCGATGGCTGTTTTAATTAACGGATGTCATCTTGGATTAACATATGTTATATACTTCGCGTTAAGCCGACCTTCGGGGTCGATGCCATTTTTAATTATCGGATGCATGCTTCGATTAGCAGACCTTCGGGTTCGATCTCTCTTTTATTACACAGATGCCTGCTTGGATTAGCAGATGTTCTCAACTTCGTGTTGAGCTAGCCTTCGGGTTTGATGCCTATTTTTATTAAAGGATGCCTACTTGGATTAGCAGATGCTCTCAACTTTGTGTTGAGTTCTTCTTCGGGTTTGATGCCTGTTTCAATTAACAAATACCTGTTTGGATTAGAAGATGTTCTCAACTTCGTATTGTGTCGGCCTTCGGGTTCGATGCCGATTATAATTAACGGATGCCTGCTTAGATTAGGGTATATTCTCAACTTCATGTTGAGCCGGCCTCCAGGTTCGATTCCTATTTTAATTAACGGATGTCTGCTTTGATTAGCGAATGTCTCAACTTCTTGTTGAGCCGGCCTTCGGGTTGGATGCATGTTTTAATTAACGAATGCTTGCTTGGATTAGTTGATGTTCTCAACTTCGTGTTGAGCCGGCCTTCGGGAGCGATGCTTGTTTTAATTAACGTATGTCTGCTTGGATTAGCATATGTTCTCAACTTCGTGTTGAGTCGGCCTACGGTTTCGATGCTTGTTTTAATTAGCGGATGCGCGTGGTTGGATTAACAAATGTTCTCAACTTCGTGTTGAGCCGGTCCTCGGGTTCGATGCCTATTTTAATTAACTGATGCCTGCTTAGATTAGCAGATGTTCTCAACTTCATGTTGTGCCGGCCTCTGGTTCGATTCTTGTTTTCATTAACAGATGTCGGCATGGATTAGCGGATGTTCTCAACTTCGTGTTGAGCCGGCCTTTGGGTTTGATGCATGTTTTAATTTACGGATGCCTGCTTCGATTAGCAGATGTTTCAACTTTGTGTTGAGCAGGGTTTCGGGTTTGATGCCTGTTTTTATTAACAGAAGCCTGCTAAGATTAGCAGATGTTCTCAACTACGTGTTGAGCCAGCCTTCGGATGCGATGCCTGTATTAATTAACGGATGCCTGCTTGGATTAGCATATGTTCTCAAATTAGTGTTTAGTCGGCCTTCGGGTGCAATGCCTATTTTAATTAACTGATGCCTGCTTGGATTAGCATATGTTCTCAACTTCGTGTTGAGCCGGCCTTCGGGTTCGATGGCTGTTTTAATTAACGGATGTCATCTTGGATTAGCTGATGTTATATACTTCGTGTTAAGCCGACCTTCGGGGTCGATGCCATTTTTAATTATCGGATGCATGCTTCGATTAGCAGACCTTCGGGTTCGATCTCTCTTTTATTAAACAGATGCCTGCTTGGATTAGCAGATGTTCTCAACTTCGTGTTGAGCCAGCCTTTGGGTTTGATGACTATTTTTATTAAACGATGCCTAATTAGATTAGAAGATGCTCTCAACTTTGTATTGAGTCGTTCTTCGGGTTTGATGCCTGTTTCAATTAACAAATACCTGTTTGGATTAGAAGATGTTCTCAACTTCGTATCGTGTCGGCCTTCGGGTTCGATGCCGATTATAATTAACGGATGCCTGCTTAGATTAGGGTATATTCTAAACTGCATGTTGAGCCGACCTCCAGGTTCGATTCCTATTTTAATTAACAGATGCCTGCTTTGATTAGCGAATGTATCAACTTCTTGTTGAGCCGGCCTTCGGGTTGGATGCATGTTTTAATTAACGAATGCCTGCTTGGATTAGTTGATGTTCTCAACTTCGTTTTGAGATGTCCTTCGGGTTCAATGCCTGTTTTGATTAACAGATGCCTGCTTGGATTAGCAGATGTTCTCAACTTCGTGTTGAGGCGGCCTTCGAGAGCGATGCTTGTTTTAATTAACGGATGTCTGCTTGGATTAGCATATGTTCTCAACTTCGTGTTGAGTCGGCCTTCGGGTTCGATGCCTGTTTTAATTAAAGGATGCCTGCTTGAATTAGCAGATGTTCTTAACTTCGTGTTGAGCCGGCCTTCGGGTTCGATGCCTGTTTTAAATAATAGATGCCTGCTTGGATTAGGGGATGGTCCCAACTTCGTGTTGAGCCGGCCTACGGGTACGATGCCTGTTTTAATTAACGGATGTCTGCTTGGATTAGCATATGTTCTCAAATTCGTGGTGAGTCGGCCTTCGGGTTTGATGCCTGTTTTAATTAACGTATGCCTGCATGGATTAGCAGATGTTCTCAACTTCGTGTTGAGCCAGACTTCGGGTTCGATGCCTGTTTTAATTAATAGACGCCTGCCTGGAATAAGGGATGTTCCCAACTTCGTGTTGAGACGGCCTACAGTTTCGATGCCTGTTTTAATTAGCGGATGCGTGGTTGGATTAAAAAATGTTCTCAACTTCATGTTGAGCCGGTCTTCGGGTTCGATGCCTATTTTAATTAACTGATGCCTGCTTAGATTAGCAGATGTTCTCAACTTTATGTTGTGCCGGCCTCTGGTTTGATTCTTGTTTTCATTAACATATGCCGGCATGGATTAGCGGATGTTCTCAACTTCGTGTTGAGCCGGCCTTTGGGTTTGATGCCTGTTTTAATTTACGGATGCCTGCTTGGATTATCAGACGTTTCAACTTTGTGTTGAGCAGGGTTTCAGGTTCGATCCCTGTTTTAATTAACAGATGCCTGCTAAGATTAGCAGATGTTCTCAACTACGTGTTGAGCCAGCCTTCGGGTGCGATGCCTGTATTAATTAACAGATGCCTGCTTGGATTAGCATATGTTCTCAAATTAATGTTTAGTCGGCCTTCGGGTTCGATGGCTGTTTTAATTAACGGATGTCATCTTGGATTAACATATGTTATATACTTCGCGTTAAGCCGACCTTCGGGGTCGATGCCATTTTTAATTATCGGATGCATGCTTCGATTAGCAGACCTTCGGGTTCGATCTCTCTTTTATTACACAGATGCCTGCTTGGATTAGCAGATGTTCTCAACTTCGTGTTGAGCTAGCCTTCGGGTTTGATGCCTATTTTTATTAAAGGATGCCTACTTGGATTAGCAGATGCTCTCAACTTTGTGTTGAGTTCTTCTTCGGGTTTGATGCCTGTTTCAATTAACAAATACCTGTTTGGATTAGAAGATGTTCTCAACTTCGTATTGTGTCGGCCTTCGGGTTCGATGCCGATTATAATTAACGGATGCCTGCTTAGATTAGGGTATATTCTCAACTTCATGTTGAGCCGGCCTCCAGGTTCGATTCCTATTTTAATTAACGGATGTCTGCTTTGATTAGCGAATGTCTCAACTTCTTGTTGAGCCGGCCTTCGGGTTGGATGCATGTTTTAATTAACGAATGCCTGCTTGGATTAGTTGATGTTCTCAACTTCGTGTTGAGCCGGCCTTCGGGAGCGATGCTTGTTTTAATTAACGTATGTCTGCTTGGATTAGCATATGTTCTCAACTTCGTGTTGAGTCGGCCTTCGGGTTCGATGATTGTTTTAATTAAAGGATGCCTGCTTGAATTAGCAGATGTTCTTAACTTCTTGTTGAGCCGGCCTTCGGGTTGGATGCATGTTTTAATTAACGAATGCCTGCTTGGATTAGTTGATGTTCTCAACTTCGTGTTGAGATGTCCTTCGGGTTCAATGCCTGTTTTGATTAACGGATGCCTGCTTGGATTAGCAGATGTTCTCAACTTCGTGTTGAGCCGGCCTTCGGGTTTGATGCCTGTTTTAATTAACGTATGCCTGCTTGGATTAGCAGATGTTCTCAACTTCGTGTTGAGCCAGACTACGGGTTTGATGCCTGTTTTAATTAATAGATGCCTGCTTGGATTAGGGGATGTTCCCAACTTCGTGTTGAGCCGGCCTACGGTTTCGATGCCTGTTATAATTAACGGATGTGTGGTTGGATTAAAAAATGTTCTCAACTTTGTGTTGAGCCTGTCTTCGGGTTCGATGCCTATTTTAATTAACTGATGCCTGCTTAGATTAGCAGATGTTCTCAACTTCATGTTGTGCCGGCCTCTGGTTTGATTCTTGTTTTCATTAACAGATGCCGACATGGATTAGCGGATGTTCTCAACTTCATGTTGAGCCGACCTTTGGGTTTGATGCCTGTTTTAATTTACGGATGCCTGCTTGGATTATCAGACGTTTCAACTTTGTGTTGAGCAGGGTTTCGGGTTCGATGGCTGTTTTAATTAACAGATGCCTGCTAAGATTAGCAGATGTTCTCAACTACGTGTTGAGCCAGCCTTCGGGTGCGATGCCTGTATTAATTAACGGATGCCTGCTTGGATTAGCATATGTTCTCAAATTAATGTTTAGTCGGCCTTCGGGTGCAATGCCTATTTTAATTAACTGATGCCTGCTTGGATTAGCATATGTTTTCAACTTCGTGTTGAGCCGGCCTTCGGGTTCGATGGCTGTTTTAATTAACGGATGTCATCTTGGATTAGCTGATGTTATATACTTCGTGTTAAGCCGACCTTCGGGGTCGATGCCATTTTTAATTATCGGATGCATGCTTCGATTAGCAGACCTTCGGGTTCGATCTCTCTTTTACACAGATGCCTGCATGGATTAGCAGATGTTCTCAACTTCGTGTTGAGCTAGCCTTCGGGTTTGATGCCTATTTTTATTAAAGGATGCCTACTTGGATTAGCAGATGCTCTCAACTTTGTGTTGAGTCGTTCTTCGGGTTTGATGCCTGTTTCAATTTACAAATACCTGTTTGGATTAGAAGATGTTGTCAACTTCGTATTGTGTCGGCCTTCGGGTTCGATGCCGATTATAATTAACGGATGCCTGCTTAGATTAGGGTATATTCTCAACTTCATGTTGAGCCGGCCTCCAGGTTCGATTCCTATTTTAATTAACGGATGCCTGCTTGGATTAGCGAATGTCTCAACTTCTTGTTGAGCCGGCCTTCGGGTTGGATGCATGTTTTAATTAACGAATGCCTGCTTGGATTAGTTGATGTTCTCAACTTCGTGTTGAGATGTAATTCGGGTTCAATGCCAGTTTTGATTAACAGATGCCTGCTTGGATTAGCAGATGTTCACAACTTCGTGTTGAGTCGGCCTTCGGGAGCGATGCTTGTTTTAATTAACGGATGTCTGCTTGGATTACAATATGTTCTCAACTTCGTGTTGAGTCGGCCTTCGGGTTCGATGATTGTTTTAATTAAAGGATGCCTGCTTGAATTAGCAGATGTTCTTAACTTCTTGTTGAGCCGGCCTTCGGGTTGGATGCATGTTTTAATTAACGAATGCCTGCTTGGATTAGTTGATGTTCTCAACTTCGTGTTGAGATTTCCTTCGGGTTCAATGCCTGTTTTGATTAACAGATGCCTGCTTGGATTAGCAGATGTTCTCAACTACGTGTTGAGCCGGCCTTCGGGTTTGATGCCTGTTTTAATTAACGTATGCCTGCTTGGATTAGCAGATGTTCTCAACTTCGTGTTGAGCCAGACTACGGGTTCGATGCCTGTTTTAATTAATAGATGCCTGCTTGGATTAGGGGATGTTCCCAACTTCGTGTTGAGCCGGCCTACGGTTTCGATGCCTTTTATAATTAACAGATGCATGGTTGGATTAAAAAATGTTCTAAACTTTGTGTTGAGCCGGTCTTCGGGTTCGATGCCTATTTTAATTAACTGATGCCTGCTTAGATTAGCAGATGTTCTCAACTTCATGTTGTGCCGGCCTCTGGGTTCGATTCTTGTTTTCATTAATAGATGCCAACATGGATTAGCGGATGTTCTCAACTTCGTGTTGAGCCGACCTTTGGGTTTGATGCCTGTTTTAATTTACGGATGCCTGCTTGGATTAGCAGATGTTTCAACTTTGTGTTGAGCAGGGTTTCGGGTTCAATGCCTGTTTTAATTAACAGATGCCTGCTAATATTAGCAGATTTTCTCAACTACGTGTTGAGCCAGCCTTCGGGTGTGATGCCTGTATTAATTAACGGATGCCTACTTGGATTAGCATATGTTCTTAAATTAGTGTTTAGTCGGTGTTCGGGTGCAATGCCTATTTTAATTAATTGATGCCGGCTTGGATTAGCATATGTTTTCAACTTTGTGTTGAGCCGGCCTTCGGGTTCGATGGCTGTTTTAATTAACGGATGTCATCTTGGATTAGCTGATGTTATATACTTCGTGTTAAGTCGACCTTCGGGGTCGATGCCATTTTTAATTATCGGATGCATGCTTCGATTAGCAGACCTTCGGGTTCGATGTCTCTTTTATTAAACAGATGCCTGCTTGGATTAGCAGATGTTCTCAACTTCGTGTTGAGCTAGCCTTCGGGTTTGATGCCTATTTTTATTAAACGATGCCTAATTAGATTAGCAGATGCTCTCAACTTTGTGTTGAGTCGTTCTTCGGGTTTGATGCCTGTTTCAATTAACAAATACCTGTTTGGATTAGAAGATGTTCTCAACTTCGTATTGTGTCGGCCTTCGGGTTCGATGCCGATTATAATTAACGGATGCCTGCTTAGATTAGGGTATATTCTCAACTTCATGTTGAGCCGGCCTCCAGGTTCGATTCCTATTTTAATTAACGGATGCCTGCTTTGATTAGCAAAGTCTCAACTTCTTGTTGAGCCGGCCTTTGGGTTGGATGCATGTTTTAATTAACGAATGCCTGCTTGGATTAGTTGATGTTCTCAACTTCGTGTTGAGATGTCCTTCGGGTTCAATGCCTGTTTTGATTAACAGATGCCTGCTTGGATTAGCAGATGTTCTCAACTTCGTGTTGATTCGGCCTTCGGGAGCGATGCTTGTTTTAATTAACGGATGTCTGCTTGGATTAACATATGTTCTCAACTTCGTGTTGAGTCGGCCTTCGGGTTCGATGATTGTTTTAATTAAAGGATGCTTGCTTGAATTAGCAGATGTTCTTAACTTCTTGTTGAGCCGGCCTTAGGGTTGGATGCATGTTTTAATTAACGAATGCCTGCTTGGATTAGTTGATGTTATCAACTTCGTGTTGAGATGTCCTTCGGGTTCAATGCCTGTTTTGATTAACGGATGCCTGCTTGGATTAGCAGATGTTCTCAACTTCGTGTTGAGCCGGCCTTCAGGTTTGATGCATGTTTTAATTAACGTATGCCTGCTTGGATTAGCAGATGTTCTCAACTTCGTGTTGAGCCAGACTACGGGTTCGATGCCTGTTTTAATTAATAGATGCCTGCTTGGATTAGGGGATGTTCCCAACTTCGTGTTGAGCCGGCCTACGGTTTCGATGCCTGTTATAATTAACGGATGCGTGGTTGGATTAACAAATGTTATAAACTTCGTGTTGAGCCGGTCTTCGGGTTCGATGCCTATTTTAATTAACTGATGCCTGCTTAGATTAGCAGATGTTCTCAACTTCATGTTGTGCCGGCCTCTGGGTTCGATTCTTGTTTTCATTAATAGATGCCAACATGGATTAGCCGATGTTCTCAACTTCGTGTTGAGCCGACCTTTGGGTTTGATGCCTGTTTTAATTTACGGATGCCTGCTAAGATTAGCAGATTTTCTCAACTACGTGTTGAGCCAGCCTTCGGGTGCGATGCCTGTATTAATTAACGGATGCCTGCTTGGATTAGCATATGTTCTCAAATTAGTGTTTAGTCGGCGTTCGGGTGCAATGCCTATTTTAATTAACTGATGCCTGCTTGGATTAGCATATGTTTTCAACTTCGTGTTGAGCCGGCCTTTGGGTTCGATGGCTGTTTTAATTAACGGATGTCATCAAGGATTAGCTGATGTTATATACTTCGTGTTAAGCCGACCTTCGGGGTCGATGCCATTTTTAATTATCGGATGCATGCTTCGATTAGCAGACCTTCGGGTTCGATCTCCCTTTTATTAAACAGATGCCTGCTTGGATTAGCATATGTTCTCAACTTCGTGTTGAGCTAGCCTTCGAGTTTGATGCCTATTTTTATTAAACGATGCCTAATTAGATTAGCAGATGCTCTCAACTTTGTGTTGAGTCGTTCTTCGGGTTTGATGCCTGTTTCAATTAACAAATACCTGTTTGGATTAGAAGATGTTCTCAACTTCGTATTGTGTCGACCTTCGGGTTTGATGCCGATTATAATTAACGGATGCCTGCTTAGATTAGGGTATATTCTCAACTTCATGTTGAGCTGGCCACCAGGTTCAATTCCTAATTTAATTAACGAATGCCTGCTTTGATTAGCGAATGTCTCAACTTCTTGTTGAGCCGGCCTTCGGGTTGGATGCATGTTTTAATTAACAAATGTCTGCTTGGATTAGTTGATGTTCTATACTTTGTGTTGAGATGTCCTTCGGGTTCAATGCCTGTTTTGATTAACAGATGCCTACTTGGATTAGCAGATGTTCTCAACTTCGTGTTGAGCCGGCCTTCGGGAGCGATGCTTGTTTTAATTAACAGATGTCTGCTTGGATTAGCATATATTCTTAACTTCGTGTTGAGTCGGCCTTCGGGTTTGATGCCTGTTTTAAATAATAGATGCCTGCTTGGATTAGGGGATGGTCCCAACTTCGTGTTGAGCCGACCTACGGGTATGATTCCTGTTTTAATTAACGGATGCCTGCTTGGATTAGCATATGTTCTCAAATTCGTGTTGAGTCGGCCTTCGGGTTTGATTCCTGTTTTAATTAACGTATGCCTGCTTGGATTAGCAGATGTTCTCAACTTCGTGTTGAGCCAGACTACGGGTTCGATGCCTGTTTTAATTAATAGATGCCTGCTTGGATTAGGGGATGTTCCCAACTTCGTGTTGAGCCGGCCTACGGTTTTGATGCCTGTTATAATTAACGGATGCGTGGTTGGATTAACAAATGTTCTCAACTTTGTGTTGAGCCGGTCTTCGGGTTCGATGCCTATTTTAATTAACTGATGCCTGCTTAGATTAGCAGATGTTATCAACTTCATGTTGTACTGGCCTCTGGGTTCTATTCTTGTTTTCATTAACAGAAGCCAGCATGGATTAGCGGATGTTTTCAACTTCGTGTTGAGCCGGCCTTTGGGTTTGATGCCTGTTTTAATTTACGGATGCCTGCTTGGATTAGCAGATCTTTCAACTTTGTGTTGAGCAGGGCTTCGAGTGCGATGCCTGTATTAATTAACTGATGCCTGCTTCGATTAGCATATGTTATCAACTTCGTGTTTAGCCGGGCTTCCGGTTCGAAGCCTGTTTTAATTAACGGAGGCCTGCTTGGATTAGCATATGTTCTCAACTTCGTGTTGAGGCGGCCTTCGGGTGCGATGCCTGTATTAATTAACGGATGTCATCTTGGATTAACATATGTTCTTAACTTCGTGTTGAGCCGGCCTTCGGGTTCGATGCTTGTTTTAATTAATAGATGCCTGCTTGGATTAGGGGATGTTCCCAACTTCGTGTTGAGCCGGCCTACGGTTCCGATGCCTGTTTTAATTAGCGGATGCGTGGTTGGATTAGAAAATGTTCTCAACTTCGTGTTGAGCCGGCCTTCGGGTTTGATGCCTGTTTTAATTAACTGATGCCTGCTTAGATTAGCAGATGCTCTGAACTTCATGTTGTGCCGGCCTCTGGGTTCGATTCCTGTTTTCATTAACGGATGCTGGCATGGATTACTGGATGTTCTCAACTTCGTGTTCATCCGGCCTTTGGGTTCGATGCCTGTTTTAATTTACAGATGCCTGCTTGGATTAGCAGATGTTTCAACTTTGTGTTGAGCAGGGTTTCGGGTTCGATGCCTGTTTTAATTAACTGATGCCTGCTAAGATTAGCAGATGTTCTCAATTACCTGTTGAGCCAGCCTTCGGGTGCGATGCCTGTAATAATTAACGGATGCCTACTTGGATTAGCATATGTTCTCAACTTCGTGTTGAGACAGCCTTTGGGTTTGATGCCTATTTTTATTAAAGGATGCCTACTTGGATTAGCGAATGCTCCCAACTTTGTGGTGAGTCATTCTTCAGGTTCGATGCCTGTTTCAATTAACAAATACCTGTTTGGATTAGAAGATGTTCTCAACTTCGTATTGTGTCGGCCTTCGGGTTCGATGCCGATTTTAGTTAACGGATGCCTGCTTAGATTAGGGTATATTCTCAACTTCATGTTGAGCCGGCATCCAGGTTCGATTCCTATTTTAATTAACGGATGCCTGCTTGGATTAGCGAATGTTCTCATCTTCTTGTTGAGCCGACCTTCGGGTTGGATGCATGTTTTAATTAACGAATGCCTGCTTGGATTAGTTGATGTTCTCAACTTCGTGTTGAGATGGCCTTCGGGTTCAATGCCTGTTTTGATTAACAGATGCCTGCTTGGATTAGCAGATGTTCTCAACTTCGTGTTGAGCCGTCCTTTGGAAGCGATGCTTGTTTTAATTAACGGATGTCTGCTTGGATTAGCATATGTTCTCAACTTCGTGTTGAGCCGACCTTCGGGTTCGATGCCTGTTTTAATTAACGGATGCATGCTTGAATTAGCAGATGTTTTTAACTTCGTGTTGAGCCGGCCTTCGGGTTCGATGCCTGTTTTAATTAATAGATGCCTGCTTGGATTAAGGGATGTTCCCAACTTCGTGTTAAGCCGGCCTACGGGTTCGATACCTGTTTTAATTAGTGCATGCATGCCTGGATTAGCAAATGTTCTCAACTTCGTGTTGTGCCGGCCTCCAGGTTTGATTCTTGTTTTAATTAATGGATGCCGGCATGGATTAGAGGATGTTCTCAACATCGTGTTGAGCCGGCCTTCGGGTTCAATGCCTGTTTTAATTAACAGATGCCGGCATGGATTAGAGGATGTTCTCAACATCGTGTTGAGCAGGCCTTCGGGTTCGATGCCTGTTTTAATTAATAGATGTCGGCATGTATTAGAGGATGTTCTCAACATCGTGTTGAGCAGGCCTTCGGGTTCGATGCCTGTTTTAATTAATGGATGCCTGCTTGGATTAACATATGTTCTCAACTTCGTGTTGAGCCAGCCTTCGGGTTTGATGCCTGTTTTAATTAACGGATGCCTGTTTGGATTAGCAGATGCTCTCAACTTCTTGTTGAGCCGGACTTCGGGTTCAATGCATGTTTTAATTAATAGATGCCTGCTTGGATTAGGGGATGTTCCCTACTTCGTGTTGAGCCATGCTACGCTTTCGATGCCTATTTTAATTATAAGATGTGTGCTTGGATTAGCAAATGTTTTCAACATCGTGTTGAGTTGGCCTTCCGGTTCGATGCCTATTTTAATTAATGGATGCCTGCTTAGATTAGCAGATGTTCTGAACTTCGTGTTGAGATGGCCTTCAAGTTCGATGCCTGTTTTAATTAACGGATGCCTGCTTAGATTAGCAGATGTTCTCAACTTTGTGTTGAGCAGGCCTTCGGGTTCAATGCCTGTTTTAATTAACGGATGCCTGCTTGGATTAGCAGATGTTCTAAACTTCGTGTTGAGCCAACCTTCGGATTGGATGCCTCTTTTCATTAATGAATGCCTGCTTGGATTAACGGTTGTTCCAAACGTTGTGTTGAGTCGCCGTACGGGTTCCATGGATATTTTGATTAACGGATGCCATCTTGGATTAACTGATGTTATCAACTTCACATTGATGCCATTTTTAATTAACGGATGCTTGCTTGGATTAGTAGATCTTCGGGTTCGGTCCCTGTTTTAATTAACAGATGCCTGCTTAGATTAGCAGATGTTCACAACTTCGTGTTGAGCCAACCTTCAGATTCGATGTCTGTTTTAATTAGCGCATGCATGCTTGGATTAGCAAATGTTCTCAACTTCATGTTGAGCCGGCCTTCGGGTTCGATACCTGTTTTAAGTAACGAATGCCTGCTTGGATTAGCAGATGTTTCAACTTTGTGTTGAGCAGGGTTTCGGGTTCGATGCCTGTTTTAATTAACCGATGCCTGCTAAGATTAACAGATGTTCTCAATTACATGTTGAGCCAGCCTTCGGGTGCGATGCCTATAATAATTAACGGATGCCTGCTTAGATTAGCATATGTTCTCAAATTCGTGTTTAGTCGGCCTTCGGGTGCAATGCCTATTTTAATTAACGGATGCCTGCTTGGATTAGCATATGTTCTCAACTTCGTGTTGAGTCAGCCTTCGGGTTCGATGGCTGTTTTAATTAACGGATGTCATCTTGGATTAGCTGATGTTATATACTTCGTGTTAAGGCGACCTTCGGGGTCGATGCCATTTTTAATTAACGGATGTTTGCTTCGATTAGCAGACCTTCGGGTTCGATCTCTATTTTAATAAACAGATGCCTGCTTGGATTAGCAGATGTTCTCAACTTCGTGTTTAGTCGGCCTTCGGGTGCAATGCCTATTTTAATTAACGGATGCCTACTTGGATTAGCATATGTTCTCAACTTCGTGTTGAGCCAGCCTTCGGGTTCGATGGTTGTTTTAATTAACGGATGCCTGTTTGGATTAGCAGATGTTCTCAACTTCGTGTTGAGCCGGACTTCGGGTTCAATGCATGTTTTAATTAATAGATGCCTGCTTGGATTAGGGGATGTTCCCAACTTCGTGTTGAGCTGGCCTTCAAGTTCGATGCCTGTTTTAATTAACGGATGCCTGCTTAGATTAGTAGATGTTCTCAACTTTGTGTTGAGCAGGCCTTCGGGTTCAATGCCTGTTTTAATTAACGGATGCCTGCTTGGATTAGCAGATGTTTTAAACTTCGTGTTGAGCCAACCTTCGGATTGGATGCCTCTTTTCATTAATGAATGCCTGCTTGGATTAACGGTTGTTCCAAACGTTGTGTTGAGTCGCCGTACGGGTTCCATGGATATTTTGATTAACGGATGCCATCTTGGATTAACTGATGTTATCAACTTCACATTGATGCCATTTTTAATTAACGGATGCTTGCTTGGATTAGTAGATCTTCGGGTTTGGTCCCTGTTTTAATTAACAGATGCCTGCTTAGATTAGCAGATGTTCACAACTTCGTGTTGAGCCAACCTTCAGATTCGATGTCTGTTTTAATTAGCGCATGCATGCTTGGATTAGCAAATGTTCTCAACTTCATGTTGAGCCGGCCTTCGGGTTCGATACCTGTTTTAAGTAACGAATGCCTGCTTGGATTAGCAGATGTTTCAACTTTGTGTTGAGCAGGGTTTCGGGTTCGATGCCTGTTTTAATTAACCGATGCCTGCTAAGATTAACAGATGTTCTCAATTACATGTTGAGCCAGCCTTCGGGTGCGATGCCTATAATAATTAACGGATGCCTGCTTAGATTAGCATATGTTCTCAAATTCGTGTTTAGTCGGCCTTCGGGTGCAATGCCTATTTTAATTAACGGATGCCTGCTTGGATTAGCATATGTTCTCAACTTCGTGTTGAGTCAGCCTTCGGGTTCGATGGCTGTTTTAATTAACGGATGTCATCTTGGATTAGCTGATGTTATATACTTCGTGTTAAGGCGACCTTCGGGGTCGATGCCATTTTTAATTAACGGATGTTTGCTTCGATTAGCAGACCTTCGGGTTCGATCTCTATTTTAATAAACAGATGCCTGCTTGGATTAGCAGATGTTCTCAACTTCGTGTTTAGTCGGCCTTCGGGTGCAATGCCTATTTTAATTAACGGATGCCTACTTGGATTAGCATATGTTCTCAACTTCGTGTTGAGCCAGCCTTCGGGTTCGATGGTTGTTTTAATTAACGGATGCCTGTTTGGATTAGCAGATGTTCTCAACTTCGTGTTGAGCCGGACTTCGGGTTCAATGCATGTTTTAATTAATAGATGCCTGCTTGGATTAGGGGATGTTCCCAACTTCGTGTTGAGCTGGCCTTCAAGTTCGATGCCTGTTTTAATTAACGGATGCCTGCTTAGATTAGTAGATGTTCTCAACTTTGTGTTGAGCAGGCCTTCGGGTTCAATGCCTGTTTTAATTAACGGATGCCTGCTTGGATTAGCAGATGTTTTAAACTTCGTGTTGAGCCAACCTTCGGATTGGATGCCTCTTTTCATTAATGAATGCCTGCTTGGATTAACGGTTGTTCCAAACGTTGTGTTGAGTCGCCGTACGGGTTCCATGGATATTTTGATTAACGGATGCCATCTTGGATTAACTGATGTTATCAACTTCACATTGATGCCATTTTTAATTAACGGATGCTTGCTTGGATTAGTAGATCTTCGGGTTCGGTCCCTGTTTTAATTAACAGATGCCTGCTTAGATTAGCAGATGTTCACAACTTCGTGTTGAGCCAACCTTCAGATTCGATGTCTGTTTTAATTAGCGCATGCATGCTTGGATTAGCAAATGTTCTCAACTTCATGTTGAGCCGGCCTTCGGGTTCGATACCTGTTTTAAGTAACGAATGCCTGCTTGGATTAGCAGATGTTTCAACTTTGTGTAGAGCAGGGTTTCGGGTTCGATGCCTGTTTTGATTAACCGATGCCTGCTAAGATTAACAGATGTTCTCAATTACATGTTGAGCCAGCCTTCGGGTGCGATGCCTATAATAATTAACGGATGCCTGCTTAGATTAGCATATGTTCTCAAATTCGTGTTTAGTCGGCCTTCGGGTGCAATGCCTATTTTAATTAACGGATGCCTGCTTGGATTAGCATATGTTCTCAACTTCGTGTTGAGTCAGCCTTCGGGTTCGATGCCTGTTTTAATTAACGGATGTCATCTTGGATTAGCTGATGTTATATACTTCGTGTAAAGGCGACCTTCGGGGTCGATGCCATTTTTAATTAACGGATGTTTGCTTCGATTAGCAGACCTTCGGGTTCGATCTCTATTTTAATAAACAGATGCCTGCTTGGATTAGCAGATGTTCTCAACTTCGTGTTTAGTCGGCCTTCGGGTGAATGCCTATTTTAATTAACGGATGCCTACTTGGATTAGCATATGTTCTCAACTTCGTGTTGAGCCAGCCTTCGGGTTCGATGGTTGTTTTAATTAACGGATGCCTGTTTGGATTAGCAGATGTTCTCAACTTCGTGTTGAGCCGGACTTCGGGTTCAATGCATGTTTTAATTAATAGATTCCTGCTTGGATTACGGGATGTTCCCAACTTCGTATTGAGCCAGGCTACGCTTTCGATGCCTGTTTTAATTAGAAGATGTGTGCTTGGATTAAAAAATCTTTTCAACATCGTATTGAGCTGGCCTTCGGGTTCGATGCCTATTTTAATTAATGGATGCCTGCTTAGATTAGCAGATGTTCTCAACTTCGTGTTGAGCTGGCCTTCAGGTTCGATGCCTGTTTTAATTAACGGATGCCTGCTTAGATTAGCAGATGTTATCAACTTCGTGTTGAGTAGGCCATCGGGTTCAATGCCTGTTTTAATTAACGGATGCATGCTTGGATTAGAAGATGTTCTAAACTTCGTGTTGAGCCGGCCTTCGGGTTGGATGCCTCTTTTAATTAACGGATGCCTGCTTGGATTAGCGGTTGTTCCAAACGTTGTGTTGAGCCACCGTACGAGTTCGATGCCTGTTTTGATTAACGGATGCCATCTTGGATTAGCTGATGTTATCAACTTCGCGTTGAGCCGGCCTTCGGGGTCAATGCCATTTTTAATTAACGGATGCTTGCTTGGATTAGTAGATCTTCGGGTTCGGTCCCTGTTTTAATTAATAGATGCCTGCTTGGATTAGCAGATGTTCACAACTTCGTGTTGAGCCGGCCTTCGGGTTCGATACCTGTTTTAAGTAACGAATGCCTACTTGGATTAGCAGATGTTTCAACTTTGTGTTGAGCAGGGTTTCGGGTTCGATGCCTATTTTAATTAACCGATGCCTGCTAAGATTAGCAGATGTTCTCAATTACGTGTTGAGCCAGCCTTCGGGTGCGATGCCTGTAATAATTAACGGTTGCCTGCTTGGATTAGCATATGTTCTCAAATTCGTGTTTAGTCGGCCTTCGGGTGCAATGCCTATCTTAGTTAACGGATGCCTGCTTGGATTAGCATATGTTCTCAACTTCGTGTTGAGCCGGCCTTCGGGTTCGATGGCTGTTTTAATTAACGGATGTCATCTTGGATTAGCTGATGTTATATACTTCGTGTTAAGCCGACCTTCGGGGTCGATGCCATTTTTAATTAACAGATGCTTGCTTCGATTAGCAGATCTTCGGGTTCGATATGTGTTTTAATTAACAGATGCCTGCTTGGATTAGCAGATGTTCTCAACTTCGTGTTGAGCCAGCCTTCGGGTTTGATGCCTATTTTTATTAAAGGATGCCTACTTGGATTAGCAGATACTCACAACTTCGTGTTGAGCCGGCCTTCGGGTTGGATGCCTCTTTTCATTAACGGATGCCTGCTTGGATTAGCGGTTGTTCCAAACGTCATGTTGAGAGGCCGTACAGATGCCATCTTGGATTAGCTGATGTTATCAACTTGGTGTTTTCCCGGCCTTCGGGGTCGATGCCATTTTTAATTAACAGATGCTTGCTTGGATTAGCAGATCTTCGGGTTCGATCCCTGTTTTAATTAACAAATGCCTGCTTGGATTAACAGATGTTCACAACTTCGTGTTGAGCCGACCTTCGGGTTCGTTGCCTATTTTTATTGATGGATGCCTAGTTGGATTAGCAGATGCTCTCAACTTTGTGTTGTGCCGGCCTTCGGGTTCAATTCCGATTTTAACTAATGGATGCCTGCTTAGATTAGGAGATGTTCTCAACTTCATGTTGAGCCGGCCTCCAGGTTCGATTCCTATTTTAATTAATGGATGCCTGCTTGGATTAGAGAATATTCTCAATTTCTTGTTGAGCCGGCCTTCGGGTTCGATGCCTGTTTTAATTAACGGATGCTTGCTTGGATTAGTAGATGTTCTCAACTTCGTGTTGAGCAGGCCTTCGGGTTCGATGCCTGTTTTAATTAAATGATGCCTGCTTAGATTAGCAGATGTTCTCAAATTCGCGTTGAACCGGCCTTAGGGTGTGATGCATGTTTTAATTAACGAATGTCTGCTTGGATTAGCATGTGTTCTCAACTTCATGTTGAGCCGGCCTTCGGGTTCGATGCCTGTTTTAATTAATAGATGCCTGCTTGGATTAGTAGATGTTCTCAACTTTGTGTTGAGCCGGCCTTCGCGTTCGATACATGTTTTAATTAATAGATGTCTTCTTGGATTAGGGAATGTTCCCAACTTCGGTTGAGCCGGCCTACGGGTTCGATGCCTGTCTTAATTAACGGATGCATGCTTGGATTAGCAAATGTTCTCAACTTATTGTTGAGCCGGCCTTCGGGTCTGATGCATGTTTTAATTAACGAATACCTGCTTAGATTAGCAGATGTTCTCAACTTTGTGTTGAGCAGGCCTTCTGGTTCGATGCCTATTTTAATTAATAGTTGTCTGATGGGATTAGGGGATGTTTCCAACTTCGTGTTGATCCGGCCTACGGATTTGATGCCTGTCTTAATTAGCGGATGCATGCTTGGATTAACAAATGTTCTCAACTTAGTGTTGAGCCGGCCTTCGGGTTCGATGGCTGTTTTAATTAACGGATGTCATCTTGGATTAGCTGATGTTATATACTTCGTGTTAAGCAGGCCTTCGGGGTCGATGCCATTTTTAATTAATGCATGCTTGCTTTGATTAGCAGACCTTCGGGTTCAATCTCTGTTTTAATTAACAGATGCCTGCTTGGATTAGCAGATGTTCTCAACTTCGTGTTGAGGCAGCCTTCGAGGTTTGATGCCTATTTTTATTAAAGGATGACTACATGGATTAGCAGATGCTCCCAACTTTGTGTTGAGTCATTCTTCGGGTTCGATGCCTGTTTCAATTAACAAATACCTGTTTGGATTAGAAGATGTTCTCAACTTTGTATTGTTTCGGCCTTCGGGTTTGATGCCGATTTTAATTAACGGATGCCTGCTTAGATTAGGGTATATTCTCAACTTCATGTTGAGTCGGCCTCCAGGTTCGATTCCTATTTTAATTAACAGATGCCTGCTTGGATTAGCGAATGTTCTCAACTTCTTGTTGAGCCGGCCTTCGGGTTGGATGCATGTTTTAATTAACGAATGCCTGCTTGGATTAGTTAATGTTCTCAACTTTGTGTTGAGATGGCCTTCGGGTTTAATGCCTGTTTTGATTAACAGATGCCTGCTTGGATTAACAGATGTTCTCAACTTCGTGTTGAGCCGACCTTCGAGAGCGATGCTTGTTTTAATTAACGGATGTCTGCTTGGATTAACATATGTTCTCAACTTCGTGTTGAGCCGGCCTTCGGGTTCGATGACTGTTTTAAATAACGGATGCCTGCTTGGATTAGCAGATGTTCTCAACTTCGTGTTGAGTCGAACTTCGGGTTCGATGCATATTTTAATTAATAGATGCCTGCTTGGATTAGGGGATGTTCCCAACTTCGTGTTTAGCTGGCCTACGATTTTGATGCCTGTTTTAATTAGCGGATGCGTGCTTGGATTAGCAAATGTTCTCAACTTCGTGTTGAGGCGGCCTTCGGGTTCGATGCCTGTTTTAGTTAACGGATGCCTGCTGGATTAGCAGATGTTCTCAACTTCGTGTTGAGCAGGCCTTCGGGTTTGATGCCTGTTTTAATTAACAGATACCTACTTTGATTAGCAGATGTTCTAAACTTCGTGTTGAGCCGGCCTTCGGGTTGGATGCCTCTTTTCATTAACGGATGCCTGCTTGGATTAGCGGTTGTTCCAAACGTCATGTTGAGAGGCCGTACAGATGCCATCTTGGATTAGCTGATGTTATCAACTTGGTGTTGTGCCGGCCTTCGGGGTCGATGCCATTTTTAATTAACAGATGCTTGCTTGGATTAGCATATCTTCGGGTTCGATCCCTGTTTTAATTAACAAATGCCTGCTTGGATTAGCAGATGTTCACAACTTCGTGTTGAGCCGACCTTCGGGTTCGATGCCTATTTGGATTAGCAGATGCTCTCAACTTTGTGTTGTGCCGGCCTTCGGGTTCAATTCTGATTTTAACTAATGGATGCCTGCTTAGATTAGGAGATGTTCTCAACTTCATGTTGAGCCGGCCTCCAGGCTCGATTCCTATTTTAATTAATGGATGCCTGCTTGGATTAGAGAATATTCTCAACTTCTTGTTGAGCCGGCCTTCGGGTTCGATGCCTGTTTTAATTAACGGATGCCTGCTTGGATTAGTAGATGTTCTCAACTTCGTGTTGAGCAGGCCTTCGGGTTCGATGCCTGTTTTAATTAAATGATGCCTGCTTAGATTAGCAGATGTTCTCAAATTCGTGTTGAACCGGCCTTAGGGTGCGATGCCTGTTTTAATTAGCGAATGTCTGCTTGGATTAGCATGTGTTCTCAACTTCATGTTGAGCCGGCCTTCGGGTTCGATGCCTGTTTTAATTAACAGATGCCTGCTTGGATTAGTAGATGTTGTCAACTTTGTGTTGAGCCGGCCTTCGCGTTCGATGCCTGTTTTAATTAATAGATGTCTGCTTGGATTAGGGAATGTTCCCAACTTCGGTTGAGCCGGCCTACGGGTTTGATGCCTATCTTAATTAACGGATGCATGCTTGGATTAGCAAATGTTCTCAACTTAGTGTTGAGCCGGCCTTCGGGTCCGATGCATGTTTTAATTAACGAATACCTGCTTAGATTAGCAGATGTTCTCAACTTTGTGTTGAGCCGGCCTTCTGGTTCGATGCCTGTTTTAATTAATAGTTATCTGATGGGATTAGGGGATGTTTCCAACTTCGTGTTGAGCCGGCCTACGGGTTTGATGCCTGTCTTAATTAGCGGATGCATGCTTGGATTAACAAATGTTCTCAACTTAGTGTTGAGCCGGCCTTCGGGTTCGATGGCTGTTTTAATTGACGGATGTCATCTTGGATTAGCTGATGTTATACACTTCGTGTTAAGAAGGTCTTCGGGGTCGATGCCATTTTTAATTAACGGATGCTTGCTTCGATTAGCAGACCTTCGGGTTCGATCTTTGTATTAATTAACAGATGCCTGCTTGGATTAGCAGATGTTCTCAACTTCGTGTTGAGGCAGCCTTCGAGGTTTGATGCCTATTTTTATTAAAGGATGACTACATGGATTAGCAGATGCTCCCAACTTCGTGTTGAGTCTTTCTTCGGGTTCGATGCTTGTTTCAAGTAACAAATACCTGTTTGGATTAGAAGATGTTCTCAACTTCATATTGTGTTGGCCTTCGGGTTCGATGCCGATTTTAATTAACGGATGCCTGCTTAGATTAGGGTATATTCTCAACTTCATGTTGAGCCGGCCTCCAGGTTCGATTCCTATTTTAATTAACGGATGCCTACTTGGATTAGCGAATGTTCTCAACTTCTTGTTGAGCCGGCCTTCGGGTTGGATGCATGTTTTAATTAACGAATGCCTGCTTGGATTAGTTGATGTGCTCAACTTCGTGTTGAGATGGCCTTTGGGTTCAATGCCTGTTTTGATTAACAGATGTCTGCTTGGACTAGCAGATGTTCTCAACTTCGTGTTGAGCCAACCTTCGAGAGCGATGCTTGTTTTAATTAACGGATGTCTGCTTGGATTAGCATATGTTCTCAACTTCTTGTTGAGCCGGCCTTCGGGTTCGATACCTGTTTTAATTACTGAATGCCTGCTTAGATTAGCAGATAATCTCAACTTGATGTTGCACCGGCCTCCGTGTTCGATTCCTGTTTTAATTAACGGATACTGGCAAGGATTAGAGGATGTTCTCAACTTCGTGTTGAGCCGACCTTCGGGTTCGATGCCTGTTTTAATTAACGGCTGCCTGCTTGGATTAGCAGATATTCTCAACTTTGTGTTGAGCTGGCCTTCACGTGAGATGCCTGTTTTAATTAACGGATTCTTGGTTGGATTAGCAGATGTTCTCAACTTCGTGTTGAGTCAGACTTCGGGTTCGATGCATATTTTAATTAATAGATGCCTGCTTGGATTAGGGGATGTTCTCAACTTTGTGTTGAGCTGGCCTACGGTTTTGATGCCTGCTTTAATTAGCGGATGCGTGCTTGGATTAGAAAATGTTCTCAACTTCGTGTTGAGCTGGCCTTTGGGTTCGATACCTGTTTTAAGTAACGAATGCCTGCTTAGATTAGCAGATGTTCTCAACTTGATGTTGCACCGGCCTCCGTGTTCGATTCCTGTTTTAATTAACGGATGTCGACAAGGATTAGAGGATGTTCTCAACTTCGTGTTGAGCCGGCCTTCGGGTTCGATGCCTGTTTTAATTAACGGCTGCCTGCTTGGATTAGCAGATATTCTTAACTTTTTGTTGAGCTGGCCTTCGCGTGAGATGCCTGTTTTAATTAACGGATTCTTGGTTGGATTAGCATATGTTCTCAACTTCGTGTTGAGACGACCTTCGGGTTTGATGCTTGTTTTAAATAACGGATGCCTGCTTGGATTAGAAGATGTTCTCAACTTCGTGTTGAGTCGGACTTCGGGTTGATGCATATTTTAATTAATATATGCCTGCTTGGATTAGGGGATGTTCCCAACTTTGTGTTGAGCTGGCCTACGGTTTTGATGCTTGTTTTAATTAGCGGATGCGTGCTTGGATTAGCAAATGTTCTCAACTTTGTGTTGAGGCGGCCTTCGGGTTCGATACCTGTTTTAAGTAATGAATGCCTGCTTAGATTAGCAGATGTTCTCAACTTGATGTTGCACCGGCCTCCGTGTTCGATTCCTGTTTTAATTAACAGATGCCGGCAAGGATTAGAGGATGTTCTCAACTTCGTGTTGAGCCGGCCTTCGGGTTCGATGCCTGTTTTAATTAACGACTGTCTGCTTGGATTAGCAGATGTTCTCAACTTTGTGTTGAGCTGGCCTTCGCGTGAGATGCCTGTTTTAATTAACGGATTCTTGGTTGGATTAGCATATGTTCTCAACTTCGTGTTGAGCCGGCCTTCGGGTTTAATGCTTGTTTTAAATAACGGATGCCTGTTTGGATTAGCAGATGTTCTCAACTTCGTGTTGAGTCGGACTTCGGGTTCGATGCATATTTTAATTAATAGATGCCTGCTTGGATTAGGGGATGTTCTCAACTTTGTGTTGAGCTGGCCTACGGTTTTGATGCCTGCTTTAATTAGCGGATGCGTGCTTGGATTAGAAAATGTTCTCAACTTCGTGTTGAGGAGGCCTTCGGGTTCGATACCTGTTTTAAGTAACGAATGCCTGCTTAGATTAGCAGATATTCTCAACTTGATGTTGCACCGGCCTCCGTGTTCGATTCCTGTTTTAATTAACGGATGCCGACAAGGATTAGAGGATGTTCTCAACTTCGTGTTGAGCCGGCCTTCGGGTTCGATGCCTGTTTTAATTAACGGCTCTCTGCTTGGATTAGCAGATGTTCTCAACTTTGTGTTGAGCTGGCCTTCGCGTGAGATGCCTGTTTTAATTAACGGATTCTTGGTTGGATTAGCATATGTTCTCAACTTCGTGTTGAGCCGGCCTTCGGGTTTGATGCTTGTTTTAAATAACGGATGCCTGTTTGGATTAGCAGATGTTCTCAACTTCGTGTTGAGTCGGACTTCGGGTTCGATGCATATTTTAATTAATAGATGCCTGCTTAGATTAGGGGATGTTCTCAACTTTGTGTTGAGCTGGCCTACGGTTTTGATGCGTGCTTTAATTAGCGGATGCGTGCTTGGATTAGAAAATGTTCTCAACTTCGTGTTGAGGAGGCCTTCGGGTTCGATACCTGTTTTAAGTAACGAATGCCTGCTTAGATTAGCAGATGTTCTCAACTTGATGTTGCACCGGCCTCCGTGTTCGATTCCTGTTTTAATTAACGGATGCCGACAAGGATTAGAGGATGTTCTCAACTTCGTGTTGAGCCGGCCTTCGGGTTCGATGCCTGTTTTAATTAACGGCTGCCTGCTTGGATTAGCAGATGTTCTTAACTTTTTGTTGAGCTGGCCTTCGCGTGAGATGCCTGTTTTAATTAACGGATTCTTGGTTTGATTAGCATATGTTCTCAACTTCGTGTTGAGCCGACCTTCGGGTTTGATGCTTGTTTTAAATAATGGATGCCTGCTTGGATTAGAAGATGTTCTCAACTTCGTGTTGAGTCGGACTTCGGGTTGATGCTTATTTTAATTAATATATGCCTGCTTGGATTAGGGGATGTTCCCAACTTTGTGTTGAGCTGGCCTACAGTTTTGATGCTTGTTTTAATTAGCGGATGCGTGCTTGGATTAGCAAATGTTCTCAACTTCGTGTTGAGGCGGCCTTCGGGTTCGATACCTGTTTTAAGTAATGAATGCCTGCTTAGATTAGCAGATGTACTCAACTTGATGTTGCACCGGCCTCCGTGTTCGATTCCTGTTTTAATTAACGGATGCCGGCAAGGATTAAAGGATGTTCTCAACTTTGTGTTGAGCCGGCCTTCGGGTTCGATGCCTGTTTTAATTAACGGCTGTCTGCTTGGATTAGCAGATGTTCTCAACTTTGTGTTGAGCTGGCCTTCGCGTGAGATGCCTGTTTTAATTAACGGATTCTTGGTTTGATTAGCATATGTTCTCAACTTCGTGTTGAGCCGGCCTTCGGGTTTGATGCTTGTTTTAAATAACGGATGCCTGTTTGGATTAGCAGATGTTCTCAACTTCGTGTTGAGTCGGACTTCGGGTTCGATGCATATTTTAATTCATAGATTCCTGCTTGGATTAGGGGATGTTCTCAACTTTGTGTTGAGCTGGCCTACGTTTTTGATGCCTGCTTTAATTAGCGGATGTGTGCTTGGATTAGAAAATGTTCTCAACTTCGTGTTGAGGAGGCCTTCGGGTTCGATACCTGTTTTAAGTAACGAATGCCTGCTTAGATTAGCAGATGTTCTCAACTTGATGTTGCACCGGCCTCCGTGTTCGATTCCTGTTTTAATTAACGGATGCCGACAAGGATTAGAGGATGTTCTCAACTTCGTGTTGAGCCGGCCTTCGGGTTCGATGCCTATTTTAATTAACGGCTGCCTGCTTGGATTAGCAGATGTTCTTAACTTTTTGTTGAGCTGGCCTTCGCGTGATGAGCCTGTTTTAATTAACGGATTCTTGGTTGGATTAGCATATGTTCTCAACTTCGTGTTGAGCCAGCCTTCGGGTTTGATGCTTGTTTTAAATAACGGATGCCTGCTTGGATTAGCAGATGTTCTCAACTTCGTGTTGAGTCGGACTTCGGGTTCGATGCATATTTTAATTAATAGATGCCAGCATGGATTAGGGGATGTTCCCATCCTTTTTGTTGAGCTGGCCTACGGTTTTGATGCCTGTTTTAATTAGCGGATGCGTGCTTGGATTAGCAAATGTTCTCAACTTCGTGTTGAGGCGGCCTTCGGGTTCGATACCTGTTTTAAGTAATGAATGCCTGCTTAGATTAGCAGATGTTCTCAACTTGATGTTGCATCGGCCTCCGTGTTCGATTCCTGTTTTAATTAACGGATGCCGGCAAGGATTAGAGGATGTTCTCAACTTCGTCTTGAGCCGGCCTTCGGGTTCGATGCCTGTTTTAATTAACGGCTGCCTGCTTGGATTAGCAGATGTTCTAAACTTTGTGTTGAGCTGGCCTTCGCGTGAGATGCCTGTTTTAATTAACGGATTCTTGGTTGGATTAGCATATGTTCTCAACTTCGTGTTGAGCTGGCCTTCGGGTTTGATGCATGTTTTAAATAACGGATGCCTGCTTGGATTAGCAGATGTTCTCAACTTCGTGTTGAGTCGGACTTCGGGTTCGATGCATATTTTAATTAATAGATGCATGCTTGGATTAGGGGATGTTCCCAACTTTGTGTTGAGCTAGCCTACGGTTTTGATGCCTGTTTTAATTAGCGGATGCGTGCTTGGATTAGCAAATGTTCTCAACTTCGTGTTGAGGCGGTCTTCGGGTTCCATGCCTGTTTTAATTAACGGCTGCCTGCTTGGATTAGCAGATGTTCTCAACTTTGTGTTGAGCTGGCCTTCGCGTGAGATGCCTGTTTTAATTAACAGATTCTTGGTTGGATTAGCATATGTTCACAACTTCGTGTTGAGCCAGCCTTCGGGTTTGATGCTTGTTTTAAATGACGGATGCCTGCTTGGATTAGCAGATGTTCTCAATTTCGTGTTGAGTCGGACTTCGGGTTCGATGCATATTTTAATTAATAGATGCCTGCTTGGATTAGGGGATGTTCCCAACTTTGTGTTGAGCTGGCCTACGGTTTTGATGCCTGTTTTAATTAGCGGATGCGTGCTTGGATTAGAAAATGTTCTCAACTTCGTGTTGAGGCGGCCTTCGGGTTCGATACCTGTTTTAAGTAACGAATGCCTGCTTAGATTAGCTGATGTTCTCAACTTGATGTTGCACCGGCCTCCGTGTTCGATTCCTGTTTTAATTAACGGATGCCGGCAAGGATTTGAGGATGTTCTCAACTTCGTGTTGAGCCGGCCTTCGGGTTCGATGCCTGTTTTAATTAACGGCTGCCTGCTTGGATTAGCATATTTTCTCAACTTTGTGTTGAGCTGGCCTTCGCGTGAGATGCCTGTTTTAATTAACAGATTCTTAGTTGGATTAGCATATGTTATCAACTTCGTGTTGAGCCGGCCTTCGGGTTTGATGCTTGTTTTAAATAACGGATGCCTGCTTGGATTAGCAGATGTTCTCAACTTCGTGTTGAGTCGGACTTCAGGTTCGATGCATATTTTAATTAATAGATGCCTGCTTGGATTAGGGGATGTTCCCAACTTTGTGTTGAGCTAGCCTACGGTTTTGATGCCTGTTTTAATTAGCAGATGCGTGCTTGGATTAGCAAATGTTCTCAACTTCGTGTTGAGGCGGCCTTCGGGTTCAATACCTGTTTTAAGTAACGAATGCCTGCTTAGATTAGCAGATGTTCTCAACATGATGTTGCATCGGCCTCCGTGTTCGATTCCTGTTTTAATTAACGGATACCGGCAAGGATTAGAGGATGTTCTCAACTTCGTCTTGAGCCGGCCTTCGGGTTCGATGCCTGTTTTAATTAACGGCTGCCTGCTTGGATTAGCAGATGTTCTAAACTTTGTGTTGAGCTGGCCTTCGCGTGAGATGCCTGTTTTAATTAACGGATTCTTGGTTGGATTAGCATATGTTCTCAACTTCGTGTTGAGCTGGCCTTCGGGTTTGATGCTTGTTTTAAATAACGGATGCCTGCTTGGATTAGCAGATGTTCTCAACTTCGTGTTGAGTCGGACTTCGGGTTTGATGCATATTTTAATTAATAGATGCATGCTTGGATTAGGGGATGTTCCCAACTTTGTGTTGAGCTAGCCTACGGTTTTGATGCCTGTTTTAATTAGCGGATGCGTGCTTGGATTAGCAAATGTTCTCAACTTCGTGTTGAGGCGGTCTTCGGGTTCCATGCCTGTTTTAATTAACGGCTGCCTGCTTGGATTAGCAGATGTTCTCAACTTTGTGTTGAGCTGGTCTTCACGTGAGATGCCTGTTTTAATTAACGGATTCTTGGTTGGATTAGCATATGTTCACAACTTCGTGTTGAGCCAGCCTTCGGGTTTGATGCTTGTTTTAAATGACGGATGCATGCTTGGATTAGCAGATGTTCTCAATTTCGTGTTGAGTCGGACTTCGGGTTCGATGCATATTTTAATTAATAGATGCCTGCTTGGATTAGGGGATGTTCCCAACTTTGTGTTGAGCTGGCCTACGGTTTTGATGCCTGTTTTAATTAGCGGATGCGTGCTTGGATTAGAAAATGTTCTCAACTTCGTGTTGAGGCGGCCTTCGGGTTCGATACCTGTTTTAAGTAACGAATGCCTGCTTAGATTAGCTGATGTTCTCAACTTGATGTTGCACCGGCCTCCGTGTTCGATTCCTGTTTTAATTAACGGATGCCGGCAAGGATTAGAGGATGTTCTCAACTTCGTGTTGAGCCGGCCTTCGGGTTCGATGCATGTTTTAATTAACGGCTGCCTGCTTGGATTAGCATATTTTCTCAACTTTGTGTTGAGCTGGGCTTCGCGTGAGATGCCTGTTTTAATTAACAGATTCTTAGTTGGATTAGCATATGTTCTCAAATTCGTGTTGAGCCGGCCTTCGGGTTTGATGCTTGTTTTAAATAACGGATGCCTGCTTGGATTAGCAGATGTTCTCAACTTCGTGTTGAGTCGGACTTCGGGTTCGATGCATATTTAAATTAATAGATGCCTGCTTGGATTAGGGGATGTTCCCAACTTTGTGTTAAGCTAGCCTACGGTTTTGATGCCTGTTTTAATTAGCAGATGCGTGCTTGGATTAGCAATTGTTCTCAACTTCGTGTTGAGGCGGCCTTCGGGTTCCATGCCTGTTTTAATTAACGGCTGCCTGCTTGGATTAGCAGATGTTCTCAACTTTGTGTTGAGCTGGCCTTCACGTGAGATGCCTGTTTTAATTAACGGATTCTTGGTTGGATTAGCATATGTTCACAACTTCGTGTTGAGCCAGCCTTCGGGTTTGATGCTTGTTTTAAATAACGGATGCCTGCTTGGATTAGCAGATGTTCTCAACTTCGTGTTGAGTCGGACTTCGGGTTCGATGCATATTTTAATTAATAGATGCCTGCTTGGATTAGGGGATGTTCCCAACTTTGTGTTGAGCTAGCCTACGGTTTTGATGCCTGTTTTAAGTAGCGGATGCGTGCTTGGATTAGCAAATGTTCTCAACTTCGTGTTGAGGCGGTCTTCGGGTTCCATGCCTGTTTTAATTAACGGCTACCTGCTTGGATTAGCAGATGTTCTCAACTTTGTGTTGAGCTGGCCTTCGCGTGAGATGCCTGTTTTAATTAACGGATTCTTGGTTGGATTAGCATATGTTCACAACTTCGTGTTGAGCCAGCCTTCGGGTTTGATGCTTGTTTTAAATGACGGATGCCTGCTTGGATTAGCAGATGTTCTCAATTTCGTGTTGAGTCGGACTTCGGGTTCGATGCATATTTTAATTAATAGATGCCTGCTTGGATTAGGGGATGTTCCCAACTTTGTGTTGAGCTGGCCTACGGTTTTGATGCCTGTTTTAATTAGCGGATGCGTGCTTGGATTAGAAAATGTTCTCAACTTCGTGTTGAGGCGGCCTTCGGGTTCGATACCTGTTTTAAGTAACGAATGCCTGCTTAGATTAGCTGATGTTCTCAACTTGATGTTGCACCGGCCTCCGTGTTCGATTCCTGTTTTAATTAACGGATGCCGGCAAGGATTTGAGGATGTTCTCAACTTCGTGTTGAGCCGGCCTTCGGGTTCGATGCCTGTTTTAATTAACGGCTGCCTGCTTGGATTAGCATATTTTCTCAACTTTGTGTTGAGCTGGCCTTCGCGTGAGATGCCTGTTTTAATTAACAGATTCTTAGTTGGATTAGCATATGTTCTCAACTTCGTGTTGAGCCGGCCTTCGGGTTTGATGCTTGTTTTAAATAACGGATGCCTGCTTGGATTAGCAGATGTTCTCAACTTCGTGTTGAGTCGGACTTCAGGTTCGATGCATATTTTAATTAATAGATGCCTGCTTGGATTAGGGGATGTTCCCAACTTTGTGTTGAGCTAGCCTACGGTTTTGATGCCTGTTTTAATTAGCAGATGCGTGCTTGGATTAGCAAATGTTCTCAACTTCGTGTTGAGGCGGCCTTCGGGTTCGATACCTGTTTTAAGTAACGAATGCCTGCTTAGATTAGCAGATGTTCTCAACATGATGTTGCATCGGCCTCCGTGTTCGATTCCTGTTTTAATTAACGGATGCCGGCAAGGATTAGAGGATGTTCTCAACTTCGTCTTGAGCCGGCCTTCGGGTTCGATGCCTGTTTTAATTAACGGCTGCCTGCTTGGATTAGCAGATGTTCTAAACTTTGTGTTGAGCTGGCCTTCGCGTGAGATGCCTGTTTTAATTAACGGATTCTTGGTTGGATTAGCATATGTTCTCAACTTCGTGTTGAGCTGGCCTTCGGGTTTGATGCTTGTTTTAAATAACGGATGCCTGCTTGGATTAGCAGATGTTCTCAACTTCGTGTTGAGTCGGACTTCGGGTTTGATGCATATTTTAATTAATAGATGCATGCTTGGATTAGGGGATGTTCCCAACTTTGTGTTGAGCTAGCCTACGGTTTTGATGCCTGTTTTAATTAGCGGATGCGTGCTTGGATTAGCAAATGTTCTCAACTTCGTGTTGAGGCGGTCTTCGGGTTCCATGCCTGTTTTAATTAACGGCTGCCTGCTTGGATTAGCAGATGTTCTCAACTTTGTGTTGAGCTGGTCTTCGCGTGAGATGCCTGTTTTAATTAACGGATTCTTGGTTGGATTAGCATATGTTCACAACTTCGTGTTGAGCCAGCCTTCGGGTTTGATGCTTGTTTTAAATGACGGATGCATGCTTGGATTAGCAGATGTTCTCAATTTCGTGTTGAGTCGGACTTCGGGTTCGATGCATATTTTAATTAATAGATGCCTGCTTGGATTAGGGGATGTTCCCAACTTTGTGTTGAGCTGGCCTACGGTTTTGATGCCTGTTTTAATTAGCGGATGCGTGCTTGGATTAGAAAATGTTCTCAACTTCGTGTTGAGGCGGCCTTCGGGTTCGATACCTGTTTTAAGTAACGAATGCCTGCTTAGATTAGCTGATGTTCTCAACTTGATGTTGCACCGGCCTCCGTGTTCGATTCCTGTTTTAATTAACGGATGCCGGCAAGGATTAGAGGATGTTCTCAACTTCGTGTTGAGCCGGCCTTCGGGTTCGATGCCTGTTTTAATTAATGGCTGCCTGCTTGGATTAGCATATTTTCTCAACTTTGTGTTGAGCTGGGCTTCGCGTGAGATGCCTGTTTTAATTAACAGATTCTTAGTTGGATTAGCATATGTTCTCAACTTCGTGTTGAGCCGGCCTTCGGGTTTGATGCTTGTTTTAAATAACGGATGCCTGCTTGGATTAGCAGATGTTCTCAACTTCGTGTTGAGTCGGACTTCGGGTTCGATGCATATTTAAATTAATAGATGCCTGCTTGGATTAGGGGATGTTCCCAACTTTGTGTGAAGCTAGCCTACGGTTTTGATGCCTGTTTTAATTAGCAGATGCGTGCTTGGATTAGCAATTGTTCTCAACTTCGTGTTGAGGCGGCCTTCGGGTTCCATGCCTGTTTTAATTAACGGCTGCCTGCTTGGATTAGCAGATGTTCTCAACTTTGTGTTGAGCTGGCCTTCACGTGAGATGCCTGTTTTAATTAACGGATTCTTGGTTGGATTAGCATATGTTCACAACTTCGTGTTGAGCCAGCCTTCGGGTTTGATGCTTGTTTTAAATAACGGATGCCTGCTTGGATTAGCAGATGTTCTCCACTTCGTGTTGAGTCGGACTTCGGGTTCGATGCATATTTTAATTAATAGATGCCTGCTTGGATTAGGGGATGTTCCCAACTTTGTGTTGAGCTAGCCTACGGTTTTGATGCCTGTTTTAATTAGCGGATGCGTGCTTGGATTAGCAAATGTTCTCAACTTCGTGTTGAGGCGGTCTTCGGGTTCCATGCCTGTTTTAATTAACGGCTGCCTGCTTGGATTAGCAGATGTTCTCAACTTTGTGTTGAGCTGGCCTTCGCGTGAGATGCCTGTTTTAATTAACAGATTCTTGGTTGGATTAGCATATGTTCACAACTTCGTGTTGAGCCAGCCTTCGGGTTTGATGCTTGTTTTAAATGACGGATGCCTGCTTGGATTAGCAGATGTTCTCAATTTCGTGTTGAGTCGGACTTCGGGTTCGATGCATATTTTAATTAATAGATGCCTGCTTGGATTAGGGGATGTTCCCAACTTTGTGTTGAGCTGGCCTACGGTTTTGATGCCTGTTTTAATTAGCGGATGCGTGCTTGGATTAGAAAATGTTCTCAACTTCGTGTTGAGGCGGCCTTCGGGTTCGATACCTGTTTTAAGTAACGAATGCCTGCTTAGATTAGCTGATGTTCTCAACTTGATGTTGCACCGGCCTCCGTGTTCGATTCCTGTTTTAATTAACGGATGCCGGCAAGGATTAGAGGATGTTCTCAACTTCGTGTTGAGCCGGCCTTCGGGTTCGATGCCTGTTTTAATTAATGGCTGCCTGCTTGGATTAGCATATTTTCTCAACTTTGTGTTGAGCTGGGCTTCGCGTGAGATGCCTGTTTTAATTAACAGATTCTTAGTTGGATTAGCATATGTTCTCAACTTCGTGTTGAGCCGGCCTTCGGGTTTGATGCTTGTTTTAAATAACGGATGCCTGCTTGGATTAGCAGATGTTCTCAACTTCGTGTTGAGTCGGACTTCGGGTTCGATGCATATTTAAATTAATAGATGCCTGCTTGGATTAGGGGATGTTCCCAACTTTGTGTGAAGCTAGCCTACGGTTTTGATGCCTGTTTTAATTAGCAGATGCGTGCTTGGATTAGCAATTGTTCTCAACTTCGTGTTGAGGCGGCCTTCGGGTTCCATGCCTGTTTTAATTAACGGCTGCCTGCTTGGATTAGCAGATGTTCTCAACTTTGTGTTGAGCTGGCCTTCACGTGAGATGCCTGTTTTAATTAACGGATTCTTGGTTGGATTAGCATATGTTCACAACTTCGTGTTGAGCCAGCCTTCGGGTTTGATGCTTGTTTTAAATAACGGATGCCTGCTTGGATTAGCAGATGTTCTCCACTTCGTGTTGAGTCGGACTTCGGGTTCGATGCATATTTTAATTAATAGATGCCTGCTTGGATTAGGGGATGTTCCCAACTTTGTGTTGAGCTAGCCTACGGTTTTGATGCCTGTTTTAATTAGCGGATGCGTGCTTGGATTAGCAAATGTTCTCAACTTCGTGTTGAGGCGGTCTTCGGGTTCCATGCCTGTTTTAATTAACGGCTGCCTGCTTGGATTAGCAGATGTTCTCAACTTTGTGTTGAGCTGGCCTTCGCGTGAGATGCCTGTTTTAATTAACAGATTCTTGGTTGGATTAGCATATGTTCACAACTTCGTGTTGAGCCAGCCTTCGGGTTTGATGCTTGTTTTAAATGACGGATGCCTGCTTGGATTAGCAGATGTTCTCAATTTCGTGTTGAGTCGGACTTCGGGTTCGATGCATATTTTAATTAATAGATGCCTGCTTGGATTAGGGGATGTTCCCAACTTTGTGTTGAGCTGGCCTACGGTTTTGATGCCTGTTTTAATTAGCGGATGCGTGCTTGGATTAGAAAATGTTCTCAACTTCGTGTTGAGGCGGCCTTCGGGTTCGATACCTGTTTTAAGTAACGAATGCCTGCTTAGATTAGCTGATGTTCTCAACTTGATGTTGCACCGGCCTCCGTGTTCGATTCCTGTTTTAATTAACGGATGCCGGCAAGGATTTGAGGATGTTCTCAACTTCGTGTTGAGCCGGCCTTCGGGTTCGATGCCTGTTTTAATTAACGGCTGCCTGCTTGGATTAGCATATTTTCTCAACTTTGTGTTGAGCTGGCCTTCGCGTGAGATGCCTGTTTTAATTAACAGATTCTTAGTTGGATTAGCATATGTTCTCAACTTCGTGTTGAGCCGGCCTTCGGGTTTGATGCTTGTTTTAAATAACGGATGCCTGCTTGGATTAGCAGATGTTCTCAACTTCGTGTTGAGTCGGACTTCAGGTTCGATGCATATTTTAATTAATAGATGCCTGCTTGGATTAGGGGATGTTCCCAACTTTGTGTTGAGCTAGCCTACGGTTTTGATGCCTGTTTTAATTAGCAGATGCGTGCTTGGATTAGCAAATGTTCTCAACTTCGTGTTGAGGCGGCCTTCGGGTTCGATACCTGTTTTAAGTAACGAATGCCTGCTTAGATTAGCAGATGTTCTCAACATGATGTTGCATCGGCCTCCGTGTTCGATTCCTGTTTTAATTAACGGATGCCGGCAAGGATTAGAGGATGTTCTCAACTTCGTCTTGAGCCGGCCTTCGGGTTCGATGCCTGTTTTAATTAACGGCTGCCTGCTTGGATTAGCAGATGTTCTAAACTTTGTGTTGAGCTGGCCTTCGCGTGAGATGCCTGTTTTAATTAACGGATTCTTGGTTGGATTAGCATATGTTCTCAACTTCGTGTTGAGCTGGCCTTCGGGTTTGATGCTTGTTTTAAATAACGGATGCCTGCTTGGATTAGCAGATGTTCTCAACTTCGTGTTGAGTCGGACTTCGGGTTTGATGCATATTTTAATTAATAGATGCATGCTTGGATTAGGGGATGTTCCCAACTTTGTGTTGAGCTAGCCTACGGTTTTGATGCCTGTTTTAATTAGCGGATGCGTGCTTGGATTAGCAAATGTTCTCAACTTCGTGTTGAGGCGGTCTTCGGGTTCCATGCCTGTTTTAATTAACGGCTGCCTGCTTGGATTAGCAGATGTTCTCAACTTTGTGTTGAGCTGGTCTTCGCGTGAGATGCCTGTTTTAATTAACGGATTCTTGGTTGGATTAGCATATGTTCACAACTTCGTGTTGAGCCAGCCTTCGGGTTTGATGCTTGTTTTAAATGACGGATGCCTGCTTGGATTAGCAGATGTTCTCAATTTCGTGTTGAGTCGGACTTCGGGTTCGATGCATATTTTAATTAATAGATGCCTGCTTGGATTAGGGGATGTTCCCAACTTTGTGTTGAGCTGGCCTACGGTTTTGATGCCTGTTTTAATTAGCGGATGCGTGATTGGATTAGAAAATGTTCTCAACTTCGTGTTGAGGCGGCCTTCGGGTTCGATACCTGTTTTAAGTAACGAATGCCTGCTTAGATTAGCTGATGTTCTCAACTTGATGTTGCACCGGCCTCCGTGTTCGATTCCTGTTTTAATTAACGGATGCCGGCAAGGATTAGAGGATGTTCTCAACTTCGTGTTGAGCCGGCCTTCGGGTTCGATGCCTGTTTTAATTAACGGCTGCCTGCTTGGATTAGCATATTTTCTCAACTTTGTGTTGAGCTGGGCTTCGCGTGAGATGCCTGTTTTAATTAACAGATTCTTAGTTGGATTAGCATATGTTCTCAACTTCGTGTTGAGCCGGCCTTCGGGTTTGATGCTTGTTTTAAATAACGGATGCCTGCTTGGATTAGCAGATGTTCTCAACTTCGTGTTGAGTCGGACTTCGGGTTCGATGCATATTTAAATTAATAGATGCCTGCTTGGATTAGGGGATGTTCCCAACTTTGTGTTAAGCTAGCCTACGGTTTTGATGCCTGTTTTAATTAGCAGATGCGTGCTTGGATTAGCAATTGTTCTCAACTTCGTGTTGAGGCGGCCTTCGGGTTCGATGCCTGTTTTAATTCACGGCTGCCTGCTTGGATTAGCATATGTTCTCAACTTTGTGTTGAGCTGGCCTTCGCGTGAGATGCCTGTTTTAATTAACAGATTCTTGGTTGGATTAGCATATGTTCACAACTTCGTGTTGAGCCGGCCTTCGGGTTTGATGCTTGTTTTAAATAACGGATGCCTGCTTGGATTAGCAGATGTTCTCAACTTCGTGTTGAGTCGGACTTCGGGTTCGATGCATATTTTAATTAATAGATGCCTACTTGGATTAGGGGATGTTCCCAACTTTGTGTTGAGCTGGCCTACGGTTTTGATGCCTGTTTTAATTAGCGGATGCGTGCTTGGATTAGAAAATGTTCTCAACTTCGGGTTGAGGCGGCCTTCGGGTTCGATACCTGTTTTAAGTAACGAATGCCTGCTTAGATTAGCTGATGTTCTCAACTTGATGTTGCACCGGCCTCCGTGTTCGATTCCTGTTTTAATTAACGGATGCCGGCAAGGATTAGAGGATGTTCTCAACTTCGTGTTGAGCCGGCCTTCGGGTTCGATGCCTGTTTTAATTAACGGCTGCCTGCTTGGATTAGCATATTTTCTCAACTTTGTGTTGAGCTGGCCTTCGCGTGAGATGCCTGTTTTAATTAACAGATTGTTGGTTGGATTAGCATATGTTCTCAACTTCGTGTTGAGCCGGCCTTCGGGTTTGATGCTTGTTTTAAATAACGGATGCCTGCTTGGATTAGCAGATGTTCTCAACTTCGTGTTGAGTCGGACTTCGGGTTCGATGCATATTTTAATTAATAGATGCCTGCTTGGATTAGGGGATGTTCCCAACTTTGTGTTGAGCTAGCCTACGGTTTTGATGCCTGTTTTAATTAGCAGATGCGTGCTTGGATTAGCAATTGTTCTCAACTTCGTGTTGAGGCGGCCTTCGGGTTCCATGCCTGTTTTAATTAACGGCTGCCTGCTTGGATTAGCAGATGTTCTCAACTTTGTGTTGAGCTGGCCTTCACGTGAGATGCCTGTTTTAATTAACGGATTCTTGGTTGGATTAGCATATGTTCACAACTTCGTGTTGAGCCAGCCTTCGGGTTTGATGCTTGTTTTAAATAACGGATGCCTGCTTGGATTAGCAGATGTTCTCAACTTCGTGTTGAGTCGGACTTCGGGTTCGATGCATATTTAAATTAATAGATGCCTGCTTGGATTAGGGGATGTTCTCAACTTTGTGTTGAGCTGGCCTACGGTTTTGATGCCTGTTTTAATTAGCGGATGCGTGCTTGGATTAGAAAATGTTCTCAACTTCGTGTTGAGGCGGCCTTCGGGTTCGATACCTGTTTTAAGTAACGAATGCCTGCTTAGATTAGCAGATGTTCTCAACTTGATGTTGCACCGGCCTCGTGTTCGATTCCTATTTTAATTAACGGATGCCGGCAAGGAATAGAGGATATTCTCAACTTCGTGTTGAGCCGGCCTTCGGGTTCGATGCCTATTTTAATTAACGGCTGCCTGCTTGGATTAGCAGATTTTCTCAACTTTGTGTTGAGCTGGCCTTCGCGTGAGATGCCTGTTTTAATTAACAGATTCTTGGTTGGATTAGCATATGTTCTCAACTTCGTGTTGAGCCGGCCTTCGGGTTTGATGCTTGTTTTAAATAACGGATGCCTGCTTGGATTATCAGATGTTCTCAACTTCGTGTTGAGTCGGACTTCGGGTTCGATGCATATTTTAATTAATAGATGCCTGCTTGGATTAGGGGATGTTCCCAACTTTGTGTTAAGTTGGCCTATGGTTTTGATGCCTGTTTTAATTAGCGGATGCGTGCTTGAATTAGCAAATGTTCTCAACTTCGTGTTGAGGCGGCCTTCGGGTTCGATGCCTGTTTTAATTCACGGCTGCCTGCTTGGATTAGCATATGTTCTCAACTTTGTGTTGAGCTGGCCTTCGCGTGAGATGCCTGTTTTAATTAACAGATTCTTGGTTGGATTAGCATATGTTCACAACTTCGTGTTGAGCCGGCCTTCGGGTTTGATGCTTGTTTTAAATAACGGATGCCTGCTTGGATTAGAAGATGTTCTCAACTTCGTGTTGAGTCGGACTTCGGGTTCGATGCATATTTTAATTAATAGATGCCTACTTAGATTAGGGGATGTTCCCAACTTTGTGTTGAGCTGGCCTACGGTTTTGATGCCTGTTTTAATTAGCGGATGCGTGCTTGGATTAGAAAATGTTCTCAACTTCGGGTTGAGGCGGCCTTCGGGTTCGATACCTGTTTTAAGTAACGAATGCCTGCTTAGATTAGCTGATGTTCTCAACTTGATGTTGCACCGGCCTCCGTGTTCGATTCCTGTTTTAATTAACGGATGCCGGCAAGGATTAGAGGATGTTCTCAACTTCGTGTTGAGCCGGCCTTCGGGTTCGATGCCTGTTTTAATTAACGGCTGCCTGCTTGGATTAGCATATTTTCTCAACTTTGTGTTGAGCTGGCCTTCGCGTGAGATGCCTGTTTTAATTAACAGATTGTTGGTTGGATTAGCATATGTTCTCAACTTCGTGTTGAGCCGGCCTTCGGGTTTGATGCTTGTTTTAAATAACGGATGCCTGCTTGGATTAGCAGATGTTCTCAACTTCGTGTTGAGTCGGACTTCGGGTTCGATGCATATTTTAATTAATAGATGCCTGCTTGGATTAGGGGATGTTCCCAACTTTGTGTTGAGCTAGCCTACGGTTTTGATGCCTGTTTTAATTAGCAGATGCGTGCTTGGATTAGCAATTGTTCTCAACTTCGTGTTGAGGCGGCCTTCGGGTTCCATGCCTGTTTTAATTAACGGCTGCCTGCTTGGATTAGCAGATGTTCTCAACTTTGTGTTGAGCTGGCCTTCACGTGAGATGCCTGTTTTAATTAACGGATTCTTGGTTGGATTAGCATATGTTCACAACTTCGTGTTGAGCCATCCTTCGGGTTTGATGCTTGTTTTAAATAACGGATGCCTGCTTGGATTAGCAGATGTTCTCAACTTCGTCTTGAGTCGGACTTCGGGTTCGATGCATATTTTAATTAATAGATGCCTGCTTGGATTAGGGGATGTTCCCAACTTTGTGTTGAGCTGGCCTACGGTTTTGATGCCTGTTTTAATTAGCGGATGCGTGCTTGGATTAGAAAATGTTCTTAACTTCGTGTTGAGGCGGCCTTCGGGTTCGATACCTGTTTTAAGTAACGAATGCCTGCTTAGATTAGCAAATGTTCTCAACTTGATGTTGCACCGGCCTCCGTGTTCGATTCCTGTTTTAATTAACGGATGTCGGCAAGGATTAGAGGATGTTCTCAACTTCGTGTTGAGCCGGCCTTCGGGTTCGATGCCTGTTTTAATTAACAGCTGCCTGCTTGGATTAGCAGATTTTCTCAACTTTGTGTGTGAGCTGGCCTTCGCGTGAGATGCCTGTTTTAATTAACAGATTCTTGGTTGGATTAGGATATGTTCTCAACTTCGTGTTGAGCCGGCCTTCGGGTTTGATGCTTGTTTTAAATAACGGATGCCTGCTTGGATTAGCAGATGTTCTCAACTTCGTGTTGAGTCGGACTTCGGGTTCGATGCATATTTTAATTAATAGATGCCTGCTTGGATTAGGGGATGTTCCCAACTTTGTGTTGAGCTGGCCTATGGTTTTGATGCCTGTTTTAATTAGCGGATGCGTGCTTGGATTAGCAAATGTTCTCAACTTCGTGTTGAGGCGGCCTTCGGGTTCGATGCCTGTTTTAATTAACGGCTGCCTGCTTGGATTAGCAGATGTTCTCAACATTGTGTTGAGCTGGCCTTCGCGTGAGATGCTTGTTTTAATTAACAGATTCTTGGTTGGATTAGAATATGTTCACAACTTCGTGTTGAGACGGCCTTCGGGTTTGATGCTTGTTTTAAATAACGGATGCCTGCTTGGATTAGCAGATGTTCTCAACTTCGTGTTGAGTCGGACTTCGGGTTCGATGCATATTTTAATTAATAGATGCCTACTTGGATTAGGGGATGTTCCCAACTTTGTGTTGATCTGGCCTACGGTTTTGATGCCTGTTTTAATTAGCGGATGCGTGCTTGGATTAGAAAATGTTCTCAACTTCGTGTTGAGGCGGCCTTCGGGTTCGATACCTGTTTTAAGTAACGAATGACTGCTTAGATTAGCAAATGTTCTCAACTTGATGTTGCACCGGCTTCCGTGTTCGATTCCTGTTTTAATTAACGGATGCCGGCAAGGATTAGAGGATGTTCTCAACTTCGTGTTGAGCCGGCCTTCGGGTTCGATGCCTGTTTTAATTAACGGCTGCCTGCTTGGATTAGCAGATTTTCTCAACTTTGTGTTGAGCTGGCCTTCGCGTGAGATGCCTGTTTTAATTAACGGATTCTTGGTTGGATTAGCATATGTTCTCAACTTCGTGTTGAGCCGGCCTTCGGGTTTGATGCTTGTTTTAAATAACGGATGCCTGCTTGGATTAGCAGATGTTCTCAACTTCGTGTTGAGTCGGACTTCGG
The DNA here is from genome assembly GCA_963859935.3 of Lathyrus sativus. Taxonomy (NCBI): domain Eukaryota; kingdom Viridiplantae; phylum Streptophyta; class Magnoliopsida; order Fabales; family Fabaceae; genus Lathyrus; species Lathyrus sativus. Next base: position 241,815,145 of record OZ012741.1, read on the forward strand.
GTTCGATGCATATTTTAATTAATAGATGCCTGCTTGGATTAGGGGATGTTCCCAACTTTGTGTTGAGCTGGCCTATGGTTTTGATGCCTGTTTTAATTAGCGGATGCGTGCTTGGATTAGCAAATGTTCTCAACTTCGTGTTGAGGCGGCCTTCGGGTTCGATGCCTGTTTTAATTAACGGCTGCCTGCTTGGATTAGCAGATGTTCTCAACATTGTGTTGAGCTGGCCTTCGCGTGAGATGCTTGTTTTAATTAACAGATTCTTGGTTGGATTAGAATATGTTCACAACTTCGTGTTGAGCCGGCCTTCGGGTTTGATGCTTGTTTTAAATAACGGATGCCTGCTTGGATTAGCAGATGTTCTCAACTTCGTGTTGAGTCGGACTTCGGGTTCGATGCATATTTTAATTAATAGATGCCTACTTGGATTAGGGGATGTTCCCAACTTTGTGTTGATCTGGCCTACGGTTTTGATGCCTGTTTTAATTAGCGGATGCGTGCTTGGATTAGAAAATGTTCTCAACTTCGTGTTGAGGCGGCCTTCGGGTTCGATACCTGTTTTAAGTAACGAATGCCTGCTTAGATTAGCAAATGTTCTCAACTTGATGTTGCACCGGCTTCCGTGTTCGATTCCTGTTTTAATTAACGGATGCCGGCAAGGATTAGAGGATGTTCTCAACTTCGTGTTGAGCCGGCCTTCGGGTTCGATGCCTGTTTTAATTAACGGCTGCCTGCTTGGATTAGCAGATTTTCTCAACTTTGTGTTGAGCTGGCCTTCGCGTGAGATGCCTGTTTTAATTAACGGATTCTTGGTTGGATTAGCATATGTTCTCAACTTCGTGTTGAGCCGGCCTTCGGGTTTGATGCTTGTTTTAAATAACGGATGCCTGCTTGGATTAGCAGATGTTCTCAACTTCGTGTTGAGTCGGACTTCGGGTTCGATGCATATTTTAATTAATAGATGCCTGCTTGGATTAGGGGATGTTCCCAACTTTGTGTTGAGTTGGCCTATGGTTTTGATGCCTGTTTTAATTAGCGGATGCGTGCTTGGATTAGCAAATGTTCTCAACTTCGTGTTGAGGCGGCCTTCGGGTTCGATGCCTGTTTTAATTTACGGCTGCCTGCTTGGATTAGCAGATGTTCTCAACTTTGTGTTGAGCTGGCCTTCGCGTGAGATGCCTGTTTTAATTAACAGATTCTTGGTTGGATTAGCATATGTTCACAACTTCGTGTTGAGCCGGCCTTCGGGTTTGATGCTTGTTTTAAATAACGGATGCCTGCTTGGATTAGCAGATGTTCTCAACTTCGTGTTGAGTCGGACTTCGGGTTCGATGCATATTTTAATTAATAGATGCCTACTTGGATTAGGGGATGTTCCCAACTTTGTGTTGATCTGGCCTACGGTTTTGATGCTTGTTTTAATTAGCGGATGCGTGCTTGGATTAGAAAATGTTCTCAACTTCGTGTTGAGGCGGCCTTCGGGTTCGATACCTGTTTTAAGTAACGAATGCCTGCTTAGATTAGCAAATGTTCTCAACTTGATGTTGCACCGGCTTCCGTGTTCGATTCCTGTTTTAATTAACGGATGCCGGCAAGGATTAGAGGATGTTCTCAACTTCGTGTTGAGCCGGCCTTCGAGTTCGATGCCTGTTTTAATTAACGGCTGCCTGCTTGGATTAGCAGATTTTCTCAACTTTGTGTTGAGCTGGCCTTCGCGTGAGATGCCTGTTTTAATTAACGGATTCTTGGTTGGATTAGCATATGTTCTCAACTTCGTGTTGAGCCGGCCTTCGGGTTTGATGCTTGTTTTAAATAACGGATGCCTGCTTGGATTAGCAGATGTTCTCAACTTCGTGTTGAGTCGGACTTCGGGTTCGATGCATATTTTAATTAATAGATGCCTGCTTGGATTAGGGGATGTTCCCAACTTTGTGTTGAGTTGGCCTATGGTTTTGATGCCTGTTTTAATTAGCGGATGCGTGCTTGGATTAGCAAATGTTCTCAACTTCGTGTTGAGGCGGCCTTCGGGTTCGATGCCTGTTTTAATTTACGGCTGCCTGCTTGGATTAGCAGATGTTCTCAACTTTGTGTTGAGCTGGCCTTCGCGTGAGATGCCTGTTTTAATTAACAGATTCTTGGTTGGATTAGCATATGTTCACAACTTCGTGTTGAGCCGGCCTTCGGGTTTGATGCTTGTTTTAAATAACGGATGCCTGCTTGGATTAGCAGATGTTCTCAACTTCGTGTTGAGTCGGACTTCGGGTTCGATGCATATTTTAATTAATAGATGCCTACTTGGATTAGGGGATGTTCCCAACTTTGTGTTGATCTGGCCTACGGTTTTGATGCCTGTTTTAATTAGCGGATGCGTGCTTGGATTAGAAAATGTTCTCAACTTCGTGTTGAGGCGGCCTTCGGGTTCGATACCTGTTTTAAGTAACGAATGCCTGCTTAGATTAGCAAATGTTCTCAACTTGATGTTGCACCGGCTTCCGTGTTCGATTCCTGTTTTAATTAACGGATGCCGGCAAGGATTAGAGGATGTTCTTAACTTCGTGTTGAGTCGGCCTTCGAGTTCGATGCCTGTTTTAATTAACGGCTGCCTGCTTGGATTAGCAGATTTTCTCAACTTTGTGTTGAGCTGGCCTTCGCGTGAGATGCCTGTTTTAATTAACGGATTCTTGGTTGGATTAGCATATGTTCTCAACTTCGTGTTGAGCCGGCCTTCGGGTTTGATGCTTGTTTTAAATAACGGATGCCTGCTTGGATTAGCAGATGTTCTCAACTTCGTGTTGAGTCGGACTTCGGGTTCGATGCATATTTTAATTAATAGATGCCTGCTTGGATTAGGGGATGTTCCCAACTTTGTGTTGAGCTGGCCTATGGTTTTGATGCCTGTTTTAATTAGCGGATGCGTGCTTGGATTAGCAAATGTTCTCAACTTCGTGTTGAGGCGGCCTTCGGGTTCGATGCCTGTTTTAATTTACGGCTGCCTGCTTGGATTAGCAGATGTTCTCAACTTTGTGTTGAGCTGGCCTTCGCGTGAGATGCCTGTTTTAATTAACAGATTCTTGGTTGGATTAGCATATGTTCACAACTTCGTGTTGAGCCGGCCTTCGGGTTTGATGCTTGTTTTAAATAACGGATGCCTGCTTGGATTAGCAGATGTTCTCAACTTCGTGTTGAGTCGGACTTCGGGTTCGATGCATATTTTAATTAATAGATTCCTGCTTTGATTAGGGGATGTTCCCAACTTTGTGTTGAGCTGGCCTACGGTTTTGATGCTTGTTTTAATTAGCGGATGCGTGCTTGGATTAGCAAATGTTCTCAACTTCGTGTTGAGGCGGCCTTCGGGTTCGATACCTATTTTAAGTAACGAATGCCTGCTTAGATTAGCAGATGTTCTCAACTTGATGTTGCACCGGCCTCCGTGTTCGATTCCTAATTTACTTAACGGATGCCGACAAAGATTAGAGGATGTTCTCAACTTCGTGTTGAGCCGGCCTTCGGGTTTGATGCCTGTTTTAATTAACGACTGCCTGCTTGGATTAGCAGATGTTCTTAACTTTGTGTTGAGCTGGCCTTCGCGTGAGATGCCTGTTTTAATTAACAGATTCTTGGTTGGATTAGCATATGTTCACAACTTCGTGTTGAGCCGACCTTTGGGTTTGATGCTTGTTTTAAATAACAGATGCATGCTTGGATTAGCAGATGTTCTCAACTTCGTGTTGAGTCGGACTTCGGGTTTGATGCATATTTTAATTAATAGATGCCTGCTTGGATTAGGGGATGTTCTCAACTTTGTGTTGAGCTGGCCTACGGTTTTGATGCCTGTTTTAATTAGCGGATGCGTGCTTGGATTAGAAAATGTTCTCAACTTCGTGTTGAGGCGGCCTTCGGGTTCGATACCTGTTTTAAGTAACGAATGCCTCCTTAGATTAGCAGATGTTCTCAACTTGATGTTGCACCGGCCTCTGTGTTCGATTCCTAATTTAATTAACGGATGCCGACAAGGATTAGAGGATGTTCTCAACTTCGTGTTGAGCCGTCCTTCGGGTTCGATGCCTGTTTTAATTAACGACTGCCTGCTTGGATTAGCAGATGTTCTCAACTTTGTGTTGAGCTGGCCTTCGCGTGAGTTGCCTGTTTTAATTAACGGATTCTTGGTTGGATTAGCATATGTTCTCAACTTCGTGTTGAGTCGGCCTTCGGGTTTGCTGCTTGTTTTAAATAACGGATGCCTGCTTGGATTAGCATATGTTCTCAACTTCGTGTTGAGTCGGACTTCGGGTTCGATGCATATTTTAATTAATAGATGCCTGCTTGGATTAGGGGATGTTCCCAACTTTGTGTTGAGCTAGCCTACGGTTTTGATGCCTGTTTTAATTAGCGGATGCATGCTTGGATTAGCAAATGTTCTCAACTTCGTGTTGAGGCGGCCTTCGGGTTCGATGCCTGTTTTAATTAACGGTCGCCTGCTTGGATTAGCAGATGTTCTCAACTTTGTGTTGAGCTGGCCTTCGCGTGAGATGCCTGTTTTAATTAACGGATTCTTGGTTGGATTAGCATATGTTCACAACTTCGTGTTGAGCCGGCCTTCGGGTTTGATGCTTGTTTTAAATAACGGATGCCTGCTTGGATTAGCAGATGTTCTCAACTTCGTGTTGAGTCGGACTTCGGGTTCCATGCATATTTTAATTAATAGATGCCTGCTTGGATTAGGGGATGTTCCCAACTTTGTGTTGAGCTGGCCTACGGTTTTGATGCCTGTTTTAATTGGCGGATGCGTGCTTGGATTAGCAAATGTTCTCAACTTCGTGTTGAGGCGGCCTTCGGGTTCGATCCCTGTTTTAATTAACGGCTGCCTGCTTGGATTAGCAGATGTTCTCAACTTCGTGTTGAGCCGGCCTTCGGGTTCGATGCCTGTTTTAATTAACGACTGCCTGCTTGGATTAGCAGATGTTCTCAACTTTGTGTTGAGCTGGCCTTCGCGTGAGTTGCCTGTTTTAATTAACGGATTCTTGGTTGGATTAGCATATGTTCTCAACTTCGTGTTGAGTCGGCTTTCGGGTTTGCTGCTTGTTTTAAATAACGGATGCCTGCTTGGATTAGCAGATGTTCTCAACTTCGTGTTGAGTCGGATTTCGGGTTCGATGCATATTTTAATTAATAGATGCCTGCTTGGATTAGTGGATGTTCCCAACTTTGTGTTGAGCTAGCCTACGGTTTTGATGCCTGTTTTAATTAGCGGATGCGTGCTTGGATTAGCAAATGTTCTCAACTTCGTGTTGAGGCGGCCTTCGGGTTCGATGCCTGTTTTAATTAACGGCTGCCTGCTTGGATTAGCAGATGTTCTCAACTTTGTATTGAGCTGGCCTTCGCGTGAGATGCCTATTTTAATTAACGGATTCTTGGTTGGATTAGCATATGTTCACAACTTCGTGTTGAGCCGGCCTTCGTGTTTGATGCTTGTTTTAAATAACGGATGCCTGCTTGGATTAACAGATGTTCTCAACTTCGTGTTGAGTTGGACTTCGGGTTCAATGCATATTTTAATTAATAGATGCCTCCTTGGATTAGGGGATGTTCCCAACTTTGTGTTGAGCTGGCCTACGGTTTTGATGCCTGTTTTAATTAGAGGATGCGTGCTTGGATTAGAAAATGTTCTCAACTTCGTGTTGAGGCGTCCTTCGGGTTCGATACCTGTTTTAAGTAACGAATGCCTGCTTAGATTAGCAGATGTTCTCAACTTCATGTTGCACCAGCCACCGTGTTCGATTCGTGTTTTAATTAACGGATGCCGGCAAGGATTAGAGGATGTTCTTAACTTCGTGTTGAGCCGGCCTTCGGGTTCGATGCCTGTTTTAATTAACGGCTGCCTGCTTGGATTAGCAGATTTTCTCAACTTTGTGTTGAGCTGGCCTTCGCGTGAGATGCATCTTTTAATTAACAGATTCTTGGTTGGATTAGCATATGTTCTCAACTTCGTGTTGAGCCGGCCTTCGGGTTTGATGCTTGTTTTAAATAATAGATGCCTGCTTGGATTAGCAGATGTTCTCAACTTCGTGTTGAGTCGGACTTCGGGTTCGATGCATATTTTAATTAATAGATGCCTGCTTGGATTAGGGGATGTTCCCAACTTTGTGTTGAGCTGGCCTACGATTTTGATGCCTGTTTTAATTAGCGGATGCATGCTTGGATTAACAAATGTTCTCAACTTCGTGTTCAGGCGGCCTTCGGGTTCGATGCCTGTTTTAATTAACGGCTGCCTGCTTGGATTAGCAGATGTTCTCAACTTTGTGTTGAGCTGGCCTTCGCGTGAGATGTCTGTTTTAATTAACAGATTCTTGGTTGGATTAGCATATGTTCACAACTTCGTGTTGAGCCGGCCTTCGGGTTTGATGCTTGTTTTAAATAATAGATGCCTGCTTGGATTAGCAGATGTTCTCAACTTCGTGTTGAGTCGGACTTCGTGTTCGATGCCTGTTTTAGTTAACGGATGCCTGCTGGATTAGCAGATGTTCTCAACTTCGTGTTGAGCAGGCCTTCGGGTTTGATGCCTGTTTTAATTAATAGATGCCTGCTTTGATTAGCAGATGTTCTAAACTTCGTGTTGAGCCGGCCTTCGGGTTGGATGCCTCTTTTCATTAACGGATGCCTGCTTGGATTAGCGGTTGTTCCAAATGTCATGTTGAGACGCCGTACGGATGCCATCTTGGATTAGCTGATGTTATCAACTTGGTGTTGTGCCGGCCTTCGGGGTCGATGCCATTTTTAATTAACAGATGCTTGCTTGGATTAGCAGATCTTCGGGTTCGATCCCTGTTTTAATTAACAAATGCCTGCTTGGATTAGCAGATGTTCACAACTTCGTGTTGAGCCGACCTTCGGGTTCGATGCCTATTTTTATTAATGGATGCCTACTTGGATTAGCATATGCTCTCAACTTTGTGTTGTGCCGGCCTTCGGGTTCGATGCCGATTTTAACTCATGGATGCCTGCTTAGATTAGGAGATGTTCTCAACTTCATGTTGAGCCGGCCTCCAGGTTCGATTCCTATTTTAATTAATGGATGCCTGCTTGGATTAGAGAATATTCTCAACTTCTTGTTGAGCCGGCCTTCGGGTTCGATGCCTGTTTTATTTAACGGATGCCTGCTTGGATTAGTAGATGTTCTCAACTTCGTGTTGAGCAGGCCTTCGGGTTCGATGCATGTTTTAATTAAATGATGCCTGCTTAGATTAGCAGATGTTCTCAAATTCGTGTTGAACCGACCTTAGGGTGCGATGCCTGTTTTAATTAACGGATGTCTGCTTGGATTATCATATGTTCTCAACTTCATGTTGAGCCGGCCTTCGGGTTCCATGCCTGTTTTAATTAATAGATGCCTGCTTGGATTAGCAAATATTCTCAACTTTGTGTTGAGCTGGCCTTCTGGTTCGATGCATGTTTTAATTAATAGATGCCTTCTTGGATTAGGGAATGTTCCTAACTTCGGTTGAGCCGGCCTACGGGTTCGATGCTTGTCTTAATTAACGGATGCATGCTTGGATTAGAAAATGTTCTCAACTTAGTGTTGAGTCGGCCTTCGGGTCCGATGCCTGTTTTAATTAACGAATACCTGCTTAGATTAGCAGATGTTCTCAACTTCGTGTTGAGCAGGCCTTCTAGTTCGATGCCTGTTTTAATTAATGGATGTATGTTGGGATTATGGGATGTTTCCAACTTCTTGTTGAGCCGGCCTACGGGTTCGATCCTTGTCTTAATTAGCGGATGCATGCTTGGATTAACAAATGTTCTCAACTTAGTGTTGAGCCGGCCTTCGGTTTCGATGCCTGTTTTAATTAACGGAGGCCTGCTTGGATTATCAGATGTTCTCAAATTCGTGTTGAGCAGCCCTTCGGGTTCGATGCCTGATTTATTTGACAGATGCCTGCTTTGATTAGCAGATGTTCTCAACTTCGTTTTGAGCTGGCCTTCGGGTTGGATGCCACTTTAAACTAAGGGATGCCTGCTTGGATTAGCGGTTGTTCCAAACACCGTGTTGAACTGCCCTACAGGTTCGATGCCTGTTTTAATTAACGGATGCCAACTTGGATTAGCTGATGTTATCAACTTCGGGTTGAGATGGCCGTCGGGGTCGATGCTATTTTTTATTAACGGATGCTTGCTTGGATTAGCAGACTTTCGGGTTTGATCCTTGTTTTAATTAACAGATACCTGCTTGGATTAGCAGATGTTCTCAACTTCGTTTTGAGCCAGCCTTCGGGTTCGATGCCTATTTTTATTAACGGATGCATACTCGGATTAGCAGATGCTCTCAACTTTATGTTGATTCGCTCTTCGGGTTCGATGCTTATTTCAATTAACGCATACCTGCTTGGATTAGAAGATGTTCTCAACTTCGTATTGAGCCGGCCTTCGGGTTCGATGCCAATTTTAATTAACGGATGCCTGCTTAAATTAGGAGATGTTCTCAACTTCATGTTGAGCCGGCCTCCAGGTTCAATTCCTATTTTAATTAACAGATGACTGCTTGGATTAACGAATGATCTCAACTTCTTGTTGAGCCAGCCTTCGGGTTCGATGCCTGTTTTAATTAACGGAAGCCTGCTTGGATTGGAAGATGTTCTCAACTTCGTGTTGAGCAGGCCTTCGGGTGTGATGCCTATTTTAATTAACGGATGTCTGCTTGGATTAGCATATGTTCTCATCTTCGTGTTGAGCCGGCCTTCGGGTTCGATGCCTGTTTTAATTAATAGATGCCTTCTTGGATTAGGGGATGTTCCCAACTTCGTGTTGAGCCGGCCGACGAGTTCGATGCCAGTTTTAATTAACGAATGCCTGCTTAGATTAGCAGATGTTCTCAACTTCATGTTGCGCCGTCCTTCGGGTTCGATTCGTGTTTTAATAAACGGATGCCGGCATGGATTAGCGGATGTTCTCAACTTCGTGTTACACCGTCCTCCGGGTTCGATTCATGTTTTAATTAACGGATGCTGGCATGGATTAGCGGATGTTCTCAACTTCGTGTTGAGCCGGCCTTTGGTTTCGATGCCTATTTTTAATAACGGATGCCTTCTTGGATTAGCAGATGCTCTCAACTTTGTGTTGAGATGGCCTTCTCGTGAGATGCCTGTTTTAATTAACGGATTCTTGGTTGGATTAGCATATGTTCTCAACTTCGTGTTGAGCCGGCCTTCGGGTTTGATGCTTGTTTTAAATAACGGATGCCTGCTTGGATTAGCAGATGTTCTCAACTTCGTGTTGAGTAGGACTTCGGGTTCGATGCATATTTTAATTAATAGATGCCTGCTTGGATTAGGGGATGTTCCCAACTTTGTGTTGATCTGGCCTACGATTTTGATGCCTGTTTTAATTAGCGGATGCGTGCTTAGATTAGAAAATGTTCTCAACTTCGTGTTGAGGCGGCCTTCGGGTTCGATACCTGTTTTAAGTAACGAATGCCTGCTTAGATTAGCAGATGTTCTCAACTTGATGTTGCACCGGCCTCCGTGTTCGAGTCCTGTTTTAATTAACGGATGCCGGCAAGGATTAGAGGATGTTCTCAACTTCGTGTTGAGCCGGTCTTCGGGTTCGATGCCTGTTTTAATTAACAGCTGCCTGCTTGGATTAGCAGATGTTCTCAACTTTGTGTTGAGCTGGCCTTCGCGTGAGATGCCTGTTTTAATTAACGGATTCTTGGTTGGATTAGGATATGTTCTCAACTTCGTGTTGAGCCGGCCTTCAGGTTTGATGCTTGTTTTAAATAACGGATGCCAGCTTGGATTAGCAGATGTTCTCAACTTCGTGTTGAGTCGGAGTTCGGGTTCGATGCATATTTTAATTAATAGATGCCTGCTTGGATTAGGGGTTGTTCCCAACTTTGTGTTGAGCTGGCCTACGGTTTTGATGCCTGTTTTAATTAGCGGATGCGTGTTTGGATTAGAAAATGTTCTCAACTTCATGTTGAGGCGGCCTTCGGGTTCGATACCTGTTTTAAGTAACGAATGCCTGCTTAGATTAGCAGATGTTCTCAACTTGATGTTGCACCGGCCTCCGTGTTCGATTCTTGTTTTAATTAACGGATGCCGGCAAGGATTAAAGGATGTTCTCAACTTCGTGTTGAGACGGCCTTCGGGTTCGATGCCTGTTTTAATTAACGGCTGCGTTCTTGGATTAACAGATGTTCTCAACTTTGTGTTGAGCTGGCCTTCGCGTGAGATGCCTGTTTTAATTAACGGATTCTTGGTTGGATTAGCATATGTTCTCAACTTCGTGTTGAGCCGGCCTTCGGGTTTGATGCTTGTTTTAAATAACGGATGCCTGCTTGGATTAGCAGATGTTCTCAACTTCGTGTTGAGTCGGACTTCGGGTTCGATGCATATTTTAATTAATAGATGCCTGCTTGGATTAGGGGATGTTCCCAACTTTGTGTTGAGCTTGCCTACGGTTTTGATGCCTGTTTTAATTAGCGGATGCGTGCTTGGACTAGAAAATGTTCTCAACTTCGTGTTGAGGCGGCCTTCGGGTTCGATACCTGTTTTAAGTAACGAATGCCTGCTTAGATTAGCAGATGTTCTCAACTTGATGTTGCACCGGCCTCCGTGTTCGATTCCTGTTTTAATTAATGGATGCCGGCAAGGATTAGAGGATGTTCTCAACTACGTGTTGAGCCAGCCTTCGGGTTCGATGCATGTTTTAATTAACGGCTGCCTGCTTGGATTAGCAGATGTTCTCAACTTTGTGTTGAGCTGGCCTTCGCGTGAGTTGCCTGTTTTAATTAACGGATTCTTGGTTGGATTAGCATATGTTCTCAACTTCGTGTTGAGCCGGCCTTCGAGTTTGATGCTTGTTTTAAATAATGGACGCCTGCTTGGGTTAACAGATGTTCTCAACTTCGTGTTGAGTCGGACTTCGGGTTCGACGCATATTTTAATTAATAGATGCCTGCTTGGATTAGGGGATGTTGCCAACTTTGTGTTGAGCTAGCCTACGGTTTTGATGCCTGTTTTAATTAGCGGATGCGTGCTTGGATTAGCAAATGTTCTCAACTTCGTGTTGAGGTGGCCTTCAGGTTCGATGCCTGTTTTAATTAACGGCTGCCTGCTTGGATTAGCAGATGTTCTCAACTTTGTGTTGAGCTGGACTTCTCGTGAGATGCCTGTTTTAATTAACGGATTCTTGGTTGGATTAGCATATGTTCACAACTTCGTGTTGAGCCGGCCTTCGGGTTTGATGCTTGTTTTAAATAACGGAAGCCTGCTTGGATTAGCAGATGTTCTCAACTTCGTGTTGAATCGGACTTCGAGTTCGATGCATATTTTAATTAATAGATGCCTGCTTGGATTAGGGGATGTTCCCAACTTTGTGTTGAGTTGGCCTACGGTTTTGATGCCTGTTTTAATTAGCGGATGCGTGCTGTGATTAGAAAATGTTCTCAACTTCGTGTTGAGGCGGCCTTCGGGTTCGATACCTGTTTTAAGTAACGAATGCCTGCTTAGATTAGCAGATGTTCTCAACTTGATGTTGCACCGGCCTCCGTGTTCGATTCCTGTTTTAATTAACGGATGCCGACAAGGATTAGAGGATGTTCTCAACTTCATGTTGAGCCGGCATTCGGGTTCGATGCTTGTTTTAATTAACGGCTGCCTGCTTGGATTAGCAGATGTTCTCAACTTTGTGTTGAGCTGCCCTTCGCGTGAGAAACCTGTTTTAATTAACGGATTCTTGGTTGGATTAGCATATGTTCACAACTTCATGTTGAGCCGGCCTTCGGGTTTGATGCTTGTTTTAAATAACGGATGCCTGCTTGGATTAGCAGATGTTCTCAACTTCGAGTTGAGTCGGACTTCGGGTTCGATGCATATTTTAATTAATAGATGCCTGCTTGGATTAGGGGATGTTCCCAACTTTGTGTTGAGCTGGCCTACGATTTTGATGCCTGTTTTAATTAGAAGATGCGTGCTTGGATTAGAAAATGTTCTCAACTTCGTGTTGAGGCGGCCTTCGGGTTCGATACCTGTTTTAAGTAACGAATGCCTGCTTAGATTAGCAGATGTTCTCAACTTGATGTGTCACCGGCCTCCGTGTTCGATTCCTATTTTAATTAACGGATGCCGGCAAGGATTAGAGGATGTTCTCAACTTCGTGTTGAGCCGGCCTTCGGGTTCGATGCCTGTTTTAATTAACGGCTGCCTGCTTGGATTAGCAGATGTTCTCAACTTTGTGTTGAGCTGGCATTCGCGTGAGATGCCTGTTTTAATTAACGGATTCTTGGTTGGATTAGCATATGTTCTCAACTTCGTGTTGAGCCGGCCTTCGGGTTTGATGCTTGTTTTAAATAACGGATGCCTGCTTGGATTAGCAGATGTTCTCAACTTCGTGTTGAGTCGGACTTCGGGTTCGATGCATATTTTAATTAATAAATGCCTGCTTGGATTAGGGGATGTTCCCAACTTTGTGTTGAGCTGGCCTACGGTTTTGATGCCTGTTTTAATTAGCGGATGCGTGCTTGGATTACAAAATGTTCTCAACTTCGTGTTGAGGCGGCCTTCGGGTTCGATACATGTTTTTAGTAACGAATGCCTGCTTAGATTAGCAGATGTTCTCAACTTCGAGTTGAGTCGGACTTCGGGTTCGATGCATATTTTAATTAATAGATGCCTGCTTGGATTAGGGGATGTTCCCAACTTTGTGTTGAGCTGGCCTACGGTTTTGATGCCTGTTTTAATTAGCAGATGCGTGCTTGGATTAGAAAATGTTCTCAACTTCGTGTTGAGGCGGCCTTCGGGTTCGATACCTGTTTTAAGTAACGAATGCCTGCTTAGATTAGCAGATGTTCTCAACTTGATGTGTCACCGGCCTCTGTGTTCGATTCCTATTTTAATTAACGGATGCCGGCAAGGATTAGAGGATGTTCTCAACTTCGTGTTGAGCCGGCCTTCGGGTTCGATGCCTGTTTTAATTAACGGCTGCCTGCTTGGATTAGCAGATGTTCTCAACTTTGTGTTGAGCTGGCATTCGCGTGAGATGCCTGTTTTAATTAACGGATTCTTGGTTGGATTAGCATATGTTCTCAACTTCGTGTTGAGCTGGCCTTCGGGTTTGATGCTTGTTTTAAATAACGGATGCCTGCTTGGATTAGCAGATGTTCTCAACTTCGTGTTGAGTCGGACTTCGGGTTCGATGCATATTTTAATTAATAAATGCCTGCTTGGATTAGGGGATGTTCCCAACTTTGTGTTGAGCTGGCCTACGGTTTTGATGCATGTTTTAATTAGCGGATGCGTGCTTGGATTAGAAAATGTTCTCAACTTCGTGTTGAGGCGGCCTTCGGGTTCGATACATGTTTTTAGTAACGAATGCCTGCTTAGATTAGAAGATGTTCTCAACTTGATGTTGCACCGGCCTCCGTGTTCGATTCCTGTTTTAATTAACGGATGCCGGCAAGGATTAGAGGATGTTCTCAACTTCGTGTTGAGAAGACCTTCCGGTTCGATGCCTGTTTTAATTAACGGCTGCCTGCTTGGATTAACAGATGTTCTCAACTTTGTGTTGGGCTGGCCTTCGCGTGAGATGCCTGTTTTAATTAACGGATTCTTGGTTGGAATAACATATGTTCTCAACTTCGTGTTGAGCCGCCCTTCGGGTTTGATGCTTGTTTTAAATAACGGATGCCTGCTTGGATTAGCAGATGTTCTCAACTTCGTGTTGAGTCGGACTTCGGGTTCGATGCATATTTTAATTAATAGATGCCTGCTTGGATTAGGGGATGTTACCAACTTTGTGTTGAGCTGGCCTACGGTTTTGAAGCCTATTTTAATTAGCGGATGCGTGCTTGGATTAGAAAATGTTCTCAACTTCGTGTTGAGGCGGCCTTCGGGTTCGATACCTGTTTTAAGTAATGAATGCCTGCTTAGATTAGCAGATGTTCTCAACTTGATGTTACACTGGCCTCCGTGTTCGATTCCTGTTTTAATTAACGGATGCCGGCAAGGATTAGAGGATGTTCTCAACTACGTGTTGAGCCGGCTTTCGGGTTCGATGCATGTTTTAATTAACGGCTGCCTGCTTGGATTAACAGATGTTCTCAACTTTGTGTTGAGCTGGCCTTCGCGTGAGTTGCCTGTTTTAATTAACGGATTCTTGGTTGGATTAGCATATGTTCTCAACTTCGTGTTAAGCCGGCCTTCGGGTTTGATGCTTGTTTTAAATAACACACGCCTGCTTGGATTAGCAGATGTTCTCAACTTCGTGTTGAGTCGGACTTCGGGTTCGATGCATATTTTAATTAATAGATGTCTGCTTGGATTAGGGGATGTTCCCAACTTTGTGTTGAGCTAGCCTACGGTTTTGATGCCTGTTTTAATTAGCGGATGCGTGCTTGGATTAGAAAATGTTCTCAACTTCGTGTTGAGGCGGCCTTCGGGTTCGATGCCTGTTTTAATTAACGGCTGCCTGCTTGGATTAGCAGATGTTCTCAACTTTTTGTTGAGGTGGCCTTCACGTGAGATGCCTGTTTTAATTAACGGATTCTTGGTTGGATTAGCATATGTTCACAACTTCGTGTTGAGCCGACCTTCGGGTTTGATGCTTGTTATAAATAACGGATGCCTGGTTGGATTAGCAGATGTTCTCAACTTCGTGTTGAGTCGGACTTCGAGTTCGATGCATATTTTAATTAATTGATGCCTGCTTGGATTAGGGGATGTTCCCAACTTTGTGTTGAGCTGGCCTACGGTTTTGATGCCTGTTTTAATTAGCGGATGCGTGCTTGGATTAGAAAATGTTCTCAACTTCGTGTTGAGGCGGCCTTCGGGTTCGATACCTGTTTTAAGTAACGAATGCCTGCTTAGATTAGCAGATGTTCTCAACTTGATGTTGCACCGGCCTCCGTGTTCGATTCCTGTTTTAATTAACGGATGCCGACAAGGATCAGAGGATGTTCTCAACTTCGTGTTGAGCCGGCCTTCGGGTTCGATGCCTGTTTTAATTAACGGCTGCCTGCTTGGATTGTTCTCAACTTTGTGTTGAGCTGGCCTTCGCGTGAGATGCCTGTTTTAATTAACGGATTCTTGGTTGGATTAGCATATGTTCTCAACTTCGTGTTGAGTCGGCCTTCGGGTTTGATGCTTGTTTTAAATAACGGATGCCTGCTTGGATTAGCAGATGTTCTCAACTTCGTGTTGAGTCGAACTTCGGGTTCGATGCATATTTTAATTAATAGATGCCTGCTTGGATTAGGGGATGTTCCCAACTTTGTGTTGAGCTGGCCTACGGTTTTGATGCCTGTTTTAATTAGCGGATGCGTGCTTGGATTAGAAAATGTTCTCAACTTCGTGTTGAGGCGGCCTTCGGGTTCGATACCTATTTTAAGTAACGAATGCCTGCTTAGATTAGCAGATGTTCTCAACTTGATGTTGCACCTACCTCCGTGTTCGATTCCTATTTTAATTAACGGATGCCGGCAAGAATTAGAGGATGTTCTCAACTTCGTGTTGAGCCGGCCTTCGGTTTCGATGCCTGTTTTAATTAACGGCTGCCTGCTTGGATTAACAGATGTTCTCAACTTTGTGTCGAGCTGGCCTTCGCGTCAGATGCCTGTTTTAATTAACGGATTCTTGGTTGGATTAGCATATGTTCTCAACTTCGTGTTGAGCCGGCCTTCGGGTTTGATGCTTGTTTTAAATAACGGATGCCTGCTTGGATTAGCAGATGTTCTCAACTTCGTGTTGAGTCGGACTTCGGGTTCGATGCATATTTTAATTAATAGATGTCTGCTTGGATTAGGGGATGTTCCCAACTTTGTGTTGAGTTTTCCTACGGTTTTGATGCCTGTTTTATTTTACGGATGCGTGCTTGGATTAGAAATTATTCTCAACTTCGTGTTGAGGCGGCCTTCGGGTTCGATACTTGTTTTAAGTAACGAATGCCTGCTTAGATTAGCAAATGTTCTCAACTTGATGTTGCACCGGCCTCCGTGTTCGATTCCTGTTTTAATTAACGGATGTCGGCAAGGATTAGAGGATGTTCTCAACTACGTGTTGAGCCGGCCTTCGGGTTCGATGCATGTTTTAATTAACGACTGCCTGCTTGGATTAGCAGATGTTCTCAACTTTGTGTTGAGCTGGCCTTCGCGTGAGTTGCCTGTTTTAATTAACGGATTCTTGGTTGGATTAGCATATGTTCTCAACTTCGTGTTGAGCCAGCCTTCGGGTTTGATGCTTGTTTTAAATAACGGACGCCTGCTTGGATTAGCAGATGTTCTCAACTTCGTGTTGAGTCGGACTTTGGGTTCGATGCATATTTTAATTAATAGATGCCTGCTTGGATTAGGGGATGTTCCCAACTTTGTGTTGAGCTAGCCTACGATTTTGATGCCTGTTTTAATTAGCGGATGCGTGCTTATATTAGCAAATGTTCTCAACTTCGTGTTGAGGCGGCCTTCGGGTTCGATGCCTGTTTTAATTAACAGCTGCCTGCTTGGATTAGCAGATGTTCTCAACCTTGTGTTGAGCTGGCCTTCGCGTGAGATGCCTGTTTTAATTAACGGATTCCTGGTTGGATTAGCATATGTTCTCAACTTCGTGTTGAGCTGACCTTCGGGTTTGATGCTTGTTTTAAATAACGGATGCCTGCTTGGATTAGCAGATGTTCTCAACTTCGTGTTGAGTCGAACTTTGGGTTCGATGCATATTTTAATTAATAGATGCCTGCTTGGATTAGGGGATGTTCCCAACTTTGTGTTGAGCTGGCCTACAGTTTTGATGCCTGTTTTAATTAGCGGATGCGTGCTTGGATTAGAAAATGTTCTCAACTTCGTGTTGAGGCGGCCTTCGGGTTCGATACCTATTTTAAGTACCGAATGCCTGCTTAGATTAGCAGATGTTCTCAACTTGATGTTGCACCGACCTCCGTGTTCGATTCCTATTTTAATTAACGGATGCCGGCAAGAATTAGAGGATGTTCTCAACTTCGTGTTGAGCCGGCCTTCGGTTTCGATGCCTGTTTTAATTAACGGCTGCCTGCTTGGATTAACAGATGTTCTCAACTTTGTGTCGAGCTGGCCTTCGCGTCAGATGCCTGTTTTAATTAACGGATTCTTGGTTGGATTAGCATATGTTCTCAACTTCGTGTTGAGCCGGCCTTCGGGTTTGATGCTTGTTTTAAATAACGGATGCCTGCTTGGATTAACAGATGTTCTCCACTTCGTGTTGAGTCGGACTTCGGGTTCGATGCATATTTTAATAAATAGATGCCTGCTTGGATTAGGGGATGTTCCCAACTTTGTGTTGAGCTGTCCTACAGTTTTGATGCCTGTTTTATTTTACGGATGCGTGCTTGGATTAGAAATTATTCTCAACTTCGTGTTGAGGCGGCCTTCGGGTTCGATACCTGTTTTAAGTAACGAATGCCTGCTTAGATTAGCAAATGTTCTCAACTTGATGTTGCACCGGCCTCCGTGTTCGATTCCTGTTTTAATTAACGGATGTCGGCAAGGATTAGAGGATGTTCTCAACTACGTGTTGAGCCGGCCTTCGGGTTCGATGCATGTTTTAATTAACGACTGCCTGCTTGGATTAGCAGATGTTCTCAGCTTTGTGTTGAGCTGGCCTTCGCGTGAGTTGCCTGTTTTAATTAACGGATTCTTGGTTGGATTAGCATATGTTCTCAACTTCGTGTTGAGACAGCCTTCGGGTTTGATGCTTGTTTTAAATAACGGACGCCTGCTTGGATTAGCAGATGTTCTCAACTTCGTGTTGAGTCGGACTTCGGGTTCGATGCATATTTTAATTAATAGATGCCTGCTTGGATTAAGGGATGTTCCCAACTTTGTGTTGAGCTAGCCTACGATTTTGATGCTTGTTTTAATTAGCGGATGCGTGCTTATATTAGCAAATGTTCTCAACTTCGTGTTGAGGCGGCCTTCGGGTTCGATGCCTGTTTTAATTAACAGCTGCCTGCTTGGATTAGCAGATGTTCTCAACCTTGTGTTGAGCTGGCCTTCGCGTGAGATGCCTGTTTTAATTAACGGATTCTTGGTTGGATTAGCATATGTTCACAACTTCGTGTTGAGCTGGCCTTCGGGTTTGATGCTTGTTTTAAATAACGGATGCCTGCTTGGATTAGCAGATGTTCTCAACTTCGTGTTGAGTCAAACTTCGGGTTCGATGCATATTTTAATTAATAGATGCCTGCTTGGATTAGGGGATGTTCCCAACTTTGTGTTGAGATGGCCTACGATTTTGATGCCTTTTTTATTTAGCGGATGCGTGCTTGGATTAGAAAATGTTCTCAACTTCGTGTTGAGGCGGCCTTCGGGTTCGAGACCTATTTTAAGTAACGAATGCCTGCTTAGATTAGCAGATGTTCTCAACTTGATGTTGCACCGACCTCCGTGTTCGATTCCTATTTTAATTAACGGATGCCGGCAAGAATTAGAGGATGTTCACAACTTCGTGTTGAGCCGGCCTTCGGTTTCGATGCCTGTTTTAATTAACGGCTGCCTGCTTGGATTAACAGATGTTCTCAACTTTGTGTCGAGCTGGCCTTCGCGTCAGATGCCTGTTTTAATTAACGGATTCTTGGTTGGATTAGCATATGTTCTCAACTTCGTGTTGAGCCGGCCTTCGGGTTTGATGCTTGTTTTAAATAACGGATGCCTGCTTGGATTAACAGATGTTCTCCACTTCGTGTTGAGTCGGACTTCGGGTTCGATGCATATTTTAATTAATAGATGCCTGCTTGGATTAGGGGATGTTCCCAACTTTGTGTTGAGCTGTCCTACAGTTTTGATGCCTGTTTTATTTTACGGATGCGTGCTTGGATTAGAAATTATTCTCAACTTCGTGTTGAGGCGGCCTTCGGGTTCGATACCTGTTTTAAGTAACGAATGCCTGCTTAGATTAGCAAATGTTCTCAACTTGATGTTGCACCGGCCTCCGTGTTCGATTCCTGTTTTAATTAACGGATGTCGGCAAGGATTAGAGGATGTTCTCAACTACGTGTTGAGCCGGCCTTCGGGTTCGATGCATGTTTTAATTAACGACTGCCTGCTTGGATTAGCAGATGTTCTCAACTTTGTGTTGAGCTGGCCTTCGCGTGAGTTGCCTGTTTTAATTAACGGATTCTTGGTTGGATTAGCATATGTTCTCAACTTCGTGTTGAGCCAGCCTTCGGGTTTGATGCTTGTTTTAAATAACGGACGCCTGCTTGGATTAGCAGATGTTCTCAACTTCGTGTTGAGTCGGACTTCGGGTTCGATGCATATTTTAATTAATAGATGCCTGCTTGGATTAGGGGATGTTCCCAACTTTGTGTTGAGCTAGCCTACAATTTTGATGCATGTTTTAATTAGCGGATGCGTGCTTATATTAGCAAATGTTCTCAACTTCGTGTTGAGGCGGCCTTCGGGTTCGATGCCTGTTTTAATTAACAGCTGCCTGCTTGGATTAGCAGATGTTCTCAACCTTTTGTTGAGCTGGCCTTCGCGTGAGATGCCTGTTTTAATTAACGGATTCTTGGTTGGATTAGCATATGTTCACAACTTCGTGTTGAGCTGGCCTTCGGGTTTGATGCTTGTTTTAAATAACGGATGCCTGCTTGGATTAGCAGATGTTCTCAACTTCGTGTTGAGTCAAACTTCGGGTTCGATGCATATTTTAATTAATAGATGCCTGCTTGGATTAGGGGATGTTCCCAACTTTGTGTTGAGATGGCCTACGATTTTGATGCCTGTTTTATTTAGCGGATGCGTGCTTGGATTAGAAAATGTTCTCAACTTCGTGTTGAGGCGGCCTTCGGGTTCGAGACCTATTTTAAGTAACGAATGCCTGCTTAGATTAGCAGATGTTCTCAACTTGATGTTGCACCGGCCTACGTGTTCGATTGCTGTTTTAATTAACGGATGCCGGCAAGGGTTAGAGGATGTTCTCAACTTCGTGTTGAGCCGGCCTTCAGGTTCGATGCCTGTTTTAATTAACGGCTGCCTGCTTGGATTAGCAGATGTTCTCAACTTTGTGTTGAGCTGGCCTTCGCGTGAGATGCCTGTTTTAATTAACGGATTCTTGGTTGGATTAGCATATATTCTCAACTTCGTGTTGAGGCAGCCTTCGGGTTCGATACCTGTTTTAAGTAACGAATGCCTGCTTAGATTAGCAGATGTTCTCAACTTGATGTTGCACCGGCCTCCGTGTGCGATTCCTGTTTTAATTAACGGATGCCGTCAAGGATTAGAGGATGTTCTCAACTTCGTGTTGAGACGGCCTTCGGGTTCGATGCCTGTTTTAATTAACGGCTGCCTGCTTGGATTAACAGATGTTCTCAACTTTGTGTTGAGCTGGCCTTCGCGTGAGATGCCTGTTTTAATTAACGGATTCTTGGTTGGATTAGCATATGTTCTCAACTTCGTGTTGATTCGGCCTTCGGGTTTGATGCTTGTTTTAAATAACGGATGCCTGCTTGGATTAGCAGATGTTCTCATATTCGTGTTGAGTCGGACTTCGGGTTCGATGCATATTTTAATTAATAGATGCCTGCTTGGATTAGGGGATGTTCCCAACTTTATGTTGAGCTGGCCTACGGTTTTGATGCCTGTTTTAATTAGCGGATGCGTGCATGGATTAGAAAATGTTCTCAACTTCGTGTTGAGGCGGCCTTCGGGTTCGATACCTGTTTTAAGTAACGAATGCCTGCTTAGATTAGCAGATGTTCTCAACTTGATGTTGCACCGGCCTCCGTGTTCGATTCCTGTTTTAATTAACGGATTCCGGCAAGGATTAAAGGATGTTCTCAACTACTTATTGAGCCGGCCTTCGGGTTCGATGCATGTTTTAATTAACGGCTGCCTGCTTGGATTAGCAGATGTTCTCAACATTGTGTTGAGCTAGCCTTCGCGTGAGTTGCCTGTTTTAATTAACGGATTCTTGGTTGGATTAGAATATGTTCTCAACTTCGTGTTGAGCCGGCCTTCGGGTTTGATGCTTGTTTTAAATAACGCACGCCTGCTTGGATTAACAGATGTTCTCAACTTCGTGTTGAGTCGGACTTCGGGTTCGATGCATATTTTAATTGATAGATGCCTGCTTGGATTAGGGGATGTTCCCAACTTTTTGTTGAGCAAGCCTACGGTTTTGATGCCTGTTTTAATTAGCGGATGCATGCTTGGATTAGCAAATGTTCTCAACTTCGTGTTGAGGCGGCCTTCGGGTTCGATGCCTGTTTTAATTAACGGCTGCCTGCTTGGATTAGCAGATGTTCTCAACTTTGTGTTAAGCTGGCCTTCGCGTGAGATGCCTGTTTTAATTAACAGATTCTTGGTTGGATTAGCATATGTTCACAACTTCGTGTTGAGTTGGCCTTCGGGTTTGATGCTTGTTTTAAATAACGGATGCATGCTTGGATTAGCAGATGTTCTCAACTTCGTGTTGAGTCGGACTTCGGGTTCGATGCATATTTTAATTAATAGATGCGTGCTTGGATTAGGGGATGTTCCCACCTTTGTGTTGAGCTGGCCTACGATTTAGATGCCTGTTTTATTTAGCGGATGCGTGCTTGGATTAGAAAATGTTCTCAACTTCGTGTTGAGGCGGCCTTCGGGTTCGACACCTGTTTTAAGTAACGAATGCCTGCTTAGATTAGCAGATGTTCTCAACTTGATGTTGCACCGGCCTACGTGTTCGATTGCTGTTTTAATTAACGGATGTCAGCAAGGGTTAGAGGATGTTCTCAACTTCGTGTTGATCCGGCCTTCGGGTTCGATGCCTGTTTTAATTAACGGCTGCCTTGTTGGATTAGCATATGTTCTCAACTTTGTGTTGAGCTGGCCTTCGCGTGAGATGCCTGTTTTAATTAACGGATTCTTGGTTGGATTAGCATATATTCTAAACTTCGTGTTGAGGCGGCCTTCGGGTTCGATACCTGTTTTAAGTAACGAATGCCTGCTTAGATTAGCAGATGTTATCAACTTGATGTTGCACCGGCCTCCGTGTTTGATTCATGTTTTAATTAACGGATGCCGACAAGGATTAGAGGATGTTCTCAACTTCGTGTTGAGACGGCCTTCGGGTTCGATGCCTGTTTTAATTAACGGCTGCCTGCTTGGATTAACAGATGTTCCTAACTTTGTGTTGAGCTGGCCTTCGCGTGAGATGCCTGTTTTAATTAACGGATTCTTGGTTGGATTAGCATATGTTCACAACTTCGTGTTGAGCCGGCCTTCGGGTTTGATGCTTGTTTTAAATAACGGATGCCTGCTTGGATTAGCAGATGTTCTCAACTTCGTGTTGAGTCAGACTTCGGGTTCGATGCATATTTTAATTAATAGATGCCTGCTTGGATTAGGGGATGTTCCCAACTTTGTGTTGAGCTGGCCTACGGTTTTGATGCCTGTTTTAATTAGCGGATGCGTGCTTGGATTAGAAAATGTTCTCAACTTCGTGTTGAGGCGGCCTTCGGGTTCGATACCTGTTTTAAGTAACGAATGCCTGCTTAGATTAGCAGATGTTCTCAACTTGATGTTGCACCGGCCTCCGTGTTCGATTCCTGTTTTAATTAACGGATGCCGGCAAGGATTAGAGGATGTTCTCAACTACTTATTGAGCCGGCCTTCGGGTTCGATGCATGTTTTAATTAACGGCTGCCTGCTTGGATTAGCAGATGTTCTCAACATTGTGTTGAGCTGGCCTTCGCGTGAGTTGCCTGTTTTAATTAACGGATTCTTGGTTGGATTAGCATATGTTCTCAACTTCGTGTTGAGCCGGCCTTCGGGTTTGATGCTTGTTTTAAATAACGCACGCCTGCTTGGATTAGCAGATGTTCTCAACTTCATGTTGAGTCGGACTTCGGGTTCGATGCATATTTTAATTAATAGATGCCTGCTTGGATTAGGGGATGTTCCCAACTTTGTGTTGAGCTAGCCTACGGTTTTGATGCCTGTTTTAATTAGTGGATGCGTGCTTGGATTAGCAAATGTTCTCAACTTCGTGTTGAGGCGGCCTTCGGGTTCGATGCCTGTTTTAATTAACGGCTGCCTGCTTGGATTAGCAGATGTTCTCAACTTTGTGTTGAGCTGGCCTTCACGTGAGATGCCTGTTTTAATTAACGGATTCTTGGTTGGATTAGCATATGTTCACAACTTCGTGTTGAGCCGGCCTTCGGGTTTGATGCTTGTTTTAAATAACGGATGCCTGCTTGGATTAGCAGATGTTCTCAACTTCGTGTTGAGTCGGACTTCGAGTTCGATGCATATTTTAATTAATTGATGCCTGCTTGGATTAGGGGATGTTCCCAACTTTGTGTTGAGCTGGCCTACGGTTTTGATGCCTGTTTTAATTAGCGGATGCGTGCTTGGATTAGAAAATGTTCTCAACTTCGTGTTGAGGCGGCCTTCGGGTTCGATACCTGTTTTAAGTAACGAATGCCTGCTTAGATTAGCAGATGTTCTCAACTTGATGTTGCACCGGCCTCCGTGTTCGATTGCTGTTTTAATTAACGGATGCCGGAAAGGGTTAGAGGATGTTATCAACTTCGTGTTGAGCCGGCCTTCGGGTTCGATGCCTGTTTTAATTAACGGCTGCCTGCTTGGATTAGCAGATGTTCTCAACTTTGTGTTGAGCTGGCCTTCGCGTGAGATGCCTGTTTTAATTAACGGATTCTTGGTTGGATTAGCATATGTTCTCAACTTCGAGTTGAGCCGGCCTTCGGGTTTGATGCTTGTTTTAAATAACGCACGCCTGCTTGGATTAGCAGATGTTCTCAACTTCGTGTTGAGTCGGACTTCGGGTTCGATGCATATTTTAATTAATAGATGTCTGCTTGGATTAAGGGATGTTCCCAACTTTGTGTTGAGCTAGCCTACGGTTTTGATGCTTGTTTTAATTAGCGGATGCATGCTTGGATTAGCAAATGTTCTCAACTTCGTGTTGAGGCGGCCTTCGGGTTCGATGCCTGTTTTAATTAACGGCTGCCTACTTGGATTAGCAGATGTTCTCAACTTTGTGTTGAGCTGGCCTTCACGTGAGATGCCTGTTTTAATTAACGGATTCTTGGTTGGATTAGCATATGTTCACAACTTCGTGTTGAGCCGGCCTTCGGGTTTGATGCTTGTTTTAAATAACGGATGCCTGCTTGGATTAGCAGATGTTCTCAACTTCGTGTTGAGTCAGACTTCGGGTTCGATGCATATTTTAATTAATAGATGCCTGCTTGGATTAGGGGATGTTCCCAACTTTGTGTTGAGCTGGCCTACGGTTTTGATGCCTGTTTTAATTAGCGGATGCGTGCTTGGATTAGAAAATGTTCTCAACTTCGTGTTGAGGCGGCCTTCGGGTTCGATACCTGTTTTAAGTAACGAATGCCTGCTTAGATTAGCAGATGTTCTCAACTTGATGTTGCACCGGCCTCCGTGTTCGATTCCTGTTTTAATTAACGGATGCCGGCAAGGATTAGAGGATGTTCTCAACTACGTGTTTAGCCGGCCTTCGGGTTCGATGCATGTTTTAATTAACGGCTGCCTGCTTGGATTAGCAGATGTTCTCAACATTGTGTTGAGCTGGCCTTCGCGTGAGTTGCCTGTTTTAATTAACGGATTCTTGGTTGGATTAGCATATGTTCTCAACTTCGTGTTGAGCCGGCCTTCGGGTTTGATGCTTGTTTTAAATCACGCACGCCTGCTTGGATTAGCAGATGTTCTCAACTTCATGTTGAGTCGGACTTCGGGTTCGATGCATATTTTAATTAATAGATGCCTGCTTGGATTAGGGGATGTTCCCAACTTTGTGTTGAGCTAGCCTACGGTTTTGATGCCTGTTTTAATTAGCGGATGCGTGCTTGGATTAGCAAATGTTCTCAACTTCGTGTTGAGGCGGCCTTCGGGTTCGATGCCTGTTTTAATTAACGGCTGCCTGCTTGGATTAGCAGATGTTCTCAACTTTGTGTTGAGCTGGCCTTCACGTGAGATGCCTGTTTTAATTAACGGATTCTTGGTTGGATTAGCATATGTTCACAACTTCGTGTTGAGCCGGCCTTCGGGTTTGATGCTTGTTTTAAATAACGGATGCTTGCTTGGATTAGCAGATGTTCTCAACTTCGTGTTGAGTCGGACTTCGAGTTCGATGCATATTTTAATTAATTGATGCCTGCTTGGATTAGGGGATGTTCCCAACTTTGTGTTGAGCTGGCCTACGGTTTTGATGCCTGTTTTAATTAGCGGATGCGTGCTTGGATTAGAAAATGTTCTCAACTTCGTGTTGAGGCGGCCTTCGGGTTCGATACCTGTTTTAAGTAACGAATGCCTGCTTAGATTAGCAGATGTTCTCAACTTGATGTTGCACCGGCCTCCGTGTTCGATTCCTGTTTTAATTAACGGATGCCGGCAAGGATTAGAGGATGTTCTCAACTACGTGTTTAGCCGGCCTTCGGGTTCGATGCATGTTTTAATTAACGGCTGCCTGCTTGGATTAGCAGATGTTCTCAACATTGTGTTGAGCTGGCCTTCGCGTGAGTTGCCTGTTTTAATTAACGGATTCTTGGTTGGATTAGCATATGTTCTCAACTTCGTGTTGAGCCGGCCTTCGGGTTTGATGCTTGTTTTAAATCACGCACGCCTGCTTGGATTAGCAGATGTTCTCAACTTCATGTTGAGTCGGACTTCGGGTTCGATGCATATTTTAATTAATAGATGCCTGCTTGGATTAGGGGATGTTCCCAACTTTGTGTTGAGCTAGCCTACGGTTTTGATGCCTGTTTTAATTAGCGGATGCGTGCTTGGATTAGCAAATGTTCTCAACTTCGTGTTGAGGCGGCCTTCGGGTTCGATGCCTGTTTTAATTAACGGCTGCCTGCTTGGATTAGCAGATGTTCTCAACTTTGTGTTGAGCTGGCCTTCACGTGAGATGCCTGTTTTAATTAACGGATTCTTGGTTGGATTAGCATATGTTCACAACTTCGTGTTGAGCCGGCCTTCGGGTTTGATGCTTGTTTTAAATAACGGATGCTTGCTTGGATTAGCAGATGTTCTCAACTTCGTGTTGAGTCGGACTTCGAGTTCGATGCATATTTTAATTAATTGATGCCTGCTTGGATTAGGGGATGTTCCCAACTTTGTGTTGAGCTGGCCTACGGTTTTGATGCCTGTTTTAATTAGCGGATGCGTGCTTGGATTAGAAAATGTTCTCAACTTCGTGTTGAGGCGGCCTTCGGGTTCGATACCTGTTTTAAGTAACGAATGCCTGCTTAGATTAGCAGATGTTCTCAACTTGATGTTGCACCGGCCTCCGTGTTCGATTGCTGTTTTAATTAACGGATGCCGGTAAGGGTTAGAGGATGTTATCAACTTCGTGTTGAGCCGGCCTTCGGGTTCGATGCCTGTTTTAATTAACGGCTGCCTGCTTGGATTAGCAGATGTTCTCAACTTTGTGTTGAGCTGGCCTTCGCGTGAGATGCCTGTTTTAATTAACGGATTCTTGGTTGGATTAGCATATGTTCTCAACTTCGTGTTGAGCCGGCCTTCGGGTTTGATGCTTGTTTTAAATAACGCACGCCTGCTTGGATTAGCAGATGTTCTCAACTTCGTGTTGATTCGGACTTCGGGTTCGATGCATATTTTAATTAATAGATGTCTGCTTGGATTAGGGGATGTTCCCAACTTTGTGTTGAGCTAGCCTACGGTTTTGATGCCTGTTTTAATTAGCGGATGCAAGCTTGGATTAGCAAATGTTCTCAACTTCGTGTTGAGGCGGCCTTCGGGTTCGATGCCTGTTTTAATTAACGGCTGCCTACTTGGATTAGCAGATGTTCTCAACTTTGTGTTGAGCTGGCCTTCACGTGAGATGCCTGTTTTAATTAACGGATTCTTGGTTGGATTAGCATATGTTCACAACTTCGTGTTGAGCCGGCCTTCGGGTTTGATGCTTGTTTTAAATAACGGATGCCTGCTTGGATTAGCAGATGTTCTCAACTTCGTGTTGAGTCGGACTTCGAGTTCGATGCATATTTTAATTAATTGATGCCTGCTTGGATTAGGGGATGTTCCAAACTTTGTGTTGAGCTGGCCTACGGTTTTGATGCCTGTTTTAATTAGCGGATGCGTGCTTGGATTAGAAAATGTTCTCAACTTCGTGTTGAGGCGGCCTTCGGGTTCGATACCTGTTTTAAGTAACGAATGCCTGCTTAGATTAGCAGATGTTCTCAACTTGATGTTGCACCGGCCTCCGTGTTCGATTCCTGTTTTAGTTAACGGATGCCGACAAGGATTAGAGGATGTTCTCAACTTCGTGTTGAGCCGGAATTCGGGTTCGATGCCTGTTTTAATTAACGGCTGCCTGCTTGGATTAGCAGATGTTCTCAACCTTGTGTTGAGCTGGCCTTCGCGTGAGATGCCTGTTTTAATTAACGGATTCTTGCTTGGAATAGCATATGTTCAAAACTTCGTGTTGAGCCGGCCTTCGGGTTTGATGCTTGTTTTAAATAACGGATGCCTTCTAGGATTAGCAGATGTTCTCAACTTCGAGTTGAGTCGGACTTCGGGTTCGATGCATATTTTAATTAATAGATGCCTGCTTGGATTAGGGGATGTTCCCAACTTTGTGTTGAGCTGGCCTACGGTTTTGATGCCTGTTTTAATTAGCGGATGCGTGCTTGGATTAGAAAATGTTCTCAACTTCGTGTTGAGGCGGCCTTCGGGTTCGATACCTGTTTTAAGTAACGAATTCCTGCTTAGATTAGCAGATGTTCTCAACTTGATGTTGCACCGGCCTCCGTGTTCGATTCCTGTTTTAATTAACGGATGCCGGCAAGGATTAGAGGATGTTCTCAACTTCGTGTTGAGCCGGCCTTCGGGTTCGATGCCTGTTTTAATTAACGGCTGCCTGCTTGGATTAGCAGATGTTCTCAACTTTGTGTTGAGTTGGCCTTCGCGTGAGATGCCTGTTTTAATTAACGGATTCTTGGTTGGATTAGCATATGTTCTCAACTTCGTGTTGAGCCAGCCTTCGGGTTTGATGCTTGTTTTAAATAACGGATGCCTGCTTGGATTAGCAGATGTTCTCAACTTCGTGTTGAGTCGGACTTCGGGTTCGATGCATATTTTAATTAATAGATGCCTGCTTGGATTAGGGGATGTTCCCAACTTTGTGTTGAGCTGGCCACGGTTTTGATGCCTGTTTTATTTTACGGATGCGTGCTTGGATTAGAAACTGTTCTCAACTTCGTGTTGAGGCGGCCTTCGGGTTCGATACCTGTTTTAAGTAACGGATGCCTGCTTAGATTAGCAAATGTTCTCAACTTGATGTTGCACCGGCCTCCGTGTTCGATTCCTGTTTTAATTAACGGATGCCGGCAAGGATTAGAGGATGTTCTCAACTACGTGTTGAGTCGGCCTTCGGGTTCGATGCACGTTTTAATTAACGACTGCCTGCTTGGATTAGCAGATGTTCTCAACTTTGTGTTGAGCTGGCCTTCGCGTGAGTTGCCTGTTTTAATTAACGGATTCTTGGTAGGATTAGCATATGTTCTCAACTTCGTGTTGAGCCGGCCTTCGGGTTTGATGCTTGTTTTAAATAACGGACGCCTGCTTGGATTAGCAGATGTTCTCAACTTCGTGTTGAATCGGACTTCGGGTTCGATGCATATTTTAATTAATAGATGCCTGCTTGGATTAGGGGATGTTCCCAACTTTGTGTTGAGCTAGCCTACGATTTTGATGCCTGTTTTAATTAGCGGATGCGTGCTTGTATTAGCAAATGTTCTCAACTTCGTGTTGAGGCGGCCTTCGGGTTCGATGCCTGTTTTAATTAACAGCTGCCTGCTTGGATTAGCAGATGTTCTCAACTTTGTGTTGAGCTGGCCTTCGCGTGAGATGCCTGTTTTAATTAACGGATTCTTGGTTTGATTAGCATATGTTCACAACTTTGTGTTGAGCTGGACTTCGGGTTTGATGCTTGTTTTAAATAACGGATGCCTGCTTGGATTAGCAGATGTTCTCAACTTCGTGTTGAGTCGGACTTCGGGTTCGATGCATATTTTAATTAATAGATGCCTGCTTGGATTAGGGGATGTTCCCAACTTTGTGTTGAGCTGGCCTACGGTTTTGATGCCTGTTTTATTTAGCGGATGCGTGCTTCGATTAGAAAATGTTCTCAACTTCGTGTTGAGGCGGCCTTCGGGTTCGATATCTGTTTTAAGTAACGAATGTCTGCTTAGATTAGCAGATGTTCTCAACTTGATGTTGCACCGGCCTCCGTGTTCGATTGCTGTTTTAATTAACGGATGCCGGCAAGGGTTAGAGGATGTTATCAACTTCGTGTTGAGCCGGCCTTCGGGTTCGATGCCTGTTTTAATTAACGGCTGCCTGCTTGGATTAGCAGATGTTCTCAACTTTGTGTTGAGCTGGCCTTCGCGTGAGATGCCTGTTTTAATTAACGGATTCTTGGTTGGATTAGCATATGTTCACAAATTCGTGTTGAGCCGACCTTCGGGTTTGATGCTTGTTTTAAATAACGGATGCCTGCTTGGATTAGCAGATGTTCTCAACTTCGTGTTGAGTCGGACTTCGGGTTCGATGCATATTTTAATTAATAGATGCCTGCTTGGATTAGGGGATGTTCCCAACTTTGTGTTGAGCTGGCCTACGGTTTTAATGCCTGTTTTAATTAGCGGATGCATGCTTGGATTAGCAAATGTTCTCAACTTCGTGTTGAGGCGGCCTTCGGGTTCGATACCTGTTTTAAGCAACGAATGCCTGCTTAGATTAGCAGATGTTCTCAACTTGATGTTGCACCGGCCTCCGTGTTCGATTCTTGTTTTAATTAACGGATGCCGGCAAGGATTAGAGGATGTTCTCAACATCGTGTTGAGCCGGCCTTCGGGTTCGATGCCTGTTTTAATTAACGGCTGCCTGCTTGGATTAGCAGATGTTCTCAACTTTGTGTTGAGCTGGCCTTCGCGTGAGATGCCTGTTTTAATTTACGGATTCTTGGTTGGATTAGCATATGTTCACAACTTCGTGTTGAGCCGACCTTCGGGTTTGATGCTTGTTTTAAATAACGGATGCCTGCTTGGATTAGCAGATGTTCTCAACTTCGTGTTGAGTCAGACTTCGGGTTCGATGCATATTTTAATTAATAGATGCCTACTTGGATTAGGGGATGTTCCCAACTTTGTGTTGAGCTGGCCACGGTTTTGATGCCTGTTTTATTTTACGGATGCGTGCTTGGATTAGAAATTGTTCTCAACTTCGTGTTGAGGCGGCCTTCGGGTTCGATACCTGTTTTAAGTAATGAATGCCTGCTTGGATTAACAGATGTTCTCAACTTGATGTTGCACCGGCCTCCGTGTTCGATTGCTGTTTTAATTAACGGATGCCGGCAAGGGTTAGAGGATGTTCTCAACTTCGTGTTGAGCCGGCCTTCGGGTTCGATGCCTGTTTTAATTAACGGCTGCCTGCTTGGACTAGCAGATGTTCTCAACTTTGTGTTGAGCTGGCCTTCGCGTGAGATGCCTGTTTTAATTAACGGATTCTTGGTTGGATTAGCATATGTTCACAACTTCGTGTTGAGCCTACCTTCGGGTTTGATGCTTGTTTTAAATAACGGATGCCTGCTTGGATTAGCAGATGTTCTCAACTTCGTGTTGAGTCGGACTTCGGGTTCGATGCATATTTTAATTAATAGATGCCTGCTTGGATTAGGGGATGTTCCCAACTTTGTGTTGAGCTGGCCTACGGTTTTGATGTCTGTTTTAATTAGCGGATGCGTGCTTGGATTAGCAAATGTTCTCAACTTCGTGTTGAGGCGGCCTTCGGGTTCGATACCTGTTTTAAGCAACGAATGCCTGCTTAGATTAGCAGATGTTCTCAACTTGATGTTGCACCGGCCTCCGTGTTTGATTCTTGTTTTAATTAACAGATGCCGGCAAGGATTAGAGGATGTTCTCAACTTCGTGTTGAGCCGGCCTTCGGGTTCGATGCCTGTTTTAATTAACGGCTGCCTGCTTGGATTAGCAGATGTTCTCAACTTTGTGTTGAGCTGGCCTTCGCGTGAGATGCCTGTTTTAATTAACGGATTCTTGGTTGGATTAGCATATGTTCACAACTTCGTGTTGAGCCGACCTTCGGGTTTGATGCTTGTTTTAAATAACGGATGCCTGCTTGGATTAGCAGATGTTCTCAACTTCGTGTTGAGTCGGACTTCGGGTTCGATGCATATTTTAATTAATAGATGCCTGCTTGGATTAGGGGATGTTCCCAACTTTGTGTTGAGCTGGCCTACGATTTTGATGCCTGTTTTAATTAGCGGATGCGTGCTTGGATTAGCAAATGTTCTCAACTTCGTGTTGAGGTGGCCTTCAGGTTCGATACCTGTTTTAAGCAACGAATGCCTGCTTAGATTAGCAAATCTTCTCAACTTGATGTTGCACCGGCCTCCGTGTTCGATTTCTGTTTTAATTAACGGATGCCGGCAAGGATTAGAGGATGTTCTCAACTTTGCGTTGGGCCGGCCTTCGGGTTCGATGCCTGTTTTAATTAACGGCTGCCTGCTTGGATTAGCAGATGTTCTCAACTTTGTGTTGAGCTGGCCTTTGCGTGAGATGCCTGTTTTAAGTAACAGATTCTGGGTTGGATTACCATATGTTCTCAACTTCGTGTTGAGCCGGCCTTTGGGTTTGATGCTTGTTTTAAATAACAGATGCCTGCTTGGATTAGCAGATGTTCTCAACTTCGTGTTGAGTCGGACTTCAAGTTCGATGCATATTTTAATTAATAGATGCCTGCTTGGATTAGGGTATGTTCCCAACTTTGTGTTGAGCTGGCCTACAGTTTTGATACCTGTTTTAATTAGAGGATGCGTGCTTGGATTAACCAATGTTCTCAACTTCGTGTTGAGGCGGCCTTCGGGTTCGATGCCTGTTTTAATTAACGGTTGCCTGCTTGGATTAGCAGATGTTCTCAACTTTGTGTTGAGCTGGCCTTCGCGTGAGATGCCTGTTTTAATTAACGGATTCTTGGTTGGATTAGCATATGTTCTCAACTTCGTATTGAGCCGGCCTTCGGGTTTGTTGCTTTGTTTAAATAACGGATGCCTGCTTGGTTTAGCAGATATTCTCAACTTCGTGTTGAGTCAGACTTCGGGTTCGATGCCTGTTTTAGTTAACGGATGCCTGCTGGATTAGCAGATGTTGTCAACTTTATGTTGAGCAGGGCTTCGGGTTTGATGCCTGTTTTAATTAACAGATGCCTGCTTTGACTAGCAGATGTTCTAAACTTCGTGTTGAGCCGGCCTTCGGGTTGGATGCCTCTTTTCATTAACGGATGCCTGCTTGGATTAGCGATTGTTCCAAATGTCATTTTGAGACGTCGTACGGATGCCATCTTGGATTAGCTGATGTTATCAACTTGGTGTTGTGTCGGCCTTCGGGGTCGATGCCATTTTTAATTAACGGATGCTTGCTTGGATTAGCAGATCTTCGGGTTCGATCCCTGTTTTAATTAACAAATGCCTGCTTGGATTAGCAGATGTTCACAACTTCGTGTTGAGCCGACCTTCGGGTTCGATGCCTATTTTTATTAATGGATGCCTACTTGGATTAGCAGATGCTCTCAACTTTGTGTTGTGCCGGCCTTCGGGTTCGATGTCGATTTTAACTCATGGATGCCTGCTTAGATTAGGAGATGTTCTCAACTTCATGTTGAGCCGGCCTCCAGGTTCGATTCCTATTTTTATTAATGGATGCCTGCTTGGATTAGAGAATATTCTCAACTTCTTATTGAGTCGGCCTTCGGGTTCGATGCCTGTTTTATTTAACGGATGCCTGCTTGGATTAGTAGATGTTCTCAACTTCGTGTTGAGCAGGCCTTCGGGTTCTATGCATGTTTTAATTAAATGATGCCTTCTTAGATTAGCAGATGTTCTTAAATTCGTGTTGACCGACCTTAGGGTGCGATGCCTGTTTTAATTAACGGATGTCTGCTTGGATTAGCATATGTTCTCAACTTCATGTTGAGCCGGCCTTCGGGTTTCATGCTTGTTTTAATTAACAGATGCCTGCTTGGATTAGCAGATGTTCTCAACTTTGTGTTGAGCCGGCCTTCGGGTTCGATGTCTGTTTTAATTAATAGATGTCTTCTTGGATTAGGGAATGTTCCCAACTTCGGTTGAGCCGGCCTACGGGTTCGATGCTTGTCTTAATTAACGGATGCATGCTTGGATTAGAAAATGTTCTCAACTTATTGTTGAGCCGGCCTTCGGGTCCGATGCCTGTTTTAATTAACGAATACCTGCTTAGATTAGCAGATGTTCTCAACTTCGTGTTGTGCAGGCCTTCTGGTTCGATGCCTGTTTTAATTAATGGATGTATGCTGGGATTAGGGGATGTTTCGAACTTCGTGTTGAGCCGGCCTACAGGTTCGATCCATGTCTTAATTAGCGGATGCATGCTTGGATTAACAAATGTTCTCAACTTAGTGTTGAGTCGGCCTTTAGTTTCGATGCCTGTTTTAATTAACGGATGCCTGCTTGGATTAGCAGATGTTCTCAAATTCGTGTTGAGCAGCCCTTCGGGTTCGATGCCTGTTTTATTTGACAGATGCCTGCTTTGATTAGAAGATGTTCTCAACTTCGTTTTGAGCCGGCCTTCGGGTTGGATGCCTCTTTAAATTAAGGGATTCCTGCTTGGATTAGCGGTTGTTCCAAACGCCGTGTTGAGCTTCCCTACGGGTTCGATGCCTGTTTTAATTATCGGATGCCATCTTGGATTAGCTGATGTTATCAACTTTGGGTTGAGATGGCCTTCGGGGTCGATGCTATTTTTTATTAACGGATGCTTGCTTGGATTAGCAGACCTTCGGGTTCGATCCCTGTTTTAATTAACAGATACCTGCTTGGATTAGCAGATGTTCTCAACTTCGTGTTGAGTCGGCCTTCGGGTATGAATGCCTATTTTTATTAACGGATGCCTGCTTGGATTAGCAGATGCTCTCAACTTTATGTTGATTCGCTCTTCGGGTTCGATGCCTATTTCAATTAACGCATAGCTGCTTGGTGTCGCACCTCGAAAAATCAATGAGACATTTCGAACATACGACCCTCGCGCGAAAGGCGCGGAAAATGCGGTTCGACAGAGTCGCCACCGAACTTTATTTTCCCCGAATAAACGGGAGAGGAAAATATCAAGAAAACCTCTTAAACGAAAGGATAGGAACAGGGCTGTCGCAACCAAGTTCCGGGTTCGGGAGTCGGTGACGTGAGGGGAAGGTATTAGCACCCCTCATGTCCGTCGTACTTGATGGGAACCTCTTAAGGTGATTGTGGGGAGTGTTGTTTAGGTTTACTTGTTTTCTTCTCGTTGATAAAGGTAGAATTGGTAGGGTAAAAGGTTAAAGACGCTAAGGAGAGATGGGTGGTTAGAGAATAGGGTGCTCGCCAAGGATTGGGGCCCTTATGCCTACGTATGCTCATTCGGACGAGAATGATAAATCAGAGCGTCGTAGTTCGACTACGGGAAAGGATGGGGGGAAAATGGAAGATGGATAGAAGGTAGCTCGCCAAGATCATCGCGATCTTGTGCCTACGTATCTTACATTCGGACGAGAATGAAGAATCAGAGCAGTCGTAGTTCGTGGTAACAACCACGAAAGATGAGGTTGAAAAAGTTGGGAGTTTGAGAAAAGAGACGAAAGAGTGACTGACAAGCAACCCAAGAGCGCGCCTCAAGAGCTTGTCACTCAAGAATTCAAGGAATGCGAGATTCCCAAGAACTCAGTTCTTTCGGGAATTGACTGAATAAGTTGAAGATAAAAAGTTGGATGTTTTGAAATTGAAAGAATGAAATAATAACAACTCAAGGGCGCGCCACGAGAGTTACTCATTCGAATATTCAAAGAATGCTAGATTCTGAGAATATCCCTCTTTCGTAAGTTTTGGAAATGTTTGTGAAAGGATCGAATCGAAGAATGGCACGCAAGGCCAACAAAGAAGTTGTTTTGAAATAGCTCGACGACGTGTCGAGGATATGATTGAAGATGGAACCGACTTGACGACGTGTCAAGGATTAGGATTGTGAGAAACGATATTAGTCCCTGAGGGTGCTCCTAATATCGAGACCACGAGGAATTGTGAATGTGTGTGCAAAATGTCGATGGTTGCGAATGCGTACGAGCACTCGACTTAGGAGAACGTTGGAAAATTTTTGAGTTTGAAAGAAAGTCGAAAGGTTGAGTAAATAACCACTCAAGAGCGCGCCTCGAGAGCTATTCATTCGAAGATTCAAGGAATTCTAGATTCCAAGAATCTTCTTCTTTCGAAGTTTGATCGAGAAAGAATATTTTAAAAATGACTTGAAGCGAAATGGGGGATGAAAATAATTTGTGAACGTGTGAGAAGTGAGAACGCGAGATTGGATTTGAAAATGAGAGAAATGACAATTATTTGATAAATGAGACGTAGGCCTCACAACCAATTAATTGGGGTATTACCGAAATGCTAGATCTCGACGACACCTTTTTCATTTGGAGAATGTTTGAATGAACGACAGAAATATCACACAGAATGCTAAATTCCTATAACATTTCTTTGTCCAAAATAGTGAACGAAAAGTTGAACAAAACATTATTTAAGGTGTACACCTCAATAATATCCATTCGAAGACTCAAGAAGTGCTAGACTTCAAGAGTTTAATTTTTCGTAATTTAACTAAAGAATGATTTGATTTAATTTATGAAATATTGTTTGAATAAACAACGAAAGCATCATGTGGAATGCTAGACTCCAATGACATTTCCTTGTCTAAATAATTAAAGGGCGTATTTTGAAACGAAAAGTCGAATGTCACTACCCAAGACATACGTCCCAATAGTGATTATTCAAGAACTCAAAAGATGCTAGACCTTAAAAGTTCTTTTTTCGTTATTGATTAAGAAAATGATTTGTGTGTTGAGAATAAATTGGATTAAGAATTTAGTATATAACTAATCATATTTTGAAAATACACTTTAAAATTGTCCATGGTTTTTAGAAAATAATTTGAATTGTCTTTAATGAATTAGTGTGTTGAATAAAATCTTCCAAATTTAAAAAAAACTTATTAAATTAATTTAAGATAAATTGCTAATTAGCTAGTAAAAATTAAGATCTAAAAAACAATTGTAATTAATCACTAAACTAATTAATTAGCATAAAAAAGAGTGAGCATGCTTTCCTAATCAATCCCAAAGTCCACAGGACTTCTCACACCAACCTTGAAATTTCACTTTGATATCTAACACCAGGCAATGACATATGACTACCAAAACCAATTAATCCTTTGCATAAATGGTTCTTTTAATTTTTAATTGGTTTTTTCTATGAACATGATAATTATTTGACAAAGCCAACAGAGGAAATAAAGGCCAAACAACGTCTCTACGGTGCCGCACGCAACTACAGATATATCAATATTAGTGTAAATCACCGAAATACCTTATCCTTTTGCTCCAAAATGCCAATAACCTGCCTCAACTCAAATAACATCAGACTATATTTTTTTGCAGAAATGATGCTTTAACCAAAGCAACCAACATAGATCCACTCACTGTTTGTGTAAAATGAAACCAACCTAAATTCAAATTTAAACCAAAACAATGTGAACTCAATATAGGTTTGAAATCATAATTAGAGTGTTTAACGCCATAAATATCTAACTGCTCATAGTTCATGAAGCTACAATCTTTAACACAGACAGTTAATATTATGCAGAAAATAAATCAAATTGTCGAACCCACCCAAATTCATAACTAAATTAGTTACGAATATTACCAAATGTGAGACTGTTACCGATGAAAACTTGTGTAATTGAAAGCGTCAGTTGCCACGTATCGCAAACGCCGACTGCGTTGAGTTTGCTATTGCAGTGCAGTCGCGAATCTGTTGTTGATGATGAAAGTGAGACTAAAACGTGGTGGAATGTTAAAGGCACCACTACAGCTGCGAGTTGAATTGTGTTATGGCTGCGAAACGAAAACGTTATCACAGACGGCGTTGTGATTTTGCTGGAAACGCTGCGCTGAACCTTGTTGCTGTTGTTAGTCGCTGCAAATTCTGTTCGCGTTGGTTGTTGAGAATCATACGAGATGTTTTGCTTTATGTTGCTGATATTTGAGGAAGTCGCAACAGGTTCCTGATGCCTTATTGTTGCTTCCTTCGGAAAATTGTTGCTATGCCGCTGAAGAAAGCCTTGTTAGCTGGGGATGTCACATCCTAGCTAGTCGTAGCTTTAGTGTTCACGGCGAATAGCGGCGACTTTGCAATCTGCACAGAAGAAATATAAAACAGAATATAAACAGATCAACAGAATATCCCTTCGCGAGATTGCCGCCATCCGTAAGGTTCCCCTGCTTCACTTCAAATATAAAACATGATATACACTTGACTTATATAACATGGGGAATGTTAGTAGCAGATTATACCAGT
The DNA here is from genome assembly GCA_963859935.3 of Lathyrus sativus. NCBI lineage: Eukaryota > Viridiplantae > Streptophyta > Magnoliopsida > Fabales > Fabaceae > Lathyrus > Lathyrus sativus. Next base: position 241,852,587 of record OZ012741.1, read on the forward strand.
GCCATAAAAAGTGTGGCTTCAAAATTCAGAGTGATAGCAAGAGCCTTACATTGATAATTTGATATCATGTTTAAATGAGATGACAGAGATTCATGGCGATATGTATGGATACTAAGACATGGAACAGCACCAGCAATAAGGTATTATGGAGTTGATACCTATCTCTGTCATATTAGTTCTAACCAAACAGCACCAAGTATTACACAATATTGAAAATCTATGGCCAACAATTTCTCAAACACTGGTAAATAATTAACAAACTCAAATGGATTATTGAGAAAAAATAAACAAACACCACCCTGACTCCAATTGGATAGAGACGAAAATATATTCACAATCATACTGCTACCTGCTTATCTACCTTCGAAAATGCTAGCAAACAAATAATGAACATAAACCTCATACCAAATCACTAACCCCAAAACATTACCATAGTAGCACAACATTATATTTACCAAATAAGCACGCACAGAAATTCCTCAAGAATATCAAACACACATTAGCATAAACAAACCCATTGAAACACGCAACGTTAAATAACAAACAACTCAATATTTGGTAAACCGAACACCGAACATCATCGAGCCAAACCACGGATCATGTATATAGCCAGAGCAATCCTGATATTCGAAGCAAAACTGAAAATCAAACCAAAGGCATAGATGACACCATAAGTTTCATGAAACGAATTCATTAATACCGTAAACAACTAGTTCAAGTTAATGGGAAGCATTAGCAGCAGCATACCGTAATACTAACAACAGTATTTTTTCAAAAAACACACACAAACATGGCATAGAGCAGATGATCGTCTTGCAAAACGCATCAAATCTACAGAGAGCAACAAGTGCTCTGGTGAAATTCAAACCAAACATTGATCATGATATTTACATAATGAGATAAGTTTGCAATATGCGAAACCAAAAAAAAGAGCAGAATCGAAACATCAAACTATATTAGTTACACAATACAAGAAATATCAGACTCGAAGTGGGATCAGAGTCGAAGTTAGCATAACAAAACCGCAACAAAACAAAGTTGTCGAACCATTACCGCAAACCCAACCTTAGCATAAACAATGCACATATGATTCTTGACAGTTTTTACCAGAACAAACCAACGCTTTTGAATGCAAAGAGTTAAAAAAAATGCAGTAAATTTCAGAAAGAGTGTAAACCATATGCTCTGCTACTTTACAGCAACAACCATAATGAACAAAATCAAATTTAACATGCTTCCAATTTAGATTCAGATATAATGAATCGATGACCAACCGATAAGCTGACAGTTCCGTCGTCGTATTCAAGTCTGGTACATGCTAGCCAAGGGGTCTTCGAACACGATGTCTCGACGATTCCTCTACGATTGCTACGAGTATCACGCCTTCTTCAAAATACAAGAGTACCGACTAACGAGCTATTGTCAATGGCGTAATGAAAAGCACAAAAAGAACGGTCGATTTGCTGCTGTTGTTGAGTGTTTTTTCGGCGAAAGTTTACAACTGGGGTTTGGAATTTGGCGAAGAAAATGGTGGATGGTTTCAATAGAGTGGTCATAGATTTCGTCCGAGATGAAGTGGGTTTTTTTTAGAAGCTCATTTTAATGGAGGAAAGGGTATTGAAAGAAGGACATATGAATGTTGTAGTGGCGGTGAGTCTGATTAGGGTTGGGGGGTGAATTGAGGGGCGGCGGCCGCTTAGGGTTTCCTTCCACGGATTGTGAACAGTAACCCTCTCCTTATAACAGTGTGATCTTCCTCCCCCTCTAATGGGCCTCGAACATGGGTTTAACCCACTCCGTTTTTCTCTTTTTTTCTGTTAATTCTTACTTTCTTGACACCAATCAACATAACCATAAAGTAAACTAATAATAAAATAAATATTAACAATAACAAATAAATAAGAATTAAAAGAAATGTATATATATAAAAAAAGGATTGAAATTTTGAAAAACGAAAAATGATTACTAAAAAAAAGAAGAAAAAATAATAGTAATATTTAATAAAAAGTTTTAAGAAAATAATATCCACAAAAAAAAAATTGTTAGGCCACGTGTCACGCCTTAATTGGTTATGAAGATAAATTTCTAAAAAAAACGACCAATTGAGAGCGGACACGTGTCTAAAGAAGAAATAAGCAGACAACGCAAAAAAAGAAAATGAGTTCGAAAAGTGAAAATGATTGAAAATGAGTAGGACAAATTTAGGGTATGACACTTGGATTAGAAGATGTTCTCAACTTCGTATTAAGCCGGCCTTCGGGTTCGATGCCAATTTTAATTAACGGATGCCTGCTTAAATTAGGAGATGTTCTCAACTTCATGTTGAGCCGACCTCCAGGTTCGATTCCTATTTTAATTAACAGATGACTGCTTGGATTAGCGAATGATCTCAACTTCTTGTTGAGCCAGCCTTCGGGTTCGATGTCTGTTTTAATTAACGGAACCCTGCTTGGATTGGCAGATGTTCTCAACTTCGTGGTGAGCAGGCCTTCGGGTGCGATGCCTATTTTAATTAACGGATGTCTGCTTGGATTAGCATATGTTCTCATCTTCGTGTTGAGCCGGCCTTCAGGTTCGATGCCTGTTTTAATTAACAGATGTCTTCTTGGATTAGGGGATGTTCCCAACTTCGTGTTGAGCCGGCCGACGGGTTCGATGCCTGCTTAGATTAGCAGATGTTCTCAACTTCAAGTTGCGCCGTCCTTCGGGTTGGATTCCTGTTTTAATTAACGGATGCCGACATGGATTAGCGGATGTTCTCAACTTCATGTTGCGCCATCCTCCGGGTTCGATTCATGTTTTAATTAACGGATGCTGGCATGGATTAGCGGATGGTCTCAACTTCGTGTTGAGCTGGCCTTCGAGTTCGATGCCTATTTTTATTAACGGATGCCTTCTTGGATTAGCATATGCCCTCAACTTTGTGTTGAGTCATTCTTCGGGTTCGATGCCTGTTTCAATTAACGGATACTTGCTTGGATAAGAAGATGTTCTCAACTTCGTGTTGAGTCGGCCTACGGGTTCCATTCCTATTTTAATTAACGAATGCCTGCTTGGATTAGAGAATATTCTAAATTTCTTCTTGAGTCGACCTTCGGGTTCGATGCCTGTTTTAATTAACGGATGTCTGCTTGGATTAGTAGATGTTCTCAACTTCGTGTTGAACAGGCCTTCGGGTTCGATGTCTGTTTTAATTAACAGATGCCTACTTGGATTAGCAGATGTTCTCAACTTTGTGTTGAGTCGGCCTTCGGGTTCGATGCCTGTTTTAATTAATAGATGTCTGCGTGGATTAAGGGATGTTCCCAACTTCGTGTTGAGCCGGCCTACGGGTTCGATGCCTGTCTTAATCAGCGGATGCATGCTGGGATTAGCAAATGTTCTCAAACTAGGGTTGAGCCGGCCTTCGGGTTCGATGCCTGTTTTAATTAACGAATGCCTGCTTGGATTTGCAGATGTTCTCAACTTCGTGTTGAACCCGCCTTCGGGTTCGATGATTGTTTTAACTAACGGATGCCTTCATGGATTAAGGGATGTTGCCAACTTCCTATTGAGCCGGCCTACGGTTTGGACGCCTGCCTTAATTAGCGGATGCATGCTTGGATTAGAAAATGTTCTCAACTTAGTGTTGAGCCGGCCTTCGGGTTCGATGCCTGTTTTAATTAACGAATGCCTGCTTAGATTAGCAGATGTTCTAAACTTCATGTTGCGCCGGCCTCCGGGTTCGTTTCCTGTTTTAATTCACGGATGCCAACATGGATTAGCGGATGTTCTGAACTTCTTGTTGAGTCGGCCTTCGGGTTCGATGCCAGTTTTAATTAACGGATGCCCGCTTGGATTAGCAGATGTTCTAAACTTCGTGTTACGCCATCCTTCGGGTTGGATGCCTGTTTGAATTAACGGAGGCCTGCTGGGATTAGGGGATGTTCTCAACATCATGTTGCGCCGGCCTCCGGGTTAGATTCCTTTTTTAATTAACGGACGTCGGCATGGATTAGCGAATGTTCTCAACTTCGTGTTGAGCCGGCTTTCGGGTTCGATGCCTGTTTTAATTAACTGATGCCTGCTTGGATTAACAGATGTTCTCAACTTCGTGTTGAGCAGCCCTTCGGGTTCGATGCCTGTTTTATTTGACAGATGCGTGCTTTGATTAGCAGATGTTCTCAACTTCGTTTTGAGCTGGCCTTCGGGTTGGATTCCTCTTTAAATTAAGGGATGCCTGCTCGGATTAGCGGTTGTTCAAAACGCCGTGTTGAGCTGCCCTACGGGTTCGATGCCTGTTTTAATTAACGGATACCAGCTTTGATTAGCTGATGTTATAAACTTTGCGTTGAGCTGGCCTTCGGGGTCGATGTTATTTTTAATTAACGGATGCTTGCTTGGATTAGCAGACCTTCGGGTTCGATCCCTGTTTTAATTTACAGATACCTGGTTGGATTAGCAGATGTTCTCAACTTCGTGTTGAGCCGCCCTTCGGGTTCGATGCCTATTTTTATTAACGGATGCCTACTTGGATTCGCAGATGCTCTCAACTTTATGTTGAGTCGTTCTTCGGGTTCGATGCTTATTTCAATTAACGCATACCTGCTTGGATTAGAAGATGTTCTCACCTTCGTATTGAGCTGGCCTTCGGGTTCGATGCCGATTTTAATTAACGGATGCCTGCTTAGATTAGCAGATGTTCTCAACTTCATGTTGAGCCGGCCTCCAGGCTCGATTCCTATTTTAATTAACAGATGCCTGCTTGGTTTAGCGAATGTTCTCAACTTCTTGTTGAGCCAGCCTTCGGGTTCGATGCCTGTTTTAATTAACGGATTCCTGCTTGGATTAGCAGATGTTCTCAACTTCGTGTTGAGCAGGCCTTCGGGTGCGATGCCTGTTTTAATTAACGGATGTCTGCTTGTATTAGCATATGTTCTCATCTTCGTGTTGAGCCGGCCTTCGGGTTCGATACCTGTTTTAATTAATAGCTGCCTGCTTCTATTAGGGGATGTTCCCAACTTCGTGTTGAGCCGGCCTACGGGTTTGACGCCTGTTTTAATTAGTGGATGCATGCTTCGATTAGAAAATGTTCTAAACTTCGTGTTGAGCCGGCCTTCGGGTTTGATGCCTGTTTTAATTAAAGAATGCCTTCTTAGATTAGCAGATGTTCTCAACTTCATGTTGCACCATCCTCCGGGTTCGATTCCTGTTTTAATTAACGGATGCCTGCTTGGATTAGCAGATGTTCTGAACTTCGTGTTGAGCAGGCCTTCGGGTTAGATACCTGTTTTAATTAACAGATGCCTGCTTGGATTAGAAGATGTTCTAACCTTCGTGTTGAGCCGACCTTCGGGTTCGATGCCTGTTTTAATTAACGGATGCCTGCTTGGATTAGAAGATGTTCTCAGATTCGTGTTAAGTCGGCCTTCGAGTTGGATGCCTCTTTTAATTAACGGCTTCCTGCTTGGATTAGCATATGTTCTCTACTTCATGTTGAGCCGAACTTCGAGTTTGATTCCTTTTTTAATTAACAGATGCCTGCTTGGATTAGCCGATGTTCTAAACTTCGTGTCGATGCCTATCTTAATTAGCGGATGCATGCTTGGATTAGCAAATGTTCTCAACTTAGTGTTGGGACGGCCTTCGGGTTCGATGCCTGTTTTAATTAACGAATGCCTGCTTGGATTAGAAGATGTTCTCAGCTTCGTGTTAAGCCGGCCTTCGGGTTGGATGCCTCTTTTAATTAAGGGCTGCCTGCTTGGTTTAGCAGATGTTCTCTACTTTCGAGTTTGATTCCTAATTTAATTAACAGATGCCTGCTTGGATTAACAGATGGTCTAAACTTCGTGTTGAGCTGGCCTTCGGGTTCGATGCCTATTTTAATTAACAGATGTCTGCTTGGATTTGCAGATGTTTTCAACTTCGTGTTGAACCTACCTTCGGGTTCGATGATTGTTTTAACTAAAGGATGCCTTCTTGGATTAGGGGATGTTCCCAACTTCCTGTTGAGCCGGCTTACGGTTTCGATGCCTGTCTTAATTAGCGGATGCATGCTTGGATTTGAAAATGTTCTCAACTTAGTGTTGAGCCGGCCTTCGGGTTCGATGCCTGTTTTAATTAACGAATGCCTGCTTAGATTTGCAGATGTTCTCAACTTCATGTTGCGCTGGCGTACGGGTTCGATTCCTGTTTTAATTAACGGATGCCTGCTTGGATTAGTAGTTGTTCCAAACGCCGTGTTGAGCTGCCCTACGGTTCGATGCCTGTTTTAATTAACCGATGCCAGCTTGGATTAGCTGATGTTATCAACTTCGTGTTGAGCCGACCTTCGGGGTCGATGTTATTTTTAATTAACGGATGCTTGGTTGGACTAGCAGACGTTCGGGTTCGATCCGTGTTTTAATTAACAAATACCTGCTTGGATTAGCAGATGTTCTCAACTTCGTGTTGAGTCGGCTTTCGGGTACGATGCCTAGTTTTATTAATGGATGCCTGCTTAGATTAGCTGATGCTCTCAACTTTGTGTTGATTCGTTCTTCGGGTTCGATGCATGTTTCAATTAATTGATACCTACTTGGATTAGAAGATGTTCTCAGCTTCGGATTGAGCCGACCTTCGGGTTCGATGCTGATTTTATTTAACGGATTCCTGCTTAGATTAGGAGATGTTCTAAACTTCATGTTGAGTCGGCCTCCAAGTTCGATTCCTATTTTAATTAACGGATGCCTGCTTAGATTAGAAGATGTTTTCTACTTCATGTTGCGTCGTCCTCCTGGTTCGATTCCTGTTTTAATTAACGGATGTCGGCATAGATTAGCGGATGTTCATAACTTCGTGTTGAGCCGGCCTTCGGGTTCGATGCCTGTTTTAATTAACGGATGCCTGCTTGGATTAGCAAATGTTCTTAACTTCGTGTTGAGCAGGCCTTCGGGTTAGATGGCTGTTTTAATTAACAGATGTCTGCTTGGATTAGCAGATGTTCTAAACTTCGTGTTGAGCCGGCATTCTGGTTCAATGCCTGTTATAATTAACGGATGCCTGCTTGGATTAGCGAATGTTCTCAACTTCTTGTTGAGCCAGCCTTCGGGTTCGATGCATGTTTTAATTAACAGATGCCTACTTGGATTAGCAGATGTTCTCAACTTCGTGTTGAGCCGGCCTTCGGGTGCGATCCCTGTTTTGATTAATGGATGTTTGCTTGGATTAGTATATGTTCTCATCTTCGGGGTAAGCTGGCCTTTGGGTTCGATGCCTATTTTAATTAATAGATGCCTGCTTGGATTAGGGGATGTTCCCAACTTCGTGTTGAGCCAGCGTACGGGTTCGACGCCTGTTTTAATTAGCGGATGCATGCTTGGATTAGCAAATGTTCTCAACTTCGTGTTGGGCCGGCCTTCGGGTTCGACGCCTGTTTTAATTAACAAAAGCCTCCTTAGATTAGCAGATGTTCTCAACTTCATGTTGCACCGTCCTCCGGGTTCGATTCCTGTTTTAATTAACGGATGCCGACATGGATTAGCGGATGTTCTCATCTTCGTGTTGAGCCGACCTTCAGGTTCGATTCTTGTTTTAATTAACGGATGCCTGCCTGGATTATCAGATGTTCTCAACTTTGTGTTGGGCAGGCCTTCGGGTTAGATGCCTGTTTTATAACAGATGCCTGCTTGGATTAGCAGATTTTCTAAACTTCGTGTTGAGACGGCCTTCGGGTTCGATGCCTGTTTTAATTAATGGATGCCTGCTTGGATTAGCAGATGTTCTCAGCTTCGTGTTAAGCCATCCTTCGGGTTGGATACCACTTTTAATTAACGGTTGCCTGCTTGGATTAGCAGATGTTCTCTACTTCATGTTGAGCCGACCTTCGAGTTTGATTCCTTTTTTAATTAACAAATGCTTGCTTGGATTAGCAGATGTTCTAAACTTCGTGTTGAGCCGACCTTCGGGTTCGATCCCTGTTTTAATTAAAATTTGCCTGCTTGGATTTGCAGATGTTTTCAACTTCGTGGTGAGTCGTTATTCGGGTTCGATGCCTGTTTCAATTAACGGATACCTGCTTGGATTAGAAGATGTTCTCATCTTCGTATGTAGCCGACCTTCGGGTTCGATACCTATCTTAATTAGCGGATGCATGCTTGGATTAGCAAATGTTCTCAACTTAGTGTTGAGACGGCCTTCGGGTTCGATGCCTGTTTTAATTAATGAATGCCTGCTTAGATTAGCAAATGTTCTCAACTTCATGTTGCGCTGGCCTCCGGGTTCGATTCCTGTTTTAATTAACTGATGCCGATGTGGATTAGTGCATGTTCTCAACTTCTTGTGATGCCTGTTTTAGTTAACGGATGCCTGCTTGGATTAGCAGATGTTCTCAACTTCGTGTTGAGCAGGCCTTTGGGTTATATGCCTGTTTTAATTAACAGATGCCTGCTTGGATTAGCAGATGTTCTAAACTTCGTGTTGAGCCGGCCTTCAGGTTCGATGCCTGTTTTAATTAACGGATGCCTGCTTGGATTAGCAGATGTTCTCAACTTCGTGTTGAGTTGCCCTACGGGTTCGATGCTTGTTTTAATTAACAGATGCCAACTTTGATTAGCTGATGTTATCCACTTCGTGTTGAGCCGGCCTTCGGGTTTGATGCTTATTTTTATAAAAGGATGCCTGCTTGGATTAGAAGATGCTCTCAACTTTGTGTTGAGTCGTTGTTCGGGTTCGATGCATGTTTCAATTAACGGATACCTACTTGGATTAGAAGATGTTCTCAGCTTCGTATTGAGTCGGCCTTCGGGTTCGATGCCTATTTTATTTAACAGACACCTGCTTAGATTAGGAGATATTCTCAACTTCATGTTGATCCGGCCTCCAGGTTCGATTCCTATTTTAATTAATGGATGCTTGCTTAGATAAGGAGATGTTCTCTACTTCATGTTGCGCCGACCTCCGGGTTCGATTCCTATTTTAATCAACGGATGCCGACATGGATTAGCGGATGTTCTCAACTTCGTGTTGAGCCAGCCTTCGGGTTCGATGCCTGTTTTAATTAACGGATGCCTTCTTGGATTGGCAGATGTTCTCAACTATGTGTTGAGCAGCCCTTCGGGTTAGATGGCTGTTTTAATTAACAGATGCCTGCTTGGATTAGGAGATGTTCTAAACTTCGTGTTAAGCCGGCCTTCGGGTTCGATGCCTGTTTTAATTAATAGATGCCTGCTTGGATTAGGGGATGTTCCCAACTTCGTGTTGAGCCGGCCTACGGGTTCAATGCCTGTTTTAATTTGCGGATACATGCTTTGGGTAGTAAATGTTCTCGACTTCAAGTTGAGTCGGCCTTCGGGTTCGATGCCTGTTTTAATTAACACATGCCTACTTGGATTAGTAGATGTTCTCAACTTTATGTTGAGCCGTCCTTCGGGTGCGATGCCTGTTTTAATTAACGGATGCCTGCTTGCATTAGCATATGTTCTCATCTTCGTGTTGAGCCGATCTTCGGGTTCGATGCTTGTTTTAATTAATAGATGCCTGCTTGGATTAGGGGATGTTCCCAACTTCGTGTTGAGCCGGCCTACGGGTTTGATGCCTGTTTTAATTAGCGGATGCATGCTTGAATTAGAAAATGTTCTCAACTTCGTGTTTAGCTGACCTTCGAGTTCGATGCCTGTTTTAATTAACGAATGTCTGCATAGATTAGAAGATGTTCTCTACTTCATGTTGCGCCGTCCTCCAGGTTCGATTCCTGTTTTAATTAACGGATACCGGCATGGATTAGCGGATGTTCTCAACTTCGTGTTGAGCCGGCTTTTGGGTTTGATGCCTGTTTTAATTAACGAATGCCTACTTAGATTAGCAGATGTTTTCAACTTCGGGTTGAGCAGGCCTTCGGGTTAGATGCCTATTTCAATAAACAGATGCCTGCTTGTATTAGAAGATGTTCTAAACTTCGTGTTGAGCCGGCCTTCGGGTTCGATGCCTGTTTTAATTAACGGATGCCTGCTTGGATTAGCAGATGTTCTCAGCTTCGTGTTAAGCCGACCTTTGGGTTCGATGCCTGTTTTAATTAACGGATGCCTGCTTGGATTAGCAGATGTTCTAAAATTTGTGTTAAGCCGACCTTCGGGTTCGATGCCTGTTTTAATTAACATATGCCTGCTTGGATTTGCAGATGTTCTCAATTTCGTGTTGAGCCGGCCTTCGGGTTCGATGATTGTTTTAATTAACGGATGCCTTCTAGGATTAGGGGATGTTCCCAACTTCGCGTTGAGCCGGCCTACGGTTTCGATGCCTGTTTTAATTAGTGGATGCATAATTGGATTAGCAAATGTTCTCAACTTCATGTTGAGCCGGCCTTCGGGATCGATGCCTGTTTTAATTAACGGATGCATGCTAAGATTAGCAGATGTTTTCAACATCATGTTGCGCCGGCCTCCGGATTCGATGCCTGTTTTATTTAACAGATGCCTGCTTGGATTAGCAGATATTCTCAACTTTGTGTTGAGCTGGATTTCGGGTTTAATGCCTCTTTTAATTAACAAATGCCTGCTTGGATTAGCGGTTGTTCCAGACGTTGTGTTGAGCTGCCCTACGAGTTCGATGCCTGTTTTAATTAAAGGATGCCAGCTTGGATTAGCTGATGTTATCAACTTTGCGTTGAGCCGGCCTTCGGGATCGATGCCATTTTTAATAAACTGATGCTTGCTTGGATTAGCAGCCTTTCACGTTCGATCCCTATTTTAATTAACAGATGCCTGCTTGGATTAGCAGATGTTCTCAACTTCGTGTTGAGCCGGCCTTCGGGTTCCATGCCTATTTTAATCAACAGATGCTTACTTGGATTAGCAGATGCTCTAAACTTTGTGTTGAGTCGTCCTTCGGGTTTGATGCCTGTTTCAATTAACGGATAACTGCTTGGATTAAAAGATGTTCTCAACTTCGTATTGAGCCGGCCTTCGGGTTCGATGTCGATTTTAATTAACGAATGCCAAATTAGATTAGTAGATGTTCTCAACTTCATGTTGAGCCGGTCTCCAGGTTCGACTCCTATTTTAATTTACGGATGCCTGCTTGGATTAGCGAATGTTGTCAACTTCTTATTGAGCAGGCTTTCGGGTTCGATGTCTATTTTAATTAACAGATGCCTGCTTGGATTAGCAAATTTTCTCAACTTCGTGTTGAGCAGGCCTTCGGGTTCGATGCCTGTTTTAATTAACAGATGCCTGCTTGGATTAGCAGATGTTCTCAACTCCCGGTTCAGCCGGCCTTCGGGTGCGATGCCTGTTTTAATTAACGGATTCCTGCTTTGATTAGCATATGTTCTCAACTTCGTGTTGAGCCGGCCTTCTGGTTCGATGCCTGTTTTAATTAACGGTTTCCTGCTTGGATTAGCAGATGTTCTCTACTTCAGGTTGAGCCGGTCTTCGAGTTCGATTCCTATTTTAATTAACAGATGCCTGCTAAGATTAGCAGATGTTTTAAACTTCGTGTTAAGCCTGCCTTCAGGTTCGATGCTTGTTTTAATTAACGGATGCCTGCTTGGATTAGCAGATGTTCTCAACTTGGTGTTTAGCCGGCCTTCGGGTTCGATGCCTATTTTAATTAACGGATGCCTGCTCAGATTAGAAGATGTTCTCTACTTCATGTTGCGCCGTCCTCCAGGTTCGATTCCTATTTTAAATAACGTATGCCGGCATGGATTAGCGGATGTTCTCAACTTCGTGTTGAGCCGGCCTTCGGGTTCGATGCCTCTTCTAATTAACGGATGCTTGCTTGGACTAGCAGGTTTTCTCAACTTCGTGTTGAGCAGGCCTTCGGGTTAGATGCCTGTTTTAATAAACAGATGCCTGCTTGTATTAGCAGATGTTATAAACTTCGTGTTTAGCCGGCCTTCGGGTTCGACGCCTGTTTTAATTAACGGATGCCTGCTTGGATTAGTATATGTTCTCAGCTTCGTGTTAAGCCGACCTTCGGGTTAGATGCCTCTTTTAATTAACGGTTTCCTGCTTGGATTAGCATATGTTCTCTACTTCATGTTGAGCCGACCTTCGAGTTTGATTCCTATTTTTATTAACAGATGCCTGCTTGGATTTGCAGATGTTCTAAACTTTGTGTTAAGCCGACCTTCGGGTTCGATGCCTGTTTTAATTAATAGATGCCTGCTTGGATTTGTAGATGTTCCCAACTTCGTGTTGAGCCGGCCTACAGTTTCGATGCCTGTTTTAATTAGCGGATGCATGATTGGATCAGCAAATGTTCTCAACTTCGTGTTGAGCCGGCCTTCGGGTTCGATACATGTTTTAATTAACGGATGCCTGCTAAGATTAGCAGATGTTTTCAACATCATGTTGTGTCGGCCTCCGGGTTCGATTCCTGTTTTAATTAACGGATGTCGCCCTGGATTAACGGATTTTCTCAACTTCGTGTTGACCCGGCCTTCGGGTTCGATGCCTGTTTTAATTAACGGATGCCTGCTTAGATTAGCAGATGTTCTCAACTTCGTGTTGAGCTAGCCTTCGGGATGAATGCCTCTTTTAATTAACAGAGGCCTTCTTGGATTAGCGGTTGTTCCAAATGTCGTGTTGAGCTGCCCTACGGGTTCGATGCCTATTTTAATTAAAGGATGACAGCTTGGAATAGCAGATGTTATCAACTTCGTGTTGAGCTGGCCTTCGGGGTCGATGCCATTTTTAATAAACGGATGCTTGCTTGGATTAGCATACCTTCGGGTTAGATCCCTGCTTTAATTAACAGATGCCTGCTTGGATTAGCAGATGTTCTCAACTTCGTGTTGAGCCGGCCTTCGGGTTCGATGCCTATTTTTATTAACGGATGCCTACTTGGATTAGCAGATGCTCTCAACTTTGTGTTGAGTCGTTCTTCAAGTTCGATGCCTATTTCAATTAACGGATAATTGCTTGGATTAGAAGATGTTCTCAACTTCGTATTGAGCCGGCCTTCGGGTTCGATGCTGATTTTAATTAACGGATGCCAACTTAGATTAGGAGATTTTCTCAACTTCATGTTGAGTCGGCCTCCAGGTTCGATTCCTATTTTAATTAACGGATGCCTCCTTTGATTAGCGGATGTTCTCAACTTCTTGTTGAGCAGGCCTTTGGGTTCGATGCCTGTTTTAATTAACAGATGCCTGCTTGGATTAGCAGATTTTCTCAACTTCGTGTTGAGCAGGCCTTCGGGTTCGATGCCTATTTTAATTAACAGATGCCTGCTTGGATTAGCAGATGTTCTCAACTCCGTGTTGAGCCGGCCTTCGGGTGCCATGCCTGTTTTAATTAACAGATTCCTGCTTGGATTAGCATATGTTCTCAACTTCGTGTTGAGCCGGCCTTCAGGTTCGATGCTTCTTTTAATTAACGGATGCCTGCTTGGATTAGCAGATGATCTCAACTTCGTGTTGAGCCAGCCTTCGGGTTCGATGCCTATTTTAATTAATAGATGCCTCCTTGGATTAGGGGATGTTCCCAACTTCGTGTTGAGCCAGCCTACGGGTTCGATGACTGTTTTAATTTGCAGATACATGCTTGGATTAGCAAATGTTCTCAACTTCATGTTGAGCCGGCCTGCGGGTTCAATGTCTGTTTTAATTAATGGATGCCTGCTTAGATTAGCAGATGTTCTCAACTTCATGTTGCGCCGGCCTCCGGGTTCGATTCCTGTTTTAATTTACGGATGTCGGCATGAATTATCGGATGTTCTCAACTTCGTGTTGAGTCGGCGTTCTGGTTCGATGCCTGTTTTAACTAACGGATGCCTGCTTGGATTAGGAGATGTTCTCAACTTCGTGTTGAGCCGGCCTTCGGGTTCGATACCTGTCTTAATTAACGGATGCCTGCTTAGATTAGCAGATGTTCTCAACTTCATGTTGCGTCGGCCTCCAGGTTCGATTCCTGTTTTAATTAACGGATGTCGGCATGGATTATCGGATGTTCTCAACTTCGTGTTGAGCCGGCCTTCGGGTTCGATGTGTGTTTTAACTAACGGATGCCTGCTTGGATTAGCAAATGTTCTAAACTTCGTGTTGAGAAGGCCTTCGGGTTAGATGCCTGTTTTAATTAACAGATGCCTGCTTAGATTAGCAGATGTTCTAATCTTCGTGTTGAGCCGGCTTTCGGGTTCAATGCCTGTTTTAATTAAAGGGTGCTTGCTTAGATTAGCAGATGTTCTCAACTTCATGCCTCTTTTAATTAAAGGATGCCTGCTTGGATAAGCAGATGTTCTCAACCTCGTGTTGAGCCGGCCTTCGCGTTCGATGCGTGTTTTTTTAACAGATGCCTGCTTGGATTAAAACATGTTCTCAACTTCGTGTTAAGTTGGCCTTCGGGTTAGATGCCTCTTTTAATTAACGGATGCCTGCTTGGATTAGCGGTTGTTCCAAACGTCGTGTTGAGCTGCCCTTCGGGTTCGATGCCTGTTTTAATTAACGGATGCCAGCTTGGATTAGCTGATGTTATAAACTTCGTGTTGAGCCGGCCTTCGGGGTCGATGCTATTTTTAATTAAAGGATGCTTGCTTGGATTAGCAGACCTTCAGGTTCGTTCCCTGTTTTAATTAACAGATGCCTGCTTGGATTAATAGATGTTCTTAGCTTCGTGTTAAGCCGACCTTCGGGTTGGAAGCCTCTTTTAATTAACGGATGCCTGCTTGGATTAGTAGATTTTCTCAACCTCGTGTTGAGCAGGCCTTCGGGTTCGATGCCTGTTTTAATTAACAGATGCCTGCTTGGATTAGCAGATGTTCTCAACTCCGTGTTGAGCCGGCCTTCGGGTGCAATGCATGTTTTAATTAACTGATTCCTGCTTGGATTAGCATGTGTTCTCAACTTCGTGTTGAGCCGGCCTTCGGGTTCGATGCATGTTTTAATCAACGGATGCCTGCTTGGATTAGCAGAACTTCTCAATTCATGTTGAGCCGGTCTTCGGGTTCGATGCCTTTTTAATTAATAGATGCCTGCTTGGATTAGGGGATGTTCCCAACTTCGTGTTGAGCCGGCCTACAGGTTCGATGCCTGTTTTAATTTGCGGATACATGCTTGGATTAGCAAATGTTCTGAACTTCATGTTGAGCCGGCCTTCGGGTTCGATGCCTGTTTTAATTAACGGATGCCTGCTTAGATTAGCAGATGTTCTCAACTTCGTGTTGCACCGGTCTTCTGGTTCGATTCCTGTTTTAATTAACGGATGTCGGCATGGATTATCGGATGTTGTCAACTTCGTGTTTTGCCGGCCTTCGGGTTCGATGCTTGTTTTAACTAACGGATGCCTGCTTGGATTAGCAGATGTTCTCATCTTTGTGTTGAATCGGCCTTCGGGTTGGATGCCTGTTTTAATTAACGGATGCCTGCTTAGATTAGCATATGTTCTCAACTTCATGTTGCGCCAGCCTTCGGGTTCAATTCCTGTTTTAATTAACGGATGTCGGCATGCATTATCGGATGTTCACAACTTCGTGTTGAGCCGGCCTTCGGGTTCGATGTATGTGTTAACTAACGGATGCCTGCTTGGATTAGTAGATGTTCTCAACTTCGTGTTGAGAAGGCCGTCGGGTTAGATGTCTGTTTTAATTAACTGATGCCTGCTTGGGTTAGCAGATGTTCTAAACATCGTGTTGAGCCGGGCTTCGCGTTCGATGCCTGTTTTAATTAATGGATGCCTGCTTAGATTAGCAGATCTTCTCAGCTTTGTGTTAAGCCGACCGTCGGGTTGGATGCCTCTTTTAATTAACGGATGCCTGCTTAGATTAGCAGATGTTCTCAACTTCATGTTGCGTCGGCCTCCAGGTTCGATTCCTGTTTTAATTAACGGATGTCGGCATGGATTATCGGATGTTCTCAACTTCGTGTTGAGCCGGCCTTCGGGTTCGATGTGTGTTTTAACTAACGGATGCCTGCTTGGATTAGCAAATGTTCTAAACTTCGTGTTGAGAAGGCCTTCGGGTTAGATGCCTGTTTTAATTAACAGATGCCTGCTTAGATTAGCAGATGTTCTAATCTTCGTGTTGAGCCGGCTTTCGGGTTCAATGCCTGTTTTAATTAACGGGTGCTTGCTTAGATTAGCAGATGTTCTCAACTTCATGCCTCTTTTAATTAAAGGATGCCTGCTTGGATAAGCAGATGTTCTCAACCTCGTGTTGAGCCGGCCTTCGCGTTCGATGCGTGTTTTTTTAACAGATGCCTGCTTGGATTAAAACATGTTCTCAACTTCGTGTTAAGTTGGCCTTCGGGTTAGATGCCTCTTTTAATTAACGGATGCCTGCTTGGATTAGCGGTTGTTCCAAACGTCGTGTTGAGCTGCCCTTCGGGTTCGATGCCTGTTTTAATTAACGGATGCCAGCTTGGATTAGCTGATGTTATAAACTTCGTGTTGAGCCGGCCTTCGGGGTCGATGCTATTTTTAATTAAAGGATGCTTGCTTGGATTAGCAGACCTTCAGGTTCGTTCCCTGTTTTAATTAACAGATGCCTGCTTGGATTAATAGATGTTCTCAGCTTCGTGTTAAGCCGACCTTCGGGTTGGAAGCCTCTTTTAATTAACGGATGCCTGCTTGGATTAGTAGATTTTCTCAACCTCGTGTTGAGCAGGCCTTCGGGTTCGATGCCTGTTTTAATTAACAGATGCCTGCTTGGATTAGCAGATGTTCTCAACTCCGTGTTGAGCCGGCCTTCGGGTGCAATGCATGTTTTAATTAACTGATTCCTGCTTGGATTAGCATGTGTTCTCAACTTCGTGTTGAGCCGGCCTTCGGGTTCGATGCATGTTTTAATCAACGGATGCCTGCTTGGATTAGCAGAACTTCTCAATTCATGTTGAGCCGGTCTTCGGGTTCGATGCCTTTTTAATTAATAGATGCCTGCTTGGATTAGGGGATGTTCCCAACTTCGTGTTGAGCCGGCCTACGGGTTCGATGCCTGTTTTAATTTACGGATACATGCTTGGATTAGCAAATGTTCTGAACTTCATGTTGAGCCGGCCTTCGGGTTCGATGCCTGTTTTAATTAACGGATGCCTGCTTAGACTAGCAGATGTTCTCAACTTCGTGTTGCACCGGCCTTCGGGTTCGATTCCTGTTTTAATTAACGGATGTCGGCATGGATTATCGGATGTTGTCAACTTCGTGTTTTGCCGGCCTTCGGGTTCGATGCTTGTTTTAACTAACGGATGCCTGCTTGGATTAGCAGATGTTCTCATCTTTGTGTTGAATCGGCCTTCGGGTTGGATGCCTGTTTTAATTAACGGATGCCTGCTTAGATTAGCATATGTTCTCAACTTCATGTTGCGCCAGCCTCCGGGTTCAATTCCTGTTTTAATTAACGGATGTCGGCATGCATTATCGGATGTTCACAACTTCGTGTTGAGCCGGCCTTCGGGTTCGATGTATGTGTTAACTAACGGATGCCTGCTTGGATTAGTAGATGTTCTCAACTTCGTGTTGAGAAGGCCGTCGGGTTAGATGTCTGTTTTAATTAACTGATGCCTGCTTGGGTTAGCAGATGTTCTAAACATCGTGTTGAGCCGGGCTTCGCGTTCGATGCCTGTTTTAATTAACGGATGCCTGCTTAGATTAGCAGATCTTCTCCGCTTTGTGTTAAGCCGACCGTCGGGTTGGATGCCTCTTTTAATTAACGGATGCCTGCTTGGATTAGCAGATGTTCTCAACTTCGTGTTGAGCAGGCCTTCGTGTTCGATGCCTGTTTTATTTAACAGATGCCTGCTTGGATTAGAACATGTTCTCAACTTCGTGTTATGCCGGCCTTCGGGTTGGATGCCTCTTTTAATTAACGGATGCCTGCTTGGATTAGCAAGTGTTCCAAATGTCATGTTGAGCTGCCCTGCGGGTTTGATGCCTATTTTAATTAACGAATGCCAGCATGGATTAGCTGATGTTATAAACTTCGTGTTGAGCCGGCCTTCGGGGTCGATGACATTTTTAATTAACGGATGCTTGCTTGGATTACCAGACCTTCAGGTTTGTTCCCTGTTTTAATTAACAGATGCCTTCTTGGATTAGCAGATGTTTTCAGCTTCGTGTTAAGCTGGCATTCAGGTTGGATGCCTCTTGCAATTAACAGATGTTTTCAACTTCATGTTGCCCTGGCCTCCGGGTTCGATCACTATTTTAATTAATGGATGCCGACCTGGATTTTTCGGATGTTGTCAACTTCGTGTAGAGTCGGCCTTCGGGTTCGATGCCTGTTTGAATTAACAAATGCCTGCTTGGATTAGAAGATGTTCTCAACTTCGTGTTGAGCAGGCCTTCGGGTTCGATGCCTGTTTTAATTAACAGATGCCTGCTTGGATTAGCAGATGATCTAAACTTCATGTTGAGCCGGTCTTCGGGTTGGATGCCTCTTTTAATAACGGATGCCTACTTTTATTAGCTGATGTTATCAACTTCGTGTTGAGCCGGCCTTCGAAGTCGATGTCATTTTTAATTAATGGATGACAGCTTGGATTAGCTGATGTGATCAACTTCGTGTTGAACCGGCCTTCGAGGTCAATGCCATTTTTAAGTAACGTATGCTTGCTTCGATTAGCAGACATTCGGGTTCGATGCCTGTTTTAATTAACGGATGCGTGCTTGGATTAACAGATGTTCTCAGCTTCGTGTTAAGCCGTCCTTAGGGTTGGATGCCTCTTTTAATTAAAGGATGCCTGCTTGGATTAGCAGATGTTCTCAACTTCGTGTTGAGCAGGCCTTCGTGTTCGATGCCTGTTTTATTTAACAGATGCCTGCTTGGATTAGAACATGTTCTCAACTTCGTGTTATGCCGGCCTTCGGGTTGGATGCCTCTTTTAATTAACGGATGCCTGCTTGGATTAGCAAGTGTTCCAAATGTCATGTTGAGCTGCCCTGCGGGTTTGATGCCTATTTTAATTAACGAAGGCCAGCATGGATTAGCTGATGTTATAAACTTCGTGTTGAGCCGGCCTTCGGGGTCGATGACATTTTTAATTAACGGATGCTTGCTTGGATTACCAGACCTTCAGGTTTGTTCCCTGTTTTAATTAACAGATGCCTGCTTGGATTAGCAGATGTTTTCAGCTTCGTGTTAAGCTGGCATTCAGGTTGGATGCCTCTTGCAATTAACAGATGTTTTCAACTTCATGTTGCCCTGGCCTCCGGGTTCGATCACTATTTTAATTAATGGATGCCGACCTGGATTTTTCGGATGTTGTCAACTTCGTGTAGAGTCGGCCTTCGGGTTCGATGCCTGTTTGAATTAACAAATGCCTGCTTGGATTAGAAGATGTTCTCAACTTCGTGTTGAGCAGGCCTTCGGGTTCGATGCCTGTTTTAATTAACAGATGCCTGCTTGGATTAGCAGATGATCTAAACTTCATGTTGAGCCGGTCTTCGGGTTGGATGCCTCTTTTAATAACGGATGCCTACTTTTATTAGCTGATGTTATCAACTTCGTGTTGAGCCGGCCTTCGAAGTCGATGTCATTTTTAATTAATGGATGACAGCTTGGATTAGCTGATGTGATCAACTTCGTGTTGAACCGGCCTTCGATGTCAATGCCATTTTTAAGTAACGGATGCTTGCTTCGATTAGCAGACATTCGGGTTCGATGCCTGTTTTAATTAACGGATGCGTGCTTGGATTAACAGATGTTCTCAGCTTCGTGTTAAGCCGTCCTTAGGGTTGGATGCCTCTTTTAATTAAAGGATGCCTGCTTGGATTAGCATATGTTCTCTACTTCATATTTAGCCATCCTTCGAGTTGGATTCCTGTTTTAATTAACAGATGCCTGCTTGGATTAGCAGATGTTCTAAACTTCGTGTGGAGCCGGCCTTCGGGTTCGATGCCTGTATTAATTAACGGATGCCTGCTTGGATTAGAAGATGTTCTAAACTTCGTGTTGACCCGCCTTCGCTTTTGATGCCTATTTTAATTAACGGATGCCTGCTTGGATTAGCAGATCTTCTCAGCTTCGTGTTAAGCCGACCTTCGGGTTGGATGCCTCTTTTATTTAATGAATGCCTATTTGGATTAGCAGATATTCTCAACTTCGTGTTGAGCAGGTGTTGCACCCCAAAATTTGCCCAACATTTCTTCACCTAGCTTGTGTTTCATTTCATTCACATTAGCATTATCATTTGCATCTCATTGACATGTATGCAGGAGATCAAGAGGTATGATTACCAATCAAGAGCTACACAAGACTATGAGGCTAGATAAGAAGGTTATTCAAGTGTTCAAGGTTTGATATCCTTGTCAGAGAAGTTAAAAGATCCTCAGAGAGAGTGATTGAAACCATGTATGTGTGTCTCCTAACTTGAAAGTTGTGGAAAGCCATCAGATGATTCTGAAGCCATGAAGTTAGACTTGAATAACAGTTACAGACTGAGGACTAAACTGCTGTCAGAGGATTGCTTTGCTGTGAAGCTCTGGAAGCTGATGATTTGCTTTCTTTCTTATCTGTTTGCTTGCTGTGCAATTGTATTGATGTGACTTGTGTGATTTGCTTGATGCATTAGAATAAGTTCGTGTTTAGATTGTGTTAAGCTAGGAGCATGATTGCACTAGAGGTTGAGTTGCTCCCTCTGCTTGTATTGTTACTATATGGCTTTGCTTGCGGGTATTCGGTAGAGCTTTTCTCCCTTGCCTATGTGGTTTATGATTTGCTTGATGGCATTTTATTCTTCCTGTATGATTGCAGTTATTCATATCTGGCTTGAGGTCGAGATGAGCTTGTGGAGGCTGATGCCCCACAAACATTTGCTCCCTCACTTGCATTGCATGCATTTTATAATCGTTTATTGTTTACTGTTTAGCTGATGCTTTATCTGTTTCTGTTTATCATTGACATGATCCCCTAGGAATCTCACTTCCTTTGACAAGGAAGTGATGATTAGAACTTTAGGTCGAAACCTATGCATGATAACTTCTAGGAGTTCCCTGTTTCAAACCTCAACCATAGGATGAATCCTTGGCATGACAACATTAGGACTTGATAGTCTCCCCGTAGAAGTCGTTCTTTTCTCATCTTGAAACAACAGGAAAAAAACGTAATAAAGGCAAGTTAGTATAAGCGCGTTAGGAGCCTTAAGCTACTTGGGTAATGATGATTGAGCGGACTCCTCTCAATCGTCTAGAATGTTTAGTATACGTCCTTTGGACGATATGCGACGCATTCGTTCCCAGGTCATAGTCTCTAGTGTTGTACGAACTACAGACAACTAAAAAACAGTTCTTCCATAAAAGACAGAAAACAAACTTCAAATCTTTTTGCCCCGTGGGCCCATAATTCAAAGGAAGCTTTTCTGAAGAAAAGAGTGTTGTTAACTCCCAGTTCTACCGCAAACGGTAACGCCTAAGTCTCCAAGGGTCGAGCTGCGTACACCAAACTGTTGGAACTGTTTGTTAACCCTACTCGGAAAAACATATGAATCTGAATCCCCGTAATCCTTATTAGCCCGAACTACGTAAGCTCTGATCTCTCAAGCCTGTTGAGAGTAGGTAGGCACAATGATGATGTATTGGCGAGCCACATTCCCCCATCACCCGTAGTTAGCCGAACTACGTTGACTCTGATTTCTCATTCTCTGGTGGGAATACGTTGGCATAAAGCGCGATGCTTTGCCGAGTCATTTTCTTTTCTTTTCAGACCAGCCTTGATAGGTAGATAGTAAACAAACCCGTCAGATAAACCCAACAAGCGTGGAACCCATCGAGTACGATGGACGTGAGGGGTGCTAATACCTTCCCCTTGCGTAACCGACTCCCGAACCCAAACAATGGTTGCGATGACCTTGTCTTATACCTTTTCGTCAGCTTTTTCCGATCATTTCCTTTCCCGTTCTGAGGGATAAATAACGAAAGGTGGCGACTCTTCTGTTTTGCTGGCACCTTATTTTCGCGGTAGCGACAGCTGGCGACTCTGCTGGGGACTCTGGTTCTCTAAGCGAGTCTTATCTTGGATTCTCTTCCTAGCTGCCTGGGCAATCCCCAGCAGCTGGCAACTCTGCTGGGGAGCTGCGATAGTTTCCTGGGGATCCAACGTCCCTGCGAGAGTCAAGCCTAGCGCTTGTTTGCTTGTCTTTGGGTGTTTACTTTTTGTGCGTTGTATGTTGTATATTACTGATGTATTTACATTTCCCGCACTATATTATTATCATTTGCTATTGTGCTGTTATGGGAGGGGAGCTCTGATGAGTGATAAGCCAGACCCAGGCTTGAGAGCATATACATAGTATTAGAGTGGATTAGTGGTGGACGTGCTTGCTTTGCTTGCATCAGTTCCCATGTAATTCACACTCAGACGAGGTTCTCTTTGATGACTTCTTATCGGTCCTTTGGACTCGAGGGGCTGTCGGATCTGAGGATTGTCGACTCTGGGAACAGATCATTTGGGATTCAGCTAAGTGAGGCCGCTTCAAAAGACGATGATGCCACACCTTCTGGGTATCGTACCATCGTTCTTGAAAGTCTGTGACGCTGATGACCGCATAGGATGCCGAACTTGTGTCAGTTTAGGTCCATACCCGTGAGTGGGAGGGTTTTTGAAGGAAACTTGACTTCCAGCCTACCCGGTATTTTGGTTTTCTCTCGTTAGAGAGAACTTATCCTGTCAGCAGTGCCGCAGTAATCAGAGCTTTGTGGGGGCTGTGATCCCGTGTTTGCTGCATCTTGCATTGCATTTGCATAATCATCTTTGCATCATATTGCATATCATTCTCCAGCTAGTCAGAGCTCTTATCCAGCCTTTGTTTTGCTTCAGAGGGTGATTCTCAGGTGTTTGAATTGAGCAAGGGTTGATTGTTAGAAGACGACCGAGGGGTTGAAGCAGATTTGAGCAGAATCAAGCAGTGAAGTCAGTAGAAAGTTGTTGGTAGCTATGTCAGAGAGCAACTTCCTGTTTGTTGATACCTTGTCGGGTTTCACAATGACGTCCAATCCTTTGTATAGTTCTATGCCTGATGAAGACTTTCCACAAGTGAACAACCTTACTGTAACTCGACTTGTACAGCCTTCTGTTGAAGACCGAGATCTACCTGAGCAGTTTGTTGTCCGAAGGGAACGCCCTCCTTCTATTGATACCTCAGACTATCAGGGTGTTGTTTTCCCTGTGCCAAATTCCCGGAGAGAGGTCCCGATAGCAAAGACTGAAGACCCATTAGCTCTCGTGTATGCTAAAAGGTTTCATGCGTTGGATGAAAGATTCAAAGCCTTGGAAGTTAAAGATGTCGTTAACCCCAATGCTGCAGACATGTGTCTGGTTTCTGGTCTAGTGTTACCTCCGAAGTTCAGAGCGCCGAGGTTTGAAAAGTACAAAGGAGATAGTTGCCCGAAGCAACATTTGGTGATGTTCTGTCGAAGAATGACTTCATTTGTGCACAACGACAAGTTGATGATTCACTGCTTTCAGGATAGTCTGATTGGGGCATCTCTGAGTTGGTATATGCAATTAGAGAGTAATCAAATCCGATCATGGGTGGATTTAGCCAATGCTTTCCTGAAACAGTATGAATATAACCTAGACATGGCTCCTAGTCACATGCAGCTGCAAGAATTGTCTCAAGAGAACAATGAACCTTTCAGGAAGTATGTTCAGAGATGGAGAGAATTTGCTGCTAGAGTGCAACCACCGCTTCTAGACCAAGAGTTAAAAGGCATGTTCGTGAAATCCTTGTAGAGCCCATACTTCGAAAGAATGCTTGGAGTTGCACCAAATTTCTCTGAATTGGTAAGGGCAAGAGAGCGCATCGAGTATGGTGTAAAGACTAGAAGAATTCAGAATGTTTCGAGCAGTCAGGCTGGTGAAACCAAATCCCTCTGTAGCTTTCAAGCTGAAGATGAAATTATGGTCAATGCAATCATGACAGATGATGGGTATTCTCAAGACGAATCGGTGAAATATGTTGGTTCTTCGTCTTCTCAGCGGTCAGTATCCTCTGTGTCTCGTTATTCTGGACAGACAATTGTGCCTAGGGCACCATATCGGGAACTTTATGTCGCTCCTCTTGCAAATCCACGAGCCCGTGGCCGAGGTTATCAGAATCAGCGTCAGAATCAGAACCGACCTCGTAACAACTTGGAACGAAGGAATGCTCCTTCCCATCCAGTGCCTGTGCCGTATAGCCAGATTCTGCCACATTTGATTCAGAATTCTTTGGTGGAACCTAAAGCTCTTAAGCCCATGCCAGAGCCTTACCCTCCTGGGTACAATCCCCATGCTCAGTGTGGATACCATGGTGGATGCCCGGGGAATTCAACTGATGATTGCAAAGCTTTCCAGGCCAAAGTGTAACAGTTAATCGACAAAGGGTGCATTTCCTTTCCAGAAGGAGTTTTGGTTGTGCATGACAACCTCTCAGCTGTCTGAGCTTGCAGATTCAGAGGGCTATTTCCAGAGGCCAGTGGTCCAAACGGGCAGACGTCCTCAACATTGGCAATCCTCAGAATTTTTATCATTTGCATTTGTAGTTTCCTTTCTATTAGTTACTACTTGCTGTTAAACATTGTTTGTTTCGAATGGTAATATTGATAAAGTGACCATGCATTTTTTTTGAATTAATCATATCGCTGTCACTCATTTATCGCATTGCACTGACACTTGCATTTTATTCACTCCACTTTATCACTATGATTAGCAAAGATTGGAGGGAGGATGACAAAACTGAATACTCATAACCGAGGATCGTAGAAATCAAGACAACCAGTGTCACACGACTTGTTCCAAGCAAAAGAAGAAGAAGAAAGAGAGAGCCCGCTAAGAAAAAAGAAAAGAAAAGCTGGAAAGCAAATACTTAGGCAAAAACCAGGGCATCCCGCTGGACTTCAAAAGAAATCGGAAAGAACTCAAAAGAGTCAGTCCAGGAAAAAATTAGGGAATCAAAAGAATAAAATGAAAGGATCTCAACAGAAAAATCCTCAAACAAGGACAAAGTCGTGTGGATACAGACACCGAAAAAGAAAGAGGAGTAACGATCACTCTGAAAACCTTGTGAGTTCCTTAACCATTGTTCCTAACATTCCTCGAAGAGGTGAGCGCCTGTGCTAGGTTAACTGAACATTAGGATCGGAGATCATCACGTAGAAGGGGTGGGTACGAATCATGACTTGAGCCTTATATCCCTTGTTTCACGAACCGTGAACCCGACCACGATACAACCCTTTAAAGACCTAATTGAGGCAGGGTTTATTCTGAAAGCGCATTATGATAAGGTTGAGTAACCCGACTCCTACATGATTTGCTAATCATATCCTTGTTGTATTTTTCACTGATCAAATTAGCACTACGTTTGAACTCTTTGGTTCATTCGTCACTCACTATGATGACACGTAAATGAGTGACAACACTTTTTTCAAAATCTGCATGAACACTGCATTAAAATTACCATTCGTGAATAGACAATTTTAATTGCAGGTCAGTGATTGACATGGAGGAAATTCCAACAGGGAATAATCAATCAAGACTGAATCATTCAACAGTCTAGATAAGAATGGGGTATACTGTGAAACCCTGTGAATTTGGGGCATTGACTTCCAGTGAGTTTGGAATCAGTCAGTCTGAGGACAAGTCCCGAAGGATCGGTTGATTACGGGAAAGCTTGTTCGAGAAGCAGTTGATCAGAAGTGAATCTTCTCGAGACCTAATCAGGGGTAATCCCCCAGAGTTTTTATAGGTTGAGGGCAGATCCCTCTAGTGTTCAATCAGGGCAGGTTAAGTCGCTCAACGCTCGTTCAGGGGCAAGCTACTTCAGAAGTATATTGAAACCAGCCATGCCGAGAGTTGGTTAGTTGAGGATGAATCCTTCCGCTGCACAGATGCCGAGGCAAGCCATCTCGAAGTTGCCTCATAGCAAGTTGCTTTCTGTTCAGAATGAATTTTCCCAAGAGTCGGATTGGAACAAGTTGAATTGCAATGGGGCAAGTTGTTCAAACGAGTTTGTTCACCCTAGCAAGAGTTGAGTGTCGGGGAATCGTGTCATTACCCTACCAAAAAACCTGAACCTTCTGAAGAAGTCTTGCTGCCATTGGATTGTTGTCCTACAGCCTAAACTTGATACTTACCGTGTAACCAAAGTCATTTCCAAAGCCAAGTTCTCGCCTGGCAAACCTCCAAAGCCCAGTCCTCGTCTGGCAAACCGGTAACCCGTTCTCGCCTGGTCCACCTCTCTTAGAATACCAGTTCTCGTCTGGTCCACCTCTCTTAGAATACCAGTTCTCGTCTGGTGCGTGTCAGCTTTTAAACCAGTTCCCGTCTGGTCGCCTTTTCCTCGATCCACTGTTTAACCAGTTCTCGTCTGGCTAACGTAGTTTTAAAGCCCAATTCTCATCTGGCAAACCAGAAATCAGTTCCCGTCTGATATCCAAAACCGATAAGTCAGTTCTCGTCTGACAACTTAAACCCTTTTGCCACAAGTTCTCGTCTGGTAGTCTACCCTCGAATTCTAGTTCTCGTCTAGTATTTCCCTTTCAAATCCATTTTGTCGGTAACCAGAAATAAATCCCTATTACCATAAACCTATCCCTAAACTAGAAAAAGCCTAATTGTATATGGCCCCATATTGCCGGTGACATGTGCTATCATGTTCCCTGACACGAGGCTTGAATGATCTCGGTTCTCCATGATTTGTGTTCTGTATTCCCTTAGGGGGTGATGTTGTTAAATCAGGAAATTTTCTTCAGCAGAGATGTACAGCTAAGATCGGCCCTCCTCGGCTGTTTGAGGTTGCAGCAAGTTGAGATTTCACTTGTCCTTTATCATAGTAGGGTCAAGATTATCCTTAGCAGGGCGAGATTGATGTCCCCGGCAGAGTGTAGCCATCCCCGGCAGATTGATTGTACATTCCCAACGGTTTAGGATCGAAGTTCTCCTTGACAAGCGGATTTGGGTTTATTTCCCCAGCACTGGGTCGGGGTGCAGTTTCTCGTAGGAGACTGTTCACAAGTGTCCAGCCCTCGATAGCGCAGATTGAAGTCTCCAGCGGAATTGAAACTCCCCCACAGAGTTATATTTTCCCCGGCAGATAGGAGTGATGCCAGCATTCGGTTACCCTCCTCAGTTGAGTTTGCAGTTCCCCAAGAGAGCCGAGTCCTTGGAAGTCGTGCGAGCCATGATTGGTTTTCCCCAGTAGAATGTTGAATAGCTGATGTTGTATTTCCCCACCGGAGTCGTTATCTCTAGGAAAGTTTTGCTGCAAATGCCGTGCAGTTTATTTCTGCGATTGATATCGTTTCCTCGACAGTTTGTGGTTTGAATACCTGGTTGAGCGGGTTCAGGTTCTTGTAGAACTTTGTTCCCCTGCAGCAGTCGGCTGAAGTTCGTTCCCCAGGCGAACTCCAATTGAGATTGGTGTGACTGCTTCTCCTCGGCGGGATGATTCCTTCCTCCACCAGAGTGGTTCTTTCTCCTTGACAGGAGGATTCTCCCTTCAGCATTTATTTTGCTGATGGGGTCATAGCATTTTACATGATTGCATAGCATTTACCCTAAATGCGTAACATTTACCCTAAATGCGTAGCATTTACCCTAAATGCGTAGCATTTCCACCGTGTGGAGCATTACGCCATTATCAAAGCATATGCATACGAAACATGAGCTAGGGCGTTACCGTTCTTGTTTTGCAGGTGTTCCTCCGCAGAATGGTTTGATCAAGATGATTCTTGAATTCCCCAGCGAAGTTATTTGTCTAAGATGATTCTTAAAATCCCCAGTGAAATCGCCATAGTTGGTTGCTCAAGTTGATGCTTAGAGTCCCCGGCAGAGTGTTTGCTCAGGATGATTCCTGAAATCTCTAGCAGAGTTATTGGTTCTGGATGATTCTTGAAGTCCCTGGCGGAGTTATTTGTCCAAGATGATTCTTGAAGTCCTCCGTAGAGTTGATTCATCCAGAATGATTTCTGGATCCCTGAAGCAGAGTTACTTGATAGTTCTCCAGAATCTCCAGCAGAGATGTGTCATCCCCAGCAGGTTTGAATGGAGAGGTTGAAATTTCCCTTGAAGACTTGGTGATTGAAGTCTGGCAGTAGTGCCTAATTCCCGACTTACTGACGAAGTCCGGCTGACGCCCAAAAATTTCTTTGAATGCCCGATGGCATGATTATAGAGATTGTCAAAAGTTCCTAATGACCTGATGAGTCCCGAGGAATTCTTCTGCTGCAATGCCGCAGAATGCCTGACGACAATACCAACTATGTATCGCCGGTTACCGAGTGACCAGTGATCCCTTGATGACATGAGGAAGAAGCTGCAGCGAAATCTGATAATCATCCTGACGGAGATTTGAGAGTAGCCCTTTTGCCGGCACCTTATTTTCGCGGTAGCGACAGCAGGCCTTCGTGTTCGATGCATGTTTTATTTAACAGATGCCTTCTTGGATTACAAGATGTTCACAACTTCAAGTTATGTCGGCCTTCGGGTTCTATGCCTCTTTTAATTAACGGATGCCTGCTTGGATAAACGGTTGTTCCAAATGTCGTGTTGAGCTGCCCTACGGGTTCGATGCCTATTTTAATTAACGGATGCCAGCTTGGATTAGCTGATGTTATAAACTTCGTGTTGAGCCGGCCTTCGGAGTCGATGCCATTTTTAATTAACGGATGCTTGCTTGGATTAGCAGACCTTCAGGTTCGTTCCCTGTTTTAATTAACAGATGCCTTCTTGGATTAGCAGATGTTCTCAGTTTCGTCTTAAGCCGGCCTTCGGGTTGGATGCCTCTTTTAATTCACGAATGCCTACTTGGATTAGCATATGTTCTCTACTTCATGTTGAGCCGGCCTTCGAGTTCAATGCCTGTTTGAACTAACGGATGACTGCTTGGATTAGCAGATGTTCTCAACTTCGTGTTGAGCAGACTTTCGGGTTGGATGCATATTTGAATTAATGGATGCGTGCTTGGATTAGCATATGTTCTATACTTCATGTTGAGTTGGCCTTCGAGTTGATTCCTGTTTTAACTAACAGATGCCTGCTTGGATTAACAGATGTTCTAAACTTCGTGTTGAGCCGGCCTTCGGGTTCGATGCCTGTATTAATTAATGGATGCCTGCCTCGATTAGCAGATGTTCTCAACTTCTTGTTGAGCCGGCCTTAGGGTTCGATTCCTGTTTTAATTAATAGACGCCTGCTTGGATTAGGGGATGTTCCCAACTTTGTGTTGAGCTGGCCTGCGGTTTCGATGCCTGTTTTAATTAGCGGATGCGTGCTTGGATTAGCAAATGTTCTGAACTTCGTGTTGAGCCGGCCTTCGGGTTCGATGCCTGTTTTAATTAATGGATGCCTTCTTATATTAGCAGATGTTCTCAACTTCATGTTGCGCTGGCCTCCGGGTTCGATTCCTGTTTTAATTAATAGATACCGACCTCGATTAGCAGATGTTCTCAACTTCGTGTGGAGCCGGCCTTCGGGTTCGATGCTTGTTTAAATTAACGGATGCCTGCTTGGATTAGAAGATGTTTTCAACTTCGTGTTGAGCAGGCCTTCGGGTTCCATGCCTGTTTTAAATAACAAATGCCTGCTTGGATTTGCAAATGAATCTAAACTTCATGTTAAGCCGACCTTCGGGTTGGATGTCTCTTTTATTTAACGGATGCCTGCTTGGATTATCGGTTGTTCAAAACATCATGTTGAGCCGCCCTACGGGTTCGATTAGCCGCCCTAACGGATGCCAGCTTGGGTTAGCTAATTTTATCAACTTCGGGTTGAGCCGGCCTTCGAGGTCGATGCCATTTTTAATTAACGGATGCTTGCTTCGATTAGCACACCTTCGGGTTCGATGCCTGTTTTAATTAATGGATGCCTGCTTGGATTAGCAGATGTTCTCAGCTTCGTGTTAAGCCGACCTACAGGTTGGATGCCTCTTTTAATTAACGGATGCCTGCTTGGATTAGCATAGGTTCACTACTTCATGTTGAGCCGACCTTCGAGTTCGATTCCTATTTTAATTAACAGATGCCTGCTTGGATTAGCAGATGTTCTAAGCTTCGTGTTGAGCCGGCCTTCGGTTTCGATGCCTGTTTTAATTAACGGATGCCAGCTTGGATTAGCAGATGTTCTAAACTTCGTGTTGAGCCGCCTTCGGGTTCGATTCCTTTTTTAATTAATAGATGCCTGCTTGGATTAGGGGATGTTCCCAACTTCGTGTTGAGCCATCCTACGGTTTCGATGCCTGTTTTAATTAACAGATGCCTGCTTGGATTAACAGATGTTCTCAACTTCGTGTTGAGCAGGCCTACGGGTTCGATGCCTGTTTTAATTAAAAGATGCCTGCTTGGATTAGCAGATGTTCTAAACTTCGTGTTGAGCCAGCCTTCAGGTTGGATGCCTCTTTTAATTAACGGATGCCTGCTTGGATTAGCGGTTGTTCCAAACGTCGTGTTGAGCCGCCCTACGGGTTCGATGCCTGTTTTAATTAACGGATGCCAGCTTAGATTAGCTGATATTATCAACTTTGTGTTGAGCCGGCATTCGGGGTCGAAGCCATTTTTAATTAACGGATGCTTGCTTGGATTAGCAGACCTTCGGGTTCGATCCCTGTTTTAATTAACAGATGTCTGCTTGGATTTGAAGATGTTCTCGACTTCATGTTGAGCCGGCCTTCGAGTTCGATGCCTATTCTTATTAACGGATGCCAGCTTAGATTAGGAGATGTTCTCAACTTCATGTAGAGCCGACCTCCGAGTTCGATTCCTATTTTAATTAACGGATGCCTGCTTGGATTAGTGAATGTTCTCAGATTCTTGTAGAGACGGCCTTCAGGTTCGATGCCTGTTTTAATTAATGGATGCATGCTTGGATTAGCAGATGTTCTCAACTTCTTGTTGAGTCGGCCTTCGGGTTCGATGCCTGTTTTAATTAATAGATGCCTGGTTGGATTAAGGGATTTCCCAACTTCGTGTTGAGAAGGCCTACAATTTCGATGCCTGTTTTAATTAGCGGATGCCTGCTTGGATTAGCAAATGTTCTGAACTTCGTGTTTAGCCGACCTTCGGGTTCAATGCCTGTTTTAATTAATGGATGCCTGCTTAGATTAGCAGATGTTCTCAACTTCATGTTGCGCTGGCCTCCGTGTTCGATTCCTGTTTTAATTAACGGATGCCGACATGGATTAGCGGATGTTCTCAACTTCGTGTTAAGTCGGCCTTCGGGTTCGAAGCCTGTTTGACTTAACGGATGCCTCCTTGGATTAGGAGATGTTTTCAACTTCGTGTTGACCAGGCCTTCGGGTTCGATTCCTGTTTTAATTAACAGATGCCTGCTTGGATTAGCCGATGTTCTAAACTTCATGTTGAGCCGACCTTCGGGTTAGATGCCTCTTTTATTTAACGGATGCCTGCTTGGATTAGCGGTTATTAAAAACGTCGTGTTGAGCCACCCAACGGGTTCGATTAGCCGCCCTAACGGATGCCAGCTTTGGTTAGCTTATCAACTTTGTGTTGAGCCGGCCTTCAAGGTCGATGCCATTTTTAATTAACGGTTGCCTGCTTGGATTAGCAGCCCTTCTGGTTCGATGCCTGTTTTAATTTACGGATTCCTGGTTGGATTAGTAGATGTTCTTAGTTTCGTGTTAAGCCGACCTTCGGGTTGGATGCCTCTTTTAATTAACGGATGTCTGCTTCGATTAACATATGTTCTCTACTCCATGTTGAGTCGGCTTTCGAGTTCGATTCTTGTTTTAATTAACAGATGTCTGCTTGGATTAGCAGGTGTTCTAAACTTCGTGTTGAGCCTGCCTTCGGGTTTGATGCCTGTTTTAATTAATAGATGCCTGCTTGGATTAGGGGATGTTCCCAACTTCGTGTAGAGTCGGCCTACGGTTTCGATGCCTGCTTTAATTAGCAGATGCGTGCTTGGATTAGAAAATGTTCTCAACTTCGTGTTGAGTCGGCCATCGGGTTCGATGCCTGTTTTAATTTATGGATGCCTGCTTAGATTAGCAGATGTTCTCAACTTCATGTTGCATCGGCCTCCGGGTTTGATTCCTGTTTTAATTAATGGATGCCCGCATGGATTTGCGGATGTTCTCAACTTCGTGTTGAGCCGGCCTTCGGGTTCGATGCCTGTTTGAATTAACGGATGTCTGCTTGGATTAGCATATGTTCTCAACTTCGTGTTGAGCAGGCCTTCGGGTTCGATGCCTGTTTTTATTAACGGATGCTGCTTGGATTAGTAGTTGTTCCAAACGCCGTGTTGAGCCGCCCTACGGGTTCGATACCTATTTTAATTAACGGATGCCAGCTTGGATAAGTTGATGTTATCAACTTTGTGTTGAGTCGGTCTTCAGGGTCGATTCCATTATTAATTAACGGATGCTTGCTTGGATTAGCAGACCTTTGGGTTCGATCCCTATTTTAATTAACAGATGTCTGCTTGGATTAGAAGATGTTCTCTACTTATTGTTGTGCCGGCCTTCGGGTTCAATGCCTATTTTTATTAACGGATGCCTGCTTAGATTAGTGAATGTTCTCAAATTCTTGTTGAGCCGGCCTTCGGGTTCGATGCTTGTTTTAATTGGCAGACGCCTGCTTGGATTAGTAGATGTTGTGAACATCGTGTTGAGCCGGCCTTCGGGTGCGATGCCTGTTTTAATTAACGGATGCCTTCTCGGATTAGCATATGTTCTCAACTTCGTGTTGAGCCGACCTTCGGGTTCGATGCCTGCTTGGATTAGAAAAATTTCTCAACTTCGTGTTGAGCCGGCCGTCGGGTTCGATGTCTGTTTTAAATAAGAGATGCCTGTTTGGATTTGGCGATGTTCCCAACTTCGTGTTGAGCCGGCCTACGGGTTCGATGTCTGTTTTAATTAGCAGATGCGTGCTTGGATTAGCAAATGTTTACAACTTTGTGTTGACCCGGCCATCGGGTTTGATGTCTGTTTTAATTAGCAGATGCCTGCATCGATTAGCAGATTTTCTCAACATCGTGTTGAGCCGGCCTTCGAGTGAGATGCCTGTTTTAATTAATGGATGTCTGCTTAGTATAGCAGATGTTCTCAACCTCATGTTGTGTCGGCCTCCGGGTTCGATTCCTGTTTTAATTCACGGATGCCGGCATGGATTAGCGGATGTTCTCAACTTCCTGTTGAGCCGACCTTCGGGTTCGAAGCCTGTTTGAATTAGCGGATGCCTGCTTAGATTAGCAGATGTTTTCAACTTCGTGTTGAATAGGCCTTTGGGTTCGATGCCTATTTTAATTAATAGATGCCTGCTTGGATTAGCAGATGTTCAAAACTTCGTGTTAAGTCGGCCTTTGGGTTGGATGCCTCTTTTACTTAACGGATGCCTGCTTGGATTAGCGGTTGTTCAAAAAATCGTGTTGAGCCGCCTTACGGGTTCGATGCCTATTTTAATTAATGGATGCCTGCTTGGATTTGCGGTTGTGCAAACATCATGTTGAGCCGCCCTTCGAGTTCGATGCCTGTTTTAATTAACTGATGCCTGCTTGGATTAGCAGATGTTCTCAACATCATGTTCAGCCGGCCTTCGGGTGCGATGACTGTTTTAATTAACGGATGACTGCTTCGATTAGCATATGTTTTCAACTTCGTGTTCAGCTAGCCTTCGGGTTCGATGTCTGTTTTATTTAATGGATGCCTGCTTGGATTAGCAGATGTTCTTAACTTCCTGTTAAGCCGGTCTTCGGGTTCGATGCCTATTTTAATTAATTGATGTCTGCCTGGATTAGGGGATGTTCCCAACTTCGTGTTAAGTCGGCCTACGGGTTCGATGCTTGTTTTAATTAGCGGATGCGTGCTTGGATTACAAATTATTCTCAATTTCGTGTTGATCCGGCCTTCGGGTTCGATGCCTGTTTTAATTAACGTATGCCTGCTTGGATTAGTGAATGTTATCAACTTCGTGTTGAGCTGGCCTTCGGGTTCGATGCTTGTTTTAATTAACAGATGCCTGCTTGGATTATCAAATGTTCTCAACTTCGTGTTGATCAGGCCTTCGGGTTCGATGCCAATTTTAATTAACAGATGCCTGCTTGTATTAGCAGATGTTATCAATTTCGTGTTGAGCCGGCCTTCGGGTTCGAAACCTATTTTAATTAACGGATGCCTGCTTGGATTAGCAGATGCTCTAAGCGTTGTGTTGAGCCGGCCTTCGGGTTTGATGCATGTTTTAATTAACGGATGCCTGCTTGGATTAGAAGATGTTCTCAACTTCGTCTTGAGCCGACCTTCGGGTTCGATGCCTGTTTTAATTAACGGATTCCTGCTTAGATTAGTAGATGTTCTAAACTTCGTGTTGAGTCGGCCTTCCGGTTCGATGCCTTATTTAATTAATGGATGTCTTCTTGGATTAGCAGACCTTCGGGTTCGATGCTTGTTTTAATTAACAGATGCCTGCTTGGATTAGCAGATGTTCTAAACTTCGTGTTGAGCCGACCTTCGGGTTCGATGCCTATTTTTATTAACGGATGCCTACTTGAATTAGCAGATGCTCTCAACTTTGTGTTGAGTCGTTCTTTGGGTTTGAAGCCTGTTTCAATTAACGAATACCTGCTTGGATTAGAAGATGTTCTCAACTTTGTATTGAGCCGGCCTTCGGGTTCGATGCCGATTTTAATTAACGGATACCTACTTACATTAGGAGATGTTCTCAACTTCATGTTAAGCCGGCCTCGGGGTTTGATTCCTATTTTCATTAACAGATGCCTTCTTGGATTAGCGAATGTTCTCGACTTCTTGTTGAGCCGACCTTCGGATTCGATGCCTGTTTTAATTAACGGATGCCTGCTTGGAATAGCAGACCTTCGCGTTTGATGCTTGTTTTAATTAATAGATGCCTGCTTGGATTAGTAGATGCTCTCAACTTTGTGTTGAGTCGGCCTTCGGGTTCGATGCCTGTTTCAATTAACAAATGTCTGCTTCGATTAGAAGATGTTCTCAACTTCGTGTTGAGCCGGCCTTCGGGGTCGATGCCTATTTTAATTAACGGATGCTTGCTTGGATTAGCAGACCTTCCGGTTCGATCCTTGTTTAAATTAAAAGATGCCTGCTTGGATTAGCAGATGTTCTCAACGTCATGTTGAGCCGGCCTTCGGGTTTGATGCCTATTTTTATTAACGGATGCCTACTTGGATTAGTAAATGCTCTCAACTTTGTGTTGAGTCATTCTTCGGGTTCGATGCCGATTTTAATTAACGGATACCTACTTAGATTAGGAGATGTTCTCAACTTCGTGTTGAGCCGACCTTCGGGTTCAATGCATGTTTTAATTAATAGATGCCTGCTTGGATTAGGGAATGTTCCCAACTTCGTGTTGAGCCGACCTACGGGTTTGATGCCTATTTTAATTAGCGAATGCTTACTTGAATTAGAAAATGTTCTCAACTTCGTGTTGAGCCGGCCTTCGGGTACGATCCCTATTTTAATTAATGGATGCTTTCTTGGATTAGCGGACCTTCGGGTTCGATGCCTATTTTAATTAACAGATGCCTGCTTAGATTAGCATATACTCTAAACTTTGGGTTGAGCTGACCTTCGGGTACAATGCCTGTTTTAATTAACGAATGCCTGCTTGGATTAGAACATGTTCTGATCTTTGTGTTGAGCCGGCCTTCAGGTTGGATGCCTCTTTTAATTAACGGATGCCTTCTTGGATTAGGGGTTGTTCCAAACGTCGTGTTGAGCCGCCCTACGGGTTCGATGCCTGTTTTAATTAATGGATGCCAGCTTGGATTAGTTGATGTGATCAACTTCATGTTGAGCCGGCCTTCGGGGACGATGCCTGTTTTAATTAACAGATGCTTGCTTGGATTAGCGGACCTTTGGGATTGATACCTATTTTAATTAACAGATGCCTGCTTGGATTAGCATATGCTCTCAACTTTGTGTTGAGTCGGCCTTCGGGTTTGATTCTTGTTTCAATTAACGGATGCCTGCTTCCATTAGAAGACGTTCTCAACTTCGTGTTGAGCCGGCCTTCGGGTTCGATGCCTATTTTAATTAACAGATGGTTGCTTGGATTAGCGGACCTTCGGGTTCGATGCCTGTTTTAATTAATAGATGCCTGCTTAGATTAGCATATGCTCTAAACTTTGTGTTAGGCATGCCTTCGGGTTCGATGCCTATTTTAATTACAGATGCCTGCTTAGATTAGCATATGCTCTAAACTTTGTATTGAGTTGGCCTTCGCGTTCAATGCCTGTCTTAACTAACGGATGCCTGAATGGATTAAAAGATGTTCTCGACTTCGTGTTGAGCCGGCCTTCGGGTTGGATGCCTCTTTTAATTAACTCATGCATGCTTGGATTAGGGGTTGTTCCAAACATCATTTTGAGCCGCCCTTCGGGGTGGATGCCTATTTTAATTAAAGGATTCTTGCTCGGATTAGCGGACCTTCGGGTTTGATCCCTATTTTAATTAACAGATGCCTGCTTGGATTAGAAGATGCTCTCAATTTTGTGTTGAGTCGGCTTTTGGGTTCGATGCCTGTTTCAATTAACGGATGTCTGCTTGGATTAGAAGATGTTCTCAACTTCATGTTGAGCTGGCCTTCGAGTTCGATGCCTATTTTAATTAACGGATGCTTGCTTGGATTAGCAGACCTTCGGGTTCGATCCCTATTCTAATTAACAGCTGCCTACTTTGATTAGCAGATGCTCTAAACATTGTGTTGAGTCGGCCTTCGGGTTCGATGCCTGTTTAAATTAATGGATGCCTGCTTCGATTAGAAGATGTTCTCAACTTCGTGTTGAGTTGGCCTTCAGGTTTGATGCCTATATTAATTAACGGATGCTTGCTTGGATTAGCGGACCTTCGGGTTCGATGTCTGTTTTAATTAACAGATGCCTGCTTAGATTATCATATGTTCTAAACTTTGTGTTAATCCGGCCTTCGGGTTCGATCCCTATTTTAATTAACTGATGCCTGCTTGGATTAGCAGATGCTCTCAACTTTTTGTCTAGTCGGCCTTCTTGTTCGATGCCTGTTTCAATTAACGGATGCCTTCTTCGATTAGAAGATGTTCCCAACTTCGTGTTGAGCCGACTTTTGGGTTCGATGCCTATTTTAATTAACGGGTGCTTGCTTGGATTAGCAGACCTTCGGGTTCGATGCCTGTTTT
Source organism: Lathyrus sativus (assembly GCA_963859935.3). Classification (NCBI taxonomy): domain Eukaryota; kingdom Viridiplantae; phylum Streptophyta; class Magnoliopsida; order Fabales; family Fabaceae; genus Lathyrus; species Lathyrus sativus. The sequence continues at coordinate 241,889,591 of OZ012741.1, forward strand.
AATTAACAGATGCCTACTTAGATTAGCATATGCTCTAAACTTTCTGTTGAGCCGGCCTTCGGGTTCGATGCCTGTTTTAATTAACAGATGCCTGCTTAGATTAGCATATGCTCTAAACTTTTTGTTGAGCCGGCCTTCGGGTTCGATGCCTGTTTTAATTAACTGATGCCTGCTTTGATTAGAAGATGTTCTCAACTTCGTATTGAGACTGTCTTCGGGTTGGATGCCTCTTTTAATTAACGGATGCATGCTTGGATTAGGGGTTGTTCCAAACGTCGTGTTGAGCCGCCCTATGGGTTCGATGCCTGTTTTAATTAACGGTTGCCAGCTTGGATTAGTTGATGTTATCAACTTCGTGTTGAGCCGACATTCGGGTTCGATCCCTATTTTAATTAACAGATGCCTGCTTGGATTAGCAGATGCTCTCAACTTTGTGTTGAGTCGGCCTTTGGGTTCAATGCTTGTTTCAATTAACGGATGCCTGCTTGGATTAGAAGATGTTCTCAACATCGTGTTGAGCGACCTTCGGGTTCGATGCCTATTTTAATTAACGGATGCTTGCTTGGATTAGCGGACCTTCGGGTTCGATGCCTGTTTTAATTTACAGATGCCTGCTTGGATTAGCAGATGCTCTAAACTTTGTGTTGAGCCCGCCTTCGGGTTCGATGCCTGTTTTTATTAACGGATGCCTGGTTGGATTACTCATCTTCAGAATAGGCGGACATCTTACAGTAGTAGGAATGAAGATGAACCCTCTGACAGGTTGTCTCCTTATACTTATCAAAGTCTGGGACTTTGAACTTTAGAGGAAACTTCAAATCTGGGATCAGCCCTAAATTTGCCATATCCAACCCCATTGAGTGCTGATTTTCATAGCTTCGCATCTTCTCCTCAATCATTTTAAACCTCCTATCTGCGTCAGACTACAAACCAGCATTATGATCTCTCATAGAGAAAACGTCATCCTGTTCATCCTGTTCCCACTACGGGCCAGCATTCCCGTATACAACACACGTCATCTCGAAACCATGAACTCTACCTACATTACCTCCGCCCGGAGGGATAACAACGGTAGGAGCAGTATTAGCGTGTGGCGTACCACCATCATTACGAGGAGGATTAGCAGCAGTTTCCCCATGAAGCACACCGCTTCCATCAACCCTAGCAATTAACGGTTGCACCAAAGTTCTCATCCTGTCACGGAATTCCTGAAGCTCAGCTTGAATCTGATGCATAATCTTGCGTTGATTTCCCCGAGTTGCATAGCGATGAGTCGCTCGGTTGTCAATCCTGTAAAAAGCTAAACAAACCACAGAGATAAGGTTAACAGTTCCGGAGCACCTGCGATGCAAAATGAGAAATGATGCAGAATGCAAACATGTAAATATGCGTTAGGGAAATTTTCCCCTTGATTCTAGTTCCGTGAGAATGGCAAGACAATGGGAAGCCAACAGATAAGCATAGCAAACTCCTCATAGATAAGACGAGAGCCAAGAGTCAATGTATAACACAACACTGAATACAACGGAATCAAAATGACCTCAGCCCACAAATTTGGTGATGCTCAAGATACATCATAACAACAAACTACAAAGAGAGAAAAACATCAAATACAATGGCAAGCCTGAAAATCCTCCAACAACTCTCTCGTATCTGAATGATCTGGCCTGGCTACCAACCCCTAGATGAGCAACTCTCTCCGGCTAATGATGATCTGCAAGCTCTGAGCATAATCCTCCCAAGCGCCTTCACCAAATGCTTCCTCAAGCTTGGGCCTCTTCAAATCAGCTCTTGACTTATAGTCTTGGAAGGTTGCAAGATCTTCATTCAATCTACAGTCATTTTCGCGTCGGCGCGAGGATTCGAATATAACCTTCTCATCTCTCACCTAGATCTGAGCCTTCAACTTTGCAATCTGTTGCCGCAGTCCGTCTTCTCGCTCCTTGTTGTTAGTTAAAATGGCATCCCATTGGTCATTAAACTTGGATATCTCTACATATGCTCTATCTAGCTCTTTCTTCTTGGAAATAAGAACATCACTGACGCTCTTCATATCTAAGCCCACACGCTCTCGAGCGCGAATCTCTGCAATTAGATCCCTACCTAGCTTGTTCACCAATTCAGTTTGCTTCTTAGATGAAAAACTGGCTTGATTTCTCTCGCTTCGGAGCTAAATAATCTCTTTTTCCAATTCCTCGTTTTCCTTACGCAACTCCTCCTTCTCGAACCATAGTGTTGCACCCCAAAATTTGCCCAACATTTCTTTACCTAGCTTATGTTTCATTTCATTCACATTAGCATTATCATTTGCATTTCATTGACATGTGTGCAGGAGATCAAGAGGTATGATTACAAATCAAGAGCTATACAAGACTTTGAAACTAGATAAGAAGGTTAGTCAAGAGCTCAAGGGTTGATATCCTTGTCAAAGAAGTTAAAAGATCCTAAAAAAGAGTGGTTGAAGCCAAGTGTGTAGGTCTCCTAACTTTAGAGTTGTGGGAAGCCATCAGATGATTATGAGGTCATGGAGATGGACTTGAGGTCTTTAGAGAGCTCATGATAAGTGTTTAAGATCACTTTGATGCATAGATAGGTCATTGTGCAAGAATAAGAAGCCTCAGCCATGATTGGTGCAGCTAGGGTTTGACTGGGTCAACCCTAAGTCAACTGAGGATTTGAAGGAGGTTGAGACCTAATTCAAGATCCATGTGATAATGGATTGATACATTGAGATGTTATAAGGATGATTCCAAGGTTAACTCGTCATGATTGAAGAGTTTGAGAAGTTTCAGGCTAGGGTTTCTAAGACTTGACAGTGTAAAATCCCCTAGTTTGACCCCTGACTTCAAGACTATTTAACTAAGATATGATTGCCATATCATCTTTACCCCAACATTATTGTTGTATAGAATGATCTTAGCTTTAATTTGAGTACTAGAAGTCCTTTATTGGGATTATAGAACTCAAGTTATGAGCCAGACAAGTTACAGGTCATCTGAGGCATGTGAATTTGGAGCTTGAAAGTTACCCAACTTGCATGACACTTTTGACCTAGAAGGATGATTCCTATGAACGTTTGGTCAACATGAATGTTGTTCCTTATTCTCTTATCTTTCTAAAGAGTACTAGAAGTCCATGATTGGATTTGTAGAACTCAAGTTATGGCTTTGACAAGTCAAGGGTATTTTGGGATATTTGGACATTACAGGTCATTTTGAATCATAAGTCAATTTCACCATCTTGAAAGCCTCAAATGGATTTTTGTTCAACATGAAAGTTGCTCAAAATGATGTTTTTAGCTTGGCCAAGTATCAAGAGTCCATTGATATGGATTATATCAAGCATTGGTTGAAGAAAATTCACATAAAGGCCATTTTAATGAATTAAAAGGTGAAAATTCAAAACAATTGGTAATTGAATGATTTCAAGCAAAATTTGTACTCATTTTGATTGGAAATGATATTCTAAACACTTTTGCATTATTATAATTTTCATTTGCGGCTTGGTTCATGGTGTTCCAATTTGTGACTTCATGAATAAGCTACATATCCCAAAATCATACCATTAAGCTGCAAACCAACTTTCACAAGCCAAAGTCCAAGCCTTACCTTGGGTTCCAAGCCTAAGGAGTACTTAAGTGATCTATTCCAAACCAAAAGAAAAAAAACTCCTCACAATTTTATTTTTACATTTTCAAGAATTCTCTCACTCTCTCAATTCTCTCAATTTTCTTCATTCTCCAAACCCTCACCCATAACTCCTTGTCATTGGATCCATTGATTTTTCATTGAAATCAATGGAATCTTGAGCATAAACCTCCATTCATCATCATTATAGGATCAAGATTCATAATCAATTGTCGTGCAAATTGAAGTTGGATATTGGAGTGTAAGTTGGAAGCACTTATTCGGAGCAATTCGAATTCGAAGTGTTCGATCTTCATCTTCTTGCAAGAATTATTGTGGATCTTGAAGTTTTCCATATAATCTTGTTCGGATCTTTGCAAATTCACTTGATCAACGATCACCGGATCAAATCTCCGATCCGTAGGTTGGTTTTCCGATTTAATTTAACCATTTGATTGTTGTTTTTTAATGGCATTAAAATTTTGTTTTGTGTGCTGTTTGATTTTAATTCATATAAAAAAGAAAAAAATCTTACAAAAATATGAGAAATTTCTGGGATTATCCTTATCATGTCTATGATCTTTGTGCGCAATTTGATTTTAGTTTCGTTTAATTTTCAATTTGATTTCGTTTTTCTCCTTTAGTTGGATAATAAAATGTCAAAAACTGCATAGTTTCTTGCCGATTTTTGTTCTGGAGTTTGGTATAGAATTTGGACTTAATTCTTTGTTGGTTTGTTATAGACATATTAAGGAACTCCCAGAAATTTTTAGGTTAATTTTTAGGTAGTTTAGGTTCTGTTTTGAACTAGATCTTTAGAGGCTTCCCTACTTGATTTCCCTTTTGACTATTTTTGGTGTGTGATTTCTTTAGTGCCTTTAGGCATAGTTTAAGGCTCTGGTTTTTCTACTATAGATACCTAACATGCTTAGGTTCCCCTAGAAATTTTCTTATGATTTTAGAACTAGTTTTGGTTTTTTAGATTGAATTAATACTTAGGCTAGTCTTAACATGTTCATAACATAGCCTTTCTTTTTGATTGATTTCATTGATGACTTTTAGCATGGGATAAACTTTTCATTCCTTTTGGTTGTTGTTATATACATATTGAGGTTGCCTTGTGATTTTTATCATGATTTTTAAATGATTTTAAAAATGCTTTTAGTATAGTTGTTTAGGAGTGATTTTTAGTGGATCTCTTTAGTGATACCTTTCAACTTAGGCTTTTATTGGAGGACTTAGAGATTGAATTAGGTCCTGGTTTTTTAAATATAGGTTATTAGTGAATGCATGTTCCCATAGAAAAATAATCAGATTTTTAGAATGAGTTTTGGTATTTTTGATAGAATATTCTACTTGTTTGTTCATTTGGTGTTTCAATTTTGGTGATTGATGTAGAATGGACTCAAAGTTGGGCTTCCTTGCATAGTGGGCTTCTGGATCTCATTGGAAGATATCATGGACATGATGAGGCTTGTGTGAAGTGGCTGGTGGAGCTTGGATTGGAGTTTTCCCTTCCTTTTTGTTAGCTTTGTGTAGCTTAGGAAATTAGGGCTTTAGGAGAGAGCTTTAGAAATAGATATTTCTTCAAGTAATGGTTGGTTTTGTTCCCATGCCATTCTAATCCTATGATTCAAAGTCCTCATTTTAAAGTCTCATCTCTCCTTTGGAGGGATGTGTGACATTTACAATGAGTAGAACTTTTGAGGATGCCTTTCTCTGATGACTGGTTCAGTGTCAGATAGGATTCCTTTGGTTTCCTGTCTGCTTCCCATTATCAAACAATCATCTTATTCATTCTCTTCATTCTTGGTGGAGCCTATTGAAGATTGAAGATTGAAGATGGAGTACCTTTCATTCTTATGAAGATGATGGACTTGAAGAACAGTTACAGACTGTGGACTGAACTGCTGTCAAAAGATTGCTTTGCTGTGAAGCTGGGGAAGCTGTTGATTTGCTTTCTTGACTGTCTGTTTTCTTTCTGTGCAACTGTATTGATGTGAATTGATTGGTGTGATGCATTTATATTAGGTCATGTAGTTGAATAAGCCTAAGATCATCCTAAGGGTTGAGTTTCTCCACTTGCTTGTATTGCATTAGAGGTTGAGTTTCTCCCTCTGCTTGTATTTTTACTGTATGACTTTGCTTGCTGGTATTCGGTAGAGCTTCGCTCCCTTGCCTGTGTGGTTTGTGATTTTCTTGATGGCATTTTATTTTCCTTTATGATTGTATTTATTCATACTTGGCTTGAGGTTGAGATGAGCTTGTGGAGGTTGATGCCCTACACACCTTTCCTCCCTCACTTGCATTACATGCATTTTACTGTCGTTTACTGTTTACTGTTTAAGCTGATGCTTTATCTGTTTCAGTTTATCATTGACATGATCCCCTAGGAATCTCACTTCCTTTAATAAGGAAGTGATGATTAGAACTTTAGGTTGAAACATATGCATGATAACTTCTAGGAGATCCCTATTTCAAACTTCAACCATAGGATGAATCCTTGGCATGACAACATTAGGACTTGATAGTCTCCCCTTAGTTGAGCCTGTTCTCTCTTCTCATCTCAAACAACAGTAAAGAACGTAATAAAGGCAATTTAGTATAAGCGCATTACGAGCCTTAAGCTACTTGGGTAATGATAATTGAGCGGCCTCCTCTCAATCGTCTAGAATGTTTAGTATACGTCCTTTGGACAATATGCGACGCATTCGCTCCCAGGTCATAGTCTATAGTGCTGTACGAACTACAGACAAACATAAAAAACAGTTCTTCCGTAAAAGACAGAAAACAAACTTCAAACCTTTTGCACCGTGGGCCCATAAGTCAAAGGAAGATTTTCTGAAGAAAAGAGTGTCGTTAACTCTCACTTCTACCGCAAACGGTAACGCCTAAGTCTCCAAGGGTCGAGCTGCGTACACCAAACTGCTGGAATTGTTTGTTAGCCCTACTCGAAAAAACAGATGAATCTGAATTCTCGTAATCCGTATTATCCCGAACTATGTAAGCTCTGATATCTCATATCTGTTGAGAGTATGTAGGCACAATACTGATGTATTGGCGAGCCACCTTCCCCGTAACCCGTAGTCAGTCGAACTACGTTGACTCTGATTTCTCATTCTCTGATGAGAATACGTAGGCATAAAGTTTGACGCTTTGCCGAGTCATTTTCATTTCTTTTCACACCGGCCTTGATAGGTAGATAGTAAAACAAACCCGTCAGATAAACACAACAAGCGTGGATCCCATCGAGTACGATGGACGTGAGGGGTGCTAATACCTTCCCCTTGCGTAACCGACTCCCGAACCTAGACAATGGTTGTGATGACCTTGTCTTATACCTTTGCGTCAGGTTCTTACGATCGTTTCCTTTCCCGCTTTGAGGGATAAATAACGAAAGGTGGCGACTTTTCAGTTTTGCCGGCACCTTATTTTTGCGGTAGCGACAGCTGGCGACTCTGCTGGGGACTTGATAGTTTCCTAGGGATCCAACGTCACTTATGCGAGTCAATCTGGGGATCCAACGTCCCTGTGCGAGAGTCAATCCTAGCGCTTGTATATTTACCTGTTGGGTTCTGTGTATTTATTGCATTTTACTTCCCGCACTTTATTTTTAGTATGATATGATTATCTGTGCTGTTGTGGGAGGGGCATTCTGATGAGTGATAGGCCAGATCCAGGCTTGAGAGCATATACATAGTATTAGAGTGGATTAGTGGTGGTCGTACTTGCTTTGCTTGCATCAGTTCCCATGTAATTCACACTCAGACGAGGTTCTCTTTGATGACTTCTTATCAGTCCTTTGGACTCGAGGGGCTGTCGGATCTGAGGATTGTCGACTCTGAAAACCGATCATTTGGGATCCAGCTAAGTGAGGCCGCTTCAAGAGACAATGATGCCACACCTTCTGGGTATCGAATCATCGTTCTTGAAAGTCTGTGACACTGATGACCGCATAGGATGCCGAACCTGTGTCAGTTTAGGTCCATACCCGTGAGTGGGAGGGTTTTTCCAGGAAACTTGACTTCCAGCCTACCCGGTACTTTTGGTTTTCTCTAGTCAGAGGAGACTTATCCCGTCAGCAGCGCAGCAGTAATCAGAGCTTTGTGGGGGCTGTGATCCCGTGTTTGCTGCATCTTGCATTGCATTTGCATAAGCATCTTTGCATCATATTGCATATCATTCTCCAGCTAGCCAGAGCTCTTATCCAACCTTTGTTTTGCATCAGAGGGTGATTCTCCGGTGTTTGGTCTGAGCAAGGGTTGATTGTTAGAAGACGACCAAGGGGTTGAAGCCGATTTGAGTAGGATCAAGCAGTGAAGTCCGTTGAAAGTTGTTGGTAGCTATGTCAGAGAGCAACTTCCAGTTTGTTGATACCTTGTCAGGCTTCACTGTGACGTCCAATTCTTTGTATGGTTCTATGCCTGATGAAGACTTTCTGCAAGTGAACAACCTTACTGCAACTCGACTTGTACAGCCTTCTATTGAAGACTGAGTTCTACAGGAGCAGTTTGTTGTCCGAAGTGAACGCTCTCCTTCTATTGATACCTCAGACTATCAGGGTGTCGTTTTCCCTGTGCCAAATTCCCGAAGAGAGGTCCCGATAGCAAATACTGAAGACCCATTAGCTCTCGTGCCAAATTCCTAAAAGGTTCCGTGCGTTGGATGAAAGATTCAAAGCCTTGGAAGTTAAAGATGCTGTTAACCCAAATGTTGCAGACATGTGTCTAGTTTCTAGCGTAGTGTTACCTCCGAAGTTCAGAGCGTCGAGGTTTGAAAAGTACAAAGGAGATAGTTGCCCGAGGCAACATCTGGTGATGTTCTGCCGAAGAATGACTTCGTTTGTGCATAACGACAAGTTGATGATTCACTGCTTTCAGGATAGTCTGATCGGGGCATCTCTGAGTTGGTATATGCAGTTAGAGAGTAATCAGATCCGATCATGGGTGGACTTAGCCAATGCTTTTCTAAAGCAGTATGACTACAATCTTGATGTAGCTCCTAGTCGCATGCAGCTGCAAGAATTGTCTCAAGGGAACAATGAACCTTTCAGGAAGTATGTTTAGAGATGGAGAGAATTTGCTGCTAGAGTGCAACCACCGCTTCTAGACCAAGAGTTAAAAGGCATGTTCGTAAACTCCTTGTAGAGCCCGTACTTCGAAAGAATGCTTAGAGTTGCACCAAATTTCTCTGAATTCGTAAGGGCAGGAGAGCGCGTCGAGTATGGTGTAAAGACTGGAAGAATTAAGAATGTTTCGAGCAGTCAGGCTGGTGAAACCGAATCTCTCTGTAGCTTTCAAACTGAAGATGAAACTGTGGTCAATGCAGTCATGACAGATGTTAGGTATCCTCAAGACGAATCAGTGAAATCTGTTGGTTCTTCGTCTTCTCAGCGGTTGGTATCCTCTGTGTCTCGTTATTCTGGACAGACAATTATGCCTAGGGCACCACATCGGGAACCTTATGTCACTCCTCTTGCAAATCCATGAGCCTGTGGCCTAGGTTATCAGAATCAGCGTCAGAATCAGAACCGACCTCGTAACAACTTGGAACGAAGGAATGCTCCTTCTCATCCGGTGCCTGTGCCATATAACCAGATTCTGCCACATTTGATTCAGAGTTCTTTGGTGGAACCCAAAGCTCTTAAGCCCGTGCCAGACCCTTATCCTCCTGTGTACAATCCCCATGCCCAGTGTGGATACCATGGTGGATCCCCGAGGCATTCAACTGAAGATTGCAAAGCTTTCCAGGAAAAAGTGAAACAGTTGATCGACAAAGGGTGCATTTCCTTTCCAGAAGGAGTTTTGGTTGTGCATGACAACCTCTCAGCTGTCTGAGCTCGCAGATTCAGAGGGTTATTTTCAGAGGCCACTGGTCCAGACAGGCAGACGTCCTCAACATTGGCAGTTCTCATACTTTTTATCATTTTCATTTGTAGTTCCCTTTCTATTAGTTACTACTTGCTATTAAACATTGTTTGTTTCGAATGGTAATATTGATAAAGTGACTATGCATTTTTCTGAATTAATCATGTCGTTGTCACTCATTTACTGCATTGCACTGACACTTGCATTTTATTTACTCCACTTTATCACTATGATTAGCAAAGATTGGAGGGAGGATGACGAAACTAAATACTCATAATTGATGATCGTATGCTTTCGGATAAAACCCTGCCTATGATGTACATGCATTGTTTCAAATCCCCTAAACACTGGAGATATAAGGAGTTAGTCCCTCGTTAGCCACTTCGAGCCGAGAAGTAGGAGTTTCTTTCGGACTTTTAAACCCTCTCATCTTAACCCGGGGCAGGGTAGTCGTCAGTTAGCTTGACCGAGCGTTCAAGCCTTATAGAGGAGTGTCTCTATTCGAAGAACAATCACAGTTTATTCCTCTCCGGAGGTCGTACCTCGTCAACCGCAACGGTTAAACTTCACCAATGAGGAGTGAGACGGTTATAACCCTTTCGGAGCAAGCAAGACAACCAGTGTCACACGACTTGTTCCAAGCAAAAGAAAAAGAAAAAAGAGAGCGCCCGCTAAGTAAAAAGAAAAGAAAAGCTGAAAAGCAAATACTTAGGCAAAAACCAGGGCATCCCGCTGGACTTCAAAAGAAATCGAAAAGAACTCAAAAGAGTCAGTCCAGGCAAAAATTAGGGAATCAAAAGAATAAAATGAAAGGATCCCAACAGAAAGATCCTCAAACAAGGACAAAGTCGTGTAGATACAGACAATGAAAACGAAAGAGGAGTAACTGTCACTCCGAAAACCTTGTGAGTTCCTTAACCATTGTTCCTAACATTCCTCGAAGAGGCGAGCGCCTGTGCCAGGTTAACTGAACATTAGGATCGGAGATCATCACGTAGAAGGGGTGGGTACGAATCATGACTTGAGCCTAATATCCCTTGTTTCACGAACCGTGAACCCGACCACGATACAACCCTTAAAAGACCTAATTGAGGCAGGGTTTATTCTGAAAGCGCATTACGATAAGGTTGAGTAACCTGACTCCTACATGATTTGCTAACCATATCCTTGTTGTATTTTTCACTGATCAAATTAGCACTACATTTGAACTGTTGGTTCATTCGTCACTCACTATCATGACACGTAAATGAGTGACAACATTTTTTTCAAAATCTACATGAACACTGCATTAAAATTATCATTCGTGAATAGACCATTTTAATTGCAGGTCAGTAGTTGATATGAAGGAATTCCAACAGGGAATAGTCAGTCATGACTGAATCATTAGCAGTCTGGATCAGAATGGTATACTGCGTAGCCCTGTGAATTTGGGGCATTGACTTCCAGTGAGTTTGGAATCAGTCAGTCTGAGGACAAGTCCTGAAGCATCGGTTGATTATGGGCCAGTTTGTTCAAGAAGCAGTTGATCAGAAGTGAATCTTCTTGAGACACATTCAGGGGCAACTACCCGGAGTTCCTGTGATTTGAAGGCAGATCCCTCCAGTGTTCAATCAGGGCATGTTAAGTCGCTCAACGCTCGTTCAGGGGCAAGCTACTTCAGAAGTATATTGAAATCAACCATGCTAAGAGTTGGTTAATTGAGGATGAATCCTTCCGTTGTACAGATACTGGGGCAAGCCATCTCGAGGTCGCCTCGTGGCAAGCTGCTTTCTGTTCAAAATGAATTTTCCCAAGAGTCGGATTGGGGCAAGTTGAATTGCACTGGGGCAAGTTGTTCATACGAGTTTGCTCACCCCAGCAAGAGTACCTGGCCCCAAGAGTCGGATTATGGCTTTGCTTGCTGGTATTCGGTAGAGCTTCGCTCCCTTGCCTGTGTGGTTTGTGATTTGCTTGATGGAATTTTATTTTCCTTTATGATTGCAGTTATTCATACTTGGCTTGAGGTTGAGATGAGCTTGTGGAGGCTGATGCCCCATACACCTTTCCTCCCTTACTTGCATTGCATGCATTTTACAGTCGTTTACTATTTACTGTTTAAGCTGATGCTTTATCTGTTTCTGTTTATCATTGACATTATCCCCTAGGAATCTCACTTTCTTTGATAAGGAAGTGATGATTAGAAATTTAGGTTGAAACCTATGCATGATAACTTCTAGGAGATCTCTGTTTCAAACATCAACCATAGGATGAATCCTTGGCATAACAACATTAGGACTTGATAGTCTCCCCTTAGTTGAGCCTATTCTCTCTTCTCATCTCAAACAACAGTAAAAAAACGTAATAAAGGCAAGTTAGTATAAGCGCGTTACGAGCCTTAAGCTACTTGGGTAATGATAATTGAGCGGCCTCCTCTCAATCGTCTAGAATGTTTAGTATATGTCCTTTGGACGATATGCGACGCATTCGCTCCCAGGTTATAGTCTCTAGTGCTGTACGAACTACAGACAAACATAAAAAACAGTTCTTCCGTAAAAGACAGAAAACAAACTTCAAACCTTTTGCCCCGTGGGCCCATAAGTCAAAGGAAGCTTTTCTGAAGAAAAGAGTGTCGTTAACTCTCAGTTCTACCGCAAACGGTAACGCCTAAGTCTCCAAGGGTCGAGCTGCATACACCAAACTGCTGGAACTGTTTGTTAACCCTACTCGAAAAAACAGATGAATCTGAATTCCCGTAATCCGTATTATCCCGAACTACGTAAGCTTTAATCTCTCATATCTGTTGAGAGTACTTAGGCACAATACTGATGTATTGGCGAGCCACCTTCCGCGTAACCCGTAGTCAGCCGAACTACGTTGACTCTGATTTCTCATTCTCTGATGAGAATACGTAGGCATAAAATGCGACACTTTGCCGAGTCATTTTCTTTTCTTTTCAGACCGGCCTTGATAGGTAGATAGTAAAACCAACCCGTCAGATAAACACAACAAGCATGGATCCCATCGAGTACGATGGACGTGAGGGGTGCTAATACCTTCCCCTTGCGTAACCGACTCTCGAACCCAGACAATGGTTGCGATGACCTTGTCTAATACCTTTGCATCAGGTTTTTCCGATCGTTTCCTTTCCCGCTTCGAGGGATAAATAACGAAAGGTGGCGACTCTTTTGTTTTGCCGGCACCTTATTTTCGCTGTAGCGACACATAGCTGATTATATCTCGGGATATCAACAGTAGTCTGCTCTTCAATCATCAAAGGATATAAAGGCTCACAAGCTGGAAATGGCATCAATAATCTCCTAGCTCTCTCCTGAATCTACACCATATAAGGCTCATAAGCTCTACTGTTGCTCTTACCCAAAGAAACCTTCCCTCTACAGTGAATCTTGTTCCAAGCTTTCTCCACTCTGATCAAGGTCTCATTTCAAGCAAGCCAGTGAAATACAGAGAGTCTTGTATTTCCTCTTCCTTCAGAGCTTCCCTCAGAGCATACCGAAACTGCCTCACTGCAAGAGCTGGGTTGTAGTTAATACCTCCTTTCCTTCCAATCAACGGGACGTTAGGAAAACCACCACAGCTAAAGATAATCTCTATGCCCAACTGATCTCTGTCAAACTATACTATGTTCACAGAAGTCAAGCCCATAAGTCTCTCTGACCACTCAGAGATACCTGCAGTGTCAACAAACGGTCCAACCTTGGGTAGGTGACTCACAAACCATCTGTATAAAAGAGGTACACAACAAGACACATTCTTTCCCCTCTGATTCTCAGTCTTGTAATGCACAGAATGATAAACATCTCCCGGAAGTGTAGGCACAGGATTTCCTGAGATGAAAATGTGGAAAGCATCCAAATCCACAAAGTTAGGAATATTCGGAAACAAAACTACACCATATATGCACAGAGCTAAGATGGCATTAAAGACAATCCAACAACCCTCTTTCGCAAATTGTTGAGCTTTACCAACCAAGAAAGGTAATGGAAATCCAGACATCCCATTTCTTCTAACTAACTTCCCTTCTAACTCTGAAGCATCTAGATGAAGAGCATTAGCAAGCTTAGTAAAATTAGGTTCATCTTCAGTATGATAGAAAGGCATCTGCTCCAGAATAGGAACTCCTAGTAGCATAGAGAACTCCTCCAAAGTAGGCATCAACACATAACCCGGAAAAGTGAAACACCTCAACTGTGGATCATAGAACTGAAACAAATGGTGAAGACCTCCCAACTCAAACACTGAAGCTTTGTAGACACAACCCAAGAGCTTCCCATATGACTTCTTAAAATCTTCCATCACATTACGATCAGCAATAGAAATCAAACTGAGCAGAGGTGCTATGTCAGGAGTAGGAAACTTGTACACAACAGTCTTCTTCAAACTGAGCGCCATGTCAGAAGTGGAATAAGCTCACTAGAATCGAGAGGAAAATATACACCTGCAACATAAATACATGTCAATGTTAAATTCAAACAAAAATGAAAATGAAACATGGGATCAAGATTGTTGTGTTTTTGACTGAGAAGAACCAGCGCTTCGCTTCGGCGAGAACATAACACAGTACTGATATAAGGAACCACTATATCAAGGATCAAAAGTTCACACTGACAAGAAAACCGGGTAGGTTGAAGGTCAAAGTTTCCTGCATAACCCTCCCAACTCACAGGTATGAACCTATCTCTAATAAGGTCTGGCATCCTATGCGGTCATCAGCATCACAGACTTTCGAGAAACGATTATACGTTCACCATTTCTGGTTTGGCATCATAGTCTAACGAAGCGGCCTCACTTAGCTGACTTCCAAATGATCGGTCCCCAGAGTCGACAATCCTCGGATCAAACATCCTCTCAACTATCTGAAACAGACTGGAAAGGTAGTCATCAAAGAGAATCTCGTCTGAGCGCGAATTTCGTGGGAACTAGTGCATGCCAAACATACAGGTTCACCACTATTTTCCACTTCGAATGCTATGGTTATACTCAAGCCTGGGATTTGGCTTATCACACAGTGAAACATTCCCACCCAACAGCACAACAATATGATAATATAAATGCGGAAAGTAAAATGCAAATGTAGTAAAGTACAAATGCAACACATATACACTTATGTACACACCACAAAGATAAAACCCACAAGCACTAGGATTGACTCGCATAGGGGATGGGAAGGGTCCCCAGCAGAGTCGCCAGCTATCGCTACTGCAAAAAAGGAGCCGGTGGAAGACAGAAGAGTCGTCACCATTTGTTATTTATCCCAAAGAGATGGAAAGGAAACAATTAGAGAAAACATACAAAAAAGGGAAAAGACAAGGTCATCGCAACCAAATCTCGGGTTCGGGAGTCAGTTATGCAAGGGGAAGGTATGAGCACCCCTCACGTCTGTTGTACTCAATGGGATCCACGCTTGTTATTTATCTAAGGGGTGTTAAACTATAGGGCTGGCCATATGGACAAAAGAAAAGAAAAGAGACTCGATAGAGCATCGCCGCTCTATGCCTACGTACTCCCTCGTGCAATGGGAAAGTTAGAGTCAACGTAGTTCGGAAAACTATGGGTGAAATGTGAGGAAGGTTGCTCGCCAAGACATCATTGTCTTGGGCCTACGTATCCTCTTCTGGTACGAGAAATCAGAGAAAACATAGTTCGGGCTGACACGACCACAGATTGGTTCAAGTGTTTTAAACTGAGTAGGGTTAAACCTTTGTTTTGGCAGTTAGGTGTATTGTTGCTCGACCATTGGAGACTTAGGCGTTACCTGTTTGCGGTAGAACCAAGAGTTAACAACACTCTTTTTATGAAACTGATTTTCCAAACAATCCCAAAGGATAAAAAAGGTTTGATGTTTGTTTTTGAGTCTTTTATGAAGAAGAAGTAAATTGAATTATGTTTGTAATTCATGTTGCACTAAAGACTATGACTTGAGAGCGAATGCGTCGCATATCGCCCAAAGGGCATACGCTAAACACTCTAGACAATTGAGAGGATGCCCCTCAATCATCATTTCCCAAATGCTTAAGGCTCATAGCGTACAACACTCATTATCCTTTATTACATGTTTTGAGGAAGTTTTGAGATGAGAAAAGAGAAGACACAAATAAGGGGAAACTAATTGAACCCTAATGTTATCATGCAATATGCTCCTAAGATTAAGATTAAAAGGGGAAAGGTTTACCCAATGTTATCATGCTTGGATTGAACACTTAATGTCTCTCCTACTCCCATCCTAAACGGAGGGGCTAGGAATCCTAAGGGATCATCGCAAAGAAACCAAGAAAACACAAGATAAATCAATTACAAATGTAATGCAAGAAAGAGATGAAGATGACTTAAACAAGTCAAGAGAAGATGAAAACATGATATGCAAGATGCAAGAGATGCAAAGCAAACAAAATAAAAAAGAAAAGTGACTTAAACAAGTCAAAGAGAAAGTGAGATGAAATGGGAGAAGTTATAACTCCTACAATCATTCATGCATCAATCACTAAACTCAAAAGTTAAACACCAAAGCTCAAAGAAGAAGCCATGATCAAGATGAAGACGGGAGAATAGGCTTGGGCAGCAAGCAACATGAGAAATATCTCAACCAAAAGCATCACATTGATCATGCAAAAAGAAAGCTCAAACATACTCTCAAAGTGGCCCACTATTCAAAGTAAACTCAAAGTATAATCAATCAAACCAAATCACTTTGAATGAGTTCCAAAGTCCAAGGGACAAAAGTGAGAACAAGAGGAGAAAGCTAACAAATGAAATAAGAAACAAAGCCAAGACAAATCACAAGCTAGGGCAAGGGAAAGAACCAAAGTTCAAACCACTTTCAACATTCAAACATGAATGGAAAACCCAACTTTAAAGTGACTTGTAACCCAAACCAAACAAGTGTGTGACCTATAAAATTTAAACCGGCATCCTAAACATGTCAAGCATGTGAATCAATAAGTATAAGATGCAAATTGGATCGACAAAGGTCATCTCCCACAAGGAACTAGGTCAACTAGTTTGTATGAACCTCAACTAGGGTGACTTGACTTGCAAGGTTCACCAAAAATCATAGATTCAATAAATCTCAAATAAAATACACAAAGCTCTTATATAAGTTGGAAACCAGAGGCCAAAACAACCAAACCAAATTCCATTCAAGGCATCACCAAATGATTTGATCAACTAGGGTGCTCCACCTTATGGAATTAATATCGAGGGTCAAACAAAAGCAACACAAAGTCAAACAAAAATTAATCAAACATGGACCAAAATCAGCCTCAAAGGTACCTCAATCCATCATGTAAGCGGAGAGGAAACCTCACTCATTGGTGATTGAAAATGGTCCACAAAGTAAGCATGATCAAAGAAGAACCATATTAAAAACACTTCCAATCATAAAATTCAAACTAAATTGAAAAATAAAAGAAAATCAAAATTAAAAATTATGAAAAATTAATTAAGACTTTAAAGTGTTTGAAAATATTTTTTGTTGAATTTTCTGATATTTGGAAGCATTTTTAATAATTAAAAAGCAAAACAGAAAATAAAATGCAAGTGGCTAGGGGGTGCAAGAGTAAAAGTAGATACAAAGGGATTCAGTTCAACGCGCTTGGGCCCCAAAAACTGGGGGTGTGGATAACAAACCAGGCTCAGATCCAAGCCAAAGCTTCAGATTAATGAAACGCGTCGTTTCATTAATCTGTGTGGAGTCAACACTCCAAGTAAGCACAGTCAAGCCAATAGCAAGCAAACACACGCATGGTCAAAGTTTCAAACCCTCGCCACCTCAGATCTGAGGTCAAATGAACCAGACGCCGAAGCACTAGCTCCGGTCGTCTCCTCCAGTGAGATGGTCAGAGTTCAGGTCATAAAACCTCAACCAAAATCCACAAAATTGGTATCAAATTAAATGAATCCAAGATTCCATCATCCAAAACATTCATAAATTAAGAGAATCGAAGATCCAAAGTTTAATATGCACAACTGAAAACTCAAGCAAACATGAACAAAAACAAATCAAACATGGCCTACTCGACGTAGGGCTTCAGATGCAACCAGTATGAACCTAGATCATGGCCTAGAATGAGAGAAAAGGTGATTGGAAACTTACTGAACAAAGACACTTCGTTGGTGCTCTTCAGACGTGTAAGCTTGCTTCAAATGATCCAGATCCACTCCAAATACTTCAAGGAAGATGAATTGCGCTTCAATTTTCCTTGATTTGTGAAGAATAGATGAATTCGATTTTCAATTTTCTTTGAGAAATTCAAAACTGAGAATGCTCTCTCCAACTCTAAAAATCAACTTCTGAGCTCTTGGGGCGAGTTTTGAACTTATATATGATTGATATCAGATGAATTGGAAGGCCCATGAGTCCTTATTTTGATGAATTTGAAAAATGCCCATAAATGGCAAGCTCCCCATGCACACGTGAAATTCTTTCTTCCACTCATAAAAACCTCTCCAATCTGCATCACATGAGTTCAATTTTGCATGGGAATTGGTTTGGGCCTTTAATTGGATCCAATTTGCAAGTTTGAAAGTGAAACTTCTTTGTGTAGGAATGTGGAATTTCACGTGTTTGAGCTTACTTGAACCAAAACCAATTTGTGCAATTCGCTCATGAGTGTGTCTTGAAGTGAATTGCACCAAACTAAGACATAACCATGACCTATAATTTATTGAATTCAAATCATACTTCAAAGTTAAATTTTCACTTGAAAATCTCACCACTTGTCCCTAATCAATCATAATTCACATGATACTTGGGTTTGTAGATGTAAATGAGGTGTTTAGGAGCAACTTTCATGTTGGTTAAAAGTTCATTTGAAGAACACAAGTGCGTGAAAATGACATATGTAACAAATGACCTATAATCAAACTTTCCCAAAATACCCTTGCCTTGTAAGGTCCATAACTTGAGTTCCACAAATGATATCAAGGACTTATAGGACTTTTTGGAAACCTAGATCATGAGGAAAAACTTTCATGTTCACTTAAAGTTAAGGAGAAACTTGATTCTATCTCAAAAGTGCCTTGGAAGTGAGTTCACTTTTAGTTGACCAAAAATATGTTCATCTGAGACCTCTAACTTGTTGGCATCATAACTTGAGTTCCACAAACCCAATGGATGAGTTCTAGTACTAAAAATAAAGCTTAGAACATTCCCTACAAGTTTCTTGTTTGCATGAAAGTGAGATTGAACTTGCATCATGAAGTAAATTGTCCTTGAAGTTGAGCACTAAAGAAGGGGATTTTACATTGAAACCCTCTGAAACCCTAATTTAGTAACTTCTTGAACCCTTGATTCTTCTCTACTTAAACTTGCAATGACATCCTAAATGTCTCAACACAACTCCTCATATCTCCAATGACTTAAAACCAAGTCTCAAACTCCCTCAAGTCTACAATTGACCTTGAGCTGACCAGATGAAACCTTAGGCGCACAACTTTTGACTGTGACCTCTTGCAAGTGAAATAAATGTTTAGATGAGCTCCACAATGGCTTCCAGAGCACTCAATGAGCTTGTCAAACACCTCTTATCCATAACCATGATCTTATGAACCCCTGATGTCCCCATTTGACCTCCAAGATAGGAGATAAGTAGCATACATCCATCTTCTCTCTCAAAGAGCTATGACCACTTCCCGATGATTATAAGCACTTGATGACTTGAATAAACGCTATTGCTTGAGCTTGTAACCTTTGAGACTCTTCTCTTGAATAGAAAACCTCTCTTGATCCCCTGTAAAGGACAATGCTATGAAAATGCAAATGCTAAAATGAAAAGAAACATAAGCCAAGTAAAGAAAAAGGTTGGTCAAATTTTGGGGTACAATAGAAGTCTTCCCAAGAAATGGAGACCTATGGTAATTTCTCTCAAACTATCCAAAGATATGAATAGTATAAGTCTTGAAGAACTCATTGGTTCTTTAAGAAGTCATGAGATAGAGCTGGAGCAAGATGAACCTCAGAGGAAGAATAAATCTATTGCTCTTAAAGTCTAAACTTGAAAAGGAAAAGGCTTATCAAGATGAGGAAGAATCAGAAGAATTTGATGAAGACTCAGAAGACGGGCTATCAATTATCTCCAAAAGGGTCAACAAAATCTGGAAAAATAGGAAAGGGAAATTCATTGGATTAAGAAGAAACAAAAGTCGCGGTGACTCATCATCTGGACAGAAGAAGCAGAGCTCTAGAAAAGAAGTCATATTCTATGAGTGTAATGAGCCAGGTTATTTCAAGAATGGTTATCCAAAGCTTAAAGACAAGAAGCCAAAGGAGAAATTCACCAAAGTCAAGAAGGGACTCATGGCAACTTGGGACGACTCTGAATCTGAAGAAGAAGAAGAGTCTGATGAAGAACAGTCAAATGTTGCGCTAGTGGCAACAACAGTTAATGTTGAGGTCTCAGAATGACTAGAAGACAAATCAGAATTAGACTCAGACTCAGACTTAGAGGTATTATCTAAACTCTCTCATTGTGAATTAGAGTCTTGTCTTTCAGAAATGCTGGAAAAATATCAAGCTCTTAAAAGTAAATACAAGGATCTTAAAAAATCTCGTGTAATTACTTCTGAACCTAGAGATAAGCTTGAAAAGAATAATTCTTATTTGAATGAAAATGTTTTTTATTTAAAAAATAGTAACCATGCCTTAAATAGCAAAGGTTTTAAACTAGAAGAAGAATTAGTCTCAAATGCCTCTAATACTTGTTATGTCAATAAGTGTCATAGAGAAATCCAGCACTTTCTGGCTAAAAGCATAGATAGAAGTAAGATTGCTTCAATGATCTATGAAGTTAGCATAAATGGTAAAAAAAAGGTTTGGGGTGTACATAATAATTTGTGTATGACGAAAGTCAACCTGTAAAACCAAAACCTCTCTATGATCACTTTGTACCTTCTAGCACTGAGCTTGATTGTTCTGAACTTGTGAAAGCACCTTCACAGACACATAAATCTATTTCTAAATACCTTGCACAAATTCCACTTGATTATCCTATTACTTATAAGCCCAAGGTTATTAAATACTCTGGGAAAACAAACGAAGAGGACCCAGAAAGTGGGTACCTAAGAATAAGATTATCTATGTTGCAGATATCCTTAGCAGCTCAGTTGAAACACCAATCATGGTATCTGGAAAGTGGGTGCTCGCGACACATGACGGGAAGAAGGCATATGTTCCAAAGTCTGGAACTTAAGCCTGGAGGCTTTGTCGATTTCACAGGAAACTAGAAGGGTAGAATCATTGGCTCTGGAACTGTTGGTAATGGTAAACATTCTTCTATTACTAATGTTCTTTTAGTTGATGGTTTAATGCATAACTTATTGTCTATTAGCGAACTTAGTGACAATGGTTATGATATCATTTTAAATCAAAATTCATATAAGGTTGTTAGTCAGAAGGATGGCTCACAAGTGCAAACTGAAAAGGATTGCAAAATTGTCAATGTCAGAGGTGATCATGGTGGAGAATTTGAGAACAAATAGTTTGAGGATCTTTTTTATTCCCATGGCATTTCCCATGATTTCTCCTGTCCCAGAACTCCACAACAGAATGAAGCAGTGTAGAGGAAGAATAGGACTTTGCAAGAAATGGCTTGTACCATGATCCAAGAAATTGGCATGGCTAAGCATTTCTAGGCAGAGGCAGTAAATACAACATGTTATATTCAGAACAGGATTTCTATCATACCTATTCTTGGAAAGACTCCATATAAATTATGGAAGAATAAAAAACCCAACATTTCATATATTCATCCTTTTGGTTGTATATGTTTTATGTTGAATACTAAAGAGAATCTTGGTAAGTTTGACTCCAAAGCATAAAAGTATTTATTTTAGGATACTCTGAACGCTCTAAAGACTATTGGATCTATAACACAGAAACGCAAATTGTTGAGGAATCAATTCATGTCAGATTCGATGATAAGCTTGACTCTAAAAAGTCAAAGCTAGTTGAAAAGTTTGCAGATCTTAAGATTACCTTATCAGAATCCAAGGAGGAAAATTCTAATGAAGAAGATAAAGATATAGAAATTATGGAATCAGATACAATCTCACTAAAAATAGAAAATAGTCCAACTCATCAGAAGAAAAAAAACTAAGGACTTCTCGTTCTGAAGAATTGATTCTAGGTGACAAAGTTGATCTAGTCAGAACTTGTTCATCATTCAAACCTTCTGAAGAAACTCTTCTGGGTTTAGCATCAATAATAGAGCCAACAACAATTGATGAAGCTCTTCAAGAAAATGAGTTGATTCTGGCCATGCAAGAAGAACTAAATCAATTCACCAGAAACGATGTTTGGAATCTTGTTCAGAAACCTAAAGGTGTCTACGTCATTGGAACAAAATGGGTATTCAGAAACAAGATTGATGAGAAAGGTGAGATCGTAAGAAACAAAGCATGATTGGTAGCACAAGGTTATAGTCAGCAAGAAGAAATAAACTATACTGAAACCTTTGCACCAATTTCCAGGTTAGAATCTATTCGCTTATTAGTTTCTTTTCCTGTTAATCATAACATCATTCTTTTTCAGATGGATGTAAAGAGTGCATTTCTAAATGGATATATTTCTGAAGAAGTGTATGTACACCAACCTCCTAATTTTGAAAGTTATGAAAATCCATATTTTGTTTTCAAAATTAAATAATTGTTATATGTTTTGAAACATGCTCCCAGAGCTTTGTATGAAAGGCTAAGTAACTTTCTTTTGGAAAATGACTTTACCAGAGGAAAAGTGGATACAACACTCTTTTGCAAAACCTTTAAAAATGAAATTCTGGTTGTGCAAATTTATGTTAATGATATTATATTTGGTTCTTGTCATACCCCAAATTTTGACCCCTAGATTCCATTACCGTTGTAGGAGCATCTAGCATTGTTTCCTAAACCTAACCTTGTTTCAAGTTTGTTGTTGTTGAGATTCATCTGAATTAGGGTGTTGTACCTTGGGAATCAAGAGAACTATTGCTTGATCAGTCAAGGTTTTGGATTGATCATCATCAAATCAAGTTCCTATACTTTCAAGAAGCTTGTATTCAACAAGAATCAAGTGTTAATTGATTTCCCTACAAGTCATTTGAAGCTCAATTTCATCTTGCCCGAAATTGGGGTTTTGTATAGAAAAGTCAATTGTGACTTTGACTTTTGGTCCAAGCTGTCGCTACTGCAAAAAAAAGGGGCCGACAATGACTAACAGAGTCTCCACCTATCGTTATTTATCCCAAAGAGGGGAAAGGAAACAATCGGAAAAAACCTGACGAAAACGGGAAAAGACGAGGCCATCGCAACCAAGTCCTAGGTTTGGGAGTCGGTTTCACAAGCGGAAGGTATGAGCACCCCTCACGTCCGTCATAATCGACGAGATCCACGCATGTGTTGTCTATCTAAAAGGGTGTGTAAACTATCTACGCTAAAGGCTTATGGACAAAAGAAAAAGAAAAGGGACTGACTCGGCAGAGCATCGCCGCTCTGTGCCTACGTACTCCCTCGTGCAATGGGAAAATCAGAGTCAACATAGTTCGACCAACTACGGCTAAAGAAGGGGGGGAGGTTGCTCTCTAAGACATCGTGTCTTATACCTATGTACTTTCATTTGGTATGAAAGATCAGAGCGAACGTAGTTTGGGCTAACGAGAAAACAGGTTATTCAAGAGTTTTACCCGAGTAGGGTTAAGAAACAGTTCTAGCAGTTTGGTGTATGCAGCTCGACCATTGGAGACTTAGGCGTTACCGTTTGCGATAGAACTAAAAGTTAACAACACCCTTGTTTATGAAAAGGGTTTCCAAATTAAAATCCCAAAGGATAAAAAGGTTTGAAGTTTTTTTTGTGTTTTTTAGAGAAGAAGTGTTTTGAGTTATGAGTGTTCATAATGTATGTTGTAACAAAGTCTAAAACCTAGGATCGAATGCGTCGCATATCGTCCTAAGGACGTATACTAAACACTCTAGGCAATTGAGAGGTAACCACTAAATCCTCGTTTCCCAAGTATAAGGCTCATGGCACAACATTCATTATCTTTATTAAGTGCATTAAAGTTGTTTGAAGATGAGAAGAGAAAGGGACAAATTAAAGGGGGACTAGACCAAACCCTAGAAGTTGTCATGCAAAGTGCACCTAAAGTTGGGATTACAAAAGGGAGATATCTACCTAATGTTCTCATACATGGTTTGAATCCTAGAGTCTATCACAATCATCCTTAAACAAGGAGATTGGAAGTCCTAAGGGAAGGAAGACAAAAGAAGAAGAAGAAAGAACAATGGAAACATGCAAATGAGAGAATGCATACATGGAATGCACAAGTAGGAACACATAGAATGAAAGTGGGAGGAAAACATGTGTGGGGCAGTAGCCACCACAAGCTCATCTCAACCAAGCATGCATATGAGGATGCAAAGAGAAAAGAGAGAGAGATGCATCAAAATCAAACAGACAAGTGTGATAAAGTCACTAAGAAGAGTCCTCATGGATTCATCACTTTAGGTAAGCTTCATGTTCCTCCTAAGGAGGGACCAAGCTACCTTAAATGACACTCCAAGGTCATTGGACAGAAGGTAAAGATGAAGAGGAAAGCCCAAAAGCAAAAAAAACAAATCATCACAAAGAGAAATGCAAGCTAGAACACAAAGAAGTGCAAGCAAACTACACAATGAAAACACACTTGAAAGCTCAAAAGAGGACAAACAAAAGAACAAGGAAAAAAAACAATATCATGACCTAAAATTGAACACACATCATCCTTAACATGTTAGCGACATGAAACAAAAGGGATTGAGAGCTCAAAGGATCCAAAAATATCATATCCAAATCAAACTAGGTCAAGGTACATGTATGAACCTCCCTTAGAGGTAACTTGACTTGCAAGTTACCTCAAAAATAGGAAAATGGTTCAAAAATAATCAAATAAAATGCACAAGGAAACTAAACCAATTGGCAAACAGAAGCCAAAAGCACAAGGTCAATATCCCTTCAAAGCACCATCAAATGAAAATTAAATTCAAGATGTACCACTTTGAAATGGGAGAATCGAAGGTCAAAAGGAAAGCACCAAAAGTCAACCCTAAAGTCAACCAATCAGGGGCAAAATGGTCCTCAAAAATTGTTCAACTGATCAAGAGTATGAGGATCAATTTTCATTCATTGGACCAAAGGGAAATGTAAGAAACAAATAAAAGATCACACAATGTCACAATTTAAATCAATTAATACACTTCCAATATTAAAATCCAATTTTAAATGAAAAATAAATTAAAAATTTTCTAAAATTAAAAGACATCTCAAAGTGTCTAAAAAGTATTTTTCTTATTTTTTTGGATAATTGGAAGTAATTCAAATTGATTTAAATGCAAACAAAAAATAAACAAAAAAAGAAATGAAAATAAAAATAAAATAAAAGGCAGACGATGTAAATAGTAAAGGAAATCAGTTGAAAATGAAAACTGGGCCAAAAGCGGGAGGGGGGGGGGGGGCAATATCATCTGAGGCCCAACCGCCCAAAAGGAAATCAGGGTTTCAAACATGATCCACCAAGGCTGGTCAACAAAAGGACCAGCGTGGAATGCACTCAAAGCCGTCTGATCATCTGGTAATCAAATCACGTGGATATAAGCATCCAGCACATTAATGACTAATTCAAACGTAATCAAGTGCGCATGGTCAAATGTGGTGTAGGTTGTGTCGTGAGCGTTAAACAAGAAAGTCATCAGATCGTGTGGTGTGGATATCATCTCCTACATTGAGAAGTCAACAAAAAGTCCATGAACCAGAGGGCGGCCGGAGATCCCTTCCGGACATCTTCTACGGCCCCTTAACCACCGTGAACAGTAAACAAACATTTACAGTTATCAAACCTTCACCAAAATTAACAAAATAAAAGTGCAAATTCATCCTCTCATCATGAGGAACTCAAATCCAACCTTGGTTTTCATTTTTGAGCAATAAACAAGGAAAATCGAAGACAAACATAAAATGTGCATAAACTGTGAAACTCAAAATCAGCCAACCAAAACGTCAAGAATTCATCTACACTTCACAAGGAGTTCAAATTCATGTTTCATTTGCTCTAAAAACTCAAGAACGAGCCAAAATCCAAACAATAAGATTTGTGCACCAAACAGAAATCACACCAAATGCCTGTTCATTTTATATATTAATGGTCTCAAATATGCAAGAATGGCACAAAATCAAAGCTTAAATAGAGAGATATGGTGATTTTGAAATTACCTAGTGGAGAACCTCCACTAGGTCTTGTATTTTGCTGAACCTTTGAGCAAACCACCCAGAAACATTCCAAATTCTTGAATGAAGCTTCTAGTGAGCTCAATTTCACTTGATAAGGGATCAGAACTCCAAAACCGATTCTCACTTTTCTCTCCTTTTTTCAAGTTTCTATTTCTGCAATTCCACCACCAAAACGAGCTCTAAGGGTTTGGGAAGCTTGCTAGCCTTTTATATGTTGGGTTCATATGAGAATGGAGCTTTAATTCATGCCCTAATGCCCAATTGCCAAATCAAATTTTTCTCATTTTTTCACTTGCCATACTCGTGTTTTCTCCACTGCACCAGCCTCAATCATGTTCCAAATCAATTGTACATGGCCTGAGCTGATCAAAGGGCCAAGAATTAGTCCTTGTTTTGATTCTATGGTGGATTTCCAATTTATTACTTCATGATGAAGAAACCATGGAAATGACTAACCAAATGACTTCTAATTGCAAATGTGAAATTGGCATTGTAATTGGAACATCATTTGCACTCAAAAAATGCATAAATTTGCCTTGAAAAAGTTCCAAATCAATTAAATCCCATTTTCTCATTTTAAGCCTTCTTTATGAAAAATTCAAATCCCAATTCTTCAATCCAAGCTCCAACCATGACAAGATATGATTTGGTAATGCAAATGGCCCTATTTGGAACAAGTTTCATGTTGAAAAGATTTTAATTTGAAGTGTGCAAGTTGGTGAAATGGACCTATAATTTTATGACCTATAATCTCACTTGCCCAAAATACCCTTGACTTGTAACCCTCATAACTGAGTTCGACAAATCAAATGAAAGAATTCTAGTACTCTTTGGAAAGCTAAGACCATGACCTACAACTTTAACATTGGCAAAAAGTTGAGGAGAAACATCCTTCTAAGTCAAAAATGGCTTGGAAGTTGGTTGACGTTTGTTGACTAAAATCACATTCATCTGATGACCTGTAACTTGTCTTCATCATAACTTGAGTTCTATAAATCCAATCAAGGACTTCTGGTACTCAAATGAAAGCTAAGAACATGCTCTACAAGTTTCATGTTGGTCAAAAGTTGATATGAGACTTGTATCTTGAGATAGGTGGTCTTGAAGTTAGGAACTAAATAAGGGATTTTACCCTGAGAACCCTAATTTAGTAACTTCTCACACTCTTGATCCTTGATGAATTGATCTTGAAATGATATATTATACATCTCAACACAACACCCCATGACCATAGAGGATTGGGATTAAGTTGTAACTGTTGCACCCCAAACTTTGACCAACATTTATTTACCAAGTTTGTGGTTCATTGTATTCATCATCTGCATCTCATTGATATGTGGGCAGTAGGTCAAGAGGTATGATTACCTAGCAAGAGTTATATGGGACTTTGAAGCTAGCCAATAAGTTTGTTCAAATGGTCAAGGATTGATATCCTTTGTCAGAGAACTCAAGAGATCCTCAGAGAGATTGGTTGAAACCAAGGTTGTGTGTCTCATAACTTGAGAGTTGTGGGAGCTCCTCAGATGATTCTGGGACTATGAGGATGGACTTGAAGCTTTGAGAAAACTTATGAGATGTCTTGAAAGCCATCATGAAACCTAGAGAGGTCATTTTGCAAGAATTCAGAAGGTTCAGCCATGAGTGGTGGAATTAGGGTTTGACTGGGTCAACCCTAGGTCAACTGATGATTTGGAGAGGGTTGAGACCTAATCCAAGATCCATATGATCATTGAATGATGCATTGAAGTGTTATAAGGATGATTCCTATACCAACTCATCATGATTGAGGAGTTTGAGAAGTTTTAAGCTAGGGTTTCTAAGGCTTGATAGTGTAAAATCCCCTAGTTTGATCCCTATCTTCAAGGCAGTTTAGCTCAAGATGTGATTGTCATCTCATCTTCCCCACAACATGAATTTTTTAAATCTTTATCTTAGATTTAATTTGAGTACTAGAAGTCCTTGATAGGATTTGTAGAGCTCAAGTTATGGCTTTGACAAATTACAGGTCATCTGAGGTATGTGAATCTGGGTCCTTGAAAGTCACCCAACTTGCATCCAACTTTTTCCCTAGTAGGATGATTCCTATGAACTCTTGGTCAACATGAATGTTGTAGAGCATCTTCTTAGCTTTCTAGAGAGTACTATAAGTCCTTGATAGGATTTGTAGAACTCAACTTATGGCTTTGACAAGTCAAGGGCATTTTGGTCATTTGGAGGTTATAGGTCATTTCAAGCATAAGGCCATATCTCCTATTTCCAAGCTTCAACTGGAAAAATATTCAACATCAAACTTTCTTAGAATGATGTGTTAAGGCTATTAGGGAGGTCATGAGATGTTGAAAGGGCTTGTATCAAAAAGTGATAAAAATGGCCTAAAATGGAGGCATAAGTTAAATAAGTTGAAATTGAAAATTGGAAATCACAAGTTTTACATCCAAACCATGTCATATAATAGGTCATTTTGACTCCAAATGGCATTCTAAGAACAATGGTTCAGCCACAATTTTGATTTGGGGCTTAGATCATAGGGCTGCCTTGGAAATAGCTTACTTGCATATTAAGGCACCAAAGCAAAACTCAACAAAACTCAATAAACAAGTTGGTTATGCATTGTAACTCATCATAAATCTCATATGGGGAGAATTTCAAGTCAGAATCAAAGGTTACAAGAAGCTTGGCATGAGATAGCACATAAGGAGAATTGAAATCAAAATGTCATGACATGAGATTTCCAAATACTCATTGGATTGTCCTAGAGGGTTCTAGATGATTCTAAACCACTCCATATAACATGTATGACTTGCTCAGATGCAAGGTTGGTGATAATTGGTGCAGAGAAGAGAGAGTGAGATCAAGAATCTTCCATTGCAAGTCAAGTTTCATTTCTTCATTCTTCTTCATTTCCATTCATTCTTTCCATTCAAACACATTCTATACATCATAGTGAAGGTGTGCAGATCAAATTGAGGGCAATTCCATTGATGAATCGTGCATGAGCTTTTGGATTTTCACCTCTACAATTCAAGATCGGTTTCCAAGAACCAAGCAGTTTCAACCATTTCTTTTGCATACAGAAGCTGGAAGACTACTCAGTGAAGGAATTGGGAAAGATTGAAGGCCTGAATTGAAGGATTTCTCCATCTGTTCACTCGATTTTACCAGGTTTGTAACTTTCTCTCTACACTCTAATTTAAGTAGAATTAGATAGAATTAATAGTTTAGAATGGTTAAGGATCATTAGGAGATCATTTCTGGAAAATTTGAAGAGAATTGGTGATGGTTTTGTTGTTGACAAGATTTCTGTTTGGACCAAGAACTCCTTGAATCTTGAGTAATAATCTTAGTTCTTTAGTGGAGGTTGATCAGTGATAGGAGGTGAATATTTTAGTGTAGACAATTTCAAGAATCTTGAGTTTTGATGTTCGAGCATAATTTGAGGTTTGATTCGTGTTTGGAGTTTGAGTGAGATTCAATAGAATTTGAGGTCATGGTTAGATTCAGGATTGAATTTAGAGTGGATTAGGGCTTTGGATCATGATTTTTGATTGAGATTCGATGGATTTCGAATTGAGGTTTGAACTCTGCAACTATGGAGCTTTTCCCTCCATGGCCATGGCTGAAGGAAGAAGATGACCTTGCAACCATTGGATCATACGCTGACTTTGACTGGGACCAAGATCTGAGGGCTGAGATCCATTCTCGCGCGTGAAGAAGAGAGTCTGAAGGCATGAGGAAACGCAACGTTTCATTTAAGGGGATTTGGGCTGGATTGCTGACCACACCCCACACACGAGGCCCAATCAATTTTAAACTGAAAATAATTGCTATTCTCACCGTGGTTTTTTCTTTTTCTTTATGTTTTGATTTGATTTTCTGACTGAATTGGGCTTAGCGCTAGTTACTTTTTGTACCCCCCATTCTGGGCCCATATGAAATTTGAACTGGATATGTTTGCTAGCTGCACCCCAGTTTCATATTTCATTTTATTTTCTCCATTTTATTTCAATCTTTGAAAAATCATATCAATTTGAAAATTAAAGATTTTTTAATGGGAATTTTTGATCCCATTTCATATTCATGTCTAGAAAATTTTCAAATAAAAATATTTTCCTTTCATACATTTTTAATATCTTTTGTATATTTTCTACTTTTATTGCATTTTATTTCTTTTATGTTGATACATGAATTTGTAGAATGTTTTTTAGGTTTGTTCCCTTAATATTTTTAGGCCATTCTTTTTAGGATAGTTAGATATAAGTTTTAGCTTCCCCCTGGATTTATTCCATATTTTTGTGATGAATTTTAGGCTAGTTTTGCTTAGATAACATTAGGTTGTGTAGAATTAGGTCAAACTTCAACATAGGTCCACAATAACCTTAGATTTTTAGGTTTTTAGGACAAATTAGACAATGGGGCATATAAGGGTATTAAGGGTAGGTATGTAGGATCCCTTAGAAATTATATTAGGATTTAATATAATAGTATACTATTTTTAGATGATTTTTGTAGTTGATGATTATTTGTGTTGCCCTTGGGGGCTTGTATTTTTGTTTGCTTCGCTTTGTGGGCTTGGAGAGCTTGGTTTTGTCCTGAGGAGCATTGAGGAGCATTAAGGAGCATAGTAGAAGACTTGAAGATGGATTGAGGAGCTTGAGAGCTTGATCTTGTTTGTTTTGTTATTGTTTTAGGGTTAGGGATTAGGAAGAGTTTAGACCTAGTTAACTTCTTTCTTAAACATGGATGGTATCTTTCACCTCCATTCCTCCCTGTGATTCAAAGTCCTTCCATGGTATACACCTCTATCCTTTGGAGGGATAAGTGATTGTACCTAGGAAGTAGAACTTTTGAGGGAACCATTCCTTTGATGTTGAACCCTTATAGGTCACCTTTGGTGGTCAATAAGCAGTTCAATATCCCCAGCTTATCCAGTTAAGTGATTTCCTCTGGTTTGATTATCTTGAAAGATGTTGAGCTTGAGTTTGAAGATGAAGACTTCAATGAAGAGTGTAGAAGAGGATGAATCCTTGAGCATTGCCATTCCAGCTAAAGCTTGAAGAGCAACAAGAGCAAGTTGATACTTGAAGACCCCTGAAGATGAAGTAAAGACTGAAGGATGAAGTTGACACTTCTAAGTGATTGAGATTGATTCTGAAGAGCTGAAGCTTGAAGAACAAAGGAAGTTGATACTTACTTTGATACCTGGAGATCTTGAAGGAGCCAAGTTGGTACTTATGATTGATAGTGAAGCCTGAAGGTGGAGCTGATCAAGAAGCTGGAGCTTAAAGGAGAAGATAAGTTAAAACTTATGTTGAAAGGTTGAAACCTGGAAAAGCAAATTGATATTTGTCAAGAGTGATTGAAGTCTGAAGACTGAGTTGCTGTTGGAAGAGCTGAAGCTTGAAGTTGAGAGAGGAGTTGATCTGCTTTCTCTTCTTTTTCTTTTGCTGTATTGATGTGTTTTGTTTGACTTGCTTGATGCATTAGAATAAGTCCATATCTAGAATAAGCAGAATCTAGGAGCATGATTGCACTAGAGGTTGAGTTGCTCCCTCTGCTTGTATTGTTACTGTGTGGCTTTGCTTGCGGGTATTCGGTAGAGCCCAGCTCCCTTGCCCATGTGGTTTGTTTGCCTGATGGCATTTTATTTCATTTCTTTCTGTATGATTGCAGTTTACTGTTATTTCTTGATAGCATGTTGTTTATATTTCAGTATGATTACTGTTATCCATTCTGGCTTGAGGTTGAGATGAGCTTGTGGAGGCTGAAGCCCCACACACATTTCCTCCCTCACTTGCATTGCATGCATTTTACTGTTAAGCTGATGCTTTGTCTGTTTTGGTGTATCATTGACATGATCCCTTAGGACTCTCATTTCCTTTGATAAGAAATTGATGATAGAACTTTAGGTTGAAACCTATGCATGACAACTTCTAGAAGTTCCCTGTTCAAACCTCAACCATAGGATGAATACATGGTATGACAATAGTAGGACTTGATAGTCTCCCTCCTAGTTGGGCATGTTCTCTTCTCATCTCAAAACAGTTTAAGATACAGTAATCATGAATGACTTCTTTCGTACGTTACGAGCCTTAAGCTATCTGAGAAAGGATTGTGGGAGAGTTTCTTTTCCACAGTCTGGATGTTTAGTATGGTACCCTTTGGGTGACATGCGACGCATTCACTCTCAGGTCATAGTATCTAGTGCGATTGAAATTGCAAACACAATAAAAAACACTTCTTTCGCAAAAGACAGGAAATAAACCGTAGTTTCCCGAACTACGTGAGCTCTGATCTCTCATGCCTGTTCAGAGTACGTAGGCACAAGATGGCGATGTCTTGGTGAGCTACCTTCCCCCATAACCCTTCGTAGGTCGAACTACGTTGACTCTGATTTCTCATTCTCTGATGAGAATACGTAGGCATAAAGCGCGACGCTTTGCCGAGTCATTTTTCTTTTCTTTTTAAGCCAGCCTTGATAGGTAGATAGAATACAATCAACTCGTCCGAGTAAACACAACAAGCGAGGATCCCGTCGAGTACGACGGACGTGAGGGGTGCTAACACCTTCCCCTTGCGTAATCGACTCCCGAATCCAGACAATGGTTGGGATGACCTTGTCTTACCCTTTTTCGTCAGGTTTTTCCGATCGTTTCCTTTCCCGCTCCGAGGGATAAATAACGAAAGGTGGCGACTCTTCTGTTGTGCCGGCACCTTATTTTCGCGCAAGCGACAGCTGGCGACTCTGCTGGGGATTCAATGGTTCCCTATGCGAGTCTCGCCTTGGATTTTCTTCCTAGCTGCCTGGGTCATCCCCAGGAGCTGGCGACTCTGCTGGGGACTCCAACGGTTCCCTGCGAGAGTCAATCCTAACGCTTGTATGTTTACTTGTTGGGTTGCGTTTATTTATCGCATTTTATTTCCCGCATTTTATATTTAGTATAATATGATTATATGTGCTGTTGTGGGATGGGAGTTCTGATGAGTGAGAAGCCAGACCCAGGCTTGAGTGCACCATAGACTTAGAGTGGAAATTAGTGGGCGCGTGCTTGCTTTGCAGGCACTAGTGTCTCATGAAATCCACGCTCAGACGAGGTTCATCCGGTTGGCTTCTCTTTCAACCCTTTGGGTTGAGACGGTTGCTGGTTTGGTGGATTGTCGACTCTGGGGACCGATCATTTGTGATTCAGCCGAGTGAGGCCGCTTCATGAGCTGGTGATGCCACACCTTCTGGGTATCGTATCACCCCTCTCGAATGTCTGTGACGCTGATGAACGCATAGGATGCCAAACTTGAGTCAGTTTAGGTCCATACCTGTGAGCAGGGTTCGGTTTATTGCAGGAAACCTTGACCTTCAGACTACCTGGTTTTCTTGACAATGGATCAGTTTTATTGGTACCAGGGTTCTCAGTTGCAGATTTGTCTGTTCTTGATAGAGCAGGTTTTGATCAGAGGATCTTATCATCAGGTGTATGTCTGTTCTTGATAGAGCAGGTTTTGATCAGAGGATCTTATCATCAGATGTATGTCTGTTCTTGATAGAGCAAAGTTTTATCATCAGTTGTTTGTTCTTGATAGAGCAGATTTTTGATTGGGGTCTGAAGATCTCATCAACAGATGTTGTTCGTTCTTGATAGAGCATATTTGTGGGGTCTGAAGATCTCAGCAGCAGATGTTGTTCGTTCTTGATAGAGCAGATTTGTGGGGTCTGAAGATCTCATCAGCAAATGTTGTTTGTTCTTGATAGAGCAGATTTTTGAGTGGGGTTTGAAGATCTCATCAGCAGCTGTATGTTTGTTCTTGATAGGGCAGATTTTTGATTGGGGTCTGAAGACCTCGTCGGCAGATATTTCTTGATCATACATCAGAGGTCCTTATTATCAGACATTTGTTCTTGACAGAGCAGAATTATGATCCTATGTATATGGTCCTATCAGATGGTTGGTCTTGACAGATCAGATTTGTGGTCTTACACCGGGGTTCTCTTATTATCAGATGCGGTGGTTGTTCTTGATAGAGCAAGATTATGGTTTTGTTGATACAAAATCTCCACAGCACCAGTTGCCTTGGCCTCTTACTGCATGATTGCATTTTGCATTAGTTTGCATGTTCATTTGCATTTCATTAACGTGTGTCTGTGTTGCAGGTACCGTTTTCCTCGATCCAGGATTTCTTGCCTCCTATTGTATTGTTATGGGCTCTCTGAGGAAGACCGTAGCTTACAAGTTTCCTGTCCCGGATGTGGTTAAGTTGACTGGTTTGATAGCTCTAGCAGATGATTCTGTAAGGGATGAGTTCAGAAAATCTTATGGCAGGTTGCTCAGTTTGGTTTGTAAGCCTTCTGTGTTCGAGTTGAACGGGTTGCACGCTCTGCTGCAGTTCTACGACCCTCCGCTGAGATCTTTTACTTTCCAGGATTTTGTCCTCGCGCCCACGCTGGAAGAGTATGCTGATTTGCTAGGCGTGCCTATCAAGAGGCAGATGCCTTTTGTTCATATGGATGCTGAGCCTGATCTGGCTGGTTTAGCTCCTTCACTTCACATGGACGCCTCCGAGTTAGTATTGACTAGTTGGAACAAGGTTCCTGGGTTCTCCTTGCAGTTTCTGGTGGGTAAGGCTCAGCAGTGTGCCAAGGACGGATGTTGGGTCGCGTTCAATGCCATCCTCGCTCTGTGCATATATGGCATCGTTCTGTTCCCTAACATGCCCGATTTTGTAGACTTTGATGCGTTTCATATCTTTGCTTCAGGGAATCAAAATCCTACCTTGATCGAAGATGTTTATCACTCAGTCCACTACAAAAACGAGAACAGGAGGGGGAAGAATGTCTCATGCTGCGTACCCTTGCTTTACAAGTGGCTTGATAGCCATCTGCCCAAGAGGGTTCCTTTTGTCTTGTCTGCAGCCACAGCTGAGTGGCCTGAGCGTCTGATGAGTTTATCTACGGAGGATATTGATTGGTTCGACAGAGATAGGTTGGGTACTGAGGTGATCTTCAGTTGCAGCGGGTTTCCAAACGTGCCTTTGATAGGTAGGAAGGGCTGTATAAACTATAACCCCTCATTGCTGGTTCGACAGTTCGCGTATGCTTTGAGAACTCCGCCGAAGGATGAGGAGGTACAGGAATCTCTGTACCTCACTGGTATTCTAGAGGGGGATCTGTTGTCCAAGCTTCAGCGCGCGTGGAATGGTATCAGTAAGCGAGGAAAGCCATTGCTGGGAAAAAGCAACAGTCAAGCCTACCCTCCGTATTTAACTTGGATCAGAGCCAGGGCCGATGCTATAGGGATGCCGTTTCCGCATGCCAAGCCAGAAAACCCTCCAATCATCGAAGAGCCTACTACTGTGCCCATTCAGCAGCATAATCAGGTGTTAGCTGAGCAGGATGAATTGAAGCGGGCGAACGAAGAACTTGAGAAGGAATTAGCTCAGCTCCGAAGCGAGAGGAACGAGGTCGTTCATTCTTTCAAAAGGCAGACAGAGTTGGTGAACCAGCTAGGTACGGACCTGACTAAGCAGATAGCCGAGCGTGAACGCATGGGTCGAGACTTCAAAGCTGTCAACGACGTACTGGCTACGAAGAAGCAGCACTTGGACGAGGCATATCGGAGGATATCCAAGTTCAACCAGCACTGGAAGGCTTCCCTGGCCACCAGGAAAGAGCGGGAAGATAAGCTGATGCTACAGATCTCCAAGCTGGAAGCCCAGGTGAAGGACAGTGAAAAGAGGTTTGATGAAGAAACTGCCCGCAGATACGCCGCCGAAGGCCAGCTCAACAAAGCTCTCGCTAACCTGAAGGAGCGCAAGCTGACGTTTGAGTCCAAGAAGCGGAAGTTAGAAGATTGCTTCGGCGAAGGAGCATGGGAAGGTTCGATCGAAGGACTTCAGTATACCATTGTGCAGAGGGAATTACTCGTCGAGGGGTTGCTCACTCTGCCAGATCATCCAGAGACGAAGGAGTTGTTAGAAGAGTATCGCGCCCGTGGCCATACTTGACTATTTGTATTCCTTTTGTTTTGATCATTGTTGTACGCTGACCATCACCAGGCTTGTTGGCTGAGGTCACGCTGTTGATTCGTTTTGTACTCGCTGATGCTATGTACTGCCTTGATAGGCTTTCTTTATATATGAGATTGTTGTTTCCATGATTGGACTCCGGCTTCTTCTTATTATTATTATCAGCACTGGCACTCAGGCACTAGGATCGGGGGAAATCTCCCAAACACACAGACACACGCATGCATTTGCATGACGAGCATTTTGTTGTTTTTCCTAACCCTTTAGTGTTTACAGGTTTTTTCAGGTTTACAGGTGTCCCAGGCTGTTTCCGGTGATTCCAGGATTGATCAGAGGCTAATTCACCGTTATCCAACTAGAGCTAATCAGACCAGGATCATGGATCAAGTGCAGACAGATGTTCAGGAGCTTCGCGAGAGGATGGATCGCTTGTCGCCAATGGCCAAGACCAGCTCAGGACATTGGTTCAGCCTTTGATCTCCAGGGTTGATAGCAACGGCATACTCCATGGTGGGACCGTGCCTACCCCTCCACCAGTTGATACTCCGCAGAATGGTGTCCCCATGGTCGGGGGCAACGGCAGTGCTAATGGCATTGTGATGGCCAACATCGGACTCAATACGACGTGCGTCGGTAATGGGAGTCTGGGAGCTAATGTCAACATCGGGCCGGGTAACGGCAATGCAGGCGTCGGGAATCTGTTGGTGCCTCAACCATGGCTTGAGGATCATCAGGATGATGTGTTCTCTCAAAGAGGTGCTGAGGGGGAGCTGAATGCTAAAGCGCGGCTCAGATTCAAAGCACTTGAAGATAAAATGAGAGATATTGAGAATCAGAATACTTTGGGCGTTGATATGTTCAAGCTGGGGTTAATTGCTGATTTCAAGGTACCTCCTAAGTTCAGGGTGCCTGACTTTGAGAAATATAAGGGCACCACTTGCCCTCGTGTCCACCTGCGATCGTACTACAGGAAGATGTCTGCCTATTTCGAAGACGAGAAGTTGCTGATGCACTTCTTCCAAGATAGTCTTTCTGGGCCATCCCTCGAGTGGTACATGGGTCTAGAGCCCACTAGCGTGCGCACAGGGAAGGATCTCGCTGAAGCGTTTGTGCACCAGTACCAGTACAATAGCGACTTGGCTCCGAACCGAGTCCATCTCCAGAACCTGTCGCAGAGGAATAATGAAGGATTTAAGGAGTACGCCCAACGATGGCGCGAGTTGGCCGCTCGGGTTCAACCACCGATGGTTGAGCGCGAGCTCGTGCAGATGTTTGTTGCCACCCTCCCGGGGGTTTACTATGAAAAGTTAGTCAGCGGTATGTCTGGGACGTTCTCAGCTCTCATTATCATGGCCGAGCACGTCGAGAATGGAATCAAGATCGGGAAAATTCAAGGTGAGTCATCCTCAGCGGGAGGAGGTGGAAAGAAACCTTATGCTGGTAAAAGGCGAGAAGGAGATGCGAGCGCTGTGACCAACGCTCGAAGGAAGGGCAAGGGCCCTCAGCAGTAGATAGCCAGTATAAATATCCCAGCGGTTCCACAGCAGCAGCAGCCGCAGCAACCGAATCAGCAGGGATATAGAAAGTACCAGAATCGGGCACCTTTAGCAAACCGTCACTTCGAGGCACCGCCCATGTCGTACGCGCAGCTCTAGCAGACCTTGCTTCAGCTTCAGTTGGTCCAGAAGAGGACGATGGCTCCCTTGACAGGGGCACCTCCACCAGGGTACGATGCAAATGCCACTTGCGACTTCCACTCAGGGGCACCAGGCCACACAATTGAGAACTGCAAAGCCTTTAAGCACAAGGTGCAGGACCTGGTAGATGCCAAGATTATCAACTTCTCCGATAATGTGCCCAATGTCACGAAGAATCCTATGCCAAATCATAGGGGGGCGGAGTGAACGCCATTATCGAAGAAGAGAGTGCAGATCTGTTGACTGATGTCAAAGACCTAAAGACGCCGCTTAGCTTCGTTAAAGCTAAGTTGCTGAAAAGAGGGTTCTTTCCAGGGTGCGGAGAACTATGCATGGACTGCGCCACACATTCTGATGGATGCGAGCAACTGGTAGAAGGAATCCAAAGTCTGATGACCGAGGGGATTCTGCAGTTCAGCCGGAGGGTTGAAAGTGTATCAGGAGAGGTAGTGTTGAAGCAGGCCGATGAAGTCGCCACCATCACCATCCCTCGCCAACCAATAACCATTTATGCGCCCAGACCGCCTACAATTACCATTACCAAAGCTGGGCCGATACCATTCGAGAGCACTAACGCCGTTCTGTGGCATTACGGGGCTGAAGTCTATTGCAACGGACAAAGGTTGGAGTTGGAACCGTATGGGTCGACTGTGGAGAATCTCGCAGGAATCAGTGGTATTACCCGTAGCGGAAGAGTGTTTGCACCGCCGGAGGTCGTGGCAGAGAAAGCGGTCAGAGCTGAAGCGACCGATAAGGGTAAAAGAAAAGTCGTTAAGGAGGCCCCGTGCGGGGTAGAGAAAGATTTGCTGGTCAAAGATGCCGAGGAGTTTATGCGGTTGATCAAAAAGAGCGACTACAAGATTGTAGACCATCTCCATCAGACGCCTTCGAAGATTTCTATTCTCAACCTGTTGTTGTGTTCTGAAGCACACCGCAACGCGCTACTGAAGGCATTGAACGCTGCCTATGTACCGCAAGAGATATCGGTGAATCAGCTAGAAGAGGTGGTAGCCCATATTAATGCTGGCAATGGGCTAGGTTTCACAGACTTAGAGCTGACACCAAAAGGGAGGAATCACAATAATGCCCTGCACGTCTCGATAGAGTGTAGGGGCACAATCATGTCGCACGTGCTGGTGGACACGGGTTCGTCACTGAATGTTCTTTCGAAGAAGGCATTAATGAAGTTGGACACTCGCGGATTGCTCTACACACCCAGTGATCTGGTGGTGAAAGCGTTCGACGGAACTAAATGCCACGTTTTCGGGGAGGTGACCCTGCCGATCCAAGTCGGCCCGGAAATGTTCGACACGGTCTTTTATATCATGGACATCATGCCTGCCTACAGTTGCCTCTTGGGCCGGCCATGGATCCATGCTGTTGGTGCCGTGACCTCCACGTTGCACCAAAAGCTCAAATATGCTGTCGGGGGAAGCATAGTAACCGTGTGTGGCGAGGAAGACATAATGGTGAGCCATTTGTCATCCTTTAAGTATGTTGAAATGGATGGCGAAATCCATGAGACTCTTTGTCAGGCGTTCGAGGCTGTCAAGGTGAAGGAAGTAGCTCCTGTAGTCACAGAAAAGCCAGAGATGAATCTCTCTTCGTTCAAAGAAGCTCAGGCCGTCGTCGAAGCTGGATCCACCCCAGGCTGGGGGTGTATTTTGGAGATACCTAACAAGCAGGAAAAGTTTGGATTGGGGTATTCTTTCGGAGCTGAAGCTTCTTCTTCTTCGTCTAGCAGCGCGTCACGGGGTAAGGGGCCCATCCTATTTACCAGTGGCGGAGTGATCTTCGAAAGCATCAACGCCGCGTCTGAAGACAGTGGGGATAGCAATTGTGATCTCGAATCTTGGATTCAGCCAAGCAAGCCGGGCGAGGGCCTCAACAATTGGACCATCAAGGATATCATCCAGCTGACAAGTGAAGAGTAATGATTTACTTTTTCCAATCATTGTACAACCCTATGTCCTACCCGGGGCATAGTGGTTTTATTGTCAGGGCCTTGTTGGATTATGTACATGCATTTTGTTAATAAATCAAAGGCGTTTTCTTCGTATTCAAATATTGTGATCTCTGTTATTCCTGTTTTTATATTTGTTTTGAAAAACAATAAAATGGCAATGGGGTTTGTGCTAACCTGCACATCCTTGTTTTAAACTTAACCCTTGTTATTGCAGGATCCACATAACAGATGACATCGACTTTGGACCTTCTACGGCTCACTTCGACTTCGATTGCCCGATCTATCAAGCCGAAGAAGAGATTGATGAAGACGAAGACCTTCCTGAAGAGTTGGCCCGCTTGTTGAAACAGGAGGAAAAGGTTATTCTGCCTCATGAGGAGGAGATCGAAATCGTGAATTTGGGTTCTAAAGAGCTCGTCAGAAACGTCAGGATAGGGGCTGCGCTGCAGATTGATGTCAAGCAGAGATTGGTCGAGATGCTTCGAGAGTATAGTGACGTCTTTGCTTGGTCATACGAAGATATGCTCGGACTTGACACGGACATCGTGGTCCACCACTTGCCGCTACGAGAAGATTGCCCTCCCGTTAAGCAGAAGCTTAGGAGGACAAGACCAGATATGGCCGTTAAGATCAAAGAAGAAGTGCAGAAACAGCTTCATGCTGGCTTCTTAGCGGTCACCACTTACCCTCCGTGGGTCTCCAACATAGTGCCTGTACCGAAGAAGGACGGTAAGGTACGCATGTGCGTCGATTATCGGGATTTGAATAGGGCGAGCCCTAAAGATGATTTCCCATTGCCTCATATCGATGTGTTGGTCGACAACACAACCCAGTTCTCCGTGTTTTCATTCATGGATGGCTTCTCCAGTTACAATTAGTCAAGATGGCACCGGAGGACATGGAGAAAACGACGTTTATCACCCCCTGGGGAACATTTTGCTATAAGGTAATGCCCTTCGGTCTGAAGAACGCCGGGGCCACTTACCAACGAGCAATGGTAACTTTGTTTCATGACATGATTCGTCATGAGATTGAAGTCTATGTTGATGACATGATTGCGAAGTCCCAAACGGAGGAGGGACATCTGGTCAATTTGGTGAAGCTTTTTGAGAGGCTTAGGAAGTTCAGGTTGAGGCTGAATCCTAACAAATGTACTTTCGGAGTACGGTCCGGAAAGTTACTGGGGTTTATCGTGAGTGAACGAGGCATCGAGGTTGATCCTGCGAAAATAAAAGCCATTCAAGAAATGCCAGCGCCGAAAACAGAAAAAGAAGTTCGTGGTTTATTGGGCCGAATAAACTACATTGCAAGGTTTATCTCTCAGCTCACGACCACTTGTGAACCGATGTTCAAGATTTTAAAGAAAGATCAGGCGATTACTTGGAATGAGGATTTCCAGAAGGCATTCGACAAGATAAAGCAGTATCTCCAAGAACCTCCAATCTTGATACCCCCAGTGGCTGGACGGCCATTAATCATGTACTTGACAGTCCTTGAGAATAGTATGGGGTGTGTTCTCGGTCAGCACGATGAGACGGGCAGAAAAGAGCATGCCATTTACTACTTGAGTAAAAAGTTCACAGACTGTGAATCTCGCTACTCGATGCTGGAGAAGACGTGTTGTGCACTAGCCTGGGCGGCCAAACGTTTACGACAGTACATGCTCAATCACACCACCATGCTAATTTCGAAGATGGATCCGATCAAGTACATCTTCGAGAAGCAGGCTCTTTCGGGCAGGATTGCCAGATGGCAAATGGTGTTAACGGAATATGATATTCAGTACGTGTCCTAGAAGGCCATCAAGGGAAGCGTATTGTCTGATTACCTTGCCGAACAGCCGATCGAGGACTACCAGCCGATGAAATTTGAATTCCCTGATGAGGATATTATGTTTCTCAAAGCGAAGGATTGCGATGAGCCGTTTCCCGACGAGGGGCCAGATAGGAAATCCCAGTGGAAATTGATATTTGACGGGGCGGTTAATTCCTATGGAAGTGGCATCGGGGCTATCATCACGACTCCCCACGGATCCCATATCCCGTTTACGGCGAGACTGACGTTTCCAGTCACCAACAATGAGGCAGAGTACGAAGCATGCATCATGGGTCTAGAAGAGGCAATTGATTTGAGAATCAAGAATCTAGACGTATATGGTGAATCGGCGCTTGTGATCAACCAAATTAAAGGTGAGTGGGAGACTCGTCAATCGAATTTGGTGTCGTACATGAATTATGCCAGAAGGATAC
Organism: Lathyrus sativus; assembly: GCA_963859935.3. Classification (NCBI taxonomy): domain Eukaryota; kingdom Viridiplantae; phylum Streptophyta; class Magnoliopsida; order Fabales; family Fabaceae; genus Lathyrus; species Lathyrus sativus. The sequence goes on from OZ012741.1 coordinate 241,931,238, forward strand.
TTCCGTTCTTTGATCGAGTGGAACTCTATCATGTGCCCAGAGCGGAAAATCAGATGGCTGATGCCTTAGCCACGTTGGCTTCAATGTATAAAGTCAATTTTTGGAATGAGGCTCCAAGAATTGTACTGTCTCGTCTTGATAGACATGCGTTTGTCTTTGCAATCGAGGAAGCCGCCGACGGCAATCCATGGTTCCATGACATCCAGACTTTCCTTATGACTAAGGAGTATCCTGCGGGTGCGTCAACCCAGGATAAGAAGACTCTGAGGAGGCTATCTGGAAACTTTTATCTCAATCCTGATGGAGTGTTGTATAAGAGAAACCACGATCTCGTGCTACTCAGATGTGTAGATGAGAAAGAAGCGAGTATGCTCATGGAAGAAGTCCATGAAGGCACATTTGGTACGCACGCCGGCGGGCATGCTATGACGAGAAAGATCCTGAGAGCAGGATACTACTGGCTGACGATGGAGTCGGATTGCTTCAGATTCGCGAAGAGATGTCATAAATGCCAGATTTATGCTGATAAAGTTCATGTGCCGCCGTGCCCGTTGAATGTCATGTCCTCCCCGTGGCCGTTCTCCATGTGGGGCATCGACATGATAGGAAAGATCGAGCCCACTGCATCTAACGGTCATCGCTTCATTCTGGTAGCTATCGACTACTTCACCAAGTGGGTGGAGGCAGCCTCGTACGCTAATGTGACCAAGCAGGTGGTGGCTAAATTCATAAAGAGGGATATCATCTGTCGTTACGGAATTCCCGAGCGGATCATTACTGATAATGGTTCGAACATGAATAACAAAATGATGAAGGAGTTGTGCTAGAGTTTCAAGATTGAACACCACAACTCATCTCCTTACCGGCCGAAGATGAATGGCACCGTGGAAGCAGCCAACAAGAACATAAAGAAGATTGTTCAGAAGATGGTTGTGACCTACAAAGATTGGCACGAGATGCTGCCATTTGCACTGCACGGTTATCGTACGATGGTACGTACGTCAACCGGGGCAAATCCTTTCTCCTTGGTGTACGGTATGGAAGTTGTCCTACCGTTAGAAGTGGAGATACCTTCTTTGCGAGTTTTTGTTGATGTGAAACTCGACGAGGCAGAATGGATTACGAACCGACTGAACCAACTCAGCCTGATGGAAGAAAAGAGGTTAGCATCGATTGCGTTTGGTCGTCTGTACCAAAGCCGAATGAAGAAAGCTTATGATAAGATGGTGCGTCCTAGAAGCTTTCAGACGGGTGATCTCGTCCTGAAGAAGATTCTTCCTCCACACTCCGATCACCGGGGCAAGTGGACTCTAAATTACGAAGGTCCGTACGTCGTCAGCAAGGTCTTCTCAAGAGGAGCTTTGTTGTCTCCAGCGGAATTGAAATTCCCCGCCAGAGTGGTACTCTCCCCCGAAGTCGGATGATTTCTTCTTCCCCAGCGGAATTGAAATTCCCCCGCAGAGTCGTACTCTCCCCAGCGAAGCAGAACGATTTCTCCTTCCTCAGCCGAGTTTGCAGATACCCAAGAGAGTCGAATCCTTGGAAGTTGCTCAAACCATGATTGGTTTTTTCCCAGTGGAGTGTTGAACAACTGAAGTTGTTTCCCCACAAAGTCGTTATCTCCAGAGAAGTAGCCATGAAGGCCATGCAGCTTACTCCCGCGAATGACATCGCTTTCCCTCAGCAGGTCCTAGTCCTCGTAGAGCTTCGTTCCCCTGCAGCAATCAACTGAAGTTGTTTCCCCCGCAGTAGTCAACTGAAGTTGTGTCTCCTGCGGAGTCTAATTGATATTGGCGTGACCTTGTTCTCCTCAGCAGGATGATTCCTCTATCTGTGTAGTTCGTTCTCCTTGACAGGAGGATCCCCCTTCGGCATTTATTTTGCTGACGGGACCGCATCATTGTGCACGACTGCATAGCATTTATCATAAACGCATAGCATTTCCACCGTGTAGAGCATTGCGCCATTGCCGGAGCATACGCATAATAAACATGATCTAGGTTGTTACCGTTCTTGTTTTGCAGGTGTTCCGCCGCATAATTGATTGCTCAGGATGATTCCTGACATTCTCCCCAACGAAGTCGCTTGCTCAAGATGATTCTTGACATCCCCAGCGAAGTCTTCGGTTCAAGATGATTCTTAAATTCCTCAGCAGGGTCGTTTGCTTAAGATGATTCTTAAGTATCCAGTGCAGTCTCCAGAGTTGGTTGCTCAAGCTGATGCTTAGAGTCCCCAGTAAAGGTTGCCCAGGATGATTCCTGAAATCCCCAACAGAGTGCTCTCTCAGGATGATTCCTGAAAGCTCCAGCATGGTTACCGGTGCAGGATGATTCTTGAAGGTCCCCGACTGATTTATTTGTCCAAGATGATTCTTGAAGTCCTCAGCAGAGTTGATTCATCCAGAATGATTTCTGGACCCCCGGAGCGGAGTTACTTGATAGTTCTCCAGAATCCCCAGCGGCGAAGCGTCATCCCCAGCAGGTTTCTAACGGCGAAGTTGAAACCTCCCTTGAAGACTCCATGATTGAAGTCCGACCGTGTTAATGAAGCAGTTCTCTCAGCTGATGCGGAGTGCCTGATGGCAGAGGTTTAGATGTTCCCAGTTGGCTCATGACTGACCAATAATTCTATTCCCGACTTGCTGATGAAGTCCGGCTGATGCCCGACAGTAATGCAGAATGCCTGATGGCATGATCAACCTGATGGTTGAAGTCCGGCTGATGCCCGACAGATGTCTTTGAATGCCTGATGGCATGATCAACCTGATGGTTGAAGTCCGGCTGATGCCCGACAGATGTCTTTGAATGCCTGATGGCATGATCAACCTGATGGTTGAAGTCCGGCTGATGCCCGACAGTTTCTTTGAATGCCTGATGGCATGATCAACCTGATGGTTGAAGTCCGGCTGATGCCCGACAGTGTTCTTTGGATGCCTGATGGCATGATCGACTATGTATTACCGGTTACCGTGTGACCAATCCTTCAACAAGATCATTGACACGTGTTCATCTTATTATTCTCTCCAACAGAGTCTATTATTCAAGTTCATATTTCCCCAATGGATTTTCTTCACCCTGATGGCGAGGTCAGACGATGTTGAGAGTTGACGGCGAAGTCAGATTATTTTGAGTACTTGACGACGATGTCAGGTGTTTCCCAGAGTTATAGTGGTCTGACGGTGATGTCAGGTGATTTAGTTCTCCAGCGGCGATGTTGGATGTTTGTGTCTGGCAGCGACGTCAGGTGATTTAGTTCTCCAGCGGCGATGTTGGATGTTTGTTTCTGGCGGCGATGTCAGGTGATTTAAGTCTCCAGCGGCGATGTTGGATGTTTGTTTCTGGCAGCGATGTCAGGTGATTTAGTTTTCCAGCGACGATGTTGGGTGTTTTGGTTGCCTGACGGCGATGTCAGACGCTTTATTTTCATGAATGCATGACAGCGAGGTCAGGTGTCTAATGACCATGTCAGAGGAATTTAATCTGGATAACTGACGACAAGGTTCAGATCAGTATGTCTCCAGCTAGTTGTCGTGCAGCTATTATTTCAGTGTTCGAAGATTTGTTCCCGCCAGAGCACCGCGTGCTTGTACAGTTGGCAAATTTCCGGGTTTATCGGTATTCAACCGTCTCGCACCTTGATTGGCTGAGAGTCGTTCGCTCCTCACCCAGTCAGGTTCAAGCCTTTTGAATAGGGGCAGCTGTTGCACCCCAAAATTTGACCAACATTTATTTACCAAGTTTGTGGTTCATTGTATTCATCATCTGCATCTCATTGATATGTGGGCAGTAGGTCAAGAGGTATGATTACCTAGCAAGAGTTATATGAGACTTTGAAGCTAGCCAAGAAGTTTGTTCAAATGGTCAAGGATTGATATCCTTTGTCAGAGAACTCAAGAGATCCTCAGAGAGATTGGTTGAAACCAAGGTTGTGTGTCTCATAACTTGAGAGTTGTGGGAGCTCCTCAGATGATTCTGGGACTATGAGGATGGACTTGAAGCTTTGAGAAAGCTTATGAGATGTCTTGAAAGCCATCATGAAACCTAGAGAGGTCATTGTGCAAGAATTCAGAAGGTTCAGCCATGAGTGGTGGAATTAGGGTTTGATAGGGTCAACCCTAGGTCAACTGATGATTTGGAGAGGGTTGAGACCTAATCCAAGAGCCATGTGATCATGGAATGATGCATTGAAGTGTTATAAGGATGATTCCTAGACCAACTCATCCTGATTGAGGAGTTTGAGAAGTTTTAAGCTAGGGTTTCTAAGGCTTGACAGTGTAAAATCCCCTAGTTTGATCCCTATCTTCAAGGCAGTTTAGCTCAAGATGTGATTGTCATCTCATCTTACCTACAACATGAATTTTTTAGAGCTTTATCTTAGCTTTAATTTGAGTACTAGAAGTCCTTGATAGGATTTGTAGAGCTCAAGTTATGGCTTTGACAAATTACAGGTCATCTGAGGTATGTGAATCTGGGTCCTTGAAAGTCACCCAACTTGCATCCAACTTTTTCCCTAGTAGGATGATTCCTATGAACTCTTGGTCAACATGAATGTTGTAGAGCATCTTCTTATCTGTCTAGAGAGTACTATAAGTCCTTGATAGGATTTGTAGAACTCAACTTATGGCTTTGACAAGTCAAGGGCATTTTGGTCATTTTGAGGTTATAGGTCATTTCAAGCATAAGGCCATATCTCCTATTTCCAAGCTTCAACTGGAAAAATCTTCAACATCAAACTTTCTTAGAATGATGTGTTAAGGCTATTAGGGAGGTCATGAGATGTTGAAAGGGTTTGTATCAAAAAGTGATAAAAATGGCCTAAAATGGAGGCATAAGTTAAATAAGTTGAAATTGAAAATTGGAAATCACAAGTTATACATCCAAACCATGTCATATAATAGGTCATTTTGACTCCAAATGGAATTCTAAGAACAATGGTTCAGCCACAATTTTGATTTGGGGCTTAGATCATAGGGCTGCCTTGGAAATGGCTTACTTGCATATTAAGGCACCAAAGCAAAACTCAACAAAACTCAATAAACAAATTGGTTATGCATTGTAACTCATCATAAATCTCATATGGGGAGAATTCCAAGTCCGAATCAAAGGTTACAAGAAGCTTGGCATGAGATAGCACATAAGGAGAATTGAAATCAAAATGTCATGACATGAGATTTCCAAATACTCATTGGATTGTCCTAGAGGGTTCTAGATGATTCTAAACCACTCCATATAACATGTATGACTTGCTCAGATGCAAGGTTGGTGATAATTGGTGCAGAGAAGAGAGAGTGAGATCAAGAATCTTCCATTGCAAGTCAAGTTTCATTTCTTCATTCTTCTTCATTTCCATTCATTCTTTCCATTCAAACACATTCTATACATCATAGTGAAGGTGTGCAGATCAAATTAAGGGCAATTCCATTGATGAATCGTGCATGAGCTTTTGGATTTTCACCTCTGCAATTCAAGATCGGTTTCCAAGAACCAAGCAGTTTCAACCATTCCTTTTGCATACAGAAGCTGGAAGACTACTCAGTGAAGGAATTGGGAAAGATTGGAGGCCTGAATTGAAGGATTTCTCCATCTGTTCACTCGATTTTACCAGGTTTGTAACTTTCTCTCTACACTCTAATTTAAGTAGAATTAGATAGAATTAATAGGTTAGAATGGTTAAGGATCATTAGGAGATCATTTCTGGAAAGTTTGAAGAGAATTGGTGATGGTTTTGTTGTTGACAAGATTTCTGTTTGGACCAAGAACTCCTTGAATATTGAGTAATAATCTTAGTTCTTTAGTGGAGGGTGATCAGTGATAGGAGGTGAACTTTTTAGTGTAGACAATTTCAAGAATCTTGAGTTTTGATGTTCGAGCATAATTTGAGGTTTGATTCGTGTTTGGAGTTTGAGTGAGATTCAATAGAATTTGAGGTCATGGTTAGATTCAGGATTGAATTTAGAGTGGATTAGCGCTTTGGATCATGATTTTTGATTGAGATTCGATGGATTTCGAATTGAGGTTTGAACTCTACAACTATGGAGCTTTTCCCTCCATGGCCATGGCTGAAGGAAGAAGATGACCCTGCAACCATTGGATCATACGCTGACTTTGACTGGGACCAAGATCTGAGGGCTGAGATCCATTCTCGTGCGTGAAGAAGAGATTCTGAAGGCATGAGGAAACGCAGCGTTTCATTTAAGGGGATTTGGGCTGGATTGCTGACCACACCCCACACACGAGGCCCAATCAATTTTAAACTGAAAATCATTGCTATTCTCACTGTGGTTTTTTCTTTTTCTTTATGTTTTGATTTGATTTTCTGACTGAATTGGGCTTAGCACTAGTTACTTTTTGTACCCCCCGTTCTGGGCCCATATGAAATTTGAACTGGATCTGTTTGCTAGCTGCACCCCAGTTTCATATTTCATTTTATTTTCTCCATTTTATTTCAATCTTTGAAAAATCATATCAATTTGAAAATTAAAGCTTTTTTAATGGGAATTTTTCCTCCCATTTCATATTCATGTCTAGAAAATTTTCAAATAAAAATATTTTCCTTTCATGCATTTTTGATATTTTTTTGTATATTTTCTACTTTTATTGCATTTTATTTCTTTTATGTTGATACATGAATTTGTAGAATTTTGTTTTGGTAGTTCCCTTAATATTTTTAGGCCATTCTTTTTAGGATAGTTATATATAAGTTTTAGATTCCCCCTGGATTTATTCGATATTTTTGTGATGAATTTTAGGCTAGTTTTGCTTAGATAACATTAGGTTGTGTAGAATTAGGTCAAACTTCAACATAGGTCCACAATAACCTTAGATTTTTGGGTTTTTAGGACAAATTAGACATTGGGGCATATAAGGGTATTAAGGGTAGGTATGTAGGATCCCTTAGAAATTATATTAGGATTTAATATAGTAGTATACTATTTTTAGATGATTTTTGTAGCTGATGATTGTTTGTGTTGCCCTTGGGGGCTTGTATTTTTGTTTGCTTCGCTTTGTGGGCTTGGAGAGCTTGGTTTTGTCCTGAGGAGCATTGAGGAGCATTAAGGAGCATATTAGAAGACTTGAAGATGGATTTAGGAGCTTGAGAGCTTGATCTTGTTTGTTTTGTTATTGTTTTAGGGTTAGGGATTAGGAAGAGTTTAGACCTAGTTAACTTCTTTCTTAAACATGGATGGTATCTTTCACCTCCATTCCTCCCTGTGATTCAAAGTCCTTCCATGGTATACACCTCTCTCCTTTGGAGGGATAAGTAATTGTACCTAGGAAGTAGAACTTTTGAGGGAACCATTCCTTTGATGTTGAACCCTTATAGGTCACCTTTGGTGGTCAATAAGCAGTTCAATATCCCCAGCTTATCCAGTTAAGTGATTTCCTCTGGTTTGATTATCTTGAGAGATGATGAGCTTGAGTTTGAAGATGAAGAATTCAATGAAGAGTGTAGAAGAGGATGAATCCTTGAGCATTGCCATTCCAGCTGAAGCTTGAAGAGCAACAAGAGCAAGTTGATACTTGAAGACCCCTGAAGATGAAGTAAAGACTGAAGGATGAAGTTGACACTTCTAAGTGATTGAGATTGATTCTGAAGAGCTGAAGCTTGAAGAACAAAGGAAGTTGATACTTACTTTGATACCTGGAGATCCTGAAGGAGCCAAGTTGGTACTTATGATTGATAGTGAAGCCTGAAGGTGGAGCTGATCAAGAAGCTGGAGCTTAAAGGAGAAGATAAGTTGAAACTTATGTTGAAGGGTTGAAACCTGGAAAAGAAAATTGATATTTGTCAAGAGTGATTGAAGTCTGAAGACTGAGTTGCTGTTGGAAGAGCTGAAGCTTGAAGTTGAGAGAGGAGTTGATCTGCTTTCTCTTCTTTTTCTTTTGCTGTATTGATGTGTTTTGTTTGACTTGCTTGATGCATTAGAATAAGTCCATATCTAGAATAAGCAGAATCTAGGAGCATGATTGCACTAGAGGTTGAGTTGCTCCCTCTGCTTGTATTGTTACTGTGTGGCTTTGCTTGCGGGTATTCGATAGAGTCCAGCTCCCTTTCCCATGTGGTTTGTTTTCCTGATGGCATTTTATTTCATTTCTTTCTGTATGATTGCAGTTTACTGTTATTGCTTGATAGCATGTTGTTTATATTTCAGTATGATTACTGTTATCCATTCTGGCTTGAGGTTGAGATGAGCTTGTGGAGGCTGAAGCCCCACACACATTTCCTCCCTCACTTGCATTGCATGCATTTTACTGTTATGCTGATGCTTTGTCTGTTTTGGTGTATCATTGACATGATCCCTTAGGACTCTCATTTCCTTTGATAAGGAATTGATGATAGAACTTTAGGTTGAAACCTATGCATGACAACTTCTAGAAGTTCCCTATTCAAACCTCAACCATAGGATGAATCCATGGCATGACAACAGTAGGACTTGATAGTCTCCCTCCTAGTTGGGCCTGTTCTCTTCTCATCTCAAAACAATTTAAGATACAGTAATCATGAATGACTTCTTTCGTACGTTACGAGCCTTAAGCTATCTGAGAAAGGATTGTGGGAGAGTTTCTTTTCCACAGTCTGGATGTTTAGTATGGTACCCTTTGGGTGACATGCGACGCATTCACTCTCAGGTCATAGTCTCTAGTGCGATTGAAATTGCAAACACAATAAAAAACACTTCTTTCGCAAAAGACAGGAAATAAACCGTAGTTTCCCGAACTACGTGAGCTTTGATCTCTCATGCCTGTTCAGAGTACGTAGGCACAAGATGGCGATCTCTTGGCGAGCTACCTTCCCCCATAACCCTTCGTAGGTCGAACTACGTTGACTCTGATTTCTCATTCTCTGATGAGAATACGTAGGCATAAAGCACGACGCTTTGCCGAGTCATTTTTCTTTTCTTTTTAAGCCAGCCTTGATAGGTAGATAGAATACAATCAACCCGTCCGAGTAAACACAACAAGCGAGGATCCCGTCGAGTACGACGGACGTGAGGGGTGCTAACACCTTCCCATTGCGTAACCGACTCCCGAATCCAGACAATGGTTGCGATGACCTTGTCTTACCCTTTTTCGTCAGGTTTTTCCGGCCGTTTCCTTTCCCGCTCCGAGGGATAAATAACGAAAGGTGGCGACTCTTCTGTTGTGCCGGCACCTTATTTTCGCGCAAGCGACATTAACCTCCTTCAATTTCACAGTTAACTGAGGATTTACCAGGTGAAAACCCTAGATGCCACATTTTTTACTAGGGCTTGTTCCACTTCACACAACAACTTGAATGAGCTCCAAATGGCTCTCTAAGCACTCACTGAGCTCTCTCAACACCTTATACCCATAATCATGCATTCACAATCCCCTGATGCTCTTCAATTGGCCTCCAAGTTAAGAGCTGACCCACACACATCCATCAATCCTTTCACAGGACTTTGACCACTTCAAGATGACTTGATGACCATTCAAGCTTGAGTAACACCCCTTGCTTAAGCTCAACACTCTGAGAAGACTTCTTTTGCTATGCACAACCCCTTGATCCCCTGTTCAATGAAACATGTTATGCAATGCAAATGCTAGAAAAAAATGAAATGAAACATAAACCAAGTTAAGAAAAGGTTGAGCAAATTTTGGGGTGCAACAGCTGCCCCTATTTAAACGACTTAGACCTGAATGAGTGAAAAGCTAACGGATTTCACGCAATCAAGGTAAAAGATGGTTGAATACCAAAGAACCTCGGAAATTTGCCAACCGCGGAAAATCTGAATATAGTTGTATTGATCTCAAACACACTCCGTTGGGGAAAAAGAATACAAACTTCAAAAGCGGCACCATGGTCTGGATACCATATTGGCGAAAAGTAACAATCCAAATTATCGGAGTCTGGGTACTCCATCAGAATCTGAGCCTAGATGCTCAAAATGATCGGAGCCCGGATGCTCAAAAACACAAATTAGAGCCTGGATGCTCAAAGAAACAAGCTAGAGTCTGGATACTCGGTGATGAATCTGAGTCTAGATACTCAATAATCAGAGCCTGGATGCTCGAAAACACAAATTGGAGCCTGGATGCTCAATGCAATCTGAGCCTGGATGCTCTATGCAAGAAACCTGAGTCTGCATACTCAATAATCAGAGCCTGGATGCTCGAAAACACAAATTAGAGCCTGGATGCTCAATGCAATCTGAGCCTGGATGCTCTATGCAAGAAACCTGAGTCTGGATACTCGGTTAATAAATCTGAGTCTGGATACTCAATAACTAGAGCCTGGATGCTCAATGCAATCTGAGCCTAGATGCTCTTTGCAGATAACTTGAGTTTAGATACTCAGTTAATAAATCTGAGTCTGGATACTCAATAACTAGAGCCTGGATGCTCAATGCAACTCGGAGCCTAGATGCTCTATGCAAAAGAAATATATTCATCCGGATCTGGATATCCTACGAGTTCAAGTCAAACGACGTTGTGAAACAATATGCGTTGTGGTCTGGATACCACATGGGTTGAGAAAACATTAGGTGCCAAGGTCTGGATAGTATACGGTGATAGGAGATAACAACAATTACTATGATCTGGATATCACGGAGTATCAAATAAACTAATATGGTATGGATACCATAACTGCCTTTACCGGAGTCTGGATACTCAACGGAGAAAGTACAAACAGTGTTCATCAGGGTCTGGATACCCAAATGACTTTACCGGAGTCTGGATACTCAACGGAGAAAGCATAATAACACGAGCATAAGCCATGGTCTGGATACAATAAGGCAAAAAGAACTCAAATACACTTGCTGTGATCTGGACATCACAAGGGAATTCGAACGGAATTTGGGTGCTCAACGGATCAAGAGAAAATACCTGTTAGAAAATTACCAGAGTTTGGATACTCAACGGAACTGACCGGAGTCTAGATACTCTACGGACAAAACAATATACCATCAACTGTAAACTCACCGGAATCTGGATATTCACGGACAAAGAGTACAACCACAAAACTTATCAAGGTCTGGATACCCAACTGACTTTACCAGAGTCTGGATACTCAATGGAGAAAGCATAATAATATCAATCACCGTGGTATGGATATCACAACCATCTTTACTGGAGTCTGGATACTCGACAGAGAAAAGAAAACCTCATCAACTATGAATGGACCGGAGTCTGGATACTCAACGGGAAAAGGAGATCATCACCATACTTATCATGATCCACTCAGATCCGAAGATACTGTTGGGGAATAACATGAGCCGGGGTCTGGATACCACGCGGGCTAAGAGAAATCACATGGTCTGGATACCAAAAGAGAAGATCAAACCTCCGAAGATACACCTGAAACAAAGAGATAACAACCTGGTCTATGTTTCCAATGCAAATGTTTGAAAATGGCGTAATGCCCCATACAAGTTAGGAATGCTACGCATTTGGGTAGATGCTATGCACGCGTGCAGATGCAAAAGAACTGAAACGGTGAAATAAATGCTAGAGAAATAGAAACCATCCTGTCAGGAACAACAAACGACCCTGTAGGGAACAACTTACCCATGCCAATAACGATTGGACTTACGCTAAAGCGAAAAGGCCTTGAAGAGCTCACCTACCAGGAATAGAGTTCAAACAAGAACAGGAAATCCAAACTCAACTTAGGATGCAAATCACCACTTGTTGGGGAAAAATGTCCGGGTTGACTCTCCGGAATACAAATTTCTGGGGAACAGACAACTCACCGATTACTAAAACGTCCAGGCTAAACAGCCCAACTTACCTGATAGAGAACAACGATGCCATGAACGGCCTTCCAAGATACAACTATTAAAAGACACCTCGGGGATAAATGAGATTACACCTTTCCTGCTAGGGGATAAATGACCCTATGGGGAAATTAACTCTGACAGAGACCTTGGTCTGCACTGCTGAAAGCTGGGTACCTACAATCAAGCTGATGGAGAGCGAAGAATACCAGACCACTACTGGAGGAAACTCTGCGCCTACTCCACGGGGATATGCCTGAATCTTGACTCGCTAGGGAATAAGCACATACTCATACTATGCGGAGGATTAAAAGCGCACCGGCAAACTTCCAGGGACATGCTAATACGCTGCACATAACTCTACTGGAATAGAGATGCCATGTCAACTGCTGGAGAACAACATTGTTTAGGGAACATATGAATCCATTTGTATTCATAAAGCCTTGCCCCAAGAGTAACAACCCTGCAAAAGGCAAACAGACAGGCCAACCTATACAACAGGACTATCTTGGTCATCATCTGTGACATTGTTCAATTAATATCAGAGTTTTAACAATTATTGTCCAAGGCCTGCAAGTTTATATATGCAAGTTCATCAAAAACATCAAGCGTTTTTCACAAACAAAACAGTAAAAGCAAAAAACAAAGCACACAGACAAGTACTGAATAGTATAAGTTTATTGATAAACGACCTGTAAATAGGCAAAGTTTTACAACATATGCAACTCCTGAAAAGAGGAAGCTGCGTAAAACTATAAGTATGCATAAAAGCAGATACAAAAGTGTACATTTTAAACAAAAAGTACAACAATGTCGGCAATGTGGCGCAGACAAACACCATGAGCTGATTCCTCTATGACTCGCCTGACCCTGACGCTTCGTCTTCAGAAGAGATTGATTCGGATAAACGACCCTCAGGTTCTCCCAATCCACTAAGCAATGAAGTTCATACGCAGATTGCAGTCATTTCCTATGAACTTTTGGTCAACATGAATGTTGTTCCTTATCTTCTTAGCTTTCTAGAAAGTACTAGAAGTCCATGATTGGATTTATGGAACTCAAGTTACAAGCTTTGCAAGATAAGGGTATTTTGGGAATTTGGAATTACAGGTCATTTTTGGTTATGGGCCAATTTCATCAACTTAGGTACCTCAAATGGAACTTTGATCAACTTGAAAGTTGTTCAAAAAGGTGTTTTTAGTCCAACCACAACCTAAGCATCCATTGATATGGATTGAATATGGAAGTGTATGAAGAAATTTGGGAAAAAGGTCATTAAAAGCATTAATAAAGGAAAAAATTCAAAATAAATCACAATGGTTCCAAACTTCACAAGTTTATGCATTTTCTGATTGCAAATGTAATTTTGAAGACAATGGCAATGTTACATTTTTTGTTTGAGGCTTGCTTCATGGACGTTGTTTGGATTACTTAGAATTGAAGTAACATAACCATTCTTGACCATAGGATCAAATAAAGCCTTCAAACTGATCTATTCATATTCAAGGGATGTTAAGCAATGAATTTGAGTGAGAATTGAGTTGGAATTACACAGAATACACGACTGCCATAGTTACACTTTGAAGGAAAATGGAAATTTTGGATTAATCAAATTTGGCCATAATTGGGCCAGGTTATGATCCAAACACATCATATATAAGTTCAGTATCATGTTCAGATGGTTTTTGGTTGGCATTTGGTGAAGAATTCAGTTGTGGCAGTTAGAGGTGGAGGCTTCCTAACTCAAAATTGTGTTTGCATTTCCAGAGGATTTCAAGGCCAATTGAGGATTCAGTTAGCATCAGTGATCACTCTTGAAAGTTTCTGCACGTTTTGAAGTCAAGATTCACACGGCGACTACCTCAATTGCAAGCTTTTTTCCAGGTTTTCATTTTTCAGAATTCCTCTTGATTTAGGCTTGTTTAGCATGAATTGAGCATGTGGTTAAGTTATAGGAGGAACATAGATCGTTTTAGGATTGGAATTGTGAAGATTAGTGACGATTCATGATGTGATGCGAATTCTGTTGAGACTTGTATCTGGATGATTCTTGAGAGTTAAGATGAATTAGATAGTGATTCTTGATCCTTGAGAGGAGAGGAAGATTTCTGTATAGTTAATTTTGAGTTTGGTGATAATTGTGGAATCGAGGATTTTTCTGTTCATAGTCGTGTATGAGTATTCGTGGAGAGTTAGTAAAAATGGAATAGATCATGATGATCAGTGAGAGGTTGCGAGAAGAACGATACAATTTTCATTAAGTTTGGTTGAGGATGAGTACATAGCATGATTGCTCTCGCCGGAGAAGACGGTGGAGCTCTTCTCCGGCCACCGTGGATGATTTCCTTCCCCTTTCAGTGTTCAAATGAGGAAGATGAACTGGAACCGTTAGATTTGTGGACTTGGTCTCAACATCTAACGTGCAGGATTTAGCCTGACCTTGACTGGCTGATTTGGTAATGTGTAAGTCACTGGATTAGAATACTTTTCCATTGGACGGACCTGATTAGGGAGTACCATGGACTGAAGTCAACCAAATGCATGAGATCCCTGAGCGAAACGCAGCGCTTCATTAAATGATGTGGCACGCGTGTAGCTATAAGATGAGTGGACTAGTAATCCAATCCAACGCCTGTGACATTTTCTGATTCTTTTAATTTCTTTAATTGATTTTCTATTTTATTTTAATTGATTTTTTGTGTTTAATTCATTTTAAATAGTTTTAATGATCATAAAATTATGGAAAAAATATGTGGGTGATCCTTGTTTAATTTATGATTTTTCCATGCCTTTGGATTTTATTTTGGTGTTGTTTTCAATTTAATGTCCATTTTTCGATTTTTAATACATGATTAAAAATGCATAATATGACTAGTTTGATTGTTGATTTTATTGCTTGCTCATGATTTAGAATTTGATGTTGAAACTTTGCATGCTTGTTATAGACCCCTTGATAGGTTTGGGTGATTTTTGTTGTGATTTTTAGATGATTCTAAATAGGAGTTTGAGATAGATGTTTCGGAGCATTCCATGATGGATCCCCTCTAGCACACTCTTTGGATTTAGATGTTATTTGAACCTTTAGGATTAGGTTTGGCCCCTGGTTTTTGTACCATAGATACTTAACCCATGTAGGATAATGTAGGATTTTCCTTAGAATTTTTAGAAGTGATTTTCTATTAGTTCCCCATGCTGCAAGTTGCCTATAGTTTAGGTGACCCTAACTAGATTAACTTCATAGATTAACCTTGTAAGTGAGCATTAGATGATTCTATGTTTCATATCCTTTCTTGATAGAATAATAATTAGGTAGAGACCTCATTAGAGCCTTGATAGAGCTTTTGATACCCCTAGTCTAGGTGATCCTTGTGGCTAGTTTGTAGGGTTTCTTAGTAGTTGCGTTGTTTCCTTCTTTCCCCTATGTGATTTCTTCCTTGGGCTTTGCCTTACCCTCTTTCTCCAAGTCTTGAAGAGGAGCCCTCCTGAGAGATCCTAATCCTTCCTTTGGTTGGATTTTGTGCATTGCTCAAGAGGTTGAGCCTTGATTTGACATTCCCCAGTATAGTACGTTCCTTTGGTTTGTACTATATTTTCCTTCAAAGTCTTGATGAAGAGCCCTCCTGGGAGAGCCTAATCCTTCCCTTGGTTGGATTCTGTGCATTCCTCAAGAGGTTGAGCCTTGGATTGAAATTCTTGGCATGGTATATTCCCTTGGTTTATATATTGTCATCCATCTCAAAGTCCTTTTCCTAGGATCCCTCTTGGGAGAGCCTAATCCTTCCCTTGGTTGGATTCTGTGCATTTCTCAACAGGTCGAGCCTGATATGGATACTCTGTGTTGATACACCTAAACCAGTTGCCTTAGATTGATATCTAGGATTAATACCCAGTTTTTTGTCCTATTGACATAGGATCCCTCTTGGGAGAGCCTAATCCTTCCTTTGGTTGGATTTTGTGCATTCCTCAAGAGGTTGAGCCCATGATGGACTCTGGTGTTGATACACCTCCAACCTGATGTAGCCTGGGATGACTCCCCTGTTGATCATTTTGGGTTCTCTTCCTTGTTTGATTTGCTTGATGCATTAGAATAAGTTCATGTTTAGATTACTTTAAGCTAGGAGCATGACTGCTTAGAGGTGAGTGGGTCTCCCTCTGCTTGTTTGCATTAAGGGTTGAGGTGATCCTCCCCTTGCTTGTGTGTTGTTTTTCTTTTTGTAATTGACGTATTTGCATATAGAGGTTGAGTTGAGATCCCTCTGCTTGTTTGTTTTGATTGTTTTCTTTGCTTGATTGCTAAGAGGTTGAGTGAGTCTCCCTCTGCTTGTATTGCTGCATTGCATTTACATCTTTACTGTTTTCTTTTGTTTATCTGTTTTACTGATGTTTAGCTGATGCTTTGTCTGTTGTTGTATCCCATTGACATGATCCCCTAGGACTCTCACTTCCTTTGATAGGGAAGTGATGATAGAACTTTAGGTTGAAACCTATGCATGATAATATCTAGGAGTTCCCTGTTTCAAACCTCAACCATAGGATGAATCCTTGGCATGACAACATTAGGAATTGACAGTTTCCCCGTAGAGGTCGTTCTCTTCTCTCTCTAAAAACAACAGTAAAAAACGTAATAAAGGCAAGTTAGTCCAAGCGCGTTACGGGCCTTAAGTTACTTGGGAAATGATAATTGAGCGGTCTCCTCTCAATCATCTAGAGTGTTTAGTATATGTCCTTTGGATGATATGTGATGCATTCGCTCCTAAGTCATAGTCTCTAGTGTTGTACAAACTACAGACATCCGTAAAAAACACTTCTTCCGTAAAAAATCGAAAACAAACTTCAAACCTTTTTGCCCCGTGGGCCCTTAACTGAAGGAAACTTTTCTGAAGAAAGAGTGTCGTTAACTCTCAGTTCTACCGCAAACGGTAGCGCACGAGTCTTTGACGAGCGAGCTGCATACACCAAACTGCTGGAACTGTCTGTTAACCCTACTCGAAAAAATAGACGAATCTAATCCCTTAATCAGTATTATCCCGAACTACGTAAGCTCTGATCTCTCATATCTGTTGAGAGTACGTAGGCACAATACTGAGGTATTGGCGAGCCACCTTCCCCGTAACCCGTGGTTAGCCGAACTACGTTGACTCTGATTTCTCGTTCTCTGATGAGAATACGTAGGCATAAAGCGTGATGCCTTGTCGAGTCATCTTCTTTTCTTTTCAGACCATCCTTGATAGGTAGGTAGTTAAAACCAGCCCGTCAGATAAACACAACAAGCGTGGATCCTATCGAGTACGATGGACGTGAGGGGTGCTAATACCTTCCCCTTGCGTAACCAACTCCCGAACCCAGACATGGTTGCAATGACCTTGTCTTATACCTTTTCGTTAGGTTTTTCCAATCGTTTCCTTTCTCGTTCTGAAAGATAAATAACGAAAGGTGGCGACTCTTCTATTTTGCCGACACCTTATTTTCGCGGTAGCGACAGTTGGAGACTCTGCTGGGGACTCTAAGAATCATCTCTATGCTAGTCAATCCTAGCGCTTGCGTGTTTATCTGTTGGGTTTGCATTTATTTGTCGCATTTTACTTTCCGCACTTTATTTTCATTATGATATGATTATCTATGTTGTTGTGGGAGGGGCGTTCTGATGAGTGAGAAGCTAGACCCAGGCTTGAGAGCATATACATAGTATTATAGTGGATTAGTGGTGGACGTGCTTGCTTTGCTTGCATCAGTTCCCATGTAATCCACACTCAGACGAGGTTCTCATTGATGACTTCCTATCGGTCCTTTGGACTCGAGGGGATTTTAGATCTGAGGATTGTCGACTCTGGGGACCGATCATTTGTGACTCAGCTAAGTGAGGCCTCTTTAGGGAGTGATGATGCCAAACCAAAAAGGGTGAACGTATCATCATTTCGTGAAAGTCTGTGACGCTGGGAAATGCATAGGATGCCGAACCTTTTCCGTGATTAGGTCAATACCTGTGAGCAGGGTCGGGTTATTGCAAGAAACCTTTATCTTCAGACAATCTGGTTTTCTTGACAGTGAATCAGTATTGAGGGTATCAGAGGGTTTTTATCATCAGAGATATGTTTGTTCTTGACAGAGCTGAGTTTTGGTCCTTCTCCTCAACAGCACAGTCATCTTAATCTCCTACGGCATGATTGAATTTTGCATTGTTTGCATCTTCATTTGCATATCATTAACGTGTGTCTGTGTTGCAGGTGCATATTTCTCCCCTGGTTCTAGTGATCTTGATCCACACGGCTGATATGGCATCTCTGAAGAAGACTGTGGCTTACAAGCTACCAACACCTGACATCCGAGAGTTACGGGCTTTGATTTCTTTGGCTGATAAGAATATGATGGAGGATTTCAGAAACAGTTATGGGAGACTTCTGGGTATTGTGTGTAAGCTTTCTACATACAAGTTGAACGGCCTTTACGCTCTTCTGCAGTTTTATGACCCGCAGCTCAGATGCTTCGTTTTTCTAGACTATGTCATAGCTCCGACCTTGGAAGAGTATTCTGACTTGCTGAGGGTACCTTTGTTGAATTATATGCGTTATTACCGTGTTGATGGTGAACCTGACTTGGGTAAGTTGACTACCGCTCTTCATGTAGATGATTCAGAGTTGAAAGGGATGGTGTTCAGAAAGATTGGAGTTTATGGTTTCTCTTTGGCTTTCCTGATAGAGAAGGCCTGAAAGTTGGCCAAGAAGGGCGCTGGGATGTATTCAATGCCATCTTAGCCCTTTGCGTTTATGGGATCGTGTTATTCCCAAGTCATCCGGACATCATAGGTATGGATGCCAGCCACATATTTGCTTCCGGGAATCCATTGCCCACTCTCCTCGGAAACGTCTACCATTTAGTTCACAGCAAGAATGAAAACAGAAAGGGGAAGAACGTGGCATGTTGTGCTCCATTACTGTATAAGTGGTTTGCTAGCCATCTTCTTAAGACGGGTCTGTTCATTAATTCTGCTGAGTCTTCACCCTGGTCTGCACGTTTGATGGGTTTGTCTGTTGACAATATTATCTGGTTTGATAGAGATCTACTGGGCAAAGATATTGTGCATAGTTGCGGTGGCTTTCCTAACGTCCCCCTAGTCGGAAGGAATGGGTGTATCAATTACAATCCCTCTATGCTGGTACGACAATTTGGGTATGCACTACGAGGTCCTCCTGAAGAGGAAGAGATACAGGAATCTCTGTATCTCACATGGTTGCTTGAAGGTGACTCTTTGGTTAAGGTAGAGAGTGCTTGGAGCAAAATTCATCGAAAGGGAAAAGTCTTGCTAGGAAAAAGCAACAACAAGGCCTTTGATCCATATGTGGCCTGGGTCCGAGAAAGAGCCGCCAAGTTTCTAATGTCGTTTCCTGCAGTAGAACCATTGTATCCTCCCGTGTACAAAGAGCCTGCCACAATTGATATTCAGAAGTTCAACCAGGTACTTCGAGAGAAAGAAGAGCTACAAAAAGCCAACGAATAGTTGGAGAGAGAGATTGCTCAACTTCGGAGTGAAAAGAACGAGGCCGTATACAACTGCAAGAAGCAGACAAAATTGATCAACCACTTGGGCGCTAATTTGACCAAGGAGACTGATTCGAGAGAACGTCTTGGGTTAGACCTGAAGGCAGTACACAGCGTGTTGACCACCAAAAAGCAGGATCTGGATAGGGTATACGTGAAGTTATCCAAATACGAGACATTATGGAGCAACACCCTAGCCAAATACAAAGGGGGAGAGGAAAAGCTGAAGCAGCGAGTAGCCGAGCTAGAAGCCCAGATTGAAATCAAGGACAAGAAGATTGAGGCTGAAGCCTCACTTCGACACGACACTCAGTATAGATTGGTTGAGACCAAGGCGAATCTACAAGATTTTCAACTCTGAGCTGATGTAAAGAGGAGTAGGGTGGAAAACCGTTCTAAAGAAGGTGTTTGTAGGGACGTTGTTGAGAACCTCCCAGATACCATCAGGCAGAGGGATTTGCTGATCCAGGGTCTGCTCACCCAGCCTGACCATCCCACTACGAAGAAGTTACTAGAAGATTTTCGTGCCCATAGACGCACTTGATTTCTTTGTACCTTTTATGCATTGATATGCTGACCACCACCAGGCCTGTTGGTTGGGGTCATGCCTTTTGCTTCAGTTGTATGTGACTACAGTTGTACGCTGCCCGCGCGGGTTTTTCTAATAAATATATGCGGATTTCTTTCCATGATTGGATGTTAGACTTTATTTGTCTTGGAAACTAGGATCAGGGGGAATCTCCCCAAGGCATAGACACACGTTTGCATTTGCATGAATCATTTGCATAACAGGTATCTCAAGCTGTTTTTCTAACCCCTTGTCTTGCAGGTTTTTTCAGGATTGAACGAAGACAGATCCACCGATACTTTACCAGAGCGAATCAAGCCAGAGTAATGGAACAAGTTCAGACCGACATTCAAGAGCTCAGAGAGAGGATGGATCGCTTCATGGATCTCATGCAAGTGGTCGCTAACGGCCAAGACCAGGTCAAAACTCTGGTGCAACCACTGATCTCACGGGTTGACAGCAACGGCGTGCTACAAGGTGGGAATACGGTGAACCCTCCGCTTGTTGAGACCCCCCATGATGGCATCCCTGTGACTTGAGGGAATGGAAGTGGTAACGGCAGTGTTGTCACTAACATTGGAGCCAATGGGAATACGATTGGCGTTGGAAATGGTAACTTGGAGGCCAATCGCAATATTGGTATAGGCCATGGTAATACTGGAGGAACTGGTAATGCGGGGAATGCTGGTGCCGGTAATCTGTATAGTACCGATGATGTTGGGTTTGCTGCTGGCAATGGCCATCAGCCGTGGCAAGAGGACCGTCAAGAGGACTTGTTCTTGATGAAGGAAGCTGAAGGCGAACTGAATTCTGAGGCCCGCTTAAGGTTCAAAGCACTCGAAGACAAGATGAAGAGTTTTGAGAACTTGAATACCATGAGCGTTGACATGACCAAGTTGGGACTGATCTCAGACTTCAAGGTGCCTCCCAAGTTTAAGGTACCCGACTTCGAGAAGTATAAGGGCACCACTTACCCCTGTGTCCATTTGAGGTCGTATTATCGAAAGATGTCCGCACATTCTGAAGATGAGAAGTTGCTGATGCACTTCTTCCAGGACAACCTTTCAGGCCCCTCGTTGGAGTGGTATATGGGTTTGGAACCCACAAGTGTACAGACATGGAAAGACCTTGCTGAAGCATTCGTACGCCATTATCAGTATAACAGTGATCTCGCTCCCAACCGGGTTTAACTACAAAACCTATCTCACAGGAACAACGAGGGATTTAAAGAGTACACCCAGAGGTGGCGTGAACTAGCAGCGAGAGTTCGGCCGCCGATGGTTGAATGAGAACTTGTTGAGATGTTCGTAGCTACTCTTCCAGAAGTTTACTATGAGAAGCTTGTCAGTGGTATGTCGGGAAGCTTCTCCGATCTCATCATCACTGGAGAACATGTAGAGAATGGCATCAAACTCGGAAAGATTCAGGGTGTAGATGTATCCTCAGTTGGAGGGGGAAAGAAACCTTACATTGGTAAGATACGTGAAGGTGAGGCGAGCTCAGTGTCTAATGCTCGGGGAAAAGGAAAAGGCCAGCGCTAGCAGGTAGCTAGCATTACTATTCCTGCTGTCCAGCAACCTCAGCAGCAGCAGAACCAGCAAGGGTACCGGAGGTACCAGAACAAAGCTTCATTATTCAATCATCATCTTGAGACCCCAACTATGTCGTATGGTCAACTTTTGCAGACATTGCTTCAGCTATATCTAGTTCAGAAGAGAACTTTGGCTCCCTTGACAGGGCCACCTCCACCGGGCTACGATGCGAATGCAAGATGTGAATTTCATTCGGGGGCACCTGGCCACTCGATTGACAACTGTAAGGCATTCAAGCACAAAGTGCAAGATATGGTTGACGCCAAGATAATCAACTTTTTTGATAATGTTATGAATGTTACGAAGAACCCTATGCCTAACCATGGGGGAGATGGGGTTAGCGCCATCATTGAAGAAAAAGATTCGGATTTATTGACTGATGTCAAGGACCTGAAAACACCACTTGGTTTCGTTAAAGCCAAGTTGATGAAGAAAGGTATTTTCCCGGGCTGTGGAAATTTGTGTATGGATTGAGAACAGATTAGTCGGAAGTAATGCAGAAGGGATTCTGCAGTTTAGTCGGAGGGTTGAGAACAGATCAGGGGAAGTAATGCAGAAGCAGAAAGATGAGATTGCCACTATCACCATCCCTCGTAAAAAAATAACCATTTTCGCATCGAGGCCACCTATGATCACTATCACGAAGGCTGGGCCTATACCATTCGAGAGCAATAACACTATTCCATGGCACTATGGGGCAGATGTCTATTGCAATGGACAAAAATTGGAGTTGGAGCCATCTGGGAAATCTGTTGACAACCTAGTGGGAACTAGGGGAATAACACGTAGTGGAAGAGTGTTCGCTCCACCTGAGACTGTGGCTGAAAAAACTGATAAAGTTGAGAAGGCTGACAGAGGTAAAAGTAAGGTCGCTGAGGAAACCTCCCGCGAGGTAGGAAAAGACCTGCTTGTGAAAGAAGCCGAAGAATTTATGAGACTGATCAAGAAAAGTGATTATAAGATTGTTGATCATCTTCATCAAACACCGTCTAAGATCTTCATTATGAATCTGTTGCTATGTTTTGAGGCATACCGCAACGCTCCGCTGAAGGTTCTAAATGCAGCCTATGTACCGCAAGAGATCTCAGTCAACCAGCTAGAGGGAGTAGTTGCTCATGTGAATGCTGGGAATGGATTAGGGTTTACTGACCTAGAGCTGACGCCGAAAGGAAGGAACCACAATAGCGCCTTGCATATCTCAATAGAATGTCGAGGAATAATTATGTCCCATGTGTTGGTAGACACGGGATCATCTCTGAACGTTCTCCCAAAGAAAGCTATGATGAGGTTGGATACGAGAGGGCTGATTTGTAAACCCAGTGACCTAGTTATGAAAGCTTTCGATGGAACCAAGTGTCACGTCTTTGGAGAGGTAACTCTACCCATTCATGTTGGGCCAGAAACCTTCGACGCAGTCTTCTATATCATGGATATCATGCCTGCATATAGTTGTGTATTGGGCCGGCCTTGGATCCATTCTGCGGGCGCAATGACTTCCACATTGCACCAAAAGCTGAAGTATGCTGTGGGGGGCAGCATCGTGACTGTCTGTTGTGAAGAGGACATAATGGTGAGCCATTTGTCATCTTTCAAATATGTTGAGGTGGATGGCGAGATCCACGAATCTTTGTGCCAGGCGTTTGAAGCTGTCAAAGTCAAAGATGTAATTCCGGTGATGATTGAGAAACCTGAGATGACTCTCTCTTCCTTCAAGGAAGCTCAAGATGTTGTTCAAGCTGGTTCTGCCCTAGGATGGGGGCAAGTTCTGGAAATCCCTAACAAGCAGGATAAGTTTGGGTTAGGGTATTCTCCTACTGCTGATGTTTCATCCTCTCGCAGTGCGTCGTGCGTCAAAGGGCCGATTCAGTTCACAAGAGGTGGGCTGATATTTGAGAATGTCAACGCCGTGTCTGAAGACGACGAAGATAGTGATTACGACCTGGACTCCTGGATTCACCCGAGCAAACCAGGCCAGAGACTTAACAACTGGTATGTCCAGGATGTCATCCAAGTGACACGCAAAGAGTAATGCTTTGTCTTTTCCAATTATTGTAGAACCTTATGCTCTACCCGGGGCATAACGGTTTTATTGTCAGGGCCTTGATAGCTTATGCATGTACATTTTATCAATAAATCAAAGGGCATTTTCTTTGCATTCAAATTTTATGATTTCTGTTATTCCTATTTTTATTTTTGTTTTGAAAAACAACAAAATGGTAATACGGTTTGTGCTAACCTGCATATCCTTGTTTTAAGATTAACCCTTGTTATTGTAGGATTCACACCATAGATGACATCGACTCTGAACCTTCTATGACTCGCTTCGACTTTGATTGCCCGATATATCAAGCTGAAGAAGATATTGATGAAGATGAAGACCTTCCAGAAGAGTTGGCCCGTTTTTTGAAACAAGAAGATAAGATTATTCTGCCTCACGAGGAAGAGATTGAGATTGTTAATCTGGGTTCTGAGGAACTTGTCAGAAATTTCAGAGTAGGGGCTGCATTACAGAGCGATGTCAAGCAGAGATTGGCCGAGATCCTTCGAGAGTATAGTGACATCTTTGCTTGGTCGTATGAAGATATGCCCGGACTCGATACTGACATAGTGGTCCATCATCTACCACTGCGAGAAGGTTATCCTCCCGTTAAGCAGAAGCTTAGAAGGACACGATCAGATATGGCCGTTAAGATCAAAGAAGAAGTACAAAAGCAGCTGGATGCTGGCTTTTTAGCGGTCTCTACTTACCCTTCGTGGGTCGCCAACATAGTACCTGTACTGAAGACGGACGGTAAGGTGCGGATGTGCGTTGATTATCGGGATTTGAATAAGGCAAGCTCAAAAGATGATTTCCCGCTCCCACATATCATTGCATTTGCATCTTTACTGTTTTCTTCTGTTTATCTGTTTTACTGATGTTTAGCCGATGCTTTGTCTGTTGCTGTATCCCATTGACATGATCCCCTAGGACTCTCACTTCCTTTGATAAGGAAGTGATGATAGAACTTTAGGTTGAAACCTATGCATGCTAACGTCTAGGAGTTCCCTATTTCAAACCGCAACCATAGGATGAATCCTTGGCATGACAACATTAGGACTTGACAGTTTCCCTGTAGAGGTTGTTATCTTCTCTCTCTAAAAACAACAATAAAAAACGTAATAAAGGCAAGCTAGTACAAGCGCGTTACGAGCCTTACGTTACTTGGGAAATGATAATTGAGCGGTCTCCTCTCAATCATCTAGAGTGTTTAGTATATGTCCTTTGGACGATATGCGACGCATTCGCTCCTAAGTTATAGTCTCTAGTGTTGTACAAACTACAGACATCCGTAAAAAACACTTCTTCCGTAAAAAACCGAAAACAAACTTCAAACCTTTTTGCCCCGTGGGCCCTTAACTCAAGGAAACTTTTCTAAAGAAAAGAGTGTCGTTAACTCTCAGTTCTACCACAAACGGTAACACATAAGTCTCTGACGAGCGAGCTGCATACACCAAACTGCTGGAACTATCTGTTAACCCTACATGGAAAAACAGACGAATCTAATCCCGTAATCCGTATTATCCCGAACTACGTAAGCTCTGATCTCTCATATCTGTTGAGAGTACGTAGGCACGATACTGATGTATTGGCGAGCCACCTTCCCCGTAACCCGTGGTTAGCCAAACTACGTTGACTCTGATTTCTCTTTCTCTGATGAGAATACGTAGGCATAAAGCGTGATGCTTTGCCGAGTCATCTTCTTTTCTTTTCAAGCCAGACTTGATAGGTAGATAGTTTAAACCAGCCCGTCAGATAAACACAACAAGCGTGGATCCTATCAAGGACGATGGACGTGAGGGGTGGTAATACCTTCCCCTTGCGTAACCGACTCCCGAACCCAGACATGGTTACGATGACCTTGTCTTATACCTTTTCGTCAGGTTTTTCCGATCGTTTCCTTTCCCGTTCTGAGGGATAAATAACGAAAGGTGGCGACTCTTCTGTTTTGCCGACACCTTATTTTCGCGGTAGCGACAATATGGACCTTCATAATTGGGAGTCCATTTGCCCCTGTGATTTGAGTGTGGTGGGATAATCTTTTTCAGCACAAGATCGCCCATCTGAAAGCTTCGAGGGCACACCTTCTTATCGTAAGCTTTCTTCATCCGGCTTTGATACAATCGACAATATGCAATAGATGCTAGCCTTTTCTCATCCATCAGGCTAAGCTGATTCAATCTGTTCTTGTTCCGTGCTGCCTCATCAAGCTTTACATCAACCAAAACTCTTAAAGAAGGAATTTCGACTTCTAGCGGTAGGACAACTTCCATACCGTACACTAGCGAGAAAGGAGTTGCCCCGGTTGATGTGCGTACCGTCGTACGATAACCGTGCAGGGCGAAAGGAAACATTTCATGCTAATCTTTGTATGTAACAACCATAATTTGCACTATCTTTTTTATATTCTTGTTGGCCGCTTCAACAGCGCCATTCATCCTCGGCCGATAGGGAGATGAGTTGTGATGTTCAATCTTGAAATTATGGCATAACTCCTTCATCATCTTATTATTCAGATTTGAGCCATTTTCATTAATGATTCGCTCAGGAATTCCATATCTGCAGATGATGTCCTTCTTTATGAATCTTGCTACCACTTGTTTGGTCACATTAGCGTACGAGGATGCCTCCACCCACTTGGTGAAGTAATCGATAGCTACTAGGATAAAATGGTGTCCATTATAAGCGGTGGGCTCGATCTTCCCAATCATATCGATGCCCCACATGGAGAACAACCAAGGGGATGACATTACATTCAACGGGCACGGCGGCACATGAATCTTATCAGCATAAATCTGGCATTTATGGCATCTCTTCGCGAATTTGAAACAATCCGACTCCATTGTTAGCCAAAAATACCCAGCTCGTAGTATCTTTCGAGTCATGGCATGTCCGTCGACATGCGTGCCAAAAGTACCTCTTCCATAAGCAAGCTTGCTTCTTTTTCATCCACACACCTGAGAAGCACTAAATCATGGTTCCTTGTATAAAGCACACCGTCTGGGTTGAGGTAAAAATTGCCAGACAATCTCCTAAGAGTCTTCTTATCCTGGGTCGAAGCCTGTGGCGGATACTCTTGGTTCTTAAGGAAATTATGGATGTCATAGAACCACAACTTACCTTTGAAAAATCCCTCAATGGTAAATACGAAAGCGGGCCTGCCGAGGCATGAGATAACAATCCTTGGAGCTTCATTCCAAAAATTAACCTTGTACATTGAAGACAGTGTAGCCAAAGCGTCTGCCATTTGATTCTCTGCTCTTTGCACGTGGTGGAAGTCTATACGATCAAAAAATGGTAACAGTCTTCTTGCATAATCCTTGTAAGGGATCAGATTGGGCTGACGAGTTTCCCATTCTCCTTCGATATGGTTAACAACTAGCGCTGAATCGCCATATACATCGAGATTCTTGATCCTCGGATCAATAGCTTCTTCCAAACCCATTATACATGCTTCCTACTCGGCTTCATTGTTGGTGCAAGGAAAATTTAATCTGGCAGTGAAAGGGATATGAGTTCCATGAGGAGTCGTGATAATTGCCCCAATTCCACTACCATATGAATTAACTGCGCCATCAAATATCATTTGCCATTCAGAACCCTTCTCCGGACCTTCAGTGGGTAATGGCTCATCACAATCATTCGCTTTCAAGTACATAATGTCCTCGTCCGAAAATTTAAACCTCATTGGTTGGTAATCATCAATTGGCTGTTCACCGAGGTATTCTGACAGAATACTCCCTTTAATGGATTTCTGGGAAACATACTGGATGTCGTACTATGTCAGTACCATTTGCCATCTGGAAATCCTTCCAGAAAGTGCCTGCTTTTCAAAGATATATTTAATCAGATCCATCTTCGAAATTAGCATGGTTATATGATTGAGCATGTACTGTCTTAAACGTTTGGCCGCCCAAGCGAGTGCGTAACACGTTTTTTCAAGCATTGAGTAACGGGATTCACAATCTGTGAACTTTTTACTCAGATAATAAATCGCATGGTCTTTTCTTCCTGTTTCGTCATGTTGACCAAGAACACAATCCATACTATTCTCAAGAACCGTTAAATACATGATTAATGGTCTTCCAGCAACTGGGGGTATCAATATCGGAGGCTCCTGCAAATAATGTTTTATTTTATCAAAAGCTTTTTGACAATTTTCGTTCCAGAAAACCGCCTATTCTTTCTTTAACAGTTTTAACATTGGTTCACACGTGGCTGTTAGATGAGATATGAACCGAGCGATGTAGTTCAACCTCCCTAAGAAACCACGAACCTCTTTTTCAGTCTTCGGCGCTGGCATATCTTGAATAACTCTTATTTTTGCAGGATCTACCTCGATTCCTTTTCTGCTGGCGATAAACCCCAATAACTTTCTGGACCGAACTCCGAAAGTGCACTTATTTGTATTCAGCCTCAATTTGAACTTCCTCAACCTCTCAAACACCTTCAATAAGTTGACCAGATGCTCTTCCTTCGTTTGGGACTTTGCAATCATGTCTTCAACATAAACCTCAATCTCATGATGAATCATATCATGAAACAAAGTCACCATTGCCCGCTGATATGTTGCCCCTGCGTTTAACCCAAACGGCATCACCTTATAGCAAAACGTTCCCTACGGTGGAATGAATGTTGTTTTCTCCATGTCTTCCAGTGCCATTTTTATCTGATTATAACCGGAGAAGCCATCCATGAAGGAAAACACCTAAAATTGAGTTGTATTGTCGACCAATACTTCAATGTGAAGGAGTGGGAAATCATCCTTTGGGCTCTGTTGCACCCCAAAATTTGCTCAACCTTTTCTTACCTGGTTTATGTTTCATTGCATTAACATTTGCATAGTTATATCATTTGCATATCATGATATCATTCATATAGCAAGGGATCAAGTGTGTTTCTTCTCAAGAGAAGCCTAGCAAGAGGTATCATTCAAGATTGAGAAGTTGTCAAGGTCATCAGAAGGTGGTTTGAGTGCCTAAGGGTTTAGATGCTTGAGTGTGAATCTTCTCCTAACTTAAGGATCAACTGAAGACCATCATAGGGTTGTGAAGTGTTGAATGTTTGAATAGGATGGGTATGGAGCTGATAGTATGCCTAGAGGGCCATGGGAGAGTTTAATCAAGTCATTGTGTCAAATGCAAGAGTCACAGTTGAGGTGCAAGCAATTAGGGTTTCATCTAGATCAATTCTAGGTCAATTGTGCAATTGAAGAGTATCAAAGCCTACTTTTAGGTCATGGAGTTCATGAAATGATATGATAATACATTTGTGGTGTTGTGCCAAGATCAAATCAAGAAGAGTCAAGAGTGTGGGAAGTTGCTAAATTAGGGTTTCCGTGCAAAATTCCCTGTTTAGTGCCTAACTTCATGAACACATAAGTCAAGATAAAAGTTTCAAATGGATCTTTGGACAACATGAAACTTGTAGAGAATCTCATTACCTTTAATTTGAGTACTAGAAGTCCTCAAGGGGATTTATAGAACTCAAGTTATGACCCAGACAAGTTACAAGTCCTCAGAGGCCACTGAAATTTGTCTGTGAAAATCATATGACTTCAAAGCTATTTTTGACCTAGAAGGAGGTTTCACCTGAACTTTGGCCAACATGAAAGTTGTTCCTCATGATCTTATATTTCTAAATTGTACTAGAAGTCTTCCATCTGATTTGTAGAACTCAAAGTTGAAAATTTTAAAATTATGGTTTAAGTGACCAAAACAAGTCAAATGAGTACTTGATTTGATCAGAAATCATGTTTTGGAAACATGGGTTCTTTTATATTTTTCAATTGACCCTTAATTCATGAGTTTTTCACTTGTTTCTTCACACATAAGCAACCTCATGGCAATTCATTCACCAAGGCAATGTGGAGGTTATTATTGGTCTGAATATACTCCAAAGGTGGTATGCAAGTGATACAAAGCTTCTAATGCAAGCTGTTTAAGAAAATTCGTGCGTTTGCCATGTGAAAATTTTAGAGAGGTTGGTTTTTTTGGATCTTTCAATTTGGGCCTGGGCTTGGACTCTAGAAGGTCCCAAACCATTATATAAATGTTCAGGAGAAGAATTGAGCAAGGGTTGGTGGTTATTAGAGGCTGAGCAGAGAGATTGACATTGGAATTTTGGAGATTCAACTCAAAATCGTATTTGAGATTCAGGGTGGTTTTATATCAAATTGAAGTTGCAAGAGGTTTCTATCATCATCAGTGAAGGATTCTGGAAGTTCTTGGAGCAAAGATCGAGTCAGAATCATCTCCATTTGAAGCTTGAAACAAGGTTGGTATAATTCAAAATTCCTCTTGATCTAGGGAGATGTAGTTCATATTATGCATGTGGTTAGGTTCCTTATGACTTGTAGAATGATTTACGATCCATTTGATTGCATTTGGTGATGATCAAGGAGGTGTCACAATTTCTGTTTGGATTCAGTTATGGTTGATCTTGAGGAATCATTGCAATTGTAATAGCTTAGGATGATCAGTGTAACTTGAAGAAGACATCTATACCTTTAGTTTAGGCTTTGGTGACATTCAAGAATTTGACATAATTTATATTTGGTATCGGATTTGAAAATGCATAAGGAATTTGGAAATTCTAAGCTCATAATCGTGATCAGCATAAAATTTTGAGTGAGATTGGTATGAGGTTTGGAGTTTTTGATCACCTACAACCACCTGCTCGCCGAAGAAGACGACCGGAGCTCTTCTTCGACCACCTGAATAGAGCTCCCTCCATCTGAAGATTTGAACGAAGAAGATGAGTTCATAGCCATTGGATTAGTTTGAAAGTTGGACTTAGTAGGAGCATCTGAGGGCTCACGTTTGATCTGAGGATTTGCCTCTCAACCAAAACGCAACGTTTCATTAATCCCAGTCAGCGTGTGACTGGGATGCTTGCGTGGACACGCTCAATGACCTTAGATCTGCATACTCAGTCAATTGATCCAAGCGCTGTGGTTTTATTTCTGAGTTTTATTTTCTTTTATTTGTTTTTTATTATTTTAAATGCTTTATTGATTCAAAAAATCACAATAAATTGAATTTTGATCCAAAAATTATTTCAAAAATATCTCCATGATCTTGAGAGGATTTGTGGTTTTCTAAAATCAATAAAATGCATTTTCATGCATTTTTCATTTTTATTTGATTTTTCCTATTTTGTTTAATTCTTTTAATTTTGCATATTTGACAATCTGTTTTGTTGAATTTTGTTCTTCCAATTGGTGATGAATTTGGCTTTTATTTTTTAGTATGTGTTAGGGTAGACACGTATGTTCCCTTAGGATTTCTTTTGGAATTTTAGAACAACTTTAGGTTCTGTTTTTGGTGTTGAGATTAAAGCCTTCCCAAACTTGTGGATCACCTTGATACCCTTCAATCTCGAATTTATTTAGGTTACTTAGATGTGGAATTAGGCTTTAATATTTTAACCCTAGGCTGTTCAAACATGTATGTTCCCATAGGAATTTTATTAGAGTTTTCAAACTTTGTTTTCTATTTTAGTTGTATTTTGCAAGTTGCTTGTGCTTGTGGTGTTCTATTTCGTGTGCTTTTGCTTGCTTGGTCTTGTTGGTGACTTTGGAGCTGGATTTGCTTGGATTCCTTTTTGGGAGGTCTTCTGGACTTGGTGTAGCTGTTGTGGCTTGAAGATTGGAGGTTGGAGTTGAAGTTTCCTTTTCTTTTAGGAGTTGTTTTAGGAGCTTAGGAAATTAGGGTTTTAGGAAGAGCCATTAGGACTAGTTTTGATTCTTTCATCAAACATAGAATGCATTGTGTGCTTCTATTCTATCCAATGATGTAAAGTCCTCCTAGGGAAACTCCATATCTCCTTTTGAGGGATGTGTGGTATGCCCATAGTTGAGTAGAACTTTGAGGATGCCTTTCCATTTCAATGTTGTTACTTGATGATTTCCTTTGGTTTTCATTTGGTTCTCAACATTGCAACCTTGATCTTAGGGATTAATCCTTTGCTTGTAGTGTGCTTGATAGAGCTTGAAGATGAAGTTTGATTAGGCTTGAAGATAGAAGCTAGCTTGAAGATGAAGTCTTTTGCTGTCAACTTTGCTGTCAAGAGGATTTGCTGTTCAGAGCTGTTGCTGCTGAGTATTGAAGTTGTTGTCTGCTGAAGACTGTTGTTGCTGCTTGGGCTGATTTCTTTGCTTCTTTTCTTTTGTTGTATTGTCTGTTTGCTTGTGTTGATTACCTCTAGGTTTGAGGTGGAGCTTGTCTCCTCTTGCCTGTTGTTTTCTCCCTAGCCTCGCTTATACTGTTGCATAGCATGCATTTTACTATTTACTGTTTACTGCTGGCTTTCTTTTGCTGTTTCCCCTAGGATCTCTGATTTCCTCTGTTCAAGAGGGAATTATGACAGACATTAGGTTTTGACCCATGCATGATAACTGTAGGTAGATTCGCCTTTCAACCATAGTTTTAGGGTGTCTTTCTTTTCTCATCTCAAAACAATTCAAAAATACAGTAATAAGGTTAATTGAAGTCGTACGTAACGAGCCTTAAGCTATAGGGAAAAGGTTGGTGGAGGGTCTCTCTCCAGTAATCTGGATGTTAGTGTGGCACCCTTTGGGTGACATACGAAGCGTTCACTCCTGGGTCATAGTCTCTAGTGCGACTGAGATTGCAAACATCCTAAAAAAATAGTTCTTTCGTAAAAGATTCAAACGAACATTCAAACTCTGTTTTTGTCCTCTTGGACCTTTAATCAGGAAAACCCTTTCTTAAGGAGATAAAAAATTGTCAGACGAATTTGTGTCTTCCGTAGTCCGAACTACGTTTGCTCTGATCTTTCATGCCGTATGAAAGTACGTAGGCACGAGATGCGACATCTCGGCGAGCAACCTTTCCCCCCTTAACCCATAGTTAGGCGAACTACGTTGACTCTGATTTCTCGTTCCAGACGGGAATACGTAGGCATAAAGTGCGATACTTTGCCGAGTCATTTTCTTTTCTTTTTTAACCCAGACCTTTAGAGTAGATAGATAAACATACCCTTAGACAGAAAACAAGCGTGGATCCCGTCGAGTACGACGGGCGTGAGGGGTGCTAATACCTTCCCCTTGCGTAACCGACTCCCGAATCCAGGATTTGGTTACGATGACCATTCCTTTCCCTCTTTGCGTTAGGTTTTCTCTAAGCGTTTCCATTCCCTCTTGTGGGATAAATAACGCACGGTGGCGACTCTTCTGTTTTGCCGGCGCCGATTTTCGCAGTAGCGACAGCTTGCGACTCTGTTGGGGAAATTTGGTTCCCTATGCGAGTTAATCCTAGCGCTTGTTTTCTCGTCTGGGGTTTTTTATATATTTATCTTTCTGTCTTTAGTTTGAGAGATAAGCCGGACCTGGGCTTGAGTGTACGTAGACTTAGAAGTAGAGAGTAGTGGTTAGCCTGCTTGCTTTGCTCGCACCAGCTAGCTACGAAATTTACACTCAGACGAGATTCTCTTTGATGGCATCTTGCCTGGCCCTTTGGGCTCGACAGGTTGTTGGATTTGAGGGTTGTCGACTCTGGGAACCTATCATTTGGGATTCGGCTAAGTGAGGCCTCTTCAAGGGATGATGATGCCACACCTTATGGGTATCGTATCATCACTCTTGAAAGTCTGTGACGCTGATGACCGCATAGGATGTCGTACCTCGTCTGCGAGTTAAGTACATACCTGTGAGAGGGTAGGTGGGTCTTTTTGCAGGAAAACTCTGGCTCAGAATATCTGGTTTGTCTCTGTCAGTGAGAATTTGTTGTGAGGGTTCTTTTGTGGTTGGTTTGGATTGAGGAGAAGATCTGATGGTTCTCAAGCTGTAGTACAACACAACATAGTTCTTTATTATTGCACTTGATCCCCTGTTGCATATGCATCTGCATTTTCATGTCTGCATTTCATTAACGTGTATTTATGTTGCAGGTGTGTTTGTTCCCCTCAGATTCTAGTGTTCTTCTTGCCAGACATAGAGTCCATGAAGAGAAAAGTTGCTTACAGGTTGCCTTCTCCAGATATCAGTTCCTTATTGCAGTTGGTAGCTCTAGCAGATCAGAGAGTGAGGGCTGAGTTCAGAGAGTCTTATGGGAAACTGCTCAGTTTGGTGTGCAGACCTTCTGTGTTTGAGATGACTGGATTGTATACCTTGATGCAGTTTTACGAGCCTCAGTTGAGATGCTTCTTGTTCCTTGATTTTATTCTGGCTCCTACTTTGGAGTATTCTGATGTGCTAGGAGTTCCTGTGTTAGATCAGATGCCTTTTGTTCATGAGGATACTGAGCCTGAGTTGGCTAAGCTTACTGAGATTGTCAGTTTAGATGCTTCTGAGTTCCCTGGAGGTTTGGTCAAGCTGAACGGAGCTTATGGTTTTCATCTTTCTTGCTTGGTTGAGAAGGCTACACAGTGTGCGAAGGATGGATGTTGGATTGTCTTCTATGCTATTCTGGCTGTTTGCATTTATGGGATTGTATTGTTCCCCAACTTGCCTGATTTTGTTGACTCAGATGCTTTCTTTATTCTTGCCTCGAAGAATCCGGTGCCTACTCTCTTGGGTGACATTTATCATTCTATTCACTATAAGAATGAGAAGCCTCGGGGAAAGAATGTTTCTTGCTGTGTACCTCTTCTATCCAGGTGGTTTCACAGGCATCTTCCTAAGAAGGGACCTTTTGTTGATACTGCTGGTACTTTAGATTGGTCTTCCAGATTGATGGGATTGTATGCTAAGAACATTGTTTGGTTTGATCGGAACTTGCTCGGAGTGGATATTATATATAGTTGCAGTGGCTTTCCGAACGTTCCCTTGATTAGATGGAAAGGTTGTATTAACTATAACCCTTCTCTGCTTGTGAGGCAATTTGGCTATGCTTTGAGGGACTCTCCGGTTGAAGACGAGATACAGGAATCTGTGTATCTCATAGGTTTATTAGACGGAGATGTTTTGGTCAGATTGAGGCATGCTTGGGGTAATATTTACAGAAGAGGAAAGACATTGCTTGGCAAGAGTGATAGTCGAGCTTATAATCCTTATCGGCTCTGGATCCATGATAGAGTTAGTACTTCTCTAATGCCATATCCTGCTGCAGAGCCTTTGTATCTTCCAGTGATTGAGGAACCTACTTCAATAGAGATTAAGAAGTATAACCAGCTGCTGGCTGAAAAGGAATAGTTACAAAGAGAGAATGAAGAGTTAGAGAAAGAGATTTTCCAGCTTCGGCATGATAAGAATGAGGCAATCTTCACTTTGAAGAAGCAGACTGAGATGATTAATAGGTTGGGTTCAGACTTGACTGAAGAGACCAGCAAGAGAGAGAAAGTAGGAGTAGCCCTGAACGGGGTTAGTAGTGTACTTGCTACTAAGAAAGAGCTTCTGAACAAGGCTTATTCTCGACTTTCCAAATGGGAACTTTTATGGAATGCCACGGTTAATAGCCGGAAGGAGCGTGAAGATGAGTTGAAGCTACAGATTTCCCAGTTAGAGGAGCAGCTCAATGTTAAGGATGTGAAGATTGCTGAAGAGGCATCTCTTAGACGTGACGCTGAGTCTAAAGTGAGCAACATGGTCAAAGAAACTAGGGGTGGTGAATTGAAGGCTGGCTTCAAAAGATGCAGGATTGATGAGTGTTTTGGCAAGGGAGCCTGTGAAGAGGACGCCAAAAAGCTGAGATCCACTGTTGAGCGGCAAGCATTACTGATACAGGAACTAATCTCCAAACTAGGTCATTCGGAGTCTTTGAGGATATTGGAAGATGTCAGGCCGCGCCATTTGGCCTGATTTGCCTTTACTTTTCTCTTGTTATTTGTACTTGTATTTTGACCATCACCAGGCTTGTTGGCCGAGGTCTTTTTCAGTTGTATCTTTGTACTTTGCCTCTTGGCATTTGTCTATGTATGAGGTTTCTGATTCTGCGCTTGCTTACTTGGGACTCCATTGTCGTTATGGCTTATTCTCCGGAACTAGAATCGGGGGGAAATTAACCTGTTGCATATTTACACGTGTGCATTTGCATATTCATATTGCATGGCAAGTACTTTTTTTTTTAGCTCGAATCTTATCTCCTGCATCTTATAGGTTGTTTCAAGATTGACGAACAGAGAATTCACAGGTACGCTACAAGAAGCAACAGTAAGAAGATTATGGATCAGGTACAGTCTGAGATGCAGGAGATCCGGGATAGGTTGGCCCAATTCATGCAGACCATGGAAGTTCTGGGTAAAGGCCAGGAATATCTTCAAACTCTGGTGCAACCGCTGCTGGCACGAGCGGCTGGTAATACTGAATACAACTCTGCTCATGTTGAGACTCCTCGCAGGGAGGAAGTGATACCAAATGCTGGTGAGACTGGTATTGGCAACGGCAACAGTAACGCTGGTAACAGAAATGCTGATAATGTTAATGGGAACGTGGAAACCAACCGTAATGTTGGTATCAATACTGGTTTCGGTGACAACAATCAGGGTCTTGGCTTTGGCAATCGAGATGGCAATGATGGTTTCAATAATCAGGGCCTCGGCAACGGAGGGTTCGGTGATAACAATCAAGGTTTTGGTAATAATGGCTACGACAATGTTGGGTTTGGCAATGTGAATACCAATGGCGCTGGGATGGGTCCTTTCAATGTTGGTTTTGGGACAGTGGCTGCTAATCAAGGGCTTGACAATCTTAGGTATGATCCCAGGTTCTTCCGAAGTGGTCATGGTCATGGTCGTAATGCTGCTTATGAAGGATATGGTAATGAGGGGCCGTACTGGAATAGAGATCGTCAGGAAGATGCCTTTTCTGGGAAAGGCATGGGTTTTGAGGGTCCCACTGATAGTGATCGGAGGATTAAAATGTTGGAGGAACAGATGAGAGGTATAGCCAATCAAAATTCTGCAGGTTTGGACATGGCTACCATGGGGCTGGTTCCTGGGCTGAGGGTGCCATTGAAGTTCAAAGCTCCCACTTTCGATAAATATAAAGGGGATACATGCCCACGGGTTAATGTGCGTTCGTATTACCGGAGGATGTTTGTGTACTCTGATGATGAAAAGATGCTTATGCATTTTTTTCAAGATAGTTTGTCAGGACCATCGATGGAATGGTACATGGGACTAGAGCCTACACAGGTCGGAAGTTGGAAAGAATTGGCTGATGCTTTCGTCAAACATTACCAATACAATAGTGACCTTGCACCAAATAGGGTCCAACTCCAAAGTCTTTCACAGAAGAACGGGGAAAGTTTCAAGGAGTATGCTCAGCGTTGGCGCGATCTGGCGGCAAGGGTCCACCCACCTATGGTTGAAAGGGAATTGATTGATATTTTCGTTGGAACATTCTCTTGGATGTATTATGATAAATTGCTCAATTGCTCGATGGGTAGTTTCTCTAACATGATACTCATGGGGGAACGAATTGAAAATGGCATCAAAATTGGTAAGATTCAAGCCGGTGAGTCGACCTCAGCTGGAGGTACGAAAAAGGTCTTTGGTGGTAAAAGGCAAGGAGACGCCAGCGCATTGTATGGTGGTCGAGGACGAGGTAGAGGTCGGAATCAGTATATTCAACAACAGGTTGCTAGCGTGACGATCCCTATACCACAACAACGACAACAACCACAGCAGCAACAGCAACAACAAAGGTATAATCCTGCTCAGAAAAGGATACAGAATGGGAAGCCGAAGAGGGTATTTGATACACCTCCGTCAACGTATGCATAACTGCTTCAGACGCTGTTAAGTTTGAATCTGGTTGAGAAGAGAACGTTGGACCCACCCACAGGAGCGCTTCCTTACGGGTATGATACTAGTAAGCAATGTGACTTTCATTCTGGGGCACCCGGACATGATATCGAGAGTTGTCATGCTTTTAAACACAAAGTCCAAGATTTGATTGATAGTAAAGTCATCAACTTCAGTAGTGATGGTCCCAACATTGTACAGAAACCAATGCCGAATCATGGAGCGAATGCTGTTCTGGCAAAGGAGGATTTGGATTTGGTTATGGACGTAAATGATCTGAAGACACCTTTAAGTTATGTTAAAAGCAGATTGTTGATAGGAGGGGTCTTACCCGGATGTGACGAATACTGTTTGGATTGTTGGACCCGACCAAAGGGCTATATTGATTTGAAGAGAGGTATTCAGGCCATGATTGATGAGGGAACTTTGCAGTTTGACCGCACTGCTATTGAGAAACCTAATGAGGTAACATGTGAAAAGCAGGGTGAGGTCGCAACAACTACAATTCCAGGAAAGACTATTACGATATCAGCGCCCGCCAAGCGGCTAACTATCACGATAACGAAAGCAGGACCTGTTCCTTATGAGAGTACGAAAGCCATTCCATTGAATTATGGGTTGGAAGCTTTTTGCAATGGGGAAAAGATTAATGTGGATAGTCAGCCAGCAGGGGCAGTGGGTAGTCTTGTTGAAGCGGGAGGCATGACCCGAAGTGGTAGAATCTTCACTTCACATGAAATTGAGGCTGAAAGAATTGCTAGAGGCAAAGCCAAAGTGAATGAAGGAGGACCTTCCCAGTCAAAAGAGAAGGAAACAGCGGTCAAGGATGTAGAAGAGTTTATGAGGTTGATTCGCAAAAGTGACTATAAGATTGTGGAGCACTTGCAGCAGACGCCCTCCAAAATTTCAATACTATCTTTGTTGCTTTGTTTAGAGGCCTATCGAAATGCCTTGTTGAAAATCTTAGACACATCTTTCGTACCTCAGGAAGTAACTGTCAACCAGCTTGAGGGGGTACTGGCGCATGTGAATGCTGGCCACAGCTTGGGATTTACTGACTTTGATTTGACGCCTAGAGGTCGGGACCATAATATGGCTTTGCACATTTCAGTGGAATGCTGAGGCACTGTTATGTCGCACGTTCTTGTAGACACTGAATCATCTTTGAATGTGTTGCCGAAGAAGGCTATGATGAAGCTAGATGTCCGAGGAATCATATGCATGCCAAGTCTTGGAAATTCCGGTCAAGATGGACAAGTTTGGGTTGGGGTATCGCCTGACATCGTCAGCTTCTGCATCAGGCGTGCCAAAGTTCAAAGGACCGGTGGTGATCACTCCAGGTGGGATCTGTTATGAAACGATCAATGCTGTTTCCGATGCCGAAGATGGAGATAGTGACTGCGATATGGACTTGTGGATCAAGCCCGGCGTGCCAGGACAGAATCAGTGCAACTGGTCAATCCAGGAACTTGTCCCTGTGACTACAAAACAGTAATGATTTGTTTTCTCAATTATTGTATAATCCTGTGTCCTACCCGGGGCATGGTGATTCTGTTTTTAGGGCTACCTGCTTATGTGTGTACTTTGTTTAATCATTAATAAAGGCATTTTTCTCATGCAAATTTTGTGATCCTTGTTTTTCCTGTTTTTGTTTAACAATAAAATGGCAACGTGGTTATGTGCTTTGTTTGCATCATTTAAAACATTTAACCATTCTCATTGCAGGGTTCATATTTCAGACGACACCGATCACGAACTTCCTATTACTCGCTTCGACTTTGAGCACCCGATATTTCAAGCAGAAGAAGAGATTGTTGAGGATGATGACTTATCAGAAGAGCTGACTCGACTTTTGAAACAAGAAGAGAGAATCATTCTGCCTCATCACGAGGAAATTGAAATTATCAACGTGGGGTCCGAAGAGGTTGTCAGGAATATCCGGATAGGGGCTGCACTGCAAAGTGATATCAAGCAAAGGCTTATTGAGATGCTGCGGGAGTACAGTAATATCTTTGCTTGGTCTTACGAAGACATGCCTGGATTGGATACTGATATGGTGGTTCACCGTCTGCCATTGCGTGAGGAATGTCCGCCGGTTAAGCAAAAACTCAGAAGGACTAGACCAGATATGGCTGTGAAAATTAAGGAGGAAGTTCAGAAACAATGGGACGCCAGTTTTCTGGCTGTTACAACTTATCCCTCATGGGTCGCTAATATAGTACATGTACCAAAGAAGGATGGTAAGGTGCGGATGTGCGTGGACTATCGAGATTTGAATAAGGCGAGCCCAAAAGACGACTTTCCACTTCCTCATATTGATGTGCTGGTCAACAACACCGCTCAATTCTCCGTGTTTTCCTTCATGGACGGTTTTTCGGGCTATAATCAGATAAAGATGGCGCTGGATGATATGGAGAAAACAACTTTTATTACCCCATGGGGAACGTTCTGCTACAAAGTGATGCCCTTTGGTTTGAAGAACGCTGGGGCAACATATCAGCGAGCTATGACGACACTCTTTTATGACATGATGCATAAGGAGATCGAAGTCTATGTTGACGATATGATTGCCAAATCCCATACGGAGGAAGAGCATCTGGTCAATCTTCTGAAATTGTTCAAAAGGCTTAAGAAATTCAGGCTGAGGCTGAATCCTAACAATTGCACCTTCGGGGTGAGATCTGGTAAGCTATTGGGGTTCATTGTTAGCGAAAAAGGAATTGAGGTTGATCCTGCTAAGATAAAAGCAATACAAGAAATGCCAACGCCGAAAACAGAAAAAGAGGTTCGTGGTTTTTTAGGGAGGTGGAACTAGATTCCCCAGTTCATATCTCATCTAACAGCCACGTGCGAGCCATTATTCAAGTTATTGAAAAAGGATCAGGCTGTGAGACCATTGATTATGTATTTGACGATTCTTGAGAAAAGTATGGGTTGTGTTCTCGGTCAACATGACGAGACTGGACGTAAAGAGCTTGCGATCTACTACTTGAGTAAAAAGTTCACAGACTGTGAGTCCCGTTACTCAATGCTCGAAAAAACGCGTTGTGCGCTAGCTTGGGCTGCCAAACGTTTGAGGCAATACATGCTAAATCATACAACCAAGCTAATTTCAAAGATGGATCCGATCAAATACGTGTTTGAAAAGCAAGCACTTTCCGGAAGGATTGCCCGATGGCAGATTGTATTGACAGAATACGATATTCAGTACGTTTCTCAAAAGGCTATTAAAGGTAGTGTTCTGTCAGAATTCCTAGCTGAGCAGCCAATTGATGATTACCAGCCAATGAGGTTTGATTTTCCTAACGAGGATATCATGTACTTAAAAATGAAGGACTGTGAGGAGCCGTTGTCGGATGAAGGTCCAGAGTTGGGTTCCAAATGGCAATTGATATTTGACGGTGCTGTCAATTCATATGGAAGTGGAATAGGGGCAATCATTACTACTCCCCATGGGTCGCACATCCCATTCACTGCTAGATTGACCTTTCCAGTTACCAACAATGAGGCCGAATATGAAGCGTGCATTATGGGGCTCAAAGAAGCTATCGATCTGAGAATTAAAAATCTTGATGTGTACGGAGACTCTGCTCTAGTTGTGAATCAGATCAAGGGAGAGTGGGAGACTCGTCAGCCCAATCTGATACCCTATATGAATTATGCAAGGAGGTTGTTACCTTTCTTTGACAAGGTGGAATTGCACCATGTACCACGAGCAGAAAATCAGATGGTAGGCGCTCTCGCGACGTTGTCTTCAATGTATAAGGTTACCTTCTGGAATGAGGCTCCCAGGATAGTTATTTTTCGCCTTGATAGGCTCACCTTCATATTCGCCAATGAGGAAGCTTCCGATGGTAAACCGTGGTATTATGATATCCAGATTTTCCTGAAGAACCAAGAGTATCCGGCTGGGGCATCCAGTCGTGATCAGAAGACTCTTAGGAGATTGGCTGGCAATTTCTATTTGAATCCGGATGGGGTTTTATACAAGAGAAACCACGACTTGGTGTTGTTGCGGTGTGTGGATGAGAAAGAGGCTAAGTTGCTCATGGAAGAAATCCACGAGGGTACATTTGGCACACATGCTGGCGGACATGCAATGACGAGAAAGCTATTAAGAGCAGGGTATTACTGGCTGACTATAGAAACATATTGTTTCAAATTTGCACAAAAGTGTCATAAATGCCTGATTTATGCGGACAAGATTCATGTGCCTCCGAGCCCTCTGAACGTTATGTCGTCACCTTGGCGTTTTTCCATGTGGGGAATTGATGTGATTGGAAAGATTGAGCCCACGACATCCAATGGACATCGTTTTATCTTGGTAGCTATTGATTACTTCACCCAATGGGTTGAAGCGGCGTCATATGCTAATGTTACCAAGCAGGTGGTAGCCAGATTTATCAAGAAAGATATTATCTGCAGATATGGAATCCCGGAGCGGATCATCACTGACAACGGTTCGAATTTGAATAACAAGATGATGAAGGAATTGTGCCAGAATTTCAAAATTGAACATCACAACTCTTCTCCTTATCGGCCCAAGATGAATGGCGTTGTTGAAGCGGCCAATAAAAACATAAAGAAGATCGTTCAAAAGATGGTTGTGACCTACAAGGACTGGCATGAGATGTTGCCTTTTGCTTTGCACGGTTAACGTACGACGGTACACACATCAACCGGGGCAACTCCTTTTTCATTGGTATATGGTATGGAGGATGTCCTACCATTGCAGGTTGAGATTCCTTCTCTGAAGGTTTTGCGTGATGTCCAACTTGATGAGGCGGAATGGGTAAAAGATAGACTGAATCAGCTCAGTTTAATGGATGAAAAGAGATTGGCTTCTCTAGCATATGGTTGGCTGTATCAAAGCCGGATGAAGAAAGCTTACGATAAGAAGGTGTGTCCTTGAAGCTTTCAGACGGGCGATCTTTTGCTGAAAAAGATTTTCCCACCACAATCAGATCACAGGGGCAAATGGACTCCCAACTATGAAGGTCCATATGTCGTTTGAAAGGTTTTCTTTGGAGGAGCCTTAGTGTTGTCCACCATGGATGGTGAGGATTTTACATCCCCTGGGAACTCGGACGCAGTTAAAAATACTTTGCTTAAAGAGACCCGCTGGACAGAAAAAAGAAAGTCCAGGCAAAAATGGGGCATCCCGGCGAACCATACAAAGAATAAAAGGTTCGGGCAAAAGTTAGGGATAAAATTGAAAAAAAAGATGTACACCCGCGGAGTTGAAAAACATGAAAAGGGCGACTTCGGAAAAAAAGGGTATCCCGGTGAATTGAAAACCCGCAAAGGGCAGTTCACGCAAAAGTTAGGGATTTGAAAAAGCAAATGATTGCGGTCCGAGTTGATACTGCTTTACTTGGTGGCTTGGGAGTACCTGGGAGTCGTATATCCGAAACAATCTCTTCCGAAGATCGATTATCGGAAAAGCGTCAGAGTCAGGCGAGTCATAGGAGGATCAACTCATGGTGTTTGTCTGTACCACGTTGCCGACATGTATACAAATTTTCTTTGTGCTTCTGTAATATTTGTATTTTGCTTGTGCGTGACTTCCTCTTTTCAGGAGTTGCATCCAGTGTACAAAATTTTGCCTATTCACAGACCCGTTATCAATAAAGCATGTTATTCAGTACTTGATGCTTGTTCTTTACTGTTTTGTTTGTGAAAAACGCTGATGTTTTTGATAAACTTGCATGTGCATAAACTTGCTGACCCTTGCCAATAATTGCTAAAACTTCGAATTGACTGAACGAACGTCACGGATACTAACCAGAATAGATCTTGTTGTATAGATTTGTTTTTGTCTCGTTTGTGTTTTGCAGGGTTCTCACCTTTGGAGCAAACAGGCATGGAAATTGTGTTCCCCAGCTAGAGTCCTGTGACATAGTGATGGTATCACTCCTCAGCAGATGGAAGTCGCATCTTATCCCAGAGGTAGTCGAGATGGTAAATATCCCGATTGGATGTGGTTTGTCCTCCTCAGAAGAGTATTCCTCAGGAAAGCTGCCAAGAGAGTATCCTCAGTGGATTTTGATGTCCCCAACAGAAGGTGCATTCCCAGCCGTGAGTATGTTAACACTCAATACCCAACATGGGTAACTCCCGCAGAATATAGCCAAGTCGTCTTTGGTTCAGAAGGATTATCCCTGCGCAGGATTGTTTTTCCTTCTTCCCAGCAGTTTGTTTTTCATCCGACAGGATGAACATCATCAGCAGAGTTCGTAATTTCAAGTTTGTGAGTCATCCTCTGACAGGATGGTTATCCCCAGCGGAGTTGGTTGCACCGTTCCAACATTTATTTTGTTTGAATATGTTTGTGATATCTGGTTATCCCCAACGGATTGGGCCTTGTCTTCGGCATTTATTTTGCTGAAGCGCCTCTTGGCATCTTTGCATTTTGCATACATCAGCATATTTGCATCTACTTAAACGCGTAGCATTTCTATGCCGTATGGAGCATTACGCCATTGTAAAACATACGCATTTGGAAACATAAGCCAGGTTGGTTACCTCTTTGGTTTCAGGTGTTATCCCTTGCAGAGGAGTGGGATTCTTGCTCAAAAGGATCTCTAGATATTTAAATTCTCGGCGTGAGATGGGTGATGATAGTGTTCGTCCCCTAACATAGTTGCTTGGTTAAGTTTCTCTTTGTCCCCAGCGGGATTCTTCACAGGTTGCTGTTACGTCAGCATTGGAAGATTTCATGTCTTAAACTTTTGGAGTTGTCACTAGTGATTTCCCCAAAGAGTGGTTTGGTTAAGTCTCTCGTATTCCCCAACAAAGTATTCTTCAAATGTATCCGTGTTGACGAAATTGTTTCCCTGTGTTGACAGTGATTGTTATCCGTGTTGACGGAATCATACCTGTGTTGACAGTGATTGTTATCCGTGTTGACAGAATTGTACCTGTGATTGGCAGTGATTGCGCCTGTGTTGATAGTGATTGCTACCCGTGCTGACGGTGATTGTTATCCGTGTTGACAGATCGTACCCGTGCTGACGGTGATTCTTATCCGTGTTGACCGATCGTACCCCGTGCTGACGGTGATTGTTAACCGTGTTGACGGATCGTACCCCGTGTTGACGGTGATTGTTATCCGTGTTGACGGAATCGTACCTGTGTTGACAGTGATTGTTATCCGTGTTGACGGAATTGTTACCTGTGTTGACAGTGATTGTTATCCGTGTGGACGGAGTTATTACCTGTGATCGATGGAATTGTCCCCGGCGGAGTTGTTACCTGTGATTGACAGAGATCGTTATTCAAGTTATGGACAGAATTGTACCCATGGTGATGGAGTCTCTTCTCGTGTTGGCGAAGTTTAGTTCAGTTGTGGACGTAGTTGTTTCTTGCAAAGTTAATTCGATGCCTGTGGCGTCACACAGGGGGCTGATGTTGAAATCCCAAGTTTTATCAGATGTTTGATCAGTTGTTGCCGTAACAACTGGGTTCAGCACAACAGATGTTGTTTCCCAAGAAATTTTCGTTGTGTATTTCTGCGGTTGGCAAATTTCCGGGTTTCTTGGTATTCAACTGTCTTCTACCTCGATTGTTTGAAGGTCATTCGCTCTTCACCCAGTCGGGTCCAAGCCGTTTGAATAGGGGCAGCTGTTG
Organism: Lathyrus sativus; assembly: GCA_963859935.3. Taxonomy (NCBI): domain Eukaryota; kingdom Viridiplantae; phylum Streptophyta; class Magnoliopsida; order Fabales; family Fabaceae; genus Lathyrus; species Lathyrus sativus. The sequence continues at coordinate 241,976,048 of OZ012741.1, forward strand.
CACCCCAAAATTTCCTCAACCTTTTCTTACCTGGTTTATGTTTCATTGCATTAACATTTGCATAGTTATATCATTTGCATATCATGATATCATTCATATAGCAGGGGATCAAGTGTGTTTCTTCTCAAGAGAAGCCTAGCAAGAGGTCTGATTCAAGATTAAGAAGTTGTCAAGGTCATCAAAAGGTGGTTTGAGTGCCTAAGGGTTTAGATGCTTGAGTGTGAATCTTCTCCTAACTTGAGGATCATCTGAAGACCATCAGAGGGTTGTGAAGTATTGAATGTGAGAAGAGGATGGGTATGGAGCTCAGAGTATTCCTAGAGGGCCATGGGAGAGTTTAATCAAGTCATTGTGTCAAATGCAAGAGCCACAGTTGAGGTGCAAGCAATTAGGGTTTCATTTGGATCAATTCTAGGTAAACTGTGCAATTGAAGAGTATCAAAGCATACTTTTAGGTCATGGAGTTCATGAAATGATATGATAATACATTTGTGGTGTTGTTCCAAGATCAAATCAAGAAGAGTCAAGAGTGTGGGAAGTTGCTAAATTGGGGTTTCAGTGCAAAATTCCTTGTTTAGTGCCTAACTTCATGAACACATAAGTCAAGATACAAGTGTCAAATGAATCTTTGGCCAACATGAAACTTGTAGAGAATATCAATACCTTTATTTTGAGTACTAGAAGTCCTCAAGGGGATTTATAAAACTCAAGTTATGACCCAGACAAGTTACAAGTCCTCATAGGCCACTGAAATTTGTCTATGAAAATCATATGACTTCAAAGCTATTTTTGACCTAGAAGGAGGTTTCACCTGAACTTTTGGCCGACATGAAAGTTGTTCCTCGTGATCTTAGCTTTCTAAATTGTACTAGAAGTATTCCATCGGATTTGTAGAACTCAAGTTATGAGGTTTACAAGTCAGGGGTATTTTGGGAAAGTGGGATTATAGGTCATTTTCAATCATAGGTCAAAATCTCCAACTTACACTTGTCAAATGGTTTTTTTTTCAACATGAAAGTTGCTCAAAATTTGGTTTTTAGGCTAGACAAGAGGTCATGATGGATTTATTAGGCTCATAGAAAGACTTGGTTTGAAATGGTTTGAATAAGGGAGATTTTCAAAGGATTCAAAGTTGAAAAATTCAAAATTATGGGTTAAGTGACCAAAACAAGTCAAATGAGTACTTGATTTGATCAGAAATCATGTTTTGGAAACATTAGTTCTTTTAGATTTTTCAATTGACCCTTAATTCATGAGTTTTTCACTTGTTTCTTCACACATAAGCAACCTCATGGCAATTCATTCACCAAGGCAATGTGGAGGTTATTATTGGTCTGAATACACTCCAAAGGTGGTATGCAAGTGATACAAAGCTTCTAATGCAAGCTGTTTAAGCAAATTCGTGCATTTGCCATGTGAAAATTTTGGAGGTTGGTTTTTTTGGATCTTTCAATTTGGGCCTGGGCTTGGACTCTAGAAGGTCCCAAACCATTCTATAAATGTTCAGGAGAAGAATTGAGCAAGGGTTGGTGGTTATTGGAGGCTGAGCAGAGAGATTGACATTGCAATTTTGGAGCTTCAACTCAAAATCGTATTTGAGATTCAGGGAGGTTTTAGATCAAATTGAAGTTGCAAGACGTTTCTATCATCACCAGTGAAGGATTCTAGAAGTTCTTGGAGCAAAGATCGAGTCAGAATCATCTCCATTTGAAGCTTGAAACAAGGTTGGTATAATTCAAAATTCCTCTTGATCTAGGGAGATGTAGTTCATATTATGCATGTGGTTAGGTTCCTTATGACTTTTAGAACGATTTAGGATCCATTTGATAGCATTTGGTGATGATCAAGGAGGAGTCACGATTTCTGTTTGGATTCAGTTGTGGTTGATCTTGAGGAATCATTGCAATTGTAATAACTTAGGATGATCAGTGTAACTTGAGGAAGACATCTATACCTTTAGTTTAGGCTTTGGTGACATTCAAGAATTTGACATAATTTAGATCTGGTATCGGATTTGAAAATGCATAAGGAATTTGGAAATTCTAAGCTCATAATCGTGATCAGCATAAAATTTTGAGTGAGATTGGTATGAGGTTTGGAGTTTTTGATCACCTGCAACCACCTGCTCGCTGGAGAAGACGACTGGAGGTCTTCTACGGCCACCTGAACAGAGCTCCCTCCATCTGAAGATTTGAACGAAGAAGATGAGTTCATAGCCATTGGATTAGTTTGAAAGTTGGACTTAGTAGGAGCATCTGAGGGCTCACGTTTGATCTGAGGATTTGCCTCTCAACCAAAACGCAGCGTTTCATTAATCCCAGTAAGCATGTGACTGGGATGCTTGCATGGACACGCTCAATGGCCTTAGATCCGCATACTCAGTCAATTGATCCAAGCGCTGTGGTTTTATTTCTGAGTTTTATTTTCTTTTATTTGATTTTTATTATTTTAAATGCTTTATTGATTCAAAAAATCACAATAAATTCAATTTTGATCCAAAAATTATTTCAAAAATATCTTCATGATCTTGAGAGGATTTGTGATTTTCTGAAATCAATAAAATGCATTTTCATTCATTTTTCATTTTTATTTGATTTTTCCTATTTTGTTTAATTCTTTTAATTTTGCATATTTGACCATCTGTTTTATTGAGTTTTGTTCTTCCAATTGGTGATGAATTTGGCTTTGATTTTTTAGTATGTGTTAGGGTAGACATATATGCTCCCTTAGGATTTTTTTGTAATTTTAGAACAACTTTAGGTTCTGTTTTAGGTGTTGAGATTAGAGCCTTACCAAACTTGTGGATCACCTTGATACCCTTCAATCTAGAATTTGTTTAGGTGACTTAGAAGTTGAATTAGGCTTTAATATTTTAACCTTAGGATGTTCAAACATGTATGTTCCCCTAGGAATTTTATTAGAGTTTTACAACTTTGTTTTCTATTTTAGTTGTATTTTGCAAGTTGCTTGTGCTTGTGGTGTTCTATTTTGTGTGATTTTGCTTGCTTGGTCTTGTTGGTGACTTTGGAGCTGGATTTGCTTGGATTCCTTTTTGGGAGGTCTTCTGGACTTGGTGTAGCTGCTGTGACTTGAAGATTGGAGCTTGGAGTTGAAGTTTCCTTTTTTTTTAGGAGTTGTTTTAGGAGCTTAGGAAATTAGGGTTTTAGGAAGAGCCATTAGGACTAGTTTTGATTCTTTCATCAAACATAGAATGCATTGTGTGCTTCTATTCTATCCAATGATGTAAAGTACTCCTAGGGAAACTCCATCTCTCCTTTGGAGGGATGTGTGGTATGCCCATAGTTGAGTTGAACTTTGAGGATGCCTTTCCATTTCAATGTTGTTACTTGATGATTTCCTTTGGTTTTCATTTGGTTCTCAACATTGCAACCTTGATCTTAGGGATTAATCCTTTGCTTGGAGTGTGCTTGATAGAGCTTGAAGATGAAGTTTGACGAGGCTTAAAGATGAAGTTTTTTGCTGTCAAGAGGATTTGATGTTCAGAGCTGTTGCTGCTGAGTATTGAAGTTGCTGTCTGCTGAAGACTGTTGTTGCTTAGGCTGCTTTCTTTGCTTCTTTTCTTTTGTTGTATTGTCTATTTGCTAGTGTTGATTACCTCTAGGTTTGAGGTGGAGCTTGTCTCCTCTTGCCTGTTGTTTTCTCCCTTGCCTCACTTATACTGTTGCATAGCATGCACTTTACTATTTACTGTTTACTGCTGGCTTTCTTTTGTTGTTTCCCCTAGGATCTCTGATTTCCTCTGTGCAAGAGGGAATTATGACAAACATTAGGTTTTGATCCATGCATGATAACTGTAGGTAGATTCCCCTTTCAACCATAGTTTTAGGGTGTCTTTCTTTTCTCATCTCAAAACAATTCAAAAATACAGTAATAAGGTTAATTGAAGTCGTACGTTACGAGCCTTAAGCTATCTAGGAAAAGGTTGGTGGAGGGTCTCTCTCCAGTAATCTGGATGTTAGTGTGGCACCCTTTGGGTGACATACGAAGCGTTCACTCCTGGGTCATAGTCTCTAGTGCGACTGAGATTGCAAACATCCTAAAAAAACAGTTCTTTCGTAAAAGATTCAAACGAACATTCAAACTCTGTTTTTGTCCTCTTGGACCTTTAATCAGGAAAACCCTTTCTTAAGGAGATAAAAAACTGTCAGACGAATTTGTGTCTTCCGTAGCCCGAACTATGTTTTCTCTGATCTTTCATGTCGTATGAAAGTACGTAGGCACGAGATGCGACATCTCGGCGAGCAACCTTTTCCCCCTTAACCCATAGTTAGGCGAACTACGTTAACTCTGATTTCTCGTTCTAGACGGGAATACGTAGGAATAAAGTGCGATACTTTGCCGAGTCATTTTCTTTTATTTTTTAACCCAGACCTTTAGAGTAGATAGATAAACATACCCTTAGACAAAAAACAAGCGTGGATCCCGTCGAGTACGACGGACGTGAGGGGTGCTAATACCTTCCCCTTGCGTAACCGACTCCCGAATCCAGGATTTGGTTGCGATGACCATTCCTTTCCCTCTTTGAGTTAGGTTTTCTCTGAGTGTTTCCTTTCCCTCTTGTGGGATAAATAACGCACGGTGGCGACTCTTCTGTTTTGCCGGCGCCGATTTTCGCAGTAGCGACAGGCTCGCCTTATTCAAATCTCTATAATCAACGCACATTCGTACCTTACCGTCCTTCTTCGGTACTGGCACGATGTTGGCGACCCACGGAGGGTAAGTTGTCACGGCTAAAAATCCCGCGTCCAACTACTTTTGGACTTCTTCTTTGATTTTTACGGCCATGTCTGGTCTCATCCTTCTCAGCTTCTGCTTGACTGGCGGACATTCTTCCCGAAGAGGTAAGCGATGAACCACAATGTCAGTGTCAAGTCCGGGCATATCTTCGTAAGACCAAGCAAAGATGTCACTGTACTCTCGAAGCATCTCTATCAACCTTTGCTTGATGTCATCTTGCAATGCAGCCCCTATTTTGACATTTTTGACAACCTCTTCAGAACCCAAGTTGACAACCTCAATCTCTTCTTCATGAGGCAGAATGATCTTCTTTTCTTGTCTCAAGAGTCTAGCTATCTCTTCGGGCAAGTCTTCATCCTCATCAATCTCTTCTTCAGCTTGAAATACCGGGTTATCAAAGTCGAAGCGAGTCATAGAAGATTCTTGATTGGTGTCATATGCAATGATGTGAGTCCTAAAATGGAAATGGTTAAGTGCTTCAAATGATATGCAAACAAACACATTGCCATTTTATTGTTAAAAACAAAAACAAGAAAAACATAGATCTCAAAATTTGAATGGAAAAACACCCTTGATTAATAGATGAAACTGTATTCAAACATAAACAAACAAGCCCTGAAATAACAAACCGCTATGCTCCGGGTAGAACATAGGGTTGTACAATAATTGAAGAAAACAAAGCATTACTGTTCATTGGTCACTTGGACAAATTCCTCAATGGACCAGTGGCATAGACGCTGTCCTAGAATGCATGTCTTGATCCAAGCATCCATATCATAGTCACTGTCTCCAGCTTCATCGTCAGAAGTGGCATTAATCTGCTCGAAGAAGACACCCCCGCTAGTAAACCTGATCGGACCCTTGAACTTCGGCGTGCTTTGTGAAGACGATGGGCGGTACCCCAGACCAAACTTGTCTTGCTTCTGAGGGATATCAATCACCTGCCCCCAACCTTGGGCTGAACCAGCTTGCACCATAGCCTACGCTTTTTTGAAAGAAGACATAGCCACCTCAGGCTCCTTTCTCACCACCGGAGACTTCTACTTCAACTGAACGGTTTCAAAGGATTGACACAGGGTTTCATGAATTTCCCCGTCTACTTCGACATACTTGAAAGAAGACAGGTGGCTAACCATGGTGTCCTCTTCTCCACACACTGTCACACCACTACCACCAACCATGTATTTCAGCTTCTGGTGCAGAGTCGATGTAACAGCCCCAGCCGAGTGGATCCATGGTCTGCCTAACAAACAAATATAAGCAGGATGAATGTCCATGATATAAAATACAGCGTCAAAAACTTTTGGACCCACTTGGATAGGCAAAGTCAGCTCACCGAAGACAGACCTCTGGGTACCATCGAAAGCATGTACAACCAAGTCACTTGGTGTATAGGTACTACCCCGAGTATCTAGCTTCATAAGTTCCTTCTTTGGTAGCACATTCAAAGATGACCCTGTGTCAACAAGGACATGAGACATAACCACTCCTCTACATTCAACAGAAATGTGCAGTGCACAATTGTGGTTTCTTCCCCTTGGCGTTAAGTCTAAATTTGTATATCCAAGGCCATTTCCTGCGTTTACATGCCCAACAACCCCTTCAAGTTGATTCACTGATATTTCTTGGGGCACGAAAGTGGTACTCAATACTTTCATCAACGCATTCCTGTGCGCTTTCGAACTCAACAACAACGATAATATTGAAATTTTGGAAGGTGTCTGCTGTAAGTGTCGACTATCTTGTAGTCTCTTTTGTGTATTAGCTTCATGACTTCCTCCACATCATTCTCAAAAGATTCCCTCTTGCCAGACTGGGAAGTTTCTTCAATTACCATAAAACATTTCCCCTTATCTGCTTTTTCAGCCACCACTTCAGGCGATGAAAAGACCCTGCCACTTCGGGTGATCGCTCCTACTCCCACAACATTCTCTGCTGACTCCACAGGAAAACTCTTCAAGTCTATCTTCTGACCATTACAATACACCTCAGCTCCGTAGTTCCACAAAATGGCTTTGGTGCTCTCATAAGGCACAGGTCCTACCTGGTGATAATGATTGTTGGAGGCCTAGGAGGCGCTGAGATAGTTATAGTCTTATATGGGATCGAGATCGTAGCGACCTCATCCCTCTCCTCACTTACTTCCTCCACAGGTTTCTTTTCTGCGGTTTGTTCAAACTGTAACATCCCCTGATCTATCATTCCTTAGATACACCTTCTCAAATTAATGCATCCCTCAGGATGACTTAAACAATCAACACAGTCCTCACTGCAGCCTGGGAATACACCTCCTCCCAGCAATTTGTCTTTCACAAACTTCAATGGAGTTTTCAGTTCATTCACATCCATTATCAAGTCTAAATTCTCCTCCACCAAAATAGCACCAACCTTAGCCTGCCCATGGTTTGGCATAGCGTTTTGCACAACGGTAGGTGCATCATGAGAAGAATTTATTGCTTTGCTGTCAATGAGATCTTGCAGCTTGTGTTTAAAAGCCTTGAAATCATCAATAGAGTAACCAGGCGCCCCATAGTGAAACTCGCAACGAGCATTCGCATCATAGCCAGGTGGGGGAGGACCTATCAAAGGAGCTAGAGTCCTTTTCTGAATCAATTGCAGTTGTAACAAAGTTTTAAGCACCTGAGAGTATGGAATCGGTGGGGTGCCAAATACTCTATTCGGCCTGGCCCTATCAGGAAACCTCCTATAACCTTGCTGATTTTGTTGCTGTGGCTGATACTGCCTTTGTTGTTGTTGTGGTTGCTGTTGTTGTGGCACATGAATAGTAACACTGGCAACTTGCTGTTGGCGATACTGATTTTGTGGCTGACCCCTTCCTCTTCCTCTAGAACTTGTCACTGAGTTAACGTCACCTTCACACTTCTTATTCCCAAATACCTTCTTCCCCCCTCCTCCAGCTGAGGGTACTTCTCCCGCCTGAATCGTTCCGAGCTTGATGCCATTTTCCACCCTTTCACCGGTGATTATCAAGTCTAAAAAACTTCCCGACATACTGCTAATCAGTTTTTCATAGTACACTCCCGGTAAAGTAGCAACAAACATGTCAATGAGCTCGCACTCCACCATGGGAGGCTGCACTCTAGCAGCAAGCTCTCGCCACCTCTGGGCGTATTCTTTAAATCATTCGTTATTCTTTTGGGAAAGATTATGCAACTGGACTCTATTTGGTGCAAGGTCACTGTTGTACTGATAGTTCCTTACAAAAGCTTCGGCTAGGTCTTTCCAGCTGCAGACGTTAGTGGGCTCCAGCCCCATGTACCACTCCAAAGAAGGACCAGACAAGCTGTCTTGGAAGAAGTGCATCAAGAGTTTTTTGTCGTCCGAGTATGCGGACATTTTTCTATAGTACGAGCGCAGGTGAACCCTCAGGCAAGTGGTTCCTTTGTACTTATCAAAGTCAGGAACTTTGAATTTGTGAGGCACCCTTAGATCACGAATCAAGCCCAAATTGGCCATATCTAAACCCATGGAATTTTGGTTTTCATAGCTTTTCATCTTGTCTTCTAAGAGCTTAAATCTTCTGCTCGCTTCAGCTGACATTTCAGGCTTGAAGTCTCTCATTGAGAAAAAATCCCCTTGCTGATCCTCAAGCCGAGGATTACGCAGATTTCCATGAACAGCACAATCAACTCCATGGTCATAAAAACCATCATTGTTACCGGCATACTCGCCTTCTCCATCACCAATACCAATATTCCCCATGTTTCCGAATACATTTCCAATCCTCCAACATTACCATCATTACCATTACCTCCGCCATTCCCAGCGTTACCATTCCCTCCAGCATTAGGGATAGGTACAGAAGTGTTGACTCGGGGAGTCTCAATGTAGGGAGGGTTAGCAGCAACCCCACCTTGTAACACACCATCATTATCAACTCGTCCAATCAGAGGTTTTGTCACACCCTAATTTTTGACCTTAAGATCCCACCTTCTTCACTCCCTACGTGTTTCCTTTTTTACTTTTATGTGGGCGTGTTTATCAGAGCTAATAAGTGCGTGCAGGTACACAAACCTCAAATGGGGACGATACTTATTCTTACAGGCATATCCAGGCTATTCAGAAAACATGAATTCGAAGACGGATTGGACGGATTTTTTGTGACCATATCTCACATTAAAAATCATGACCAAACTGTGGGTTTTTTATATGCATATCCTAGAGGGCATGCACGCTTGAATTCAAAATCACAAGTTGAAGTTCACATTTTAGGACCAACCCTGAGTTGAGAGGCTCATTATAAGCTCAAAGGTTACTTCTTCCTCACAAGTTTCAAGAGAAATCCAAGTCCTGAAGGCTTACGAGTTGGAAACCCGAAGAAAACACACGAGCATATGGGGAAACCGACACTCATGACATGAAGGGAAACATGTAGAGTTTGGCTGCATTATTATCTCCATACCCGAATCTAACCAGGGGTTATTGTTACACAAACAATTCATTAATTTGACTACTTGAAAAATTTTAGTGGTTGCAAAGGGAGTATGTACGCTACAACGCACGATTTCCAATTCCCATCATTCATTACAACAAATCCCTTAGCTACAAACACAATGATGAACAGAAGTTCGTTTGACCATGGGACAGTAATGGAAGTTGCCCATTATATGAAAGCATTACTGTGAATTTACTATATAGGCATTGGGATGCTTTATTCTGTGTTCGTAAAATATTACAAGCATGCTCAACATGCAAATTAAGCCTAAAGGAACTAGGTTCTTTCTAATCTTCAAACTGGCACCAGGTTGTCCAAATTATCATCCAATTCACCTTCATGTCGTGCACCAGGTCTTCACCTGCATCTTCATGGTTCACCGTCAACTATGCTACGTCGTACAAGCTCATCTTCCAGGAATATTTTCTAGCATCCCGTCAGCCAAAGACTACGGCAACCTGTGTAAAATTGAGTGAAGAATGAAACTAAGTTTGTGATGTTTGAATACTACCTTCAAGATGTCAATAAAAGGTTGAATGGACATTACCAACCAGACACCCGTTTCTGAATTATGTTCCGGCAAAAGAGTTCGGTATGTCAAGCAGGTTCCAGAACAAAGAGCAAGCTGGGAATTAATCACCAAGGCGATATTGTACATCACCTCAGGCTCAGAGAGAAAACCAACTTAGTATGAAAGCTTCTTGACCAAAGAGAAGCCTTTGCATCCTGCATCAACAAACGTAAATCATTAAAAGTTCCCGAAGATAGTAACGTGGATGTGAGCATCACAGTCTCAAGAATTAATCATCATGAATGATATTTACCATACAAGAAGGCTCCTTTTGTTGAATCTGCACATACAGCTGAATGGTCCGAGCGTCTAATGGGACTTTCTTCAGAAGGCATTGTCTGGTTCGATAGAGATTTATTGGGGTCAGAGATTATCTTCAGTTGCGCCGGGTTTCCCAATGTGCCTTTGATTGGAAGGAAGGGATGTATCAACTATAACCCCTCATTGTTAGTCAGACAGTTCGGGTATGCTTTGAAGAGTCCGCCGAAGGAAGAAGAAATACAGGAATCTCTGTATTTCACTGGTGACCTGAGTGGGGAATTATTAGCCAAGCTTCAGCATGCTTGGAACCAAATCTGCAGAAGGGGAAAGCCATTACTAGGCAAGAATGATTGTCAAGCCTATATGCCTTACAAGGTGTCGATTCAGAAGAGGGTAAGACAGGTGCAGATGCCTTTTCCAGCAGTAACACTTCCTGTTCCCATTCCAGTTGAGGAGACCACTTCTGTGGCTATTGAGGTCTATGAGCAGGTAGTAAAAGAAAAAGAAGACTTGATAAAGATCAATGAAGAGTTAGAGAAGGAATTGGCTCAAATCCGGAGGGAGAAAAACGAAGCTGTGTATTCCTTCCAACAGCAGACCGAGTTGGTAAGCAGGTTAGGTGCTGAACAGGCAGAAGAAAAAAAGAAGCGTGAACGCCTGGTAAAAGACTTCAAAAGCTTTCATGACATGTTAGAGTCCAAGAAGAAGTCACTCAATATCACCTACAGGGAGATCTCTGTGTTCAACAAAACCTGGAACGCCACGCTGACCGACAATAAGGAAAGAGAAGACAAACTGAAGCTGCGGATCTCTGAGCTGGAAGGTCAGTTGAAAGCTAGCCAGAAGAGGTTAGAAGAAGAGGTTACGCGGAGGTATGATGTTCAGAATTCCTTGAACAGAGTAACCAAGCGCAAGAAGGAGTCTGCATCTCAGAAACGGAAGCTAGAGGATTGCTTTGGGGAAGGTGTTTGGGAGGAATCCATTGGTGATCTCCAGCGTGTTGTCAGGAAAAGAGATTATTAGAGGAGTGCCAGGCATATGGTCGCACTTGATTATCTCATGTATTGATGTGTATGCTTTATTTGCATTGTGCTGGCCATCACCAGGATTGTTGGTTGAGGTCATGCCTTCTTATTATACGCTCAGTAGTATTGTATTCCTGACTTGATGGGCTTTTCTGCAATGTATGAGATGTTTTTTTCTATGATTGGGTTTCGAGATTCTTATTGCAATCACTGTCACTGCACTAGCACATTGGCACTAGAATTGGGGAGTGATATTCCCTAATGCACAGACACATGTCGCATTTGCATACACATTCATATTGCATTACTAGGTAATTATTGAACTGTATCTTATCTCCTGCATCTCGACAGGTTTTTCTAGGATTGAAAGTCAACGTCCTCACCGATACTCTACTCGTACCAACTGCAAAAGAGTTATGGACCAGATGCAAAACGAGATGCAGGAGATGCGTGAAAAGCTGGCGCTATTCATGCAGACGATGGAGACAATTGTGAAGGGGCAGGAAGGCCTGCAGACTTTGGTGCAGCCATTACTGGCGAAGAGTGCTGGGAATGGAAACGAAGACCACCATTATGTACGTGTTGAAACCATTCATGGGGATGGTACTCCTACGCCTGTAGCTCCACTTGTGGTGAATATACCTGTTGTGAATGTGAACAATGGCGCTGGCGCCGGGAATGGTAATACAGGAATTGGTAATGAGACTGTCATTAACAATGTTGGATTTGGAGACGCCAATCTGGGTGGTGGTAACAATGGAGGTAATGGCTTTGGCAACAACGGGTTCGGCTATAATGATCAAGGTTTTGATTATGTCAATCAGGATGGGAAGTTCGGCTTCAATACCCAGGGTTTCGGATATGATGGTTTTGGTAATGCTAATCAGGGCTATGGTGGATTAGGTAACGGAAATGGTGCTGGAGTGATACCTTTTGGACCTGCCGGGGTCACTCAAGGGTATGGTAACAGAGGACGGGGTCCTATGATGAATCAGACTAGATTTGGTCGTAACAATGGGTATGACAGGTACGGAAATGAGAATGTTAATTGGGTTGAAGACCAACAGGAAGATGCCTTTTCTGGTAGAGGTATTGAAGGACCTGTGGATCCTGTGCAGAGGATCAGAATGCTTGAGGAACAAATGAAAGGTGTAGTGAATCAGAATACTACTGGCTTAGATATGACTACAATGGGATTGGTGCCTGGCCTGAGGGTACCGCTGAAGTTCAAAGCTCCCACGTTTGATAAGTATAAGGGAGACACTTGCCCAAAGGTGCATGTTCGCTCTTACTACAGACGGATGTCCACTTACTCGAGTGATGAAAGAATGCTGATGCATTTCTTTCAAGATAGCCTGTCCGGACCGTCACTGGAGTGGTATATGGGGCTGGAGCCCACTCAGATCAAAACATGGAAGCAACTGGCTGAGGCGTTTGTGACACATTACAAATATAACAGTGACCTGGCACCAAACAGGGTCCAGCTGTAAGGCTTGTCACAGAAAACTGGGGAGAGTTTCAAAGAATATGCGCAAAGGTGGCACGACATGGCGGCAAGAGTGCATCCTCCTCTATTGGAGAAGGAGATGAACGATATGTCCATTGGAACATTCACGGGGATATTCTATGAGAAGTTGTTTCCTGTTGCGTTGGGCAGTTTCTCTGATCTGATCTTGATGGGTGAAATGATTGAGAATAGTATTAAGGTGGGAAGGTTCCAAGCTGGGGAGTCTACTTCGTCGGGAGGTAATAGAAAAGCATTTGGTGGTAGACGACAAGGTGATTCTAGTGCCGTGTTTGGTGGCAGGGGCAGGGGCAGAGGAAGACATCAGTATGTTCATCCGCAGCAGATAGCTAGCGCCACTATCCCGCTTCCTCAACAAAGACAGCAACAACAACAACAACCGCAGCAACAGCAAGGACAGAATCCTGGCCAGAGAAGGGTACAGAATGCGAGACCGAAAAGAGTGTTCGACGCACCTCCTTCCACGTATGCAGAACTCCTCCAGACTCTGCTAGGTTTGAACTTGGTTGAAAAGAGGACTTTGGCACCGCCTACTGGGGCAGTACTTCCTTACGGATATGATGCCAACAAGCATTGTGAGTTTCATTCCGGGGCACCCGGGCATGATATAGAAGCTTGTCAGGCATTTAAACATAAGGTTCAGGATTTATTAGATAGCAAAGCTATTAACTTTGGACAGGCAGGTCCAAATATAGTACAACAGCCTATGCCCAATCATGGGGCAAACGCCATTTTGACTGAGGAGAATCTGAATCTAGTGACGGATGTCAATGAGCTGAAGAAACCGTTGGGTGAGATTAAAAGCAGGTTGTTAAAAGGGGGTGTATTCCCGGGTTGTGATGAATTTTGCTTGGATTGTTGGATACGGCCAGAGGGTTGTAGTGAGCTGAAACAGGGTATTCAGGCTTTGATGGATAAGGGTACTTTGCAATTCGATAGAACCGAGGTCGAAAAGCTTGTAGAGGCGTTGTATGATGAGCTGAACGATGTTGCTACGGTGACGATTCCAAGGAAAACAATAACGATAACGGCGCCCGCCAGGCGGCCGACGATCACAATTACCAAAGCAGGACCAGTTCCTTTTGAGAGCACTAAAGCAGTATCATGGACTTACAGGTTGGAGGTATATTGCGACGGTAAGAAAATCGAAGTCAATGGACAACCAGCTGGGGTTGTAGATAATGTTGTCGGAACGGGGGGTATGACCAGAAGCGGAAGAATCTTCACATCACCCGAGGTAGAGGCAGAAAGATTATCCAAGGGTAAAGCTAAGGCAACTGAGAGTGGTCCTTCTCAGTCGAATGAAAAGGAAACGTCACTTAAGGATGTGGAGGAGTTTATGAGGCTCATCCGTAAAAGTGATTACAAAATTGTGGAGCACCTCCAGCAAACGCCGTCAAAAATTTCCATCCTATCATTGTTATTATGTTCCGAGGCCCATCAGAACGCTTTTCTGAAGATTCTAGATACGTCGTTTGTACCCCAAGATGTTTTTGTGAATCAGTTAGAGGGGGTGATGGCGCACGTGAATGCACGCCATAGTTTGGGATTTACAGATTTTGATTTGACCCCGAGGGGAAGAGAGCATAATATGGCGCTGCACGTCTCAGTTGAATGCAGGGGAACGGTCATGTCCCATGTGTTGGTGGATACAGGGTCTTCCTTGAATGTGCTTCCGAAGAAAGCAATGATGAAATTGGATATCAGGGGAATCATTTGTACGCCTAGTGACTTGGTGGTCAGGGCATTCGATGGTACGCGGAGGTCAGTTTTTGGATCCATAACATTGCCGTTGCAAGTGAGGCCGGAAATATTTAAAACTGAATTCTATATAATGGACATCCAGCCAGCGTATAGTTGTCTTCTTGGGCGCCCATGGATCCATGCTGCCGGGGCAGTCACATCCACGTTACACCAGAAACTGAAGTACATGGTGGGAGACAGCATCGTCACTGTTTGTGGAGAGGAAGATATTCTGGTTAGCCATTTGTCTTCGTTCAAATATGTGGAAGTCGACGGCGAAATACATGAGACACCCTGTCAAGCCTTTGAGGGGTTGCGAATTAAGAACAAAGCTTCGGTGCCAAGTAAAGTATCAGATGTGGCGGTGTCATCCTACAAAGAGGCTCAGGCTCTAGTGCAGGCAGGCAAAGCCAAGGGCTAGGGTCAAGTATTGGATATTCCCGTGAAGAATGACAGGTTCGGGCTTGGGTATCATCCTTCGTCATCAGCATCCTCTTCAGGAGCGCCCAGGTTCAGAGGGCCAATAACCATCACGCCAAGCGGGGTGAGCTTTGAGACTATCAATGCTGTTTCCGATTCTGAGGAAGGAGATAGCGACTGTGAAATGGACGCGTGGATCAAGCCAAGCGTGCCAGGACAAAGTCTCTGCAATTGGTCTATCCGGGAAACTGTTCCTGTGACAACTAAACAGTAATGATTTGTTTTTTTTAATTGTTGAATAATCCTGTGTCCTACCCGGGGCATAGTGATTTTGCTTAGGGCCATTTGGTTATGTACATTACATTGTTTAATCATGAAATAAAGGCGTTTTTCATATACAAATGTTGTGATCCCTGTTTTTTCCTGTTTTTATTTTTACAATAAAATGGCAACGTGGTTATTTGCTTTGTATGCGTTTTGAAGCATTTAACCATTTCCTTTGCAGGATTACTATTTCAGATGACATCTATGAACCGCCTATGACTCACTTCGACTTCGAGCACCCGGTATTTTAGGTTGAGGAAGAGATTGTTGAAGATGGCGACGTACCAGAAGAGTTGACCTGGTTATTGAAACAAGAAGAAAGAATCATTATGCCTCATGAGGAAGTCATTGAGATTATCAATTTGGGGTGGAAGGGGTTGAGAAAAACATCCGTATAGGGGCTGCGCTGCAGAGCGACATCAAGCAAAGGTTGGTTGAGATGCTCAAAGAGTACAGTGATATATTTGCTTGGTCGTATGAGGATATGCCTGGGCTGGATACGAATATGGTTGTTCACCGTATGCCGCTAAAAGAAGAATGCCCGCCGGTTAAGCAGAAACTCCGAAGAACTAGGCCGGACATGGCTGTGAAGATCAAGGAAGAAGATCAAAAATAGTGGGATGCTGGTTTCCTAGCTGTTACAAAATATCCCTCATGGGTTGCTAATATTGTGCCAGTACCGAAGAAGGACGGCAAGGTGCAAATGTGTGTAGACTACCGTGATTTGAATAGGGCGAGCCCGAAAGATGACTTTCCACTTCCTCACATCGATGTGCTGGTTGATAACACTGCTCAATTCTCCGTATTCTCCTTCATGGATGGCTTCTCGGGCTACAATCAGATCAAAATGGCGCCAGAAGACATGGAGAAGACCACCTTCATTACTCCCTGGGGAACATTTTGTTACAAAGTGATGCCCTTCGGATTAAAGAACGATGGGGCGACATATCAACGTGCTATGACGACTCTCTTCCATGACATGATGCATAAAGAGATAAAGGTTTATGTTGATGATATGATTGCCAAATCCCAGACGGAGGAGGAGCATTTGGTTAATCTGCTGAAATTATTCAAGAGGCTTAGGAAGTTCAGGCTGAGACTGAACCCTAACAAGTGCACCTTCGGGGTGAGATCGGGTAAACTGCTGGGGTTTATCGTGAGCGAAAAAGGAATAGAGGTTGATCCTGCGAAAATAAAAGCAATACAAGAAATGTTGACGCCTAAAACAGAAAAAGAAGTGCGTGGGTTTTTAGGGAGGTTGAACTACATCGCTTGGTTCATCTCTCACCTAACAGCTACTTGCGAGCCATTGTTCAAGCTGTTGAAAAAGGACCGGGTTGTGACCTGGAATGAAAATTTTCAAAAGGCGTTCGACAAGATAAAAGAATACTTGCAGGAACCTCCTGTTTTGATACCCGCAGTGGCCGGGAGACCTTTGATTATGTATTTGACGGTTCTGGAGGAAAGTATGGGTTGTGTTCTCGGTCAACACGACGAGACTGGACGTAAAGAGCATGCGATTTACTATTTGAGTAAGAAGTTTACCGACTGTGAGTCTCGATACTCAATGCTCGAAAAATCGTGTTGTGCGCTAGCCTGGACCGCCAAACGTTTGAGGCAATACATGCTAAATTATACAACCCTGCTCATTTCAAAGATGGATCCAATCAAATACGTGTTTGAGAAGCAAGCACTCTCTGGTAGCATTGCCCGATGGCAGATCGTGTTAACCGAATATGATATTCAGTATGTCTCGCAAAAGGCTATTAAAGGTAGCGTCTTGTCAGAGTACCTTGCGGAGCAGCCCGTTGAGGACTACCAATCGATGAGGTTTGATTTTCCTGACGAGGATATCATGTACCTAAAGATGAAAGATTGGGAAGAACCGTTGCCGGACGAAGGACCAAAATTGGGTTCCAAGTGGCAGTTGATATTTGACGGAGCTGTAAATTCCTATGGTAGCGGAATAGGTGCAATTATTACTACTCCTCAGGGGTCGCACATCCCCTTTACGGCTCGATTGACCTTTCCTGTTACCAATAATGAGGCTGAATATGAGGCTTGCATCATGGGTCTGGAAGAAGCTGTTGATTTGCGAATCAAACATTTGGATGTATACGGAGACTCGGCTCTAGTGGTGAATCAGATAAAAGGAGAACGGGAGACACGTCAGCCCAACTAGATACCATATATGAATTATGCAAGGAGATTGTTGCCTTTCTTCGACAAGGTTGAATTGCATCACGTGCCGCAAGCAGAAAATCAAATGGCTGACGCCCTGGCGACTTTGTCTTCTATGTATAAAGTTAACATCTGGAATGAGGCTCCCCGGATTGTTATCTCTCGGCTTGATAGGCCAGCATTCATATTCGCTATTGACGAAGCATCTGATGATAAACCCTGGTACTTTGACATCCAGAATTTCCTGAAGAACAAGGAGTATCCGGCTGGGGCATCCAGTCGAGATCAGAAGACTCTCAGGAGATTGGCCAGCAATTTCTATTTGAACCCTGACGGTGTCCTATACAAAAGAAACCATGACTCGGTGTTGCTACGCTGTGTAGATGAGAAAGAGGCGAAGTTGCTCATGGAAGAGATACATGAGGGTACATTTGGTACACATGTTGGTGGGCATGCTATGACGAGAAAACTGCTGCGGGCAGGTTATTACTGGCTAACTATGGAAACAGACTGTTTCAAGTTTGCGAAGAGGTGTCATAAATGCCAAATTTATGCGGACAAGGTCCATGTACCCCCAAGTCCTATGAATGTGATGTCATCACCTTGGCCGTTCTCGATGTGGGGAATTGACATTATCGGCAAGATCGAGCCTACGGCATCCAACGGACACCGATTCATATTGGTGGCAATTGATTACTTCACCAAGTGGGTGGAAGCAGCATCATATGCCAATGTCACCAAACAAGTGGTCGCCAGATTTATCAAGCGAGATATTATCTGCAGATATGGAATCCCTGAGCGGATTATCACCGAAAACGGTTCGAATTTGAATAACAAGATGATGAAAGAGCTGTGCCAGAATTTCAAGATTGAACATCACAATTCTTCTCCTTACCAACCCAAGATGAATGGCGCTGTTGAAGCGGCCAATAAGAACATAAAGAAGATTGTTCAGAAGATGGTTGTAACGTACAAGGACTGGCACGAGATGCTACCTTTCGCTTTGCACGGTTATCGTACGACGGTACACACATCAACCGGGGCAACCCCTTTCTCATTGGTATATGGAATGGAGGCAGTATTACCGTTGGAGGTTGAGATTCCTTCCCTGAGGGTTTTACGAGATGTTCAACTTGACGAGGCAGAATGGGTTAAAGATAGACTGAATCAGCTGAGTTTAATGGATGAGAAGAGGCTAGCTTCTCTAGCATACGGTCGGTTGTATCAGAGTCGGATGAAGAAATCATACGATAAGAAGATACATCCTCGAAGCTTTCAGACGGGCGACCTTGTGCTGAAGAGGATTCTCCTGCCACAAACAGATCACAGGGGCAAATGGACCCCTAATTACGAAGGGCCATATGTTGTCAGAAAAGTCTTCTCAAAAGGAGCATTGTTGTTGTCCACCATGGACGGTGAAGACTTTGCGTCGCCTGTGAATTCGGACGCAGTTAAAAAAATACTTTTCTTAAAATTTACCCGCTGGACATAAAAAAGAGAGTCCAGGCAAAAATGGGGCATCCTGGCAAACCAAAAACAGAATAAAAGGTTCGGGCAAAAGTTAGGGATAAAATTGAAAAGATGTACACCCGCGAAGTCGAAAACCTACACTGGGCGACTTCGGCAAAAAAGGGTATCCCGGTGAATTGAAAACCCGCAAAGGGCGATTCACGCAAAAGTTAGGGATTGAAAAAGCAAATGACTGCGGTCCGAATCTGATACTACATTGCTTAGTGGTTTGGGAGTACCTGAGGGTTCGTTTATCCGACACAAGCTCTTCCGAAAATTGAATACCGGGAAAGCGCCAGAGTCAGGTGAGTCATAGGAGGATCAACTCGTGATGTTTGTCTGCACCACGTTGCCGACATGTGTACAAATACTGATTTGTATTTTCTATGCTTTCTGTGCATATATGTATGTGTGTGTGCGTAACTTCCTCTTTTCAGGAGTTGCATTCGATGTACAAAACTTTGCCTATTCACATGCCTGTTACTAATAAAACATGTTATTCAGCATTTGATGTTTGTGCTTTACTGTTTTGTATGTGGAAAACGCCAATGTTCTGATGAACTTGCAGGTGCATAACTTTGCTGGCCTTTGCCAATAATTGCTAAAACTTCGAATTGACTGAAGTAATGTCACGGACACTAACCCGAATAGATTTGGTTGTATAGATTTGTCTTGTCTTGTCTGTGTTTTGCAGGGTTCTCACCTTTGAAGCAAACGATCAGAAAATTGTGGCCCCAGCCGGAGGCTCGTGGTGAAAGACTTGATTTGGTGTGACGTTAATCCCCATGCAGGTTGCGCCTCACCCCAGGAGTTGAAATGATGTTATCCCCTTACCAGAGAGGGATCACTCTCCCTAGCTAGTCGCAGCTTATCCCCCACAAGGTATCCCCAGCAAGACATAATCAGTGTCTCATGCAGAGTTTATACTCCCCAGAGAGTTGAAGATGTGCGCATTCAATCCCCAGCTGGGAGGATTTCCATGGCGTATAGCCAAGATAGTAAGTTCAGAAGGATTATCCCCACCGAGGATGGTTTTCTTTCTCCCCGCAGGTCGTCATGCCTTCGTCAGGATGATTATCCCCAGCGGAGTGGTAGTTCCAAGTTCGTAAATTGTACCCAGATAGTTGTCTCCCAGAAGGGTTGCTTCTCCCCCAGTGGAGTTAGTCTTCCCAGCAGGTGTTATTCTTTCCTCCCAGTGCAAATTGATGTGTAATCTCTCCCCGGCAGAGTGGGTTGTATCTCCGGCATTTATTTTGCCAGAATATTTCGCGACATCTGTTCATCCCCAACAAGGTGGTATGTCGTCCTCAACGGCCATGTTGAAGCAAGCTTATCAGAGCTCCCCAGCAGTCTGAACCTGCATTTGCATTTGCATACATTATCATGTTTGCATCTACCCAAAATGCGTAGCATTTCCATGCCGTATGGAGCATTATGCCATTGTCAAACATATGCATTATGAAACATAAATCAGGTTGGTTAACCTTTTGCTTTTCAGGTGCGTTTCCCAGCAGGAGTATGGGGTTCTATTTTAGATCTATTACCAGATGATCGACGTCTCGCCGTGAGACATGTGACGATGCAGTTCTTGTCATTATTCCCCACAGAGTTACGGGTTGAAGTTTCTCTTATCCGACCAGTGGAGTGTTTTCCTTCAGGTTTGTTGTTGCGGCAGCATTTCAGGGTTTCATGAATCAAAATTCAGAAGTGGTCACTTGTTGTCAGAACGGGTGTCGGGCAGCTATTTTCGGAATATTCCCAGTGGAGTTAGCTACTACCGCGAACAGGCTAGGAAGTTATATCCAATATTTTATTTTCCCGTAAGAATCAGGCGGAAGAACTTTCCTGTAAGTATCAGGCAGATGTGTTACGATTTTCCCGTAAGAATCAGGCGGAAGAACTTTCCTGTAAGTATCAGGAAGATGTGTTACGATTTTTCCGTAAGAATCAGGCGGAAGAACTTTCCTGTATGTATCAGGCAGATGTGTTATGATTTTCCCGTATGAAGCAGGCAGAGGAACTTTCCTGTACGTATCAGGCAGATGTGTTATCTTTTCCTGTATGAAGCAGGCGGAGGAACTTTCCTGTACGTATCAGGCAGATGTGTTATCTTTTCCCGTATATAGCAGGCAGATGAACTTTCCTGTATGTATCAGGAAGATGTGTTGTGTTTTCCCATAAGGATCAGGCGGATGAACTTTCCTGTATGAATCAGGCAGATGTGTTATATTTTCCCGTATGAAACAGGCGGATAGATTTTCCTGCATGAATCAGGAAGATGACTTTTCCCGTATGAAGCAGGCGGATGAACTTTCCGGTATCCAGATAGATAATTCTCCCAGGATAGCCAGAGTATGTGAGTTGCGTTCCGGTATTTGACAAAAGTATTTTCCACAAGGAAGTCGTCGTGATTTCCTCGTGTTACTATCCCCAGTAGAGTCCTCCTCAAAGTCGTTTGTGGGATGGGACCAATAGATTTGGCTACTGCAGAGGTAGGCAAAGAAACAATATTCAGATAATTTTCCCGTATGAAGCAGGCGGATGGATTTTCCTGTAATCAGGCAGATGACTTTTCCCGTACGAAGCAGGCGGATGAAGTTTCCTGTAATCAGGAAGATGACTTTTCCCGTATGGAGCAGGCGGATGAATCTCTCGTATTCAGGTAGATGGTTTTCCCATGATAGACAAAGTATGTGTCTCAGGACAAGACAGAATGTGTTCAGATATTTGACAGAACTGTTTCCCCAGCGAGGTCGTCAGGATTTCTCTATGTTGACAGAATATGGACAAAGTTCTATCCCCGCAATGATAGAATCTCTTGCAGGCTGATGAAAATAATCTCCAACACGGTTGCTAATTGATCAGTTTGTTGCCGTAACAACCAGATCCAGTCAGCAGGCGGTGTTGTCCAAGCAGTTGGTGCAGTTTATTTCTGCGGTTGGCAAATTTCCGGGTTCTTAGTATTCAACCGTCTCGTACCTCGATTGTTTGAAGGCCGTTCGCTCTTCACCCAGTCGGGTCCAAGCCGTTTGAATAGGGGCAGCTGTTGCACCCCAAAATTTGACCAACCGGTTCCCATATCTGGTTTATGTTTCGACGCATTTTGCATTCGCATTCGCATACTGCATGCATTGCAATTTTCTCAGTCAGATTGATTTTATCGGGATTGCAGCCCCTGGCGCTTCAGGCAGTTCAGGCCGGTTTGAATAAGCGTATTTTGAGAATTGGTGCTCGTTCCCTGTGTTTTTAGGCCATCTCGGTGCCCGGGTTTCACTATGGTTGCGCAATTGTTCTCTAATCGATTTAATCGACTTCCTGGTTTTTTTTAGGATTTTCTCTTTTATTTTTTAGATTTTTAATGCATTTTAATAGATTTTTTTAATAGATTTACTTGATTTTTAGATATTAAATAGGTTAATATTTTTTAATAGAATTTAATAGATATTTTCTTTAATAGGGGTAAATAGATTTTTTAGATTTTTTAAATAGAGGTTTTTAATAGTTTTTTATCTTTTTAGATATTAGTTTTTATCATTAAATAGAGTAGTTTAATATAGATTTTAAATAGTCTTTTAGTTTTTTTAAATAGTTTTTGATATGGTTAAAAAAAAAGAGGGTATCATAATATTAGATTTTAGTTTTTATAGTATTATAGGTTTTAATTAGAATACTATAGTTTTAATAGAGTGTTAATAGATTTTTAATTGGTTAGATTCTTAATATAGATTTAATAGTTAATAGTTTTAAAATAGATTTTTAGATTTTAGTGTATAGTTTTATTAATAGGTTGTATTAATTAGTCATTAATCATCTTCATTAGATAATCAACATTTTTTTAATTTATTTTCGTTTTTAATTAACAATTTTTAATTAGCATTTTCATTTTGTTAATTGTCAGTTAATTAGGTTTCATTTTCCATTAATTACGGTTTAATCCAGTTTAGTCCAATTAATGTTGAGCTTAGTCATAGTGGGCCATTATCCAGTCAAAGGCCCAGTCAGAGAGGCCCAAAGTTTTTCCACATGTCCTTTAAATAGCACAGCCACACGTTCGTCTCTCTCTTTAGCCACCTCATCACTCACCACTCTCTCTTTCTGCCACCTATCTCCCTCTCTCTGTCACACGTGTTTCCTCTTCACTCTCCCTCAGTGCCACTTGTCTCTCTCTGTCACACGTGTTTCCTCTTCACTCTCCCTCAGTGCCACTTGTCTCTCTCTGCATCCACCACCGCCACCCCACCTTGCATGCTTGCCACATGTGTCCTACTACCGCCTCCTCGCCGGATCACATGCAAACACCGCCGGACCACCTCCCCTCCACCGCAACCGTCACCGGAGTTCGTTGAGACCGTCGGAAACTGCATTTTCCAGTTTTTCTTTTCATCTCAGCATCAATCTTCTTCTTCCACCTCCGTCCACTCCTCGCCGGAAAACGTATTTTCGCCGGAATCTTCATATTCGTCAGCAATCAATTCAGACCTTCATCATCTTTTTCCAGAATTACAAGATCTTCATCATCTTTTTCCAGAATTACAAGATCTTCATCATCTCTTTTCCAGATTCGCCAGAAATACGTCCACTTCATCAATCTTCAAATATTTTCTGAATAAGTAATGGGCCTAGCGCATTGTGATACCTGCACCCCCCTCCTGAGCCCAATTCCCTTTCTGAACTGCAGGAATTGTTATTTACCACGCCTGGTTATTTTTTTAATTGACTTTCATTTTTTTTCATGTTTGCGTATAGTTTAGTAAATAATTCACAATAAATTGAAAAATGATCATTTTAGGATGGGATTTTTTTCCCTAGTTTCCTTAGGACCTCTAGAAAAATGTGAAATAATAAAAATATTTATTTGATGCATTTTTATATTTTTGGCATATTTTACAATATTATTGCTTTTATTTTGCATTTGTTTAGTACTTGTTTTTTCTGAATTTAGTATGAGAGGTTGGTGCATGATTTTTGTTTGATTCTTGTGAGGTTGATTAGATTAGGGTAGCATGTACCCCTAGGAATTTTGTCATATTTTTGTGACTAAAATGTAGGTTAATTTGAGAGGTAGATAAGAGAGGTATCAGAATTAGGGTTTCATAATAATTAGGTGCAATTTAGGGCATAGTTTTGGGGTTTTAAAATTGATTTAGGTCTTGGGGTTTATATGGGGTATATGGTACATAGTTAGGGTCCCCTAGAATTTTAATTAGGATTTTATTGTGAGTTTTACTATTTTTACTTGATTTTTGCAACTTGGTTGATATTGGTGTGTTTCCCACTTGGGATGTTGCTTTGTTTGTTGGGTTTTGGGCATTTCAACTGGGGTGTGGGGCTTTGGCTTGGCTTGTGGAGCATGGAGTGAAGATTTCTTCTCTTGAAGACTGCTGTTTGAAGACATAGCAAATAGGAGAAATAGGCAGAGCTTTAGATTAGACTGAATTCTTCCACAAACATGGAAAGCATCTTGTGCTTTCATTTCTCCCAATGACTAAAAGTCCTTCTAAGATATTCACACCCCTCCTTTGGAGGGATAAGTGGCTTATCTTAGCAGTAGAACTTTGAGGGAACCAGTCTCTTGTGATGATAAACACTTATAGGCTTCCTTTGTTGTCAATAAGCTGTTTAACATCCAACTTATTCTCTTAAGTGATTCTCTTCTGGAGTGCTGGCCTTGAAGATAGAAGTTCATTAAAGATAAAGTTCATTGCATTGAAGATGGGTGAAGGAGAAGTTTGTGCCTGTCAAAGCTGCTCAACTGTTGAATTAGGGTTTTACTGCTGTCTGAAGCTGTCAACTGTCGGGGTTCATTACTTGCTCAGGCTTGGTGTTTGCTTGGAGTTTAGGGGATCATTGAAGAGTTGATTTTGGGGTTCACTTGAAGATGTTACTGTTTTGCTGTTAATCAACTGTCAGAGTTTGCTTTTTTTCAGAGCTGTTGCTGTAGAAGCTGGTGTTGCTGTCAGAGCTGGTGTGGGGTTCATTTTCTTTGCTGTATTGTTTGTTGGCTTGTTCAGTTTGCCCCTTAGGTTTGAAGTGAAGATGTTTCACTTTGCCTATTGTTTTCTCAGGTTCGAGGTTGAGTGGGACTCCCTTGCCTCGCTTGTATTGCTGCATTCATGCCTTTTACTGCTTTACTGTATATCTGCTGTTTCTTTTCCGTTTATCCCCTAGGATCTCTGTTTCTCTCTGTGCAAGAGAGAAATATGACTGACATTAGGTATTAACCCATGCATGACAACATTAGGATAGTTTTGATTCCCATTTTCAAACCATAGGTTTTTAGAGCGTCATTCTCTTCTCATCTCAAAACAATCAAAAATACAATAAGATTTCAAACATCAATAAAAGACAGTTCTTGCATAAAAGACTGAAAACCAATCAAAACGTCATTTTTGTCCTCTTGGACTCGAAATCAGGAGAAAACCTGTTTCAGAAAGATAAAAAACAGTCAGACAAATCTGTGTCTTCCGTGGCCCGAACTACGTTTGCTCTGATCTTTCATGCTGTATGAAAGTACGTAGGCATAAGATGTCGTATCCTAGCGAGCAACCTCCCCCTCCTTTCCCGTAGGTAGGCGAACTACGTTGACTCTGATTTCTCGTTCCAGACGGGAATACGTAGGCATAAAGTGCGATACTTTGCCGAGTCATTTTATTTTCTCTTAACCCTAAACCTGTAGTTTAGTAGAATAACAATCTGTACTAGAAAACAAGCGTGGATCCCGTCGAGTACGACGGACGTGAGGGGTGCTAATAGCTTCCCCTTGCGTAACCGACTCCCGAATCCAGGATTTGGTTGCGATGACCATTCCTTCCCCGTCTTTGCGTGAGGTTTACTCTGAGCGTTTCCTTTCCCTCTGTTGGGATAAATAATGCACGGTGGCGACTCTTCTGTCATAGCCGGCGCCGATTTTCGCAGTAGCGACACCTACATATCCTTACGGGAGTGGAATCAGAGTATCTGTAGTTCCCCTAAAGGGTTTGAGGAGTTCTTTGACTGTGGTCAAAGTTCCTGCGGGTTTAGGGTAGTAGTTTGATTGATTTTAGGAGACGAGATGTGTCTTCATTTTAAGGGAGATATAACCGCCACAAGATGTAGGAAAATAGTCTTTGCATCGTCTTAAGAAAAAGACTTACGTACTCGGATAGGGATCCACGAGGTACACCTTTATCTCTCTTAAGGCAAAGTTCCTACGGTATTGACTGTAATTGATGTGGGGTGGAGATTCTATCTCGCTTAAGATGATTTGGCATCTTTCTCTAATGTGTTTGAATATTGTTTGTATTGTGTTATTTGAATTGTTTTGTCTATGTTGTAAGATAAGGGACAAGGTCCTCCTATGGGGTAGGATCTATCCTAGGAGATCGACTTGAATGGGATCAAGGATCAAGGGGAGGATGATGCAAATGATGTGCACTACACACGATTGTTGAATCATGTGTAGGGTTTTCCTTTGGACGGAATGTGATGCGTGAATATAAATTGGTAATATTAAATGGCTGTAAAATAAATTGCGGAAAAGTAAATCATACACACGCATGAAAGCGCTAAGGTGAATTGTGTCGTGAGTGTGCATGATTGAGGTTGTATTTTACGCTGTGAGTTAATTTTAATGGGTTAAATTGTTTTTAGTTTGAATTATAAGGAAAATGTTAATTTGATTGTAGGTGAGGTTGAAAATTAAAGTCTAATAAGACGCTATGATGATTAATTTATTAAGTAAAAAATTTGCTCTAATGTGAGAAGTTGATTATATAAAGAAAGAGTTGTTATTTCTTATATTTAAGTTTTAGTAAAAATATAAACTCTATAAAAGATTGATGAGTGAATAAAATTTAAAATCCTATTTTAAAATATTTAATTAATGATTAACAGAATAAGGGAGATTATTATTATAAAAAAACCAAGTTATTTGATTTATTAATCATTAATAAAAAGGTATAAGATATATTTAATAAAAAAACAAACTAAGTTATTAAAATTAAATTAAAAAGACACTTTCGTTTTGGATTAACTGATTTTAAATGAGAAAACCAAAAGAGTTAATTATTAATAAAAATATAATATGATTTGTTAAATAAAGGTTGTTTAATTAAAACAGTTATTAGTTAATTAAAAAAAGATTAGGGACGGTTAACAGTGATTAAGGGATGATTTAGTGGGTGATTAGTGTGTTGTGCAGTGCTAGTCGTGATTACAGCGTAAACAAAGGATTAACAAAATATAGTGGAGCGATGAACCCTAATTTCCCAACGAATCCCAAATCCCCTTCTCCTTCTCCGCCGTCGTTCCATTGCATCTCTCACTCTGAACCGTTCTCCCTCATCTTTTGAATTCTTCTTCTTCTAAATCCTGAAACACAACAAACAATCAGCAAGTTCAATACTTTTTGGAAGAAAATGAGAGTTTACCGAAGATTGGTGAAACGGTGTTGGAGGCGATGCTTCGTCGATTGGTGTTTGCGGTGGTCGGAAGGGATTTCGCCGGCTTTAAGAGATAAGTCACTTTGCTCCAATTCCACTGTTACGAAATTAGGTTTTTTGTGGTAGTTGCGATCTCGTATGATAGTTTTTCTCTCCTTTTTCGCGATAGCTTCTTTCTCCCCCCTTTTCAATTTTAATCTTCTCTTTATATAGGCTCTTGAATGAGAACAATTTTGAATGATAACTTGAATGCTGATTTGATTGTTGATTGGGGTTTCCTACTTTGGTTTAGACGAGAATGGAAATCTTTCCTTTCCTGTCTGATTTCATTGATGTTTGTTTAATGTAGATATCAATCTGTGTGATTTGTGTCAATGCTATATCTGTCCAAATTCAATAACCGAAGATTGCTAGTTGTATTCGAATTGGATCTTTTTCCTCAGGAGCCTAGTAGATCTCAATCTGTGTGATTCGTATTTGATTTTTAGGACTTGTAGCAACCTTCTTGTATTGCGCCTACGGTCGGAACATGGTGGAAGGTGATCTGCTTGTTTGGAATCTCTGGAGGCGTGAAGAACTTCCTGTAGGTATGACCTTATCTTAGCGTTGTAATGCACTTCTTCACTACTCTGTCTTGGTCATTTTGTTGGGGTTTGGTGGATTTACAAATGGGGCTAGCGTACTCGTATTAACAGGATGTTCACGTCAAGCTCTTGTTTCTCCTACAGGTACCGGTTGTTTCAAACGAAATGACAAGTTGCCACGGAAAAGTTAGCAGGAGTCCAGGGGATAGTTGTTCTGCAGTTAGTGAATTTGCTTTGGAGGCAGCTTGTTGTTTTTAGAGAAACGGGACGTGTCGAAGTTACTGCCGATATCTGACTCATTGGCCGAGGCCTGAGAGATCCCCGTCTATTTGGTTGTGTTGCAGGGTATGACTTAAGTTCCTTTCTACCTAAAACTTCCTGGGAGTACACCTTAAATCTGAATGATAAACCAGGTTGTTATCGGACTGCAGGTTGCGGGTACGTTAGAGCAGCAAATGGTGTTCTTGAGTTGAGTTACGTTTAATCTCTTCTGTTCCACATATTAACTCAAAATTGTAGTAATAATTTGATAAGTTATGATATAAATTGTCTCTTCTCAATTCATTGCAGCAGGTCCTTGGAGAGGTAGACTGACTTAAACTTAAACAGTGCCGGGAAGATCCACTTAAAGGATTTAGCGGCTTACGGGCATTCTTCGTGATAGTGCTGATTATGGGATACTGCAATGGCTGCTGCATCGATGAAGGCATGGATAAGCCAGGAGGTCATAGCAAAGTTTGCTGATGTTGATGGTGCTCTTTCAATGGTAGGAACAACATTTGCAAGAGTTTTTCTGTTTATCTTTAGAGTGGGCATGATGACCCTGTTGGCTTTGCCGTATTGTTGGAGAAACCACAAAGTATCAACTGATAACATATACTCCCTGCTTTGGATAGCTTGATTGTTTATAGCTTGATTTCTTATTATTGTTTCAGGTTTGTGAGTACGCCGGAGAACAAGTGCAGTTACGGCGCCTTTGGAAGATGATTTTGGATCATGCTCAGCATACAAAGTAACGTATAAGGTCTTGCTTGGATATTCTAGGTTCTGCACACATTTGGATAATCAAAGTCACACGATCTCTTCTACTGCCATCATCGTCAATCCTCGACAACTATAAGGCTTATGCTACGCACCGCGACGGGGGTCCTTAAAGTTGGCCTTGTGGTTTTCTTGGAAGTGTTATTTAAAAAGGGACCTTCTGTAGCTAATTTCATTTTGTATTGAACCTTAAATAGTGGTATTAGTATTTCTTTTAAATTGGTCTCAGTACCAAAGGCATGTACATTGTATGAGTATGCATTTAATCTTTGGAATTGCCTCGAAGCTGTCGTTATCATAGTTCTCGGCTCGGGTAAAATAAGTCAAGATGGATAAGTGCCTTGTATGGAACTGCTCCCTGTATGTATTT
This sequence comes from Lathyrus sativus, assembly GCA_963859935.3. Lineage (NCBI taxonomy): Eukaryota > Viridiplantae > Streptophyta > Magnoliopsida > Fabales > Fabaceae > Lathyrus > Lathyrus sativus. The sequence continues at coordinate 242,005,236 of OZ012741.1, forward strand.
ATAAATGAATTCATGGCTTTTTTCTTCCTTCTTCATATGGTTAAGACCTTGCTTATCACTCAGATTTAATGACAATATGTATGCATCACCATTTCGTATTTAATTCGATGAAACTTCTAATTTAATGCTCCAAACACAAATGACCAGCATCCGAAAGAACAAAAGGAAACCACCCTCTTGCATTTGCACTATGAACTCAACCCTCTAGCTATCTAATTCTCAAATTCTCAGTAGCTCGTATCGAGGGTAGATGCGCCAACTTTGATCACGACTCTATGTTCGTCAATATTTGCTCCTTACAATTGATCCTGAATATCCTCAATAACCAAACGTCATAGTATCCTGTTCTTGAAGTGCCTTTGAGATATTAGAAACCAAAATCCTCCCTTGACTTTAAAGAGACGTAAACAAAGGTTCAGTCTATGATGTCTTCATGAATGGCCCATAGAAGGAGAAAGATGTCTAGAAGTGCAATCTCCATTTAAGTGGAAAACTTAGGATGGACAAGTTAGGATCCATTGGTTATGTCTTGAAATGTTCGATTGATGGAAAGAGTACTACCCATTTATCACAAATTATGCCTGTACCAAACGGTTAGCCGTAAAAAAAACAGAACAAAAGGAACAAGAAGACGGGTTCTTATGGTCAAAAATTAGGGTGCAACAAACGCATAGAAACCAAATTTGCTTACAAGCCATGGGCCACTCTTTGAAGGTATGAGGAGAGATTTAGCTTGCCCGTGTTTTAAGACTGGCCGTAATTTGAAGACAACAGGTGTCTTATATAATGGTGAGAGTTATGTCACTACAAAACATTAGTTCGTAATATTGGATGAAGTTATTGTCTTGTCCCAGAGAGCTGCTACCAAAGTTATCAGAGTCAACGAGGGTAATGTTGTGGTGACGACATATGAAACCATCCATCTATCTGGAAAAAGAAATGAGGAGCACATTAGAAGAAATTCATACACAAGATATCAATTCACTTATACCAAGAAATCAAAGCTTACCATCAAGTTATGATCAAATTCGCAGCTTTGAGTTCACCAGCAATCACTTTGGGCTGTTAATGTCTCTGGGCCCAAAACCGTTTGCTATCCACAGCTGCCAAATCATAAATCCAGAGCTCGTAAACCTTTGGGGAATATACCTTTTTGAAAAGAAGATTCAATTCAAGACAGCTAGCAATTTTTGGTTAATCCAGAACATTGAACCTGGACAGTCAGGGCATTTAACATGAATGATAGAAAATCACATTGATTGAGATTTTCATTAAGAAGCATCAATGAAATCATACGAAAAAGGAAGTTATTTCAAATCTTGTCTGAACCAAAATGGACGGCCCAATCAAGCATTCAAAACGGTTTAATCAAATTTCAAAGTAGAGATCCTAAGTGAAGCATATAAAAGGAGAGGGACATGAGAGACGAAGGGGAATCGATAATCATCACAAAGAAGCTAGATTTCGTAAACCTAAGAGATTGAAGAAGAATAACTTATCTATTCAGTCGACGAAACCATCATCAGCCGCCGCGAGTCCAAGCCGACGAAGCTTCCATTTCGTCATCTTCCGTTCCCCCGCCACCAACCTTCGGTAATATTCTTTATACATGTTAAGGTTGTTGAACGATTAACGCTTCGATTTGTGTTTCAGGTACAAGAATAGAACGAAACGAAGAAGGAAAGGGGGGAGATTGAGACGGAGATTGAACGGGAGAGGAGATCGAGTGAACGATTTTGGGGCCTAGGGTTCCATCTTTGTTCTTCATGTTTTCTGTTTTAATTTCTTATCTGTTGTTTTGTATTACTATAACTTGTATGTGCGCACGACCACGGTAGTACCGTGGTCCCTCGTCATAATCAACACACACTTCACTCACCTCATGATCACACGATCCTTATTGCGTGCCCACAGTAAATCCGATGCACCTCCGCACACCATATCCAGCGCCCTTTTTTTATTAACTTTAATTAATCTTTTTTAAAACTAATAATCTGTTTTAATATAATTTTAATCTTTTAATTAAAATTTAGTTTTTTTATTAAAATAATAACTTTTAAATCAATCTAATAATTTTTAAGTCTGATTAATTAATTAACCTTTTATAATTAAATTCAACTAAAACCTATTTTATAATTTATTCTCTCAACTTTATTAATATTATTAATTTAACTTAATAATAAAACCTTCTATTTTATTAAACATATAATTTATCCTATTATACTTTTAAAAACCTTTTTTTCTAAATAATTTGATTTGTATTAATGGCTAAATGTTTAATAGTAAAACCTTTCATTAAACTTAATAAAATTAATTTAACTTTCTTTTATAAAATCAATTTCACTAAGAGAATGCATTTTCTTGCAAATGAACTCAAACAACTAATATAACTTTTATTAAAAAATAACTAATCGACTTATATTTAAGAATCCAATACAACTTTTTCTCTTAAAATCAAGTCAACATCTCCTTTAAAATCGAATTCATCTCTAATTTGTTAATCTGATCAATACATTTTCTCAAAATAAAATCAATCTCCATAACTCAATAAACCAAGTATCATAAATCAACTTCAATTGTGCACGCTTCAATTCCACTCACATATACATAATTCACACACTCACGTAGCGCTTTCATGCGTTTGTGTATGAATTTATTTCTTTGCCTTTATCTTCCGCTATTTATATTTCTCATCCTTTACATTATCGCATTGCATGAGTGTCCAAAGGAAGAACTTACACGTAACGTAAAAACTTGCGTGTATGCATCCCATTTGCATCATTTCCCCATGATCCTTGATACCATTCAAGTCGATCTTCTAAGTTTAGATCCTACCCCATAGGAAGGACCTTTACGTTTACAACTTAGATACAAACAAAACAACTCGAATCAAACTATTCAAAAACATTAAAGAATAAGATGTTAATCATCTTAAGTGGGATAAAACTCCTACCCTCATAATAATTCAATCAATTCGTAGGGACTTTGCCTTAAGAGAGATAGAGGCGTACTTGTCGATTAAATTCCGAGTGCTTGAGCCCTTCTCTTAAGACGATGCAAAGACTATTTTCCTACCGAGTTGTGGTGGTTAAATCAAAGTAATCTCCCTTAAAATGACAATTCATCTTTTCTCCTAATATCAATCAATCAACTACCCTAAACCCGCAGGAACTTTGACCATAGTCAAAGAACTCCTCAAACCCTTTAGAGGAACTACAGATACTCTGATTCTACTCCCGTAAGGATATGTAGGCATAAGATGCGATATCTTATCGAGTATACTTAGAAATAAACCCCTAGGTCCTTCACCCTTAAGCAGATAAACCTTAGAAAATAAACAAACATAAAACATGAGGTTCATGTAGAGTACTACAGAAACTTAGGATGCTAACACCTTCCCTTAGTTTAACCAACCCCCGAACCTATAACTCTCTAGCTTGCATTTGCATTGCATTGTGGGAATTTCGATATTTATCCCTTCCTTCGAACAAATCAAAGTTCGGTTGCAAATGAATTAAGATTCAAGCTCATCAATAGCTTGATATCCAAATTTCACCGTGACAGAAATGGAGACTTCACTGGGGATGCTCAGTGGGTTTCCCTAGCTTGTTTTCTTTTATATATTTGCTTATATTTTCTTAATTGTTTACTTGTATACTGTCGCTTCCGCGAAAATAAGGTGCCGGAAAAACAAAAGAGTCGCCACCTTTCGTTATTTATCCCTCAGAACGGGAAAGGAAACGATCGGAAAAACCTGACAAAAAAGGTATAAGACAAGGTCATCACAACCATTGTCTGGGTTCGGGAGTCGATTACGCAAGGGGAAGGTATTAGCACCCCTCACGTCCATCGTACTCGATGGGATCCACGCTTGTTGTGTTTACATGACGAGTTGGTTATACTATCTACCTATCAAGGCTGGCTTAAAAAGAAAAGAAAATGACTCGGCAAAGTGTCGCACTTTATGCCTACGTATTCTCATCAGAGAATGAGAAATCAGAGTCAACGTAGTTCGACTAACTACGGGTCACGGGGAAGGTGGCTCGCCAATACGTCAGTATTGTGCCTACGTACTCTCAACAGGTATGAGAGATCAGAGCTTACGTAGTTCGAGATAATACGGATTACGGGTTTAGATTCATCTATTTTTCCGAGTAGGGTTAACAAACAGTTCCAGCAGTTGGATGTACGCAGCTCGACCCTTGGAGACTTAGGCGTTACCGTTTGCGGTAGAACTGGGAGTTAACGACACTCTTTTCTTCAGAAAAGCTTCCTTTGAATTATGGGCCCACGGGGCAAAAGGTTTGAAGATTGTTTTCTGTCTTTTATGGAAGAACTGTTTTTTATGGATGTTTGCAACCAATATCGCACTAGAGACTATGACCTGAGAGTGAATGCGTCGCATGTCACTCAAAGGGTACAATACTAAACATCCAAGTTGTTGAAAAGAACTCTCCAACAACTCTTTCTCAGATAGCTTAAGGCTCGTAACGTACAACGTTAGTTAACCTTTATTACTGTATTTTAATTTGTTTTGAGATGAGAAGAGAGAACGAACAAGTTCAACTAAGGGGAGACTATCAAGTCCTAATGTTGTCATGCCAAGGATTCATCCTATTGTTGAGGTTTGAAACGGGGAACTCCTAGAAGTTATCATGCATAGGTTTCAACCTAAAGTTCTAATCATCACTTCCTTTTCAAAGGAAGTGAGATTCCTAGGGGATCATGTCAATGATAAACAACAACAGATAAAGCATCAGCTTAAACAGTAAACAGATATACAATAAACGACTGTAAAATGCATGCAATGCAAGTGAGGGAGGAAATGTGTGTGGGGCATCAGCCTCCACAAGCTCATCTCAACCTCAAGCCAGATATGAATAACTGCAATCATACAGGAGAAATAACATGCTATCAAGCAAGATATAATAACTGCAATCATACAGAAGAAGTGAAATAAAATGCCATCAAGCAAATCACAAACCACATAGGCAAGGGAGCAGGGCTCTACCGAATACCCGCAAGCAAAGCCATACAGTAAAAATACAAGCAGAGGGAGCAACTCAACCTCTAGTGCAATCATGCTCCTAGATTAAGTCAGTCTAAATATGAACTTATTCTAATGCATCAAGCAAATCACACAAGTCACATCAATACATGAAAAGAAAACAGACAGGAAATAAAGCAGATCAACAGCTTCCACAATAAGGCTCCCTCAGACAGCAGTCCAGTCCTCAATCTTCAACCAACCTTTCAAGGCTTTCATCTTCAATAGGAAGTATCAACCGGCTTCTCCAAGTTTTCAATACACATCAAACATAAGTATCAACTTGTTCTTCTTCTCCAGGCCTCAGCTCTTCAGTCAACTCCACCTTTAGGCTTCACTCCTAACTACAAGTCTCAACTTAACTCCTTCAGGCTTTCAATGCATTAACATCAGAATCAACTTATCCTTTATTCCTCAAGCCTCAGCTCTTCACTCAATCTCAATTTGATCTTCTTCACAAGTGTCAACTTGCTCTTCCTGACCTTCAGGCTTCAGCCCTCTCCTTCTTATAAGTATCTACTTGTCTTTCTTCATCTACAAGCCTCAGCTTCTCAGAGTAATCTTCAAACACAAATAAGTATCAACTCCATCCTTCAATCTTCTTCAAGCAAGGAACTCCATCCTCTAAAAAGGGAGAAAGATTCATCTTTCAAGAGCAAAGTTGGGATGACTGGTAGTAGAGTGAAGACCAAAGGTCACCACTAAGCCTCCTATCATCAGAGAAAGGGACCCTCAAAGGTTCTACCAATTTGCAAAGAGCCACACATCCTACCAAAGGAGGGATGAGGCCTTTACAAGGGGACCTTACATCATAGGGAAGAATGGAAGTGATCAACATCATCCATGTTTATGAAGGAAGAGAATCTATCTAGAAGCTCTGTCTACAAAATCCTAATCTTAATACCTAATCAATACTACACCAAAAGAAGGGAAGATATTCACATCCAAGCCTCTTCAAGCAATCCAATGCATCTTCAACTTGCCTTCAACATCATCCAATCACAAGCAAAGCAGAACCCTAATCTAAGGGAACTAAAGAAGTTAATCTAGTTGAGTTAGTGCATTAGAATCATCTAAAACTAGCACCTAAACTAAAATCAAGTAAAATTAGAAAACTACCTTGAAAATTCCTACAAAAATTCCTAAGGAACCCTAATTCAATCATGAATCTATCCTACAAATCAGAGGTTGAATCATCCACCTAGTTGTACAAATAAAATCTAAGCCACAAGGTATCAATCATAAACCCTAAAAATGGAGCTTCTAAAGGTTTCAACCTAAACTACCACTTATGTTCATCACAAAAATGTGAGAAAAATCTATAGGGAGCATGCATATCTATTCTAACTACTCACAAAAAATCAAGATCAAAATCATCATCACATGATCAAACCAAATTCACCAATATCAAGCATCAAACATGACTATTTTAATATCAATTAATATGTAAAAATTCGCATAAAATCAGAAAATGCATGAAATAATAATATTATTCATCTAAAAAATACTAGACCCTATCATGAATCCAATGCAAAAAGAATGGGATTAATTGAGTCATTTTTCCATTTTTTATGAATTTATCATTAACCATGAATAAGATGAAAAAATAATATGAAAATCCAAATAAAATGATAAACACACGGTGCAGATAGCATGACAAACCAGTTCATTTTAACAATTGGGCCATCAGGGGGGTGCAGGTATCAATCTGTGACTTAGGCCCAAAACCATCAATTAAATGAAACGCAATGTTTCATCACTCAGAAACCTTCACAATGTGAAATCCATTTGTGGCCATTGGATCATGCCCTCAGTCAAAGGTCCACCTATGATCTAATGGTTCTGGGATCATCTTCCCCAATTTGAAAATCTGGAGGGAAGAACCTCCATGGATGAACAGCCAAGAACTTCATCTTCTCCAAATTCGTATCCCATCAAATCTCCATCAAAAATCAAAGTTGGAAACCCTAATCCACTCCATTTTCACCCTGATTCTAACCATGCCAATCATTCTTATTGAATCATCACCATTCTCAAAACACGATCAAAAACTCAGAAATCGACCAAGATCCAACCATCACCATTATCCAAATTAAAGTGCCTAACATCATCACCATGTTATCCTGAGTTGATTCCACCATCTAGCTAGGGTTAACTCTCAAGAACCACCAAGATACGATCAAGAACAGAAATTGTGGCACCCAACCTAGTGTCTCTAAACCTAACCAAATGCTACCAGAAAGCTTCACATACTAACCTACATCACCTCTAAGCTAACAATTCCTATTGATTATGCCTAAATCAAGCCATGGAATGAGAGTTACATACCTGTCAAAATCGATTGAACAAAACCTTCAAACCTTCAAATCAATCCTCAAGAGCTACCAGATTCCTTTAATGGAGCACAATCAAGCTTCTGTATGCAATAGAATTGATTGAAATGGCTTCAATTCTTGGATTCGATTCTGAGTTGCAGAGAAATTTCTTCAATGGCTCCCACACGATTCTCCACCAATCTTGCTCAATTCTCCATCTGGATTCATCCACCAATGCTAGAGTAAGCTTCTGAGATTGAAATCTTGGATTGAAATGGCTTCAAACCTTGTAACCGATCTTGATTTGCAATGTGAAATCTAAAAGTGCAATCTCAGTTTTCTCTCTCAATCATCACCAACCTTGGCCTTGGATCACCTCATTATCATATATAGAACCTGTGTGGATGATCTAGAAACCTCTAGATCCTTCCAATGAGAAATTCAATCTCTCATGACATGAGAAGTTCACTTACATGCCATGGTATGCTCCATTCTGCTAACAACTTGAAATCATCCTCATTCCCTTCCAATTTCTCCCCTAATGACATTTTGGATGTGTTTGGATTGAAAGGGACTTTGATTATGCCTTGAATTTAGGTTTGGCAAATGTTACTTAAGATGTAAGTAACTACTTTTCAAAGCAAGTCCACAAATTAAACTTCAATTCAAAAATGTGGCTAAAAAATGTTCTTAAAATGTGTTTTAGAGTCAAAATGACATATTACATGCCTTGGTTTGGACATGTAGATCACAAATACCAATTTCCAACTTTGGTTCATTTGAAAATCCTCCTTATTTTAGGTCATTTTTGCAAATTTGAGATACAAGCACTTCCATCCTCTCATGACCTCTTGAATAGCCTTAAAACATCATTTTGGACAAGTTTGATGTTGAACATTTTCCCATTTGAAGCTTGGAAATAGGAGTTATGGCCTTATGCTTGAAATGACCTATAATCTCCAAATGACCAAAATGCCCTTGACTTGTCAAAGCCATAACTTGAGTTCTACAAATCCTATAAAGGACTTCTAGTACTATCTAGAAAGCTAAGAGGATAAGGAACAACATTCATGTTGACCAAAAGTTCATAGGAATCATCATTCTAGGGCAAAAGTTTCATGCAAATTGGACAACTTTCAAGCTCCAAATTCACATACCTCAGATGACCTGTAACTTGTCAAAGCCATAACTTGAGTTCTACAAATCCTATCAAGGACTTCTAGCACTCAAATTAAAGCTAATATCATGATATACAACAATCATGTTGGGGGCAAGATGAGATGACCATAACATCTTGCGCTAGATTGCCTTGAAGATAGGGGTCAAACTAGGGGATTTTACACTGTCAAGCCTTTGAAACCCTAACTTGAAACTTCTCAAACTCTTCAATCATGATGAGTTGACCTTGGAATCATCCTTATAACATCTCAATGTATCAATCCATGATCACATGGATCTTGAATTAGGTCTCAACCTTCTCCAAATCATCAGTTGACTTAGGGTTGACCTAGTCAAACCCTAATTGCACCACTCATGGCTGAGTCTTCTTAATCTTGCACAATGACCTGTCTAGGCCTCAAAGTGATCTTCAACACTTCTCATGAGCTCTCTCAAGACCTCAAGTCCATCCTCATGGCCTCAGAATCATCTGATGGTTTTCCATAACTCTCAAGTTAGGAGACCTACCCACTTGGTTTCAACCACTTTCTCTGAGGATCTTTTAACTTCTCTGACAAGGATATCAACCCTTGAACACTTGAATAACCTTCTTAGCTATCTTCATAGTCTTGTGTAGCTCTTAATTGGTACTCATACCTCTTGATCTCCTGCATACATGTCAATGAAATGCAAATGATAATGCTAATGTGAATGAAATGAAACACAAGCTAGGTAAAGAAAAGTTGGGCAAATTTTGGGGTGCAACAGCTGCCCCTATTCAAACGGCTTGGACCTGACTGGGTGAGAAGCGATCGACTCTCAAACAATCAAGGTAAAAGACGGTTGAATACCAACAAACCCGAAAATTTGCCAACTGCGCAAGTACACGGTACTCTGATGGGAACAAATCTTCGAAAACTGAAATATTAGTTGCACGGCAACTAGCTGGGGGATTGGTCACACAGTAACCGGTGATACATGGTCGATCATGCTGTCAGGCACCAGGATTCCTCGGGACTCATCAGGTCAACAATCAAGTTGATCATGCCATCGGGCATTCAAAGAAATTTTCGGGCATCAGTTGGACTTCATCAGTAAGTCGGGAATAGAATTCTCAGTCACTCATGACCCAATTGGGGATATCCAAACTTCTGCCATCAGGCACTCCGCATCAGCTGAGAGAACTTCTTCGTTAATACAGTTGGACTTCAATCATCAAGTCTTCAGGGGAAGTTTCAACTTCTTTGTTCAGAAATCTGCTGGGGATTCTGGAGAACTATCAAGTAACTCTGCTTCGGGGATCTAGAAATCATTCTGGGGAATCAACTCTGCTGAGGAAATCAAGAATCATCTTGAACAAACAACTTCGTCGGGGACTTCAAGAATCATCTTGAACCAATAACTCTGCTGGAGATTTCAGGAATCATCCTGAGCGAACACTCTGCCGGGGACTCTAAGCATCAACTTGAGCGACCCTCACTGGCGACTTCACAGGGGATTTTAAGAATCATCTTAAGCAAACCACTTCGCTGAGGAATTCCAGAATCATCTGGGGCAAACGACTTTGCTGGGGACTTTAAGAATCATCTTGAGCCCTACAACTCTTCTGAGATTTCAGGAATCGTCCTGAGCAAACAACCTGTCGGGGAACACCTGCGAAACAAGAACGGTAACGACCTAGCTCATGTTTCATATGCATATGCTTGACAATGGCGCAATGCTCCACACGGTGGAAATGCTATGCGTTTAAGGGTAAATGCTATGCAATCATGAAAAATGCTACGACCCCATCAGCAAAATAAATGCTGAAGGGAGAATCTTTCTATCAAGGAGAAAGAACCACTCTGGTGGACGAAGGACTCATCCTGCCGAGGAGAAGAAGTCACACCAATCTCAATCGGACTCCGTCTGGGGAAACGAACTTCAGATGATTGCTGCCGGGGAACAAGGTTCTCTGAGAACCTGGACCTGCTCAACTGGGCGTACGAACCACAACTGCTGAGGAAACGATGTCAATCGCAGAAATAAACTGCACGGCCTTCGCGGCTAGAATTGTCCTGGAGATAACAGCTCCGATGGGGAAAAACAACATCAGCTAATCAACCCTCTACTGGGGAAAACCAATCATGGCCCGCCCGACTTCCAAGGACTCGGCTCTCTTGGGGATTTTCCAACTCGGCCGGGGTAGAAGGAATCATCCTGCTTACTGGGGGAGAGTACAACTCTATGGGGAACTTCAATTCTCCTGGAGACTTCAGTCTTGAACTACCAATTGTTGCGCACTTCAGTATATGACCCAACTGGGGAGATGGTGATCCTTCAGGATGCATCTGCTTGGGGGAGAGGATCTTCTCTTACTGGGGAGACATATCAATGCTTACGGTCTCATGGTCAAACTCCACGGGGAGATGCTACTGAATTTGCTGGAGAGGAAGGAATCATCCTGCTTGGGGGACGCATACGGCGCACGGCCTGGAATATGCTACACCTGCAACAACGCAAACAAACAGACAAGATACCCTTCTCAAAGGGACCTATCAAGGTCATCATCTCGTGACAGTGTTCAAGTAATTCATTGTTTCAACAATCAGTGGCCTAGGCCAGTAAGTTTATGTATGCGCATTTTATCAAAAACATCGACGTTCTTTTTCGCAAACAAAACAGATAAGTGCTAAACAAACAAACAGAATTGCTGAATAGTACACATTTTATTGATAACGAACCCTTGAATGGGTAAAAATGTTTTACAACAGATGCAAGCTCCTGGAATGAGGAAGTTGCGCAAAAATAAAACATAAATATACATCAGTATATACACAAATGTCAGCAATGAGGCGTAGACGAACACCATGAGTTGATCCCTCTATGACCCACTCGACTTCGATACTTCTCTGATGCTTCAGCTTCAGAAGAGATTGATTTAGATAAACGGCCCTCAGGTCTTCCAAACCACTAAACAAATACAGTCCACACGCGGAACGCAGTCATTTGCTTTTTCAAATCCCTAACTTTTGCCTGAATCGCCCTTCCGGGTTTTCGATTCACCGGGATACCCTTTTTTGCCAAAGTCGCCCATCCGGGTTTTCGACTTTGCGGGTGTACATTCTTTTCTTTATATCCCTAATTTTTGCCCAAACCTTTTTCCTTTTTTATGGTTCGCCGGGATGCCCCATTTTTGCCTGGATATTCTTTTTCTTTCCAGCAGGTCATTCTTTAGCAAAGTATTTTTTAACTGCATTCGCGTTCACCGGGGATGCAAAATCTTCGCCATCCATCTTGGATAACAACAAGGCTCCTCCCGAGAAGACTTTGTTGACGACGTACGGACCTTCGTAATTGGGAGTCCACTTGCCTCGGTGATCGGAGTGTGGAGGAAGAATCTTCTTCAGGACGAGATCACCCGTCTGAAAGCTTCTAGGACGCACCTTTTTATCATAAGCTTTCTTCATTCGGCTTTGGTACATACGACCATATGCAATCGATGCTAACCTCTTCTCGTCCATCAGACTGAGTTGGTTTAGTCGGTTCTTAATCCACTCTGCCTCATCGAGTTTCACGTCAACCAAAACTCGTAAAGAAGGAATCTCAACTTCTAACGGTAGGACAACTTCCATACCGTACACCAATGAGAAAGGAGTTGCCCCGATTGATGTGCGCACCGTGGTACGATAACCATGCAATGCAAATGGCAGCATCTCGTGCCAATCCTTGTAGGTCGCAACCATCTTCTGAACAATCTTCTTGATGTTCTTATTGGCCGCTTCAACGACGCCATTCATCTTCGGCCGGTAAGGAGATGAGTTGTGGTGTTCAATCTTGAAACTCTGGCACAGCTCCTTCATCATCTTGTTATTCAGGTTCGAACCATTATCTGTAATGATCCGCTCGGGAATTCCGTAACGACAGATGATGTCCCTCTTTATGAATTTAGCTACCACCTGCTTGGTCACATTAGCATATGAGGCTGGCTCCACCCACTTGGTGAAGTAGTCGATAGCTACTATAATAAAGCGATGACCGTTAGATGCAGTGGGCTCAATCTTGCCTATCATGTCAATGCCCCACATGGAGAACGGCCACGGGGAGGACATGACATTCAACGGTCACGGCAGCACATGAACTTTATCAGCATAAATCTGGCATTTATGACATCTCCTCGCGAATTTAAAGCAATCCGATTCCATCGTCATCCAGTAGTATCCTGCTCTCAGGATCTTTCTTGTCATAGCATGCCCTCCAGTGTGCGTACCAAATGTGCCTTCATGGACTTCTTCCATGAGCATACTCGCTTCTTTCTCATCTACACATCTGAGTAGCACGAGATTGTGATTTCTCTTATACAAAACTCCATCAGGATTGAGATAAAAGTTTCCGGATAGCCTCCTCAGAGTCTTCTTATCCTGGGTTGACGCTCCCGCAGGATACTCCTTAGTCATAGAACCATGGCTTTCCGTTGGAGGCTTCCTTGATCGCAAAGACGAATGCAGGTCTATCAAGACGAGAAAGGACAATTCTTGGAGCTTCATTCCAAAAATTAACTTTATACATCGAAGCCAGCGTGGCTAAGGCATCAGCCATCTGATTCTCGGCCCTGGGCACATGATGGAGTTCCACTCGATCAAAGAACGAAAGCAGCCTTCTGGCGTAGTTCATGTACGACACCAAATTCGATTGACGAGTCTCCCACTCCCCTTTAATCTGGTTGATCACAAGTGTCGAGTCACCATATACATCTAGGTTCTTGATTCTCAAATCAATTGCTTCTTCTAGACCCATGATGCATGCTTCGTACTCCGTTTCATTATTGGTGACTGGAAACGTCAGTCTCGCAGTAAACGGGATGTGAGATCTGTGGGGAGTCGTGATGATCGCCCCAATGCCACTTCCATAATAGTTAACCGCCCCGTCAAATATCAATTTCCATTGGGATTTCCTGTCTGGACCCTCGTCGGGCAACAGTTCATCGCAATCTTTCACTTTAAGAAACATGATATCCTCATCAGGGAATTCAAATTTCATCGGCTGATAATCCTCGATCGGCTGTTCGGCAAGGTATTCCGACAATACACTTCCCTTGATGGCCTTCTAGGAAACGTACTGAATGTCATATTCCGTCAACACCATTTGCCATCTGGAAATCCTGCCCGAAAGCGCTTGCTTCTCGAAGATGTACTTGATCGGATCCATCTTCGAAATTAGCATGGTGGTGTGATTGAGCATGTACTGTCGTAAATGTTTGGCAGCCCAGGCTAGTGCGCAACACGTCTTCTCCAGCATCGAGTAACGAGATTCACAGTCTGTGAACTTTTTACTCAAGTAGTAAATGGCATGCTCCTTTCTGCCCGTCTCGTCGTGCTGACCGAGAACACACCCCATACTATTCTTAAGAACTGTCAAGTACATGATTAAAGGTCGTCCGGCCACTGGGGGTATCAAGATCGGAGGTTCCTGCAGGTACTGCTTTATTTTATCGAATGCCTTCTGGCAATCCTTGTTCCAGATAATCGCCAGATCTTTTCTCAGTAGTTTGAACATCGGTTCACACGTGGCCGTGAGCTGAGAGATAAACCTTGCAATGTAGTTTATCCTGCCCAGGAAACCACAAACTTCTTTTTCTGTTTTTGGCGCGGGCATTTCTTGTATCGCTTTTATCTTCGCAGGATCAACCTCAATGCCTCTTTCACTAACGATAAACCCTAGTAACTTTCCGGACCGTACTCCGAAAGTACACTTGTTAGGATTCAGCCTCAACCTGAACTTCCTAAGCCTCTCAAAAAGCTTCAGCAAATTGACCAGATGCTCTTCCTCCGTTTGGGACTTCGCAATCATGTCATCAACATAGACTTCAATCTCATGATGAATCATGTCATGAAACAAAGTAACCATTGCTCGTTGGTAAGTGGCCCCTGCGTTCTTCAGACCGAAAGGCATTACCTTGTAGCAAAACGTTCCCCAAGGTGTAATAAACGTAGTTTTCTCCATGTCCTCCGGCGCCATCTTGATCTGATTGTAGCCGGAGAAGCCATCCATGAACGAAAATACGGAGAACTGAGCTGTATTGTCGACCAACACATCAATATGAGGGAGCGGGAAATCATCTTTAGGGCTCGCCCTATTCAAATCCCTATAATCGACGCACATTCGCACCTTACCGTCCTTATTCGGTACAGGCACTATGTTGGCGACCCACGGTGGGTAAGTAGTGACCGCTAAGAAGCCAGCATCAAGCTGCCTTTGCACTTCTTCTTTGATCTTAACGGCCATATCTGGTCGTGTCCTTCTAAGCTTCTACTTAACGGGAGGACAATCTTCTCGCAGCGTCAAGTGGTGGACCACAATGTCAGTATCAAGCCCGGGCATATCTTCGTATGGCAAAGCAAAGACGTCACTATACTCTCTTAGCATCTCGACCAATCTCTACTTGACATCACTCTGCAATGCAGCCCCTATCCTGACGTTCCTGACCAGTACTTCAGAACCCAGATTCACGGCTGGCCTAAGAGACAGTTGTATGCAGGCATGATGTCCATAATGTAAAAGACCGCGTCGAATGTTTCCGGCCCGACATGGATTGGCAACGTCACCTCCCCGAAAACATGGCGTTTGGTTCCATCGAACGCCTTCACAACTAGATCACTGGGTGTACAAATCACTCCGCGAGTATCTAACTTCATCAATGCTTTCTTCGGAAGAACATTGAGCGATGACCCTGTGTC
Organism: Lathyrus sativus; assembly: GCA_963859935.3. NCBI lineage: Eukaryota > Viridiplantae > Streptophyta > Magnoliopsida > Fabales > Fabaceae > Lathyrus > Lathyrus sativus. The sequence goes on from OZ012741.1 coordinate 242,020,472, forward strand.
CACCAACACATGAGACATAATCGTTCCCCTACACTCTATCGAGATGTGCAGGGCACTATTGTGGTTCCTCCCCTTCGGCGTCAGCTCCAGGTCAGTGAACCCTAACCCATTTCCAGCATTCACGTGGGCTACGACCCCTTCCAACTGGTTTATCGATATTTCCTGCGGTATATACGTGTCATTTAACACCTTCAGCAGTGCGTTGCGATGTGCCTCAGAACACAGCAACAAATTCAGGATGGAAATTTTCGAGGGTGTTTGATGGAGATGATCCACGATCTTGTAGTCACTCTTTTTAATCAACCTCATAAACTCTTCGGCGTCTTTAACAAGTAAGTCTTTGTCTACCCCACGAGGGATCTCTTCAACGACTTTACTCTTCCCTTTATTGGTTGCATCAGCTTTGTCCGTTTTGTCCGCCACGACCTCAGGTGGTGCAAATACTCTTCCGTTGCGAGTAATTCCGCTAACGCCCGCTAGGTTCTCCGCACATGACCCTGAGGGTTCCAATTCCAACTTATGTCCGTTGCAGTAGACCTCTGCCCCATAATGCCATGGGACAACATTGGTGCTTTCGAAAGGTATCGGTCCAGCTTTGGTGATGGTAATCGTGGGTGGTCTGGGTGCAGAAATAGTTATCGTCCGACGAGGGATGGTGATGGTGGCAACCTCATCATCTTGATTCAACATTACCTCTCCCGATCCGCTTTCGGCCCTTCGGCTAAACTGCAGGATTCCTAGGTCATCAGACTTTGAATCCCTTCGATCAACTGTTCACATCCATTAGGACTTGTCGCACAGCCCATACACAGCTCTCGACAACTTGGGAAGAAACCCCTTTTCATCAGCTTAGCTTTGACGAAGCTAAGCGGTGTCTTCAGATTTCTGACGTCAGTCAACAAATCCAAGCTCTCGTCTTCAATAATGGCGTTTACTCCACCTCCCCTATGATTCAGCATAGGGTTCTTCGTGACGTTTGACACATTATCTGAGAAGTTGATGATCTTAGCGTCCACCATGTCCTGCACCTTGTGCTTAAAGGCTTTGCAATTCTCTATCGTGTGGCCTAGTGCCCCTGAATGAAATTCGCAAGTTGCATTCGCATCATAACCTGGCGGAGGTGCCCCTGTCAAGGGAGCCAGGGTTCTTTTCTAGATCAGCTGTAACTGGAGAAGAGTTTGTAACAGCTGAGTGTAAGACATGGGCGGTGTCTCGAGGTGACGGCTCGACAGAGGTGCCCTGTTCTAATACTTTCTATACCCTTGTTGATTCGGCTGCTGCTGCTGCTGCTGCGGCTGGGGTTGGGGTTGTTGGACAGCGGTGATAGTTATGCTGGCTGCCTGTTGGTGAGGGCCTTTACCCTTCCTTCGAGCGTTGGACACGGCGCTCGTCTCTCCTTCCTGTCTTTTGCCACCATAAGGTTTCTTGCCTCCTCCAGCTGAGGATGAATCACCTTGAATTTCCCCCAGTTTGATCCCATTTTCAATGTGCTCACCCGTGATAATGAGATCTGAGAAGGTTCTAGACATACTGCTGACCAATTTCTCATAATAAACCCCTGGGAGGGTGGCTACGAACATTTCCACAAGCTCACGTTCAACCATCGGCGGCTGAACCCTGGCTGCCAATTCACGCCACCGTTGGGCGTATTCCTTGAACCCTTCGTTGTTCCTTTGTGACAGATTCTGCAGTTGGACCCGGTTCGGAGCCAAGTCACTGTTATATTGGTAGTGGTGCACGAATGCTTCAGCAAGTTCCTTCCACGTGCTCACGCTGGTAGGTTCCAGACTCATGTACCATTCGAGGGAGGGTCCGGACAGACTGTCCTGAAAGAAGTGCATCAGCAACTTCTCGTCCTCAGAATGAGCGGACATTTTTCTGTAATATGATCTCAAATGGACGCGAGGGCAAGTGGTTCCCTTGTACTTTTCAAAGTCAGGTACCTTGAACTTGGGAGGCACCTTGAAATCAGCAATCAGTCGCAACTTGGACATATCAACACCCATGGTGTTCTGGTTCTCGATATTCCTCATCTTATCCTCGAGTGCCTTGAACCTTAGCTGTGCTTCAGCAGTCAGCTCCCCTTCAGCACCTCGCTATGAGAACACATTGTCCTGACGGTCTTCTAACCACGGTTGAGGCCCAAACAGATTTCCAATGCCCGCATTGCCGTTGCCCAGCCCAACATTGACGTTAGCTTCAAAATTCCCATTACCGACGCCCGTCGTATTACCAATGAGTCCCGTGTTGGCACTACAATTCCCCCCGGTCACGGGGACGCCATTCTGAGGAGTTTCAACTGGTGGAGGGGTAGGCACGGTCCCACTATGGAGTACGCCATTGCTATCAACCCTTGAGATCAGAGGCTGAACCAAGGTTCTGAGCTGATCCTGGCCATTAGCGACCGCTTGCATGAGCTCCATGAAGCGGTCCATCCTTTCTCGGAGTTCTTGAACGTCAGTTTGCATTTGCTCCATAATTCTGGTTTGATTTGCTCTGGTCGGATAGCAGTGGATAGGTCTCTGATCAATCCTGGAACAACCTGAGACAACCTGAATACACAAAAGGGTTAGAAAAACAACAAAGTGCTCGTTAAGCAGATGTTTCATGCAAATGTAAACGTGTGTCTGTGCGTTAGGGAAGTATCCCCCGATCCTAGTGCCTGAGTGCCAGTGCTGATAATAAGAAGTCCGAGTCCAATCATGGGAATAACATCTCATATATATAAAGAAAGCCCATCGAGGCGGTACACAGCGTCACTGAGTACAAGCAGAATCAATGGCATGACCTCGACCAACAAGCCTGGTGATGGTCAGCATACAACAATGATCAACACAAAAGGATTGCAAATAGTCAAGCACGGCCACGGGCGTAAAACTCTTCTAACAACCCCTTCGTTTCTGGATGATCAGGCCGATTGAGCAACCCTTCGACGAGTAACTCCCTCTGCATAATGGTGTACTGAAGACCTTCAACCGAATCTTCCCATGCTCCTTCGTCGAAACAATTTTCTAACCTCCGCTTCTTGGATTCAAACGTCAGTTTGCGCTCCTTCAGGTTAGCAAGAGCCCTGTTGAGCTGGCCTTCAGCGGCGTATCTGCGAGCGGTTTCTTCATCAAACCTCTTCTCACTAGCCTTCACCTGGGCTTTCAGCTTGGAGATCTGTTGCTTCAGCTTATCCTTCCGTTCTTTCCCGTTGGCTAGGGTAGCCTTCCAGTGCTAGTTAAACTTGGATATCCTCCGATACGCTTCGTCCAAGTGCTGCTTCTTAGTGGCCAGTACATCGTTGACAGCTTTGAAGTCTCGACCCATGCGCTCGCGTTCAGATATCTGCTTAGTCAAATCTGTCCCTAACTGGTTCACCAGCTCTGTCTGCTTTTTGAAGGAATGAACGGCTTCGCTTCTCTCGCTTCTGAGCTGAGCCAATTCTTTCTCAAGTTCTTCATTTGCCTTTTTCAGCTCATCTCTCTCAGCTAACACCTAATTGTGCTGCTGAATAGGCACGGTGGTAGGCTCTTTAATCACTGGAGGGATTTCTGGCTTGGCAGGAGGAAACGGCACCCCTATAGCATCTGCTCTGGCTCTGATCCATGTCACATATGGGGCGTAGGTCTGGATATTACTCTTCCCCAGCAACGGCTTTCCCCGCTTGTTGATACCATTCCAAGCATGTTGAAGCTTGGACAACATATCCCCCTCTGGAAGACCAGTGAGGTACAGAGATTCCTGCACCTCTTCATCCTTCGGCAGAGCTCTCAAAGCATAAGCAAACTGTCGGACCAACATGGATGGATTATAGTTGATACAACCCTTCCTGCCTATCAGAGGCACATTCGGAAACCCACTGCAGCTGAAGATAATCTCAGTACCCAACCTATCTCTATCAAACCAGGCAATATCCTCCACTAACAGACTCATCAAGCGCTCAGACCACTCAGCTGTGGCTGCAGACGAAGCAAAGGGACCCTTCTTGGGCAGGTGACTATCAAGCCATCTATAGAGTAGGGGCACACAGCACGAGACATTCTTACCCCTTCTGTTCTCGTTTTTGTAGTGGACGGAATGATAGACATCTCCTATCAAGGTAGGGACTGGATTCCCTGATTCAAAGATGTGGAAGGCGTCGAAGTCCACAAAGTCAGGCATATTAGGGAACATAATGATTCCATATATGCACAGAGCAAGAATGGCGTTGTAAGCCACGGTCTTCCTCAGAGAACCCATGATAGCAAAATAGAAGGCAAGAAATCCTGAATTGGGGGAAAACGGTACCTGCAACACAGACACACGTTAATGAAATGCAAATGAGTATGCAAAGCAATGTAAAATGCAATCATGCAGCAGGAGATCAAGGCAACTGTGCTGTTGAAGATATGAAAGTTCTGTGTCAACAAAACCACAACACTGCTCTGTCATGAACAACCCTTATCTCTGATAAGATGAAAACCCTGGTATCGGACCATACATCTGCTCTGTCAAGAACACACACATCTGATAATAAGGACCTCTGATACAGGGCCGCAAATCTGCTCTGTCAAGAACAAACATACATCTAACAATAAGGACCTCTGATACAGGACCACAAATCTGCTCTGTCAAGAACAAACATACATCTGGCAATAAGGACCTCTGATACAGGACCACAAATCTGCTCTGTCAAGAACAAACATACATCTGACAATAAGGACCTCTGATACAGGACCATAACTTTGTTCTGTCAAGAACAAACATACATCTGACAATAAGGACCTCTGATACAGGACCGCAAATCTGCTCTGTCAAGAACAAACATACATCTGACAATAAGGACCTCTGATACAGGACCATAACTCGGTTCTGTCAAGAACAAACATACATCTGCTGATGAGATCCTCTGATCCCAATCATAAACCTGCTCTGTCAAGAACAAATACACATCTGCCAATGAGATCTTCTGATCCCAATCATAAACCTGCTCTGTCAAGAACAAACATCTGATGATGGGAACCTTTGATACCAACAAGACTGATTCACTATCAAGAAAACCAGGTAGTCTGAAGGTTAAGGTTTCTTGCAACAAACCCAACCCTGCTCACAGGTATGGACCTAAACTGACACAAGTTCGGCATCCTATGCGGTCATCAGCGTCACAGACATTCAGGAGGGGTGATACGATACCCAGAAGGTGTGGCATCACCGTTTCCTGAAGCAGCCTCACTCAGCTGAATTCCAAATGATCGGTCCCCAGAGTCGACAATCCTCCAAACCAACAACCCCCTCAACCCAAAGGGTTGAAAAAGAAGTCAACTGGGAGAACCTCGTCTGAGCGTGGATTTCATGAGACACTAGTGCCTGCAAAGCAAGCACGCGCCCACTAATTTCCACAACTAATGCTAGGTACGCTCAAGCCTGGGTCTGGCTTCTCACTCATCAGAATGCCCCTCCCACAACAGCACAGATAATCATATCATACTGAAAATAAAATGCGGGAAATAAAGTGCGATAAATAAACACAACTCAACAAGTAATCATACAAGCGCTAGGATTGACTCTCACAGGGGACGTTGGATCCCCAAACTGACTCGCATAAGGGACGTTGGATCCCAGGAAACTATCAAGTCCCAGGCAGAGTCGCCAGCTGTCGCTTCCGCCAAAATAAGGTGTCGGCAAAACAGAAGAGTCGCCACCTTTCATTATTTATCCCTCAGAACGGGAAAGGAAACGATTGGAAAAACCTGACGAAAAGGGTATAAGACAAGGTCATCGCAACCATTGTCTGGGTTCAGGAGTCGGTTACGCAAGGGGAAGGTATTAGCACCCCTCACGTTCGTCGTACTCAATGGGATCCACGCTTGTTGTGTTTACATGACGAGTTGGTTTTAATATCTACCTATCAAGGCTGGCTTAAAAAGAAAACAAAATGACTCGGCAAAGTGTCGCACTTTATGTCTACGTATTCTCATCAGAGAATGAGAAATCAGAGTCAACGTAGTTCGACTAACTACGGGTCACGGGGAAGGTGGCTCACCAATACGTCAGTATTGTGCCTACGTACTCTCAACAGGTATGAGAGATCAGAGCTTACGTAGTTCGGGATAATACGGATTACGGGTTCAGATTCATATATTTTTCCGAGTAGGGTTAACAAACAGTTCCAGCAGTTGGATGTACGCAGCTCGGCCCTTGGAAACTTAGGCGTTACCGTTTGCGGTAGAACTGGGAGTTAACGACACTCTTTTCTTCAGAAAAGCTTCCTTTGAATTTATGGGCCCACGGGGCAAAAAGGTTTGAAGTTTGTTTACTGTCTTTTATGGAAGAACTGTTTTTTATGGATGTTTGCAACCAATATCGCACTAGAGACTATGACCTGAGAGTGAATGCGTCGCATGTCACCCAAAGGGTACCATACTAAACATCCAAGCTGTTGAAAAGAACTCTCCAGCAACCCTTTCTCAGATAGCTTAAGGCTCGTAACGTACGACGTCAGTTAACCTTTATTACTGTATTTTAATTTGTTTTGAGATGAGAAGAGAGAACGAACAGGTTCAACTAAGGGGAGACTATCAAGTCCTAACGTTGTCATGCCAAGGATTCATCCTATGGTTGAGGTTTGAAACAGGGAACTCCTAGAAGTTATCATGCATAGGTTTCAACCTAAAGTTCTAATCATCACTTCCTTATCAAAGGAAGTGAGATTCCTAGGGGATCATGTCAATGATAAACAACAACAGATAAAGCATCAGCTTAAACAGTAAACAGATATACAATAAACGACTGTAAAATGCATGCAATGCAAGTGAGGGAGGAAATGTGTGTGGGGCATCAGCCTCCACAAGCTCATCTCAACCTCAAGCCAGATATGAATAACTGCAATCATACAGGAGAAATAACATGCTATCAAGCAAGATATAATAACTGCAATCATACAGAAGAAGTGAAATAAAATGCCATCAAGCAAATCACAAACCACATAGGCAAGGGAGCAGGGCTCTACCGAATACCCGCAAGCAAAGCCATACAGTAAAAATACAAGCAGAGGGAGCAACTCAACCTCTAGTGCAATCATGCTCCTAGATTAAATCAGTCTAAATATGAACTTATTCTAATGCATCAAGCAAATCACACAAGTCACATCAATACATGAAAAGAAAACAGACACGAAATAAAGCAGATCAACAGCTTCCACAATAAGGCTCCCTCAGACAGCAGTCCAGTCCTCAATCTTCAACCAACCTTTCAAGGCTTTCATCTTTAATAGCAAGTATCAACTTGCTTCTCCAAGTTTTCAATACACATCAAACATAAGTATCAACTTGTTCTTCTTCTCCAGGCCTCAGCTCTTCAGTCAACTCCACCTTTAGGCTTCACTCCTAACTACAAGTCTCAACTTAACTCCTTCAGGCTTTCAATGCATCAACATCAGAATCAACTTATCCTTTATTCCTCAAGCCTCATCTCTTCACTCAATCTCAATTTGATCTTCTTCACAAGTGTCAACTTTCTCTTCCTGACCTTCAGGCTTCAACCCTCTCCTTCTTACAAGTATCTACTTGTCTTTCTTCATCTACAAGCCTCAGCTTCTCAGAGTAATCTTCAAACACAAAGAAGTATCAACTCCATCCTTCAATCTTCTTCAAGCAAGGAACTCCATCCTCTAACAAGGGAGAAAGATTCATCTATCAAGAGCAAAGTTGGGATGACTGGTAGCAGAGTGAAGACCAAAGGTCACCACTAAGCCTCCTATCATCAGAGAAAGGGACCCTCAAAGGTTCTACCAATTTGCAAAGAGCCACACATCCTACAAAGTAGGGATGAGGCCTTTACAAGGGGACCTTACATCATAGGGAAGTATGGAAGTGATCAACATCATCCATGTTTATGAAGGAAGAGAGTCTATCTAGAAGCTCTGCCTACAAAATCCTAATCTTAATACCTAATCAATACTACACCAAAAGAAGGGAAGATCTTCACATCCAAGCCTCTTCAAGCAATCCAATGCATCTTCAACTTTCCTTCAACATCATCCAATCACAAGCAAAGCAAAACCCTAATCTAAGGGAACTAAAGAAGTTAATCTAGTTGAGTTAGTGCATTAGAATCATCTAAAACTAGCACCTAAACTAAAATCAAGCAAAAATAGAAAACTACCTTGAAAATTCCTACAAAAATTCCTAAGGAACCCTAATTCAATCATGAATCTATCCTACAAAAATTAGAGGTTGAATCATCCACCTAGTTGTACAAATAAAATCTAAACCACAAGGTATCAACCATAAACCCTAAAAATGGAGATTCTAAAGGTTTCAACCTAAACTACCACTTATTTTCATCACAAAAATGTGAGAAAAATCTATGGGGAGCATTCATATCTATTCTAACTACTCACAAAAAATCAAGATCAAAATCATCATCACATGATCAAACCAAATTCACCAATATCAAGCATCAAACATGACTATTTTAATATCAATTAAGATGTAAAAATTCCCATAAAATCAGAAAATGCATGAAATAATAATATTATTCATCTAAAACATACTAGACCCTATCATGAATCCAATTCAAAAAGAATGGGATTAATTGAGTCATTTTTCCATTTTTTATGAATTTATCATTAACCATGAATAAGATGAAAAAATAATATGAAAATCCAAATAAAATGATAAACACACGGTGCAGATAGCATGACAAACTAGTTCATTTTAATAATTGGGCCATCAGGGGGTGCAGGTATCAATCTGTGACTTAGGCCCAAAACTATCAATTAAATGAAATGTAACATTTCATCACTCAGAAACCTTCACAATGTGAAATCCATTTGTGGCCATTGGATCATGCCCTCAGTCAAAGGTCCACCTATGATCTAATGGTTCTGGGATCATCTTCCCCAATTTGAAAATCTGGAGGGAAGAACCTCCATGGATGAACAGCCAAGAACTTCATCTTCTCCAAATTCGTATCCCATCAAATCTCCACCAAAAATCAAAGTTGGAAACCCTAATCCACTCCATTTTTCACCCTGATTCTAACCATGCCAATCATTCATATTGAATCATCACCATTCTCAAAACACGATCAAAAACTCAGAAACCGACCAAGATCCAACCATCACTATTCTCCAAATTAAAGTGCCTAACATCATCACCATATTATCCTGAGTTGATTCCACCATCTAGCTAGGATTAACTCTCAAGAACCACCAAGATACGAACAAGAACGGAAATTGTGGCACCCAACCTAGTGTCTCTAAACCTAACCAAATGCTACCGGAAAGCTTCACATACTAACCTACATCACCTCTAAGCTAACAATTTCTATTGATTATGCCTAAATCAAGCCATGGAATGAGAGTTACATACCTGTCAAAATCGATTGAATAGAACCTTCAAACCTTTAAATCAATCCTCAAGAGCTTCCAGATTCCTTTAATGGAGCACAATCAAGCTTCTGTATGCAATAGAATTGATTGAAATGGCTTCAATTCTTGGATTCGATTCTGAGTTGCAGAGAAATTTCTTCAATGGCTCCCACACGATTCTCCACCAATCTTGCTCAATTCTCCATCTGGATTCATCCACCAATGATAGAGCAAGCTTTTGAGATTGAAATCTTGGATTGAAATGGCTTCAAACCTTGTAACCGATCTTGATTTGCAATGTGAAATCTCAAAGTGCAATCTCAGTTTTCTCTCTCAATAATCACCAACCTTGGCCTTGGATCACCTCATTATCATATATAGAACCTGTGTGGATGATCTAGAAACCTCTAGATCCTTCCAATGAGAAATTCAATCTCTCATGACATGAGAAGTTCACTTACATACCATGGTATGCTCCATTCTGCTAACAGCTTGAAATCATCCTCATTCCCTTCCAATTTCTCCCCTAATGACATTTTGGATGTGTTTGGATTGAAAGGGACTTTGATTATGCATTGAATTTAGGTTTGGCAAATGTTACTTAAGATGTAAGTAACTACTTTTCAAAGCAAGTCCACAAATTAAACTTCAATTCAAAAATGTGGCTAAACCAATGTTCTTAAAATGTGTTTTAGAGTCAAAATGACATATTACATGCCTTGGTTTGGACATGTAGATCACAAATACCAATTTCCAACTTTGGTTCATTTGAAAATCCTCCTTATTTTAGGTCATTTTTGCAACTTTGAGCTACAAGCACTTCCAACCTCTCATGACCTCTTGACTAGCCTTAAAACATAATTTTGGACAAGTTTTATGTTGAACATTTTCCCATTTGAAGCTTGGAAATAGGAGTTATGGCCTTATGCTTGAAATGACCTATAATCTCCAAATAACCAAAATGCCCTTGACTTGTCAAAGCCATAACTTGAGTTCTACAAATGCTATCAAGGACTTATAGTACTATCTAGAAATCTAAGAGGATAAGGAACAACATTCATGTTTACCAAAAGTTCATAGGAATCATCCTTATAGTGAAAAGGTTTCATGCAAGTTGAACAACTTTCAAGCTCCAAATTCACATACCTCAGATGACCTGTAACTTGTCAAAGCCATAACTTGAGTTCTACAAATCCTATCATGGACTTCTAGCACTAAAATTAAAGCTAAGATCATGCTCTACAACAATCATGTTGGGGGCAAGATGAGATGACCATCACATCTTGAGCTAGATTGCCTTGAAGATAGGGGTCAAACTAGGGGATTTTACACTGTCAAGCCTTAGAAACCCTAACTTGAAACTTCTCAAACTCTTCAATCATGATGAGTTGACCTTGGAATCATCCTTATAACATCTCAGTGTATCAATCCATGATCACATGGATCTTGAATTAGGTCTCAACCTTCTCCAAATCATCAGTTGACTTAGGGTTGACCCAGTCAAACCCTAATTGCACCACTCATGGCTGAGTCTTCTTAATCTTGCACAATGACCTGTCTAGGCCTCAAAGTGATCTTCAACACTTCTCATGAGCTCTCTCAAGACCTCAAGTCCATCGTCATGGCCTCAGAATCATCTGATGGCTTTCCATAACTCTCAAGTTAGGAGACCTAACCACTTGGTTTCAACCACTCTCTCTGAGGATCTTTTAACTTCTCTGACAAGGATATCAACCCTTGAACACTTGAATAACCTTCTTAGCTATCTTCATAGTCTTGTGTAGCTCTTAATAGGTACTCATACCTCTTGATCTCCTGCATACATGTCAATGAAATGCAAATGATAATGCTAATGTGAATGAAATGAAACACAAGCTAGGTAAAGAAAAGTTGGGCAAATTTTGGGGTGCAACATATACTTGTTTGTTTGTTGCGTTTGGGTTGATACTCTTGAGTGGTGAGACAAAGTCCTACACCCGGACTTGAGTGAACTTAAGATAGGAGTGATATGTTCGACGAGGTTTATAGGGGGTGGAATCCCGACCAAGCTGACTTGAAATTCACGCTCAATTGAGGCCCTCTCGAAAGTTGTATTGTTGAACGAGTTTTAATCGTGAAAACATGCACTATATTTGATGTTGGAGCCTATGATAGTGAGAACCATAATTACCTTAACCCCACTTTGGCTTTTATTAGGATGTAGTGCGGGACTGTGAGGGGGGTACCCTCGAAATAGTGCTACGCGATGCTACACTCAAAAGAGGTTCTCTTGAGAATATTATTAATCACCGAGTACTTGGGAAGTTAATAATATCCGAAAGATAGGCCAATGACTTTGGGAACCTTCTTAGAACCTTGTTCTGCAGGTACAATCAACCTTTAGTCTATATCCTTTGGGAATGGGTATACCCTTCGGCTTCATGCTCGTTGCAAACCTAGGGTCCCCCTTTCTTTGTTTATCTTTGTGCATCTATGTTCTTACTTGTGTTTGTTGCATTCATAAAGCATCATACCGCATTGGACTTCATGGGATTCATCTTTGTTTATGAACATTGTAGGGCACTATGGATCCCAATAGAAGACACACTTTGAAATACACTTTTAAAAGTCCTAAATTGGGTGACTTAAGGAAGTTGGTAACCTTGATTGAAGACCAAGACAAGTTCAAGTGCAAATATGGGAAGCCGCCAAGTGGATGAAGGACTTTTGTCCACCTTATTGCAGTTCTATGATCCGCTTTATCACTGTTTCACATTCCTAGACTTTCAACTATTACCTACATTGGAAGAGTACTCATTTTTGGTTGGTCTACCTATCCTAGAAGAATATCCCTTCCCTTTCTTGGAGAGAGACCCTGAGGAAAGAGATATTGCTAAGGCTCTTTATCTAAAGGTATCCGACGTCAAGGGAAATTTAATTAGCAAAGGTGGTATTTTTGGTTTGACTATGGATTTCTTAATCAGTAAAGCTATTTTTTATGTCGATTATACGAACAAGACTCCATTCAGGGCAATGTTCGCCTTACTCATTTATGGAGTGTTCCTGTTCCCAAGTTTTGAAGGGTTCGTCGACCTTAATGCGATTAAGATCTTTTTGAAGAACAACCCAATGCCAACTCTTTTGGGGAATACCTATCATTCTGTGCATCTCCGAAACTTCTATGGTGGAGGGATGATCACCTGTTGTATGCCCTTACTCTACAAGTGGTTTATTTCGCACTTGCCAAAGTCTAGTCCTTTTTTGAATCTCGATAGAGGGCTTTGGTCTCCGAGAGTTATGGTGTTGACCCACTCAGACATTGATTGGTACAATCGAGCATATGATGGGACATTAATTATTGATGGTTGTGGGGATTTTGCTAATTTGTCGTTACTTAGTTTTAATGGAGGGATCAGTTACAATCCGGTTTTGGCCTGTCGACAGTTGGGATACCCATTGAAGGAGCCACCTAAGAGTGTTCAAGTGGAGAGAATTTTCTATAGGGAAGACAAGGAACTCCGATACAAGATTCTAGCTGCCTGGAAACATTTGCACAAGAAAGGGAAGAAGAGCCTTGGGAAAGTTAATTGTGTGTCCTTGGAACCCTACCTTCAGTGGGTCAGAGAGAGAGCAATCAAGTTGAAAATGCCCTATTCTCGTCAAGATCCTATACCTCCAAGAAGGGAACCCACTTATGTCTTTATGTCCGAAGCTGAAAAGTTAGAGGTCGCTTTGAGGAAGTCGCAACATGAGTCAGAGTCATGGAAGAACAAGTATCAAGTAGCGGTTGTAGAAAACGATGAACTTCAGAAGCAGCTACAGTTGAAGGATAAAGAATTACTTCCCCACAAGAAGAGGAAAGTTCTGGAGGATTTGTTTTCCTCCGACCCATAATGTACTATTTGGAAACTGATTGTGGACAACCTTAGCTGTGAGAATACCCAGTTGGAAGAGGAGCTCAAGATGCAGAATTCAGAACTTCCTTAGGGCTTTCATTAGCTTTTATTTAGCTATTTATTTGGTACTTTTAAAAGCAATTATTTGTAATCCGTTTCAAAATTAATAAAACATTTTCTTTTACTGTAATGTTTATAAATAGTTGTGATCCCATGAAGTCCTACTCATCTTGCATTGCATTCCTTTCTTTATTCACTTCAAGAAACTCAATTTCGTTTCACAGGTTTGTAACCATGGGCTTCAAAAGAGAAGCATTGAAGTACACTTTTCAGAGTCCTAACATTGAAAGCTTAAGAGAACTAGTAGATCTTATCGAGAACCGTCATGCTTTTGCAACAGAACATGGAGAAGCCTTCCATTTTCTCGAGCTCAAGATGAAAGAGGGGCTATTGGAGACCCTTATTCAGTTCTACGATTCGTTGTACCATTGTTTCACCTTTCCAGATTACCAACTAATGCCGACTCTGGAGGAGTATTCTAATTTTCTGAAGATACCCGTGACCACCCGACCCGTGTTTACCGGATTGGAGGACACGCCCAGTGACCAAGAGATTGCGAATGCTACTAAGGAAGGAGTCCTTGGGTTTTCAGCCGGTTTCCTGATCAAGAAAGCTCGTTATCACGCTGAAAGAAAGGAGGTCCCGATATTGGAAGCTACCTTTGCCTTGTTGGTCTATGGGATTTTCTGGTTCCCATAGATTGATGATTTTGTCGACATGGATGCTATTAAGTTGTTCATCCTCAAGAACCTAGCTCCTACGCTGTTATCTGACACATACCATTCAATCCATTCGAAGAATGCTGAAGAAGGAGGACATATCGTTTGTTGTACCGCTTTGCTGTATTCATGGTTTATTGCTCGCCTAGCTCGGCATCAATCTGTTTGGGAGCAGATAGAAGAACCCCGTTGGTCTGAAATTGTCATGGCCCTTAATAACTCTGATATTGTGTGGTATGACCCCACTTATGGAGGTGTTGAGATGATTCATAGTTGTGGAGGATTCCCCAATGTGCCTCTTATTAGGAGAGAAGGATGCATCAGTTACAACCTTGCTTTGGCTCGCCGACAATTTGGGCACCCAATGAACGATGTACCTGACCCAATTCTACTAGAGGGAATCTTTTTCAAGGAAGGAGAGGATCCAGACTTGAAGGTTGTAATAACTTATGCATGGAAGTACGTCAACATGGAAGGAAAGACTGCTTTAAGGTTCCCTAATTGTGTTGCCTCTGAAGAATATTTGCGTTGGGTGCGCGACAGGGCTCTCGACCTCAAGATGTTGTTCCCTTTTCATGAACCTATGGTGTTGACTTTCCACGATCCTGATTGGTTTGATGTGAGTGAGGTAGATCAATTGAAGGCCGCCTTGGACGAGGCTCAGAAACTGAAGGCCGCTTGGAGGAACAAGTTTTTCACCCTCAAGGTAGAGAAAGAGAAGTCTCAGAAACTACCTGAAATAGAATCTACAAGGAAAAGGAAGGCACGGGAGGATTTATTTTCCTCTCACACCTCTTCAAGAACTGTCACCAGAGATGATCTTCCCCCAGCTACTGTTGGTTGGAAGGAATGTGTAGATCGACTAATCAGTGAGAAGGCCGAATTACAAGAACGCGTCAACCAGTTAGAAGAAGAATTTTGTGCGCAAAAGGAGCATAAAGAGTAGACTTCTTAGTTCTCTTTTGTGTTTGGTTCAATGTAATAAACTCATAAAAGAGTACTTTGCTTTGTAATTCTTCTCGAATATCAAAATAAAATAAGTTTTTCCAACGTTATAATACCGAAAAATAATTTGAGTTTTTTGAAGTTTCATACTCATTTGCATTTTTGCATCAGCATAACATTGTTTGTATTCCATGGTCTCACTCTCGCTTCATCTTCACAGACAAGCTGAATCACCGGTATAATACTCGCGCTAGTCGACGTCAAAAGATGGATCAGCTTGAACAAGAGAACAAGACACTCTGTGATGAAGTTGCAATTTTGAAGGAAAGTTTGGAGAGGTTGAATGGTCTAGTGGAAGCTCTATCCAGTCAAGCCACACTTAACAAACAAGAGGTTCAAAGGATTGTTATCTCCAAAGTTGTGTCAGCACCGATCCCAGTGGTGCCTATTGTCGCCGAACTGACCTACAACATGCCGCCAAGTTTTCCGTGGGGAATGCCTCCTCATTTCACTCCTGCTGGCTATCGCCCACCTGTTCTTGAGGTCCCTGTCATGACCATTATGCAAGCTATCCCTACCACTGCTGCCGTAATGACCACTGCACCGCCGCATGTGAATGTTACTCCGTATATTCTGGACGAACCAATTTTGCATGGGTCTCCGACTGAAACTGTGGGTTTTGAAGAGAGGATGGATGGTTTTCAAGACCAATTTTATGAGATTTAGAAGGAATTAAAGGCCCTTCGTGGAAAAGATCTGTTTAGAAAGAGTGCTTCTGACTTGTGCTTGGTCCCGAATGTTAAGGTTCCACCAAAGTTCAAGGTTCCTGATTTTGAGAAGTACAAAGGAAATACCTGCCCTCAAAGTCATCTCATCATGTATGCTAGAAATATGTCTTCACAAACTAATAATGATCAATTGCTCATCCACTACTTCCAGGATAGTTTGACAGGCGCTGCGCTCAAATGGTATATGGGGTTAGATAGTGCGAAGATTCGGTCTTTCAATGATCTAGTTGGGGCCTTCATCAAGCAGTACAAATATAATGTAGACATGGCTCCTGACAGAGATCAGTTGAGGGGCATGATGCAGAAAGACAAAGAGAACTTTAAGGAATATGCTCAACATTGGCGCGAGTTAGCAGAAGTAACGCCGCCATTGGAGGAAAGGGAAATGACCAAGATTTTTCTGAAAACCCTTGGTCCGTTCTTTTATGAGAAAATGGTTGCAAGCGCACCCAGCGACTTCACCGAGATGGTGAATATGGGAATGCGTTTAGAGGAGGGGATCCGAGAAGGAAGATTGGTCAAAGAAGAGAATGCTACTAGCAGTACTAAGAAGTATGGAAGTGGTTTTGTGAAGAAGAAGGAGAAGGAAGTGAATGTTGTACAAGGAGGGAAATTCAGAAAGAGATATTCATCGCCACGTCAGGTTGCCGCAATATCACCTATATTCAACGCTCCAGCTTATCAACCGCAATCATAGTATCAACGCAGTCCACAATCTCCTCAACAGAGTCAACCATTCAACAATCAAGGCCGCGTATATAGGAAAATGAACTTCGATCCCATCCCTATGAAGTATGCTGACCTTTTCCCGGCATTGATTCATAAAGGTCATATCCAGATAAGAGATCTGCTTGAGATTCCTAAGAATCCCCCTCCTTCATACAGAGCTGACAGGTTCTGCCCATACCACCAAGGTGCTCTAGGTCATGACATTGAGAGTTGTTTTGGAATGAAAGCAGACGTCCATAGGCTCATTAAGTGTGGAATCTTATCCTTTAAGGATTCTAATCCTAATGTGCAGGACAATCCATTGCCACCCCATGGTTCACCCTCCGTAAACATGATTCAGAGTTACTCAGAAGGAAGTGATCCGGAAGTCGACGAAGTATGTGTGATAGTGCCTCACTTCAAGGAAGTGGAGCATATTGAGATCACATATGATAGTAGGAAGTCGACTGTTACTCCCCTAGTAATCAATGTGCCAGGACCTATCCCTTACACTTCTAGTAAGGCTATCCCATACAGATATAACACTACTATGTTGGAGAATGGAAAGGAGGTACCGTTACCTACTTTGCCTTCAGTCGTTAGCATTGCGGATGTCGGCAGAGTAACTAGAAGTGGCCGAGTGTACCCTTCAGTGCCTTCAAAAGACAAGGGGGTTTCAGTAGAGCAGCCAAGTTCAAAGGGCCCAATTATGGATAAATTTGGTGGATCCAATCTGTCCAAGGTGGATGAAGTGCTGAAAGTAATCAAGAGAAGTGAATACAGAGTTGCAGATCAGCTTCTGCAAACTCCATTCAAGATCTCCGTCCTGCAGTTGCTAATGAGTTCTGAAACACATAGGGAAGCACTCCAAAAGATATTGGAGCAAGCATATGAAGAGAAAGATGTCACAATGGAGCAATTTGATAACATCATCGGTAATATTAGCACATGCGAAAATCTGGGTTTTAATGAAGAAGATCTCCCAGAGGAAGGAAGGAAGCATAATATGGCCTTGCATATTTCTGTGAATTGTGGGAACGATTCTTTGTCCAGTTTGTTGGTTGATACTGGATCTTCTCTGAATGTAATGCCTAAAACCACTTTATCCAAGTTATCTTATCAGGGTCCGCCGATGAGGCCCAGTCATGTCATCGTCAAGGCTTTTAATGGATCTAGAAAAGTAGTAACTAGTGAAGTAGACCTACCGATGACTATAGGTTTGCAGACATTCATGATCACGTTCTAAGTCATGGACATTTGTGCCGCCTATAGTTGTTTGTTAGGGAGGCCGTGGATACATGAAGCTGGGGCAGTTACCTCCACCCTACATCAGAAATTAAAGTATGCTTTTGAGGGCAAAACAGTTACAGTTTGTGGGGAAAGAGCTTTGGTGGTGAGCCACTTATCATCGTTTTCTTATGTTGAAGCTGAAGAGGAGGTTGGTACGTAGTTCCAGGCTTTATCTATTGTAGGAAACAATGTTCAAAAACCTAGAGTGCCCATGTCATCATTCAAGGATGGGTAGCAGGTTGTGAGCAGTGGTCCTCAGACAGGTTGGGGCAAGATGTTATTTTTTCCAGAGAATAAGAACAAGAAAGGTCTTGGTTTTTCTAGTGGGTCTGCTCAACAGGTCAGCAGAAATTAAGAGTTCCCGCTGATCAACGAGGTGTTCCACAGTGGAGGGGTCATCCATCCTCCTCATATCAACGCAGTGTCAGAAGACGAGTCTGAAGGTTACATATCAGATGGTTCAGCAAGTCTCTCCATTTCGTTTGAAGATTATGATCCCTATATGGAAGATCCAGGTTATGTCTTAGATGACTTCTAATATAGTTTTGGGGTCTATGCTATTACTGAAGAAGATTCTGCTGAAGATGTGCCAGATTTCGTGACTCCGGGAGTTCGGATCAAGAATTGGAGCATGGTTAAAGCCCCTGTTGTGATTCATATATCAAAGTAAACATTTTTCTTTAAAATTTTTCGCTCTGCCCAAGGCGAAAATATTTGTTGCATGGGCTTGCTTTTAATAATTCCCTTTGCTCTGCCCAAGGCAAAGGTGACCATGTCGAGCATTTCTTTGTTCAGATTTTGCTATCATCAATAAATATTTGTTTCCATTTGTGTGCTTTTCTTTTATTTATTATTACTACGTTGGAAAAATAATAATGAGTAGCATCTCGCGTACACACACTTTTCACTTTTTAAACTAAATAAAACAATATCACATGCGCAGATTGCTACACCCATTACATCCCGGGAATAATGACCCTCTTCCTTCGCCGAACATCAAATTCCCTGTGTTTGAGGCTGAAGACGAAGAAGACGATATTCCAGAAGAGATCTCTAGACTTCTTGAGAAAGAAGAGAATGCTATCCAACCTCATCAAGAGCCTGTGGAAGTGATCAATTTGGGAACAAAAGAAATCCGTAGGGAAGTGAAAATTGGAGCTATGCTCAAGCCCGATGTGAAGGAGCAGTTGATTGAGTTGCTCAGAGAGTTTGTTGATGTGTTCGTGTGGTCCTATCAAGACATGCCTGGATTGGATACTGCCATAGTTGAACATTGCCTGCCGTTGAAACTAGATTGCCCGCCGGTTAAACAGAAGCTCAGAAGAACTCGGCCCGATATGACTCTGAACATCAAGGAAGAGGTACAGAAAATGATTGATGCAGGTTTTGTTGTCACTGTCGAATATCCGCTCTGGTAAGCCAACATTGTGCCCGTTCCAAAGAAAGACGGGAAGGTCCGTATGTGTGTGGATTACAGGGATCTGAATAAAGCCAGTCCGAAAGATGATTTCCCATTGCCTCACATCAACATTTTGGTAGACAGTCCTGCGAGATATGAAATCTTCTCTTTTATGGATGGATTTTCAAGATATAATCAGATCAGAATGGCTCCCGAAGACATAGAGAAGACGTCGTTCATTACTCCCTGGGGCACCTTTTGCTATAGAGTTATGCCATTTGGATTGAAGAACGTCGGGGCAACATATCAAAGGGCTATGACTACTTTGTTCCATGATATGATGCACAAAGAGATTTAAGTTTATGTGGACGATATGATAGCTAAGTCGAAGACTGAAGATGATCATGTCAAGCATTTGTTGAAACCGTTCGGTCGATTGAGAGAATACAAGCTCCATTTCAATCCCAACAAGTGCACGTTCAGAGTACGGTCAGGGAAATTATTGGGTTTTATTGTCAGCCAGAGAGGTATTGAAGTAGATCATGATAAAGTGAAGGCTATTCAGGAAATGCCAGCTCCATCTACAGAGAAACAAGTCAGAGGATTTTTGGGACATTTGAACTACATCTCCCGGTTTATATCTAATATGACTGCTAAGTGTAAACCTATTTTCAAGCTGCTGAGGAAAGAACAAGGGTATATTTGGGGCGAAGATTGTCAAAAGGCTTTTGATAGTATCATAGAGTATTTGCTTGAACCACCTATTCTGATACCGCTGGTGGAGGGGATACCGTTGATCATGTATTTGACTATTTTGGAAGATTCAATGGGTGTTGTACTCGGTCAACAACATGAGACAGGAAAACAGGATCACGTTACTTATTATTTGAGTAAGAAATTTACCGACTGCGAGTCTAGATACACTATGCTTAAGAAAACTTTTTGTGCTTTGGCATGGGCCGCTAAGCGTCTATGACAGTACATATTGAGTCATACTACTTGGTTAGTTTCGAAGATGGATCCTATCAAGTATATCTTTGAGAAGCCCGCACTGACCGAAAGAATTGTTAGATGGAAGATGCTATTATCAGAATATGACATCGAATACCGTGCTCAGAAGGCTGTTAGAGGAAGTATTTTGGCCGACCATCTGGCACATCAGCCTATTTTGGATCATCAACCTTTAAACGATGATTTCCCGGACAAAGTGGTTATGTATTTTTTAAATGAAGGATTATGAAGAACCTTTTCCAGGTGAAGGACCTGAACCCGGTTCTCAGTGGGGTCTGATTTTCAATGGAGCCGTCAACGCTCACGGGAGAGGAATAGGCGCGATTATTGTGACTCCTCATGGGTCTCATATTCCGTTTACCTCCAGGCTAACATTCAATTGCACCAATAATGGAGCTGAATATGAAGCATGTATTATGGGCCTCGAGGAGGCAGTGGACTTAAGAATTAAGAATTTGGATGTGTTTGGTGATTCTGTTGTACTCATTTATCAAATCACAGGAGAGTGGGTAACTCGACAGGATAATTTGGTCCTGTATAGAGATTATGCAAGAAAACTGTTACCTTTCTTTGACAGGGTCGATTTTCATCATATCCCTCGTGATGAGAAAGGATGGCAGATGCATTAGCAACTTTGGCCTCCATGATCATGGTAAACTCTTGGAATGTGTGTCCTCGGATCGAGGTAAGATGTCTTGACAGACCCGCCTTCGTCTTCGCCCTTGAAAATGTTGGAGATGACAAACCCTGGTACTATGATATTGAAGTGTTTCTCAGAACGCAAGAGTATCCTTTGGGAGCCTCCAGCAAGGATAAGAAGACATTGAAAGGGTTGGCCGGTAATTTTCTCCTAAGTAATAATGTGTTATACAAGCGGAACTTTGACACGGTCCTACTAAGATGTGTCGACAAGAGGGAAGTAGACCTGTTGATGACGGAAATTCACGAAGGGTCCTTCGGTACTCATACAAATGGACACGCCATGGCTGAGAATCTTTTAAGGGCTGGTTATTATTGGATTACAATGGAATCTGACAGCTACATGTTTTCTCGGAAATGTTACAAGTGTCAGATATACACCGATAAGATTCATGTGCCTCCGACTTTGTTGAATGTTATCTCGTCTCCTTGGCTATTCTCCATGTGGGGTATTGATATGATTGGAATAATAGAACCCAAGGCATCTAATGGACATCGTTTTATCCTAGTGGCAATTGACTACCTCACTAAGTGGGTCGAGGCTGCATCCTATGCTAATGTAACTCGACATGTGGTCGTCAAATTTATCAAGAATCAGCTCATCTGTAGATACGGTGTGCCGAGCAGGATTATTACAGATAATGGGTCTAATTTGAACAATAGTATGATGAAAGAACTAAGCGAAGAATTCAAGATCGAGCATCATATCTTCTCCCTACAGGCCGAAAATGAATGGGGCTGTTGAGGCCGCCAACAAAAATATTTAGAAGATAATTCAGAAGATGGTAGTCACATACAAAGATTGGCATGAAATGCTCCCGTTCGCTCTACATGGGTATCGTACTTCGGTACGCACATCAACTGGGGCAACTCCGTTTTCACTTGTCTACGGTATGGAAGTTGTACTCCCGATAGAAGTCAAAATTCCCTCCATGAGGATATTGATGGAGACAAAGATGTCAAAAGATGAATGGGGCCAGAGCAGATATGATCAGTCGAACCTAATCGAAGAGAAGAGGATGACGGCCTTGTGTCATGGGAAGTTGTACCAGCAGAGGATGAAGAAGGCATTTGACAAGAAAGTTCGGCCCCGAGAATTCAAGGAGGGCGACCTTGTGCTCTAGAAGATCCAGTCTTTCCTCACCGATGCTAGAGGAAATTGGGCCCCAAACTATGATGGGCCGTATGTGGTAAAGAAAGTTTTCTCAGGAGGCGCCTTGATGTTAGCGACAATGGACAGAGAAGAAATCACCCGCCCCGTGAACATAGATGCGGTCAAAAAGTATTTTGCCTAGAACTTAAGAAGTTCCGGTTGACTTAGGAACAAAATCATTATTCCATTGATGTAATCATTATTAGTTCCCAACATTGTAATATTGGAGTCGCGTTGTTCTGCCGACTACCATTTTAATAAATGAAGTTTTTCAATTGTGGCACGTTAAATATTTTCGTCATGATGGCAAAATCCTGAATAATATTTTAAAAGAAACCCATGTGTTTATTTGATATATGAATAACAAAATGATGTCCATGGATCTTTATTTCATCCACGGAGACGATGTTTGTCGTACCCCGTACAAGACAAGTGATGATTTCCCTCAAGGGGTGGCTGACCTGTGGAGACGTAGCTTGAGTTGGGACCTTTGGTCTCCGACCTGTTAGTTTTGTTAACATACGCACATCACATAGATAGATAGCATAGCATTTTGCATATCTGCATCTTTGTGTTTGTTTGTTCTTTCACCTTGGCTATGTTTATCCCCAAGTGACTGGGTGTGTTCTCTCTTTCCAAATAGAGTTGTCAGCCCTAAGTAGAAAGAGCACAATATTTCTATTTCCCCGCGAAGTTTGGCCCTCGTGGAAGACGGTTGTTTTAGTACGTTCCCATTTGAGTTCATACCTCAATGGTCGAGTCTTACTTGACAGTTTCACTTTGGTTACTTCCCGAAGTGAACTTGGGTCCCTGGCAATTGCATTATGGACATCTCTAACTTCTGAATATGGCTAGAGTGTGCATTTATTTTGCCCTTTGCTCCATGGAAGAATTTATGAAGATAATTATTGAAGGCGGACATTTCTCCGACAATATTCTCAACAATTTGCATATGGACTGCAAGCATCCTCTTTATTGAGCAACTCGTTTTGATCAGGATTTTGTTCAAAACGACAAGGGACAGTCTCTTCAATACAATTTGTCCACCCTAGTGGATTTATCCAGATTATCAATTCATCAAAAAGGAATTCCTCCGAAAATCCGTCAGAGAAATTCGTCGAAGACATTACAAATATTTCTCTTCATCTGAGAATTCACACTACAATGATATATACTTCTACAGCTACAACAAGGATACTCCCCAGGAATGTATTCCCCAGTGGGTCCATCACACAAGATTAATTCCATCAAGCGACATCTCCCCAGAGAAGTCAAGGAAATTCATTACAGTCAGTCTCTCTTTATTTGAGAAGACATATTTCGCAAATTAACCGGCTTACATCTCTTCTGAAGATCCCCAGTGAAGTTTTACAATCTCCAATACATTATGGCTTACAACCAAGAAATTTTACAATCTACAATGACCTACAATGACATCTACAATCTACAAAATTTTAGATCCCCCGTGAAGATGCTCTCCCGAGTTTCCATCATTTTGGGTAGAAAACTGAGACCAGCTCATGGCACCCAGACCATGACGCTCGGGGAGGTTTTACATCAAGAAAACTGAGACAAGCTCATGGCACCCAGACCATGACGCTCGGGGAGGTTTTACATCAAGAGACTGAGACCAGCTCATGGCACCCAGACCATGACGCTCGGGGAGGTTTTACATCAAGAAAACTGAGACCAGCTCATGGCATCTAGACCATGACGCTCGGGGAGGTTTTACATAAAGAGACTGAGACCAGCTCATGGCACCCAGACCATGACACTCGGGGAGGTTTTACATCAAAAAAACTGAGACCAGCTCATGGCACCCAGACCATGACGCTCGGGGAGGTTTTACATCAAGAGACTGAGACCAGCTCATGGCACCCAGACCATGACGCTCGGGGAGGTTTTACATCAAGAGACTGAGACCAGCTCATGGAACCTAGACCATGACGCTCGGGGAGGTTATACATTTTACTATTTCTAGTTGGATTTCAAACGAAAAGAAAGAAAATAGAAAAAATAAAAATAAAAAAGGAAGGAAAAAGAATACGAAACAAAGTTGAATTGTATCTCAATCAAGAAAATTCATTTGGATTATTACCGACCACCACATTTCCGTAATAAGTTATCCTTCGATAACAAGTTTCCCGCCTGATGTTTAAATCTCCATATTCTTGGTGTATGCGTTATACTTTTTATACGTGTGGAGATTTCCTGTTGGTGGTTGTTTCTTGTCCCCGTGGAGTCCCGCTTTGTTGAGTCTGTTGCTCTTTTGCTTCGCGTATCGTGTCTAGTTTCCCCCTGTGACATCTTTTCCTCACAGGAACGTATGTCTTACATTTTCATACCATTGCATATAATTCGCATTCGATGGCTTCGTAGGGCCAAAAATTTGTGCAATGTTTGTATTTAAGTCTGTCCTATCTCGTCGAGACGGAGATTTCAATCTCCACATTTCCAAATAGAAGAAACTTAAATAGGGGTATCTATCACACCCTAATTTTTGACCTTAAGATTCCACCTCCTTCACTCCGTACGTGTTTCCTTTTTTACTTTTTTGTGGTCGTGTTTATCAGAGCTAATAAGTGTGTGCAGGTACACGAACCTCAAATGGGGACGATACTTATTCTTACAGGCATATCCAGGATATTCAGAAAACATGAATTCGAAGACGGATTAGACGGATTTTTTGTGACCATATCTCACATTAAAAATCATGACCAAACTGTGGGTTTTTTATATGCTTATGCTGGAGGGCATGCAAGCTTGAATTCAAAATCACAAGTTGAAGTTCACATTTTAAGACCAGCCTTGAGTTGAGAGGCTCATTATAAGCTCAAAGGTTACTTCTTCCTCACAAGTTTCAAGAGAAATCCAAGTCCTGAAGGCTTACGAGTTGGAAACCCGAAGAAAACACAAGAGCATATGGGGAAACCGACACTCATGACATGAAGGGAAACATGTAGAGTTTGGCTGCATTATTATCTCCAGACCTGAATCTAACCAGGGGTTATTGTTACACAATCAATTCATTAATTTGACTACTTGCAAAATTTTACTGGTTGCAAAGGGAGTATGTACGCTACAATGCGCGATTTCCAATTCCCATCATTCATTACAACAAATCCCTTAGCTACAAACACAATGATGAACATAAGTTTGTTTGACCATGGGACAGTAATGGAAGTTTCCCATTATATGAAAGCATTACTGTGAATTTACTATACAGGCATTGGGATGCTTTATTCTTTGTTCGTAAAAGATTATAAGCATGCTCAGCATGCAAATTAAGCCTAAAGGAACTAGGTTCTTCCTAATCTTCAAAATGGCACCAGGTTGTCCAAATTATCATCCAATTCACCTTCATACTGTGCACCAAGTCTTCACCTACATCTTCATGGTTCACCGTCAACTATGCTACGCCATACAAGCTCATCTTCCAAGAATATTTTCTAGCATCCCGTCAGCCAAAGACTGCGGAAACCTGTGTAAAATTGAGTGAAGAATGAAACTAAGTTTGTGATGTTTGAAGACTACCTTCAAGATGTCAATAAAAGGTTGAATGGAAATTATCAACCAGACACCCGTTTCTGAATTATGTTCCGGCAAAAGAGTTCGGTATATCAAGCAGGTTCCAGAACAAAGAGCAAGTTGGGAATTAATCACCAAGGCGATATAGTACATCACCTCAGGCTCAGAGAGAAAACCAACTTAGTTTGAAAGCTTCTTGACCAAAGAGAAGTCTTTGCATCCTGCATCAACAAACGTAAATCATTAAAAGTTCCCGAAGATAGTAACATGGATGTGAGCATCACAGTCTCAAGAATTAATCATCATGAATGATATTCACCACACAAGACCAACACTTTAATAATTTTACATTCTTGAAAAACATGGTGAAGAGCATGATGGAATTCTGCTAGTGTTGTCTTAAACTTAAGGCTTGGTAAGCCAAGGTCACCCAAGAATTAAAAAAGTATGATAAAAAACAGTTTTATTACTTTAATTTCATCCACTTGGACCTTAACACTTTCAGCCTCTAAATCATGGCAGAGACCTGAAACAAATAAGATTGAAAGACCAGGTTAAGGTTACAAGAGTATGAGATTTAAAGCTAGGCTCTTTCTTCATTTGACAAGCCGCATCCCAAAAACGTACAGAGTGTAACGCCATGAGATGTGTTACTCCGGAAATGCTACCTATTTTCCTTCTAGTAACTTCAGAACCAGCCACCTGCATCAAGTGTACATGAGATAAAACGCGAACAACGGTGTTATAAATAAAGAAGAACCACGGAGAATGAGATAATCCGAACCTTCATGCGGAATAACATATATGTGAAATCCTGGGAGAGTACGAGAGCTTGGGCCTGTTTTTGGTCATTTGCTGGCAACATAAGAATCAGGACATATTCAGAATACGACACAGAAGTTATACACACATACTAAAGGAGCTCTATTTGCTCGTAAATTCGCGTGTAGCCCTTAGTCCAACCACGGGCGGTACAAGCCTGAGGCCCACACAGACAGGGACTTGCTTAAGCAACTTGTGGAGGCAAATCGCCACATATCACACAAGTCTGCAAGACATTGGTTAATGCAGGTTTCGATGATGACAAATTCCCTGGATAGACTGGAAAGTATGAATTCCAGATCCACTAAACCAGATGCAACGTATCACCCACCATATCCTTTTTTTTTCGCTTGTCTTAAAACTTCAGAAATGAATATACTTTGTGTTGACAAAATGCAATCATGACTAAAGGCATGAAAAACTTCAAACTAATGAATTTTTGCAGGCTTGCAGGACATGGGTCGACCATAGGGTCGGCGTATTCATCAAAAAGGTCCAAATCAATCAGCGCACAAAGCATGCGTCGACCATAGGGTCAGCGCATGAAGGAATAACATTCCAGCGGGTCAGTGCGTAAGGGCATGGGTCGACCATAGGGTCGGCGCACAAAGGAAATGGATTTCAACGGGTCAGTGCACGCCGACTGTATGGTCGACGCACACTGATGAAATTTCCAGAAATCCAAAACAGCACAGGCCATGCGTCGACGCACAGACCTGTTATGGTCGACCGTTCGCGCGGAAAATCTGTTTTAAAATACTTCCCTCTCATATTTGAAATACTGTTATGTCCTGAATTATGTTAGCACTATATATACTTGCTTAAACACTTGTGTCTACCAACATTTAATATTCTTTTGATTCATGTGTTCAAAAACAAGAAAGAGTGAAATAGGTGTCCAAGATTCATCATCTTCACCTTCAACATCTCACAACATTTCAATTACACACAATCATTTTTGAAATGCATTTGTGAGAGATTCAAGGTGATAAGGTTCGAGGCTTAGATCGGAGAATCAAGCTCGGGTTGAAGATTGCGACAGGTTCTTTCTTGAATAAAACCATTGGGGTTTTGCCCTCCAAGATTGGTTCGAATTTTGGGGGTTTTTGGACGAGATTCTTCATCAACGATCAATCGAGCGAAGGTGATTGTGAAAAGGTGGTCTTCACAAGTCTAGTAGCGAATTCAGTGATTTTGAAGGGAAGATCTCGGGTTCGATTTGGTGCTGTTGAGATCAGCCGGAGCCAAAGGTTTGAACAACAACGTGTTCTTCAATAAGGTGGCTGGAGTCGGAGGTCCATCAACACAAATCGAAGAACTTGATTCAGCTTGAATCAAGGGGCAAGGAGTGAAGGCAACATTCAACACATTGAGATTTTTGTTGTATATTTGCTGCTCAATCCTTGTATAAATTGTTCATTCAAACAGGTGATATCTATACAATATATCTCAATTCTAGTTTAAGAATTGAGGGCAGACGTACCCCGAAGCGAGGACGACGGGGGAACTGCCTCACCAAATTACTTGTCTTCTCTATTTTCAGCATTTACGTTACAACTCAAATAAGTAGTTTTTGTGTAAGCTCTATTGTCAAAATTGTGATATCAATTGAGTAAGAGGTTAAAACTTTGTTTTTAACTCTAAAAGTAAAACAATACATTGTACTAGGCTGGTTGAAATCACTTACTCAACATAAACATCACTTGTAGTGTTTTTGCACACCAAGTGGTTGACATATTGCTTGAACCAAAATTATCTTACTTGTGTATCTAGTTTTGGTTTGATTTTGAATCATTGGAACTAGGAATCCTTACAACTGAAGTAAATAGTTGATAAGTGTAGTTTGTGTTGTGATTCTATTTTTCCAAATTGTCATTAATCCATAGGCTTACGTATATCCGGTTTTCCAATAACCGTTCGTTTTAGACTATATTTTTCCTCGGCCGCTTCCGCACTTAAAACATTTTTTAAAACCAATTTTAAATTGGTAACGCCGACTCAAATTTTAATTGGGGATCTATTCAAACCCCCCTTCTAGATCTGTGCCATAGTCTAACAAGTGGTATCAGAGCCTGGTTATTCGGTGCTTCAAATACAACGAGATAGAAAATGGCAAATGAACCTAAAGGGGCGTACAATAGGACTCCTGTTTTCAACGGTGAAAATTATAGTTATTGGAAAGACTGTATGCGTGTGCATATAAACTCCATAGACAGAAAAATATGGAACGTTATCCTTAATGGTCCAATAGAAATTACTATGACCAATGCGGATAATGTAGTTGTGCCAAAGCCTGAAGCACAATGGACCGATGACGATGAGAAAAAATACAATTATGATTCGAAAGATAAAAACATCTTAATCTCCTCATTAGGTGTAGATGAATACTATCGTGTATCCCATTGTCCTACCACTAAGGCCATGTGGGATTCACTACAAATAGCCCATGAGGGGACAAACGATGTTAAGTTGGCTAGAATCAATACATTAACTCAAGAGTTCGATCTCTTTTTTATGGAGCAAGGGGAAACCATTACTGACATGCAAAAGAGATTTACTCATCTCATCAATCGTTTACATTCATTAGGTAGGCCTGTTTTCAATGATATTGCTACTAATAAGATCTTAAGATGTCTAAACAGGGAATGGCAGCCTAAAGTGACCGCCATCAAAGAAGCACATGATCTTACCTTATTAGATTTAACAACATTGTTTGGCAAATTACAAGAGCATGAACAGGTACTCTTGAGATTAGACCAACACGAAAAGATGGAAAAGAAAGACAAAACGAAGGTGAGTGAAAAGAAATCGATAGCTCTCAAGACTTCCTCCTCGAAGTCTCAAGCAAAAGAGAAAAATGATTATTCCTCGAGCGACGAAGAAGAAGAGGACACAAGCAAAGATATGGGGTTGTTTGTTAAACGGTATAACCGTTACGTGAGAAAGAACGACATCCAACATTCCGAGAAGAACTTGGTAAACTTCCGGAAACAATCGAGGCACTCCAAGGATGATGACTCGAAAGGTAAAAAGACTAGAGGGACGTGCTACAAGTGTGGAAATCCCGGTCACTACAAACCGGATTGTCCGATGAATAAAAAGGGAAAGGACAAGGAATCATCAAAATCACACAAGAAATCATTAAAGCCTAGGAGAGCGTACATAGCACGGGAAATTGACAGCGACTCTTCCTCCTCTGATGAAAGTTCTAGTGATGAAGAAGAGTCCGTGAATTTATGCCTCTCCGCCAATCAGAAAAATAAGAAAAAACAGGTACGTCACTCTAAATATGATAAGTCCTCAAATATGTCGCATTCAGAATTACAAACCGCATTTCATGCCTTACATAATGAAGCAGTTGAAGCCTTCAAGAAACTTGCTTCTAATAAGAAAATCTTTACGTATTTAGAGAATAAAGTTAAAGAGTCCGAAAAGAAATTAGAGGACCTTAAGGCTTCCATTGTGAAAGGAAATGAATCGGATTGTAAAGACAATAGAAATCCTTTCAACTTCGGGTGTGGTACTTGTCATATTTGGCAAGGTGAGGTTAGAAACCTCAAGGCCAAATTAAACAAGGCACTTGAGCCTAAAGTTACATTTTCTATTGACAAAAAGGATTTTATAAAAAGTATGATTAACCCATACCAAAAATATGCATATGTAATTAGGGATCAAGCAAGTGAAAGTGTCTCTAAAGTTGATTTTGTTTGCTTATATTGTTGCAAGAAAGGCCACTCCATTGGTAAATGCCGGTTTAGGAGATTTCTTGTTCCTAAAGGCATCTACCAATGGTTGCCCAAACGCAACCATTTTGTTGCTAACCTATTAGGACCCAATATGCCATTGGGTACCTCCTTGTGCTAATTATGTTTTGACTGGTGAAATGTGTCGAGACCACCGAGAGAAGATGGGTTCTCGATAGTGGGTGCTCAAGACACATGTCTGGAGACATATCCTTATTCATATACTTTGTGGCTAAGAAGAAAGGGTATGTAACTTATGGTGATAACAACCGCAGAGCAATACTAGGTAAAGGTAGTGTAGGAAATCCCGCCTCTACTATGATTTCCGACGTATTGCTTGTCGAAAACCTTAAACATAACCTGCTTAGCATTAGCCAATTGTGCGACAAAGGATACAATGTATCCTTTTCAAAAGATTGTTGCAAAATTGTGCATGAAAATGATAAGAAGAATATGTTTAATGGTTTTAGAGTAAACAATGTATATATGCTTGACTTAAATGAAGTATCATTAACAAGCGACAAATGCCTCATAACTATGAGTGAAGACTCATGGCTATGGCATAGGCGTTTAGCGTATGTTAATCTTGACTTACTCAATAAGGTAGTCTCAAAAGACCTAGTCTTAGGACTTCCCAAAATAAAGTTCACCAAGGATCACCTTTGTGATGCTTGTCAAAAAGGGAAGCAAACGAGGATCTCATTTAAATCCAAAAAGATAATTTCAACAATGAGACCTCTTGAACTTCTACACATGGACTTGTTTGGGCCGTCTAGGATCAAAAGTCTAGGAGGAAACTATTACGGGTTCGTAATAGTGGACGACTTTTCTAGGTTTTGTTGGACCATCTTCTTAGTAAGTAAAAGTGATACATTCGCCGCTTTTGAAAAGTTTGCTAAGCTTTCCCAAAATAAGTTAAATACGAACATAGTGTCCATTATGAGCGACCATGGAGGTGAGTTTGAAAATCACTTATTTGAAGAATATTGCGGTAACCATGGTATAGATCATAACTTCTCCGCTCCACGCTCTCCTCAACAAAACGGGGTTGTGGAGCGCAAAAACTGTATTTTAGAAGAATTGGGAAAAACAATGATTAACGAAAATGGTTTACCTAAATATTTTTGGGCTGACGCCATTAGTACGGCGTGCTATGTTTTGAATAGGGTACTTATTCGCCCCATTCTAAACAAAACACCGTACGAACTTTTAAAAGCGCGAAAGCCTAATGTTTCTCACTTGCACGTGTTTGGATGTAAATGCTTTGTATTAAACAATGGAAAGGAAAACTTGGGCAAATTTGATTCCAAAGCCGATGAAGGTATCTTTCTCGGATACTCTCACTCGAGTAAAGCATATAGAATATATATAATAAACGATTACTTGCTGTAGAAGAGTCTGTGCATGTTACCTTTGATGAGTCCTACCCGAGAAATGTCGGAAAGGATAGTGTTGTTCATGGTGCAGGTACATCCACTGAAGACATACTCAAAAGTGGCGAGACGGGGATTGATCAACCTGACAAAGCCAAAATTGAGGAGGATAAGGATGCACACAATGATGCCACAGAGGAAGTTCATCCGCCTTCAAACGACGATCTTCCTCAAGAATGGAAGTCATTTAAAGACCATCCAATTGAAAACATTATTGGAGACATCACAAAGGGTGTAACAACTCGAGCTAAGCTAAGTAATTTCTGTTATTACTTCGCTTTCGTGTCACAGATGGAACCTAAAAACCCTAAGGAAGCCCTACTCGATGAACATTGGTATTTGTCAATGCAGGAGGAACTGAATCAGTTTACTAGAAATGAGGTTTGGGACCTTGTCCCTCCTCCACGAGGTCATCGAGTAATCGGCACCCGATGGGTGTTTAGAAATAAATTGGACGAGAACGGAGTCATAACTCGCAACAAAGCGTGTTTAGTCGCGCAAGGGTATATCCAAGAGGAAGGCATCGACTATGAGGAAACTTATGCGTCGGTTACCCGACTTGAGGCTATACGCCTTCTACTTGCTTTCGCTTGTGCGAAAGATTTTAAGTTATTTCAAATGGACGTCAAAAGTGTGTTCCTTAACGGGTTTATAAATGAAGAATTCTATGTTGCTCAACCACCTGGTTTTGAGTCTCATGAGTATCCTGATCATGTCTATAAACTGAAAAGAGCTTTGTACGGTCTCAAACAAGCTCCTAGAGCTTGGTATGAGAGACTAAGCAAATTCTTACTTGATCAAGGCTTCTCAAGAGGAAAGGTTGATACTACTCTCTTCATTAAACGTCAAGGAAAACACTTAATTCTTGTACAAATTTATGTTGACGATATCATATTTGGATCCACTAAAATGAATCTCGTAAGAGAGTTTGCTAAGCTTATGCAGGGTGAATTCGAGATGAGTATGATGGGTGAACTCACATATTTTCTCGGTTTACAAATCAAGCAACTGAAGGAAGGAACATTCGTGAGCCAAACAAAATATTGTTTGGATCTTCTCAAGAGATTTGACATGGAAAATGCAAAAGCCATAGACACCCTTATGCCAACATGTGCAAATATGAGTAAAGATGAAAGTGGCAAAGATGTTGAGATGAAAAGGTACAGAGGTATGATTGGCTCGCTTCTCTTTCTTACTGCTTCGCGTCCCGACATTATGTTTAGCGTGTGTATATGCGCCAGATACCAATCATGTCCTAAGGAATCCCACCTAAAATCTGTCAAACGCATACTTCGATACCTATCTGGTACTCCGAAGTATGGATTATGGTATTCTAAGGGTAATGATTGTTCATTGGTAGGCTTCTCCGATTCTGATTTTTCCGGTTGCAAATCGGATAGGAAAAGCACCAGTGGTACATGTCACTTATTTTCAAATTCCTTGGTTAGTTGGCACAGCAAGAAACAAGTGTCTATTGCTCTGTCAACCGCCGAAGCGGAATACGTAGCCGCCGGTAGTTGTTGTGCGCAAGTCTTATGGCTTAAACAACAACTATTGGACTTCAATTTGAAACTAGAACGTGTTCCAATATTTTGTGACAACACCAGTGCTATGAATCTTACCAAGAATCCGGTGTTACACTCGCGTACCAAACACATAGAAATTCGACACCATTTTCTTAGGGACCATGTAGAGAAGGGTGGCATTGTCTTTGAACACGTCGATACTAAAAACCAACTAGCCGACATTTTCACAAAGCCGCTAGCCAATGAGCCCTTCTTTCATATCCGTCGAGAACTTGGTATTCTCGATATTTCTGATCGGGTTTAACAATTACTACGTTCAAATTTAATATATTTACAACTATGTTTTTGTACCACTAACAATTGTTTTGATTTTGTTGCAAGTGCAAATCTGTGATTAACAAGAGTGGTCGGTATAGAGGTGATATTGCTCCTTTCTCCTTTTTCTTCTCTCTCTCTTAGCATTCATGACTTGAAAATAACTATATCGTTCTACAATCATGGTACTTATATATGTATATGACTATTGCTGGTTGATACTATGTGTGTTGAATGCATGTCATATTGTGAAAAGATGAATAGGCATGATAAATAGGCAAGTGTGACATTCTGCATAACATAAAACTAAAAATTTTGAGTTTTTTGAAGGTTTGAGTCGACCTAAACAGGACAATGGTCGACGCATGCTGTAAACTTTCAAAATTATCAAAAACTATACAGTATGCGTCGACGCATGCAGGGCTATGGTCGACGGCTCGCTTAAAAACCCATAATTTTTCTCTTTTGAAAAACGTTCCAAATTCCCTCTCCCCTACATTTAATGTGCAGACAACTCTTATGATGTTTTGATATGACATTCATCTTGTAAATTGCATCTAGACACCTAATATGTCTCCTTGTCTCCTCCCTCTTCCCAAAAACCCTAACACCTCCCTCTATTAAAGACCTAAGTATTCTTCTTCTCCAACATTATTCCCAAATCATTCTCTTCAAAGTTCCAAGTTCTTCTTTACAAACTCCTCTAAAACTCATCATCAATGGCTTCCTCTCTCCGCAAAACTACCGGTAAGAGATCAAGAGCTTCTTCATCCTCTGCTTCAGTTCCGGTTACTGCTGTTTCACTTGTTCATCCTCCTGCTGTTGAAAACTTCAACAAAAGTCTCAGCAAAAGGGCCATAGTTCCACAACATGCTTTCTACCATGCAACAAGTGAGCGCTTGCATCTCACCCGGATTCTGTCCCTGTTGGACTTTCAAGGGTTCGTCAATTTCTTGGAATGTAATACAAAGTACATTGAGGATTTGGTCAGAGTGTTTTACACAAATATGCGAGGTAACTTTCAAGATCAGCATTTTCACACCTCTGTAGGAAATAGACTGGTTAATATAAATTCTGAAGTATGGAACAAATATTTTGATATGATTGTTGATGCTGATGCACCACCTCTTCATGAGGTAACTGACACTCGTATGGTGACGGGATATGAATTTAAGAGGGCTCTGAATGGAATGCTCAAACGACCCTATCCAGAGGCAATTGTCAACAGCGATGCTTTTCCTCGATCGGTCACATCCGGGAAACTCAATACAGGGGAGCACATCCATTAGTGGATCGTCGCTCGTATACTACGACCAAAAAAGGGTGGCCTGTCGCGTGTCGAACAAGCTGAGGTACATCTCATCTATATACTGCAAAACAGGATCAAAATAAATTGGCCTTACTATATTGCTAGCAGGATGTTTGCTCTGAGAGACTCAAGTAGAGGCACTGCTTTAGCCTATGGGTCGTTCATCTCGGAAATTCTTGCTGCTGCGAATGTTGTGTATCCAACATTTCCATGTGTATCAGTTCCCTCGGATAAAGAATTTAGCACCAAAACCCTTGCAATGATGGGGTATTTTTGGTGTGCTGAACAACGTTCCTACAGATTTGTCCGCCGGGCCAATATTCCTCTGGTGCCTCGTAACGATTCTGATGAAGAACAAAGTGAAGAGCAGGGTGAAGAAGAAAGCAAAGAACAAGGTGAAGAAGAAAGTGACGAGGAAGGTGAAGAAGACGATGCAGAAGACAACACAGATGCAGAGATACAAGAACCTATCTATGGGACTCAAGATTATCATCAATCTCCAGTCCAAGATACAGCTACAAATACCGATTGGGTCCAAAACTCATATCCATCAGAAGAACAAGAAGGCGATTCTACAAATCAAGGATGGGGCAATTGGCAATATACAGGCTGGACTACCTTGGGTAGATTCTATGACCCATATCACGGCTACCCTCAAGACTATCAACCCTCTTAGCACTCATCACCTCCTCCGCCTTCGGATAACTCTGAAGTCATTACTATGATGCAGTCAATGCAGTTAGAACAACAAAACTTCATGAGGCGTCAAGACACTCAGATGGAGCAGAATAGAGCTGAGCTCCATGCCCAAAATGAAAGGTTCAATTCATTTTCTACTCGGATGGACGCCCATATTGACTCTCTGGTTGAGTCACATGAGCGGCAAGATTGGGAAATCACCAACTCTCTTAGTCATCTCAACATGTCCGTCGAAGCCTTTTGGACTTCTCGGATCCTTACCACAATCCAGATGTTGCATACCGACGGAGAGGACGAGGACGGGGTCGTGGTTATTAGATTCATAGTTGCATATTTCATATTTGCTTATATGTTTTCGTCTGTGTACTTTTCATTTTTTCCTGTATTATGTGTGTCTGACCTTTCATTACATGTTTTCGCCATTATCTATTAATTCAAGATATTTTTGTTCATTATCATGCTTGTGTGTGAAGTTTGGTAATTAACTATCACCTATTGTATGTTCTCTGTTAATTGATGCGTTCTTCCTCTCTTTTTGATGGTGTCAAAGGGGGAGAAGACAATGTAGCAAGCAAACACCAAAGCCAAGTCAGGATATTAATAGTTCAGGATATTAACAACATTTGATGGCTGTTTGTTCTACAACCTTATAGTGCAAAAGAAAGGGGGAGCTTGTGTATACTTGTGTGTATACATTGCATATTTGGTGTTTTAGTTGTATACAGGTTGTCATCATCAAAAAGAGGGAGATTGTGGAGGCAAATCGCCACATATCACACAAGTCTGCAAGATATTGGTTAATGCAGGTTTCGATGATGACAAATTCCCCGGATAGACTGGAAAGTATGAATTCCAGATCCACTAAACCAGATTGAACGTATCACCCACTGTCGCTACCGCGAAAATAAGGTGCCGGCAAAACAGAAGAGTCGCCACCTTTCGTTATTTATCCCTCAGAACAGGAAAGGAAACGATCGGAAAAACCTGACGAAAAGGTATAAGACAAGGTCATCGCAACCATTGTCTGGGTTCGGGAGTCGGTTACGCAAGGGGAAGGTATTAGCACCCCTCACGTCCATCGTACTCAATGGGATCCACGTTTGCTTGGTTTTTCTAAAGGATGCAAAAACAATCTATCTCCGGCTGCTAAGTCTAAACGGAAAGAAATTGACTCGATAGAGCATCGCACTCTATGCCTACGTATTCTCTTCAGAGAAAGTCATAGTCAACGTAGTTCGAGAAACTATGGGTTACGGGGAAGGTGGCTCGCCAATACGTTAGTATTGTGCCTACGTACTCTCAATAGGTATGAGAGATTAGAGCTTACGTAGTTCGGGAAACTATAGGGAATTTTGCTCGCCAAGACGTCGCGTCTTGTGCCTACGTATTCTCGTCAGAGAAATCAGAGCATGCTGTAGTTCAGGCTAACTACGGCTAAACAGGGTGTTCTCGATCACACGGGGGTGAGAGATCAAGTTGGTTTGAAAGGTACGGGGACCTACGGGAACTAAAACTACGGTCTGGTCTCAAATGCGCAAGGGCAAGAGAAAGGGAAACATCAGTCGTCAGCGGGAAAGTCTCGATCGCACGGCAACGAGAGAACATAGAAGTTAGTCGTTAGTGTGCTCGCTAGGATATCGCATCCTATGCCTACATATTCTCTTCAGAGAAATCAGAGCAACTGTAGTTCAGCCTACTACAGCTAAAACAGGGAAGAAAGGGAAAAGGGAGAAGGGAGCTCGCTAGGATATCACATCCTATGCCTACGTACTCTCGTCTGGTACGAGATATCAGAGCAAACGTAGTTCGACGGGAAAACGAATCTCGATTGCACGGGGGAAAGAGAAAGGGTCTCAATCGCCTGAACGCGAGAGAAAAGGGTTTCGATCGCACGGGGGCGAGAACAAAGAGGAAGCAGGCCTACGCCTAAACGGGAAGGAACTCGGGACACACACGCAAGAACCTAAGACATAGGAGCGAATGCGTCGCATGTAACCCAAAGGGTACCATACTAGACATCCTAGACGATTGAGAAGAAACTCCTCAAGTGTCATTTCCTACGTATCTAACGATACAACTCACAACGCTCGACGGTTGCCTGAAGACTTGAATAAGACGATGATGATGTTGAATGAAGCAGCTCCTGGGCTCTTGACGTGCGCGCAAGCTCCATTCCAATCTTCTCCTCTCTGGATCCTTGATGATGACGCTCGAATCAAGAACAATGTAACGCTTAGACCGTCATGGTTCGATTTATACGAGAAATCGAACTCTCAGAGGTAGCGTATTGATATTAGTGTCAAAGACAAGATAGAGAAATGATATCGAAAATCATTCTCCAATTGAATCGTGTCACACGGCCAGCCAAAAATAAAAT
Source organism: Lathyrus sativus (assembly GCA_963859935.3). Taxonomy (NCBI): domain Eukaryota; kingdom Viridiplantae; phylum Streptophyta; class Magnoliopsida; order Fabales; family Fabaceae; genus Lathyrus; species Lathyrus sativus. The sequence continues at coordinate 242,058,208 of OZ012741.1, forward strand.
CAGAGATAAAACGGATAGCAGAAGAGGAATTAGGAGAGAAACGAGGAGAGAAAACCCAATCACAAGTGAAAATAAAGTTCTACTCCTAAAAATTAACAATTAATTTCTAATAGAAAATATTCTAGAGAAATATTAAAAGGAAATGCATAATAGAAAAATGGCATAGAAAATTCCTATCTAAAATATGAATTAAAAGTAATATCCTAAAAAAAAATTAAAACTAAATTTAATTCTATCCTTTAAAAGAAATTAAACTAAATCCTAAACATTATAATATTCTAAAAGTATTAAACTATCCCTAACAAAACATTACAATTAAAAATACAATGCAAGATATTAAAATACAAAATAAATGCAGGGAGGGGGTGTAGTCATACAGGGGAGTGCATATGCTAGCAAAAAACCATAAAGGTTGGGCCCAGCCCACGGCACACACAAAAACGGGGGAAGGGGTTTGGTAAGCAAAACTGGGGGTGTACAACAAGAAGAAACGTAGTGCGCCAGGCCCACCTTCAAGGAAAAACGAACAAGAAAAAAAAAACACTGCCATACAGGAGGGGCTAAGAAGGAAAAAATGGGGTGTAAGTCCAACTGAAGGCTAATGGGCCTAGAAGCCCAAAACACCAACCCAAAGCCAAGACATGCTTTGTTTTCCTCTCTCTGTTTTGGCCGACTGGAAACCCTTGTTCCATCTTCATAATTTCGCCGCCGCCGTTTCAGCCTCCGTTCGCTTCTCTCCTTCTTTCAACTCTTTCTTCCTTGCTTCATACTGGCAAACCAAACAACCCTTCTCCTTTGCAAATATGTCTCCACAGTTCTCGAACAAAACACCATACCTGCAACTATGTCCGTCGAAACTCGCTGGGAAAAGAAAGGTTGAAATTCGTGGTTGCATGTTGATAGCGAGGTCCGGCTCACGTTTCAGTTGATGGATTGATGAACACTCGAAGGCATCCCTTGAAGACTATGGAGTTTCTTGATCGGATGAGTGCTCTTGAGGTCCTGAAGGTTGTTAGAGGATCTTCGAAGGATCTTGATGCATGCTGAAGGTTTCTGGAAATTAGATGCGCGTTTGAAGATCTGAAGGTTCATGAGCGAATCTGGAGATGATGATGAGTGTTCTTGAAGGTTGAACGAGGATCTGGAAAAGTTGATTTGAGCACTGATGAAGAGATTCTTTGAAGTTGTAGAAGGTTTCTGGACATGGCATTGATGAAGATCTGGTGCGATTTCCGGCGACCTCGAAGATTAATACATATTGTTGATGATTTTTTGATGATTCTGATGGACAACTGGAAAACTGACGAACAACCATTGCAGGTTCTTGGATCTGATGAACCACCGAAAAACACTTTGAAGATCCATGAAGAATCTTGAGGATCTGGTGATGAAGGTTGAAGAACGCGGTGAGGGTTGAAGATCCGTGGCTAAAGATCCATGAAGATCTAGTGGAAACGCATGAACGGGCTTCTGGATTTTCTGAAGGACTTGATGAACATGGAAGAGTTTCTTGAGTTCCTGATGAACATTGCTTGAATGCAGTTGAGTTGTTTGATTTTTCCGGTGGATGTGTAGTTTCCGGCGAAGAGACCAATAGGAAGGTGATGAACGTGATGATGAATCTGGTGGTTTTCTGGAGAATCATGAAGATAGGATGAAGAACAAGGTGAGTTCTTGAAGATTCCGACGACGGTTGTTGATTCAGGCGCCGGTTGTTGGGGATTCTTGGCCGGATTTGATTTCTCTGGTGGGAACTCCGACGTGTTTGCATGCGAGGCATGAGGGAACGCCACCTCAGGAGTGTACGTGGCGGCCTCTGAGTGAGGGAGAAGGAGGCGTGAACACGTGGCGTGGGAGGGGTAGGTGGCAGCCATGCATGAGGTGGAGTGTTAGTGGAAAATGCGCTGGCGGAGAGAGAGAGAGAGAGAGAGAGAGAGAGAGAGAGAGAGAGAGAGAGAGAGAGAGAGAGAGAGAGAGAGAGAGAGAGAGAGAGAGAGAGAGAGAGAGAGAGAGAGAGAGAGAGAGAGAGAGAGAGAGAGAGAGAGAGAGAGAGAGAAAACGTGGGAACATTATATAGTGACATGTGGCAGCGAGTTGGGCTTTTAGAAATGGACACTTGGCCCACTATGGACTTAATTAACTGATTAATATTCAATTAACCCAAACGAAAATGAATTAAAGAAAACTCAATTGATGCTAATACTGATTAATGCTAAACATGGATGATTAAGACTCAATTAATAGACTAACTAAATGCTAATTAAAGCTATGAGACCTAAACAATTAGCTAATACCTTAATTAAATCCTAAAACTAACTCTGCTCAATTATCCCAAACGAATCATTAAGTTCTAAAAACTAATATTCTAAACAAATGAATTAATACCAAATTAACACCTAAATATGATCAACACTAAACTAATATCTAAACAATAAACTTTATTTAAAAATAAAATCTATTATTAAAATCTATAGAAAACTATTAAAAGCTATTAATCTAAAAAAGTCTATTAAAAATCTATTTATTTTAAACACTATTGATAAAACTATTTAACTATTAATTCTAAAAAGGCTACATTATTCTAAAACTAATTAAAATCTATAAGAACTCTATTATTCTATTAAAATTCTAGAAATCAATTAAAACTATTTGATATCTATAAACTCAAATAAAAACCTGTTTTCCAAAGCTAAAGAAATAAGAAAAATCTAGAACATGCAATAAAGCCAATTAAATCGATTAAAAAATGGATGCGCGACTACAGCGAAATAAACAGTAAAAACCGGACACCGAGATGTCCTAAAAAACAACAGCGAGAGCAGAAAACACAGGGAACAAGCACCAATTCACAAAATACGTCCTCGTATTGCCCTAAAATTCCTGAAGCGTGATCAGAGGGCTGTAATCCCGATAAAGTCAACCTGACTGAAAAATGCAATGTACGCGGTATTCAAATGAAATGAGTCGAAACATGAGCCAAATTGCGATAAGTAGTTGGTCAAATTTTGGGGTGCAACAGGTGCCCCTATTCAAACGACTTGGACCTGAAGGGTTGAAGAGCGAACAACTTTCAAGAATTTAAAGGTAGAAGACGGTTGAATACCAAAGAACCCGGAAATTTACCAACTGCACAAGTACACTGTACTCTGATGGGAACAAACCTTCGGAAACTGAAACAATAGCTGCACGACAACTAGCTGGAGAAATACTGATCTGAATCTTCGTCAGGATTATTCTCTGATTTATCTGTTATCATTGCATCTTCAAATCATCGAGGGATCTCTGGTTACACGGTAACGGGTGATTTGCCAACCACGCACAAGTAAACGATACTCTGATTGTTAGGAACATCTTCAAAAACTGAGCATGACAGTTGCACAGCAACTCTGCTGGGGAATTGGTCACATGGTAACCGGTGAAAGGTCTAATCTCAAATCTCCGTCAGGATGATCATCTGATTTTGCTGTAGATATTCGTCCTCAAGTCATCAAGGGGTCACTGGTCACTCGGTAACCGGTGATACATAGCTGGTGTTGCCGTCAGGCCTTCTGCGATACGGCGGCAGAAGAATTCCTCGGGACTCATCAGGTCATTAAGAACTTTTAACAATCAAGCTATTTATGTCGTCGGGCATTCAAAGGCATTTTCGAGCGTCGGCCGGACTTTGTCAGTAAGTCGGGAATAGAATTCTTGGTCAATCATGAACCAAATAAGGATATACAATCTTTTACCGTCAGGCACTCCGCATTAGCTGAGATAATAGCTTCGACATTGCAGTTGGACTTCAGCGGTAAGTCTAGGAATTAGGCACTACTGCCAGACTTCAATCATCAAGTCTTCCAGGAAATTTCAACTTTTCTATTTAAAACCTACTGGGGATGACACATCTCCACTGGGGATTCTGGAGAACTATCAAGTAACTCTGCTTCGGGGATTCGGAAATCATTCCGGGTGAATCAACTCTGCTGAGGACTTCAAGAATCATCTTGGACAAATAATTCCGCTGGGGACTTCAAGAATCATCCTGAACCAATAACTCTGCTGGAGATTTCAGAAATCATCCTGAGCAAACACTCTGTCGGGGACTCTAAGCATCAACTTGAGCAGCCCTCCCTGGTGACCTCACTGGGGATCTTAAGCAAACACCTTTGCTGGAGAATTCAAGAATCATCTTGGGCAAACGACTTTGCTAGGGGAATTCAAGAATCATCCTGAGCCACACAACTCTTCCGAGATTTCAGGAATCATCCTGAGCAGACACCCTGTCGGGGAACACCTGCAAAACAAGAACGGTAATAACCTAGCTCATGTTTCATTTGCATATGATTGACAATGGCGTAATGCTCCACACAGTGGAAATGCTACGCGTCTTTAGGGTAAATGCTATGCATTCATGCAAAATGCTACGACCCCATCAGCAAAATAAATGCTGAAGGTAAAAGCTTCCTATCAAGGAGAAGAAGTCACACCAATCTCAATTGGGCTCCGCCTGGGGAAACAAACTTCAGTCGACTGCTGTAGGGGAACAAAGTTCTTCGAGGACTTGGACTCGCTCAACCGGGTATACGAACCACCACTGCTGAGGAAAACGATGTCAATCGCAGAAATAAACAGCAAGGCCTTCGCGGCAAAACTTTCTTGGAGATAACGACTCTGGTGGGGAAATACAGCATCAGCTATTCAACATTCTACTAGGTGAAAACCAATCATGGCCCGAACGGCTTCCAAGGACTCGACTCTCTTGGGGAACTGCAAACTCGGCTGAGGAGGGCCACCAGACGATGGAATCACTCCTACCTTCCGGGGAGAGTACAACTCTGTGGGTAATTTCAATTCCGCTGGAGACTTCAGTCTGCGCTATCGAAGGCTGAACACTTGTGAATAGTCTCCTACGAGAAAACTGCACACTGACCCAGTGCTGGAGAAATAAACCCAAATTCTCTTGTCAGGGAGAACTTTGATCCTAAACCGTTGGGAATGCACAATCAATCTGCCGGGAATGGCTACACTCTGTCGGGGATATCGACCCTGATCTGCTGAGGATAATCTTGCATATGGCTTATGGAGACTGACCCTTCTGGGTAACACCTGCTGGACTATCAAGTCTGATGAGGAATACCTGTGTATGAACACTACTGGGGATATCAATCCTTAGCTACTCATTGTACAACTCTGTTGGAGATGTACCGATCCTATCAAGGACACACCTCTGGCGACTGCAGAAGATAACAATCGATCACTGAAATTGAATCTCACTTCACTGAGGAAAACAACCCTGAACGGTCCTTTTAGGACACCATAAGTCCTTATAGGGTACGAAGCAAGCTGCTGAGAAATAACTCTTCTCTGTCTGACATCAAAATCTACTCGTCTGGAGATTACTCAGTGAGGGAATCAACGTCGACCTCTGCTTGAGGAATGAGTCAATGACCTGGACTCGGAGGGGAAAGGAGTCAAACTTGGACTCTGTGGGGATACAACATTGCATCAGTCCCACTGCTGGGGAAACAAACCCAAATTTGTCGGTCAGGGTAAGCTTCAGTCTCAACCCACTTGAAAATAGCACATCAGGCTAATCAACGTTCAATGCTTGGGATGTCCATACTCTGCCAGGAATATTAATCAAACCTGCCGAGGATACTCTCGATCCTACTCTGATAAGGGATAAATGCCATCTCAACCTGCTGCAATCTCAAACTGCTCAGGAGAAACAATCTCAAACTGTACGCCTCTGTTGAGAAAATAATCCTGATTCAACAACATCAACACAGGGAATACAGAATACCAATCATGGAGCTGGGATCACTCGAGCCTTGTGTTGGGGAATGTGACAACATAGGAGTCACTAGGAATCATCGTGTCGAATATATTTAGGCTTTTTCTGGTTTAGGGATGAGAATAGGTTATTAACAAAATGGATTTATAAGGGAAATACTAGACGGGGCTAGCATTCAAGGTGGACTATCAGACGAGAACTGATAGCAAAATATGTTACGTTGTCAGACGAGAACTGATTTACGGTTTTCCAGACGAGAACTGGACTTTAAAACTGTGTTAGCCAGACGGGAACTGGTTGAACAATAGGTTAAAGAAAAGGTGACCAGACAGGGCTGGTTTCTGGTTTGGATTTCAGACGAGAACTGATCTCCAGTTTTCCAAACGAGAACTGGACTTTAAAACGATTTGGTTATAAGGTTCTTCCAAGTAACAGGTTAGGCTGTCGAATAACAATCCAATGACAGCAAAGCTTCTTTAGAAGGTTCAGGTTTTGGCAGGGTAACAACACGATTCCCCGACACTTAACTCTCACTGGGGTGAACAAACTCGTTTGAACAACTTGCCCCAGTGCAATTCAACTTGCCCCAATCCGACTCTTGGGAAGATTCACTCTGAACAGAAAGCAGCTGGCAACGAGACAACCTTCAGATGGCTTGCCCCAACATCTGTACAACAGAAGGAATCATCCTCAATTAATCAATTCCCAACATGGTTGGTTCCCATATATTTCTGAAGTAGCTTGCCCCTAAACGAGCGTTGAAGCGACTTAACCTGATCTGATTGAACACTGGAGGGATCTACCCTTAAACCGCAGAACTCTGGACGATTGACCCTGATTGGGTCTCGAGAAGGTTCACTTCTGATCAACTGTTTCTCGAATAAACTATCCCATAATCAACTGATGCTTCGGGACTTGTCCTCAGACTAACTGATTCCAAACTCACTGGAAGTTAATGCCCCAAATTCACAGGGCTTCGCAGCATACCGTTCTGATCCAGATTGCTAACGATTCAGTCCTGATTGACTATTCCCTGTTGGAATTCCTTCATATCACCTACTGACCTGCAATTAAAATTGTCTATTCACGAATGGTAATTTTAATGCAGTGTTCATGCAGATTTTGAAAAAATGTTGTCACTCATTTACGTATCATGATAGTGAGTGACGAATGAACCAACAGTTCAAACGTAGTGCTAATTTGATCAGTGAAAAACACAACAAGGATATGATTAGCAAATCATGTAGGAGTCAGGTTACTCAACCTTATCGTAATGCGCTTTTGGAATAAACCATGCCTCAGTTAGGTCTTTTAAGGGTTGTATCGTGGTCGGGTTCACGGTTCGTGAAACAAAGGATATTTGGCTCAAATTATGATTCGTACCCACCCCTTCTACGTGATGATCTCCGATCCTAAAGTTCAGTTAACTTGGCTCAAGCGCTCGCCTCTTCGAGAGGTATGTTGAATATTAGGAACAGTGGTTAAAGAATTCACAAGGTTTTCGGAGTGACAATTACTCCTTTTTTGCTTTCGGTGTCTGTATCCACACGACTTTGTCCTTGTTCGAGGATTTTTCTTTTTATATCCTTTTTCCATTCTTTTGATTCCCTAATTTTTGCCAGGACTGACTCTTCAGAGTTCTTTTCGATTTTTGAAGTCCAGCGGGAGGCCCTGATTTTTGCCTAAGTATTAGCTTTCCAGTTTTTCTTTTCTTTTTACTTAGCGGGCTCTCTTTTTTCTCTTATTTTTTCGAAACAAGTCGTGCGACACTGGTTGTCTGGATTCATCCGAGAGGTTTATAACTGTCTCACTCCTGATTGGTGAGGTTTAACCATTGTGGTTGACGAGGTACGACCTCTTGAAAGGCATAAGACGTGATTGGTCCTCGAAAGACAACATTCCTCTATAAGACTTGAACACTTGGTCAAGCTAACTGACAACTACCCTGCCCCGGGTTAAGATGTGAGGGTTTAAAAAGTCCGAAAAAACTTCTACTTCTTGGCTCGAAGTGGTTAACAAGGGACTAACTCCTTATATCTCCAGTGTTTAGGGGATTCGAAACAATGCTTGTACATCACAGGCAGGGTTTTATCCGAAAGCATACGATCATCGGTTATGAGTATTCAGTTTCGTCATCCTCCCTCCAATCTTTACTAATCATAATGATAAAGTGGAGTGAATAAAATGCAAGTGTCAGTGCAATGCAATAAATGAGTGACAGCGACATGATTAATTCAGAAAAATGCATAGTCACTTTATCAATATTACCATTCAAAACAAACAATGTTTAACAACAAGTAGTAACTAACATAAAGGAAACTACAAATGCAAATGATAAAAGGTCTGAGGGCTGCCAATGCTGAGGACGTCTGCCTGTCTGGACCACTGGCCTCTGGAAATGACCCTCTGAATCTGCGAGCTCAGACAGCTGAGAGGTTGTCATGCACAACCAAAACTCCTTCTGGAAAGGAAATGCACCCTTTGTCGATCAACTGTTGCACTTTCGCCTGAAAAGCTTTACAATCTTCAGTTGAATGCCCCGGGGATCCGCCATGGTATCCACACTGAGCATGGGGGTTGTACCCAGGAGGGTAAGGCTCGGGCACGGGCTTAAGAGCTCTAGGTTCCACCAAAGAATTCTGAACCAAATGTGGCAGAATCTGGCTATACGGCACAGGCACTAGATGATGAGGAGCATTCCTTCGCTCCAAGTTGTTACGAGGTCGGTTCTGATTCTGACGCTGATTCTGATAACCTCGGCCACGAGTTCACTGATTAGCGAGAGGAGCGACATAAAGTTCCTGATATGGTTCCCTAGGCACAGTTGTCCGTCCAGAGTAACGAGACACAGAAGATACTGACCACTGAGGAGATGAGGAACCAACAGATTTCACCGATTCATCTCGAGGATACCCAACATCGGTCATGACTGCTTTGATCACAACTCCATCTTCAGTTTGAAATCTACAGAGAGATTCGGTTTCACCAGCCTGACTGCTCGAAACATTCTAAATTCTTCCAGTCTTTACACCATACTCGATGCGCTCTCCTGCCCTTACCAATTCAGAGAAATTTGGTGCAACTCCAAGCATTCTTTCATAGTACGGGCTCTGCAGGGAGTTTACGAACATGCCTGCTAACTCTCGGTCTAGGAGCGGTGGTTGCACTCTAGCGGAAAATTCTCTCCATCTCTGAACATACTTCCTGAAAGGTTCATTGTTCTCTTAAGACAATTCTTGCAGCTGCATGCGACTAGGAGCTACATTAAGATTGTAGAAGTACTGTTTCAGAAAAGCTCTGGCCAAGTCCACCCACGATCGAATCTGATTACTCTCTAACTGCATATACCAACTCAGAGATGCCCCAGTCAGACTATCCTGAAAGCAGTGAATCATCAACTTGTCGTTTTGCACAAACGAAGTCATTCTTCGGCAAAACATCACCAAATGTTGCTTCGGGCAACTGTCTCCTTTGTACTTTTCAAACCTCGGCGCTCTGGACTTCGGAGGTAACACTAGGCCAGAAACCAGACACATGTCTGCAGCATTAGGGTTAACAGCATCTTTAACTTCCAAGGCTCTGAATCTTTCATCCGCCGCCCGAAACCTTTTAGCATACACGAGGGCTAATGGGTCTTTAGTCTTTGCTATCGGGACCTCTCTTCGGGAATTTGGCACAGGGAAAACAACACCCTGATAGTCTGAGGTATCAATAGAAGGAGAGCGTTCACTTCGAACAACAAACTGCTCATGTAGATCTCGGTCTTCAACAGAAGGCTATACAAGTCGAGTTGCAGTAAGGTTGTTCACTTGCGGAAAGTCTTCATCAGGCATAGAACCATACAAAGGATTGGACGTCATAGTGAAACCTGACAAGGTATCAACAAACTGGAAGTTGCTCTCTGACATAGTGTTGCACCCTAAAATTTGCCCAACCTTATTCACTTGGTTTATGTTTCAATGTCATTAGCATTTGCATATAGAGTCATGTGCATAGTCTAATCATCTGCATAGCATAAGCATAGCAAGTCATACAACAGGGGGACCAATCATTATTCTCATCTCTAGAAGCCTATCAAGAGGTTATTATCCCAATTCAATCTCATTCAAGTCATCAGGAAAGAATTTGAAAGCAAAGAGTTCAGCAGATCAAGCCTTGAGTCCATCTCCTAGCTGAGGGTATCTGAGGGTCAACAAGAGGGTTGTGAGATGTGAGTTGAAGGCATGGAGAGTATCTAGACATTATGAGAGACTTAGAAAGTCATTTAAAGAAGGAGACAAGTCATTGATGAGAGCACAAGAGCTATAGCTGAAGGCAGTCAACTAGGGTTTCATCTGGGTCAACCCTAGGTCAACCCTAGGTCAATTGACTGATTTAAGGGGTATTCAAGTCTAGTGGAGAGATGTGGGGTTCATCATTGGACATATAAAGAAGGATATGGAGATATGCCAAGAAGAATTCAAGAGAAATCAAGGAGAAGAGGAGCTTCTAAATTAGGGTTTTTGTGTAAAATCCCCTAGTTTAGGTCAAATTTCCAAGCAAGATAAGTCAAAATTCTAGCTTCAAATGGATCCTTGGCCAACATGAAACTTGTAGAGGATCTCAAGACCTTTAATTTGAGTGGTGGAATACATCGAGGAGATTTATAGAACTCAAGTTATGGTCCTTGCAAGTTACAGGTCATCTGAGGTATCTGAAATTTTGTCTGTGAAAGTGACTTGACTTCCAAGCAATTTTTACCCCTCAAGGAGATTTCAAATGAATTCTTGGTCAACATAAGAATTGTTCCTCATTGTCTTAGCTTTCTATAATGGTATAGTATGCCTTCATATGATGTGTAGAACTCAACTTATGGTCTTGGCAAGCAAAGGGTATTTTGGTCATTTGTCAGTTATAGGCCATTTTTAAGCAAAGGCCATATCTCCTATTTCCAAGCCTCAAATGGAAAAACTCAAAACATGAAAGTTGTTCAAAATGTGATTTTAAGTCTAGAAAGAACGTCACAAATTGTTGGAAAAGCTCATAACATGAAGTTGCATGATTGGTCAAATTTGAACTAAAATGGCTTATAACTTAAATAAAGTCAAAGTGAAAAATGGTTTGAGAGATTTATAAATGCAAATGGGGACTTCCAATATATGATTTTGGGTCCAAAAGACATTTCAAAGACAATGGTTCAAGCACTCTTTTGAGTTTAGAAGGAAAAAGAAAAGTTATTTATGGTTACTTGCATTTGAAGAAACATAACCAAAATGGATTCAATTTGGAATGCAAGGGAAGTTGCAAGATGGTTCTAGAAAGTTCATTTGAGCACTATATATTCATGAAATCAGAATTGAGCAAGGGTTGAATCCTCATTTGTGCAAAAAACTCCATAGAATTCACACTTTTCTCTCATTTTTCTCTCACTTGCAAATTCATTTCAATTCACCAATTTCTTCACCAATCACCATCAAAATCAATTTCATCATACTGATTCATCATCATGCCATAGGATTCAGCCAAGAACATAGTGTAATTTGCTCAATTTCGTGTGCTTCCATCAACCATACACAATTTGCAATTTCATGTGAAGATCAAGATACAGTGCAAGATCCATCGAGATAGTGCATACAGAATCACTTGCTGCAAGAATAGATCCAGATTGAAGCATCCAAAGGCTTGGATTCACAAGATTCATCATCATCCACAAGAACTTGCTCAAGGTGCAAATTGCTCTAACTTGCTTAATTTAGTTAGAGTTACATATTTTTATTAGTCTAGATGTGATCTAGGTTGTTAGTAGAACGATTAGGATGAGTTTGGTGCTGTTTAGTGATAATTGTTAACAGGTGCTCAAAACTTTTTAGACTTAGAACTTGTAGTAGAGTGCATTATAATGTTAGTTTGATAGATTAGAATAATCACCATTAGGCATAGAGTAGATTAGTACAGGTTTGAGTGAGAATCTTGATGATGTATACCAGAGTATTTTCATGGTGGCCAGAACTTGTCTCGATCGGTTTGAGTGATACACTGAATTTCAGAACAAACTACTGCTATAGTCTTGTAGAGGACAAAATTTGGAGTGATTTTCATGTTTGGATCGTGGTGTTTCATGGCGTGTGGAGTGAGAACCGAGAGGTTGAAGTTGGTACGTGCATGGAGTTTTCATGGAGATAAACCCTAGCTTTCATGGCAGGAGGAAGAAGATAGAATCTAAGCCGTCCAAGCGCGTGTTGACTAGTGACTGGGAAAGGTGATCCAACGGTTGTCGTTCAAACCGAGTTTGAGAGGGAATCCTCCCCCCATTGAAACGCTGCGTTTCATTAAAGGGGGGAGCGTGGGCCTTGCTTTTGCCACCCCCCATGTTATCAGGCCCAATCCTTTGAGCGTGCTTTTCTGCTTTTCTTACCCCCTCCATTTTATTTCATTCTTTTTTCTTCTTATTTTCCTTAATTTTTTATGCATCTTCTAAAATTCATAATAAACAGATAAAAAATCATTTTTAATTCATTCTTTTTACATTATTTTCTTTAGGATGTATAGAAAATTATAAAAAAATAAAAATTGCATTTTATTTTTATTTGATATTTTTCCCATATTTTCTAAATAAATGACATTTTAAATAGCTTCATTTCATGCATGATTTTGTTAATTTTTGTTCTACTAGATGCTTTCATATTTTTTGTTCATTCTTTTTAGGTTGTTTAGATTAGACATTGAACTTGTAGATTCCATTTAGTTCCCATTTTTAGAAGTTAAATTTAGGTGCTTAGTGTAGGTGTGAACAACATGAACAAACTAGGGTTTTAGGTGATGACTTAGGAGAATCAATTCATTTCCCTTAGGACTTAGGGTTTGAATAGTTTAGCTATGGGACTATAGGGGCTATGGGTAGTTATTAGATCCCCTTAGAAAAGTCAGGATTCCCCTACTGCTATTAATGTACTGTATATATCTGATTGACTGGTGTGGTGTGCCCTCTGGGGATTATTGCTTGCTTGCTTGGGTATTGGGGTTGTCTGGGGACTTAGGAGAGCTGAAGACTTGAGAAGATGAAGGCCATTGGAGATCCAGAGATTGAAGTTCAACTTCCAGAGTTGAAGAGAAGATTCTTGCTAGCAGATGCTGAGGAACTAGGGTTTAGGAGCTAGGCAGAGCTCTAGGTTAGAAAGTTTGTTTCTCAAACATGGATTGCCTTGTCTGCATCCATTCTTCTCTGTGATTCAGAGTCTCTCTAAGACACTCACCCCCTTCCTTTGGAAGGCTTGGTGATAGTGTCTATGAGATAGAACTCTTGAGAGAAAATGTCTCTTGTGTTAGAAGCAGTCTGTTCACCACCCTTGGTAGTCAACTGATTGCTTAACACCCAATTCACTCTTGTGACTAATCCCTCATCCTGGAGGTTTGAGCTTGAAGAAAAGCCATTGCAGATAGAAGACTGATGATCAAAGCCCTTGCCTGAAGGTCATGAAGATGGAGATTGATGCTTTTTGAAGCCCGTAGCTGATTGGAGATTACGTGAAGCCAGATGTTGATTCAGAGCTGCTGAAGCTGTTTGTTTTATTGCTGTATTTCATTTCTGATGTATTGATTGGTTTTCTGGACTGTATTGTTTGCTGTTTACCCTGCTGGGTTGAAAGTGAAGTCTGTTCACTTTTGCCTATTGTTTTCTAGGTTCGAGGTTGAGTGGGACTCCCTTGCCTCGCTTGTACTGTTGCATCCATGCATTTTACTGCTTTATTATATCTGTTATTGTTTCTGTTTCTGCCTATCCCGTAGGATCTCTGTTTCTCTCTGTGCAAGAGAGGAGCATGATAGACACTAGGTCTTAACCCATGCATGATAACATTAGGTTAGTTTGTTTCCCTTTGCAACCGTAGGTTAGAGTTCTGTCTCTTCTTTCTCAAAACAAACAGAAAAACACCATAAAGATTTCAAACACAATAAAAGACACTTCTTCCGTAAAAGAATGTGAACTCATCAAGACGTCATTTTTGTCCTCTTGGACTGTTAATCAGAAAAACCTTTTTCAGAAGGAATAAAATCAACCAAGACAAGCTTGTGTCGTACGTGGCCCGAACTACGTTTGCTCTGATCTTTCATGCTGTATGAAAGTACGTAGGCATAGGATGCGATATCCTAGCGAGCAACCTTCCCCTCCTTTCCCGTAGGTAGGCGAACTACGTTGACTCTGATTTCTCGTTCCAGACGGGAATACGTAGGCATAAAGTGCGATACTTTGCCGAGTCATTTTTATTTTTCATTTTATTTTCTTTTAACCCCAGACCTGTAGAGTAGATAGAATAACAATTCATACCCGAAAACAAGCGTGGATCCCGTCGAGTACGACGGACGTGAGGGGTGCTAATACCTTCCCCTTGCGTAACCGACTCCCGAACCCAGGTTTTGGTTGCGATGACCATACCTTTCCCGTGTTGTGCGAGGTTTACTCTGAGCGTTTCCTTTCCCTCCCGTGGGATAAATAACGCACGGTGGCGACTCTTCTGTTCAGCCGGCGCCGATTTTCGCAGTAGCGACAGCTGGCGACTCTGCTGGGGATCCAACGTCCCCTGGCTGCTAAGGACTGCGATGGTTCTTATGCATTTGGGATCCAACGTCCCTTGAGAGAGTCAATCCTAACGCTTGTTTTCCCGTCGAGGATTTTGTATGGAGTTATTTTATATTTCTAACCTTCTATTTTTCAGCTTTATATATTGATTATTATTGCTATACCTGGGGTGTGACGGGTGTTCTGATATTGAGAGATAAGCCGGACCTGGGCTTGAGTGCACCTAGAATTAGAGTAGAAATTAGTGGGCTCCCGCTTGCTTTGCTTGCTTCGGTGTCCCATGAAATCTACACTCAGACGAGGTTCCTCTGGTTGGCCTCCTGCCCCTTCCTTTGGTTGGCGTGGGTTGCTGGTTAGTTGGATTGTCGACTCTGGGGACCGATCATTTGGAAGTTGGCTAAGTGAGGCCTCTTCAGGAATTGATGATGCCACTCCTTCTGGGAATCGTATCATCAACCCTGAAAGTCTGTGACGCCGACGACCGCATAGGATGCCGTACCTTGTGCCAGTTATAGGGCCACCCACCTGTGAGGGGATTCAAGGGTTATGCAGGTAACTAGACCTTCAGACCACCGGTTTGTTTCTTGATCAGGATCCTGGATATTTATGGAGGGTTCTAAGGTCTGTCAGAGACCAGTTGGTGTGTTCCGAGGTCTGTCAGAGACTATTTGGAGTTGTGTTCTGAGGTCTGTCAGAGACCAGTGGGGGATATGATCTGAGGTCTGCCAGAGACCATTCAGGTTATGATTATGGGGTCTATCAGAGACCAATATTGGAGCTTTGTTTGAGGTATATCTGAGACCAGGGCTTGAGGACTTCTGGATGGTCTATCTGAGACCTTTCTTGATTGGGTTCAGGCTATTCAGCTACAGCTTTGGTCCCTGTTGCATGTTACTTGCATTGCATCACTGCATATCCATTACCATTTGCATTTCACTAACGTGTGTCTGTGCTGCAGGTGCATTTGCATTTCCCTAGTTCTAGTGCCCAGACTTCTGAGTGTTTTATCATGACTAGCTTAAGGAGAACGGTTGCTTACAAATTGCCTACGCCTGATATTGTTCCTCTACTTGGGTTGATCTCTCTTGCTGATGAGGGTGTTCGTAGGAGCTTCCGGATGAGCTATGGTAGACTACTGAGATTGGTGTGCAAACCTACAGAGGTAGAGTTAGATGGGCTGTATGCTTTGATGCAATTCTACGACCCTGCTTTGAGGTGCTTTACGTTCTCTGACTTTATTATGGGACCAACCCTGGAGGAATACGCTGAGTATGTTGAGCTGCCCGTGCAGAACCAGGTTCCATTCATTCATTATGACGCCAAGCCCAAGCCGGAGGATTTGGCAAAAGCCTTGCATATTGATGCTTCTGAACTTGTGACTACTGTTTCCCGTGGAGTTCCAGGCTTCTCACTCCAATTCTTAGTTGGTAAAGCCCAAGAGTATGCCAAGAGCGGGTGTTGGGTTGCTTTCAATGCTGTGTTGGCCTTGTGCATTTATGGCATAGTTTTGTTCCCCAATATACCGGATTTTGTGGACTTCGATGCTTTCTACTTGTTTGCCGCTGGTAATCCTGTACCTACCTTACTCGGAGATTTCTACCACTCACTGCATTACAAGAATGAGAAGGGCAGAGGGAAGAATGTTCATCTTTGTGTACCCTTGTTGAGTATGTGGTTTGAGAGCCACCTTCCTAAGAGAAGATCTGTTGCAGAGACTACAGTCCCCGTTGGATGGCCAGAGCGCCTGATGAGGCTATCGTCGGAAGACATGGAGTGGTTTGATCGAGACCTGTTGGGATCTGAGCTCATCTTCAGTTGTTCTGGGTACCCTAATGTGTCGTTGATAGGAAGAAAAGGGTGTATCAATTACAACCCTTCTCTATTCATTCGCCAGTTCGGATATGCACTGAAGAATCCACCGCAGGAGGAAGAAGTACAAGAATCTCTGTACTTCACAGGGGATTTGAAGGGGGAGTTACTAGCCAAGCTGCAGCATGCCTGGATGCGTATTAACCGCAAAGGGAAACCACTGTTAGGTAAGAACGATTGCCAGGCCTATGCACCTTACAGGGTTTGGATCCAGGAAAGAGCAAGTCAGTTGAAGATGCCGTTTCCAGACGCACCAATCCTCGTTCTTATTCCGGCAGAAGAGCCAACTACTGTTTCTAGGGAGGCGTACGAGCAAATTGTGAGAGAAAAAGAAGCCTTAATGAAGACCAACGAAGGGTTAGAGCAAGAGCTAGCTCAAGTACGCAGTGAGAAAAACAAGGCCGTATATGCTTTCCAACAACAGATCGAGCTGTTAAACAGGTTAGGGGCTGAGTTGACTGAAGAAAAGAAGAAGCGCGAACGTCTGGGGCAAGAGTTCAGAAGCTCCCATGACATGCTTGAATCCAAGAAGAAGGCGCTTGACATCGCTCACCGAGAGATATCTTCTTGCAATAAGACTTGGAATGCTACACTCACTAACAACAAGAAGAGGGAAGATAAGCTAAAGCAGCAAATTTCCGACCTCGAGGAGAAGTTGAGGTCTAGCATTAAGAAGTGTGAGGAAGAAGTGATAACCCGGTATAGTGTCCAGCATGCACTGAACAAGGCAATCAAATCCAGAGATGAAGCAGTGTCTCAGAAGCGAAAGTTAGAAGATTGCTTCGGAGAAGCAACATGGGAAGAAACTGCTGAAGACGTACGCCGTGTCCTTAAGAGGAGAAACCAGCTTGTTGAAGGGCTGCTTGATCGACCAAGCCATCCGGAGACCAAGAAGTTGATAGAGGAGTACCAGACTTTTGGGAGGATTTGATCATTTCATGTAGTAACTTGTATGCTTTATTTGCATAGTGCTGACCATCACCAGGATTGTTGGTTGAGGTCATGCCTTCTTTGTACTCTCAGTGATATTGTACCCTGGGCTTATTGATTCTCCCTGCAATATATGAGGCTTTCTATGATTCAGCTCCGATATTCCTATTGTCAACACTATCACTGCACCGGCACCTTCACACTAGAACTGGGGGAATGAACTTCCCTAATGCACAGACACATTGCATTGCATTCATATTGCATTACAGGTAATCATTGAATAGTGTCTTATTTCCCGCTTTTAACAGGTACTTAACAGGATTGCAGATCAACATCCGCACCGCTATTCTACCCGCTCCAATTGTCGAAAAATCATGGACCAAATGCAGAACGAGATGCAAGATGTGCGCGAGAAGCTCGCTCTCTTCATGCAGACCATGGAAGCTATAGCAAAAGGGCAGGAGAATTTGCAGGCCATGGTCCAGCCTCTGTTGGCCCGAAACGCTGGTCATGGTAATGAAGATCATCAGTCTGTACGGGTCGATACTGTTCATGGAGACGGCACTCCCACGCCAGTGGCTCCGCCTGTAGTCAATACACCTGCTGCTAATATCAACAACGCTACCGCTGCTGTGAATGGTAACGTTGGAGTGGGGAATGAGACCGCTGTCCATAATGTTGGGCTGGGTGATGTCAATTTGGGAGATAATCTAGGGGGCAATGGCTTTGTCAATACTGGATTCGGATTCAACGATCAGGGATTCGATAACACTAGGAAGTATGGCTTTAATGCTCAAGGCTTTGGGCAAGATGGTTATGGTATGGTCAATCAGGGTTACGGAGGCTTTGGAAACGGAAACGGTACTGGATTTATGGCTTTTGGTCCTGCTGGAGGTGTTCAAGGGTACGGTAACAGAGGCCGAGGTCCGGGGATGAATCAGATCAGAGCTGGACGTAATAATGGATATGATGGGTACGGAGCTGGAAACGGTATGTGGCAAGAAGATCAGCAGGAGGACGCCTTCTCCGGAGGAGGTTTTGAAGGGCCGATGCATGATTCCCAAAAGATTAGAATGCTGGAAGAGCAGATGAAGGGAGTCTTAAATCAAAGTGCTGTGGGATTGGACATGGCAACCATGGGTCTGGTACCTGGTTTGAGGGTGCCAATTAAATTCAAAGCTCCTGCGTTCGATAAGTATAAAGGAGACACATGTCCGAAAGTGCATGTACGAGCTTATTACAGAAAGATGTCTGCATACTCAACTGATGAAAGAATGCTAATGCATTTCTTTCAGGATAGTCTGTCGGGCCCTTCCCTAGAGTGGTACATGGGGTTGGAGCCAACTGATATCAAGACATGGAAGCAATTAGCAGAGGCATTTGTAGCCCACTACAAGTATAACAGCGACTTGGCGCCCAATCGAGTCCAATTGGCGGGACTGTCGCAGAAGAAGGGGGAGAGCTTTAAAGAGTACGCGCAAAGGTGGCGCGATATGGATGCCAGGGTCCGTCCTCCTGTAGAAGATAAGGAAATGAATGACATGTTTGTCGGCACATTCACAGGGCTGTTTCATGATATGCTGTTTCATACGTCTCTGGCCAGTTTTTCAGACCTGATTCTAATGGGAGAAAAGATTGAACGTAACATTAAGCAAGGAAAGTTCCAAGTCGAGGAATCAACTGCATCTGGCAGTAATAGGAAAGCTTATGGTGGACGCCGTCAGGGCGAGGCAAGCGCAGTATTTGGAGGCCGAGGCCGGGGCCGAGGCAGGGGACGAGGTCAATATCGTCAGCCGCAGCAGGTGGCGAATGTTACTATCCCATATCAACAACAACCACTCCAGCAACAACAACCGGTTCAGCAACAGCCAATGCCACAGCAGCAGCAGCCTCAGCAGGGGGCACAACAGGCTCAACGAAGATTCCAGGGTAGTAAACCGAGAAGAGTGTTTGAGAAGCCTCCCTCAACATATGCCGATTTGTTGCAAACATTGTTGGGATTGAATCTGGTAGAGAAAAGAACTCTGGCACCAATAACGGGAGCTCCCCCGTTCGGCTACGATGCAAACAGACACTGCGAGTTTCATTCTGGAGCCCCGGGTCACGATATAGAAGGTTGCCATGCTTTTAAGCACGTTGTGCAGGATCTTTTAGACAACAAGACTATCAATTTCGGAACGGCAGGTCCGAATATAGTCCAGAAACCCATGCCCAATCATGGGGCTAACGCCATTCTGACTGAGGAGGGTCTGAATCTTATTATGAATGTTGAAGATTTAAAGACGCCGCTGAGCGAGATAAAGAGCCGACTGTTACAAGGAGGTGTTTATCCAGGATGTAACGAGTATTGCTTAGACTGTTGGACCCTAGCTGGGGGGTGTGAGGATTTGAAGAAAGGCATTCAGGCTTTAGTTGATGAGGGTATATTGCAGTTTGATCGAGCGGCAACTGACGAACCTGCAGGAGCAGTAGTGGACAATCGGAGTGATGTGGCCACGGTAACGATTCCTCGGAAGACGATCACTATTGCGGCACCAGCTCAACGACCACCGATCACCATAACTAAGGTCGGGCCAATCCCGTACGAGAACACGAAAGCAGTCCCATGGTCATATGGGTTAGAGGTGTATTGTGATGGGATAAAGATTGATGTTAACAAGCAGCCAGCGGAGATTGTGGATAATGTTGTTGGTTCAGGAGGCATGACGAGGAGTGGCAGGATCTTTATATCTCCTGAAGTGGAGGCTGAAAGACTAGCGAAAGGAAAAGGGAAAGTGGTTGAAAATGTTCCGGTGCAAGCAAGTGAAAAAGAAGCAGCATCGAAGGATGTAGAAGAGTTCATGCGCTTGATTCGAAATAGTGATTACAAGATTGTGGAGCATCTGCAGCAGACACCGTCTAAAATATCTATCCTATCATTGCTGTTGTGTTCGGAAGCTCACAGAAATGCTTTGCTGAAAGTCCTGGACACCTCTTTTGTACCCCAAGACGTCTCCGTAAATCAGCTAGAAGGAGTATTGGCACATGTGAATGCAGGCCACAGCTTGGGTTTTACCGATTTTGACTTGACTCCGAAAGGGAGAGATCATAATATGGCATTACACGTATCTGTTGAGTGTAGAGGATCAGTAATGTCGCACGTTTTGGTTGACACCGGATCATCTTTGAATGTGTTGCCCAAGAAGGCGATGATGAAGCTGGATGTTCGAGGGATTTTGTGTACACCCAGTGATTTGGTAGTCAGAGCATTTGACGGCACGCGGAGAACAGTCTTCGGATCGATTACCTTGCCTCTGCAAGTGGGGCCGGAAGTGTTTGCAACGGAGTTTTATATCATGGATATACAGCCTGCGTATAGCTGCTTGCTTGGAAGACCTTGGATTCATGGGGCAGGGGCCGTCACGTCTACCCTACATCAGAAGTTGAAATATATGGTTGGGGACAGCGTAGTCACCGTGTGCGGAGAAGAGGACATCCTGGTCAGCCATTTATCTTCATTTAAGTATGTAGAAGTCGACGGAGAGATCCATGAAACGCCCTGCCAGGCATTCGAAGGTTTGCGCATCAAGGACAAAGGTCCCGAGCCGAGCAAAGTGCCATAGATAGCTGTCTCATCGTATAAGGAAGCTCAAGCTCTAGTAGAAGCAGGAGAAGCCAAGGGCTGGGGTAAAGTGCTGGACATTCCTGTGAAGATGGACCGGTTCGGACTGGGGTACCAACCGTCGTCATCAACTCCTTCCGTGAGAGCCCCCCGCTTCAGAAAGCCGATTATCATCTCTGCTAGTGGAGTATGTCATGAAACTGTCAATGCTGCTTCAGAGTCTGATGAAGGGGACAGCGACTGTGATATGGATGCCTGGATTCAGCCAAGCACGCCAGGACAAGGACTGTGCAACTGGTCTATTCAGGAGCTTGTTCCTGCGACTTTTAAACCGTAATGCTTTGCTTTATTAATTGTTGAATAATCTGATGTCTTGCCCGGGGCATCAGAATTTGCTTAGGGTTGTGTTGTTATAAACATTGCGCGTTAATCATTAAATAAATGGCGTTTTTCCTGTGCAAATACTGTAATCCCTGTCCTTCTTGTTTTATATTTTTCAATAAAATGGCAACGTGGTTATTCGCTTTATACGCATTTTGAAGCACTTAACCATTCCTTTTGCAGGATAACATTTTCAGATGACATCCTTGAGCCACCTATGACTCGTCCCGACTTTGAGCACCCGGTGTTTCAGGCTGAAGAAGAGGTTGTCGAAGATAGCGACGTTCCTGAAGAACTGTCTTGGTTAGTAAAGCAAGAGGGAAGAGCCATTCTGCCTCACGACGAGGTCATCGAAATTATCAATTTGGGGTCGGAAGGGGTTGAGAAAAACATTCGTATTGGAGCCGCGCTGCAGGAAGATATCAAGCGGAGACTGGTTGAAATGCTCCAAGAGTATAGTGATGTATTCGCTTGGTCGTATGAGGATATGCCCGGGCTCGATAAAGATATGGTCGTGCATCGCCTGCCACTGAAAGAAGATTGCCCGCCGGTCAAACAAAAGCTTCGCAAAACTCGACCAGATATGGCAATGAAGATCAAAGAGGAGGTTCAGAAACAGTGGGACGCTGGGTTCCTGGCTGTGACGAAGTATCCTTCATGGGTTGCCAACATCGTACCAGTGCCAAAGAAAGATGGCAAGGTTCGGATGTGCGTGGATTATCGAGATTTGAACAAAGCAAGCCCAAAAGACGATTTTCCACTTCCTCACATCGACGTGTTAGTTGATAATACTGCTCAATACTCTGTATTCTCCTTCATGGATGGCTTTTCAGGCTATAATCAGATTAAAATGGCGCCAGAGGATATGGAGAAGACTACTTTCATAACGCCTTGGGGAACATTTTGTTACAAAGTGATGCCCTTCGGTTTGAAAAATGCTGGGGCAACATATCAGCGTGCGATGACGACTCTTTTCCATGACATGATGCATAAAGAGATCGAAGTTTATGTTGACGATATGATTGCCAAATCCCAGACGGAGGAAGAGCATCTGGTGAATCTGCTGAAGTTGTTTAAAAGACTTAGGAAGTTCAGGCTGAGGCTGAACCCTAATAAATGCACCTTCGGGGTGAGATCGGGTAAACTGCTGGGGTTTATCGTAAGCGAAAGAGGAATAGAGGTCGATCCTGCTAAAATAAAAGCGATTCAAGAAATGCCGACGCCTAAAACAGAGAAAGAGGTGCGCGGGTTTTTAGGGAGGTTGAACTACATCGCCCGGTTCATATCTCACCTAACGGCCACGTGTGAACCATTATTCAAGCTGTTGAAGAAAGATCAAGCTGTGACGTGGAACGAAAATTGTCAAAAGGCGTTCGATAAAATAAAGCGGTATTTGCAGGAACCTCCCATTCTGATACCCCCGGTGGCAGGTAGACCCTTGATAATGTATTTGACGGTTCTTGAGGGAAGCATGGGTTGTGTTCTCGGTCAACACGACGAGACAGGGAGAAAAGAGCATGCGATCTATTACTTGAGTAAGAAATTTACAGATTGTGAATCTCGGTACTCAATGCTGGAGAAAACTTGTTGCGCGCTAGCCTGGGCCGCCAAGCGTTTGAGGCAGTACATGCTGAATCACACAACCATGCTCATCTCGAAGATGGATCCTATCAAATATGTATTTGAAAAGCAGGCGTTGTCAGGTAGAATTGCCCGTTGGCAGATGGTCTTGACTGAATACGATATTCAATACGTCTCGCAAAAGGCTATAAAGGGGAGTGTGATATCCGAGTATCTGGCGGAGCAGCCTATTGAAGAATACCAATCGATGAGGTTTGATTTTCCTGACGAGGATATCATGTACCTAAAGATGAAGGATTGTGAAGAGCCGTTGCCAGACGAAGGACCAGAGTGGGGGTCCAAATGGAAGATGATATTTGACGGAGCCGTGAATGCTTACGGTAGCGGAATAGGGGCAATCATCACCACGCCACACGGGTCGCACATCCCGTTTACTGCCCGATTGACCTTTGCCGTTACCAATAATGAGGCCGAATACGAAGCTTGTATAATGGGGCTCGAAGAAGCCATTGATTTGCGAATCAAACATCTAGACGTATACGGAGACTCAGATCTGGTAGTGAATCAGATAAAAGGGGAATGGGAGACACGGCAGCCTAATTTGATACATTACATGAATTATGCAAGGAGATTGTTGCCTTTCTTCGACAAGGTTGAATTGCATCATGTACCGCGGGCAGAGAATCAAATGGCTGACGCTCTCGCCACTTTGTCTTCCATGTACAAGGTCAACTTATGGAACGAAGCTCCCCGAATCATTATCTCTCGGCTAGACAGGCCAGCTTATGTATTTGCTATTGATGAAGCATCTGATGGCAAACCATGGTATTTTGATATCCTTAATTTCCTGAAGAATAAAGAGTATCCGGCTGGGGCATCCAGTCAAGATCAGAAGACTCTCAGGAGATTAGCGGGCAATTTCTACTTGAATCTGGATGGCGTCTTGTACAGAAGAAACCACGATTTGGTGTTGTTGCGTTGTGTAGACGAGAAAGAGGCAAAGCTTCTCATGGAGGAAATTCACGAAGGTACCTTTGGTACGCATGCTGGTGGGCATGCTATGACGAGAAAGCTGCTGAGGGCAGGTTACTTTTGGCTGACGATGGAAACTGATTGTTTCAAGTTTGCGAGGAAGTGCCACAAGTGCCAAATCTATGCTGACAAGATACACGTGCCTCCGAGTCCTCTAAATGTGATGTCATCTCCATGGCCGTTCTCGATGTGGGGAATCGATATGATTGGAAAGATCGAGCCGACAGCTTCTAACGGGCATCGGTTCATCCTAGTAGCAATCGATTATTTCACCAAGTGGGTGGAAGCGGCGTCTTACGCGAATGTAACGAAGCAAGTGGTGGCCAGATTCATCAAAAGAGATATCATTTGCCGATATGGGATCCCTGAGCGGATAATCACGGATAATGGTTCAAATCTGAACAACAAAATGATGAAGGAGCTCTGTCAGAATTTCAAGATCGAACATCACAACTCCTCTCCTTACCGACCCAAGATGAATGGCGCTGTTGAGGCGGCCAATAAGAATATCAAGAAAATTGTTCAGAAAATGGTGGTGACCTATAAGGATTGGCATGAAATGCTACCTTTTGCTTTGCACGGTTATCGTACGACGGTACGCACATCAACCGGGGCAACTCCGTTCTCGTTGGTATACGGAATGGAAGCGGTATTACCATTGGAAGTTAAGATCCCTTCTCTGAGGGTATTGCGAGACGTTCAGCTGGACGAGGCAGAATGGGTAACGAATAGATTGAACCAACTGAGCTTAATGGACGAGAAGAGGCTAGCTTCCCTAGCATACGGTCGTTTGTACCAGAGCCGAATGAAGAAAGCGTACGACAAGAAGATACATCCGCGAAGCTTTCAGACGGGCGACCTTGTGCTGAAAAGGATCCTCCCGCCGCAAGCAGATCACAGGGGCAAGTGGACCCCCAACTACGAAGGGCCATACGTCGTCAGTAAGGTCTTTTCAGGAGGAGCGTTGTTGTTGTCCACCATGGACGGAGAAGACTTCACGTCACCTGTGAATTCGGACGCAGTTAAAAAATACTTTGCTTAAAATAGACCCGCTGGACAGAAAAAGGGAGTCCAGGCAAAAATGGGGCATCCTGGCGAACCAAAAACAGAATGAAAGGTTCGGGCAAAAGTTAGGGATAAAATTGAAAAAACTGTACACCCGCGAAGTTGAAAACCTACACTGGGCGGCTTCGGCAAAAAAGGGTATCCCGGTGAACTGAAAACCCGTAAAGGGCGGTGCACGCAAAAGTTAGGGATTTGAAAAGCAAATGACTGCGGTACGAATTCAATGAGCATCAATGCGGGAGAATATATTTGAGGAGCCAGTTATCGGATACAATCTCTTCAGAAGTGGGGATACCGGGAAAGCATTAGAGTCGGGCGAGTCATGGGAGGATCAGTTCGTAGTGTTCATCTGCATCCCGTTGCCGACATGTGTACAAATTGAAGTTGTCAATATTCATGCTTCTGGTGCATACTTGCATACTTGTATATTTGCTTTGCGTAGCTTCCTCTTTTCAGGAGTTACATCCCGTGTACAAAAACTCCGCCCATTCAGGGGCCCAATCAATGAAAATATGTTATTCAGTACTTGATACTGATTCTTTACTGTTTTGTGCATGATAAATCGCCTAAGTTTACTGAAACTAGCACGTGTATAACATCACTGGCCCTTGCCGACAATTGCTAAAGCTTTGAATTAACCGAAAAGGATGTCACTAACCTGAATAGATTTGGTTGCATAGGCTTGTCTTGCCTTGTTTGTGTTGTTGCAGGTTTCATAGCCCTATGAGGAATACAATCAAAAGATCGCGATAACGAAAGACTTGATCCCCACGCAGGTCATGCATGTTCTTCCTGAAGAAGGATAGAATTCCCCAGCTAGCCGTAGCTTATCCAAAGGACGTGCTCCAGAAAAGTTATTCGTCCTCAATAGAGTTTGGCGATTCCAAGATCGTAAGGCTGTATTCAGACAGGTTCATCTTTCCCCGCAGGGTCATGCACTCTCCCCCAGTGGAGTCAGTGGATTTTCCCCGAGAGAATAGTCCCACCTCCAGCGGAGTCCTCTCCTTTCAGCAAACGTTCTTTCCTCCCAGTGGAACCCGGAGATCAAGACTCTCCCCAGTAGAGTTGGCGGTGGGTCCTGTCATTTATTTTGTCAAGGATACTGTGTAATATCAGTTCACTCTCCAGCAGAAAGTCCGATCATACTGTGCACATCCGCTATTCCCCAGCAAAGTTATATTCCCCAGCAGGATGTTACCTCAACAGGGCGTTTGGTTTGAGTTCCCAACTTCCCAGTATGGTTGACTTCATCCTCCCAGCATTTATTTTGCTGGAATAATTCTGTAGCATCTGGCTATCCCCGGTGGAGTCGGCATTATCTTCAGCATTTGTTTTGCTGAAGAAGTTTCTGTACTCTAGCAGCAGGTGGGGAAAGCACTTGCTCAAATGAACTACCAAACACTCAAGATCTCGGCATGAGATATTCAATGATAATGTCAGTTTCGACAGTATTCCCCACAGAGTTACCAGGATAAGTCTCTCTTTATTCCCAAGCAGAGTTATTTGTCATCAAAAGGTTTCATGAACCAGAATTTCAGAAGTGGCCTCTGGGCATCAGAACAGGCATCCGGTAGTTTGGTTTCCAGATATCCCCAGTAGAGTCCACCTCGAAGTCGTTGTCACGTCAGTACTAAGAAGTTTGTGGGTCGGGACCAATGAAGAAGTGAGTCCTGACGTGGACAAGTTGTATTTCCCCAGCGGGTCGAAGATGCCTGAGTCCTGACGTGGACAAATCAAGACGAAACATGGGTCCTGACGTGGAACGAAGTTGTTTCCTTACGTGGAAAGATTGAGTCCTTACGTGGACATATCAAGCCAGAGTCCTTACATGGACAGATTGATAACGCATTCATTACGTGGAAAAAGATCATATTCCTTACGTGGAAAGATTGGAGTCCTTACGTGGACAGATTAGGATTGTGTTCCTAACGTGGAAAAATGGTGATTCCTTACGTGGAAAAGAGATTGATTCCTTACGTGGAAAGATTGAGTCCTCACGCGGACATATCAAGATTGATTCCTGACGTGGAAAGAAAGAGATAGATTCCTTACGTGGAGAGTTTAGTCCTGACGTGGACGGAAAGAAGAAACGGTATTCCTTACGTGGAAAGAAGAAGCATTCCTAACGTGGAAAGAAAGATCGATATAGTATTCCTCACGTGGAAAGATTGGGGTTCCTTACGTGGAAAATTTGTGATTCCTAACGTGGAAAAAGAAAGAGTCCTTACATGGACAAAGCAAAAGAAGACGTATTCCTTACGTGGAAGAGTTTGACAAAGCAGAGAAAAGTCACCCCTGACGGGGAAAAGCGATGTATTCCTTACGTGGAAAGGTGAGTCCTAACGTGGACAGTATTATTCCTAACGTGGAACGGTTATTCCTTACGTGGAAAGGTGAGTCCTAACATGGACGGTGGTATTCCTAATGTGGAAGAGTTTATTCCTAACGTGGACGATTTATCTCTGACGAGAAGGAAGACGAGCCGTCCCCAGCAAAGTTGTTGAAGTTTTTTCCGAATTGACAGCAGATAGAGTCCTGACGTGGACAAGCAAAGGACGAAGTTTCCGATAATTCAATCTTTTTCAGGATGATGAGAAGAATCCCCAGCACGGTCGCACGAGATCAGTGGGTTGCCGTAACAGTTGAATTCAGCTGATGAATGTTGTTCCCCAAGCAGTGGCGCAGTTTATTTACGCGGTTGGCAAATTTCTGGGTTCCTAGTATTCAACCGTCTCATACCGCGAATGTCTGAAGGCTCCGGGCTCTTCACCCAATCGGGTCCAAGCCGCTTGAATAGGGGCAGCTGTTGCACCCTAAAATTTGCCCAACCTTATTCACTTGGTTTATGTTTCAATGTCATTAGCATTTGCATATAGAGTCATGTGCATAGTCTAATCATCTGCATAGCATAAGCATAGCAAGTCATACAACAGGGGGACCAATCATTATTCTCATCTCTAGAAGCCTATCAAGAGGTTATTATCCCAATTCAATCTCATTCAAGTCATCAGGAAAGAATTTGAAAGCAAAGAGTTCAGCAGATCAAGCCTTGAGTCCATCTCCTAGCTGAGGGTATCTGAGGGTCAACAAGAGGGTTGTGAGATGTGAGTTGAAGGCATGGAGAGTATCTAGACATTATGAGAGACTTAGAAAGTCATTTAAAGAAGGAGACAAGTCATTGATGAGAGCACAAGAGCTATAGCTGAAGGCAGTCAACTAGGGTTTCATCTGGGTCAACCCTAGGTCAACCCTAGGTCAATTGACTGATTTAAGGGGCATTCAAGTCTAGTGGAGAGATGTGGGGTTCATCATTGGACATATAAAGAAGGATATGGAGATATGCCAAGAAGAATTCAAGAGAAATCAAGGAGAAGAGGAGCTTCTAAATTAGGGTTTTTGTGTAAAATCCCCTAGTTTAGGTCAAATTTCCAAGCAAGATAAGTCAAAATGCTAGCTTCAAATGGATCCTTGGCCAACATGAAACTTGTAGAGGATCTCAAGACCTTTAATTTGAGTGGTGGAAGACATCGAGGAGATTTATAGAACTCAAGTTATGGTCCTTGCAAGTTACAGGTCATCTGAGGTATCTGAAATTTTGTCTGTGAAAGTGACTTGACTTCCAAGCAATTTTTACCCCTCAAGGAGATTTCAAATGAATTCTTGGTCAACATAAGAATTGTTCCTAATTGTCTTAGCTTTCTAGAATGGTATAGTATGCCTTCATATGATGTGTAGAACGCAACTTATGGTCTTGGCAAGCAAAGGGTATTTTGGTCATTTGTCAGTTATAGGCCATTTTTAAGCAAAGGCCATATCTCCTATTTCCAAGCCTCAAATGGAAAAACTCAAAACATGAAAGTTGTTCAAAATGTGATTTTAAGTCTATAAAGAAGGTCACAAATTGTTGGAAAAGCTCATAACATGAAGTTGCATGATTGGTCAAATTTGAACTAAAATGGCTTATAACTTAAATAAAGTCAAAGTGAAAAATGGTTTGAGAGATTTATAAATGCAAATGGGGACTTCCAATATATGATTTTGGGTCCAAAAGACATTTCAAAGACAATGGTTCAAGCACTTTTTTGAGTTTAGAAGGAAAAAGAAAAGTTATTTATGGTTACTTGCATTTGAAGAAACATAACCAAAATGGATTCAATTTGGAATGCAAGGGAAGTTGCAAGATGGTTCTAGAAAGTTAATTTGAGCACTATATATTCATGAAATCAGAATTGAGCAAGGGTTGAATCCTCATTTGTGCAAAAAACTCCATAGAATTCACACTTTTCTCTCATTTTTCTCTCACTTGCAAATTCATTTCAATTCACCAATTTCTTCACCAATCACCATCAAAATCAATTTCATCATACTGATTCATCATCATGCCATAGGATTCAGCCAAGAACATAGTGTAATTTGCTCAATTTCGTGTGCTTCCATCAACCATACACAATTTGCAATTTCATGTGAAGATCAAGATACAGTGCAAGATCCATCGAGATAGTGCATACAGAATCACTTGCTGCAAGAATAGATCCAGATTGAAGCATCCAAAGGCTTGGATTCACAAGATTCATCATCATCCACAAGAACTTGCTCAAGGTGCAAATTGCTCTAACTTGCTTAATTTAGTTAGAGTTACATATTTTTATTAGTCTAGATGTGATCTAGGTTGTTAGTAGAACGATTAGGATGAGTTTGGTGTTGTTTAGTGATAATTGTTAACAGGTGCTCAAAACTTTTTAGACTTAGAACTTGTAGTAGAGTGCATTATAATGTTAGTTTGATAGATTAGAATAATCACCATTAGGCATAGAGTAGATTAGTACAGGTTTGAGTGAGAATCTTGATGATGCATACTAGAGTATTTTCATGGTGGCCAGAACTTGTCTCGATCGGTTTGAGTGATACACTGAATTTCAGAACAAACTACTGCTATAGTCTTGTAGAGGACAAAATTTGGAGTGATTTTCATGTTTGGATCGTGGTGTTTCATGGCGTGTGGAGTGAGAACCGAGAGGTTGAAGTTGGTACGTGCATGGAGTTTTCATGGAGATAAACCCTAGCTTTCATGGCAGGAGGAAGAAGATAGAATCTAAGCCGTCCAAGCGCGTGTTGACTAGTGACTGGGAAAGGTGATCCAACGGTTGTCGTTCAAACCGAGTTTGAGAGGGAATCCTCCCCCCATTGAAACGCTGCGTTTCATTAAAGGGGGGAGCGTGGGCCTTGCTTTTGCCACCCCCCATGTTATCAGGCCCAATCCTTTGAGCGTGCTTTTCTGCTTTTCTTACCCCCTCCATTTTATTTCATTCTTTTTTCTTCTTATTTTCCTTAATTTTTTATGCATCTTCTAAAATTCATAATAAACAGATAAAAAATCATTTTTAATTCATTCTTTTTACATTATTTTCTTTAGGATGTATAGAAAATTATAAAAAAATAAAAATTGCATTTTATTTTTATTTGATATTTTTCCCATATTTTCTAAATAAATGACATTTTAAATAGCTTCATTTCATGCATGATTTTGTTAATTTTTGTTCTACTAGATGCTTTCATATTTTTTGTTCATTCTTTTTAGGTTGTTTAGATTAGACATTGAACTTGTAGATTCCATTTAGTTCCCATTTTTAGAAGTTAAATTTAGGTGCTTAGTGTAGGTGTGAACAACATGAACAAACTAGGGTTTTAGGTGATGACTTAGGAGAATCAATTCATTTCCCTTAGGACTTAGGGTTTGAATAGTTTAGCTATGGGACTATAGGGGCTATGGGTAGTTATTAGATCCCCTTAGAAAAGTCAGGATTCCCCTACTGCTATTAATGTACTGTATATATCTGATTGACTGGTGTGGTGTGCCCTCTGGGGATTATTGCTTGCTTGCTTGGGTATTGGGGTTGTCTGGGGACTTAGGAGAGCTGAAGACTTGAGAAGATGAAGGCCATTGGAGATCCAGAGATTGAAGTTCAACTTCCAGAGTTGAAGAGAAGATTCTTGCTAGCAGATGCTGAGGAACTAGGGTTTAGGAGCTAGGCAGAGCTCTAGGTTAGAAAGTTTGTTTCTCAAACATGGATTGCCTTGTCTGCATCCATTCTTCTCTGTGATTCAGAGTCTCTCTAAGACACTCACCCCCTTCCTTTGGAAGGCTTGGTGATAGTGTCTATGAGATAGAACTCTTGAGAGAAAATGTCTCTTGTGTTAGAAGCAGTCTGTTCACCACCCTTGGTAGTCAACTGATTGCTTAACACCCAATTCACTCTTGTGACTAATCCCTCATCCTGGAGGTTTGAGCTTGAAGAAAAGCCATTGCAGATAGAAGACTGATGATCAAAGCCCTTGCCTGAAGGTCATGAAGATGGAGATTGATGCTTGTTGAAGCCCGTAGCTGATTGGAGATTACGTGAAGCCAGATGTTGATTCAGAGCTGCTAAAGCTGTTTGTTTTATTGCTGTATTTCATTTCTGATGTATTGATTGGTTTTCTGGACTGTATTGTTTGCTGTTTACCCTGCTGGGTTGAAAGTGAAGTCTGTTCACTTTTGCCTATTGTTTTCTAGGTTCGAGGTTGAGTGGGACTCCCTTGCCTCGCTTGTACTGTTGCATCCATG
Source organism: Lathyrus sativus (assembly GCA_963859935.3). Classification (NCBI taxonomy): domain Eukaryota; kingdom Viridiplantae; phylum Streptophyta; class Magnoliopsida; order Fabales; family Fabaceae; genus Lathyrus; species Lathyrus sativus. Next base: position 242,089,601 of record OZ012741.1, read on the forward strand.
CATTTTACTGCTTTATTATATCTGTTATTGTTTCTGTTTCTGCCTATCCCGTAGGATCTCTGTTTCTCTCTGTGCAAGAGAGGAGCATGATAGACACTAGGTCTTAACCCATGCATGATAACATTAGGTTAGTTTGTTTCCCTTTGCAACCGTAGGTTAGAGTTCTGTCTCTTCTTTCTCAAAACAAACAGAAAAACACCATAAAGATTTCAAACACAATAAAAGACACTTCTTCCGTAAAAGAATGTGAACTCATCAAGACGTCATTTTTGTCCTCTTGGACTGTTAATCAGAAAAACCTTTTTCAGAAGGAATAAAATCAACCAAGACAAGCTTGTGTCGTACGTGGCCCGAACTACGTTTGCTCTGATCTTTCATGCTGTATGAAAGTACGTAGGCATAGGATGCGATATCCTAGCGAGCAACCTTCCCCTCCTTTCCCGTAGGTAGGCGAACTACGTTGACTCTGATTTCTCGTTCCAGACGGGAATACGTAGGCATAAAGTGCGATACTTTGCCGAGTCATTTTTATTTTTCATTTTATTTTCTTTTAACCCCAGACCTGTAGAGTAGATAGAATAACAATTCATACCCGAAAACAAGCGTGGATCCCGTCGAGTACGACGGACGTGAGGGGTGCTAATACCTTCCCCTTGCGTAACCGACTCCCGAACCCAGGTTTTGGTTGCGATGACCATACCTTTCCCGTGTTGTGCGAGGTTTACTCTGAGCGTTTCCTTTCCCTCCCGTGGGATAAATAACGCACGGTGGTGACTCTTCTGTTCAGCCGGCGCCGATTTTCGCAGTAGTGACACATAGCTACCAACAACTTTCAACTGACTTCACTGCTTGATTCTGCTCAATCTGCTTCAACCCCTTGGTTGTCTTCTAACAATCAACCCTTGCTCAGACCAAACACCGGAGAATCACCCTCTGAAGCAAAACAAAGGCTGGATAAGAGCTCTGACTAGCTGGAGAATGATATGCGATATGATGCAAGAATGTTTATGCAAATGCAATGCAAGATGCAACAAGCACGGGATCACAGCCCCCACAAAGCTCTGATTACTGCTGCGCTGTTGACGGGATAAGTCTGCTCTGACGAGAGAAAACCAAAATATCGGCATCCTATGCGGTCGTCGGCGTCACAGACTTTCAAATGATCATAAGACTGATGATACGATACCCAGAAGGTGTGGCATCATCATGTCCTGAAGAGGCCTCACTTAGCCAACTTCCAAATGATCGGTCCTCAGAGTCGACAATCCTCCAAACCAACAACCCCCTCAACCCAAAGGGTTGAAAAAGAAGTCAACCGGGAGAACCTCGTCTGAGCGTGGATTTCATGAGACACTAGTGCCTGCAAAGCAAGCACGCGCCCACTAATTTCCACAACTAATGCTAGGTAAACTCAAGCCTGGGTCTGGCTTCTCACTCATCAGAGTTCCCATCCCGCAACAGCACAATAGCAACAGATAATAATATAGTGCGAGAAATGTAAATACATCGGTAATATACAACACAAAATTAAACACCCACAGACACACAAACAAGCGCTAGGATTGACTCTCGCACAGGGACGTTGGATCCCCTGATTGACTCGCCTAGGGACAAAGGATCCCCAGGAAACCATCACAGGTCCCCAGCAGAGTCGCCAGCTGTCGCTACCTCGAAAATAAGGTGCCGGCAAAATAGAAGAGTCACCACCTTTCGTTATTTATCCCTCAGAACGGGAAAGGAAACGATCGGAAAAACCTGACGAAAAGGTATAAGACAAGGTCATCGCAACCATTGTCTGGGTTCGGGAGTCGGTTACGCAAGGGGAAGGTATTCGCACCCCTCACGTCCATCTTACTCGATGGGATCCACGCTTGCTTGGTTTGTCTAAAGGATGCAAAAACAATCTATCTCCGGCTGCTAAGTCTAAATGGAAAGAAATTGACTCGATAGACATCGCACTCTATGCCTACGTATTCTCATCAGAGAAAGTCAGAGTCAACGTAGTTCGGGAAACTACGGGTTACGGGGAAGGTGGCTCGCCAATACGTTAGTATTGTGCCTACGTACTCTCAACAGGTATGAGAGATCAGAGCTTACGTAGTTCGGGAAACTACAGGGAATTTTGCTCGCCAAGACGTCGCGTCTTGTGCCTACGTATTCTCGTCAGAGAAATCAGAGCATGCCGTAGTTCAGGCTAACTACGGCTAGACAGGGTGTTCTCGATCACACGGGGGTGAGAGATCAAGTTGGTTTGAAAGGTACGGGGACCTACGGGAACTAAAACTACGGTCTGGTCTCAAATGCGCAAGGGCAAGAGAAAGGGAAACATCAATCGTCATCGGGAAAGTCTCGATCGCACGGCAGCAAGAGAACAGAGAAGTTAGTTGTTAGTGTGCTCGCTAGGATATCGCATCCTATGCCTACATATTCTCTTCAGAGAAATCAGAGCAGCTATAGTTCATCCTACTACAGCTAAAACGGGGAAGAAAGGGAAAAGGGAGAAGGGAGCTCGCTAGGATATCGCATCCTATGCCTACGTACTCTCGTATGGTACGAGAGATCAGAGCAAACGTAGTTCGACGGGAAAACGAATCTCGATTGCACGGGGGCAAGAGAAAGGGTCTCAATCGCCTGAACGCGAGAGAAAAGGGTTTCGATTGCACGGGGGCGAGAACAAAGAGGAAGCAGGCCTACGCCTAAACGGGAAGGAACTCGGGACACACACGCAAGAACCTAAGACATAGGAGCGAATGTGTCGCATGTCACCCAAAGGGTACCATACTAGACATCCTAGATGATTGAGAAGAAACTCCTCAACTGTCATTTCCTACGTATCTAACGATACAGCTCACAACGCTCGACGATTGCATGAAGACTTGAATAAGATGAAGATGATGTTGAACGAAGCAGCTCCTGGGCTCCTGACGTGCGCGCAAGCTCCATTCCAATCTTCTCCTCTTTGGATCCTTGATGATGACGCTCGAATCAAGAACAATGTAACGCTTAGACCGTCATGGTTCGATTTATACGAGAAATCGAACTCTCAGAGGTAGCGTATTGATATCCGTGTCAAAGACAAGATAGAGAAATGATATCGAAAATCATTCTCCAATTGAATCGTGTCACAGGGCCAGCCAAAAATAAAATCAGAGATAAAACGGATAGCAGAAGAGGAATTAGGAGAGAAACGAGGAGAGAAAACCCAATCACAAGTGAAAATAAAGTTCTACTCCTAAAAATTAGCAATGAATTTCTAATAGAAAATATTCTAGAGAAATATTAAAAGGAAATGCATTATAGAAAAGTGGCATAGAAAATTCTTATCTAAAATATGAATTAAAAGTAATATCCTAAAATAAAATTAAAAGGAAATTTAATTCTATCCTTTAAAAGAAATTAAACTAAATCCTAAACATTATAATATTCTAAAAGTATTAAACTATCCCTAACAAAACATTACAATTAAAAATACAATGCAAGATATTAAAATACAAAATAAATGCAGGGAGGGGGTGTAGTCATACAGGGGAGTGCATACGCTAGCAAAAAACCATAAAGGTTGGGCCCAGCCCACGGCACACACAAAAACGGGGGAAGGGGTTTGGTAAGCAAAACTGGGGGTGTACAGCAAGCAGAAACGTAGTGGGCCAGGCCCACCTTAAAGCAAAAACAAACAAGAAAAAAAAACACTGCCACACAGGAGGGGGTAAGAAGGAAAAAACGGGGTGTAAGTCCAACTGAAGGCTAATGGGCCTAGAAGCCCAAAACACAAACCCAAAGCCAAGACATGCTTTGTCTTCCTCTCTCCGTTTTGGCCGACTGGACACCCTAGTTCCATCTTCCTAATTTCGCCACCGCCGTTTCAGCCTCCGTTCGCTTCTCTCCTTCTTTCAACTCTTTCTTCCTTGCTTCATACTCGCAAACCAAACAACCCTTCTCCTTCGCAAATATGTCTCCACAGTTCTCGAACAAAACACCATACCTGCAACTATGTCCGTCGAAACTCGCTGGGAAAAGAAAGGTTGAAATTCGTGGTTGCATGTTGATAGCGAGGTCCGGCTCGCGTTTCAGTTGATGGATTGATGAACACTCGAAGGCATCCCTTGAAGACTATCGAGTTTCTTGATCGGGTGAGTGCTCTTGAGGTCCTAAAGGTTGTTAGAGGATCTTCGAAGGATCTTGATGCATGTTGAAGGTTTCTGGAAATTAGATGCGCGTTTGAAGATCTGAAGGTTCATGAGCGAATCTGGAGATGATGATGAGTGTTCTTGAAGGTTGAACGAGGATCTGGAAAAGTTGATTTGAGCACTGATGAAGAGATTCTTTGAAGTTGTAGAAGGTTTCTGGACAAGGCGTTGATGAAGATCTGGTGCGATTTCTGGCGACCTCGAAGATTAATACATATTGTTGATGATTTTCTGATGATTCTGATGGACAACTGGAAAACTGACGAACAACCATTGCAGGTTCTTGGATCTGATGAACCACCAAAAAACGCTTTGAAGATCCATGAAGAATCTTGAGGATCTGGTGGTGAAGGTTGAAGAACACGGTGAAGGTTTAAGATCCGTGGCTAAATATCCATGAAGATCTAGTGGAAACGCATGAACGGGCTTCTGGATTTTCTGAAGGACTTGATGAACATGGAGGAGTTTCTTGAGTTCCTGATGAACATTGCTTGAATGCAGTTGAGTTGTTTGAATTTTCCGGTGGATGTGCAGTTTCCGACGAAGAGATCAATAGGAAGGTGATGAACATGATGATGAATCTGGTGGTTTTCTGGAGAATCATGAAGATAGGATGAAGAACACGGTGAGTTCTTGAAGACTCCGGCGACGGTTGTTGATTCAGGCGCCGGTTGTTGGGGATTCTTGGCCGGATTTGATTTCTCCGGTGGGAACTCTGACGTGTTTGCATGCGAGGCATGAGGGAACGCCACCTCAGGAGTGTACATGGCGGACTCTGAGCGAGGGAGAAGGAGGCGTGAACACGTGGCGTGGGAGGGGTAGGTGGCAGCCATGCATGAGGTGGAGTGTTAGTGGAAAATGCGCTGGCAGAGAGAGTGAGAGAAAACGTGGGAACATTATATAGTGACATGTGGCAGCGAGTTGGGCTTTTAGAAATGGACACTTGGCCCACTATGGACTTAATTAACTGATTAATATTCAATTAACCCAAACAAAAATGAATTAAAGAAAACTCAATTGATGCTAATACTGATTAATGCTAAACATGGATGATTAAGACTCAATTAATAGACTAACTAAATGCTAATTAAAGCTATGAGACCTAAACAATTAGCTAATACCTTAATTAAATCCTAAAACTAACTCTGCTCAATTATCCCAAACGAATCATTAAGTTCTAAAAACTAATATTCTAAACAAATGAATTAATACCAAATTAACACCTAAATATGATCAACACTAAACTAATATCTAAATAATAAACTCTACTTAAAAATAAAATCTATTATTAAAATCTATAGAAAACTATTAAAAGCTATTAATCTAAAAAAGTCTATTAAAAAATATATTTATTCAAAACACTATTGATAAACCTATTTATCTATTAATTCTAAAAAGGCTATATTATTCTAAAACTAATTAAAATCTATAAGAACTCTATTATTCTATTAAAATTCTAGAAATCAATTAAAACTATTTGATATCTATAAACACAAATAAAAACCTGTTTTCCAAAGCTAAAGAAATAAGAAAAATCTAGAACATGCAATAAAGCCAATTAAATCGATTAGAAAATGGATGCGCGACTACAGCGAAATAAACGGTAAAAACCGGACACCGAGATGTCCTCAAAAACAACAGCGAGAGCTGGAAACACAGGGAACGAGCACAAATTCTCAAAATACGTCCTCGTATTGGCCTGAAATTCCTGAAGCGTGATCAAAGGGCTGTAATCCCGATAAAGTCAATCTGACTGAAAAAATGCAATGTACGCGGTATGCAAATGAAATGAGTCGAAACATGAGCCAAATTGCAATAAGTAGTTGGTCAAATTATGGGGTGCAACACCCACCATATCCTTTTTTTTTCGCTTGTCTTAAAACTTCTGAAATAAATATATTTTGTGTTGACAAAATGCAATCATGACTAAAGGCATGAAAAACTTCAAACTAATGAATTTTTGCAGGCTTGCAGGACATGGGTCGACCATAGGGTCGGCGTATTCATCAAAAAGGTCCAAATCAGTCAGCGCACAAAGCATGCGTCGACCATAGGGTCAGCACATGAAGGAATAACATTCCAGCTGGTCAGCGTGTAAGGGCATGGGTCGACCATAGGGTTCGACGCACAAAGGAAATGGATTCCAACGGGTCAGCGCACGCCGACTGTATGGTCGACGCACACTGATGAAATTTCCAGAAATCCAAAACAGCACAGGCCATGCGTCGACGCACAGACCTGTTATGGTCTACCGTTCGCGCGGAAAATTTGTTTTAAAATACTTCCCTCTCATATTTGAAATATTGTTATGTCCTGAATTATGTTAGCACTATATATACTTGCTTAAACACTTGTGTCTATCAACATTTGATATTCTTTTGATTCATGTGTTCAAAAACAAGAAAGAGTGAAATAGGTGTCCAAGATTCATCTTCTTCACCTTCAACATCTCACAACATTTCAATTACACACAATCATTTTTGAAATGCATTTGTGAGAGATTCAAGGTGATAAGTGTAACACCCCACTTCCCCGTATTAAATAAAATATAAATATCATAATAATAATCAGAGTTTTCACCAATAAGTGGGATATCACATCTCCAAATTTTATAAAAATACTTTATTCATTCTTTTCAAAATAATACAGCGGAATTTGTTTAATAAAATAAAATACATCAAATTCATGATACGTCACAGGATTACAATAAGTTTGACATGAAACAGTTAAAACACCCATATCCTGTGTTACGTATCAGAGCATCCTACGACTTGACTGTCACACCACTATCCAAGTTAGCTAAGCACCTGGATTATCTGTACTTCTGAAGAAGCACAGACCACAACAACAACAAAGGGGTGAGAAATAATGATCATAATATAATGGTAATGTAATACATGTAAACAAGGTAGTAAAATACACCAACACACCAATATTCACCCCCAACAACTCCATATAACGAACCTACTGTTCAAATTACAATATAACATATTATAATGCAAAATGCAACTCAACACCATGCATGCGGTACCGACTCGTTGGTTCATTCAATCGAACCCACCATTCTCCACAAAGGAGTATGGGTGAATCACTTACGCTCCATCCGAGACATGATTCGACCCCACCATTCTCCACAAAGGAGTACGGGTGAATCACTTACGCTCCATCCGAGACATGATTCAACCCCACCATTCTCCACAAAGGAGTACGGACAGATCACTTACGCTCCATCCGAGACATGATCCATCCCACCAAGACACCATGATATGCACACACCAATGCATACTATCATAATTAGGCACTCAAGGTGCACACGATCCTCCTGATCATATCATCATACATCAATGCATATATGTATAGATATATTACACCAACACCATATAAATCAACCAGATAGTACACGAATTCATACCACAACACCAGACATAAACACATCCCACCACTCGGGGATACACGATCCTACTGATCACTGCACCATAATAATATACATGATACACCCATCATTCATTTTAATCAAATTAGATATTAAACGAGTTCACACTCTAACACCATATATAATCACATCCCAACACTCGGGGAATACACGATCCTACTGATCACTACACACATATACATCAACTAATTGCCCACCAGTCGTTATTACGGGAAACATGTACTATCACCGAGTACACAAGTTAATTCCCACAGTCATCATTCATACATGGCATCAAGGCCAAAGGAATCACACAAGTCCAGAGCTCAAGGCCAAAATATCACAACACTCACATTCTGGTTCTGCTACGTTCGCTGACATTCGCCAGGCGAAGCCCCGTAGCGAACCCTCGCTAGCATTCGCCAGGCGAACCTGCTGGCGAAGCCCCCTTTCCACCATTCGCCAGGCGAAACTTCGCCAACACTCTATTTATATTTACTATCAACACTGCAGTAACAACATATAATTTTCCCCAAAGCTATAATCATGGTCATTACCCACACTACAGTAACAACACAGAATCTCACCAAAACTCTATTTATATTTACTATCAACACTGCAGTAACAACATATAATTTTCCCCAAAGCTATAATCATGGTCATTACCCACACTACAGTAACAACACAGAATCTCGCCAAAACTCTATTTATATTTACTATCAACACTGCAGTAACAACATATAATTTCACTAACATCACCATAATATATATATACCAAATTCACCAATACCAATCAACAATTCATCAATATCAAGCATCAATTTAGCATTAGCAACAACAATAACAAGCATGCCAATATAAAACTTCATAGATCGGAATTTTCCTACGGGGTTAAGGAATCCCCTCTACCCTATACATGTATATATCATCCCAATCAAGTTTCTCCCCCCTTACCTTGTTAATCGGTTGATCGATGAAAGAATCCTCCAAGGTTTGGCCAATTCTGATTTTCCCCCGTATCCTTCGTTCTTCGCTCCCTTTTCCGTTCCCTTTTCCGTTCTCTCCTTTCTATCGTTCTTTTTCCACTTTCTCTAACTTCTCCCAATGTATCGTAAAACTACTAACCCCTCCCATTCTCTATTTTAATTCTCTAATCCCAATAATAATAATAACTAATAAAATAATATAATAATATTACTAATATTAATAATACTAATCATAATAATACTATTAATAATAATAACAATAATAATAATAATGTTATTATCTCACCAAAATAATAATAATAATAATGAATATAATAAATATAATAATAATAATAATACCCCCACCAATATTACTATTAGTTATTATATTATTATATCTACACCAATTCACCACCAATAATCCTCCCATATCGGGGACACCCACCAATAATAATATTCATACTGATGATAATAATCATAATAATAATAATAATAATAGCAATAATAATAATAATAATAATAATAATAATAATAATAATAATAATAATAATACCAATATTACTATTAACTATTATATTATTATCTCCACACCACCAATGATCCTTATATATCAAGGATACTCACCAATCACATGCCAACACACCCCACCTAAGGGCACACCAACATAAAATAATTAAATTAACACCAAAATGACTAAATAAATAAAATGGGTGTTACAACTCTCCCCCACTTTAAGTATTTTCGTCCCCGAAAATTACCTGATGGAACACTTCCGGATACGCTTTCCGCATCCTTCATTCCAACTAACAGGTCACACTGCCTTCTGCAGCACCTCCCCAAGTTACTTTCACCAAAGATATCTCCTCCCTTCGGAGTTGTTTCTCGCTCGTCCAAACGAAATAGCAATGCCTCAACAATCAAATTATTTTCACTTGTACATCATCCACCTAGTTCAATGTACTTTCTCAACTACGACACATGTAACATATCATGCCAATTCATAACGACAGCGGGAAAAACGGTCTAACATGTTACTCCTCCCATACCTCTGCTGCGCCACTCTGATACAAACCACAGAACACGGTGCGAACTTCTGAGACTTCGAAGCTCGACCAACATCAGTCACCGGCGTGACTCTCCAAACACATCTTTCCTTGGATCCTCTTGATCTTTTTATCCCTCTCAACATAATTTTCAGGTCTGAGCACAACACTCTCACTCGACCCATTCCAACACAGTAGAGACCTACACTCCCTATTTCACCAAGCCACATATAGTGCCATTCTGACACTAGGATGGTAACCATTATTATAGGTAACTCAACCAACGGTAATTAATCATCCCACAATCCACCTCGATCCAACACCCAAGCTCTCACCAATTCTCTACAGACTCAATAGTCCTCTCTAACTGACCATCAATTTGAGGATGGTAAGTCGAACTCAACTTCAACTTAGTACCCGATGCTTCCTGTAAGCCCCTCCAAAATCTCAATATAAACCTCAAATTCCCATCTGACACAATATTCGTCAGTATCTCCTCTAACTTCGCCACTTACCCACTATGCATCTCATATATCCTCAACGTAGAATAGTTAATCCACTAACAATAATCCAAATTAAAATTATATCTTCCCAATTCTTTGGAAATCTCAACACCAAATCCACGAAAATACTACCCGATTCCCACTCTGGAATATTCACGGCTGCATCAGACTCAACAGTCTCTGATGTTCACTCTTCGAATTTCGGCAATTCTAACCAGCATATTCAACCTCAACCACTTCTCTCCTTATCTATGGTCACCAAAACAATCTACTCAAATTCGGTTACTTCTTCATAGCACTGGGGTGGATACTCCATCTACCCCAATGTATTTCTTCACTAGTACTTCTACTCCCCTCAACAACATCTGGTACACATACTCTATCATAACACCTCGTGGTATTATTTCCACAAACCCGACAATCCACTCTTCGACTCTAATTTATCAATCTCAACTAATTCACTACTCAACCCAGATTTCTGACTTTCTCGATTCTTCTCAAGGATATCACTAGTCAGATCTTAATAATAAAAGCTTAACTCCATAAGAAGTATCCTTACTCACAAAGCGCATCTTATGAAATTTCTCAATCAGTTTTACCTCTTTTCACCATCATCTTCGGTATGCACAAACATTTCCAACTCACCGCATCATCTACCACATCCACTTTACCCAAAGGGTAATTACACTCAAAGTCGTAATCCTTCAGAAATCCTAATTATTTCCTCTGCCTCATTTTCAACTTTTTCAAATCAAACAAAAACCTTAAACTCTTAAGATCACCAAACATCTCTGATCTCAGTCTGAACTTTCGAAGCCTCCGACTCCGGTACAACCACAATAGCAACCAACTCTAAATCACTGGTCGGATGGTTTCTCTTACACACTGATCTCAAAGGGCGTCGTAGAACTGCAAGAGAGTATAGACACCACTGATCTCAAAGGATGAAGGCTTGCAGACACATTTGGCCAGTCTCCCATAATCATGTCTAAACTGTTCCATCACATTCCCCTCAGCCATAGCAATTAAACTTCTCAAAGAACTGACATCAGGGGTAGGAAACCTATAAGCAACTGTCCTTTTCAAGGGCTCCATGTCAAGAACGATGAACAGAACCACTAGAATCAGGAGGGAAATATGCACCTAAAACATAAATACATGTTAATGAAGAAATGCAAATGAAGATGCAAATGCAAATGCAAATGCAAATAGAGGATCAAGCTTGCTGTGTTGTAGCTTGAGAAGAACCAGCGCTTCGCTTTAGTACTGACAAATCACTGACATTAGGACCCCTTTGGTACCATGAACACAGGTTCATACTGTAAAGAACCGGGTAGTTTGAAGGCCAAAGTTTCCTGTATAACCCACCCACTCACAGGTATGGACCTATCCACTAACAAGGTTCGGCATCCTATGCGTTCATCAGCGTCACAGAATTTCAAGAAATGATAATAAGTCACCATTTCTGGTTTGGCATCATCATCTCTTGAAGAGGCCTCACTTAGCTGAATCCCAAATAATCAGTCCCCAGAGTCGACAACCCTCAAATCCAAATTCCAGTCGGATCCTAAGGATTGGAAAGGAAATCGTCAAAGAGAATATCGTTTGAGTGTGAATTTCATGGGGAACTGTGTCTGCTAAGCAAACAGGTCCACCCACTAGGCTCCACTACTAATACTAGGATTTATACTCAAGCCCAGGTCCGGCTTATCACTCAATGGAACTTCCCTCCCCACAGCACAGCAAGTATGATACAATGCGGAAAGTAAAATCCGGAAGTAAATAAAGATAAAGTACATATATACACACACCCAAAAGAAAACACACAAGCGCTAGGATTGACTCGCATATGGGATATTCCTGTCCCCAGCAGAGTCGCCAGCTGTCGTTAAAAGAAAGGTGCCGGCAATGACTAATAGAGTCGCCACCTATCGTTTTTTATCCCAAAGAGAGTCGCCAACAGGTAGAAAGCATCCAAGGCTACAAAGTCAGGCAAATTCGGAAACAAAACAATGCCATAAATGCAAAGTTCCAGAATAGCACTAAACACAATCCAGCAACCATTCTTAGTGAACTTCAGAGCTTTCTCAACAAGAAACGGTAACAGAAAACTATAAGTTCCTTTCCTCTCAACTAATTTCACCTCTAACTTTGCAGTGTCCAAATGTAATATAGCAGCGAGCCTAGCTAGATCAGGCTCTGCATCTGTGTGGACAAACGCCATCTGATCACGAATAGGCACCCCTAACATATCAGAATACTCTTCCAATGTAGGCACGAAAACAAAATCGGGAAAGACAGCATCTCAACTGGGCGTCGTACAACTGCAAGAGAGTATAGACACCACTGATCTCAAAGGATGAAGTCTTGCAGACACATCTGGCCAGTCTCCCAGAATCTTGTCTAAACTGTTCCATTACATTCCCCTCGGCCATAACAATCAAACTTCTCAAAGAACTGACATCAGGGGTAGGAAACCCGTAAGCAACTGTCCTTTTCAAGGGCTCCATGTCAAGAACGAAGAATAGAACCAGTATAATCAGGAGGGAAATATGCACCTGCAACATAAATACATGTTAATGAAGAAATGAAAATGTAGATGCAAACGCAAATGCAAATGCAAACAGAGGATCAATTTTGTTATGTTGTAGCTTGAGAAGAACTAGCGCTTCGCTTTAGAACTGACAAATGACTGAAATTAGGACCCCTTTTGTACCATGAACACAGGTTCATACTGTAAAGAACCGGGTAGTCTGAAGGCCAAAGTTTCCTGTATAACCCAACCACTCACAGGTATGGACCTATCCACTGACAAGGTCCGACATCCTATGCGTTCATCAGCGTCACAGACTTTCAAGAAATGATGATACGTTCACCATTTCTAGTTTGGCATCATCATCTCTTGAAGAGCCCTCACTTAGCTGAATCCCAAATGATCGGTCCCCAGAGTCGACAACCCTCAAATCCAAATTCCAGTCGGATCCTAAGGATCGGAAAGGAAATCGTTAAAGAGAATCTCGTCTGAGCGTGAATTTCATGGGGAACTGTGTCTGCTAAGCAAACAGGTCCACCCACCAGTCTCCATTACTAATACTAGGGTTTATACTCAACCCCAAGTTCGGCTTATCACTCAACGGAACTTCCCTCCCCACAGCACAACAAGTATGATACAATGAGGAAAGTAAAATGCGGAAGTAAATAAAGATAAAGTACATATATACACACACCCAAAAGAAAACACACAAGCGCTAGGATTGACTCGCATATGGGATATTCTTGTCCCCATCAGAGTCGCCAGTTGCCGCTACTGCGGAAAAAAAAGGGCCGGCAATGACTAACAGAGTCGCCACCTATCGCTATTTATCCCAAAGAGAGTCGCCAGCAGGTAGAAAGCATCTACCTCTACAACGTCAGGCAGATTCGGAAACAAAACAATGCCATAAATGCAAAGTTCCAGAATAGCACTAAACACAATCCAGCAACCATTCTTAGCGAACTTCTGAGCTTTCTCAACAATAAACGGTAACAGAAAACCATAAGTTCCTTTCCTCTAATCTAATTTCCCCTTTAACTCTGTAGCGTCCAAATGTAATATAGCAGCGAGCCTAGCCAGATCAGGCTACGCATCTGTGTGGAGAAACGCCATCTGATCACGAATAGGCACCCCTAACATATCAGAATACTCTTCCAAGGTAGGCGCCAAAACAAAATCCAGAAAGACAAAGCATCTCAACTGGGCATCATAGAACTGCAAGAGAGTATAGACACCACTTATATCAAAGGATGAAGGCTTGCAGACACATCTGGCCAGTCTCCCATAATCTTATCTAAACTGTTCCATCACATTCTCCTCAGCCATAACAATCAAACTTCTCAAAGAACTGATATCAGTGGTAGGAAACCTGTAAGCAACTGTCCTTTTCAAGGGCTCCATGTCCAGAACGAAGAACAGAACCACTAGAATCAAGAGGGAAATATGCACCTCCAACATAAATATAGGTTAATGAAGAAATTCAAATGTAGATGCAAATGCAAATGCAAATGCAAACAGAGGATTAAGCTTGTTGTGCTATAGGTTAAGAATAACCAGCACTTCGCTTTAGTACTAACAAATCACTAACATTAGGACCCGTTTTGTACCATGAACAAAGGTTCATACTGTAAAGAACCGGGTATTCTGAAGGCCAATGTTTTCTGTATAACCCACCCACTCACAGGTAAGGACCTATCCACTAACAAGGTTCGGCATCCTATGCGTTCATCAGCGTCACAGACTTTCATGAAATGATGATACGTTCACCATTTCCGATTTTGCATCATCATCTCTTGAAGTGGCCTCACTTAGTTGAATCCTAAATGATCGGTTCCCAGAGTCGACAACCCTCAAATCCAAATTCCAGTCAGATCCTAAGGATCAGAAAGGAAATCGTCAAAGAGAATCTCGTCTGAGCGTGAATTTCATGGGGAACTGTGTCTGCTGAGCAAACAGGTCCACCCACTAGTGTTCACTACTAATACTAGGTTTATACTCAAGCCCAGGTTTGGCTTATCACTGAATGGAACTTCCCTCCCTACAGCACAGCAAGTATGATAGAATGCGGAAAGTAAAATGCGGAAGTAAATAAAGATAAAGTACATATATACACACATCCAAAAGAAAACACACAAGCGCTAGGATTGACTCGCATAGGGGATATTCCTGTCCGCAGCAGAGTCTCCAACTGCCGCTACTGCGAAAAAAGAGGCCAACAATGACTAACAGAGTCGCCACCTATCCTTATTTATCCTAAAGAGAGTCGCCAGCAGGTAGAAAGCATCTACCTCTACAAAGTCAGGCAGATTCTGAAACAAAACAATGCCATAAATACAAAGTTCCAGAATAGCACTAAACATAATCCAACAACCATTCTTAGCGAACTTCTGAGCTTTCTAAACAAGAAACGGTAACAGAAAACCATAAGTTCCTTTCCACTCAACTAATTTCCCCTTTAAGTCAGCAGCGTCCAAATATAATATAGCAGCGAGCCTAGCAAGATCAGGCTCCGCACCTGTGTGGACAGACGCCATCTGATCACGAATAGGCACCCTCAACATACCAGAATACTCTTCCAATGTAGGCGCCAAAACAAAATCCGGAAAGACAAAGCATCTCAACTAGGCGTCGTAGAACTACAAGAGAGTATAGACACCACTGATCTCCAAGGATGACGACTTGCAGACACATCTGGCCAGTCTCCCATAATCTTGTCTAAACAGTTCCATCACATTCCCCTCAGCCATATCAATCAAACTTCTCAAAGAACTGACATCAGGGGTAGGAAACCTGTAAGCAACTATCCTTTTTAAGGGCTCCATGTCAACAACGAAGAACAGAACCACTAGAATCAGGAGGGAATATGCATTTGCAACATAAATACATGTTAATGAAGAAATGCAAATAAAGATGCAAATGCAAACAGAGGATCAAGCTTGTTGCGTTGTAGCTTGAGAAGAACTAGCGCTTCGCTTTAGTACTGACAAATCACTGACATTAGGACTTCTTTTGTACCATGAACACAGGTTCATACTTTAAAGAACCGGGTAGTCTGAAGGCCAAAGTTTCTTGTATAACCCACCCATGCACATGTATGGACCTATCCACTGACAAGGTTCGGCATCCTATGCGTTCATCAGCGTCACAGACTTTCAAGAAATGATGATACGTATACCGTTTCTGGTTTGGCATCATCATCTCTTGAAGAGCCCTCACTTAGCTGAATCCCAAATGATCGGTCCCCAGATTCGACAACCCTCAAATCCAAATTCCAGTCGGATCCTAAGGATCGGAAACAAAATCATCAAAGAGAATATCGTCTGAGCCTGATTTTCATGGGTAACTGTGTCTGCTAAGCAAACAGGTCCACCCACTAGTCTTCATTACTAATACTAGGGTTTATACTAAAGCCCAGGTCCGGCTTATCACTCAATGGAACTTCCCTCCCCACAACACAGCAAGTATGATACAATGCGGAAAGTAAAATGCGGAAGAAAATAAAGATAAAGTACATATATACACACACCAAAAAGAAAACACACAAGCGCTAGGATTGACTCGCACAGGGGATATTCCTGTCCCCAGCATAGTCGCCAGTTGCCGCTACTGCGGAAAAAAAGGTGCCGGCAATGACTAACAGAGTTGCAACCTATCGTTATTTATCCCAAAGGGAGTCGCCAGCAGGTAGAAAGCATCCACGGCTACAAAGTCAGGCAGATTCGGAAACAAAACAATGCCATAAATGCAATGTTCTAGAATAGCACTAAACACAATCTAGCAACCATTCATAGCAAACTTCTGAGCTTTCTCAACAAGAAACGGTAATAGAAAATTATAAGTTCCTTTCCTCTCAACTAATTTTCCCTTTAACTCTGCAGTGTCCAAATGTAATATAGCAGCGAGCCTAGCTAGATCAGGCTCCGCATCTGTGTGGACAAACGCCATCTCATCACGAATAGGCACCCCCAACATATCAGAATACTCTTCCAATGTAGGCGCGAAAAGAAAATCTGGAAAGACAAAGCATCTCAACTGGGCGTCGTAGAACTGCAAGAGAGTATAGACACCACTGATCTCAAAGGATGAAGGCTTGCAGACACATTTGGCCAGTCTCCCATAATCTTGTCTAAACTGTTCCATCACATTCCCCTCAGCCATGGCAATCAAACTTCTCAAAGAACTGACATCAGGGGTAGGAAACCTGTAAGCAACTGTCCTTTTCAAGGGCTCCATGTCAAGAACGAAGAACATAACCACTAGAATCAGGAGGGAAATATGCACCTAAAACATAAATACATGTTAATGAAGAAATGCAAATGAAGATGCAAATGCAAATGCAAATGCAAACAGAGGATCAAGCTTGTTGTGTTGTAGCTTGAGAAGAACCAGCGCTTCGCTTTAGTACTGACAAATCACTGACATTAGGACCCCTTTTGTACCATGAACGCAGGTTCATACTATAAAGAACCGGGTAGTTTGAAGGCCAAAGTTTCCTGTATAACCCACCCACTCACAGGTATGGACCTATCCACTAACAAGGTTCGGCATCCTATGCGTTCATCAGCGTCACAGAATTTCAAGAAATGATGATACGTCACCATTTCTAGTTTGGCATCATCATCTCTTGAAGAGGCCTCACTTAGCCGAATCCCAAATAATCAGTCCCCAGAGTCGACAACCCTCAAATCCAAATTCCAGTCGGATCCTAAGGATTGGAAAGGAAATCGTCAAAGAGAATATCGTCTGAGCGTGAATTTCATGGGGAACTGTGTCAGCTAAGCAAACAGGTCAACCCACTAGGCTCCACTACTAATACTAGGATTTAAACTCAAGCCCAGGTCCGGCTTATCACTCAATGGAACTTCCCTCCCCACAGCACAGCAAGTATGATACAATGTGGAAAGTAAAATGCGGAAGTAAATAAAGATAAAGTACATATATACACACACCCTAAAGAAAACACACAAGCGCTAGGATTGAATCGCATATGGGATATTCCTGTCCCCAGCAGAGTCGCCAGCTGTCGCTACTGCGAAAAAAAAGGGGCCGACAATGACTAATAGAGTCGCCACCTATCGTTTTTTATCCCAAAGAGAGTCGCCAACAGGTAGAAAGCATCCAAGGCTACAAAGTCAGGCAGATTCAGAAACAAAACAATGCCATAAATGCAAAGTTCCAGAATAGCACTAAACACAATCCAGCAACCATTCTTAGTGAACTTCAGAGCTTTCTCAACAAGAAGCGGTAACAGAAAACTATAAGTTCCTTTCCTCTCAACTAATTTCCCCTCTAACTTTGCAGTGTCCAAATGTAATATAGCAGCGAGCCTAGCTAGATCAGGCTCTGCATCTGTGTGGACAAACGCCATCTGATCACGAATAGGCACCCCCAACATATCAGAATACTCTTCCAACGTAGGCACGAAAACAAAATCCGGAAAGAGAGCATCTCAACTGGGCGTCGTACAACTGCAAGAGAGTATAGACACCACTGATCTCAAAGGATGAAGTCTTGCAGACACATCTAGCCAGTCTCCCATAATCTTGTCTAAACTGTTCCATTACATTCCCCTCAGCCATAACAATCAAACTTCTCAAAGAACTGACATCAGGGGTAGGAAACCCGTAAGCAATTATCCTTTTCAAGGGCTCCATGTCAAGAACGAAGAATAGTACCACTAGAATAAGGAGGGAAATATGCACCTGCAACATAAATACATGTTAATGAAGAAATGCAAATGTAGATGCAAATGCAAATGCAAATGGAAACAGAGGATCAATCTTGTTATGCTGTAGCTTGAGAAGAACTAGCGCTTCGCTTTAGAAATGACATTAGGACCCCTTTTGTACCATGAACACAGGTTCATACTGTAAAGGACCGGGTAGTCTGAAGGCCAAAGTTTCCTGTATAACCCAACCACTCACAGGTATGGACCTATCCACTGACAAGGTCCGGCATCCTATGCGTTCATCAGCGTCACAGACTTTAAAGAAATGATGATACGTTCACCATTTCTGGTTTGGCATCATCATCTCTTGAAGAGCCCTCACTTAGCTGAATCCCAAATGATCGGTCCCCAGAGTCGACAACCCTCAAATCCAAATTCGAGTCGGATCCTAAGGATCGGAAAGGAAATCGTCAAAGAGAATCTCGTCTGAGAGTGAATTTCATGGGGAACCGTGTCTGCTAAGCAAACAGGTCCACCCACTAGTCTTCACTACTAATACTAGGGTTTATACTCAAGCCTAGGTCTGGCTTATCACTCAATGGAACTTCCCTCCCCACAACACAACAAGTATGATACAATGAGGAAAGTAAAATGCGGAAGTAAATAAAGATAAAGTACATATATACACACACCCAAAAGAAAACACACAAGCGCTAGGATTGACTCGCATATGGGATATTCCTGTCCCCATCAGAGTCGCCAGTTGCCGCTACTGCGGAAAAAAAGGGCCGGCAATGACTAACAGAGTCGCCACCTATCGTTATTTATCCCAAAGAGAGTCGCCAGTAGGTGGAAAGCATCTACCTCTACAACGTCAGGCAGATTCGGAAACAAAACAATGCCATAAATGCAATTTCCAGAATAGCACTAAACACAATCCAGCAACCATTCTTAGCGAACTTCTGAGCTTTCTAAACAAGAAACGGTAACAGAAAACCATAAGTTCCTTTTCTCTAATCTAATTTCCCCTTTAACTCTGCAGCGTCCAAATGTAATATAGCAGCGAGCCTAGCCAGATTAGGCTACGCATCTGTGTGGACAAACGCCATCTGATCACGAATAGGCACCCCTAACATATCAGAATACTCTTCCAAGGTAGGCGCCAAAACAAAATCCAGAAAGACAAAGCATCTCAACTGGGCATCATAGAACTGCAAGAGAGTATAGACATCACTTATATCAAAGGATGAAGGCTTGCAGACACATCTGGCCAGTCTCCCATAATCTTATCTAAACTGTTCCATCACATTCTCCTCATCCATAACAATCAAACTTCTCAAAGAACTGATATCAGGGGTAGGAAACCTGTAAGAAACTGTATTTTTCAAGGGCTCCATGTCAAGAACGAAGAACAGAACCACTAGAATCAAGAGGGAAATATGCACCTCCAACATAAATACATGTTAATGAAGAAATGCAAATGTAGATGCAAATGCAAATGCAAATGCAAACAGAGGATCAAGCTTGTTGTGCTATAGGTTAAGAAGAACCAGCACTTCACTTTAGTACTAACAAATCACTAACATTAGGACCCCTTTTGTACCATGAACAAAGGTTCATACTGTAAAGAACCGGGTATTCTGAAGGCCAATGTTTTCTGTATAACCCACCCACTCACAGGTAAGGACCTATCCACTAACAAGGTTCGGCATCCTATGTGTTCATCAGCGTCACAGACTTTCATGAAATGAAGATACGTTCACCATTTCTGGTTTTGCATCATCATCTCTTGAAGTGGCCTCACTTAGCTGAATCCCAAATGATCGGTCCCCAGAGTCGACAACCCTCAAATCCAAATTTCCAGTCAGATCCTAAGGATCAGAAAGGAAATCGTCATAGAGAATCTCGTCTGAGCGTGAATTTCATGGGGAATTGTGTCTGCTAAGCAAACAGGTCCACCCACTACTGTTCACTACTAATACTAGGTTTATACTCAAGCCCAGGTTCGGCTTATCACTCAATGAAACTTCCCTCCCTACAGCATAACAAGTATGATAGAATGCGGAAAGTAAAATGCGGAAGTAAATAAAGATAAAGTACATATATACACACATCCAAAAGAAAACACACAAGCGCTAGGATTGACTCGCATAGGGGATATTCCTGTCTGCAGCAGAGTCTCCAACTGCCGCTACTGCGAAAAAAGAGACCGACAATGACTAACAGAGTCGCCACCTATCGTTATTTATCCCAAAGAGAGTCGCCAGCAGGTAGAAAGCATCTACCTCTACAAAGTCAGGCAGATTCTGAAACAAAACAATGCCTTAAATGCAAAGTTCCAGAATAGCACTAAACATAATCCAACAACCATTCTTAGCGAACTTCTGAGATTTCTAAACAAGAAACGGTTACAGAAAACCATAAGTTCCTTTCCACTCAACTAATTTCCCCTTTAACTCAGCAGCGTCCAAATATAATATAGCAGCGAGCCTAGCAAGATCAGGCTCCGCATCTGTGTGGACAAACGCCATCTGATCACGAATAGGCACCCTCAACATACCAGAATACTCTTCCAATGTAGGCGCCAAAACAAAATCCGTAAAGACAAAGCATCTCAACTAGGCGTCGTAGAACTGCAAGAGAATATAGACACCACTGATCTCCAAGGATGACGGATTGCAGACACATACGGCCAGTCTCCCATAATCTTGTCTAAACAGTTCCATCACATTCCCCTCAGCCATAGCAATCAAACTTCTCAAAGAACTGACATCAGGGGTAGGAAACCTGTAAGCAACTGTCCTTTTTAAGGGCTCCATGTCAACAACGAAGAACAAAACCACTAGAATCAGGAGGGAATATGCACCTGTAACATAAATACATGTTAATGAAGAAATGAAAATGAAGATGCAAATGCAAATGCAAATGCAAACAGAGGATCAAGCTTGTTGCGCTGTAGCTTGAGAAGAACCAGCGCTTTGCTTTAGTACTGACAAATCACTGACATTAGGACCCCTTTTGTACCATGAACACAAGTTCATACTGTAAAGAACCGGGTAGTCTGAACGCCAAAGTTTCCTGTATAACCCACCCACTCACAGGTATGGACCTATCCATTGACAAGGTTCGGCATCCTATGCGTTCATTAGCGTCACAGACTTTCAAGAAATGATGACATGTTCACCGTTTTTGGTTTGGCATCATCATCTCTTGAAGAGGACTCACTTAGCTGAATCCCAAATGATCGGTCCCTATAGTCGACAACCCTCAAATCCAAATTCCAGTCGGATCCTAAGGATCGAAAAGAAAATCGTCAAAGAGAATCTCGTCTGAGCGTGAATTTCATGGAGAACTGTGTCTGCTAAGCAAACAGGTCCATCCACTAGTCTCCATTACTAATACTAGGGTTTATACTAAAGCCCAGGTCCGGCTTATCACTCAATGGAACTTCCCTCCCCACAACACAGCAAGTATGATACAATGCGGAAAGTAAAATGCGGAAGTAATTAAAGATAAAGTACATATATACACACACCAAAAAGAAAACACACAAGCGCTAGGATTGACTCGCACAGGGGATATTCCTGTCCCCAGCAGTGTCGCCAGTTGCCGATACTGCGGAAAAAAGGTGTCGGCAATGACTAACAGAGTCGCCACCTATCGTTATTTATCCCAAAGAGAGTCGCCAGCAGGTAGAAAGCATCTACCTCTATAAAGTCAGGCAGATTCAGAAACAAAACAATGCCATAAATGCAAAGTTCCAGAATAGCACTAAACGCAATCCAGCAACCATTCTTAGCGAACTTCTGAGCTTTCTCGACAAGAAACGGTAATAGAAAACCATAAGTTCCTTTCCTCTAAACTAATTTCCCCTTTAAGTCTGCAGCGTCCAAATGTAATATAACAGCGAGCCTAGCTAGATCAGGCTCCGCATCTGTGTGGACAAACGCCATCTGATCACGAATAGGCACCCCTGACATATCAGAATACTCTTCCAATGTAGGCGCCAAAACAAAATCTGGAAAGACAAAGCATCTCAACTGGGCATCGTAGAACTGCAAGAGAGTATAGACACCACTGATCTCTAAGGATGAAGGCTTGCAGACACATCTGACCAGTCTCCCATAATCTTATCTAAACTGTTCCATCACATTCTCCTCAGCCATAACAATCAAACTTCTCAAAGAACTGATATCAGGGGTAGGAAACCTGTAAGCAACTGTGTTTTTCAAGGGCTCCATGTCAAGAACGAAGAACATAACCACTAGAATCAGGAGGGAAATATGCACCTGCAACATAAATACATGTTAATGAAGAAATGCAAATGTAGATGCAAATGCAAATGCAAATGCAAACAGAGGATCAAGCTTGTTGTGCTGTAGCTTGAGAAGAACCAGCGCTTCGCTTTAGTACTGACAAATCACTGACATTAGGACCCCTTTTGTACCATGAACACAGGTTCATACTGTAAAGAACCGGGTAGTCTGAAGGCCAAAGTTTCCTGTATAACCCACCTACTCATAGGTATGTGGCGCTACTGCGAAAATCGGCGCCGGCTATGACAGAAGAGTCGCCACCGTGCGTTATTTATCCCACAAGAGGGAAAGGAAACGCTCAGAGTAAACCTAACGCAAAGAGGGAAAGGAATGGTCATCGCAACCAAATCCTGGATTTGGGAGTCGGTTACGCAAGGGGAAGGTATTAGCACCCCTCACATCCGTCGTACTCGACGGGATCCACGCTTGTTTTTTATCTAAGGGTGTGTTATTCTATCTACTCTACAGGTCTGGGTTAAAAAGAAAATAAAATGACTCGGCAAAGTATCGCACTTTATGCCTTCATATTCCCGTCTGAAACGAGAAATCAGAGTCAACGTAGTTCGCCTACCTACGGGAAAGGAGGGAAAGGTTGCTCCCTAGGATATCGCATCCTATGCCTACGTACTTTCATACAACATGAAAGATCAGAGCAAACGTAGTTCAGGCTACGGAGGACACAAGCTTGTCTGACAGTTTTTATCTCCTTCTGAAAAGGGTTTTCCTGATTAAGGGTCCAAGCGGACAAAAACAGAGTTTGAATGTTTGTTTGAGTTTTTAAGAAAGAAATGTTTTTTAGTCTGTTTGCAACTTGTACTGCACTAAAGACTTGTGATCTGAGAGTGACTACGTCGCATGTCACCCTAAGGGTACCATACTAAGCAGCCAGATTACTGAAGAGTGACCCTCCAGCAACCTTTTCTCAAATAGCTTAAGGCTTGTAACGTACAACACGCGTTATCCTTATTACTGTGTTTTTGAATTGTTTTGAGATGAGAAGAGAAAGATGCTCTAAAAAGCCTATGGTTGAAAGGGAAACTAACCTAATGTTATCATGCATGGGTCAAAACCTAATGTCTGTCATAATTTCCTCTTGCACAGAAGAAATAAGAGATCCTAGGGGATAAACATCAAAAGAAAACAAACAGTAAACAGTAAAATGCATGCTATGCAACAGTACCAGAGAGGAAAGAGAGAAGACAATAGAAAGAGGAGAAAAGCTCCACCTCAAACCTAGAGGTAATCAACACAATAAAACAGACAATACAGAGTAAAACAAAATATACAGAGGAGGCAGCCCAAGCAGCAGCAACTTCTACAGACAACAACTTCAAACTCTAAACAACACAGTTGGATAGACAGCAAAGTTGACAGCAAAGACTTCATCTTCAAGCAAGCTTCTATCTTCAAGCTTCATCAATCTTCAAGCTCCAACAAGCACACTCCAAGAAGACGATTAATCATTAGGATCAAGTTATAATGTTAAGGAACTTAATGACAACCAAAGGAAATCACTAAGAACTCAACATAGCAAATGGAAGGTATCCTCAAAGTTCTACTCACTTGGGCATACCACTCATCCCTCCTAAGGAGAGATGGAGCTTCCCAAGGAGGACTTTATGTCATTGGATAGAATAGAGGCAAACAATGCACTCCATGTTTGAAGAAAGAATTAAAACTAGGTCTAAGGCACTTCCTAAAACCCTAATTTCTTAAGCTCCTAAAAAAAACTCCACAAGAGGAAAAGCCTTCAACTCCAAGCTCCAATCTTCAATCCCAAGCATCTTCAATGAATCCAGAAGCTCCATAAAAAAGAACTCAAGCTTAAACCAGCTCCAAAGCAGCCAACCAAGCCATACAATCCAAAGCACTCAAGAGAGGAATCTACAAATACAAGCCACTTGCAAAATACAACTAAAATAGAAAACCAAGTTGCAAAATTCTAATTAAATTCCTAGGGGATCATACATGTTTGAACAACCTAGTGTAAAAATATTGAAGCATGATTCAACTTCTAAGTTATCTAAACAATTCCTAAAGTGAAATAGGTCAAGGGGAACCACAAGTTTGGGAAGGTTCTAATCTCAACACCTAAAACAGAACCTAATTTTATTCTAAAAATCCACCAAAAATTCTAAGGGAACATACATGCATACCCTAACACATACTAAAAAATCAAAGCCAAACTCATCACCAATTGGAAGAACAAAATTCAGCAAAACAGATGGAGAATTATGCAAAAAATAAAGAACACAATAAAATGTGAAAAATCAAATAAAATTGAAAAATTCATGGAATTACCTTTTGTTAATCCCAGAAAATCATAAATTCCATAAGGATCATGAGGATATTTTTAAAATAATTTTTGGATCAAAATTGGAATTCATATGATTTTTAGAATCAACAAACAATTAAAAAAAACAAAATGGAATAAAAATCAAATAAAAGCCACGAATAATCCACAACCTTTGGATTAGTAAGCCAGTCAACGAGTCAAGGCACATCCAGCGCTCCTCATGATGCCACGCAGTTTAATGAAACTACAGTGTTTTGATCTTAGAATTTCCAAACCAACTTTAAATCACACGCGTTGGATCTTCAGGCCAGTCAATGGTCAAGGCAAGATCCTGTGGTCTACAACTCATCTTCTCCAAATCTCAGGTCATCAGAGAGGAGATTCAGGCTGGTGGTTGGTGGTGGCCGGAGAAGACTCTGGTCGTCTTCTCTGGCGAGGGTCCAGGTTCAGGTCATCAAAAATGACAAAGTCTATAACAATTTTGCTCAGAATTTCACGTACATTCCAGATCTATCATCAAAATGTTCTAATTCTCAACACATAATCAAACACGACCCAAATTTCAGAAATAGCATCATCAACAACTCTCACTAAACTCAAAACTAATGGTATAGATCTCTGCATCTCGTTGCGTACATCAACCTTGGCTAAACAACTAGCATTAAAACCTCATGAATCAAGAGATTCAAGTCTAAACAGATCTGCTATGTCATCTTCAAACATCACCAATTGAGTCCAAATCAAGCCTAAAACGATCTATGCCATGTCTAGATCCTAACCACAAGTCTAAAGCTATCTGAATTATGCTAAATCATGCTGAATTTTGAGAGATGCTAACCTGGTTTAGATCTTGAAATAGATGCAGTTAGAACTCATGGCTTACTTGAAAAAGCTCCAGAAACTTTCAATGATCCACAAGGAAGAGATTGCACACCTCAATTTGGCTTGAATTGGTCTGAATCACAAAACACGATTTCAATTTGCAGCTATGGAATTTCAAATGCTCTCTCTGGTTCTGGCGCGAAATGAGGTTCAACCTTGATCTAAACTCATTCTAATCAATATATAGAAGAGTTTCATGGGCTTTTGGATCCAAATTGAAGCCCAAAACAGTGGTTTGCAATTTCTGGTTTTTTCATCCAAATTCACTATGACAGTCGTGTATTGCAAGCTTTGCATTGGTTCTAGAAGTTTCTCACACCTTGCACATGTCATTTGGAGCGAAATTGGAATGGAAGAATGGCCTGAATTGCCTTGTGTATGATTTTGCATATGTAACTTACAAGTGAAGTAACCATATGCTATCTCTCAAAATCTGACTTGCACTCAAAATTATGGTATTGCCAAAGCTCTTAGAATGTGATTTCCAATCAGAAAATGTACTCGTTTGCTTGGTTTAAGGAATCTAGCGCAAAAAGTCAATTTTCTCTCCTTTACACATTTGAATTTTCCCCTTTTTGAAACCAGTTCAAACCAACTCTTGCTATGAGCTCAATCAAACTCTCATGACCACTTGGCTAGCCTAAAAACCCCGTTTTGAGAAACTTTCATGTTGAACAAAATTGCATTTGACATGTGCAAGTTGGAGATTTTGGCCTATAATTGAAAATGACCTATAATCTTACTTTCCCAAAATACCCCTGACTTGTAAACCTCATAACTTGAGTTCTAAAAATCAAATGGAAGACTTATAGTAAAATTTAGAAAGCTAAGATCATGAGGAACAACTTTCATGTTGACCAAAAGTTCAGGTGAAACCTCCTTCTAGGTAAAAAATAGCCTTGAAGTCAGATGACTTTCACAGACAAATTTCAGAAGCATCTGAGGACCTGTAACTTGTCTGGGTCATAACTTGAGTTCTATAAATCCAATGAAGGACTTCTAGTACTCAAATTAAAGGTATTGAGATGCTCTACAAGTTTCAAGTTTGCCAAAGATCCATTTGAAACTTGTATCTTGACTTATGTGGCCTTGAAGTTAGGCACTAAACAGGGTAATTTGCACTGAAACCCTAATTTAGCAACTTCCCACATTCTTGATTCTTCTTGATTTGATCTTGGAACAACACCACAAATGTATTATCACATCATTCCATGAACTCCATGACCTCAAAGTAGGCTTGAATGCTTTTCAATTACATAATTGACCTGGGGTTGATCCAGATGAAACTCTAATTGTCTGCACTTCAACTGTGGCTCTTGCATTTGACACAATGACTTGATTTAGCTCCAACATGGCTCTCTAGGCACTCCATGAGCTCTATACACATCTCATATTCACACCTCATGTGTCATACCCCAAATTTTGACCCTTAGATTTTCATTATCATTTTAGGATCATACTCATGTGATTATCTAACCCTAACCCAGTTCAAGTCTTTCTTTGTTTAAGATGCAGGTGAATTAGGGTTTGCGTAGTTAAAATCAAAACTTTAATGTTTGATCAATCAATGTCTAGATGGATTAAATCATGAAACAAGTTCAAGGATTCTATTTGATGTTAAATGTGACTCCAATTTGAGGTTGTACCCCAGAATCAAGAACAATGCAATTTGGAGGCCCCGATTAGGGTTTTCGACTGATAAAAAGTCAACTGTGGTTTGACTTTTATGGTGGAAGATGTTTCAATGATGGGATTGTGGTACATGAAGTTCATATGGTTAAATGAAGTCCATTCAAGAAGTTTCAAAGTCTCGGGAAGTCCAGAACGTCCACAGACGGCTCGGTATTCACCGATCGATCGTACCGTCGACTGAAAAATCGACTTTTCAAATTGAGGAATGGGACTTCAAGATGTGAAGCAAAAATGTTCCATATGTTAATATAAGCTTGCTCGTAAAATTTCATGGTCATCTGATCAAAGATGGAGGAGTAATCGAGAAAATCGGGAATTAGGGTTTCGAAAGGGACAAAACCGTAACTTCCTAACCGCACATCCGATTGAGGTGGTTCTAAGCTCATTTGAAAAATCTTGGCAAGTTCTACAAAAGTCTCCTAGTGGTCCATAGTAAAAAAAATTCTTGGTTTTGGAGTTAGAAGGAAAAACATTACAAGAGGACAAAATAACTTGGAAAATTTCTAAGTTATTTTACCTTAAGGATTCTAATTTCAGCCAACTTTGGGAGGCTTTTTCACACAGTTTCAATTGGAATCATAACTTCTGGCCAACATGAATGTTTTAGTACGACATGAAGTATTTCTAAAAAGTACAAGAACTCCTCAAGATGAGTTATGAGCAAAAAGTTACATGTGTACAAAGTTGGAGGTTTCACACTTTAGTCCCACATTGCCCAATTTTGCAAAATCACCTCTTTCCTCCAAGTGGGCCAATTTCAGCTTGTAAGACTTGTTCTAACTGATGTATAGAATGTTTGTAGCATGAGAGATCAGAAGTTATGCAGAAGTATCCAAAAATTAAAGGTTTAAGTTCATTACCATAAAAAGTGGAAAGTTGAAAATGTTGAATTTTCAAAGCATGAGGTGTAAAGTCCCAATTCTGAACCAGCCACCCTCCCATGCTTATAGCCTGCTAATTGCATCAGTAACCTCTCAAATTGCTTTCCCTTTGTGTTAAAGAACATCCAAGCAATCCATCAAGTGGAATTTTTCTCAAAAATATCACAACCTTGCTTCATGGTGAAGTTTTCTCTCTAGCAAGCACCTCACTTCATTTTCCTATAAAAGGAGGGTTCACTCACCTCATTTTGGACATTCACATTTCACTAAACACCAGAGAAATAAACTTCCCTTGCTGCTTTCCATCCTTGCATCAAAATTGCAAAAATCACCAAAGTTCATAAAAGTAGCCAAAATTCTGTTTTTACACTTATGCTGCCAAATTCATTTCTCTGCATTCCTACACCTCAATAACCATCCATACACTCTCTAAATATCATATGAAAGGTGTCTAGCCCTTTAAATCATCACGAAACCACCAGAATCAAAAAATCACTTTCCATACCACCTTACTTTAGCCAAAAGCCACAAATCTTGCCAAAACTTGGTCCATTCACTTTCTTGGCATTCCAATCATCCTAACACCTCACATATGATGTTTCTCAACTGTCCAAGGTGTTAGAAATCATTGGAAAGTCCTATTTCTTTATTTGGCATCAAAGTTGCATTTTACTTAAAAGTGAAGAAAGCATTCCAAGCAAGGAGGTGATTTGAAGTTCTCTGGTATTTTTGATCATTCTAGCTTGTTCAATAAAGTATACAAGAGGTATGTAGCCTATAAACATTGCCTTTTGCATCATTTTACATGTTTTGGCATTTTTGGCTTAGTGTTAGTTAAGTGTTTTCTTTTGATATCTTTTGCAAATATTGGTCTCATGATGTTATTTGTTGGAATCAAAGTACATATGCTCATATATTGGTTTCTACATGATTATTGCTGCATAAAATGTGTGTGTATGCTTTTGATTTCATGAAACATCAAGGCTTGCCAAAATGCCCTGCTACTGCTGCTATTTGTGTTAGTTTGGTTTGTGTTAAAATGCCAAGATATTGTTTTGCTTGATATGAGTGGGTTTTGTGGCTTCTAGCATCTTTGGTACCATATTTTTGAAGTGTGTGAATGTCTAATATGTGCTGTTTTCACCTGATGTGAATTATCTCATTCAAAGTGCATTTTTCCAAAACTTTGCATTTCTCATGTCACTTTCACAACCTGTTGGTATTAGTCAAATTAGAAGTGTTAGAATCATTTGTTAACATTTATGTAAGGTGTGTGTGTTTGTATTTTGGACAAAACTTGTTTGCATCATACCACTCATCTTCAAAATGCATTTTTTACCAATTTTTGAGCATAAACTACCAGTTCTGAGTTCTATCATGTTTTAACCCAAAACAATTGTTGGAACACCTCAAACATGTCATTTTTAAAAGGTTCAAACTCTCATTTGAGTAGTACAACAATTGGTTTGAGTTTTAGACCTCCATATGCGTTTTTCAAGTCATTTTGGCCACTTGACATACCATTTTTATAAATTGTTGAATTAAACCATGTTTGAGGTTTTAGAATCATTCTATGTGACCTGTGTGAGGTGTGTGACCATTAAATTTGGATTGGAAGTGCTTAAAATAAACTGTCTTGAATTTCACTTTGAAATGCATATTTTGACATCAAAATTGCAACTGTCATACCAGTTTTCACACAAACTGTTTTTGCATCAAAAGTCATGTTGGAACACCTCATACTCATCATTTAAAGTGTGTTTGCTTGATCATTTAGTAGTAAAACACACTGTCCCAAGATTGACACCTCATGGTGCATTTTACAAAAACTACCAATTTTGCAACTGTCATGCCATTTTGCACACACACTCATCTTGCATCAAAATGTGTTTTGAGATGTTTTAAATTCATCATTGGTGAGTTGTTGACATGGTTCTCATACTCCAAAATTGGCTATTTTAAGATTGTCCTTTCAAAATGCATTTTTCATAAAAAAGCATTACTTCACATGTCACTTTTGCACTATAGTGTTTTTCATCAAAGTTCAGCATTCCAACACTTCATACATGTTATTTGTGGACTGCTAATATGATTCTTGGGCATTAAAATGAACGGTCACAAAATCCACACCATAAAATGCACTTTTCAAAAGAATGCATCATACACTTCACATGTCACTTTTTGCATAAAGGTCTTTTTCACCAAAACCACATTTTAGACACTTCATACCAGTCATTTAAAAGATGTTTGCATGGTTATTTGGTAGCAAGACAAACTGTCACAAGTTTCACACTTCAAAATGCATTTTTACAAAAACCTTGCACTTGACATGTCATTTTTATAACCTGGTTGCATTCAGCATATTTGAAGTGTGGGAATTATTCTTTATCATTTATGTGAGTTGTGTGCACAATTGGTTTGGTTTAAAAGTGTTTAAATTAAAGTGTTCATGTCAAAATGAATCACACAAACATCAAAGTACAGCAGCTGCAAATTTTTCAAAAGAAAAGGAATTAAAACTAATTCCACCATCATGTTCCTCATGTTTTTCTAGGCCAGTTACATATAAAGTTTGTTTAATTTGGATAAAAATTGAGGAAGTTATGATATGTTTTGCAAAGCCATTAAAGTGTTCATGTCAAAATGCATCACATAAACATCAAAGTACAGCAGCTGCGAATTTTTCAAAAGAGAAGGAATTTCAAAAAACTAACACCACCATCATGTTCCTCATATTTTTCTAGGCCAGTTACATATAAAGTTTGTTTAATTTGGATAAAAATTGAGGAAGTTATGATATGTTTTGCAAAGCCATTAAAGTGTTCATGTCAAAATGCATCACATAAACATCAAAGTACAGCAGCTGCGAATTTTTCAAAAGAGAAGGAATTTCAAAACACTAACACCACTATCATGTTCCTCAGATTTTTCTAGGCCAGTTACATATAAAGTTTGTGAAATTTGGATAAAAATTGAGAAAGTTATGATATGTTTTGCAAACCATGTGTTTGTGTGTGTTTTTTTTGCCCAGAAAATCAAACAAGCAAGCCTTATGTATTTATTATTCCAGTTTAGTTAATGGATGTATGGTCACCCCAGTGGTAGAGACATGCACGCACATTATACCTTTCACTAGCCTGACCTGGGTTCAATCCGTGTGGAGGTTGAACCCTTTTGTTTATTTTTGTCATTTTTCATACAAACTTCAAAAAATCATATCTCTCTCAATTTTAATCATTTTTCACCCATTCTTTTTTCATTATGTTCATTTTAATGTGTACTTTAATATCATTTTTTTATTTTTCATGTTTGACCAAATTTTCATCACTTTAGACCATGTGTGAAATGCGCGTTTACAGTGTTCATTCTGACTGTTGCAGATGAATTTTATGTGATTCCACTTAAATTATATGTGAAATTTATTTGTATTCATACCCACACATGTTAGTTAACATGTTAGGATTTTTTATTTTGAGTTGTAACCATGTTCATCTCTTCCCCCTGTTGACTGTATTGGAATGCGATCCGTCGTCACAGTTCTCGTTATTTTTCATCTGCTTTGATTGTCATCATTGCATTTTCATCCTTATCAATTTCATGTGCTCATTTAATGGTTGTCACTATGAACCCATGATAGATACCTCCTGAGTTATGAGGTTAAACTAATTCATCTGTACATAACCCTACCTCCTGAATTACGAGGTTAAACGGATTCGCCTGTACATAATTTACCTGTACATTTTGTCTGTACATAACAACTAAACTCCCCTTTCATTTACACGAGTCGCAGTACTCACTGTTAACTGTCCCTCCGTGGACATTCTCCCCTTTTATCCTAGCCTTAGGATTCGAGCCGCCGCGCTCATGTTTACCATCCCGCCGTGGAGAACCTTTACTCCCCTTTATCCTAGCCTTAGGATTTGAGTCGCCGTACTCATGATTACTGTCCCGCCGTGGACATTCCATCATAATAATCTTAAATTAGAAAAGGAGTCGCCGCACTCCATGTAAGTACTTCCCTATGAATACTTACTTCCCTTTGGAAACCTTGACTACAGTCAAGAGTTCCTCATCCCTAGATAGGGGAACTACGATTGCTCTGATTCCATTCCCGTCCGGATACGTAGGCACGAGATGCGATGTCTTCGCGAGCAAACTTTGTACATACCCTTTACTTTAGATTATTACCTTAGCACTTTTCTCTTTAGCAAGCAAACTTTAGCAAATACAAATATTAACAAGAGGTTCCTGTAGAGTACTACAGATACTTAGGATGCTAACACCTTCCCTAGGTATAACCAACCCCCGAACCTTTAGATCTCTCTTTGCTCAGCTTTAGGCCTTGTCCTTTTGCTTTGCATTTTTATAGGTCTTTCTTTCTTTAAACCTTTCCTTTTTTGGATAAATTAAAGTTCGGTTTTAATGAAATATGATTCAAGTTAATCAATAGCTTGACGTCCAAATTTCACCACGACATCATGCTTCACATCCCATTGATGATCCTCAGCTGATCAAGACCTCCCACCACCTCCTGTTGACTTGGATGACTTCTCAAGCTTGGATAAGATTTCTTGCTAGGCTTCTCTTGATAATAATCACACTTGATCCCCTGTTGGATGAATGATATGCCATGATATGCAAATGATAGAACTATGCAAATGATAATGCAATGAAACATAAACCAGGTAAAAGATGTTGAGCAAATTTTGGGGTGCAACAGCTGCCCCTATTCAAACGGCTTGGACCCGACTGGGTGAAGAGCGAACGGCCTACAAACAATCGAGGTGAAAGACGGTTGAATACCAAGAAACCCGGAAATTTGCCAACTGCAGACACGAACTGCACAAATTATTTGGAGAACAAAATCCACCAAATTATACTCCATCTTTGCTATGGGATTTGTCAATACGAAAATACAACTTCACTATGCCAACAACACAGGGAATCACTTTGGCGACTTCCACTGAGGAAATAGTTTTATCAACAAATAAGAAATAACTCTGCCAACAACACAGGAACTAACTCCGCCAATAATACAGGAAAATAACTCTGTCACCACTACGGGAAATAACTCTGTCCGATACAGGAAAATAACTTCGTCATCACTACAGGAAAATAACTCTGCCAAATACAGGAAAGTAACTCCGTCACCACTACGGGAAAATAACTCCGTCCGATACAGGAAAGTAACTCCGTCATCACCACGGGAAAATAACTCTGCCAAATACAGGAAAGTAACTCCGTCACCACTACGGGAAATAACTCTGCCAAATATAGAAAAGTAACTACGTCACCACTACGGGAAAATAACTCTGAATACAACTTCTCTTCCTATCTTTGCAGTAGCTAACTCCATCAATCAAATGGGTAACAAAATACTGGTCCAATCTTCAAACTTTTAGCGCGAACAAGGCAGCAAATCTGAGAAGGACTCTACTCGGGATTTTCTGAACCCAAACTGCCAGACACCTACATCAATATAGGCGGCAACTTCCAAAAATTTATTCACAAAATCTTTTGATACTGTCATAGCCACAATTTTGAAGAAATACTCCGCTGGAGGGGTAAGAGAAACTTAACCAAGCAACTCTGTGGGGAATAATGACAAAATGAACATTATCATTACACGTCTCACGCCGAGACCTTGAATGTTTGGTAATTAATTTGAGCAAGAGCTCCCTCCACCTGCAAGGGAAACAACACTTGAAAACAAAAGGTTAACCAGCCTGGCTTATGTTTCAAAATGCATATGTTTAACAATGGCGTAATGCTCCGTTCGACATGGAAATGCTACGCGTGTGGGTAGATGCAAATCTGATGATATATGCAAATGCTAAT
This sequence comes from Lathyrus sativus, assembly GCA_963859935.3. NCBI lineage: Eukaryota > Viridiplantae > Streptophyta > Magnoliopsida > Fabales > Fabaceae > Lathyrus > Lathyrus sativus. The sequence continues at coordinate 242,123,817 of OZ012741.1, forward strand.
GCAGACTCAAACTGCTGAGAAACACTCTGGTATGAAATGGCTAAGAACAAAACCAACTCCGCTGGGAATGAACGGGTATCACAAAGTATTCCGGCAAAATAAATGCCGGAAACAGCAACCAACTTTTCTGGGGAGAGATCAGACATTTGGGAAGAAAACACAAACCCTGCTGGGGAGAGATGCAACCCTTCTAGGGGAAGAACTACACTGTCGGGACACAGTCTACAAACTCTGCTGAGGACAATCATCCTGACGAAAGAATGACAACCTGCGGGGAAAGGAATAACCATCCTCTAGGGAGGCGTCCTCTGCCGGGGATATTGATTTTGACCTGCTGGGGATATCCTATGGACAACTTCCATGAGGATACTCTTCAGGCGACATTCCTGGCGATACTCTCTCGTGGAGGACAATTCCACATCTGGTAGGAATAAGCGCTATCTCCACTCTCTGGGGATAAGATACGACTTGCTAAGGAACGACATCAACTGAAGTCAAGCCCTACGTCAAGAGACTTTTGGCTGGGGAATACAATTTCTGACCGTTTGCTTCAAAGGTAAGGACCCTGCAAAACACAAACGAGACAAAACAAATCTACACAACAAAATCTATCCGAGTTAATATCCGTGATGCTCATTCAGTCAATTTGAAGTTTTAGCAATTATTGGCAAGGGCCAGCAAGTTTATGCAAGTGCAAGTTCATCAAAAACATTGGTGTTTTTCACAAACAAAATAGTAAAGAACAAGCATCAAGTACTGAATAACATGCTTTATTGGATGGGCTTGTAAATAGGCAAAGCTTTGTACACTGGATGTAATTCCTGAAAAGAGGAAGTTACGCACAAGCAAAATACAACATATGCACAAGAAGCACAAAAAAAAAGATACAAAACAAATTTGATATACATGTCGGCAACGTGGTACAGACAAACACCATGAGCTGATTCTACTATGACTCGCCCGACTCTGGCGCTTTCCCGATACTCGACCTTCGGAAGAGATTGTGTTGGATATACGACCCTCAGGTATTCCCAAACCACCAAGCAATGCAGTATCAAACTCGGACCGCAGTCATTTGCTTTTTCAATCCCTAACTTTTGCGTGAATCGCCCTTTGCGGGTTTTCAACTCACCGGGATACCTTTTTTTTCTGAAGTTTCCCCTTTCAGGTTTTCAACTTCACGGGTGTACATTTTTCAATTTTATCCCTAACTTTTGCCCGAACCTTTTATTCCTTTTTTATGGTTCGCCAGGATGCCCCATTTTTGCCTGGACTCTCTTTTTTCTATCCAGCGGGTCACTTTAAGCAAAGTATTTTTTAACTGCGTCCGAATTCATAGGAGACGTAAAGTCCTCACCATCCATGGTGGATAAAAACAAGGCTCCTCCAGAGAAAACCTTTCTGACAACATATGGACCCTCGTAGTTGGGAGTCCATTTGCCCCTGTGATTCGATTGTGGTGGGAGGATCTTTTTCAACACAAGATCGCCCGTCTGAAAGCTTCGAGGGCATACCTTCTTATCGTAAGCTTTCTTCATTCGGCTCTGATACAGCCGACCATATGCTAGAGAAGCCAGTCTCTTCTCATCCATTAAATTGAGCTGATTCAGTCTATCTTTTACCCATTCTGCCTCATCAAGTTGGACATCGTGTAAAACCCTCAAAGAAGGATTCTCAACCTCCAATGGTAACACTGCCTCCATGCCATACAGCAATGAGAAAGGGGTTGCCCCGGTTGACGTGCGTACCGTCGTATGATAACCGTGCAAAGCGAATGGCAACATCACCTACCAGTCCTTGTAAGTCACAACCATCTTCTGAACAATCTTCTTTATGTTCTTATTGGCCGCTTCGACAGCGCCATTCATCTTGGGCCGATAAGGAGAAGAGTTGTGATGCTCGATCTTGAAATTCTGACACAGCTCTTTCATCATATTGTTATTCAAGTTTGAGCCGTTGTCGGTGATAATCCGCTCTGGGATTCCATATATGCAGATAATATCTCTTTTGATAAATCTTGCTACCACTTGTTTGGTGACTTTAGCATATGACGATGCTTCCACCCATTTGGTGAAGTAATCAATAGCTACCAAAATGAACCGGTGTCTGTTTGATGCCGTTTTCTCAATCTTGCGAATCATATCAATTCCCCACATCGAGAAAGGCCACGGTGATGACATAACATTCAGAGGGCTCGGAGGCACATGAATTTTGTCCGCATAAATTTGACATTTATGACACCGCTTCGCGAACTTGAAATAATCTGTTTCCATCGTCAGCCAATAGTAACCTGTCCGTAACAGTTTTCTCGTCATTGCATGTCCACCAGCATGCGTACCAAATGTACCTTCATGGATCTCTTCCATGAGCAACTTAGCCTCTTTCTCGTCCACACATTGCAACAATACCAAGTCGTCGTTTCTCTTGTACAAAACCCCATCCGGATTCAAATAGAAATTGCCAACCAATCTCCTAAGAGTCTTCTGATCTCGACTGGATGCCCTAGCCGGATACTCTTGGTTCTTCAGGAAATTCTGGATACCGAAATACCACGGTTTGCCATCGGATGTCTCCTCAATGGCGAATATGAAGGCGGGCCTATCAAGGCGAGAGATAACAATCCTGGGAGCCACATTCCAGAAGTTAACTTTATACATTGAAGACAACATCGCGAGAGTGTCGGCCATCTGATTTTCTGCTCGTGGCACGTGATGCAATTCTACTTTGTCAAAGAAAGGCAACAATCTCCTTGCATAATTCATATATGGTATCATATTGGACTGACGCGTCTCCCATTCTCCTTTAATCTGGTTGACCACTAGAGTAGAGTCCCCGTATACATCAAGATATTTGATTCTCAAATCAATAGCCTCCTCAAGATCCATGATGCACACCTCATATTCAGCCTCATTATTGGTAACTGGAAAGGTCAATCTGGTAGTAAAGGGAATGTGCGTCCCTTGAGGAGTAGTGATAATTGCCCTTATTCCACTACCGTAGGAGTTAACAGCGCCATCAAATATCAACTGCCATTTGGAACCCAACTCTGGACCTTCATCCGGCAACGGCTCATCACAATCTTTCATTTTCAAGTACATGATATCCTCGTCAGGAAAATCAAAACTCATTGGTTGGTAATCTTCAATCGGCTGCTCCGCTAGGTACTCTGACAGAATACTACCTTTGGTAGACTTTTGAGAAACATATTGAATATCGTATTCTGTCAGCACCATCTGCCATCGAGCAATCCTCCCGGAGAGTGCTTGCTTTTCAAATACGTATTTGATCGGATCCATCTTTGAAATTAGCATGGTTGTATGGTTTAACATGTACTGTCTCAAATGTTTGGCAGCCCAGGCTAGCGCACAACACGTCTTTTCGAGCATTGAGTAACAGGATTCACAATCTGTGGACTTTTTACTCAAGTAGTAAATCACATGCTCTTTACGTCCAGTCTCGTCATGTTGACCGAGAACACAACCCATACTTTCCTCAAGAACCGTCAAATACATAATCAATGGTCTCTCGGCTACTGGGGGTATCAATATTGGAGGTTCCTGCAAATATTCTTTTATTTTTTCAAACGCCCTTTGACAATCTTCATTCCAGGTCACAGCCTGATTCTTTTTCAACAATTTGAATAATGGCTCGCATGTAGCGGTTAGGTGAGATATGAACCGAGCAATGTAGTTCAACCTCCCTAAAAACCCACGCACTTCTTTTTCTGTTTTAGGCGTCGGCATTTCTTGTATTGCTTTTATCTTAGCAGGATCAACCTCAATTCCTTTTTCGCTCACAATAAACCCCAATAGTTTACCGGATCTCACCCCGAAGGTGCACTTGTTAGGATTCAGCCTTAGCCTGAATTTCCTAAGCCTCTTGAACAATTTCAGAAGATTGACCAGATGCTCTTCCTTCGTCTGGGATTTGGCAATCATATCATCAACATTAACCTCGATCTCTTTATGCATCATGTAATGAAAGAGCGTCGTCATTGCATGTTGATATGTTGCCCCAGCGTTCTTCAAACCAAAGGGCATCACTTTGTAGCAAAATGTTCCCCATGGGGTAATGAAGGTTGTTTTCTCCATGTCTTCTGGCGCCATTTTTATCTGATTATAACCCGAGAAGCCATCCATGAAGGAGAACACGGAGAATTGAGCAGTGTTATCGACCAGCACATCGATATGAGGAAGCGGAAAGTCGTCCTTTGGGCTCGCCCTATTCAAATCACGATAGTCTACGCACATCCGTACCTTACCGTCTTTCTTTGGTACCGGTACTATATTGGCGACCCATGAGGGATAAGTTGTAACAGCAAGGAAACCAGCATCCCACTGTTTCTGAACTTCCTCCTTAATCTTCACAAACATATCTGGTCTGGTTCTTCTGAGTTTCTGCTTAACAGGCGGACATTCTTCTCGCAATGGCAGACGATGAACAACCATGTCAGTATCCAATCCTGGCTTATCCTCATACGACCAAGCAAAGATATCACTGTACTCTTGCAACATCTCAATCAGACCTTGCTTGATGTCGCCTTGCAGCGCAGCCCCTATCCGGATGTTCCTGACAACTCCCTCGGACCCCACAGTGATAATCTCAATTTCTTCCTGATGAGGCAGAATGATTCTTTCTTCCTGTTTCAACAGTCGAGTCAACTCCTCTGGCAAGTCGCTATCCTCAACAATCTCTTCCTCAGCTTGAAATACCGGGTGCTCGAAGTCAAAGCGAGTCATAGGAAGTTCGTGTTCGGTGTCATCTGAAATATGAATCCTGCAAAGGAAATGGTTAAATGCTTCAAATGAGTGCAAACAAATCTCATAACCACGTTGCCATTTATTGTTAAAATAAAAACAGGAACAATAGGGAAACCAAAATTTGTATGAGAAAAACGCCTTTATTCAATGATTAAATAATGCATACACATAAGCAGGTGGCCCTAAAACAAAATCACTATGCCTCGGGTAGGACACGGGATTATACAATAATCAAGAAAACAAATCATTACTGTTTTGTAGTCACCGGGACAACTTCCCGGATGGACCACTTGCAGAGACTTTGCCCTGGCACGCTAGGCTTGATCCACGCGTCCATATCGCAATCACTATCTCCGTCTTCAGAGTCGGAAACAACATTAATCGTCTCAAAGCAGACTCCCTTTGGAGTAATCACCACCGGTCCTTTGAACTTGGGTGCTTTCTGTGAAGAAGATGCTGATGTTGGGCGATACCCTAGTCCAAACTTGTCCATCTTGACAGGAATTTCCAGCACTTGACCCCAACCCTTGGTCTCACCAGTATGAACCAACGCTTGAGCGTCTTTGTACGAAGCCACAGCAACCTCTGGCACTTTGCTGGGAACACTGGACTTGTCTTTGATTTGCAACCCTTCGAAGGCTTGGCAGGGCATTTCGTGGATTTATCCATCCACTTCAACGTACTTGAATGATGAGAGATGACTGACCAATATGTCCTCTTCCCCACAAATAGTAATGATGCCACCACCGCCTTCAAACTTAAGCTTCCGATGCAGCGTAGACGTCACAGCCCCTGCAGAGTGTATCCACAGACGCCCAAGTAAACAGCTATAAGCTGGATGAATATCCATGATATAAAATTCAGTGTCAAATATTTCCGGCCCGACCTGTAACGACAACGTTATCGATCCAAACACCGACCTTCTCGTTCCATCAAACACCCTCACAACCAAGTCACTTGGCGTGCAAATAATTCCCCAGATATCTAACTTCATCATAGCCTTCTTAGGCAATACATTCAGAGATGATCCGGTATCCACAAGAACATGCGACATTACGGTGCCCCGGCATTCCACCGATATGTGCAAAGCCACATTATGCTCTCGGCCTCTGGGTGTTAGATCAAAATCAGTGAAACCCAAACTATGTCCAGCATTGACATGCGCCAGTACCCCCTCTAGTTGGTTGACAGAAACCTCCTGAGGTACAAATGACGTGTCAAATATCTTCAACAAAGCATTTCGGTAAGCCTCAGAACAAAGCAACAAAGATAGGATTGAAATTTTTGAGGGTGTCTGTTGTAAGTGCTCAATAATCTTATAATCGCTCTTGCGAATTAGCCTCATGAACTCTTCTACGTCCTTGAGCGACGTGTCTTTCTCTTTCGACTGGGATGGTCCACTTTCATTCACCTTGGCTTTGCCTTTAGCAATCTTCTCTGCTTCAACTTCAAGTGTGGTGAAGATTCTTCCACTACGGGTCATGCCTCCGGTTCCAACAACATTGTGAACTGCCCTTGCCGGCTGGCTATTCACCTCAACCTTTTTTCCGTTACAGTACGCTCCTAACCCATATGTCCATCAAACAGCTTTTGTACTCTCAAAAGGAATAGGTCCTGCTTTTGTTATTGTGATAGTCGGCCGCTTGGCGGGCGCCGATATCGTAATAGTCTTCCATGGGATCGTAACAGTTGCAATTTCATCCTGCTTTTCAAACAATGCCTCAACAGGCTTCTCAACAGCAGTCCGATCAAATTGCAAAATCCCCTCATCCATCGTGGCTTGGATACCTCTTTTCAAATCAGTGCAACCCCCTGGTTGGGTCCAGCAATCCAGACAATATTCGTCACATCCGGGGAATACTCCCCCTTTCAACAATCTGCTTTTAACACAACTCAACGATGTCTTCACTTTATTCACATCCATAACCAAGTTCAAATTCTCTTCCGTTATGATAGCATTCGCTCCATGATTCGGCATGGGTTGTTGTACAATATTGGGACCATCCTGACCAAAGTTAATGGCCTTACTATCAAGAAAATCTTGAACCTTATGTTTGAAAGCATGGCAACCTTCAATATCATGTCCGGGCGCCCCAGAATGAAAATCACAACGTTTACCAGCGTCAAAACCAAATGGAGGAGTGCCCGTCAACGGGGCCATCATTCTCTTTTCAACCAAATTCAAACCCAACAGCGTTTGAAGAAGTTCAACATAAGTTGAAGGAGGTGCTTCAAATACTCTCTTTGGCCTACCCTCTTGAATTCTACGCTGAGCAGGGTGCATTCTCTGTTGCTGCGGTTGTTGTTGCTGTTGTTGTTGTTGTTGTTGTTTTTGCTGAGGTATCGGGATAGTAACACTAGCAACTTGCTATGGCTGATACTGATTCCTACCTCTTCCATGACCTCGACCACCATATACCGCACTGGCGTCGCCTTGTCTCCTTCCACCAAAGGCTTTCCTTGCACCTCCAGCTGAGGTGGATTCACCTGCCTGAATCTTCCCAATCTTAATTCCGTTTTCAATCCGTTCTCCCATGAGAATCATGTCGGAGAAGCTACCCATCGAGACATTGAGCAATTTGTCATAATACATTCACGAAAATGTTCCAATAAACATATCAATCAACTCTCTTTCAACCAAAGGGGGATGAACCCTAGCCGCAATATCACGCCAGTGCTGCGCATACTCCTTGAAGCTCTCACCATTCTTCTGAGACAAACTCTGCAGTTGAACCCTGTTTGGCGCCAAGTCACTATTATATTGGTAATGTTTAACAAAAGCATCAGCCAATTCTTTCCAGCTTCTAATTTGGGTGGGCTCCAGTCCCATGTACCATTCCAGCGATGGTCCAGATAAACTGTCTTGAAAGAAATGCATAAGCATCTTCTCATCGTCAGAGTATGCAGAACGTACATGAACTCTAGGGCATATATCCCCCTTATACTTGTCAAATCTTGGAGCTTTGAATTTCAAAGGCACCCTTAGCCCAGGCACTAGTCCCATGGTAGTCATATCTAACCCAGCAAAGTTCTGATTGGCTATCCCTTTGATCTGCTCTTCTAGCATTTTGAACCTCCTATCATTATCATTAGGCCTTTCAAATCCCATGCCTTGTCCGGTGAAGGCATCTTCCTGGCGATCCTTGCCCCAGTTCAGATTCTCATTGCCATATCCCTCGTAACCAGCGTTACAGCCATATCCCTGTTGATTGAAAATAGGATCTCGTCCTTTGTTACCGAATCCTTGATTGACCCCACCTAATCTATAATCGGTGTTGAAAGGCACCATCCCAACACCGTTGTTGTTCATGTTACCAAAGCCAACATCACCGTATCCATACCCTTGATTGTTGTTACCATAGCCATCGTAGCCAAAGCCTTGATTGTTGAAACCAAAATTACCATCATGATTACCAATGCCAAACCCTTGGTTATTGTTTCCAAAACCAGTATTGTCACCGAACCCTTGATTAGCATCTCCAGCATTGCCAGTATCGTTAACAACATTCCCATCACCATTTCCAGCGTTTCTAGTACCAGTGTTACCATTACCAGTGTTACCATTACCAGCACCAGCGCCAGTATTTCCATTGCCATTGCCATCACCGGCACCAACTCCACCACTTATGGGAACGACCACTGTATGTATCCTATCCTCCCTGCGAGGAGTTCCAACAGAGTGATAATCAGTATTTCCATTCACCCGCACCAGAGTCTGGAGATTCTCCTGGCCCTTGACCACAGCTTCCATTGCTTGCATGAAAAGTGCCAACTTCTCATGAATCTCCTGCATCTCGACTTAAACTTGATCCATGATTCTCTTGCAGTTGTTCCTGGTAGAATAATGATGCGTTCTCTGGTTGTCAATCCTGAAACCTGTGAGATGCAGGAAATAAGATACAAATTCAAAAAAATACTGGTCATGCAATATGAGTATGCAGATGCAAATGTATAAGTATGCTACAGGTTATCTTCCTCCCCCGATTCTAGTTTCAGAGAGAAGGCCATCATGACAATGGAGTCCCAATCAAGCAAGCAAGGAATCCGAAAATCCTCATACATAAACAAATTCCCAGAGGCAAAGTACAAGAATACAACTGAATACAGCTGAAAAGACCTCGGCCAACAAGCCTGGTGATGGTAGAAATACAAGTACGGATAACAAAAGCAAAGCAAAGATAAATCAGGCCAAATGGCGCGTTCTGACATCTTCCAATATCCTCAACGTCTCTGAATGACCTAGTATGGAGATTAGCTCCTGTATCAGTAATGCATGTCGCTCAACAGTGGATCTCAGCTTTTTGGCGTCGTCCTTGTAGGTCCCTTCGCCAAAACACTCGTCGAGTCTGCATCTCTTGAAGCCGGCCTTCGATTCACAACCTCTCAGCTCCTTGCCAAGGTCACTCACTCTAAGCTCAACAACGCTCCTAAGTGATGTCTCTTCAGCAATCTTTGCATCCTGGGCTCTAATTTGCGCCTCTAGCGTGGCAATCTGTAGCTTCGGCTCATCTTCGCGCTCCTTCCGCTTGGTAAGCATGGTATTCCACAATGTTTCCCACTTGTCGAGTCGGGAATAAGCTTTGTTTAAGAGTTCCTTCTTGGAAGCAAGTACCTTGCTAACACCGTTCAAGGCTACTCCCACTTTTTCCCTCTTGTTGGTCTCTTCAGTCAAATCTGAACCCAACCTATTAATCAACTCAGTTTTTTCCTTCACCGTGGAGGTAGCTTCATTCTTCTCATGACGCAACTGGAAGATCTCTCTCTCTAACTCATCATTGTCTTTCTTCAATTCTTCATTTTCAGCCAACAATTTTTTATACTTCTCAATCTCTACCGAAGTAGGTACCTCAATCACTGGAAGATACAGAGGTTCCACAACAGGATATGGCATCAAGGAAATACTAGCTCTCTCGTGGATCCAAGCCAAATAAGGATCATAAGCTTTGTTATTGCTCTTACCTAGCAAAGTTTTCCCTCTCCTATGGATGTTAGCCCATGCATGTCTCAACCTGATCAAAACAGCCTCGTCTAATAAGCCCGTGAGATACAGAGATTCCTGTATCTCAACCTCAATAGGAGCATCTCTCAAGGCATAACCAAACTGTCTCACCAGCAGAGAAGGGTTATAGTTAATACAGCCTTTCCGTCCAATCAAAGGGACATTCGGAAAGCCACTGCAACTATATATAATATCAGTGCGAAGCATACTCCGATCAAACCAAATGATGCTCTCAGCAGACAGCCCCATCAACCGGGAAGACCAATCCAAAGTATCAACAGCATCAACAAAAGGCCCTGTCTTCGGAAGATGTCCCTGGAACCACCTGTACAAAAGAGGAAGACAGCAGGAAACGTTCTTGCCACGACGTTTCTCATTGTTATAGTGAATAGAATGATAAAAATCGCCCAAGAGAGTAGGAACTGAATTCTTCGAGGCAAGAATCGAGAAGGCATCTGAGTCAACAAAATCTGGCACATTGGGAAACAAGACAATCCCATAGATGCAGACAGCTAGAATGGCACTGAAGGCAACCCAACATCCACTCTTCGCGCACTGTGTGGCCTTCTCAACCAGGACAGACAGGTGAAAACCATAGGCTCCGTTCAGCTTGACCAAACCTCCAGGGAACTCAGAAGCGTCTAAACTGACAATCTCAGCAAGTGTAGCCAACTAAGGCTCAGCATCAACACGTATAAAGGGCATCTGGTCTAGCACAGGAACTCCAAACATAGCAGAATACTCCTCCAAAGTGGGTGCCAGAATATAGTCATGGAACAAGAAGCATCTCAGCTGAGGCTCATAAAACTGCATCAAAGTATACACCCTAGTCGTCACAAATGTTGAAGGTCTGTACAACAAACTAAGAAATCTCCCATAAGATACTCTGAATTCAGCCCTCACTCTCTCATCTGCTAGAGCAACTAATCCCAGCAAGGAACTGATATCTGGCGAATGCAACCGGTAAGAAACTGTCCTCTTCATGGACTCCATGTATGGCCAGAAGATACACTAGAATCAGAGGGGAATGATCACACCTGCAACATAAATACACGTTAATGAAATGCAACCATGAAAATGTCCATGCATATGAAAATAGGAGATCAAGTGCAATGCTGATGAATTGTGCTGCTCTGTACTGAAGCCTGAGAACCATCAAATCTTCGCCTCAAACCAAACCAACCACTCAATAGAACCCTGTAACCACATCTCACTAACAGAGATAAACCAGCTACTCCGAGGTCAAAGGTTTCCTGCAAGCAGACCTACCTACCCCTCACAGGTATGTACTTAACTCGCATACGAGGTACGGCATCCTATGCGGGTTCAACGTCACAGACTTTCAAGAGCGATGATACGATACCCAGAAGGTGTGGCATCATCATCCCTTGAAGCGGCCTCACTTAGCTGAATCCCAATTGATAGGTCCCCAGAGTCGACAATCCTCGGGTCAGACAACTTGTCGAGCCCTAAGGGCCAGGCAAGAAGCATCAAAGAGAATCTCGTCCGAGCGCAGATTTCGCGGCTAGCTGGTACGAGCTAAGCAAGCAGGCTAACCACTACTCTCTACTTCTAAGTCTATGTGCAACCTCAAGCCCAGACCCGACTTATCTCTCAATCTAACCCTCTTCCCAGCACACAACAATAATAGAGTACTGAAAGTAAAGGCAGAAAGGTAAATACATACAAAACCCCCAGACAGGAAAACAAGCGCTAGGATTGACTCGCATAGGGAACCGTTGGAGTCCCCAGCAGAGTCGCCAGCTGGCGCTACTGCGAAAATCGGCGCCGGCTATGACAGAAGAGTCGCCACCGTGCGTTATTTATCCCACAAGAGGGAAAGGAAACGCTCAGAGTAAACCTAATGCAAAGAGGGAAAAGAATGGTCATCGCAACGAAATCCTGGATTCGGGAGTCGGTTACGCAAGGGGAAGGTATTAGCACCCCTCACGTCCGTCGTACTCGACGGGATCCACACTTGTTTTCTATCTAAGGGTGTGTTATTCTATCTACTCTACAGGTCTGGGCTAAAAAGAAAAGAAAATGACTCGGGAAAGTATCGCACTTTATGCCTACGTATTCCCGTCTGAAACGAGAAATCAGAGTCAACGTAGTTCGCCTACCTACGGGAAAGGACGGAAAGGTTGCTCGCTAGGATATCGCATCTTATGCCTACGTACTTTCATATAGCATGAAAGATCAGAGAAAACGTTGTTCAGGCTATGGAGGACACAAGCTTGTCTGACAGTTTTTATCTCCTTCTGAAAAGGGTTTTCCTGATTAAGGGTCCAAGCGGACAAAAGCAGAGTTTGAATGTTTGTTTGAGTTTTTTACGAAAGAAATGTTTTTTAGTCTGTTTGCAACTTGTACTGCACTAAAGACTTGTGATCTGAGATTGACTACGTCGCATGTCACCCTAAGGATACCATACTAAGCAGCCAGATTACTGAAGAGTGACCCTCTAGCAACCTTTTCTCAAATAGCTTAAGGCTTGTAACGTACAACACGCGTTATCCTTATTACTGTGTTTTTGAATTATTTAGATATGAGAAGAGAAAGATGCTCTAAAAAGCCTATGTTTGAAAGGGAAACTAACCTAATGTTATCATGCATGGGTCAAAACCTAATGTCTGTCATAATTTCCTCTTGCACAGAAGAAATCAGAGATCCTAGGGGATAAAGAGCAAAAGAAAACAAACATTAAACAGTAAACAGTAAAATGCATGCTATGCAACAGTACCAGAGAGGCAAGAGAGAAGACAATAGGCAAGAGGAGACAAGCTCCACCTCAAACCTAGAGGTAATCAACATAAGCAAACAGACAATACAGAGAAAAACAAAAGATACAGAGGAGGCAGCCCAAGCAGCAACAACTTCTACAGACAGCAACTTCAAGCTCTAAACAGCACAGTTGGATAGACAGCAAAGTTGACAGAAAAGGCTTCATCTTCAAGAAAGCTTCTATCTTCAAGCTTCATCAATCTTCAAGCTCCAACAAGTACACTCCAAGAGGAGGATTAATCATCAAGATCAAGTTATAATGTTAAGGAACTTAATGACAACCAAAGGAAATCACTAAGAACTCAACATAACAAATGGAAGGTATCCTCAAAGTTCTACTCACTTGGGCATACCACTGATCCCTCATAAGGAGATATGAAGCTTCCCAAGGAGGAATTTATTTCATTGGATAGAATAGAGGAAAACAATGCACTCCATGTTTGAAGAAAGAATCAAAACTAGGTCTAAGGCACTTCCTAAAACCCTAATTTCTTAAGCTCCTAAAAAAAACTCCACAAGAGGAAAAACCTTCAACTACAAGCTCCAATCTTTAATCCCAATCATCTTCAATGAATCCAGAAGCTCCATCTAAAATAACTCAAGCTTAAACTAGCTCCAAAGCAGCCAACCAAACCAAACAATCCAAAGCACTCAAGAGAGGAATCCACAAATACAAGCCACTTGCAAAATACAACTAAAATAGAAAACCAAGTTTCAAAATTCTAATTAAATTCCTAGGGGAACATACATGTTTGAACAACCTAGTGTAAAAATATTGAAGCCTAATTCAACTTCTAAGTTATCTAAACAATTCCTAAAGTGAAATAGGTCAAGGGGATCCACAAGTTTGGGAAGGTTCTAATCTCAACACCTAAAACAGAACCTAATTTTATTCTAAAAATCCACTAAATATTATAAGGGAACATACATGCCTACCCTAACACATACTAAAAAATAAAAGCCATACTCATCACCAATTGGAAGAACAAAATTCAGCAAAACAGATGGAGAATTATGCAAAAAATAAAGAACACAATAAAATGTGAAAAATCAAATAAAATTGAAAAATGCATGGAATTACCTTTGGTTAATCCTAGAAAATCATAAATTCCATAAGGATCATGAGGATATTTTTAAAATAATTTTTGGATCAAAATTGGAATTAATATAATTTTTGGAATCAACAAACAATTAAAAAAAACAAAATGGAATAAAAATCAAATAAAAGCCACGAATAATCCATAGCCTTTGGATCAGTAAGCCAGTCAACGAGTCAAGGCACATCCAACGCTCCTCATGATGCCACGCAATTTAATGAAATGGCAGTGTTTTGATCTCAGAATTTCCAAACCAACTTTAAATCACATGCGTTGGATCTTCAGGTCAGTCAATGGTCAAGGCAAGATCATGTGGTCTACAACTCATCTTCTCCAAATCTCAGGTCATCAGAGTAGAGATTCAGGCTGGTGGTTGGTGGTGGCCGGAGAAGACTTCGGTCGTCTTCTCCGGCGAGGGTCCAGGTTCAGGTCATCAAAAATGACAAAGTCTATAACAATTTTTATCAGAATTTCACGTACATTCCAGATCTATCATCAAAATGTTCTAATTCTCAACACATAATCAAACACGATCCAAATTTTAGAAATAGCATCATCAACAACTCTCACTAAACTCAAAACTAATGGTATAGATCTCTTCATCTCGTTGCGTACATCAACCTGGTCTAAACAACTAGCATTAAAACCTCATGAATCAAGAGATTCAAGTCCAAACAGATCTGCTATGTCATTTTCAAACATCACCAATTGAGTCCAAATCAAGCCTAAAACGATCTATGCCATGTCTTGATCCTAACCATAAGTCTAAAGCTATCTGAATCATGCTAAATCATGCTGAATTTTGAGAGATGCTAACCTAGTATAGATCTTGAAATAGATGCAGTTAGAACTCGTGGCTTGCTTCAAAAAGCTCCAGAAACTTTCAATGATCCACAAGGAAGAGATTACACACCTCAATTTGGCTTGAATTGGTCTGAATCACAAAACACGATTTCAATTTGCAGTTGTGGAATTTCAAATGCTCTCTCTGGTTCTGGCGCGAAATGAGGCTCAACCTTGATCTGAACTCATTCTAATCAATATATAAAAGAGTTTCATGGGCTTTTGGATCCAAATTGAAGCCCAAAACAGTGGTTTGCAATTTCTGGTTTTTTCATCCAAATTCACTATGACAGTCGTGTATTGCAAGCTTTGCATTGGTTCTAGAAGTTTCTCACACCTTGCACATGTCATTTGGAGCGAAATTAGAATGGAAGAATGGCCTGAATTGCCTTGTGTATGATTTTGCATATGTAACTTACAAGTGAAGTAACCATATGCTATCTCTCAAAATCTGACTTGCACTCAAAATTTTGGTATTGCCAAAGCTCTTAGAATGTGATTTCCAATCAAAAAATGTACTCATTTTCTTGGTTTGAGGCATCTAGCACAAAAAGTCAATTTTCACTCCTTTACACATTTGAATTTTCCCCTTTTTGAAACCAATTCAAACCAACTCTTTCTATGAGCTCAATCAAACTCTCATGACCACTTGGCTAGCCTAAAAACCCCATTTTGAGCAACGTTCATGTTGAACAAAATTGCATTTGACAAGTGCAAGTTGGAGATTTTGGCCTATAATTGAAAATGACATATAATCTTACTTTCCCAAAATACCACTGACTTGTAAGCCTCATAACTTGAGTTCTACAAATCCGATGGAAGACTTCTAGTACAATTTAGAACTCTAAGATCATGAGGAACAACTTTCATGTTGACCAAAACTTCAGGTGAAACCTCCTTCTAGGTCAAAAATAGCCTTGAAGTCAGATGATTTTCACAGACAAATTTCAGAAGCATCTGAGGACCTGTAACTTGTCTGGGTCATAACTTGAGTTATATAAATACAATGGAGGACTTCTAGTACTCAAATTAAAGGTATTGAGATGCTCTACAAGTTTCATGTTGGACAAAGATCCATTTGAAACTTGTATCTTCACTTATGTGTCCTTGAAGTTAGGTACTAAACAGGGTAATTTGCATTGAAACCCTAATTTAGCAACTTCCCACATTCTTGATTCTTCTTGATTTGATCTTGGCACAACACCACAAATGTCTTATCACATCATTCCATGAACTCCATGAACTAAAAGTAGGCTTGAATGCTTTTCAATTGCATAATTGACCTAGGGTTGATCCAGATGAAACCCTAATTGTCTGCACTTCAACTGTGGCTCTTGAATTTGACACAATGACTTGATTTAGCTCCAACATGGCTCTCTAGGCACTCCATGAGCTCTATACACATCTCATATTCACACCTCATGCTTCACATCCCATTGATGATCCTCAGCTGATCAAGACCGCCCACCACCTCCTGATGACTTGGATGACTTCTCAAGCTTGGATAAGATTTCTTGCTAGGCTTCTCTTGATAATAATCACACTTGATCCCCTGTTGAATGAATGATATGCCATGATATGCAAATGATAGAACTATGCAAATGATAATGTAATGAAACATAAACCAGGTAAAAGATGTTGAGCAAATTTTGGGGTGCAACAGTATGGACCTATCCACTGACAAGGTTCGGCATCCTATGCGTTCATCAGCGTCACAGACTTTCAAGAAATGATGATACGTTCACCATTTCTAGTTTGGCATCATCATCTCTTGAAGAGGCCTCACTTAGCTGAATCCCAAATGATCGGTCCCTAGAGTCGACAACCCTCAAATCTAAATTCCAGTCGGATCCTAAGGATCGGAAAGGAAATCGTCAAAGAGAATCTTGTCTGAGCGTGAATTTCATGGGGAACTGTGTCTTCTAAGCAAACATTTCCACCCACTAGTCTCCACTACTAATACTAGGCTTATACTCAAGCCTAGGTCCGGCTTATCACTCAATGGAACTTCCCTCCCCACATCACAGCAAGTATGATACAATGCGGAAGTAAATAAAGATAAAGTACATATATACACACACCCAAAAGTAAACACACAAGCGCTAGGATTGACTCGCATGGGGATATTCCTGTCCCCAGCAGAGTCGCCAGCTGCCGCTACTGCAAAAAAAAAGGGGCCGACAATGACTAACAGAGTCGCCACCTAGCGTTATTTATCCCAAAGAGAGTCGCCAACAGGTAGAACGCATCCATGTTTACAAATTAGGCAGATTCGGAAACAAAACAATGCCATAAATGAAAAGTTCCAAAATAGCACTAAACACAATCCAACAACCATTCTTAGTGAACTTCTGAGCTTTCTCAACAAGAAACGGTAACAGAAAACCATAATTTACTTTCCTCTCAACTAATTTCCCCTTTAACTCTGCAGCGTCCAAATGTAATATAGCAGCGAGCCTAGCCAAATCAGGCTCCGCATCTGTGTGGACAAACGCCATCTGATCACGAATAGGCACCCCCAACATATCAGAATAATCTTCCAATGTAGGCGCCAAAACAACATCCGGAAAGACAAAGCATCTCAACTGGGCGTCGTAGAACTGCAAGAGAGTATAGACACCACTGATCTCAAAGGATGAAGGCTTGCAGACACATCTAGACAATCTCCCATAATCTTGTCTAAACTGTTCCATCACATTCCCCTCAGCCATAGCAATCAAACTTCTCAAAAATTGACATCAGGGGTAGGAAACCTGTAAGTAACTGCCCTTTTCAAGGGCTCCATATCAAGAAGGAAGAACAGAACCACTAGAATCAGGAGGGAAATATGCACCTGCAACATAAATACATGTTAATGAAGAAATGCAAATGTAGATGGAAATGCAAATGCAAATGCAAATAGAGGATCAAGCTTGTTGTGCTGTAGCTTGAGAAGAACCAGCGCTTCACTTTAGTAATGACAAATCACTGACATTAGGAAACCTTTTGTACCATGAACACAGGTTCATACTGTAAAGAACCGAGTAGTCTGAAGGCCAAAGTTTCCTGTATAACCCACCCACTCACAGGTATGGACCTATCCACTGACAAGGTTCGGCGTCCTATGCGTTCATCAGCGTCACAGACTTTCAAGAAATGATGATACGTTCACCATTTCTGGTTTGGCATCATCATCTCTTGAAGAGGCCTCACTTAGCTGAATCCCAAATGATCGGTCCCCAGAGTCGACAACCCTCATATCCAAATTCCAGTCAGATCCTAAGGATCAGAAAGGAAATGATCAAAGAGAATCTCGTTTGAGCGTGAATTTCATGGGGAACTGTGTCTGCTAAGCAAACAGGTCCACCCACTAGTCTCCACTACTAATACTAGGTTTATCCTCAAGCCCAGGTCCGACTTATCACTCAATGGAACTTCCCTCCCCACAGCACAGCAAGTATGATACAATGCGGAAAGTAAAATCCGGAAGTAAATAAAGATAAAGTAAATATATACACACACCCAAAAGAAAACAAACAAGCTCTAGGATTGACTCGCATAGGGGATATTCCTGTCCCCAGCAGAGTCGCCAGCTGCCGCTACTACGAAAATTTGACCAACATTTCTTTACCTAGCTTATGTTTCATTTCATTCACATTAGCATTATCATTGGCATTTCATTGACATGTATGTAGGAGATCTAGAGGTATGATTACCAATCAAGGGCTACACAAGGCTTTGAAGCTAGCTAAGAAGGTTATTCAAGTGTTCAAGGGTTGATATCCTTGTCAGAGAAGTGAAAAGATCCTCAGAGAGAGTGGTTGAAACCAAGAGGGTGTGTCTCCTAACTTGAGAGTTGTGGGAGCTCCTCAGATGATTCTGAAGCCAGGAATGTGGACTTGAAGCCTTGAGAGAGCTTATGAGATGTCTTGAAAGCCATCATGAGGCCTAGATAGGTCATTGTGCAAGATTAAGAAGACTCACCCATGAGTGGTGCAGCTAGGGTTTGACTGGGTCAACCCTAAGTCAACTGATGATTTGAACAAGGTTGAGACCTAATTCAAAGGCCATGTGATCATGGATTGATGCATTGAGATGCTATAAGGATTATTCCAAGGTCAACTCATCATGATTGAAGAGTTTGAGAAATTTCAAGCTAGGGTTTTTAAGGCTTGACAGTGTAAAATCCCCTAGTTTGACCCCTGTCTTCAAGGCAGTTTACCTCAAGATGTGATTGTTATCTCATCTTTCCCCCAACATGAATGTTGTAGAGCTTGATTTTAGCTTTAATTTGAGTACTATAAGTCCTTGATAAGATTTGTAGAACTCAAGTTATGACTTTGACAAGTTACAGGTCATCTGAGGTCTGTGGATTTGGGGGCTTGAAAGTTACCCAACTTGCATCAAACTTTCACCCTAGAAGGATGATTCCTATGAACTTTTGGTCAACATTAATGTTGTTCCTTATCTTCTTATATTTCTAGAGATACTAGAAGTCCATGATTGGATTTGTAGAACTCAAGTTATGGCTTTGATAAGTCAAGGGCATTTTGGTCATTTGGAGATTACAGGTCATTTCAAGCATAAGGCCATAACTCCTATTTCCAAGCTTCAAATGGAAAAATGTTCAACATAAAACTTGTTCAAAATGATGTTTTAAGGCTATTAAAGAGGTCATGAGATGTTGGAAGTGCTTGTAGCTCAAAGTTGCAAAAATGACCTAAAATAAGGGTATAAGTTAAATAAACCAAAGTTGGAAATTGATATTTTCAATCTACACATCCAAACCAAGGCATGTAATATATCATTTTGACTCTAGAAAACATTTTAAGAACATTGGTTTAGCCACATTTTTTAGTTGAGGTCTAATTTGTGGACTTGCTTTGAAAAGTAGTTACTTACATCATAAGTAACATTTGCAAAACTCAAATTCAAGGCATGAGCAAGATCCCTTGCAAGCCAAACACTTTCAAAATGTCACTAGAGGAGAAATTGGAAGAGAATGGGTTTGGTTTCAAGCTGTTTGTAGATCTATGCATATCATGGCATATGGTTGAAAATCTCATGACATGAGAGATTGAAACTCTCATTAGAAGGATCTAGAGGGTTCTAGATCATCCACACATGTTCTATATATTGAGTAGAGGTGATCCAAAGCAAGGGTTGGTGATGATTGAAGGATAGAGCATAGATTGAGATTTCATGGCTTGCAACTGAATTCGGTTTCACCAATTTCTTCACTTTCCATTCATTTTCTTGATTGCAACTTCTTCCATGGATGCTAGGGATTGATTCCAGATCATAATCCAAGGGAATTCGTGGCTGATTGGTGTTCTTGAGCTCAGATTTTTCCATCTGCAACTCACCATCGGGTTTCAAGATTCAGGAGTTTTCAACCAGTTCTATTGCATACAGAAGCAAGGAAAGGATCCATTGATCGTGTCTGGAAGGTTGGAGAGCTTGATTTGAAGATTTAGTGCATCTGTTCATCAAGAATTTTCAGGACATTACCATTTTCGGTTGAGAATTGGTTATGGAAAATCTTGAGGTTTCAGAGAGAATAAAGGGCATGAATGAATTCGTGACAAGATTTGGGACAAGATTCATGTATAGACCACTTGCAATAGAGGATCCTAGCGAGAGTTATAGTTGGGGACGATGACCGGAGCACCACCGGTGGTGGCCGGAGCTGCGCGCGAAGTTCAGAGGTTCAAAAGGTAGAAGATGACTCTAGAGCCATTGGATGTGGTGAGACCTTTGACTAGAGGAGTGATCCAACGACCACGTTTTAACTTCAAGTTGTGAAGGATCTGAGTTAATGAAACGCATCGTTTCATTTAGTGCTGATGCTGGGCGTAGTGAAATAACTGATATCCACACCCCCCCCTCATGGCCCAATCCATAGAATGAACTGAGCGTGTTTACTATCTGCACCATGGTTTTATTATTTTACTTGGATTTTCTTTATTTTTTCATTTTGTTCATGGTTCTTGATAAAATCATATAAAATTGAAAAATGATCCAATTAACCCCATTCTTTTTACATTATATTTATGATTGAGTATAGTATTTTTTAGATAAAAAATATTTTTAGTTCATGCATTTTCTAATTTTATGGGAATTTTCACATTTTAATTGATATTAAAATGGTTATGTTTCATACTTAATTTTGTGGAATTTTGTGTGATCATTTGGTGATGATTCCTGAGCTAATTTTTTGTGTGTGATTAGTTTAGACATGTATGCTCCCATAGTATTTTTCTCACATTTTTTTGATGACCATAGGTGGTAGTGTAGGTTGAAACGTTTAGAAGCTCCATGTTTAGGGTTTATGGTTGATACCTTTGGATTTAGGATTTAATTTTAGCACTTAATTGATGATTTAGTCCCTGGTTTTTGTATGAGGCATTCTTAATTTAATTAGGATCCCTTAGGAATTTTTGTAGAAATTTATAGGATAGTTTCCTATTTTTGATTGATTTTAGTTTAGGTGCTAGTTTTAGAGGATTCTAAGGCACTAACTCAACTAGATTAACTTCTTTAGTCCCCTTAGATTAGGGTTTTGCTTTGTTTGCCTTTGGTTGAGATTGAAGACAAGTTGAAGACAAATTGAAGACAAGGTGAGGATGCTTGAAGTTGCTTGAAGTTGCTTGGAGCTCGGAGTTGCTTGTGCCTGAAGGTGTCTGATGAAGATTTAGGAGGTAGGAGCCATATGGAGAGCCTTATAATTAGAATGACTTCTTTCACAAATATGGAAAGCATCTTGTGCTTCCATTCCTCCCAATGACTAAAAGTCCTTCTAAGATATTCATATCCCTCTTTTGGAGGGATGAGTGGCTTTATCTGGGAAGTAGAACTTTGAGGAAACCAGTCTCTCATAATGATGAACCCTTACAGGCTTCCTTTGGTTGTCAATAAGCTATTTATCATTTCCACTCATTCTGTTAAATCAATTGTCTTCTGGTTTGAGTATCCTGAAAGATGTTGGACTTGAGTTTGAAGATGAGGACTTCACTGAAGAGTGTGGAAGAGGATGATTCCTTGAGCATTGCCATTGCAGCTGAAGCTTGAAGTGCAAGAAGAACAAGTTGATGCTTGTAAAGAAGATCCAATGGAGATTGAGTGAAGAGCTGAGGCTTAAACAATTGAGGGATGAAGTTGATACTTCCATGTGATTGAAGATTACCCTGAGAAGCTGAAGCTTGTAGAAGTAAGAGGAAGGCCAAGTTGATACTGGTAAACCAATGAGAGCTGAAGCTTGAAGACTAATTTGATACTTATGAAGAGGATTCAATTGAGATTGGGTGTAGAGCAGAGGCTTGAGGAATAAAGGAATCAAGTTGATACTTGTAGTAAGGAGTGAAGCCTGAGGGTGGAATTGATTGAAGAGATGAGGCTTGAAGAAAAGAGAATAAGTGGATACTTATGTTTAATGGGTTGAAACCTGGAGAAGCAAGTTGATACTTGTCATGGAGGATGATAGCCTTGAAGGGTGGTTGAAGTCTGAAGACTGGATTGCTGTCAGAAGAGCTGAAGCTTGAAATGGAAGAAGAAGGAGTGGTTGATCTGCTTTCTTTCTTGTCTGTTTTCTTTTCTGTATTGATGTGCCTTGTTTGACTTGCTTGATGCATTAGAATAAGTTCATACCTAGATTGACTTTAAGCTAGGAGCATGATTGCACTAGAGGTTGAGTTGTTCCCTCTGCTTATATTGTTACTGTATGGCTTTGCTTGTGGGTATTCGGTAGAGCCCAGCTCCCTTGTCCATGTGGATTGTGTTTGCTTGATAGCATTTTATGTTATTTCTTCTGTATGATTGCAGTTATATTTTGCTTTATAGCATGTTATTCTTTCTGTATGATTGCAGTTATTCATATCTGGCTTGAGGTTGAAATGAGCTTGTGGAGGCTAATGCCCCACACACATTTCCTCCCTCACTTGCATTGCATGCATTTTACAGTCGTTTACTATATTACTGTTTACTGTTTAAGCTGATGCTTTATCTATTTCTGTTTACCATTGACATGATCCCTTAGGAATCTCACTTCCTTTGATAAGGAAGTGATGATTAGAACTTTAGGTTGAAACCTATGCATGATAACTTCTAGAAGTTCCCTGTTTCAAACATCAACTATAGGATGAATCCTTGGCATGACAACATTAGGACTTGATAGTCTCCCCGTAGTTGAGCCTGTTCTCTTCTCATCCCAAAACAACTTAAAATACAGTAATCATGAATGATTTCTTTCGTACGTTACGAGCCTTAAGCTATCTGAGAAAGGATTGTTGGAGAGCTTCTTTTCAACAGTCTGGATGTTTAGTATGGCACCCTTTGGGTGACATGCGACGCATTCACTCTCAGGTCATAGTCTTTAGTGCGATTGAAATTGCAAACACAATAAAAAACACTTCTTCCGTAAAAGACAGAAAACAAACTTCAAACCTTTTTTCCCCGTGGGCCCGTAGTTCAAAGGAAGCTTTTCTTAAGAAAAGAGTGTCGTTAACTCCTAGTTCTACCGCAAACAGGCTGTGTCCCTAACTGCTGGAACTGTTTGTTAACCCTACTCAGTAAAACAGATGAATTTGAATTCCCGTAATCCATATTATCCCGAACTACGTAAGCTCTGATCTCTCATACCTATTGAGAGTACGTAGGCACAATACTGACGTATTGGCGAGCCACCTTCCTCGTAGCCTGTAGTTAGCCGAACTACGTTGACTCTGATTTCTCATTCTCTGATGAGAATACGTAGGCATAAAGCGCGACGCTTTGCCGAGTCATTTTCTTTTCTTTTTTTAAGCCAACCTTGATAGGTAGATAGATAAACCAACTCGTCCAGTAAACACAACAAGCGTGGATCCCGTCGAGTACGACGAACGTGAGGGGTGCTAATACCTTCCCCTTGCATAACTGACTCCCGAACCCCGACAACGGTTGCGATGACCTTGTCTTATACCTTTTCGTCAGGTTTTTCCGATCGTTTCCTTTCCCGCTCCGAGGGATAAATAACGAAAGGTTGCAACTCTTCTGTTTTGCCGACACCTTATTTTCGCGGTAGCGACAGGTGGGAACTAAGAGGACTCAGGTTGGACCCTCCAAAGGGTGGAGCAAGGTAACCATCAAGAAGAGAAAGATTGAATCAAGACCAGAACAAGAAACAGATTTTGATGTTGATATGGATGTCACTGACACCCAAGCAAAGAGGAAACCTGCTTCAAGCAAGCTGGCTAAAAAGGTTCCTAAGGTGCCCCTTAACAACATCTCCTTTCACTATCCCTCAGGTGTCATGAGGTGGAATTATGTATACCAAAAGAGGTTGGCCCTAGAGAGAGAGCTTGCTCAAAATGCTCTGGAAAACCAGGAGATTTTGACCCTCATATGTGAAGCTGGCTTGATGAAAACTGTCACTCAGTTCTCCCAATGCTATGAAATTATGGTCAAAGAATTTATAGTTAATTTATCTGATAAATGTGCTGATAGAAAATCGTCTGAGTTTGGGAAAGTGTTTGTCAGGGGAAATGGTGTTGTCTTCACTCCCACCATCATCAACAACTTCCTTGAAAGAAAAAATGAGGTTGTGCCTGAGTTAACTATCTCTAACAACAAAATATGTCAAGTGATAACTGGGAATCAAGTCAGGAAGTGGCCGTCAAAAGGGAAGCTTGCTGCCAGTAAGTTGAGCATGAAATATGCCTTGCTGCACAAGATTGGTGCTGCAAACTGGGTGCCAACCAATCACAAATCATCAATGGCCACCATCCTTGGGAGGGTCATCTATGCTATGGGAACCAAGACCAAAATGGATTATGGCACATACATCTTTGATCAAACAATGAAGCATGCTGGCAGTTATAGCATCAAAGGACCTATAACATTTCCTTCCCTCATATGTGGAATCATGTTAGCACAGTTTCCAAATATCCTCAAGACCAATGATGTAGCAAGCAAAAGAGAAACTCCCTTAGCCTTTCATCACAAACTGTTTCAAGGAACCCATGTTTCTGACATTCCCATGGCATCCACTGAGACATCAAAAAGGGGTCCGAAAGCCAGAAAAGCTGAAGTGAGGACCATCATTAAAGAAACATGCAAGGAACTGGATGCAAGAAAGCACACACTTGAAAAATTGCTACAATCTCTTGAGCAAGATGAGGATACTGACAACTCAGAGGATGCTACAAGGGAAGAAGGTGCCACAAAGGAAGATGATGGTACTAGGGAAGAAGGAAGTCAGGAAGATGGCTCAGAAGATGCTGCTGAGGAAGGCACTGATGCTGAGGAGGAAGGCACTGATGCTGAGGAAGAAGGCCCTGGAGAGAATGATTAGGACAGGTCCAGCTCAGCTGTAGAAGAAGACTAATGTCTTATAGCTCAAACCACTGCTAGCTGGGGTGGTGCAAGAAGAAGGGTTGCTGCTGTATTGGTTTGATTTGTTTTGTTAGGCTTGTGTGAGAACTGTTAAGACAATCTATTTTTTTGATGATCTATATGAGCAGGTTATGTAACCCCAAACACATGTATGATATATGTTAGGTGTTAGTTGGATCTCAATTTCAGGCTAAAAGGGGGAGAGAGTGTTAGATAAAAACATGAGCAGGTTTAGCAGATGGAAGAATTGGTGGATAACCAATACGAGTACCACAAGTTATGTGGTCATGGTAGTAACAACAGGTGGAAGAATAAGACAGTCATGAACTGTACTTGTGCATATGCACCATAGTGCTTATGATATTTGTGTAACTACAGGTGCTGCTAATGAGATGTGTGTCTGTGATAACAATTGTTTGGGCTGCTAATGAGATGTGTGTATGTGATAACATTTGTTTGGGCTGTTAATGATATGATATGTATGCCATGTATGTTAGAACTAGGACTGACATGTTGTAGATACTAACATGGGTGATCCTAACAAGATGCTTAGGAGTTCTGTGTATGTCTGCAAGGAGCAGAATGCATCCCTTCAGGGGGAGTTGCACAAATTAGCATAGTGCATTCCTTCAGGGGGAGTTGCACAACTGTGTGACAGGATGTTATCCAGAATGTCATAACATCCAGAGCACGATGGAGGAATATATGTAACTGCAGGCTGTTTACAGGTGAAGTGTACAACTGATGTGCATCAGTTGAGGGGGAGTAACTCTGTCACTCAACTAGCAAGGCTGACATCTGTAGTAGAAGTCTACAGAGAGTTAACAAAGTGAGTGTTAACAGGGCTAAAAGCCAACTGTGAGGATTCTGAGAGCTTGAGCAACAAGTGACTTACTTGCATGATAGGACCTATGTTAAGTCTTCTGCTTTGTGGAAATCTCTAATGTAAGTACAGAGTGTTTTAGCCAAAAATTTGCCAAAGGGGGAGTTTGTAAGTGCTCGTGATTGGCTGCATTTTGTGGCAAAATATTAGTATATGTATGAATGTCATGTCTGATGTTGTTACATTCATAATATAGACTGTGCAGGGTAAGTTAACTAAGCTAACTATAAGTTAAGCTAGATGTCATACTCAATGTTATGACATAGGTCGTATGACATCAAGCGGAAGTTTGTTATTCTGGTAGCTAGAACTCAGGAAACAACTCAGAAGCTCAAGCTAGAATGCAGGAGACATTTTAGACACCCTAGGGGAACTAATATGTACCTGATTAAAGTGGCAAACATGCAGAATACTAAAGAGAAGTTTTATGATGGATAAACCTTAATGTATGCGCCAAAGCCCAAGGACTGATCTGCTGCTATAAATAACATGAGAAGCAATCCTAGAAGGCAGCAGTTGGAGATAGAGAAGCAGAGAAATCACCATAGTGGTTTAGAAGTGAAGAGGTTATTTTTCACGATTCTGTCTTAGGAACACTTGTAATCCAAGAAACTGTTGATTACATTGGTTAGGTAGTTTCTAGGCTGTGTACCACTCGAAGCTATTAAGCAAGAGTGTGTGTCACTTGATCAAAGCTTTGAAGCAAGATCAAGGTGTGTGTGTGTGTAGTTGAAGTGTCTCTTCAATCTATTGTTTAATTTGTAACTGTTTGTTATCACTGGTGTGTGATTGTAGGGAGTGAGTTGGTATACTCAGATCTAGAGTGTCTCTAGGTTAAATTGTCATTGGGTAGGTTTTAAGTGAGGAGTGCAAACTGGAGGTTTGACTCTGAATTAATTCTACTGATAGTGAAATTTCTCCCTGGCTTGGTAGCCCCCATATGTAAGTATGTTGCGCTGAACTGTGTCAACAACCAACTGTGTTATTTACTGCTTTGTTATTACTGCATAATTTTAGGTCTGTAGTGAATGTCACTGTGGATGTTATAACTTCTGTTAGAACATCCATCGTGGGCTGGCTAGAATTTTCAATAACCATTAGCAAGTTTATCATACACACACACACAAAAGGTTCCTGTAGAGTACTACAGATGTTTAGGATTTGAAATACCTACCCTAGGCATAACTAACCCCCGATCCCCGAATCTCTTAGCGTTGTTGTTACATCGCGCAAAAGGTCTTTCTTTCTTTAACCTTTCCTTTGCATAAACCAAATTCTGGTTGTGAATTTAATGAATTAAGATTCAAGTTAATCAATAGCTTGAAATCCCATTCTCACTGCAGCATAAATGGCGACTTTACTAGGGAAGATTAAACTTAAAACTTGAGGGTTTAGCCTATTTTCTATGATTGTATGAATACCTGCTTACATGTATATTTGTAAATATATTTGTATTGTATTGCTGTAAACATCGGGTATCGTGAGTTGTGAGATAAGTCCTAACCAAGACTTAAGTGACAAAAATGATAGGATGTGATATGATCAATAGTTGACTGTTGGGAGTAGTCCTAACAAGTTTGACATATGATGTAATCACGCTCAATTGAGACCTCCTTGAGATGATTGATGATGTATGAGTAGTCATACATTTAATTAATTGTTTCAACCTGAGAGTCCGTGAAACTGAGGACCTTTAGTAAAACTGTTACCCCACTAAGCATCTTTAGAACTTAGTGCGGAAACTATAAAGGAGTAGTCCCGAAATAGTTGTTACGCGACGCTACACCCATACGAGTTTATCCCGAGAATATTTTTGACCCACGTGAGTAGTCATGGTGGCGGATAATATTTGAAGGATTTACTATGACTCTGGGAACTTTGATAGAACCAGTTCGGCAGGTACAATTAACCTATAGTACAAGTACTTGGGGATGGGTAGACCTTGTGACCCATGCTCTGACCTTGAACTTAGGGAAACACTGTGTGTGCATGTGCGTTGTATTTGTGAATACTTGTCTATGTGTTATATGTGCATCATCTCATCATAACATATCATGTTGCAACTGGTTTTATAAAACTCAGTCGATTTCTGTGTGTGAAACTCTAGATATCATGGATATTGGGACAAGAAACACCAAGAAATACAGTTTCAAGAAGCCTGATACATCCAAGTTAAAAAACTACGGAATATGATATCAGAAGACTTTGGGAAAAGATATGGGAAAATAATGAGTATAGTCAAAACTATGGTGGAAGAAGGAGTTCTCAACACTTTGGTTCAATTATATCACCCTTTGTATCACTACTTTACCTTCCCAGACCATCAGTTGATGCCAACCTAGGAGGAATATGCTTACTATGTGGGAGTTCCTATAAAGTGTTAGAACACAAATTTGTTCTTAATATATCTCAATGTTTTGATGAT
This sequence comes from Lathyrus sativus, assembly GCA_963859935.3. Classification (NCBI taxonomy): domain Eukaryota; kingdom Viridiplantae; phylum Streptophyta; class Magnoliopsida; order Fabales; family Fabaceae; genus Lathyrus; species Lathyrus sativus. Next base: position 242,151,952 of record OZ012741.1, read on the forward strand.
AACATTAATGAAATTTTGTATAGAGAAATTATATACTCTAATTTTGTTCAAATGTTTTTGTTTCAGATGTCAAATAAATATTCATCTGAAGACAAAAAATAATTCCTTTGAACATTATAACGCAAAGCTCTGAGCGTAGAAGTACAACTGCAGAAGACTCTGAAGCGCTAGCTGCATAAGACTCTGAAGCGCAAGCTACAGAAGACTCTGAAGCGCTATTTAAGAAAGTGGTGTATTTAAAGAAGTCTCCATCAGCACTTCAAGGTTTATCATTCCAAAGAATTTGAAAAGAAGAATTCCAAAAAAAATCAAAGTAGAAACGCATACAAAGAAAAACACAAGTACATAAAACAACTTTCTACATCAAACACATAAGTTTTATTTGTTCTTCATTTTGTGTAAAAATCACAGTTGTTATAATAGCTTTTTAGAAGCACTTAAACACATTGTATTTTATCTTTGTAAAAGTTCCTTGAGAGACCAAGTTGTGGCCAGGATTCTTGAGAAGACTAAGACAGTTTGTCTTAGTGATATCACTATAATCATGTTTTGATTTAGTGGATTAAGTCCTCGTTTGAGAGAGGCGAAATCATCTTGGCCGAGTGGACTGGAGTAGTTTGAGTTCAAACGAACCAGGATAAAAATAACTTGTTATTTTCTATTGTCATAATTGTTTTTGAAAACCCCTTATTCAACCCCCCCCCCCTTCTAAGTGTTTTCCTACCTTCAGTTGGTTTCAGAGCTCCAGCGCTGAATGTGCTATCACTTAACAGTGATAGAGAAAGATCCAGTTGGGAAAACTCTTGATTTATTATCCTTGATTTATTATGGCTGAAACATCAACTTCAAACAACAAATATGATGATAAAGATAGAATCAGCACAAAGCCTCCCATGTTTGATGGAGAAAATTTTGATTATTGGAAGGATAGAATAGAAAATTCTTTCTAGGCTATGATGCTTATCTATGGGATTTGGTCATTGATGGATACATTCACCCCACTGATGGTGAGGGCAAAAAGATTGACAGAAAGTCAATGACTAACCAACAGAAGAGAGATTTCAGAAATCATCACAAAGTTAGAACTATTCTGTTAAATGCTATATCTCATACTGAGTATGAGAAAATCACAAATAGAAACAAAGTTTGACATGTTTGAGTCATTAAAGATGACACATGAAGGAAACTCTCAGGTGAAGGAGACAAAGGCTCTTGCGCTTATTCATAAGTATGAGGCCTTCAAGATGGAAGAAGAATCTGTGGAAACCATGTTTTCAAGATTCCAGATTCTGACAGTTGGTTTGAAGGTCCTTGACAAAGGATACTCCACTTCTGATCATGTGAAGATGATCATCAGAAGTCTACCAAAAAAGTGGAGACCCATTGTAACACCCTCCTAAACCCCACGGAAAACATATGAATAATCAGAGTAAGTTGTCATGCATTTACAAAAGGGTGTCACACATAAATTCCAAAACATCAAAATCACCTGTCATGCTCATTAACATTTCAATGTAAAATCATGCTTTACAAAATTTCACTTTGCATGTAGCAGCGGATTCATTTTATGACATAATACCCCTAACAGAAACATCCGTGTTCATCACATAAACCAACATCGTTTGGGCACTAAGGCCAACATCATAATATCTCAATAATATGAAAACATAGTATATCGCTACAATATAAACCAAGCGATCCCAGTGTTACATGACCAGAGCATGACTCGACCCAACATAATCAATTACTAAACAACTACGCCAAAAGCAACCTCGCAACTACAAGCAGTACTACTCCTTGATACTTGCACGATGTCGTGCAGGACATCATTCCAGCAGAAGGGTGAGAAATATTATCATAATAACAATGCATATAATCATATATAAATGCACAACTACAAAATACATATATTCCACATTTTCTCACCATAATTCATTATAATCATCATATACATCACAACATGTGTATAAACAAATATGGATAATTCACTAAAGCATTTTTTTATTATGCACACATCCATAATTCTCAATCCTAACAACTCACACACATATGCACACTTTCATACAACAATCACATATATCATAAGACTCATATAAACTCATCAATTCTCACCAATCCCCATATCCATACATAATTAGGATTATTCACCAACTCACAGTTACACACTCACCATTACACATTTACAAACCTCAATTCATCAATTCATGCTTGTAAGCATACTTCTATACAATAATCATGTATTCACAATTCTCATTTACACACGTCATACACATGCGCATATTTTCACAACTCTCACTATACTTCATCATAACCCATCATATACTTCATAAAGCATATATACACAAACAAATATGGACGATCATAAAACATGTTTCATCATGCACACATCCATAATCCACAATTTCCACACACAAGCATATTTCATATAACAATGACATTCATGCTATGTGACTCAATACAACTTAATGCAAACTCATGCCATGTGGTACCAACACTTGTTATCTTTTTTCAGTTTACATTAAACCGGGTCCACTCTTCTAGACCGATAACCACCAAAAGCCTGTCCTCTAAGCTTTCAAACCCACTCTCTTAGGCTTGGGACAAGTCACTAGTCTCCACGAAACTAGCAAGCATTGCGTCTTGACTAAATGATGCATATGCAATCAACAACAAAATGCACTTAAGACCGACATCTTAATCTCATGCATTCACATGATTCCTCTCTTCAAGAATTATAACATGATTGTACACACAACATATTCACATCATTCAAGTATTCATACTTTAAATCATCATATTTATCAAGCAATGCACACATATCCATAATATGTTCTCATGCACTCTTAACACATAAACACAAGCAATGCACACATATTCACAATATATTCTCATGCACTCTTAACACATAACACAAGCAATGCACACATATTCACAATATGTTCTCATGCACTCTTAACACATAAACACAAGCAATGCACACATATTCACAATGTGTTCTCATGCGCTCTTCATACATTTTTAATCAACTTAAACAATGTATTACATTTGTCTAAAGACCACAATTCAATTTAATTCAATAATCTAGGATTCATGCCATACGGCTACGCACAACATATATATATCACAACATAATCTATGTCTTAAGGTGAAGGGTTAATCATACTAGAATCGGAAAACCAACCTCAGATGGATACTCCAAGAAAATCACAATCTGTCATGCTTGCTACCTCGCTCGCTCAGCGAGCCCATAGCGAGTATTCGCTACTTGTTCGCCCAGCGAACAAGCTCGCGAAGGCAAATAGAAGCTACTGACTTCGTTCGCTACCTCGCTCGCTCAGTGAAGGCCTAGCGAACCTTCGCTACCCCTTTCGCTACCAGCGAACACCAATAAATGCATTCTGCCCAAGTCTGGGACCGTTCGCTACTGGCTCGCTACTAGCTCGCTTAGCGAACGTTCGCTACCAGCTCGCTCAGTGAACACGCTAGCGAATGTCTGCGAACTACAAACCTTCATTGTCCAACTTCCACCAAACTCTCCAAAACCGACCGATTCTCTCCGAACAAGTTTCGTAACCTTAGTCTAACATCCCCCGACTAAATACTACCACTTATCCTCATTTTTAACCGTAAAAACTCGGTTCCTATCAATTAAACATATTTTTCCCTAGAATGGAAAATGAGGAAAAACAACCAAACAATCCAGACATAATCATATACATTGGTAAGATAACAATATTTCACACCCTTACCTTGATTAATCGGAAGCTAGAAGTCGTTCTTGATGATTTCCAAGCTTTTCCCTTCTTCTTCCTCTTTTCTCCTCTTCCTCTTTCTTTCCCTCCTTTTCCTTCTTTTCTTTCTATCTCTTTTCTTTTCTCTCTATTTTCCTTTTATATCCTTCTATTTTCTTTCCACCATAATTCTTATCTCAAAATATCTATCCATTCCTTTTCTCACCAAAATATCTCATCTTATCATTAACATAGAGAATATCTATTAAATCCACATTATTCTTCCAAATAGGATAGATCAGTTAAATCCATTAACACATATGAATTAAATAAATCCAATAATCCATTTAAATCAGATAAATCACATAAACCAATTAATTAGTACAATTAATCAATTATGGAAAAAATGGGGCTGTTACACCCATGGTCACGGCGTTGAAGCTATCAAAGGATTTTAACAAGATCACTCTAGAGGAACTCATCAGTTCCTTAAGAAGTCATGAGATAGAGCTGGAAGAAGATGGACCTCAGGAGAAAGGTAAGTCTATTGCTTTGAAATCAAATAAAAAATCTGACAGTAAAGCTTTTCAGGTACTTTAGGAAAGCTCTGGAGAATCTTCCTCAGATGAAGATGAATTGTCTTTACTTTCTAGAAGAATAAATCAACTCTGGAAGCATAAACAAAAGAAGTTCAGAAACTTCAAAAGACAAGAACAACATGGAGAATATTCTGGACACAAAAATCTGGCAAGAAAGAAGTTGTGTGCTTTGAGTGCAGGGAGCCAGGACACTACAAAAGTGAATGTCTCAAACTTCAGAAGGAGAAACCCATAAAGAAGTTTGAGAAAAAGAAGAAAGTCTTGATTGCCACGTGGGATGACTCAGATGCTTCTGAAGCCTCATCAGAGTCAGAGGACGAATGTGCAAATGTTGCACTGACGGCTGACACAGAAGACCATGAGGAAACATCTGAATCTGGATCAGAATCAGATTCAGAAGAGGTATTTTCTTATCTTACCAAAGCTGAGCTAATTGAAAGCTTATCTGAGATGCTTGAAAACTATAGTAAGAGTAGACTCAAATACAAGAAGCTTCGAAGTTATCTTGCATCTGAGACTGATCAGATGAAATCAGAAATTGCTGAGCTAAAAGAAAATAATTTTCAAATAAAAACTGATTTAGAAAAAGCTCAACAAAAGTCTGATTCAGATACTATGTCTTGCTCCAAAAATATTTTAGAAGATTACGACTATAGTTTTCAGAAGTTCCTGTCCAGAGGCCTAGATAGAAGCAAAATGGCTTCCATGATCTATGGTGTTAGCTGGAATAACAGAAAAGGAGTTGGATATGAATCACCCTATAGGAAGGATTTAAATCCAAAACCTGTTGATAAGCTGATCATCAATTATACTCCTCTGTACACTCATTTTAAATATGGTCACCTAAATGACATAAAGCACACACATACAGATTAGATCACAAAAAGTTTTCTTAAACCAAAACCTCGTCAGAACACAAAAGTTTTTAAGGGACAGAAGTTCAGGCAGAACTTCATACCAACAAACCCCAGAGGACCCAAAAAGATATGGTTACCTAAGGATAAAATAATCTTTGTTGGAGATGTCCTGAGGAGCAAAGTTAAGACACCAATCATGGTACCTGGACTCTAGCTGCTCATGACATATGAGAGGAAGAAGGTCTATGTTCCAAAGCCTGGAACTTAGACCTAGAGGAGACCTTAAGTCTGGAGGAAACCAAAAGGGAAAAATTATTGGCTTTGGAACAATTGGTAATGGTCACCTCCCTTCTATCTCTAATGTTCTGCTTGTTGTAGGATTAACACATAATCTATTCTCCATAAGTCAATTAAGTGACAATGGTTATGATATAATCTTTAATCAAAAATGTTGTAAAGTTGTTATTCAGAAAGATGGTTCAATCCTCTTTAATGGGAAAAGGAAGAACAACATTTATAAGATAAATATTTTAGAACTGAAAAACAAAATGTTAAATGCCTTATGTCTGTTAATGATGAGCAATGGGTCTGGCATAGAAGATTGGGGCATGTTAGCATGAGACGTATATCTCAGATTAATAAGCTCAATTTGGTCAGAGGACTTCCTAAGTTGAAGTTCAACTCAGATGCTCTTTGTGAAGCATGTCAGAAAGAAAATTTTTCGAAATCTTCTTTCAAATCTAAAAAGTTGTTTCTACCTCTAGACCATTAGAGCTACTTCATATTGATTTGTTTGGACCAGTGAAAACTACATCCATTAGAGGCAAGAAGTATGGATTATTCATAGTTGATGACTGCAGCAGATGGACATGGGTAACATTCCTAAAAAACAAGGATGAGTCACATTCTGTATTCTTTTACTTCTGCAATCAAATTCAAAATGAAAAGAATTTTAATATTGTCAAGGTCAGAAGTGATCATGGTGGTGAATTTGAAAATAAATATTTTGAAAAATATTTTAAAGAAAATGGCATTGCACATGATTTCTCTTGTCCTAGAACTCCTTAACAGAATGGAGTTGTAGAAGGAAAGAATAGAACATTGCAAGAAATGGCCAGAACCATGATCAATGAGACTAATATGGCTAAACACTTTTGGGCAGAAGCGATTAATACATCATGTTATATTCAGAACAGAGTGTTTGTAAGACCTCTTATGGAGAAGACTCCTGATGAATTGTGGAGGAATGAAAAGCCCAACATTTCTTATTTCCATCCTTTTGGATGTATTTTTTTTATTTTGAATACTAAAGATAATCTGAACAAGTTTGACTCTAAAGCACAAAAGTGTTTTATGATTGGATATTTTGAATGCTCTAAAGGTTACAGAGTATACAATACTGAGACACAGATTATGGAAGAATCAATTCATGTCAGATTTGATGATAAGCTTAGCAATCAAAAGCCAAGGCAGTTTGAAATTTTTGCAGATAGAGAAGTTATTCTCACAGACTCTGAAGAATCAGAGGCAGATAAAGTTCAAGCTAAAGAACAAGAAGCAACGCCAGATGCTACTCCATTGGCTGCTCATATGCAAAGCTTAACTATTTTTGAAGAACCCACTCTGAAAGGATCCTCTAGAATCAAAGCTTCTCACCCAGAGGAAATGATTATTGGAAAGAAGGATGACCCCATCAGAATAAGATCCTTTCTCAAATCATCTGGAACATCATTGTTTGGTTTAGTATCACTTATTGAACCTACCTTTATGGATGAAGCTCTATAAGACAATGATTGGATACTTGCTATGCAAGAGGAGCTAAATCAATTCACAAGGAATGATGTTTGGGATCTAGTTCCAAGACCAAAAGGATTTAATACCATTGGAACAAAATGGGTTTACACAAACAAGCTAAATGAGCAAGGAGAAGTCATCAGAAACAACGCTAGACTGGTTGCTCAAGGCTATAGTCAGCAAGAAGGTATTGATTACACAGAGACATATGCTCCTGTGGGAAGGTTAGAATCTATATGTTTGATTATTTCTTTTGCTGCACAGAATAACATCACTTTGTATCAGAATAACGTTTTAATCTGTCAAATTTACGTAGATGATATTATTTTTGGAACAAAAATATTATGCTTGGAAAGGAGTTTGCTGAGTCTATGCAGGCAGAAGTTGAAATGAGCATGATGGGAGAACTCAAATTCTTTCTGGGAATTCAAGTCAATCAAACTCCAGAAGGCACTTACATACATCAGACAAAGTATGTGAAGGAGCTTCTGAAGAAGTTCAACATGACAGAGAGTAAGTTAGCTAAGACTCCAATGCATCCAACTAGCACTCTGGGAAAAGATGAGGTAAGTAAAAAGGTAGATCAGAAGCTCTACAGAGGTATGATTGGTTCTCTTCTGTATTTGACTACTTCTAGGCCTGATATTTTCTTCAGTGTTTGTCTTTGTGCTAGATTCCAATCAGATCCTAGAGAACTTAACAGCTGTTAAGAGAATTATGAGGTATCTGAAAGGTACTACTAACGTAGGTTTGTGTTACAGAAGATCTGATGAATTTAAATTAGTTGGCTTCTGTGATGCTGATTATGCTGGAGACAGAGTTGAACATAAAAGTACTTCTGGAAGCTGTCAGTTTCTGGGAGGCAATCTGATCTCATGGTACAGCAAGAAGCAACTCACAATAGCACTCTCAACTACAGAAGCAGAATATATTGTTGCTGCTAGTTGTAGTACATAGATGCTCTGGATGAAGAGTCTGCTAGAAGACTATCAGATATATGAGAGTAACATTCCTATCTTTTGTGATAATACTTCTGATACTTGCCTCTCTAAAAATCCTATTTTACATTCTAAGGCAAATCATATAGAAATCAAACATCATTTCATCAGAGACTATATTCAGAAGGAGATTATAAGTTTAAATTTTGTTGATACAGACCATCAATGGGCTGATATTTTTACAAAACCCCTTGCTGAAGATAGATTTAAATTTATTCTGAAGAATATTAGTATGGATTTTTGTCCAGAATAAAAGTATTATTCAAAAGAAAATTTATTCAGATGAAAAATGATTAATGTCTATACTCTAAAGTGTTTCCTCTGATTTCTTTTGTTACCTTATTTATTTTTTGAAACTCTGAACTAACAAGCTTCAGAGGATCTGAACGCTAGCTAACATTTCATTTCCTTAAGAGTTTCAGAGACACTTAAATATCAAACATGTGTCACATGAAGTCTGAAAAGGTGGAGTCTACAAGTGAGGCGCCGTTTGAGGTACTGTTTGAATTATTGCAATTCTCGTTTTCCCCATACTTTTGTCAAATCTCATTAAATGCTTGAAATCATTTTATTTTTTTAATTGATTTGATTAGCTGCTAAGTGGTGTTTGCGTTTTTGTCCCCTAATTTTTTCTCTATATATTCCATGATCTCACACTTCTCACACTTTCACTCTCTCTCGCACATCTTTTATGCATTTTGGCCTTCTCCATTGTTTTCTCTTCTCCGATAAACCTAAAAGAAGAACAGTTTATCTCACAAGTTCTGCTATGGCAACTTCATCATCTTCGTCTCAAAAGTTAGCATCAACAATGGTTGGGTTATCAACATCAGAAATGGGTATTGTTCTATACAAAGAACCAGAGAGAACCCTTCTAACACCGGTTGAGGAATTAGAAGTTCTTTGCGAATTCATGGTGGAATTTGAATGTATTGCAAAGAATGCCTTCGATCTTCGTCCAACTGTATCTTCTCAAGGATGGATTAAGTACTTTGATAGATTGTTTGGTCCAGTTTTTCCTCATTTGGTGAAGGAATTCTGGATACATGCATAGGTCTACCCCAAGTTCATATATTCATATGTTTTGGGAAAAGAAATCATAATCACTGAGGAGATGATTCAAAAACTGATAGGGTATGAAGAAGTAGATGGTGTTACTCATCATTCTACAGGACGGGTAGACATGGATGAAGTCTACAGAGAAGTTTTCACTTATGGGCTGCCTTCAAGCAAGATCAAGGATCTGAAGGTGCACTAAAAGATCTGGGTAAAGATCTTTCTGGGTTGTATTCACCACAGAAAAGCATCTAACTCTCCAGACTACATCAACGCAGAGCAGCTGTACTTTCTGTACTGTTTGGGAAACAATATCAAGGTGGATCTGCCACACTTGCTATTTGCTCATCTGTGGAACCACGTCAAAATGTCTAGAGAAGAGATCAGGAAAAAACATCAGAAGATTAGAAATTGGATCCTAATGGGAAGATTGATTTTTGATGTACTCACAGAGAATGGATTAGTTGCACATCTGACAGAGGCAGGTCAGACAGCAGAATTGGAAACAATTCTGGGAAAGCCTCTGGATGAGAAAAGTTTGCAAAGGATGAAGCTGGTGGAGGAACTTCAATCTGAACCAGTCAAGATTAACTCAGGTGATATTTGCAGAAGAAGAGTTCCATTGGATGACTTTCCACTATTTACTGCAGAGGAACCTAAAGAAGCTCTGCTATTCTATATTGAATCATGTCTAGTAGATGGCACTCCCATACCAACAGATTTGATAAAAAGAGCATCTGAACCTGCTCCAGAAGTGATTGAGAAGAAGAGAAGGAAGAAGAGCAAGGTTTCAGAAGAAGGTCCTTCTGAGAAATCTTCTATACGCACTAAGAGGAAAGCTTCTGAAGATGACTCTTCTGTGAAGACTAAGCATTCCAAACTTTTAGGTAACACTTCTGCTGTTCCGGTTTTAGAAACTGTGACAGAAAATCCTACATCTGAACCTCCTCCTCCCTATGACCCTATTCCTACTCCCTCTCCTCAACACCCCACTTCTGAACACATTTCATCTGAAAATGTTCATGACTCTGTTCACTCTCCTCAACCACAACCACAAACATCTCAACACCAAACACAACCCTCTAAATCACAATCATCTGAACCACAACCATCTGAACCTCAACCCTCTGAACCTCAACCCTTTGAACCTCAACCTTCTGAACCTCAACCATCTGAACCTCAACCCTCTGAACCTAATCCTTCTGAACGTCACCCATCTGACCCTGAACATGAAATTCTTGATATCCAACCTCTTATGATCGTTCACCCTGTTTCATCTGGATCATCTGATTCATCTGATTCTTCTTCAAGTCTTTAAGATGTTACATCACCCATTCTTAACTCCCCAAACCATCCTGATGATATTCCTACTCCCATTCCCACTCCTACTCCAATTCCCTCTCCTATTTCCATTACCATTCTTACTCCCCTTCCTTCTCTTTCCTTAGAATAACCATCATCTTCTAATAAACCTACACCTTCTGTTGACCCTAAGGAATCCATCTTAGAGGCTCTCCTTAAACCCACACCTAGATCAGATGTTGGGACTCTATTATATGGTTTTGAGACAGAATTGCAGATGTGGTTGTCTGTTGTTAGGGAAAGGTGCCTGAATGAAGTGAATCCTCATGATTCTGAAGTATTTTGGACTACTTTCAGAAGAAGATTCAACTCTATGACTGAGAACCTTCAAGCTGCTTGCTCTGCAGATGCTCAAGAGAATTTTTCTAAAGCTGTCAAATTTGCTCTTCTGGGTATACGTAGAACTCCTACTCAGTTTCTGGAAGACACACCTGCAAAGGTTGTGTGTTCAGCATCTGAAGAAACTGCTGCACTTCAGATTAGTGTAATACCTCAGCCTGAAGAAATTCTCACAGAGGCTGCTATCTGTGAAGAGACTCCTGCATCTGATAATCCTTCTGATATGGATTTAGAGACAACATATGTTTTAGTGGTCATTCCAGAATCAACAGTTTTAAAGAAAGACTCTGAATAAGTGAAAGTCTCTGAAGATGTGATAGAAAACCTTGCTTAGCAAGAGGCTGCAACAAGTGAAATTAAGACCTGGATGGTTAAGCAAGAGGAGACAACAGAAGAAATCAAGGACTGGATGGCTAAGCAAGATGAATCTACTTCTAAGATCAAGACTTGGATGGCAAAGCATGAAGCATAAAGTTCTGAGATAATTGAGCTTCTGAAGATTATAACCTCTCGTTCAACTTAGTTGTTTTCTTGTCTGTGCACATCTATGTTTTTGCTTGTTTTTGTTATCTTCTGAGTTCTTTAAATGAATACATCTGATTGTTTTTCTTCTGCTTATATGTTATAATTGTTTTCTTGCTCTGATAATTTTTGTCTTAAATGATTTTTTTCTGAAATCACTTTTTGATACGACAAAAAGGGGGAGAAAATGGAAATTTTGATTATTCATATAAACAGATACAAAATGGTAACTCATACATGATAAAATATAACTAATGTTGAATTAAGTGTTTCAGAGCTAAAAACTTCTCATCATATAATATCCTTAGAATTAACTCAGAACGAGGTCTGAGAAAGTCTACAAAGCTTGATCTGACTCTGGAAAGAATACAAGTGCTGAAAGGGAAGTATTTATTTTTTCTAGCAGTATTCATTTCAGGGGGAGATTCATAATCTCAGGGGGAGATATATTTTTTTTCTTGTTTTGACTAAAATTTCGTATAGTTTTTGTCATCATCAAAAAGGGGGAGATTATTAGAACACAAATTGGTTCTTAATATATCTCAATGCTTTGATGATAACATTAATGAAATTTTGTATAGAGAAATTATATACTCTAATTTTGTTCAAATGTTTTTGTTTCAGATATCAAATAAATATTCATCTGAAGACAAAAAAGAATTCCTCTGAACATTATAATGCAAAGCTCTGAGCGTAGAAGTACAGCTGTAGAAGACTCTGAAGCGCTAGCTGTAGAAGACTCTAAAGCGCTACCTACAGAAGACTCTGAAGCGCAAGCTACAGAAGACTCTGAAGCGCTACCTACAGAAGACTCTGAGTGCATAGTATAAAGATTCAGTATATTCAAAAGACTCTGTGAGAACTAAACGCTGCAAGTACAGAGGCTCTGAGAATCAAGTCAACTCTGATCATTCATTCACATTAAGCACTTTGCTGCAAAACTCTGGATATAGTGACTCTGATAAAGAAGAACAATGAACATCATCAGAGGATTTGATGTAAGATTATTTTTCATATCTGTTCATTTGAAAAGATATTGGTCAAGAAAGATACGTTGATAAATCCAATTTCTACCAACGTTACTATTTCTCATTCGTGTATGGCACAAGAATTCAGGTAAAAAGGGAATGTCAAATCAAGACGAAAAGTATTTGTCCTTTCTGTCTACATCCTACAGTACTTTCATCTACACATTATTTGAGAAAGTGGTTTGTATAAAGAAGTCTCCATCAACACTTCAAGGTTTATCATTCCAAAGAATTTGAAAAGAAGAATTCCAAAAACAATCAAAGTAGAAACTCATACAAAGAAAAACACAAGTACATCAAACAACTTTCTACATCAAACACATAAGTTTTATTTGTTCTTCATTTTGTGTAAAAATCACAGTTGTGATAATAGCTTTTTAGAAGCACTTAAACACATTGTATTTTATCTTTGTAAAAGTTCCTTGAGAGACCAAGTTGTGTTCAGGATTCTTGAGAAGACTAAGACAGTTTGTCTCAGTGATATCACTATAATCAGGTTTTGATTTAGTGGATTAAGTCCTCGTTTGAGAGAGGCAAAATCCCCTTGGCTGGGTGGAATGGAGTAGTTTGAGTTCAAACGAATCAGGATAAAAGTAACTTGTTATTTTCTATTGTCATAATTGTTTTTGAAAACCCCTTATTCACCCCCCCCCCTTCTAAGTGTTTTCCTACCTTCATAAAGGACCAAAAACCTTACAGTGGTTTAGAAAGCTTACCCTCGCCGAAGGAAATAGCAGATGCTTTTCATCTCGAAGTATCGGAGATTAAGGATATATGTGTCATCAAAAGCGAAGTTAAGGGTTTCCATTCTGATTTCTTAGTTTAGAAAGCTGCTTTTCTTTCCAAAGAGGGTAGTATGGATGCGTTCGAAGCAGTTCTTGGTCTATTAGTCTATGGATTGGTGTTGTTTGCAAAAGTCGAAGAATTTGTCAATTCATCCGCTTCACCACATTCCTAAGTGGCAACCCAGTGCCTACCTTGTTAGAAGACACTTACCATTCAATTCATCATCGTACACTTCAAGGAAAAGGAACCATCCTTTATTGTGCACCCCTATTGTACAAGTGGTTCATCAAACATTTGCCAAGATTTGACTCTTTCAAAGAAAATTCCAATGGATGGAGATGATCCCAAAGGATAATGTCTCTGACATAAGCTGACATTCATTGGTATGATCCTTCCTACGACAGAGGAGTCTACTTTGACCGGTGTGGTACTTTCCCAAATATACCACTCATTGGAGTAAGGGGAGGAATCAACTACAACCCTGCTTTGGCCCAACGTCAGTTTGGGTTTCCAATGAAGTACAAGCCCACAAATCTACTGTTATCTGGATTCTTCTATCTCAACACCAAAGCGATGGAGAATCTGAGAAATAGCACAGTCGATGCTTTGGAGAATATTCAGAAAAAGACTAAAGTCAATCTGGGAAATAAGAATTGTGTGGCCATCGAACCATATGGGTACAATCTCGAGACAAGATCTGAAGATGCCATATCTCCCGGAGAAGAATTCGCAGATCGTTATCGCGTCATAATCTTCTGCCATTCCTATTGAGAAAATGGAAGAGTACCAAGAAGTATCATACTCTGTTCTCCAAAACAATGAAACTCAGAAGAGAATTGCAGGACAAAGACGAACTGATCATTTGGCTCAAACGACGTGTGGTCGATGGTGATGTGACAAAAGAGAATTTATTTTTCTCTAGTGGCAAGCCTACTCAAAGCAGAAAAGGAGCACTCAAATATCTCGCCTACATCCGGAGCATGGAAAAGCATTATAGACAAGTTGGTAATGGAAAATACAATGCTGAAGAAGTTGAAGAGGTCCCGCGACTAAAGTTCTTGGCAGAAACTTAGACCATAGGACCTAGTGTTTGATGTAAACTTAGGCTTCTTGTCTCGTATTTTAAAGTTGTAAAATTTCACAACAATTAAAGAAATGAGGGTTTGACTTAATTAATCTTCTTAGTTTCGTAAAACCAGTTGCATTTGCATTGCATTCTTTCATTTTTACTAACCATTCAAGGAATTTAAAATCTAATTTTTGCATACATTGTTATGGATCACAGAAGTAGATTTTTATTCCTAATCCTAAGATTGGCAAGACAAGTGGCAATATTATATTCAAAGAAATCCAAGAGGAAAGAGAAACTTTTTGAAGAAAATCTGGAGCAGCAGGGCCACTACTCTATTGACACACCTCAATCACTCCCTATGGCATGCATACAGTCTAATTTATGCCTCACAATGCATCAAGGACACTCAAGAATAGCTGCATCAAGATCTTGAACAAGATTTGCTACAATTACTGTCCAAAAGGCAAGAGTTCCAATCTGCCCCAAACTCTTCTCACGATCTATAAATAGATGTTTCCTTTCACTCTTCAAACCACACCAGAGCTATCAAAAATATCATAAACACGTAGCTCTCTTTCTTTCCCTCTTTACTTATAAGTGAAGAAATTTCACAAAAACACCAATTTCACCACTTTGCATTTTTCACACCAGTTCTTATTCCAAACACAAAACCACCTCAAAGACCAGATACACACCTGTTGCACCCCAAAATTTGACCAACATTTATTTACCTATCAAGAGTTATATGATACTTTGAAGCTATCCAAGAGAGTTGTTCAAGTGTTCAAAGGTTGATACCTTTATCAGAGAATTCAAGAGATCCTCAGAGAGCTTGGTTGAAACCAAGGTTGTGTGTCTCATAGCTTGAAAGTTGTGGGAGCTCCTCAGATGATTCTGAGACTATGAGGATGGACTTGAAGCTTTGAGAAAGCTTGTGAGATTTCTTGAAAGCCATCATGGAGCCTAGAGAGGTCCTTGTACAAAGAATTCAGAAGATTCAGCCATGAGTGGTGGAATTAGGGTTTGACTGGGTCAACCCTAGGTCAACTGATGATTTGGAGAGGGTTGAGACCTAATCCAAGAGCCATGTGATCATGGAATGATGTATTGAAGCACTATAAGGATGATTCCTATACCAACTCATCATGATTGAGGAGTTTGAGAAGTTTTAAGCTAGGGTTTCTAAGGATTGACAGTGTAAAATCCCCTAGTTTGATCCCTATCTTCCAGGCCGTTTTAGCTCAAGATGTGATTGTCATCTCATCTTCCCAACAACATGAATGTTGTAGATCTTGTTCTTAGCTTTAATTTTAGTGGTAGAAGTCCTTGATAGGATTTGCAGAGCTCAAGTTATGGTTTTGACAAATTACAGGTCATCTGAGGTATGTGAATCTGGGTCCTTGAAAGTCACCCAACTTGCAGACAACGTTTGCCCTAGTAGGATGATTCCTATGGTCTCTTGGTAAACATGAATGTTGAATAGCATCTTCTTAGCTTTCTATAGAGTACTATAAGTCCTTTATAGGATTTGTAGAACTCAACTTATGGCTTTGACAAGCCAAGGGCATTTTGGTCATTTGGAAGTTATAGGTCATTTCAAGCATATGGCCATATCTCCTACTTCCAAGCTTCAAATGCAAAAACCTTCAACATCAAAGTTGCTTAGAATGATGTTTTAAGGCTATTAGGGTGGTCATGAGATGTTGGAAAGGCTCATAGCAAAAAGTGATAAAAATGGCCTAAAAATGAGGCATAAGTTAATTCAAGTGAAATGGAAAATCATAAAATCCAAGTTCCAAACCCTAACCATGGCATATGATAGGTCATTTTGACTCCAAAGGGAATTTTTAGAACAATGGTTCAGCCACAATTTTGATTTGAGGCTTAAATTTTGGGGTTGCTTTGTAATTTGGTTGCTTGCATAATGGCATACTAAGCCAAAACAAAGAAAAGCTTTATAAACAAGGTGTTTAAGCTTTGTATCTTGTCCAAAATACCACTTAAGGAGAAAATGAAGTTAATTACTCAAGTTATAGGGATTTTATCATGACATATCATATGGTGAGAATGGAAATGCAAAGTATCATGCCATGAAACTTCAAGTTCCATCTAGATTGATCTAGATGATTCTAGACCCTTCTAAATCAGTCTATATATTGAATGCAATCTCCATTGGTGAAGGTTTGGTGATTGTTGATGTTAATGGTGGTAGAGAAAAGAGATTGAACCAAAATTCTCCATTTTGCAAATTGTATTGAAACTTCATTTTTCTCTTCATTACCCTTCCATTTTCTTCCACAAATCATCACTACAAACCTCCCTGAACATGTTCATGCTAGAGTAAGGTTCCATTGTTGAACAATTAGAGCTTTCTAAGTGAAGTTGCAAGAGAGAAAAAGGGATTGGATCTGAAGATACAAGCCATGTCCATCAAATCTTGTGCAAGCAGAGGATTGTTCATCACCTAGGGACCACTCTTGAAGATCTACAAGGCCTGATTCGAAGCTTTTCAACACCTACCATTGCAAGAGTCAAGGTAAGCAAAATCACTTCCACACTTTGATTTAGGCATGGCTAGGGTTAGTTCTTGTTGTGAAACCATTAGAGACCATTAGGTGATTCATTTGGATGAGTTTTAGACCAATTGGTGAGGTTTCATTAATGGAGGTTGATTCTTGATGGAGTTAGAATGATTGATTTAGGGGGTTATAATGCACGAATTTTGGTTGGTTTTAATCAGCATGGCATGAGGATTAATTATATATAAAGATTGTTGAGTTTTGTGATGGTTGAAAACTGATGAAGTTTTGGATTCATGGATGTATACCGCTCGGTTTGGAAGATTCGTGGGGTTTTAGTGAAATCCAATGGTATGGTTGTGTTCTACGTAAAATTCTAGTCAAGTTTGGTTTTTGGATCATGCAATTTGGTGGAGTGTTAAGGTCATACGAAGGTGAGGAAGTTCATGCATGTAGTTTGTATTTTCATGGTGTTTCTAAACCCTAATGTCCAAAGGTTGAAGATGAAGTGGTATCCGTTAGATTCGCGCAAGACCCTTTGACTGAAAAGACCATCCAACGGTCCAGGATTCAATCACGAAATTGGAGGGAGTCTGCGCAGTCCATACGCTGCGTTTCATTAAACGCCAGCGTGGGCTTCATCAACATTGTTATTCCCACCCCCTTGTCCAAGCCCAATTGGAAACACACTGCACTTTCCTACTATTCGCACCGTTTGCTTCTTTTTTTTTTCAATTTGGTTTTTCTGATCTGCATTGGGCTGAGGCGCGTGTTGCTATTCCAACCCCCATATCTGGGCCCAGTTCATAATATTAACTGGATTTCATTACTTCTTGCACCCCTCATCCATTTTTCACATTATAATTTTCTCCAAATTTCTTTAAACTTTAAAAATTCATAATAAAATGAAAAATACATATTTTTTAATGAGACTTTTTTTCCCATTTTCCATTTTCTGTCTAGAAAAATATAAAACCATAAAATAGCAATTTTATTTCATTTTCATATTTTTTGCACATTTATACTTTTAATTGCTTTTTTAATTCTTTTAGTTGGTATGCTAACTTGTAGAATTTAATTAGGGTAGTTCCCTTAGGATTTTGAGTTCAATTTTTTTAGGATGATTAGATGAATGATTTAGGTTACCCCTGATTTAATTTCATAATTTTGTGATAAGTTTTAGGGTAGTTTTAATTAGGTAGTTCTAAATAGTGTAGAATTAGATTAAAACTTTAGTATAGGTCAATAACAATTTTAGATTTAGGTTTTGTAGGGCAATTTAGTCTATGGGGAATATATGGGACTTAAGGGTAGTTATGTAGGGTCCCCTAGCATTTATATTAGGATTTAATGTGATAATATACTATTTTTGGTTGATTTTTGAATTGAATGGTTGTTTGTATGGCCTTTAGGGCAAGTTTTGTTTAATTTGCTTTGCTTTGGAGTTTCCCTTTGGTTTGAGGAGCTTGGCATCTCATTGTGGAGCTTAGTGGAGCATACTAGAAGATTGGAAGAGGCTTGGAGGAGCTTGAGGAGCTTGTTCTTCTTCTTTTTGTTTTGTTTTAGGGTTAGGATTAGGAAGAGCTTAGATGTAGATAATTTCTTTCTTAAACATGGATAGTATCCTTCACATCCATTCCTCCCTATGATTCAAAGTCCTTCCAGGGTATACACCTCTCTCCTTTGGAGGGATTAGAGTTATACCCAGGAGGTAGAACTTTTGAGGGAACCCTTCATTTGATATTGAACCCTTATAGGTCACCTTTGGTGATCAAATAAGCAGTTCAATATCCCCCAGCTTATCCAGTAGTGATTCTCTCTGATTTTATTATTCTTGAGAGCTGTCAGAGCCTGAGCATGAAGATGAAGACTTCATTGAAGATTATTGAAGAGGATGAATCCTTGAAGACTGCCATTCCAGCTGAAGCTTGAAGAGCATGAAGAGCAAGTTGATACTTGAAGATCCCTGAAGATGGTGAAGCCTGAAGGTGGAGCTGGTCAAGAAGCTGAAGCTTAAAGGAGAAGATGAGTTGATACTCATGTTGTAGGGTTGATACCTGGGAAGCAATTGATGATTGAAGTCTGAAGACTGGGTTGCTGCTGGAGGAGCTGAAGCTTTCTTCTGTTTTCTTTTCTGTATTGTGTGTTCTGTTTGATTTGTCTGTTGCATTAGATTAAGTCCATCTAGAATAAGTAGAATCTAGGAGCATGATTGCATTAGAGGTTGAGTTGCTCCCTCTGCTTGTATCGTTATTGCGTGGCTTTGCTTGCGGGTATTCGGTAGAGCCCAGCTCCCTTGCCCATGTGGTTTGTTTGCCTGATGGTATTTCATTTCTTTTATCTGTATGATTGCAGTTTACTGTTTATGGCTTGATAGCATGTTGTTTATTTTTCAGTATGATTACTGTTACTTCATGACTGGCTTGAGGTTGAGACGAGCTTGTGGAGGCTGAAGCCCCACACACATTTCCTCCCTCACTTGTATTGCATGCATTTTACTGTTAAGCTGATGCTTTGTCTGTTTTGGTGTATCATTGACATGATCCCTTAGGACTCTCATTTCCTTTGATAAGGATTTGATGATAGACTTTTAGGTTGAAACCTATGCATGACAACGTCTAGGAGTTCCCTATTCAAACCTCAACCATAGGATGAATCCATGGCATGATAACAGTAGGACTTGATAGTCTCCCTCCTAGCTGGGCATGTTCTCTTCTCATCTCAAAACAGTTTAAGATACAGTAATCATGAATGATTTCTTTCGTACGTTACGAGCCTTAAGCTATCTGAGAAAGGATCGTGGGAGAGCTTCTTTTCCACAGTCTGGATGTTTAGTATGGTACCCTTTGGGTGACATGCGACGCATTCACTCTCAGGTCATAGTCTCTAGTGCGGTTGAAATCGCAAACACAATAAAAAACACTTCTTTCGTAAAAACAGGAAATAAACTGTAGTTTCCCGAACTACGTGAGCTCTGATCTCTCATGCCTGTTGAGAGTACGTAGGCACAAGATGGCGAAGTCTTGGCGAGCTACCTTCCCCCATAATCCTTCGTAGGCCGAACTACGTTGACTCTGATTTCTCATTCTCTGATGAGAATACGTAAGCATAAAGTGCGACGCTTTGTCGAGTCATTTTTCTTTTCTTTTTCAGCCAGCCTTGATAGGTAGATAGAATAAAACCAACCCGTCCAAGTAAACAAACAAGCGAGGATCCCGTCGAGTACGACGGACGTGAGGGGTGCTAATAGCTTCCCCTTGCGTAACCGACTCCCGAACCCAGACAATGGTTGCGACGACCTTGTCTTACCCTTTTTCGTCAGGTTTTTCTGATCGTTTCCTTTCCCGCTCTGAGGGATAAATAATGAAAGGTGGCGACTCTTCTGTCATGCCGGCACCTTATTTTCGCGCAAGCGACAACTGGCGACTCTGCTGGGGACATACCTCTTCCCTATGCATTTGGGATCCAACGTCCCTTAAGAGAGTCAATCCTACCGTTTGTGTGTTTACTTATTGGGTTGCGTTTATTTATCGCATTTTTTTACTTCTCGCAATTTATTTCCCGCATTTTATTTTCAGTATAATATGATTATTTGTGCTGCTGTGGGATGGGAGTTCTGATGAGTGAGAAGCCAGACCCAGGCTTGAGTGCACCATAGAATTAGAGTGGAAATTAGTGGGCGCGTGCTTGCTTTGCAGGCACTAGTGTCTCATG
The DNA here is from genome assembly GCA_963859935.3 of Lathyrus sativus. Taxonomy (NCBI): domain Eukaryota; kingdom Viridiplantae; phylum Streptophyta; class Magnoliopsida; order Fabales; family Fabaceae; genus Lathyrus; species Lathyrus sativus. The sequence continues at coordinate 242,172,329 of OZ012741.1, forward strand.
AAATCCACGCTCAGACGAGGTTCATCCGGTTGGCTTCACTTTCAACCCTTTGGGTTGAGACGGTTGCTGGTTTGGTGGATTGTCGACTCTGGGGACCGATCATTTGTGATTCAGCTAAGTGAGGCCTCTTCAAGACTTGATGATGCCACTCCTTCTGGGAATTGTATCGTCAGTTTTGAAAGTCTGTGACGCTGATGAACGCATAGGATGTCGTACCTTGAGTCAGTTTAGGTCCATAACTGTGAGTGGGATTGGGTTCATTGCAGGAAACTTAGACCTTCAGACTACCTGGTTTTCTTGACAGTGAATCAGTTATGTTGGTACCAGGGTTTCTCACTTGCAGATTTGTCTGTTCTTGGTAGAGCAGGTTTTGATCAGAGGGTCTTATCTTCAGGTGTATGTCTGTTCTTGATAGAGCAGATTTGATCAGAGTATTGTCATCAGTGGTTTGTTCTTGAAAGAGCATATTTCTGGGGTCTGAAGATCTCATCAGCAGATGTTGTTTGTTCTTGATAGAGCATATTTCTGGGGTCTGAAGATCTCATCAGCAGATGTTGTTTGTTCTTGATAGAGCAGATTTTGAGTGGGGTCTGAAGATCTCATCAGCAGCTGTATGTTTGTTCTTGATAGGGCAGATTTTTGATTTGGGGGTCTGAAGACTTCATCAGCAGATATTTCTTGATCATACATCTGAGGTCCTTATTATCAGACATTTGTTCTCGACAGAGCAGAATTTTGATCCTATGTATATCGTCCTATCAGATGGTTATTCTTAACAGATCAGATCAGTGGTCTTACACCGGGGTTTTCTTCTCATCAGTGATTGTTGACACAGAATCTCCACAGTGGCCATCCAGATATATTATTGCATTTTGCATTAGTTTGCATGACATTTGCATTTCATTAACGTGTGTCTGTGTTGCAGGTACCGTTTCCCCGATCCCGGATTTCTCGCCTCCTATTGTATTATTATGGCCTCTCTCAGGAAGACCGTTGCGTACAAGTTTCCTACCCCTGATGTGTCAAAGTTGATTGGTTCGATCGCTCTAGCAGATGATTCTGTGAAGGATGGGTTCAGGAAGTCTTATGGCAGGTTGCTCAGTCTGGTTTGCAAGCCTTCTGTGTTCGAGCTGAATGGGTTGCATGCTCTGTTGCAGTTCTATGACCCTCCACTGAGATGTTTCACTTTTTAGGATTTTGTTCTCGCGCCGACGCTGGAAGAGTATGCTGATTTGCTAGGGGTGCCTATCAAAAGGCAGATGCCTTTTGTCCACATGGATGCTGAGCCTGATCTGGCTGGTTTAGCTTCTTCACTTCATTTGGACGCCTCTGAGTTAGTAGTGACGAGTTGGAACAAGGTTCCTGGGTTCTCCCTGCAGTTTCTAGTAGCTAAGGCTCAGCAGCGTGCTAAGGACAGATGTTGGGACGCGTTTAGTGCCATCCTCGCTTTATGCATATATGGCATTATCCTGTTCCCCAACATGCCTGATTTCGTAGACTTTGATGCGTTCCACATCTTCGCTTCTGGGAATCCAGTCCCTACTTTGATCGGAGATGTCTATCACTCAGTCCATTACAAGAATGAGAACCGGAGAGGGAAGAATGTCTCATGTTGCGTACCGTTGCTGTACAAATGGTTTGATAGTCATCTGCCCAAGAGGGGTTCCTTTGTCTTATCTGCAGCCACAGCTGAGTGGCCTGAGCGTCTGATGAGTTTATCTGCAGAAGATATTGATTGGTTCGACAGAGACAGGTTAGGTACTGAGGTGATCTTCAGTTGTAGTGGGTTTCCTAATGTACCTCTGATAGGTAGGAAGGGTTGCATCAACTACAATCCGTCATTGCTAGTTCGTCAATTCGCATATGCTTTGAGGACTCCGCCGAAGGAGGAAGAGGTACAGGAATCTCTGTACCTCACGGGTACTTTAGAGGGGGATTTGTTGTCCAAGCTTCAGAGTGCGTGGAACAGTATCAGCAAGAGAGGAAAGCCTTTGTTGGGAAAGAGCAACAGTCAAGCCTACCCTCCTTATTCAGCTTGGATCAGAGCCAGAGCCAACGCTATAGGGATGCCATTTCCTTATGCCAGACCAGAGAGTCCTCCACCAGTCGAAGAGCCTACTACTGTGTCCATTCATCAGCATAACCAGGTATTAGCTGAGCGGGATGAGTTGAAGCGGGCGAACGCAGAACTGGAGAAGGAGTTAGCTCAGCTTCGAAGTGAAAGGAATGAAGTCGTGCATGCTTTCAAAAAGCAAACAGAGTCGGTGAACCAACTGGGTGCAGACTTGGCAAAGCAGATAGCTGATCGTGAGCGCCTGGGTCAGGATTTCAGGGCTGTTAATGATGTACTAGCTACGAAGAAGCAGCATTTGGACGAGGCATATTGGAGGATATCTAAGTTCGACCAGCACTGGAAGGCTTCCCTGGCCACCAGGAAGGAGCGAGAGGATAGACTGATGCTGCAGATCTCTAAGCTGGAAGCCGAGTTGAAGGACAGTGAGCGAAGGTTTGATGAAGCAACCGCCCGCAGGTATGCCGCCGAAGGCCAACTCAACAAAGCCCTTGCCAACCTGAAGGAGCATAAGCTGATGTTCGAGTCTAAGAAGCGGAAACTGGAAGATTGCTTCGGCGAAGGAGCATGGGAAAGTTCAGTTCAGGGGCTTCATTATACTATTGTGCAGAGGGAACTACTCGTCGGGGGTTGCTCACTTTGCTAGATCATCCAGAGACGAAGGGGTTATTAGCAGAGTATCGCGCCCGTGGCCGTACTTGACTAGTTGTATTCCTTTTGTTTTGATCTTTGTTGTATGCTGACCATCACCAGGCTTGTTGGCAGAGGTCACGCTGTTGATTTGTTTTGTACTCGCTGATGCTATGTACTGCCTTGATAGGCCTTTCCTTATATATATGAGATTGATGTTTCCATGATTGGGGTTCGGACTTCATCTTCTTCTTATTATTATCAACACTGGCACTAAGGCACTAGGATCGGGGAAAATCTCCCAAGCACACAGACACACGCATGCATCTGCATGAAGCATTTGCATGGCGTACATTTTGTTATTTTTCCTAACCTTTAGTGTTTGCAGGTTTTTTCAGGTTCACAGGTTCCAAGTTGTTTCCGGTCTCCAGGATTGATCAGAGACTCATTCACCGTTACTCAACTCGAGCTAATCAGACAAGGATCATGGATTAGGTGCAGTCAGATGTTCAAGAGCTCCGTGAACGGATGGATCGTTTTATGGAACTGATGCAGGTGGTCGCTAATGGTCAAGACCAGCTTCGTACTTTGGTTCAACCTTTGATCTCCAGGGTTGATAGTAACGGCATACTTCATGGCGGGGCTGTGCCTACTCCTCCTCCAGTTGATACTCCGCAGAATGTTGTTCCTGTTGCCGGGGGCAACGGCAGTGCTAATGGCAATGTGATGGCCAATATCGGACTCAATACGACGGGCGTCGGCAATGGTAGTCTGGGAGCTAATGTCAACATCGGGCCGGTCAACGGTAATGCTGGCATCGGGAATCTGTTGGTGCCTCAACCGTGGCTTGAGGATCATCAGGATGATGTATTTTCTCAAAGAGGTGTGGAAGCAGAGTTGAATGCTGAAGCGCGGCTCAGATTCAAAGCACTGGAAGACAAAATGAGAGATATTGAGAATCAGAATGCATTGGGCATTGATATGTCCTAGCTGGGGTTAATCGCTGATTTCAAGGTACCTCATAAGTTCAAGGTGCCTCTCTTTGAGAAATATAAGGGCACTACTTGCCCTCGTGTCCACCTTCGATCTTATTATAGAAAGATGTCTGCCTATTCCGACGATGAGAAGTTGCTGATGCACTTCTTCCAAGATAGTCTTTCTGGGCCATCCCTCGAGTGGTATATGGGCTTGGAGCCCACTACCGTGCGCTCTTGGAAAGATCTCGCTGAAGCGTTTGTCCTCCACTATCAGTACAATAGCGACTTGGCCCCCAACCGAGTCCAACTCCAGAACCTTTCGCAGCGGAATAATGAAGGCTTTAAGGAGTACGCCCAGCTGTGGCGTGAGTTGGCTGCTCGGGTTCAACCGCCGATGGTTGAGCGCGAGCTCGTGCAGATGTTTGTTGCTACCCTTCCTGGAATCTACTATGAAAAGTTAGTCAGTGGCATGTATGGGACATTCTCAGCTCTCATCACCATGGGCGAGCACGTCGAGAATGGTATGAAGATCGGAAAAATTCAAGGTGAATCATCCTCAGCTGGAGGAGGTGGAAAGAAACCTTATGCTGGTAAGCGAAGAGAAGGGGATGCGAGCGCTGTCACCAACGCTCGGAGAAAGGGCAAGGGCCCTCAGCAGCAGATAGCCAGTATAAATATCCCAGCAGCTCCGCAGCAGCAACAGCAGCAACCGCATCAACAGAACCAACAGGGATATAGAAAATACCAGAATCGGGCTCCTTTGACAAACCGTCACTTCGAGGCGCCGCCTATGTCGTATGCGCAACTTTTGCAGACTTTGCTTCAGCTTCAGTTGGTTCAGAAGAGGACGATGGCTCCCTTGACAGGGGCACCACCACCAGGGTATGACGCAAATGCCACTTGCGATTTCCATACAGGGGCACCGGGCCATACGATTGAGAAATGCAAAGCCTTTAAGCACAAGGTGCAGGACCTGGTAGATGCCAAGATTATTAACTTCTCCGACAATGTGCCCAATGTCACGAAAAACCCCATGCCTCATCATAGGGGAGACGGAGTGAACGCCATTATCATAGAGAAGAATGCAAATCTGTTGACTGATGTCAAAGACTTAAAGACGCCGCTTAGTTTCGTCAAAGCTAAGTTGTTGAAGAAGGGGTTCTTTCGAGGATGCGGAGAGTTATGCATGGCTTGTGCTACATGTAACACCCCACTTCCCGTATTAAATAAAATATAAATACTATAATAATAATCAGATTTTTCACCAAAAAGTGGGATATCACATCTCCAAATTTTATAAAAATACTTTATTCATTCTTTTCAAAATAATACAGCGGAATTTGTTTCATAAAGTAAAATACATCAAAACATGATACGTCACAGGATTTCAACACGTTTGACATAAAACAATTACAACACCCATATCCCGTGTTACGTATCAGAGCATCCTAGACTCGACGGTCACACCAATATCCAAGCTAGCTAAACACCTGGATTATCTGTACTTCCGAAGAAGCACAGACCACAACAACAACAAAGGGGTGAGAAATAATGATCAGAATATAATGGTAATGTAATACATGTAAATAAGGTAGTAAAACACACCAACACACCAATATTCACCCCCAACAACTCCATATGACGAACCTACTGTTCAAATTACAATATAACATATTATAATGCAAATATGCAACTCAACACCATGCATGCGGTACCGACTCATTGGTTCATTCAATCGAACCTGGATAGATCACTTACGCTCCTCCTGAGACATGATCTATCCCCCACCATTCTCCACAAAGGAGTACGGATGAATGACTTACGCTCCTCCTGAGACATGATTCATCCCACCAAAACACCATGATATGCACAGACCAATGCATAACTAATATATTTAGGCACTCAACGTGCACACGATCCTCCTGATCATATCATCATACACCAATGCACATATGTACAGATATAACAAACACCAACACCATATAAATCAACCAGATAGTAAACAAGTTCATACTTTAACACCAAGATATAACATATCCCACCACTCGGGGGTACGCGATCCTACTGATCACTACATACATATACATCAACTAATTGTCCACCAGTCATTATTACGGGGAACATGCACTATCACCAAGTACACAAGTTAGTTCCCACACTCATCATTCTTACAGTGCATCAAGGCCAAACTGTACCTATCATCTCAACTCAGATCCTCAGTCTATTCTAGTACCAATCTTGCACATTACCGTAACCAATAGGCTTCTAATTCCTATTCCCAAAATCATCACCTACACACTCTATCGATACCTCAAAAGCCATACAGAATTTTCCCTAAAAACTGTAAAACACCCTATATGCCCTATATGCCAAATCATCCCAAAACACCAATTTATTGACATTGACTTATACTCCATCACTATCAATTACTAGTTATCATCAAACACAAACACACCAATAAACATTATACTTACCAATTATCCTATACTTCCTACTCTAGGACCAACATTACGGTACATTACCGACACTTCAGAGTCACTCTGAATCTCACCAAGGTCCTAACCATAGTCATTAACGACACTATAGGGAAACAACACATAATTTTACCCAAAGCTATAATCATGGTCATTACCCACACCACAGTAACAACACAGAATCTCACCAAAACTCTATTTATATTTACTATCAACACTGCAGTAACAACATATAATTTTTCCCAAAGCTATAATCATGGTCATTACCCACACTACAGTAACAACACAGAATCTCACCAAAACTCTATTTATAGTTACTATCAACACTGCAGTAACAACATATAATTTTCCCCAAAGCTATAATCATGGTCATTACCCACACTACAGTAACAACACAGAATCTCACCAAAACTCTATTTATAGTTACTATCAACCTGCAGTAACAACATATAATTTAACTAACATCACCATAATATATATACACCAAATTCACCAATACCAATCAACAATTCATCAATGTCAAGCATCAATTTATCATCAGCAACAATAATAACAAGCATGCCAATATAAAACTTCATAGATCGGAATTTTCCTACGGGGTTAAGGAATCCCCTCTACCCTATACATGTATATACCATCCCAAATCAAGTTTCTCCCCCCTTACCTTGTTAATCGGTTGATCGATGAAAGAACCCTCCAAGGTTTGGCCAATTCTGATTTTCCCCTGTATCCTTCGTTCTTTGCTCCCTCTTCCGTTCCCTTTTCCGTTCTCTCCTTTCTATCGTCCTTTTTCCACTTTCTCTAACTTCTCACAATGTATAGTAAAACTACTAATCCCTCACGTTTCTATTTTAATTCTCTAATCCCAATAATAATAATAACTTAATAATAATAATAATAATAAATTATAATAATAATAATAGTAATAATAATCCTATTATTATCTCACCAAAATAATAATAATGTTAATAACTTAATAAAATAATAATAATAATAGTAATAATGATCCTATTATTATCTCACAAAAATAATAATAATGTTAATAACTTAATAAAATAATAATAATAATAATAGTAATAATAATCCTATTATTATCTCACCAAAATAATAATAATGTTAATAACTTTAATAAAGTAATAATAATAATAATAGTAATAATAATCCTATTATTATCTCACCAAAATAATAATAATGTTAATAACAATAGTAACTATAATAAATATAATAATAATAATAATATTCCCACCAATATCAATATTATACACTATATTATTATATTCACCAAAACACCACCAATAATCCTCCCATATCAGGGACACCCACCAATAATAATATTCATACCGATGATAATAATAATAATAATAATAATAATTATAATAATAATAATAATAATAATAATAATAATAATAATAATACCACCAATATTACTATTAACTATTATGTTATTATCTCCACACCACCAATGATCCTTATATATCAAAGATACTCACCAATCACATACCAACACACCCCACCTAAGGGCACACCAACATAAAATAATTAAATTAACACCAAAATGACTAAATAAATAAAATGGGTGTTACAACTCTCCCCCACTTTAAGTATTTTCGTCCTCGAAAATTACCTGATGGAACACTTCCGGATACGCTTCCCGCATCCTTCATTCCAACTAACAGGTCACACTGCCTTCTGCAGCACCTCCCCAAGTTACTTTCACCAAAGATATCTCCTCCCTTCGGAGTTGTTTCTCGCTCGTCCAAACGAAATAGCAATGCCTCAACAATCAAATTATTTTCACTTGTACATCATCCACCTGGTTCAATGTACTTTCTCAACTAAGACACATGAAACATATCATGCCAATTCATAGCGACAGCGGGAAAAACGGTCTAACATGTTATTCCTCCCATGCCTCTGCTGCGCCACTCTGATACAAACCACAGAACATGGTGCGAACTTCTGAGACTTCGAAGCTCGACCAACATCAGTCACTGGCGTGACTCTCCAAACATATCTTTCCTTGGATCCTCTTGATCTTTTCAGCCATCTCCACATAATTTTCAGGTCTGAGCACAACACTCTCACTCGACCCATTCCAACACACTAGAGTCCTACACTCCCTATTTCACCAAGCCACATATAGTGCCATTCCGACACTAGGATGGTAACCGTTATTATAGGTAACTCAATCAACGGTAATTAATCATCCCACAATCCACCTCAATCCAACACCCAAGCTCTCACCAATTCTCTACAGACTCAATAGTCCTCTCTGACTGACCATCAGTTTGCGGATGGTAAGTCGAACTCAACTTCAACTTAGGACCCGAAGCTTCCTGTAAGCCCTTCCAAAATCTCAATATAAACCTCAAATTTCCATCTGACACAATATTCGCCAGTATCTCTTCCAACTTCACCACTTTCTCAATATGCATCTCATATATTCTCAACACGGAATAGTTAATCCACTCCTAACAATTCAAATTAAAATTATGTCTTTACAAATTCTTTGGAAATCTCAACACCAATTTCGTGAAAATACTACCTGATTTCCACTCTAGAATATTTAACGACTGCATCAGACTCAACAGTCTCTGATGTTCACTCTTTGAATTCCTACAATTCTAACCAGCATATTCCACCTCAACTACTCCTCCCCTTATCCATGGTCTCCAAAACAATCTACTCAAATTCGGTTACTTCTTCATAGCACTGGGATGGATACTCCATCTACCCCAATGTATTTCTTCACGAGTACTTCTACTCCCCTCAACAACATTTGGTACACATACTCTATCATAACATCTCGTGGTACTATTTCCACAAGCCCGACAATCCACTCCTCGACTCTAATTTATCAACTTCAACTAATTCACTACTCGACCCAGATTTCTGACTTTCTCGGTTCTTCTCAAGGATATCACTAGTCAGATCTTAATAATAAAAGATTAACTCCATAAGAAGTATCCTTACTCACACAACGCATATTATGAAATTTCTCAATCAGTTCTACCTCTTTTCACCATCATCTTCGGTAAACACAAACATTTCCAACTCACCGCATCATCTACCACATCCACTTTACCCAAAGGGTAATTACACTCAAAGTCGTAATCCTTCAGAAATCCTAATTATTTCCTCTGCCTCATTTTCAACTTTTTCAAATCAAACAAACACCTTAAACTCTTAAGATCACCAAACATCTCCGATCTCAGTCTGAACTTTCGAAGCCTCCGACTCCGGTACAACCACAATAGCAACCAACTCTAAATCACTGGTCGGATGGTTTCTCTTACACACTTCGAGTTGCCTTTTGCATAACTGAAACTCGCTGAAGTTGTCTTTAGCAAATCCTCTAATTATATCAACAAGCATCACAAACACCACAATTAGTTCTATCGGATTCGGCAGAACTTTCCTTACGGAAGTATATCACCGCTCTTTTTCTAACACTGATAACTCCAGTTCCTTATTCTCAACATAATCCTCTATACTCTTAGAATACCTTAAAATATCATTTATCAACACAACCATTGCCTTATATAAATAATTAAAGAAGATCCCATGCCAAGTGGACAAACAAGTTGTGAGTTATAGCGGGTACACATACCGTACCGCCCGTCCTTACCACAACATTCAAACACACTTCATCAATAAATAGATTAAATCTATGTCAATACTTCACCATCTCATAGATAATTTCAATAGCTTTCCAACGCTTCGAACCGGGCGTCATTCCGAGTTACGGTTCTCCCGTTACGACAAAAATACCACAACAACATTTTTCTGCTCAGGGCACTTCGCCAGGCGAATCTCGGCGAACATGACAGTCCCGAAATTCTATTTTCGACCGTTACCTGACTTCCGAGTGTCCGATTTCTATTCCGTAAAAAGCTGCGATCTCGGAATTCAACGTATAACCACAATTTCATACTTAGGAGGCCATCCAACACACTTTTAATCTTTAAATATTTTAAAACCCGATTACTTCCAATCTCAACAGCAGATCGTGGAGCCTCCTATTACGATACCACTTCGACCTTCGACACCACAACACAATAATTCTACTCGCGATCTCACGAACACGGAAACTCACTTACTTCAATCAATTTATCCATCAAATCATTAACTCTTGGAAGCAAACACTTATCCTTGACAGTCACCTTGTTCACTTATCTATAGTTCACCCAAAGCTTCACAAAACCTTTTGTCTGTCTAACCAACAAAAATTGGTGCACCTTACGGTAACACACTCAAACAAAGGACCTCTCCCCCAGCGGGTCTTCAAGTTGACTCTTCAACTTCTCCAATCCCAACGTAAACATACAATATGGAGCCATCAATAGCAGACTCGTCCCAAAAACAAAATAAACGTGTAAGCTTTACTTCACACTCCGATAGTAAATCGCTTACTTCCTCAGGTAACCTCCGGCAATTTCAACAAATTGACAAATCCCAATTTTCTCACTTTCCTTCTCATTCGAAGGTTCCGTCAAAATAAACGTCTCAACACCGTATTACGCCAACTCCTCAAAATAATCCCTTAAGCACTTAGCTTAACTCAGGACAATTCATTGCTCACGCCACACAAGCTTGCAAGACACGTCTATCCCATCCAACACAATCCCGTCTACTATTAACAAGAGATTAAGGGTGATCAGTTCCTCAATTTGTTAATAGACAGCCGAAATCATGATGGGGTACAAACCATCTTTACCAAACTATGATAGCATTCCTCAACACATTAAGCCACCACACCGTAGCATTCCGGAGAATTACAAACTTCTCCCCCACTGGAATCATTCCTGCTTCTGCAGACAAGGTTAGGAAATAAACACGTACCGACAGTGTTTTCACACACATGTCGTATACTAGGGATTTAAACCACAACACCAGGTTAAACAACACACAGTCTCCATCCCAAAGGACAGACTCAACTCAACTCAACAACACTGGCCGGACGGACCGACCTGCTCTGATACCAATTGTAACACCCCACTTCCCGTATTAAATAAAATATAAATATTATAATAATAATCAGAGTTTTCACCAAAAAGTGGGATATCACATCTCCAAATTTTATAAAAATACTTTATTCATTCTTTTCAAAATAATACAGCGGAATTTGTTTCATAAAGTAAAAAACATCAAAACATGATACGTCACAGGATTTCAACACGTTTGACATAAAACAATTACAACACCCATATCCCGTGTTACGTATCAGAGCATCCTAGACTCGACGGTCACACCGATATCCAAGCTAGCTAAACACCTGGATTATCTGTACTTCCGAAGAAGCACAGACCACAACAACAACAAAGGGGTGAGAAATAATGATCAAAATATAATGGTAATGTAATACATGTAAATAAGGTAGTAAAACACACCAACACACCAATATTCACCCCCAACAACTCCATATGACGAACCTACTGTTCAAATTACAATATAACATATTATAATGCAAATATGCAACTCAACACCATGCATGCGGTACCGACTCATTGGTTCATTCAATCGAACCTGGATAGATCACTTACGCTCCTCCTGAGACATGATCTATCCCCCACCATTCTCCACAAAGGAGTACGGATGAATCACTTACGCTCCTCCTGAGACATGATTCATCCCACCAAAACACCATGATATGCACACACCAATGCATAACTAATATATTTAGGCACTCAACGTGCACACGATCCTCCTGATCATATCATCATACACCAATGCACATATGTACAGATATAACATACACCAACACCATATAAATCAACCAGATAGTAAACAAGTTCATACTTTAACACCAAGATATAACATATCCCACCACTCGGGGGTACGCGATCCTACTGATCACTACATACATATACATCAACTAATTGTCCACCAGTCATTATTACGGGGAACATGCACTATCACCAAGTACACAAGTTAGTTCCCACACTCATCATTCTTACAGTGCATCAAGGCCAAACTGTACCTATCATCTCAACTCAGATCCTCAGTCTATTCTAGTACCAATCTTGCACATTACCGTAACCAATAGGCTTCTAATTCCTATTCCTAAAATCATCACCTACACACTCTATCGATACCTCAAAAGCCATACAGAATTTTCCCTAAAAACTGTAAAACACCCTATATGCCCTATATGCCAAATCATCCCAAAACACCAATTTATTGACATTGACTTATACTCCATCACTATCAATTACTAGTTATCATCAAACACAAACACACCAATAAACATTATACTTACCAATTATCCTATACTTCCTACTCTAGGACCAACATTACGGTACATTACCGACACTTCAGAGTCACTCTGAATCTCACCAAGGTCCTAACCATAGTCATTAACGACACTATAGGGAAACAACACATAATTTCCCCCAAAGCTATAATCATGGTCATTACCCACACCACAGTAACAACACAGAATCTCACCAAAACTCTATTTATATTTACTATCAACACTGCAGTAACAACATATAATTTTCCCCAAAGCTATAATCATGGTCATTACCCACACTACAGTAACAACACAGAATCTCACCAAAACTCTATTTATAGTTACTATCAACACTGCAGTAACAACATATAATTTTCCCCAAAGCTATAATCATGGTCATTACCCACACTACAGTAACAACACAGAATCTCACCAAAACTCTATTTATAGTTACTATCAACACTGCAGTAACAACATATAATTTCACTAACATCACCATAATATATATACACCAAATTCACCAATACCAATCAACAATTCATCAATGTCAAGCATCAATTTATCATCAGCAACAATAATAACAAGCATGCCAATATAAAACTTCATAGATCGAAATTTTCCTACGGGGTTAAGGAATCCCCTCTACCCTATACATGTATATACCATCCCAAATCAAGTTTCTTCCCCCTTACCTTGTTAATCGGTTGATCGATGAAAGAACCCTCCAAGGTTTGGCCAATTCTGATTTTCCCCTGTATCCTTCGTTCTTTGCTCCCTTTTCCGTTCCCTTTTCCGTTCTCTCCTTTCTATCGTCCTTTTTCCACTTTCTCTAACTTCTCACAATGTATAGTAAAACTACTAATCCCTCACGTTTCTATTTTAATTCTCTAATCCCAATAATAATAATAACTTAATAATAATAATAATAAAAAATTATAATAATAATAATAGTAATAATAATCCTATTATTATCTCACCAAAATAATAATAATGTTAATAACTTAATAAAATAATAATAATAATAATAATAGTAATAATGATCCTATTATTATCTCACCAAAATAATAATAATGTTAATAACTTAATAAAATAATAATAATAATAGTAATAATAATCCTATTATTATCTCACCAAAATAATAATAATGTTAATAACTTTAATAAAGTAATAATAATAATAATAATAATAATAGTAATAATAATCCTATTATTATCTCACCAAAATAATAATAATGTTAATAACAATAGTAACTATAATAAATATAATAATAATAATAATAATATTCCCACCAATATCAATATTATACACTATATTATTATATTCACCAAAACACCACCAATAATCCTCCCATATCAGGGACACCTACCAATAATAATATTCATACCGATGATAATAATAATAATAATAATAATGATAATAATAATAATAATAATAATAATAATAATAATACCACCAATATTACTATTAACTATTATATTATTATCTCCACACCACCAATGATCCTTATATATCAAGGATACTCACCAATCACATACCAACACACCCCACCTAAGGGCACACCAACATAAAATAATTAAATTAACACCAAAATGACTAAATAAATAAAATGGGTGTTACACTGCACATCCTGATCGGTGTGAGCAGCTGGTAGAAGGTATCCAAAGTCTGATGTCTGAGGGTATTTTACAGTTCAGCCGGAGGGCTGGAAGTGTGTCAGGGGAGGTTATGTTAAAGCAGGCCGATGAAGTCGCCACCATCACCATTCCTCGTCAACCTATTACTATTTCTGCGCCCCGACCGCCCACAATCACCATTACCAGAGCTGGGCCGATCCCATTCGAGAGCAATAATGTCGTTCCGTGGCATTATGGCGCCAAAGTCTATTGCAATGGTCAGAAGTTAGAGTTGGAGCCGTATGGGTCGACTGTGCAGAATCTCGCAGGAGTCAGTGGTATTACTCGAAGCGGAAGAGTATTTGCACCGACAGAGGTTATGGCAGAGAAAGTGGTCAGAGCTGATGCTGCTGATAAGGGTAAAGGCAAAGCCGTCGAAGAGGTCCCTTGTGGGGCAGAGAAGGATTTGCTAGTCAAAGATGCCGAGGAGTTTATGCGGTTAATCAAGAAGAGCGACTACAAGATTGTGGACCATCTTCATCAGACTCCGTCAAAGATTTCTATTCTCAACTTGTTGCTGTGTTCTGAAGCGCACCGCAACGCGTTACTGAAGGTATTGAACGCTGCCTACGTACCGCAAGAGATATCCGTGAATCAGCTAAAAGAGGTGGTAGCCCATGTTAATGCTGGCAATGGGCTAGGTTTCACAGATTTAGAGCTGACTCCTAAAGGGAGAGATCACAACAGCGCCTTGCACATCTCGATAGAGTGCAGGGGCACAATCATGTCGCATGTCCTGGTGGACACGGGTTCGTCGCTTAATGTGCTTCCGAAGAAGGCATTAATGAAGTTGGACACTCGTTGATTGCTTTGCACGCCCAGTGATCTGGTGGTGAAAGCATTTGACGGAACTAAGCGCCACGTTTTCGGAGAGTTGACCCTGCCAATTCAAGTTGGTCCGGAGACGTTTGATACGGTTTTTTATATCATGGACATCATGCCTGCCTACAGTTGCCTCTTAGGCCGGCCATGGATCCATGTTGTTGGTGCCGTGACGTCCACGTTGCATCAAAAGCTCAAATATGCTGTCGGGGGAAGCATAGTAACTGTGTGTGGTGAGGAGGACATTATGGTGAGCCACTTGTCATCCTTTAAGTATGTTTAAATGGATGGCGAAATCCATGAAACTCTCTGCCAAGCATTTGAAGCCGTCAAGGTGAAAGAGGTAGCTCCTGTCGTCACAGAGAAGCAAGAGATGAATCTCTCCTCATTCAGAGAAGCTCGAGCCGTCGTCGAAGCCGGTTCCACCCCAGGCTGGGGGCATGTTTTGGAGATACCGATCAAGCAAGATAAGTTTGGATTAGGGTACTCTCCTGAAGCTGAAGCTTCCTCTTCGTCGTCTAGCAGTTCGTCTCGTGGTAAGGGGCCGATCCTATTTACCCGTGGCGGAGTGATTTTCGAAAGCATCAACGCGGCGTCGGAGGACAGCGGGGATAGCGATTGTGATCTTGACGCTTGGATTCAGCCAAGCAAGTCGGGCGAGCACCTCAACAATTGGACCATCAAGGAAATTATCCAGCTGACAAGTGAAGAGTAATGATTTACTTTTTACAATCATTGTACAGCCCTATGTCCTACCCGAGGCATAGTGGTTTTATTGTCAGGGCCTTGTTGGATTATGTACATGCATTTTGTTAATAAATCAAAGGCGTTTTCTTCGTACTCAAATATTGCGTTCTCTGTTATTCCTGTTTTATGTTTATTTTGAAAAACAGTAAAATGGCAACGGGGTTTGTGCTAACCTGTATATTCTTGTTTTAAACTTAACCCTTGTTATTGCAGGATCCACATAACAGACGACATCGACTCTGGACCCTCTACGGCTCACTACGACTTCGATTACCCGATCTATCAAGCCGAGGATGAGATTGATGAAGACGAAGACCTTCCGGAAGAGTTGGCCCGCTTGTTGAGACAAGAGGAAAAGGTTATTCTGCCTCATGAGGAGGACATTGAGATCGTAAATCTGGGTTCCGAAGAGCTCATCAGAAATGTCAGAGTGGGGGCTGCGCTGCAGAATGATGTCAAGCAGAGATTGGTCGAGATGCTCCGAGAGTATAGTGACGTCTTTGCTTGGTCATACGAAGATATGCCCGGACTTGACACGGACATCGTGGTTCATCGCTTGCCGTTGCGAGAAGATTTCCCTCCAGTCAAGCAGAAGCTTAGGAGGACGAGACCAGATATGGCTGTAAAAATCAAAGAAGAAGTCCAGAAGCAGTTGGATGCAGGATTTTTAGCCGTCACCACTTACCCTCCGTGGGTCGCCAACATAGTGCCTGTACCGAAGAAGAACGGTAAGGTACGTATGTGCGTCGATTATCGTGATTTAAATAGGGCGAGCCCTAAAGATGATTTCCCGTTGCCTCATATCGATGTGTTGGTCGACAACACAGCCCAGTTCTCCGTGTTTTCGTTCATGGATGGCTTCTCCGGTTACAATCAGATCAAGATGGCGCCGGAGGACATGGAGAAAACGACGTTTATCACCCCCTGGGGAACATTTTGCTATAAGGTAATTCCCTTCGGTCTGAAGAACGCAGGGGCCACTTACCAACGAGCAATGGTAACTTTGTTTCATGATATGATTCATCATGAGATCGAGGTCTATGTTGATGACATGATTACAAAGTCCCAAACGGAGGAAGAGCATCTGGTCAACTTATTGAAGCTGTTTGAGAGGCTTAGGAAATTCAAGCTGAGGCTGAATCCTAACAAGTGCACTTTCGGAGTGCGGTCCGGAAAGTTATTGGGGTTTATCGTTAGTGAACGAGGTATCGAGGTTGATCCTGCGAAAATAAAAGCCATTCAAGAAATGCCAGCGCCGAAAACAGAAAAAGAAGTTTGTGGTTTCTTGGGCCGAATAAACTACATTGCAAGGTTTATTTCTCAGCTCACGGCCACCTGTGAACCGATGTTCAAGCTTTTAAAGAAAGATCAGGCGATTACTTGGAATAAGGATTGCCAGAAGGCATTCGATAAGATAAAGCAATATCTTCAAGAACCTCCAATCTTGATACCCCCAGTGGCTGGACGACCTTTAATCATGTACCTGACGGTTCTGGAGAATAGTATGGGGTGTGTTCTCGGTCAGCACGATGAGACGAGCAGAAAAGAGCATGCCATTTATTACTTGAGTAAAAAGTTCGCTGAGTGTGAATCTCGATAGTTGATGCTGGAGAAGACGTGTTGTGCGTTAGCTTGGGCTGCCAAACGTCTACGACAGTACATGCTTAATCACACCACTATGCTCATTTCGAAGATGGATCCGATCAAGTACGTCTTCGAGAAGAAGGCTCTTTCGGGCAGGATTGCCAGGTGGCAAATGGTGTTAACAGAATATGAAATTCAGTACGTCTCCCAGAAGGCCATTAAGGGAAGCGTATTGTCTGATTACCTTGCCGAACAGCCAATCGAAGACTACCAGCCGATGAAGTTTGATTTCCCTGACGAGGATATTATGTTTCTCAAAGCGAAGGACTGCGATGAGCCGTTGCCCGGCGAGGGGCCTGATAGGAAATCTCAGTGGAAGTTGATATTCGATGGAGCGGTTAATTCCTATGGAAGTGGCATCGGGGCTATCATCACGACTCCTCACGGATCCCACATCCCGTTTACTGCGAGACTGACGTTTCCAGTTACCAACAATGAGGCGGAGTATGAAGCATGTATTATGGGTCTAGAAGAGGCAATTGATTTGAGAATCAAGAATCTAGACGTATATGGTGACTCAGCGCTCGTAATTAATCAAATTAAAAGGGAGTGGGAAACTCGTCAAGCGAATTTGGTGCCGTACATGAATTATGCCAGGAGGCTGCTTCCGTTCTTCGATCGAGTGGAACTTCATCATGTGCCCAGGGCTGAAAATCAGATGGCTGATGCCTTAGCCACGTTGGCTTCAATGTATAAGGTCAATTTTTGGAATGAGGCTCCAAGAATTGTGCTTTCGCGTCTTGATAGACTGGCATTTGTCTTTGCAATCGAGGATGCCGCCGACGGCAAGCCATGGTTCCACGACATCCAGACCTTCCTTATGACTAAGGAGTATCCTGCGGGTGCGTCAACCCAGGATAAGAAGACTCTGCGGAGGCTGTCTGGAAACTTTTATCTCAATCCTGATGGGGTGTTGTATAAGAGAAACCATGATCTTGTGCTACTCAGATGTGTAGATGAGAAAGAGGCGAGTATGCTCATGGAAGAAGTCCATGAAGGCACATTTGGTACGCACGCCGGCGGGCATGCTATGACGAGAAAGATCCTGAGAGCAGGATATTACTGGCTGACGATGGAGTCGGATTGCTTCAGATTCGCGAAGAAATGTCATAAATGCCAGATTTATGCTGATAAAGTTCATGTGCCGCCGTGCCCGTTGAATGTCATGTCCTCCCCGTGGCCGTTCTCCATGTGGGGCATCGACATGATAGGCAAGATCGAGCCTACTGCATCCAATGGTCATCGTTTCATTCTGGTAGCTATCGACTACTTCACCAAGTGGGTGGAGGCAGCCTTGTACGCTAATGTGACCAAGCAAGTGGTAGCTAAATTCATAAAGAGGGACATCATCTGTCGTTACGGAGTTCCCGAGCAGATCATTATTGATAATGGTTCGAATTTGAATAACAAGATGATGAAGGAGCTGTGCCAGAGCTTCAAGATTGAACACCACAACTCATCTCCTTACCGGCCGAAGATGAATGGCGCCGTCGAAGCTGCCAACAAGAACATAAAGAAGATTGTTCAGAAGATGGTTCTGACGTACAAAGATTGGCACGAGATGCTGCCGTTTGCATTGCACGGTTATCGTACGACGGTGCGTACGTCGACCGGGGCAACTCCTTTCTCCTTGGTGTACGGTATGGAAGCTGTCCTACCGTTAGAAGTGGAGATCCCTTCTTTGCGAGTTTTGGTTGATGTGAAACTCGACGAGGCAGAATGGATTACGAATCGCTTGAACCAACTCAGCCTGATGGACGAGAAGAGGTTAGCATCGATTGCATTTGGTCGTCTGTACCAAAGCCGAATGAAGAAAGCTTATGATAAGAAGGTGCGTCCTAAAAGCTTTCAGACGAGTGATCTCGTCCTGAAGAAGATTCTTCCGCCACACTCCGATCACCGGGGCAAGTGGACTCCGAATTACGAAGGGTCGTATGTCATCAGCAAGGTCTTCTAGGGAGGAGCTTTGTTGTTATCCACGATGGATGGTGAAGATTTTGCATCCCCGTTGAACGCGGACGCAGTTAAAAATACTTTGCTTGAAAGCGACCCGCTGGACAAAAAAGAAAGAGTCCAGGCAAAAAAGGGGCATCCCGGCGAACCAAAAACAGAATAAAAAGTTCGGGCAAAAATTAGGGATATATTGAAAAAATGTACACCCGCGAAGTCGAAAACCTACACTGGGCGGCTTCGGCAAAAAAGGGTATCCCGGTGAACTGAAAACCCGCAAAGGGCGGTTCACGCAAAAGTTAGGGATTTGAATACGCAAATGACTGCGTTCCACGTGTGGACTTTCAGTGTTTAGTGGTTTGGAGGACCTGAGGGCCGTTTATCTGAATCAATCTCTTCCGAAGCTGAAGCGTCGGAGAAGTATCGAAGTCGAGTGGGTCTTAGGGGGATCAACTCATGGTGTTCGTCTACGCCTCGTTGCCGACATTTGTATATTCTGATGTATATTTATGTTTTTTTTTTTTGCGCGGCTTCCTCATTCCAGGAGCTTGCCTCTGTTGTAAAACATTTTTTACCCATTCAGGGGTTCATCATCAATAAAATGCATGTTATTCAGCAATTCTGTCTGCCTGTTTAGCATTTATCTGTTTTGTTTGCGAATGAAAACGCCGATGTTTTTGATAAAATGCGCATACATAAACTCACGGGCCTAGGCCCATTGATTGTTGAAACAATTAATTGCTTGAATATTGTCACAAGATAATAACCTGGATAGGCCCCTTTGAGAAGGGTATCTTGTCTGTTTGTTTGTGTTGTTGCAGGTGTAGCACCTTCCAGACAGTGCGTCGTGCGTATCCCCGAAGCAGGGCGAGTCCTCCTTCTCCAGTAGAGTTCAGTAGTCTCTCCTCCGCAGAGTCTGAACGCAAGAAAGTGAGCATTGATGTGTGTCCCCATGCAGAGAGGATTCTCTTCCCCAAGCAGACGCATCCTGAAGGAACGTCGCCTCATCAGCTTAGTCGCGCGCCGAAGCTCGTATTTCCCCAGCACCGGGTCACAAGTGCAGATCTCATAGAAATGTTCGGGTGCCGAAGCTCGTGTTTTCCCCAGTAAAGTCGCCGAAGCTCGTATTCTCCCCCAGCACCGGGTCACAAGTGCAGGTTTCGCAGGAAACTATTCGTACGCCGAAGTATGCAGTAACTGATGGTGCCAGACTGAAGTCTCCAGCGGAATTGAGATTCCCCAGAGCCGTATTCTCTCCCGAAGTCGGATGGTTCCCTCTTCCCCAGTAGAGTGTTGGAACAGCTGATGTTGTATTCCTCTGCAGAGTTGTATTCTCCCCCGAAGTCGGATGATTCCTTCTTCCCCCAGCGGAATTGAAATTCCTCATCAGAGTCGTACTCTCCAGTGAAGTAGAATAACTTCTCTCTCCCCGGCTGAGTCCGCAGACCCCAGGAGAGCCGAATCCTTGGTAGCAGTTGGGACCATGAGTGATTTTCCCTAGCAGAGCGTTAAGCAGCCGATGCTGTATTTCTCCCAGAGTCGCACTCTCTCCAGTGAAGCAGAATGATTTCTCCTTCCTCAGCCGAGTTCGCAGATCACCAAGAGAGTCGAATCCTTGGAAGTTGATCAGACCATGTCTGGTTTTTTCCCCAGTGGAGTGTGGCAGCCGAAGTTGTTTCCCCACAGAGTTATCATCCCCAGAAGAGTAGTCGAGATGGTCGCGCAGTTTATTCTTGTGATTCCCCTGCAGCAGTCAATGGAAGATCATTTCCCCAGACGGAGTCCAACTGATATTGGCGTGTCCACGTTCTCCTCGGTAGGATGATTCCTCTATCTGAGTAGTTCTTTCTCCTTGACAGGAGGATTTCCCCCTCGGCATTTATTTTGCTGACAGGATCGCATCATTGTGCATGATTGCATGGCATTTAGCATAAACACATGGAATTTCCACCGTGTGGAGCATGGCGCCGAAGCATATGCATAATAAACATGATCTAGGTCGTTACCGTTCTTGTTTTACAGGTGTTCCGCCGAAGGATCAGTTGCTCAGGATGATTCCTAACAGTCTCCCCAACGAGGTCGCTTGCTTAAGATGATTCTTAAGGCCCCGGTGTAATCCCCGAAGTCGCGTGCTCAAGATGATTCTTGAGATCCCCAGCGAAGTCTTCAGTTCAAGATGATTCTTGAAATCCTCAGCAGGGCCGTTTGCTTAAGATGATTCTTAAGACCCTAGTGCAGTCTCCAGAGTTGGTTGCTCGAATTGATACTTGGAGTCTCCAGCTAAGATCGCCCAAGACGATCCTTGAAGCCCCAAGAGAGCCGAATCCTTGGAAGCCGCTCAAGCCATGATTGGTCTGTCCCCGACAAGAGTTGCCCAGGAAGATTCTTGGAATCCCCAACAGAATGTTTGCTCCAGAATGGTTATAAGTTCAAGATGATTCTTGAAGGTCCCCAGCAGAGTTATTTGTTCAAGACAATTCTTGAAGTAGAGTTGATTTACCCAGAATGAGTTCTGGACCCCCGGAGCGGAGTTGCTTGATAGTTCTCCAGATTCCCCAGCGGCGAAGCGTCCTCCTCAGCAGTTTTTCGACGGCGAAGTTAGAACCTCTCCTGAAGACTCCATGATTGAAGTCTGACCGTGAAGCGGTATGATCGACTATGTACTACTGGTTACCGTGTAACCAATTCCCCAATGAAGTTTCTTCATCCTGACGACGATGTCAGCTCCTTTGTAGTTCTTCAGCGGCGATGTTGGAGGTATGTTTGTTTTGATGGCGAGGTCAGTTTATGTTTGTTTTGACGGCGAGGTCAGTTTATGTTTGTTTCCGGCGGCGATGTTGGATGGTTGTCCGACGGCGATGTCAGACTCTTCAGTTTTCCAGCGGCGATGTTGGGTATTTTGGATTCGACGGCGAGGTCAGATGATGTTTGTTTCCGGCGGCGATGTTGGATGTTTGTTTGACGGCGATGCCAGACTCTTTAGATCCCCAGCAGAGATGATGTTTATACGACGACGATGTCGAGTGTCTCTCAGAGTGATGTTTGTTTCCGAAGGCGATGTCAGATTCAGTTTTCCAGCGGCGATGTTGGGTATTTTGATTGTCTGACGGCGATGTCAGATTTAGTTCTCCAGCGGTGATGTTGGGCATTTTGGTTCTGGCAGCGATGTCAGGTTCTTTAGCTCTCCATCGGCGATGTTGGATGGTTGCTTATGACGGCGATGTCAGATTCTTCAGTTCTCCAGCGGCGATGTTGGGTATTTTGGTTGTTTGACGGCGATGTCAGGTGATTCTTTAGTTCTCCAGCGGCGATGTTGGGCATTTTGGTTCTGGCGGCGATGTCAGGTTCTTTAGCTCTCCAGCGGCGATGTTGGATGGTTGCTTATGACGACGATGTCAGATTCTTCAGTTCTCCAGCGGAGATATTGGATATTTGTTTCTAGCGGCAATGTTAGACGTTTGGTTCTGGCGGCGATGTCAGATGCTCTAGTTTTCCAGCGGCGATGTTGGATGTTTGTTTGGCTGACGGCGATGTCAGATTATTCTTTAGTTCTCCGGCGGCGATGTTGGATGGTCGTTTCTGGCGGCGATGTAAGGTGGTTTGGTTCTCCAGCGGCGATGTTGGATGTTTGTTTGGCGGCGATGTCATATCCTCCAGTTTTCCAGCGGCGATGTTGGGTGTTCTGGTTGCCTGACGGTGAGGTCCGGTGTCTGATGACGATGTCAGAGGAATTTAATGTGGATAACTGGCGACAAAGTTCAGATCAGTATGTCTCCACCTAGTTGCCGTGCAGCTAGTATTTCAGTATTCGAAGATTTGTTCCCACCAGTACTTGGGCAGTTAGCAAAGTTCCGGGTTTATCGGTATTCAACTGTCTCGCACCTTGATTGGCTGAGAGCCGTTCGCTCCTCACCCAGTCAGGTTCAAGCCGTTTGAATAGGGGCAGCTGTTGCACCCCAAAATTTGACCAACATTTATTTACCTATCAAGAGTTATATGATACTTTGAAGCTAGCCAAGAGAGTTGTTCAAGTGTTTAAAGGTTGATACCTTTATCAGAGAATTCAAGAGATCCTCAGAGAGCTTGGTTGAAACCAAGGTTGTGTGTCTCATAGCTTGAAAGTTGTGGGAGCTCCTCAGATGATTCTGAGACTATGAGGATGGACTTGAAGCTTTGAGAAAGCTTGTGAGATGTCTTGAAAGCCATCATGGAGCCTAGAGAGGTCCTTGTACAAAGAATTCAGAAGATTCAGCCATGAGTGGTGGAATTAGGGTTTGACTGGGTCAACCCTAGGTCAACTGATGATTTGGAGAGGGTTGAGACCTAATCCAAGAGCCATGTGATCATGGAATGATGTATTGAAGCACTATAAGGATGATTCCTAGACCAAATCATCATGATTGAAGAGTTTGAGAAGCTTTAAGCTAGGGTTTCTAAGGATTGACAGTGTAAAATCCCCTAGTTTGATCCCTATATTCCAGGCAGTTTTAGCTCAAGATGTGATTGTCATCTCATCTTCCCCACAGCATGAATGTTGTAGAGCATGTTCTTAGCTTTAATTTGAGTGGTAGAAGTCCTTGATAGGATTTTCATAGCTCAAGTTATGGTTTTGACAAATTACAGGTCATCTGAGGTATGTAAATCTGGGTCCTTGAAAGTCACCCAACTTGCAGACAACTTTTGCCCTAGTAGGATGATTCATATGGTCTCTTGGTCAACATGAATGTTGAATAGAATCTTCTTAGATTTCTATAGAGTACTAGAAGTCCTTGATAGGATTTGTAGAACTCATGTTATGGCTTTGACAAGCCAAGGGCATTTTGGTCATTTGGAAGTTATAGGTCATTTCAAGCATATGGCCATATCTCCTACTTCCAAGCTTCAAATGGAAAAACCTTCAACATAAAAGTTGCTTAGAATGATGTTTTAAGGCTAGTAGGGTGGTAATGAGATGTCGGAAAGGCTCATAGCAAAAAGTGATAAAAATGGCCTAAAAATGAGGCATAAGTTAATTCAAGTGAAATGGAAAATCATAAAATCCAAGTTCCAAACCCTAACCATGGCATATGATAGGTCATTTTGACTCCAAAGGGCATTTTAAGAACAATGGTTCAGCCACAAGTTTGATTTGAGGCTTAAATTTTGGGGTTGCTTTGTAATTTGGTTGCTTGCATAATGGCATACCAAGCCAAAACAAAGAAAAGCTTCATAAACAAGGTGTTTAAGCTTTGTATCTTGTCCAAAATACCACTTAAGGAGAAAATGAAGTTAATTACTCAAGTTATAGGGATTTTATCATGACATATCATATGGTGAGAATGGAAATGCAAAGTATCATGCCATGAAACTTCAAGTTCCATCTAGATTGATCTAGATGATTCTAGACCCTTCTAAATCAGTCTATATATTGAATGCAATCTCCATTGGTGAAGGTTTGGTGATTGTTGATGTTAATGGTGGTAGAGAAAAGAGATTGAACCAAAATTCTCCATTTTGCAAATTGTATTGAAACTTCATTTTTCTCTTCATTACCCTTCCATTTTCTTCCACAAATCATCACTACAAACCTCCCTGAACATGTTCATGCTAGAGTAAGGTTCCATTGTTGAAGAATTAGAGCTTTCCAAGTGAAGTTGCAAGATAGCAAAAGGGATTGGATCTGAAGATACAAGCCATCTCCATCAAATCTTGTGCAAGCAGAGGATTGTTCATCACCTAGGGACCACTCTTGAAGATCTACAAGGCCTGATTCGAAGCTTTTCAACACCTACCATTGCAAGAGTCAAGGTAAGCAAAATCACTTCCACACTTTGATTTAGGCATGGCTAGGGTTAGTTCTTGTTGTGAAACCATTAGAGACCATTAGGTGATTCATTTGGATGAGTTTTAGACCAATTGGTGAGGTTTCATTAATGGAGGTTGATTCTTGATGGAGTTAGAATGATTGATTTAGGGGGTTATAATGCACGAATTTTGGTTGGTTTTAATCAGCATGGCATGAGGATTAATTATATATAAAGATTGTTGAGTTTTGTGATGGTTGAAAACTGATGAAGTTTTGGATTCATGGATGTATACCGCTCGGTTTGGAAGATTCGTGGGGTTTTAGTGAAATCCAATGGTATGGTTGTGTTCTATGTAAAATTCTAGTCAAGTTTGGTTTTTGGATCATGCAATTTGGTGGAGTATTGAGGTCATACGAAGGTGAGGAAGTTCATGCATGGAGTTTGTATTTTCATGGTGTTTCTAAACCCTAATGTCCAAAGGTTGAAGATGAAGTGGTATCCGTTAGATTCGCGCAAGACCCTTTGACTGAAAAGACCATCCAACGGTCCAGGATTCAATCACGAAATTGGAGGGAGTCTGCGCAGTCCATACGCTGCGTTTCATTAAACGCCAGTGTGGGCTTCATCAACATTGTTATTCCCACCCCCTTGTCCAAGCCCAATTGGAAACACACTGCACTTTCCTACTATTTGCACCGTTTGCTTCTTTTTTTTTTCTTTTTTTTTTCAATTTGGTTTTTCTGATCTGCATTGGGCTGAGGCGCGTGTTGCTATTCCAACCCCCATATCTGGGCCCAGTTCATAATATTAACTGGATTTCATTACTTCTTGCACCCCTCATCCATTTTTCACATTATAATTTTCTCCAAATTTCTTTAAACTTTAAAAATTCATAATAAAATGAAAAATACATATTTTTTAATGAGACTTTTTTTCCCATTTTCCATTTTCTGTCTAGAAAAATATAAAACCATAAAATAGCCATTTTATTTCATTTTTATATTTTTTGCACATTTATACTTTTAATTGCTTTTTTAATTCTTTTAGTTGGTATGCTAACTTGTAGAATTTAATTAGGGTAGTTCCCTTAGGATTTTGAGTTCAATTTTTTTAGGATGATTAGATGAATGGTTTAGGTTCCCCCTGATTTAATTTCATAATTTTGTGATAAGTTTTAGGGTAGGTTTAATTAGGTAGCTCTAAGTAGTGTAGAATTAGATTAAAACTTTAGTATAGGTCAATAACAATTTTAGATTTAGGTTTTGTAGGGTAATTTAGTCTATGGGGAATATATGGGACTTAAGGGTAGTTATGTAGGGTCCCCTAGCATTTATATTAGGATTTAATGTGATAATATACTATTTTTGGTTGATTTTTGAATTGAATGGTTGTTTGTATGGCCTTTAGGGCAAGTTTTGTTTAGTTTGCTTTGCTTTGGAGTTTCCCTTTGGTTTGAGGAGCTTGGCATATCATTGTGGAGCTTAGTGGAGCATACTAGAAGATTGGAAGAGGCTTGGAGGAGCTTGAGGAGCTTGTTCTTCTTCTTTTTGTTTTGTTTTAGGGTTAGGATTAGGAAGAGCTTAGATGTAGATAATTTCATTCTTAAACATGGATAGTATCCTTCACATCCATTCCTCCCTATGATTCAAAGTCCTTCCAGGGTATACACCTCTCTCCTTTGGAGGGATTAGAGTTATACCCAGGAGGTAGAACTTTTGAGGGAACCCTTCATTTGATATTGAACCCGTATAGGTCACCTTTGGTGATCAAATAAGCAGTTCAATATCCCCTAGCTTATCCAGTAGTGATTCTCTCTGATTTGATTATTCTTGAGAGCTGTCAGAGCCTGAGCATGAAGATGAAGACTTCATTGAAGATTATTGAAGAGGATGAATCCTTGAAGACTGCCATTTCAGCTGAAGCTAGAAGAGCATGAAGAGCAAGTTGATACTTGAAGATCCCTGAAGATGGTGAAGCCTGAAGGTGGAGCTGGTCAAGAAGCTGAAGCTTAAAGGAGAAGATGAGTTGATACTCATGTTGTAGGGTTGATACCTGGGAAGCAATTGATGATTGAAGTCTGAAGACTGGGTTGCTGCTGGAGGAGCTGAAGCTTTCTTCTGTTTTCTTTTCTATATTGTGTGTTATGTTTGATTTGTCTGTTGCATTAGATTAAGTCCATCTAGAATAAGTAGAATCTAGGAGCATGATTGCATTAGAGGTTGAGTTGCTCCCTCTGCTTGTATCGTTATTGCGTGGCTTTGCTTGCGGGTATTCGGTAGAGCCCAGCTCCCTTGCCCATGTGGTTTGTTTGCCTGATGGTATTTCATTTCTTTTATCTGTATGATTGCAGTTTACTATTTATGGCTTGATAGCATGTTGTTTATTTTTCAGTATGATTACTGTTATTTCATGACTGGCTTGAGGTTGAGACGAGCTTGTGGAGGCTGAAGCCCCACACACATTTCCTCCCTCACTTGCATTGCATGCATTTTACTGTTAAGCTGATGCTTTGTCTGTTTTGGTGTATCATTGACATGATCCCTTAGGACTCTCATTTCCTTTGATAAGGATTTGATGATAGACTTTTAGGTTGAAACCTATGCATGACAACGTCTAGGAGTTCCCTGTTCAAACCTCAACCATAGGATGAATCCATGGCATGATAACAGTAGGACTTGATAGTCTCCCTCCTAGCTGGGCCTGTTCTCTTCTCATCTCAAAACAGTTTAAGATACAGTAATCATGAATGATTTCTTTTGTACGTTACGAGCCTTAAGCTATCTGAGAAAGGATCGTGGGAGAGCTTCTTTTCCACAGTCTGGATGTTTAGTATGGTACCCTTTGGGTGACATGCGACGCATTCACTCTCAGGTCATAGTCTCTTGTGCGGTTGAAATCGCAAACACAATAAAAAACACTTCTTTCGTAAAAACATGAAATAAACCGTAGTTTCCCGAACTACGTGAGCTCTGATCTCTCATGCCTGTTGAGAGTACGTAGGCACAAGATGGCGAAGTCTTGGCGAGCTACCTTCCCCCATAATCCTTCGTAGGCCGAACTACGTTGACTCTGATTTCTCATTCTCTGATGAGAATACGTAGGCATAAAGTGCGACGCTTTGCCGAGTCATTTTTCTTTTCTTTTTCAGCCAGCCTTGATAGGTAGATAGAATA
Organism: Lathyrus sativus; assembly: GCA_963859935.3. Taxonomy (NCBI): domain Eukaryota; kingdom Viridiplantae; phylum Streptophyta; class Magnoliopsida; order Fabales; family Fabaceae; genus Lathyrus; species Lathyrus sativus. The sequence goes on from OZ012741.1 coordinate 242,200,508, forward strand.
AAACCAACCCGTCCAAGTAAACAAACAAGCGAGGATCCCGTCGAGTACGACGGACATGAGGGGTGCTAATACCTTCCCCTTGCGTAACCGACTCCCGAACCCAGACAATGGTTGCGACGACCTTGTCTTACCCTTTTTCGTTAGGTTTTTCCGATCGTTTCCTTTCCCGCTCTGAGGGATAAATAACGAAAGGTGGCGACTCTTCTGTCATGCCGGCACCTTATTTTCGCGCAAGCGACAACACCCTTAAAATGTCCATTTGAAGCTGTTCCCATCATCACTTTCTCCAAACGTCAACTGTCCACACACCATAGTTTGACTTTTATGCATATTTCAAGCCAAATCACCACACAAACCTTTTACCATCAATATAACACTTGGTGCACTTCATGTTTATGATATTTTAATTGTCCATAACATCAAACAACAACAGGAAGTTCATTGGTGAGATCTGTCTAAAAAACTTCCTAGTTGTTTCTAAAGGAAGTAACACCCACAAGCTTACTCAAAGGGAAAGGACTCTTGCTTTTTGCTGCTAGCTTGTTATGAGGGATATACAAAAGGTATGTAGCCCTAAACTTCATCATTGATATGCATCATATGTTTAAAACTGATTTTATGCTTGTTTGAGGTTTGTAACTCATGAAGAAAGTATGATTAACCTTGGCATCGTCATGTGAAGTTTGTTATGCTTATTTTTCTGTGAAGGATATGACCTATTATTGTGTGAAGCATGATTGAGTATATAGTGACATAGTTATATTAAACTTGCATATTGCTATCAAAAATTGTATTGAAGCTTTTGGTTAGTTCATGACTATTGTTGTTAAGACTTGTGTGTGTTACTAAGATGAAGTTTGTTAACTTTCATCTAAAACATTGGGCTTGGTGTGGTATTGTTAAAGGTACAAGTTTGTTGCTGCCTTTGTTTGTACTAGAGGCTTTGATTTTGTAATTGTTGATTCTTGTTGAATCACATAACTGCTGTTAGAATCCATGAGTATTTGGCTCTTTGCACTAGATTCCTAGGCTTTGTAGTGTTAGGTTCCTTGTTGTGTCCAATTTTTAGGTTTAGGGTTGTGACTCTAGGCTTTAGGTTAGTTTGATGGTTTGAATTGGGATCGAGTAATGTGTATGCATCCTCGTTTGTTTCTAACTGAGCTTTTCAACTCATACTAAGTTGTTGCCAAGTTGTTTTCTTATGATAACTTTTGGTTTGTGCTTTGGTTTTTTATCTAAGGTGAGGTTGTAACCAGGTTTGTGGCCATAAAGATTTTGACTGTTGGACATTTGAGAGAAGGTTTTGGCTTAACTGTTAGGTTTAAGTTTGACTGGATATTTTGTGGGGGCCTTCTGTTGCTGTTAACCTTTAGTGAGTTGGTTAATGTTTGGAGTAAGCTAGTTGAGACTAGACAGTTTAAATCAGTAGGACCTCTGTTAGGGTGTTTGAATGAGAGAACTGCTTTGGTTCATGGAAGATTGGATTTTTCATCCTTACTTGCCATTTTGCTCAGCTCACTGCAAGAGTTTGTTGAGAGAGTGTCTAGTCTAGACTCCTATCAGGACTTGGTTTACAAACCATGTTTTGAATGATGCTTGATGAGGGCAAGACTATGCTTGATCTGTTCAGTTTGTCAACATCTATCCATAAAGAAATTGAGTTTGTCAACTCGGATTTGGTGGCTATAAGTCTTAGTTTCTTATGGTAGGAGTTTGGTTTTTCTTGTGATTTCCATCCAAGATGTTTGGAGCAGAGTTGTTTAGCCAAGTGAGAGTTATCATGGGGACTTCTAAGAATGTGGTATTAGAAGCACCTTTAATCTATATCGAAAGAAGAACAACATCAGCATATGTCATGACAATAGAAGAAGAATCTGATGAGAAACCTTGGTTCCATGACATAATGAACTTTCTTCAAAATCAGGAATATCCAGCTGACGCGTCCAGAATTGATAAAAGAGCCATACAAAGATTGTCATCTAAGTTCTTCATCAGCAATGGCATCCTTTACAAGAGAAACCACGACATGGTTTTGCTTCGATGTGTCGATGAAAAAGAAGCAAGTCTCATAAGGACTGAAGTGCACAAAAGAACATTCGGTACTCATGCCAATGGCCACACCATGGCTAAGAAGATTTTAAGAGCTAGTTAATTTTGGTTAACTCTTGAGACGGACTGCATCCTCTTCGCTCGAAAATGCTATAAGTGCCAAGTCTATGCTGACAAGGTGTATGTTCCTCCACATCTTCTCAATGTGATGACATCGTCGTGGCCATTCGCAATGTGGGGACATAGACACGATTGGGGGAATATAGCCGAAAGCTTCTAACCTCCATCGTTTCATCCTTGTTGCAATTGATTATTTCACCAAATGGGTAGAAGCAGTGTCGTATGCGAACGTAACAAAACAAGTGGTTGCCCGCTTCATTAAAAAGGAAAACATCTGCCGATATGGTATCCCTAACTAGATCATCATTGACAATGGGTCAAATCTGAACAACAAAACAATGAAGGAACTTTGTGATAACTTCAAGATCAGGCATCATAATTCGCCTCCTTATAGAACCAAGATGAATGGCGCAGTCGAGGCTGCAAACAAGAATATCAAGAAGATAATATAAAAGATGGTCGTAACTTACAAAGATTGGCATGAGATGTTACCATTTGCTTTACATGTATACCGAACATTAGTGCGAACTTCAACAGGGGAAAACCCCTATTCCTTGGTGTATGGGTTGGACACCGTGCTACCCATCGAGGTCAAGATACCTTCTTTGAAAATCTTAACGGAAGCAGAACTCGAAGAAGACTAATGGATAAAAGGAAGGTTCGATTCATTGAACCTCATCGATGAGAAAAGGATGACAGCCATGTGTCATAGCCAGATCTATCAACAAAGAATGATAAGAGCATTCGACAAGAAGGTTGGTCTCAAAGAGTATAGAGAAGGAGAGTTGGTGCTCAGAAAAATTCTACCAACATAGAAGGACATGTGCAGCAAGTGGATGCCCAATTATGATGGACCTTTTGTTGTGAAGAACGTCTTCTCTGGAGGATATCTTATTCGTAAGACCATGGACGACGAACAACTCAAGTACCATATCAACTCAGATGCAGTGAGAAATTACTATGCCTAAATGAGAAGCCTGGATAGGTGGATCGATACTTCAGCAAGGCAGAATTCTGAAGAGAAAAAGTTGATGAATGCAGGCGCAAAGCCTTGTGCAAAGTGTTAGTTCAAAATTAACGTTTGTCGTTCTCTTCAGAACCAACAAAGTGAATAGACTGCTATTTAGTAGGACTGGATCATTGTGGTATTCTGTAACCCCTTTTGTTGTCATTTTTTCCAAAATGTATTCGTTCCTGAGACTTTACCCTTTGTAAAGTTCTTGTCTATTAATGAAATCAGACTTTTGGGCCAATCATTGTTATGATCTTCTGTTTTTGTTATGCAATTTCACTTATTTGTTAATAAATATTCTTTCAAAAAGCAAAGTGTTTCAAAAAACTTAAATTTTGTATTAAAGAAAACTAATTTGACAAAATATAATTGAAGAACTCTAGAGGTAATCTGACAGTATTACACAACTCTCAGAACTGTAAAAGCTCGTTGTCATCTCTAACCAAAAAAGATGTGTCTAACAACAATCCCCGCTCTTAAGCCAGGATTTCTCCTCAACAGGTTCACGAGAGTATTGATTATGTCATAAAATTGTTACTTCCCCGAAGGAAGCGCCATCCAGCTTGAAACATTTGGACTCAACGTGATGGGTTCCCTCCTTGTTTTTCTCATTTTTGCTCTTTCCTTCTCCCTCGTGGGTTGGTCTGCATTTTACATATAACATCATATCAGCATGCGCATTTGTTTGCATTTGCTTTGGGTTCTGTTTGTTTGGATGTTGCCTTTGATATCCTTTGGTCGTTACCTCACTTTTTGATCCATTGCCATGATTTTCACTTAGCGGTTGATACCCCGATGTTGTCAGTGATCCTGGGGTTACTAGTTTTCCTTTGGAAAGCTAGTCGTGACTAGCACCATCTGAATTACTAAGATGGTTAGTTGTTACTAATGTTCATCTCTAATTTGGTTGTCACAGATAAACTTTGAAAGTCTAGTAGTCACTAGCATTGTTCGATACCAATTGTGATCGGTACCTTGGTTTGATCATCACCAATAATCTTTCAAAACCCAGTAGTCACTGGCTCTATTTAAAACAAATCGTTATTGGAATCCCTTTGATTCGGTTATTACCAACCTTTGTTGAAATCTAGTGGTTACTAGTATTGCTTTTAAATCTAATGGTCATTGGTATTTGAGTTGGTTGTTACTAATTTTCCCAATAAGTCCAATAGTTATTGGCATCGCTTAAACCCAATCGTTATTGGTACCTTTTGACTCGGTTGTTACTACTCATTCTAAGTCTAGTGGTTACTAGCATTGTTTGAAAATCCAATGGTTATTGGAACTTGATTTAGTTGTTACTAATTTCCTCAGAAAGTCTAGCAGTTACTAGCATTATCAAAAATAGTTGTTATTGGTATACCATTGGTATTTGAGTTGGTTGTTACTAATTTTCCCAATAAGTCCAATAGTTATTGGCATCGCTTAAAGTCCGTTGTTATCGGCACTCTGAGTTGGTTATTACCAATTTTCCCATCGAAGTTCGGTAGTTACATGCACCTCTTAACCCAATTGTTATTGATACTTTGATCTGGTTGTCAACAAACCCTTTGAAAATTCAATAATTACTGGTATTGCTCAAATCCAATGGTTATTGGTATTTGGGTTGGTTGTTACCAATCTTTCCAGTTAAGTCTAGTGATTACTAGCACTGTCATAACTAATTGCTATCGGTGTACCCCAATTTGATCGTCACCAATCCTTTCTAAGTCCAATGGTTACTGGCATTGCTTGAAAGCCAATGATTATTGGTATTTGAGTTGGTTGTTACCAACTTCCCCAGCTGAAGTCCTGTATTTTACCAATGTTGTTTGGAAATCCCAATTGTTAATTGAACTTTGGTTTGTTCGTCACCATCACTCCCAGGAATCTAGTAGTTAATAGCACCGTTTGAACTGTTGTTAAATCTAATTGACACCAGTATTTCCAGCGAAGCTGTTGCTTTCCCCAATCGAGTCTCGGAGATCTAGTGGATACTTGCATCCCCGGTGCGTCTGGTCTTGTTTTAGTCTTTTCTTGAAGATCCCGTTCGAACTCTTCGTTATAGGAGATTCCTTATTTTGGCTTGTCCCAGTGAGGATCGTGTCTCTGGTGTTTCGTTTCCCCGTTGGAAAATTTCCTTCTTCCGCAGTGGAATGTGTTCCCTTTCCCCTAGTGAGGATTTATTTTCCCCGTTGGAGTTTGTGTCCCTGTGCAGAAGATTCCCCTTGAAGTAGCATCACTAGTCATGTTTGAAATTTTGCTATGTCTTTTCCTGGATATTTCCCCAGTATGTCGGGTCCCCTCTGAGTAGTTACTTGTCGTATTGTCGTTCTTTTATTGTTGCTCGTGTGTCTGCATCTGTCTTGCACTCAAGCACCATGAAGCATCATTTAGAAGTCATTTCATTTCAGCATTTGTCCTTTTGCATACCATCGGATCTAAGGGAAAATTTTTTTGGTTTGCTATATTTATATATCTTTCAATACGATTCTATGAGGATTGTCATCTCTCATTGCCATCTAGTAAAGATATTTAAATAGGGGCAACTGTTGCACCCCAAATTTTGACCCTTAGATCTTCATCATCATTTTAGGATCATTTTTATTTGATTATCTAACCATAACCTACTTCAAGTTTGTCTTTGTTAAGATACAGGTGAATTAGGGTTTCGTACAGTCAAGAATCGAGGTTTCGATGGTTTCATCAATCAATGTATTGGATTGATTCTCCATGAAACAAATATCCACATCATCAAAAGATACTCCGTTCGGTCAAGTATGAATCCAATTTGAGGTTGTCACCCAAATATTAAAGACATTGCAGTTCAGGATCCCCGATTAGGGTTTCCGATCAGGAAAAGTCAACTGTAGTTTGACTTTTGATTTAAAAGATGTTCCAATGATGGAATTATTGTCCATGAAGCTCATATGTCTTAGTAAAGTCCACTAAATAAGTTTCAAGGCCTCAGAAGACCCAGAACATCAACAGTCGATTTGGAAGTCATCGATCGATGGTTTCGTCGACCGAAAAGTCAACTCTTCAACCATAAGGAATTTGACCTCAAAGTATGAAGCAAAAATGTTCCTAATAACATATTACACCTATCCATGAAGTTTCAAGACTATTGGATCAAGGATTGAGGAGTAATCTAAAAGGTCGAGAATTAGGGTTTTGAAAGGCGCAAGACCATAACTTCCTAACCACACATCCAAATGAGGTGGTTCAAATCTTGTTGGGAAGGTCTTGGCAAGTCCTACAAAAATATCACAATGGTCCATGTGTAAAAAATGCATAGATTTGGAGTTATAGACAAAATCATCACAAGAGGGAGAAAACACTTAGAAAATTTATAAGTTTCTGGCCTTTCAAATCACGTTTTCAGCCAACTTTGAGGGGATTTTTGACCTAGTTCCACTTGGAATCTGAAGATAATGAAAACCTAAAAGTTGTAGAGATCCATTAGGGCTTTCCAAAAGGTACTAGAAATCCTCCATAGTCCTTGTGAGTTGAGAGTTATAAATCCAGCAAGTTGGGGTTTCAAGACTTGAATGCACCATTTCATTTTTTTCACAAATTCACTTTTCAGCCACTTGAACCATTCTCAACCATTGGATCATGTCTTGATCTGATAATTAGAGAGTTTGATGGATTAAAATGCAGAAGAAAGAAGGCTTGAAAGGCTTGACAAGATTGGCAAGACATGTGACAATATTATATTCTAAGAAATCCAAGAGGAAAGAGAAACTTTTTGAAGAAAATCTGGAGCAGCAGGGCCCCTACTCTATAGACACACCTCAATCACTCCCTATGGATTGCATACAGTTTTATTTATGCATCAAAATGCATCAAGGACACTCAAGACCAGCTGCATCAAGATCTTGAACAAGATTTGCTACAATTCTCCTCCAAAAGGCAAGAGTTCCAATCTGCCCCGAACTCTTCTCATGATCTATAAATAGAGGTTTCCTTTCAATCTTCAAACCATACCAGAGCTATCAAAAACATCATAAACACATAGCTCTCTTTCTTTCCCGCTTTACTTGTAAGTGAAGAAATTTCACAAAAACACCAATTTCACCACTTTGCATTTTTCACAGCAGTTCTTGTTCCAAACACAAAACCACCTCAAAGACCATATACCCACAATTAAAATGTCCATTTGAAGCTGTTCCCATCATCACTTTCTCAAAAATACCCTTGAATCAAAAAGTCAACTGTCCACACACCATAGTTTGACTTTTATGCACATTTCAAGCCGAATCACCACACAAACCTTTTTACATCAATATAACACTTGGAGCACTTCATGTTTACGATATTTTAACTGTCCATAACATCAAACAACAGTTGGAAGTTATTTGGTGAGATTTGTCTTAAAAACTTCCTAGTTGCTTCTAAAGGAAGTAACACTCATAAGCTTACTCAAAGGGAAAGGATTCTTGCTTTTTGCTGCTAGCTTGTTGTGAGGGATCTACAAGAGGTATGTAGCCCTAAACTTCCTCATTGATATGCATCATATGTTTGAAACTGATTTTATGCTTGTTTGAGGTTTGTAACTCATGAAGAAAGTATGATTAACCTTGGTGTCGTCATGTGAAGTTTGTTATGCTTTTCTGTTTGTGAAGGATATGACCTATTATTGTGTGAAGCATGATTGAGTATATAGTGTCATTGTTATGTTAAACTTGCATATTGCTGTCAAAAACTGTATTGAAGCTTGTATTGGTCAGTTCATGACTATTGTTGTTAAGACTTGTGTGTGTTACTAGGATGAAGTTTGTTAACTTTCATCTAAAACATTAGGTTTGGTGTGGTCTTGTTAAAGCTACAAGTTTGTTGCTGCCTTTGTTTGTACTAGAGGTTTGATTTTGGAATTGTTGATTCTTGTTGAATCACACAGCTGCTGTTAGAATCCATGAGTGTTTGGCTCTTTGCACTAGATTCCTAGGCTTTGTAGTGTTAGGTTCCTGGCTGTGTCCAGTTTTTAGGTTTAGGGTTGTGACTCTAGGCTTTAGGTTAGTCTGATAGTTTGAATTGGGATCTAGTAATGTGTGTGCATCCATGTTGGTTTCTAATAGAGTTTGTCAACTCATACTAAGTTGTTGCCAGGTTGTTTTCTTATGATAACTTATGGTTTGTGCTTTGGTTTTTTTTATCTAAGGTGAGGTTGTAACCAGGTTTTTGGCCATAAGGATTTGGACTGTTGGACCTTTGAGAGAAGGTTTTGGCTTAACTTTTAGGTTTAAGTTTGATTGGATTTTTTGTGGGGGCCTTTTGTTGTTGTTAACCTTTAGTGAGTTGGTTAATGTTTAGAGTAAGCTAGTTGAGACTAGAGAGTTTAGATCAGCGGGGATTGCTGTTGGACGCGTCTTTTTTGGTTAGAGGTGACAACGAGCTTTTACGGTTCTTAGAGCTGTGTAATACTGTCAGATTACCTCTAGAGTTTTTCAATTATGTATTGTCAAATTAGTTTTCTTTAAAACAAAATTTAAGTTTTTCGAAACACTTTTCTTTTTGAAAGATTCTTTATTAACAAATAAATGAAATTGCATAACAAAAACAGAAGATCATAACAATGATTGGCCCAAAAATCTGATCTCATTAATAGACAAGAACTTTACAAAGGGTAAACTCTCGGGAACGAATACATTTTGGAAAAATGAAAACAAAAGGGGTTACAGAATCCCACAATGATCTAGTCCTACTAACTAGCAGTCTATTCACTTTGTTGCTTTTGACGAGAACTACAGACGATGATTTTGAACTAACACTTTGCACAAGGCTTTGCCCCTGCGTTCGTCGGCTTTTGCTTTTCAGGCTTTTGCCTTGCTGAAGTATTGATCCACCTATCTAGGCTTCTCATTTAGCCGTAGTACTTTCTCACTGCATCTGAGTTGATAGGGTACTTGAGTTGTTCGCCATCCATGGTCTCAAGAATTAGAGATCTTCTAGAGAAGACGGTCTTCACAACGAAACGTCCATCATAATTGGGCATCCAATTGCCTGACATGTCCTTCTGTGTTGGTAAAATTTTATGAGCACCAGCTCTCCTTCTCTATACTCTTTGTGACGAACCTTCTTGTTGAATGCTCTTATCATCCTTTGTTGATAGATCTGGCTATGACACATGGCCTTCATCCTTTTCTCATCGATGAGGTTCAATGAATCGAACCTTCCTTTTATCCATCCGTCTTCTTCGAGTTCTGCTTCCGCTAAGATTTTCAAAGAAGGTATCTTGACCTCGATGGGTAGCACGACATCCATCCCATACACCAAGGAGAAGGGGGTTGCCCCTGTTGAAGTTTGCACTGATGTTCGGTATCCATGTAAAGCAAATGGTAGTATCTCATGCCAATCTTTGTAAGTTACGACCATCTTCTGTATTATCTTCTTGATATTCTTATTTGCAGCCTTGAATGTGCCATTCATCTTGGGTCTGTAAGGAGACGAATTATGATGCTTGGTCTTGAAATTATCACAAAGTTACTTCATTGTTATGCTATTCAGATTTGACCCATTGTCAGTGATGATCTGGTTAGGGATACCATATCGGCAAATGATTTCCGTTTTATCGAAGCGAGCAACCACTTATTTTGTTACGTTCACATACGACGCTGCTTCTACCCATTTGGTGAAATAATCAATTGCAACAAGGACGACATGATGGAGGTTAGAAGCTTTCAGCTCTATTGCCCCAATCATGTCTATCCCCCACATTGCGAATGGCCACGGTGGTGTCATCACATTAAGAGGATGTGGAGGAACATGCACCTTGTCAGCATATACTTGGCACTTATGGCATTTCCGAGCGAAGAGGATGTAGTCCGTCTCTAGAGTCAACCAAAAGTAACCTGCTCTTAAAATCTTCTTAGCCATGGTGTGGCCATTTGCATGAGTACCGAATGGTCCTTCGTGCACTTTAGTCATTATGAGACTTGCTTCTATTTCATCGACACATCGGAGAAAAACCATGTCGTGGTTTCTCTTGTAAAGGATGCCATTGCTGATGAAGAACTTAGATGGCAATATTTGTATGTCTCTTTTATCAATTTTGGATGCGTTAACTGGATATTCCTGATTTTGAAGAAAGTTATTGATGTCGTGGAACCAAGGTTTCTCATAAGATTCTTCTTCTATTGTCATGACATATGCTGGTGTTGTTCTTCTTTCGATGCAGATTAAAGGTGCTTCGTTAACAAACTGGACCTTCAACATCGACGCCAACATGGCTAAAGCATCAGTGATGTGATTTTCCGCTCTCAGCACATGCTTGAAAGTAATTTCATCCAAGTATGCGATCATCTCAAGGATATGAGCTTTGTAAGGAATCACCTTTTCATCTCGAGTTTCCCATTCTTCTTTGAGTTGATAGATCACCAAAGCAGAATCACCGATCACTTCTAGGATTTTGATATGGAGATCAATGGCAGCTTCCAACCCTAGGATACAGGCTTCGTACTAGGCTATGTTGTTAGTACATGAGAAAAAAAGTCGGCCTGTGGCAGCAGTATACCCTCTGGTTGGATTTTCCAAAGCAGCTCTAATACCATGTCCATCTTTGTTTGACGCTCCATCAAACATCATTTCCCATCAAGGCCCAGGCTCGGGACCTTCTTCAAGACCAGGTTCTGGTTTTATTCATTAAATGTACATCAAATCTTCGTCTAGGAACTCAAACTTGAGTGGATGATAATCTTCTATGGGATGTTCTACGAGGTGTTCTGACAAGACACTGCCTTTGATAGATTTTTAAGCAACATACTGAATATCATACTCTGACAAAAGCATATGCCATATGGCCAACCTTCCAGTTTGAGCAGGCTTTTCAAAGATGTACTTGATTGGGTCCATCGTAGAAATCAACATTGTGGTATGGAAGATCATATACTGTCTTAGGCGCTTGGCGGCCCATGCTAAAGCACAACAAGCTTTCTCTATTGGGGAGTAGCGACTCTCACAACCTGTGAACTTCTTGCTTAGATAATCAATTGTGTGCTCTTTCTTGCCTAATTCATCAGTTTGGCCTAAGACGCAACCCATCGAATCTTCTAATACTGTCATGTACATGAACAATGGTCTTCCAGGCACTGGAGGAATCAATACCGGAGGTTCTTGTAAATACTGCTTGATTTTCTCAAATGCCGACTGGCAGTTTTCATTCCACACCACCGTCTGATCTTTTCGTAACAACTTGAAGATCGGTGTGCAAGTAGGAGTTAGGTTGGAGATGAACCTGGAGATGTAATTCAAACGTCCAAGGAAACCTCTAACCTGTTTCTCTGTTTTAGGAGCAGGCATTTCTTGAACTGCTCTAACCTTATCAAGATCCACTTCAATTCCACGTTGACTAACGATGAAACCGAGTAATTTTCCTGACCGAACCCCAAAGGTGCACTTAGCTGGATTTAGCCTTAACTGGTACTTTCGGAGTCTCTCAAACAACTTTAGCAGATGATCCAAATGATCTTCTTCTCTTCGAGACTTTGCGATCATGTCGTCCACATATACTTCAATCTCTTTGTGCATCATATCGTGGAAGAGTGTGACCAGGGCCCTCTGGTATGTTTCCCCTGCATTCTTCAAACTGAAAGGCATGACCTTATAACAATAGGTACCCTAGGGTGTGATGAAAGTCGTCTTTTCCATGTCGTTCAAATTAATCTTTATCTAATTATAACCAGAAAACCCATCGATGAATGAGAACACTCTGAAACTAGTTGTATTGTCCACCAAAGTGTCGATATGTGGTAGAGGGAAATCGTCCTTCGGACTAGCTTTGTTTAGATCCCTATAGTCGACGCATATTTTGACTTTGCCATCCTTCTTTGGACTGGCACGATGTTGGCCACCCACTCTGGATATTTGGATATTGCTAAAAAGCCCGCATCAATCTGTTTTTTTACTTCATCTCGGATCTTAAGAGACATATCTGGTCTTGATCTGCGAAGTTTTTTCTTGACTAAAGGACACTCCGGCTTCAGGGGGAGCTTGTGTACAATAATGTTGGTGTCCAACCCTGGCATATCCTGATAAGACCAAGCGAATATATCAACATAGTCTCTGAGGAGTGTTGTCAGCCTGCCTTTGACTTCTGGCTCCAACGATGCCCCAATCTTCACTTTTCTTCTCTCTTCTTCGGACCCCAAGTTGATGACCTTAATCTATTCTTTTTATGGCTGGAGATAAGCATCTTCGTATTCAGTCATTCTCTTCAATTCATCTAGGACCTCTGAGTCTTCATCACTCTCTTCTTCAGCTTAGAAGACGGATTAACCACTAGTAGAAGGAACCGGAGGATCATGGGATTCTGTGGGTAGTGGAGGTGTTCTGCATGTTTTTATATTTTTAGGAATGATTAGACAAACACACACAGACATGCAGATGAAGGGTTGTTTTTACGTTTTCAAAAAAAATTGTCATTTTTCCTTTTAACAAAAAGAGTGAAAATGATAAGCAGGAAATAAACAAGAGTTTTAACAAAAACACTTTCCATTCATAGATTTTCCAATTTGCAAAGTGGCGCATACAAAATAATTCACAGGCCTCGGGCAAGATCGGGAATTCTTAAAGAAAACATAAAGCTAACAAGCAAAATGAATTACTATAATGGTAAAAAGACAGGAATTTTCACAGCCTCTCAATTCCGTAGAGCTGCTCCTCCTCGAATTATGAGACGATCAAGATCACAATCTTCCTCTTCAACGATGATAGTATTTATTTGTAGTCCGCCACTGGTAAAAATCTCTTTCAAGGACTTTTTCTTCATGACGCTTTCTTCCGGCTCGTCTTTGAGAGTTGGTTTGTAACCCAACCCTTGTCAGTCATTCTTCGCTCAAGCATTGACTTTGATCACTTCTCCCCACCCCAATGGGAGTCCGGTTTTCAGTGCAGCCTTGATACTTTGAACAGGAGTGAAGGATGGACCATAAGTTATAGCCCACTCGTCAACTAGAACAACATGGGCTATCTTTAGTGCTTGGAAAACTGTCTCAAGTGAATCTTCATCTGCCTCGGTGTATCAGAAGGAGGATAGGTTGCTCACCATCAAATCCTCTTCTCCATGAATAATAACCAGCAGGTCGTCAATAATGAACTTCATTTTTTTATGAAGGATGGATGTTACAGCACCTGCTGCATGTATCCAGGGCCTCCCCAATAGACAACTGTAAATTAGGTTGATATCCATCACCTGAAAAGTGATTTTAAATATTTATGGGCCTATCATTATAGGCAAGTCCACTTCCCCAATCACAGTTCTCCTAGAACCGTCAAACACCTTTACCACAAGAGATGTAGGTGTTATATCAGCACCCTGATAAGCTAGTTTAGCTAATGTTCTCTTTGGCATCATGTTGAGCGTGGGTCCTTGATCAGTGTATATTTTTGCACATTCTCCTACATTTTTAATTAGGCATTTCTTTATTTTATTTTGTTTATTATTATATTTTATTATGTTTTCTTATTTTATTTTATTTTTGGTTTAATTTAATTATCGCAACTATTTTTCAGCTTTAGCAGTCTGCACGGAAACGATCATAACTGGAGTTCCGGGAATCCGTTTGAGGCGTTCTAAAAATTGCCGGAAAGCTAAGAGAGAGAGCTATGACTTTCATGTTGGAGTCGAAGTCAGATTTGGTGCTCAAAATTCCAGAATTTCGTTTCAAGTTACAGCATTAGAATTTTGTTTTAGTTTTGATCTTGTTTTGGGCCTGGGTTATGTTTTTGACCCAGTTGGGTTATGAACTGAATCCATTGTTTTATTTTGAGTGGAAACCTCATTTATAGTATATTATTCACTATTCACGAAAATATTTATTGGAGCTTTGTATGAATTATGGAGAACTAATTCCTTCAGATTAATCTGCTGTAATCGGTTCCCGCCAACACTTTGAGGTTCTTTTAATTTCCAATAAAATCTATTTCCTTTCAATTCTTCTCTATGATATTTTGTTTGCTTAATTCGATTTATCTTATGGATGATTGATTTATTTCGATGATTGCATGTTCTTATACTTTAATCGCGGTTGCTTAATCCGCGAATGTTTCTCGTGTTTGCTTAATTCACGGTTACTATTTTATCTGTTTGCTTAATTCAGAAATTAGGAACGTGTATCGTATAATATCAATTGCGCTTGTTGATTGTTATTATAATCGGAAAGGGGATAGAATCTGCTTAGGAATTGGGAATTATTAGGATCGATGATAAGTTAGGAAACGAAAACAGTAGATTAGCCGTTTCAACTCATTACTACAATCACTTTTTCTAATCACTTATTTTTCGTTTATTTTATCTTAATCAAAAACCCCCATATTTCGTTACTGTATTTGATTATTCCTACAAGAATCCTTGTGAGACGATATTCCGAGTCACTGTCGTTGTACTGCATTTTCCTAAAAATTACTCGTTTTTGATCCGCGAGCGACCGCGGATCAAATTGGCGTCGTTGCCGGGGATTCTTGTCATTATTAATCAATTTTAGAGTCATAGGGTTAGTTAGTATCCTCGAGTCTAGACCTTAGTTTCCTCGTGGTTTCGTCCAATTCGCGTTTTACAGTCCAAATTCGTAAAAAAATCTGTTTTTGGAAAAATTGTGTCCGATCATAAAACTGTTTTGAGATGTCTTGAGATGTCTTGAGCGTCCAAGCTTGAGCAAGGCGTTTGTGTAATTCTACCAACGACGCCTTGATTTCTCCAACAGTAGTGACAGTCTTTGTTTCCGACCCTTCTGCTTCCTCAGTGATAGCGTTTACTCCACCATGATTTGGCAGGGGGTTATTCTTCACATTTGGGTGGTCGTCATCAAAAGACAGGAACTTCTTTTCAATTAGTTCACGAAATAGGTGTTGGAGCGTAAAGCATCCTTCCAAGTCATGTCTTGGAGGGTTTTCATGGAATGAACAACGTGTGTTGGCATTGTAATAGTATGGGAAAGGGTTAGGAGGAGCGCCTAATTTCCTTGTTTTGACCAATCCTCTCTCTATTAGAATTGGGAATAATTATGTGTAACTCATCAGGATACGTTGTATCTTCGGCCGATTCCCTTGGTGATTAGCCCTTTGAGCCCAAGCTTGAGGTTGCTGACCTTGTTGACGGTATTGCTAATTTTGACTGGGTCCCCCTTGTTGAGTACCTTGTTGAGCTGACTGCTGAAAAATAAGTGTTACAGCAACCACATAAGGAGATGGTTGATAGTATTGTTGACGATGATTTTTTGAATTATGCGCCCTTTTCCCATACGTCCAGCACTTACCTCACCTTCCTTTTTCTTGTGAAAGTTGTTAGTTGTCTTCTTGGAAATGCTGGTGCTAGAATTGGCGTTTGAGGTTGTTACCTTTCCACTTTTCAAACCAGCTTCGACTTTGACTCCTACTGCGACAATGTCAGAGAAGTTGGATGTAACGCTGTTGATCAGTCTTTCATAGAACTCTGGCCTGACCGTGTCTACGAACTAGTCTACGAGCTCTTTTTCAGTGAGAGGTGGCTCAACCTGAGCTGCAATTCTGAGCCATCTTTGCTCATACTTTTTGAAGGACTCAGTGGTTTTTTACGTCATGCTAAGAAGTTGACGAAGATCTGGAGCCAGATCCATGTTATACTTGTACTGCTGAATGAAAGCATCCGATAAGTCTTGGAAACTCTGAATTTTTGCTTGGTGCAAGCTTAAGTACTACTTGGCTGACGCTCCCTTGAGACTGTCTTAGGAGAAGTGTACCAACAATTTGTCATTTTCAATGTGCGGAGCCATCCGCCTGCAACACATTATCAGATGTACTTTGGGATAGGGAGTTCCCTCGTACTTATCAAACATGGGCATCTTAAACTTCTGTGGGAACACCAATATGGATACCAAGCACATGTCCTTAGCATTGGATCCAAAGACATTACTTCCTTCAATGGCTTGCATTCTCTTGGCCATGATATCCCTGAGTTGGTCCACCTGCTTGAATAAATATAGGGTTCATTGTTGTTGACACGAATAGTGGCTGAAAACCAGAGGACTGCAGATTGTTGACTGGTGGCAAGAAGTCCCTAGATATGCCAAATGGGAACTCCGTAGTAGTAACTGGAGCTGTTGGGAGATTTGCTGCTGTTGTGGTGACTTCGAAGACCACTGTAGCTTGCGTGTCCATCTTAGCTCTGATCACATTAAGGACTTCTATGATTTGGCTAACATTGTCCTTTATCCCTTTAATATCATTGTCAATCTGGTCGATTCTTCGATCACTGTCTGCCATCTTGCGCTGCGCTTGAGCCCGAGTGTTGTATCTGTGCAGATTCAGTGTGACTTCCCCTTTCTCTCTTCTTTGAACAAGAACAACGGATGAGCTGCAGAACTCGAATGCAAGACCAATGCAGGATGAGATGCAAATGCACAAAGCATTCAAGGAAAAACAATTTTCGCTTACAAACAAAAAATGGAACAACACCTAATGACGTGCTTGAAAAGCAATTTTTTCATTGATAATTCGAAATCTGTTACAATGGATGGCTCTTGCTAAAAAGAAAGACCTTTCTTACAACAAAAGCAACAAAAATAAATGTAACATAGGATTACAATCCTTTTTAGGGAAAACAGGAAATAGTGAATTGTTGATCATTCTAACAAGATGATCCTTCTCCTTCTTGAGCTTCGGTGCGAGCTTGATACTGGCGAATGATCTCCCACAGGTCTTCATTTTCGCGCTGAGTTTTGATCAAGGCATACTTCAACTTCTCCCTAATTACAGGGACTTCTAGTTCCATTGTTATCTCATGATCATGAGTGTAGAACATTGTCAAAGCTATCTCTTTTGACCAAAGTAGATAAGCTCTAGTGGTCAAGCAGCTTATATTCTCTATTGCGGTTATCCCTTGGATGTGAGGGTGCCTCCAAGCATAGCTGGCTCGGGCTTCTAACTCTTGATTGCTACCTGTTTCACAAAATTAAGGTCTTAGCAACTCTGGCTCGGGCTCTGGCCCGGTTGGATACCCATACTGGCGTTAAGTGAGAATTGGGTTGTAGCTGATAACACCTCTTGTTCCAATGAGGGGTATGTTGGGGAAGTCCCCACAGCTAGGGATCATGGTTGTACCACCGAGCCTGGGATCGTACCAAGTGATATCGTAATGTTTGAGAGTGATAAGCTTTGCAATCCATGCGTCCTTGCTATAAAGATTCCAGAGAAAGTGAGTCCTGGGCAAATGGGAAGTGAACCATCTGCTGAGCAATACGATACAGCATGAGAACTGTCTGAGATCTTATAATGCATGGCGGTGGATGACCACGTATGTGTCTGCTAGTAATTCATTCACATGATTTCTGATGATGAAGAGACAAATAGCCTCCTCGCTGATGAACTCATTACAACTTGGAAAGAGATACATGCCGTATATCAGGAATGCCAAGATTGCTTCGAAAATACCCAAATTTCTACTTTCATAGTGAAATTCATCCATTTCCATCAATGGCCTTGCCTCCTTTCCATAGAAACCTCCTTTTTCTCTCATAGTGGGTAATTCTTCTAGCCTAAGATGTAATTCTTTGGCCAAGTCTCTTCTTCTCGGTTTCCCATAAAGAGCCTTGATGGTTAGCGGAATCTTCAGATAATCAGAATATTCTTCTACGGTTAGAAGTAATTGGAAATCTGGGAAGATAAAGCAATGGTACACTAGATCATAAAACTCAACGAGGGCATGCAACATGCATCTGTCAACTTGAGCATTAAGTAACGGCAGAAGATCTCCATATTTCATGATGAATGCGGCAGGATTCCTAACAAGGCCTGCAAAAATCCTGAGGTTGTCCAACTTCAAATCTGGGAATGGGAGCGTGCTTTGTCGTACCATGTTGTTTGCAAAAGAAAATTTTGAATTTCCTTGAATGGTTAGAAAATGCGAATGCAAATGAAAAAAGGGTCATGGAACACAAATATTTGTAAACATCAAAAGGCGTTATAGGCTTAAATTCATTGCTCAACAAGACTGAATTACACAATATTGGTAATTCTTACAAGAGTTTTAAACAGAAAGCTAAATAAAAGCTAACAAAAAGTTCTAAGAAGGTTCTCTTAATAGCCTCATGTTGAGCTTCTTAATCTCTTTTTCCATATGAGCTTTCTCGAGAATGAGCTTATCCACAATCAACTTCCATGGAGTCGACTGAGGACTAGAAGAAAACAAATCCTGATGCGCCTTCCTCTTCTTACAAGAGAGTACTTCTTCATTCTTCATCTGTAGTTGTTTCTGGAGTTCTGCATTTTCTTCAACAACCACTTGATACTTGTGCTTCCAAGCGTCCTCTGTTTGTCGCACTTTACTCAAAGCAATTTTCAGATTCTCTTCCTCAGACATGAAGATCAAGGTGCATTCCTCCTTCAATACCATGGGTTCTTGCTGAGGATAAGGCATCTTCAACGCGATGGCTCGCTTTCGGACCCATTGGAGATATGGTTCCAAAGAGACATAATTAAGTTTTCCTAGGTCCTTCTTCACTTTCTTATGCAAATGACTCAAAGCTTTTAGGATCTTTCCTTTCAGCTCTTGACTATTCTTCTCTTCCTTGAAGAAAATACTTTCCACATGAACACTGTTAGGCTTGTCCTTCAAAGGCTATCCTAACTATCGACGAGCGAGAACTGGATTGTAAATGATTCCTCCATTAGTACCAAGAAGAGGTACGTTACCAAAATCTCCACAATTGTCAATGATCATCGTTCCATCATAGTCATAATTGTACCAATCAATGTCGGAGTGAGTGAGGGCCATGATCTTCTGTGACCACCAAACATCCTTCTGATCCCAAAAAGTGTTAGCTTTAGCCAAATGTGAAATAAACCACTTGTATAATAAAGGAACACGACAAGTGACCATCCATCCATTATGAAAATTCCTTAGATGAACAAAATGATAGGCATCTACTAGAAAAGTAGGCACAGGGTTCTTCTTCAAGAAGATCTTGATGGCATTGAGTTCCACAAAATTTTCGAAGCTAGGGAAAAAAAAGATACCATAAATGAGCAAGGCAAGGATAGCCTCGAATGCATCCATGCTGAAATGATTTGCATAGTATTGAGCTTTCTTGATCAAGAACTCTGTAGTTAAGCCAAAAACTCCTCCTTTTGTAGTCATATTGTTTTGAATATCAACCAATCCCAAACATGTAGCCTTGGAAATATCCTGCTCCTTAGGGTCCTTCTCCATGATTGGAAAAGAAGACTCGTCAATAATGGGAAATCCAACCAAATAGGAGTATTCCTCTAGTGTGGGTACTAGCTGATAATCGGGAAAAGTGAAACAATGGTAGATTGGATCATAGAACTGGAGAAGCATGGAGAGAAGTCCATTATCCATCTTCATCTTCAATAGTGACAACAACTTCCCATATCTTCTATTGAATCCCTCTAGATCTGTCACCAAGGTGCTCAGCCTCCTTAGGTCATCCAAGTTAAAACTCTTGTAAGTGTACTTCAAAGTTTTCTTTCTTTTACCGTCCATAACAACCTTGATGTTTACAAACAAAAAAGTCTAAGTTCCATGAAACCTTATGGTATGATGCTCATGAATGCAAGAATGCACAAACACGTGCAAGCAAAAATCACACATATGCACACAGACAAAAGCCTAGGTTTAGAGAACACGAGTATGAAGCCATGGTCTACCCATCCCAAAAGGTATGTAATATGGATTCTAAAACCTGCAAAATAGGGTTCTAAGAGTTCTCAGAGTCAACAACCCATCTTTAAGATATTATCAATTTCCCAAATCACTCGGTAATCGATAATATTCTCAAGAAAGTCTTGTCCAAGTGTAGTATAGCGTATCAACTACTTCGGAATACTCCCTTATAGCCATCGCACTACGTCCTAATAAAGCCAAAGTGGGGTAAACTGTATTCTAAAGGTCCACAGTGTCACAGGCTCCTTCGTCGAAAGTAGCAATGTTTTCATGAATACTCGTTCAACAAAACTAACTCTCAAGAGGGCCTCCACTGAGCAGTGGTTTCTCAAGTTAGCTTGGTCGGGAATCAACTCCCTATAAGCCTTCTTAAATATACCACCATCTATCATAAGTGCGCTCGAGTATGGGTATAGGACTTCCTAACCACCCAAAGCACCCAATATCCCACACACAAACAAATATATTGACAAATATACATGTTAAACAAATATTCACAAATATAGCATGCAATCAAACAAAATAGGCTAAACCCTCAAGTTTAAGAATCCCCAGTGAAGTCGCCATTTCTGTTGCAGTGATAATCGCGGTACCAAGCTATTGATTAACTTGAATCTTAATTCTTAAAATTCACAATCGGAGTTGGATTTATCCAAAGGAAAGGTTAAATAAAGAAAAACCCTTTTGTGCGATGTAACAACAACGCTAAAGATTTGGGGATCGAGGGTTGGTTATGCTTAGGGTAGGTATTTCACATCCTAAACATCTGTAGTACTCTACAGGAACCTTTTGTTTGTTTGCATGCTAAAACTTGTTAAATGCTTGCTATGGTTTGGGATTGGGTGAAAAAGGTTTAGGTAAAGACCTAGGGATAGTTTCTAATTTTTCTTGCAAAGATATCACAACCTCTGCCTACGTATCCTAATTAGGATAGAATCAGAGCAATGTAGTTCACCTCACTAGGGATAGATGAACATTTGATTATGATCAAGGTTCAAAGTGGAACAAACAAAAAAATTCTTGTATAGAGTTTAACAAAACTCTCTAATCTAAGTTGTACACTCAAAGAAATTGACTTTTACAAAAGCCAAGAGGGGAGTAAGTAATCATGACAATGATTCTTACATAGAGTTAACAAACTCTATCTTAAAGTTCTAGTTGAAAGATACTCCTAACAAGGGGTAGGTCTTTTAGACTTTAAGCAAAGTCTAGTGTCTTGGTTCTAACTTAACGAAGATGGAGATGACTTAACAAAGTCGAGGGGAGTGTTATGATTTATCTATGACCTCGAGGGTCAATAGAGAGGCTTTCCTTTGGAATGGAAAAGATTAGACAACTTGGATGAGAACTAAAGAGTTCCATCACTTGGGGAAATAAACTTAACAAAGCAATACTCATTTAAACATGATGAATACAAGAAATATGGTCACAACCAAGAATAAGCAATCATATTACAATAGGCAAGGATTCCAATTAAGATAAATGATTACAACCAAAGTAGTTATCAAGATATTACAATATCATGAAGGGGCAAGTTCTTTCAAGACTTAAAATGATGAAAGGTAAAAACCAATGGCATATTTAACAAAGACGGGGATATTTCTTAACAAAAGTGGAAGGGGATCTTAACAAAGATAAAGATGTATCTTGACAAAGATGTGGTCTTTTAGAGCTTACAAAATGTCATATGTAATTACAATCATCAAGTATAATTAGATAATGTCACAACAAATGTAAGGGAAAAGTTCAAAACTTCATGAGGAAAACTTTTAAGTTTTAAGAGAAGATCAAACACAAATTCTTACAAGAAAGATTTTAAGTCAAATTCAAATACACAAGGATGCTAACAAGCCAAGTTTCAAATTAAAACTCAAAGAGAATGAAATCCAAAGGGGAAATGAAAGAGGAAAGATAGGAGGGTGAAAACCCTAAAACGAATCGCAATTTCCTCATAATGTAAAGTGTTTATAAAATAAGAATTTTAGAATTCTTGAAGCATTATATGAAAATACACATTAATTTAAAAATTTATCAAAAAGAATCATTAAAAAATGATTAAAAATGAAAGAGTTATGGAATTTTGAAATTTAATGACAATTAAATAAAATTACATAAAAAATCAATTGCTAAAAATAAGAAATGCCTCCCCCAAGGCTTGAACCCAAGACCTTGGGGTCATCGGCTTAAAACTAAGCCAACTCAACCAACCCAAGCGTATGAAAGGGAACAGAAATGGAAGAAGATATAATGAAAATCAAGGAAAATCATGAAAAAATGAAAAAAAAGCCCTCACAGAGGGACGAACACAAGTTCACGCGCATGGTAAGTTCTTATGGGCAAGGTTACAACCACTGGGGTGGCATTACATCTGTTGTATCAAGCCACCCCATTGAAATATATACCAAGACAGACACATATTTCTGGGCAAGGTAAAGCAATAACAAGGCAAGATTGTGAAAATGACTTGATTCAAATTTCTTCAATTCTTGATCATTTTTAATGAAACAAAAGCCTAACTTGCTTGTTTTTTCATGAGGATTACAATGGTTCCAACCAAATTTTAAAAAGATGTCTCCGACTTAAAACACGATGGAGCATGCTAAGATGAGAGAGCTGCTGCTAGTCTCTTAAGGTTCACAAAGGTTGAGCTCATGTCTTTGATTGTCTAGCCTGTAGTAGTGTACATAGGACTGTCATTAGGGTTTGACTGGTGAATGTTTTTGGAGTCTTGTTTAAGGCTGTTGTCATGCGTGTCTAGTTGAATTCATGTCAGGTTTGAATTTTGAGCATTGGTGACATAGTGTAGACACTGTTCTCATTGTGTACCTACTGTCTAACTAGTTAGGATGTTTATCAATCTAGCTTCTCATCATAACTGCAGCTAGTCTCTTAAGGTTCACAAAGGGTGAGCTCATGTCTTTGATTGTCTAGTTAGGGTAGCTTGGACTGTAAGGTTTTTCTGCATAGGCTTTGGACTGCTGCTGTTTGTTGTGCATAATAGTATTAAATTTTGATGCTTGTGTCTGTTTCAAAACACCCTTGTTTGAATTATATTATAATCTGTAGAGACATGTTGGTTGGGATTCATCAGTACATATTGTTGAAATACCACCAACTTGGTTGCAACTGAGATCAGTTGGATGATGGATTGGCATGTTGGTTGCTTTAGAAAGCATGTTACCTTGGCCTGCTGTTTGTTTTTCTGTTTTGAACAATTGTTAACCTCTAATACCATTTAACTTTATCTTTAAAACAATTGCAATTTGTGTGTGTAAGGTTCTTAGTTTATGGCAATTGGATTGATAATTTGGTTGCTGTCTTGGATTCATTGTTTTTGTTGAGATGCAAAATCCATTTTAAACCACTTCACTAAGTTTGAAACTTGACAACCACATCTTGATTCAATAACAAACTAAGCCTTTTCTTTGAAGATAAACCATGAGCAACATATCTCAAGCATGATCAGTCCCTTACATGTCCTTAATTGCATCTGTTTTGATCTAAAAATCTCAAAATGCATTTCAAAGTTCATCTTAGCATGTTCCATCGTGTTTTAAGTTGGAGACATCTTTTTAAAATTTGGTTGGCACCATTGTAATCCTCATGAAAAAACAATCAAGTTAGACTTTTGTTTCATTAAAAATGACCAAGAATTGAAGAAATTGGAATCAAGTCGTTTTCACATTCTTGCCTTGTTCTTACTTTACCTTGCCCATAAATATGTGCCTTTCTTGGTATATATCTCAATGGGGTGGCTTGATACAACGGATGTATCGCCACCTCAGTGGTTGTAACCTTGCCCATAAGAACTTACCATGCGCGTGAACTTGTGTTCGACCCTCAATGAGGGGTTTTTTGCGCTGTTTCATGATTTTCCTTGATTTTCATTATATCTTCTTCCATTTCCGTTCCCTTTCACATGTTTGGGTTGGTTGAGTTGGCTTAGTTTTAAGCCCATGACCCCATGGTCTTGGCTTCAAGCCTTGGTGGAGGCATTTCTTCTTTTTAGCAATTGATTTTTTATGTAATTTTATTTATTTGTCATTAAATTTCAAAATTCCATAACTCTTTCATTTTTAATCATTTTTAATGATTATTTTTGATAAATTTTTATATTAAAGTTTATTTTCATATAATTCTCAAAGAATTCTAAAATTCTTATTTTAGAAACACTTTACATTATGAGGAAATTGCGTTTCGTTTTAGGGTTTTCACCCTCCTATCTTTCCTCTTCCATTTCCACTTTGGATTTCATTCTCTTTAAGTTTTAATTTAAAATTTGGCTTGCTGGAATCCTTGTGTACTTGAGTTTGACTTAAACTCTTTTTTGTAAGAATTTGTGTTTGATCTTCTCTTAAAACATGAAAGTTTTCCCCATGAAGTTTTGAACTTTTCCCTTACATTTGTTGTGACGTTATCTAATTATACTTGATGATTGTAATTACATATGAAATTTTGTAAGCTTTAAAATACCACATCTTTGTCAAGACACATCTTTATCTTTGTTAAGATCCCCTTCCATTTTTGTTAAGAAATATCCCCGTCTTTGTTAAGATATGCCATTGCTTTTTACCTTTCATCATTTTAAGTCTTGAAAGAACTTGCCCCTTCATGATATTGTAATATCTTGATGACTACTTTGGTTGTAATCATATATCTTGATTGGAATCCTTGCCTATTGTAATATGATTTCTTATTCTTGGTTGTAACCATATTTCTTGTATTCATCATGTTTAAATGAGTATTGCTTTGTTAAGTTTATTTCTCCAAGTGATGGAACTCTTTAGTTCTCATCCAAGTTGCCTAATCTTTTCCATTCCAAAGGAAAGCCTCTCTATTGACCCTCGAGGTCATAAATAGCTCATAACACTCCCCTCGACTTTGATCAGTCATCTCCGTCTTAGTTAAGTTAGAACCAAGCCACTAGACTTTGCTTAAAGTCTAAAAGACATACCCCTTGTTAGGAGTATCTTTCAACTAGAACTTTAAGATAGAGTTTTTTAACTCTATGTAAGAATCATTATCTTGATTACTTACTCCCCTCTTGGCTTTTGTAAAAGTCAATATCTTTGAGTGTACAACATAGACTAAAGAGTTTTGTTCAACTATATACAAGCATTTTTATGTTTGTTCCCCTTTGAACCATGATCATAATCAAGCGTTCATCTATCCCTAGTGAGGTAAACTACGATTGCTCTGATTATATCCTTGTTAGGATACTGTTGCACCCCAAACGTTTCCCAACCTTTTTCCTTGGCTAGCTTTTGTTTCATTTCATTTCTTTCTAGCATTTGCATTGCATAACATGTTGCATTGAACAGGGGATCAAGAGTTTGTACACATAAGGAGGAGTCCACTCAGGGGGTTGAGCCTAAGCAAGGGGTGTTACTCAAGTTGGATGGTAATCAAGTCCTCAGGAAGTGGGCAATGGTCTTATGAAAGAAAGGATGGATGTATGTGGGTCAACTCCTGACTTGGAGGCCAGTTCAAGATCATCAGAGGATTGTGAATCATGGGTATGGATATATGAAGTTTAGAGAGCTCGTGGAGTGCCTTGAGGGTCATTATGGAGCTCATCCAAGGGTTTGTTCTAAGTGTGAAAGGTTACAGTTGAAGTTGATGCAACTAGGATTTCCATTTGACTAATCCTCAGTCAACTGTGCAATTGAAGGAGATTAAAACTCAATTAAAAGTCTCTACGATCATGGGATGTTGTGTTAATATATATGAGATATCATTTCAAGTTCAATTCATCAAGGATCAAGTGTGTGAGAAGTTACTAAATTAGGGTTCCCAGGGTAAAATCACCTATTTAGTACCTGATTTCAAGACCACCTATCTCAGGATACAAGTTTCATCTCAACTTTTGACCAACATGGAACTTGTAGAGCATGTTCTTAGCTTTAATTTGATTACTAGAAGTCTTTGATTGGATTTCAAGTTATGATCCAGACAAGTTACAGGTCATCAGAGGGATGTGATTTTAGTCAACAAAAGTCAACAAAAGTCAACCACCTTCCAGGCCATGTTTGACCTAGAAGGATGTTTCTCCTCAACTTTTTGCCAACATGAAAGTTGAAGGTCTTGATCTTAGCTTTCCAAAATGTACTAGAAGTCTTTCATCGGATTTGTAGAACTCAAGTTATGTGGTTTACAAGTCAGGGGTATTTTGGGAAAGTAAGATTACAAGTCATAAAATTATAGGTCCATTTCACCAACTTGCACACTTCAAATGGAAATCTTTTCAACATGAAACTTGCTCCAAATAGGGCCATTTGCATTACCAAATCATCTCTTCTCATGATTGGAGCTTGGATTGAAGAATTGGGATTTGAATTTTTCATAAAGAAGGCTTAAAATGAGAAATTGAGAATTAATTGATTTGGAACTTGTTCAAAGCAAATTTATTCATTTTTTGAGTGCAATTGATGTTCTAAATTCAATACCAATTCCACATTTACATTTTGAGGTCATGTGGTTGGCCATTTTCATGTTTTCTTCACCATGAAGTAACAAATTGGAAATCTACCATAGGATCAAAAACAAGGGCTAATTCTTGACCCTTTGATTAACCAAAGCCATGTGCAATTGATTTGGAACAAAATATGAGCATGTGCAGTGGGAAATTCGTAAGTTTGGCAAAGGAAAAAGTGAGTGAAAATTGAAATTCCATTCTTCAAAATTAGCCAAAATTGGGCCCCCATTTGATGTTAAATTCGTGACGTACATTAGATGTAGATGATTTCTTGATGTTTTTAAGTGATGTTTGAGGACATTTTGGTTTTGATCTTGGATCTGTGTTGCTTCGATTTAGATTTATTATGAGGTTTCTGGCCTAATTAGTGGTAGACTCGTATTCTACGCATGATGTAGATGAGTTTTGATATTTAATCTATTGATTTTGGACGTCTTTTGGTGGCTGTGTACTGCGCGCGGTGGCCGGAGACATGAGGAAGATGACTGGAGCTATTGTCCGGCCACCACCTGGTTTTAGGTTTTCTAAGTGGAGAAGATGACGTCTGGACTGTGGATCTTGCTTACTTTTGATTTGGATGGTCGTGATTAAGACACATGGTAGGCTCGTGTTGACCGTGCACCATGTAACCATATTTGAAATTTCATTAATGCGTTGGCTAGTTCTCAGCCCTCTGATGCGTTTACAATTGATCATGTATTCCACCGTGCGCCTCCTTTGACCTGATGCACCTGATCATTGTTTGAATTCGGATTTTGCGCTTGGGCCTCATTGCTATTCAGACCCCCCTGTCTAGCCCAATTCCACTTTTCAACTAATTTCGCTTGCTATTCACACCACAGTCTTGTTCATTTTCGTTTATTTTCTTTTCTTTTTGTTTTAATTTTTTCTGTTTGAAATTAATTCATTATAAATAATTCCCCAACTATTAAAATTTACCAAAAATATGTTTTAGACTCATTGACTTGTCTTTTATTTTATAGTATTTTTATTTTATTTTTTTCAGTTTATTTTCATTTAAAAAAGAATTAATTAATTAGGGATGTTTTATTTGAATTAAATTGTGGCATTTGTTTTCTCTTGATTTTATTTCTGGGTTTATACTCCTTATTTTTGCATTAAATGTTTTGTGCATTGCACTAACATGTTTAAGGATTTTTGCATATTTTTCTTTCTATTTTTTATCAAGTTTTGTTTAAGGTTTTGGCTTGGTTTTGTGAACCTTTCTTTTTGCCCTAGTTCAGGGCATACCTTGTGTGTTTGCTTTCAGTTGAGGTAGCTTTTCTTTGATTTTTGATCTCTAATTTGGACCCCTGGTTTCTAACACTTTAGGGGTCCAATGAGATTTTATTTGATATTTTTAGGAGCTGTTTACTATTTTTCATGCCTTTTCCATTTCATGTCTACATTGTGTGATTCCCTTTTGCATATGTGACTTAAGTGTTGACTTGTTTGCTTGCTTTTGTTGCATCTCTCTTTCTCCTTTCTCTTTGCATCTTCATATGCATGCTTGGTTGAGATGAGCTTGTGGTGGCTACTGCCCTACACATGTTTTCCTCCCACTTTCATTCTATGTGTTCTTACTTGTGCATTTGTGTTTGCATCCTTCATTTGCATTGTTTCCTTTATTGTTTCTTATTCTTCTTTTGTCTTCCTTCCCTTAGGACTTATAACCTCTCGTGTTCAATAGAGGTTATGATAGGCATTAGGGTTCTAACCATGCATGATAACATTTGGTAGTGATTTACCTTTTGTAATCCCAACTTTAGGTGCACTTTGCATGACAACTTCTAGGGTTTGGTCTAGTCCCCTCTAGTTTGTCCCTTTCTCTTCTCATCTACAAACAACTTCAATCCACCTAATAAAGATAATGAATGTTGTGCCATGAGCCTTGTACTTTGGAAATGGTGATTGGGTGGTTACCTCTCAATTACCTAGAGTTTTTAGTATACGTCCTTAGGATGATATGCGACGCATTCGATCCTCGGTTTTAGACTTTGTTACAACATACATTATGAACACTCTAATTCAAAACACTTCTTCTTAAAAAACACAAAAACACTTCAAACCTTTTTATCCTTCGGGATCTTAATCAGGAAAACCTTTTTCATAAGAAAGAGTGTTGTTAACTTTCAATCCTATCGCAAACGGTAACGCCTAAGTCTCCAATGGTCGAGCTGCATACACCAAACTGCTAGAACTGTCTGTTAACCCTACTTGGGTAAAACATTTGAACAACATGTGTTGTCGTTAGCCCGAACTACGTTTGCTCTGATCTTTCATGCTAGATGAAAATACGTAGGCATAAGACGCGACGTCTTAGCGAGCAACTCTCTCCCTTTCTTTAGCCGTAGTTAGGCGAACTACGTTGACTCTGACTTTCCCATTGCACAAGGGAGTACGTAGGCACAAAACGGCGATGCTCTGCCAAGTCAGTTCTTTTCTTTTTTCTTTTGTCCATAAGCCTTTAGCATAGATAGTTTACACACCCTTTTAGATAGACAACAATGCGTGGATCCCGTCGAGTACGACAGACGTGAGGGGTGCTAATACCTTTCCCTTGCGTAACTGACTCCCGAATCCAGACGCGGTTGCGATGACCTTGTCTTTCCCATTTTCTTTAGGTTTTTGCGATTTTTTCCTTTCCCTCTATTTGGGATAAATAACGAAAGTGGCGACTCTTCTTTTTTTCCGCCGGTTGTTTTTCACAGTTGCGATAGCTGGCGACTCTGCTGGGGAACAGAATATCGCCTATGCGAGTCAATCCTAGCGCTTGTGTGTTTATCTTTGGGTGTTGTATATATGTGCTTTATTTACTTTCCCACATTTATTTTCCGCATCATATATCATTTGTGTTGTGATGTGGGAAGGGGGAGTTCTGATGAATGATAAGTCGGACCTGGGCTTGAGTACATACTTAGCATTAGTAGTAGAGACTAGTGGGGGGCATGTTTCTTAGCAGACATAGTTCCCCATGAAATTCACACTCAGTTGAGATTCTCTTTGATGACTTCCCAACTGGCCCTAAGGGCTCGGTGGGAGGTTGGATCTGAGGATTGTCGACTCTGGGAACCGATCATTTGTGAGTCAGCTAAGTGACGCCTCTTCAGGGGATAATGATGCCAAACCAGAAATGGTGAATGTATCATCATTTCTTGAAAGTCTGTGACGCTGACAAACGCATAGGATGCCATACCGTATCAGTGAATAGGTCCATACCTGTGAGTGGGATTGGGGTTATGCAGGAAACTTCTACCTTCAGATTACCCGGTTTTCTCCACAGTTTAAATCTGGATTATTGGTATCAATTGGTTTCTATCGGAGCAGTGCTATGTTCTTGCTGAAGCAGAGCTCTGATCTTCCACAGTCTACAACACATCGGTCTTGATCCCTTGTGTGTGCATTAGCATTGTACATTTTTCATCGTATTTTCATTTCATTTTTGCATATCCATCCTCAGCCAGAACAGGGAGCTTACCCGTCTTTTGTCTGCTTCGTTAGTTGATTTCCCGACATTCGTATTGGATCTGAGTTAGCTTCTAGAAGGATCATGAACTCAGGATAGAAAAACTTGGTTGTTATAAGGGAAGAGTTTGAATTGATGAAGAATCAATTGAGTCAACTTGTGGAAGCCATGTCAGCTATGACTAGAGGAGAGGCCAGTATTCAGAGGACTCCATTGAACAATGTTGCTCAAACTCATCACGTGCCGATTCCTGTTGAAGAGCATCCCATTGCCAGAGATAGAGATTCTTCTTCTCTCCATGACACAGACTATCATAGTTTCACGTTCTCTGTGCCAAATCCTCATAGGATTGTTCCAAAGGTTAATGCTGAAGACCCGTAGACTGTTGAATTTATGGGAAAATGTCAACTGTTGGAGGAAAAGCTTGATACCCTGATGGGTCATGATACTCATGATTTGAATGCTTTGAGCATGTGCTTAGTGTCAGGTCTTGTGATGCCTCCGAAGTTCAAAATGCCGAATTTTGAGAAGTTCAAAGGGGATAGTTGTCCGGAGCAGCATCTGGTAATGTTTTGTAGGAGAATGACTTCACATGTTCACAATGATCAGCTTATGATTCACTGTTTTCAAGACAGTCTGAGTGGAGCATCGTTGAGTTGGTATATGCAGTTGGAGAGTGGTTGTATCCGATCATGGTCAGATTTAGCCAATGCCTTTGTGAAGCAGTATGACTACAATCTCAATATGGCTCCTAGTCGCATGCAGTTACAAGAATTATCTCAGGCGGACAATGAATCCTTTAGAGGGTATGTGCAGAGATGGAGAGAATTCACTGCTCATGTTCAACCACTGCATTAGGATAGAGAACTGGTTGACATCTTCTTGGGTACCCAGAAGGGCCATTACTTTGACAAGTTGATCAGTGTTGGGATGTCAAACTTTGCCGACTTGGTGATAATGGGTGAACGTGTTGAGAGTGGACTAAAGAATGGGAAGATTAGAGACATTTCCTTTATCTCAGTTGAGGAGAATAAGTTAGTTGTGAGTTCTCAGGAAGAATGGGAGAAAGGAAGTGATCTTATCTCAGAATCTTCGGCATCTCAAGTTCAGTCTTCAGACGTTTCAAGTGTTCAAAGTCAACGGTCTTACCGTCATCATCCACGTCAGCATGCTCGACGAAGACCAAGGAAACCCGAAAGGCAGTTTACTCAGCTACCAATATCATACAGTCAGATGTTGCCGGATTTGGTCAGAGGGGGATTGATAGTGCCAAAGAAGATCGATGCGGTGATCCCTCCATATACGCCAGGTTTTAATGTCAACGCCCGCTGTGAGTACCATGCTGGGGCGCAGGGGCATTCAACCGACAACTGCAAAGTGCTTAAAAGCCAGATTCAAAATCTGCTGGACTCTGATATGTTCTCGATCACACCTCATGGTATCCGGATTAACAAGTTCTGCCATGTGGGTTCAGCAGTTCGCGTCATGAAAGAATTCACCGATGACAAAGGTTCAAAAGAGCATCAGTTTGGTTTCAATAAGCGACTTTTAAGATGGCTGGTTCAGCGGTTAATCAGTGTGAAAGCCCAGTTCCCAAAAGCTGGCAGTTTTCGTTTTATTCTGTTATTTCTTCATGTTTGTAATTTCCTTTCCTGTTTAAAGTGCAATCTCATTTGTAAAACTTGTTGTTTTTGTTGATTGATATTAATGAAATGAATATGCATGTTTTGATTTAATCCATTCTTGTTCACTAATTGCTTTTTACAGATGTTACACGCTTGTTCAAGCGGAGTCCGGGGAGGATGACGAAGTTTAAAGACGCGCAAGCTTCCGAAAGTATGCTTTTGAACAAAAAACCCGTTGATGATGTACATGCATTGTTTCAAATTCCCAAACACTGGAGATATAAGGATGATAATCCCTTGTCAACCCCTTTGAGCCTAGTTGTAGGAGTTTCTTTTTGAAAATGAAAAAACCTAAATCTTAACCCGGGGCAGGGTAGGTGTCAGCTAATTTTGACCGAACATTCAAAAATGCAATAGGAGTTGTTCCCATTCGAGGATAGATCACACTTGTATAGGTCGTTCCTAAAAAACCACAGTGGTTAAACCTTGCCGATACGGAGTGAAACAGTCACGTTATTCCCCAAAGAGTCAGACAAGCCGATGTCACACGATTTGTTAAAAAAGAAAAAGAAAAAGAGAAAACAAAGCCCGCTAAGTCGAATCTTGAAAGCAAACGACTTAGGAAAAAATTAGGGCATCCCGATGGACCTTGAAATCAAAAGAAGCTCAAAAGAGCCAGTCCAGACAAAAGTTAGGGAAATTAAAAAATGATGGTGAAAAACAAGTCGTGTGATTCAGGCACCAAAAGACGAAAAGCGAGTGACTGTCGTTCCAAAAAAGAAAACTTGTGGTTTCCTGAACCAACACTCCTGTCCTCAACCTCTGAGAGGTGAGCGCTAGTGTCAAATTAGCTGAATATAGGATTGGAGAACATCCCGGAGAATGGGTGGGTTAAAATAAACTTTGAGCCTTTATCCTTTCCTTATAAACCGTGAACCTGACCAAATTACAACCTGAAAAAGTTCTAATTGAAGCAGGTTTGTTTTGAAAGCATACTTCGGTAAAGATCGCATCGAAACTGACTCCTGAAAGGATTCCTCTTACAACGTTGTGCTAATGTTGACATGTTGACATATGATTTATTCACTTTATGTCACAAATTTTCCCAGTGAACATATTTGATTTCAAAAACTGTCATATGCAATGCATTTAATATATCTTTTATGCAGGACAACTTGTTTTACTTGTGAGTAAACACTTATCAGCAGGGGAGTTTCCACAGCGGAAAGATTGATCAGGATAGAATGCGAATTGCCTGAATACTCCATTGAACTGGGGCAAGTTATATCAAATGATCATGGGAGTCATCCATCCAGAAGTCAATTAATCTGAGGTAGTCGAGTCGAGATTCGGCGAATCTCTTGCAGCCAAGAAACACTTTCCCCACAGGTCATCTAATCAGGCGCAAAGTCGTTGCAGACTGGGGCAGACCACCCAAAGAGCGCAGAAGCTATTCCTTATCTGTGGGGCAATTAACGTGAAACACCTTTTCGAGGTTCAAGATGCTTAGGCAGTGCATATCAAGCCATCAGGGCATGAGATTTCAAATTTCCTTTTGAGGAATATCACCGCAGAGGTCCCACGAGTTGGGGCAAATTTGGAAGCGCAGGAATTGTTCCTTTCCATGTCTTCAAGTGCAAGAAGAATGTCGGGAAGTCACGTTACTATCCTTTGACCCTTTTAACCAAAAACCTTTGAGTTCAGACAGGGTATATTCTCCAACATTAGTTGCACCTGATCCTTGGCAAATCCAATTCCCTTTAATACGCTTGAAGACTTCGTCTGTTTTCTCCAACAAAATTCCAATCATCATTGGCATGTGTAAGCTATCTCCAGGAGAGTCCAATCATACTTGGCACATCTGGTTATCCCCAGAGGAGTTGGCTTCACCTTTCCAGCATTTATTTTGCTGGAATGTTCTGTTGTATCCAGCTTTCCCCGGCAGCCCGAGCCTGCATTTGCATTTTTGCATATATCATTATATTTGTATCATCCTTCCATTTCATCCTCAAATGCGTAGCATTTCCATTTTGTATGGAGCATTACGCCATATTCAAACATACGCATATGCATTCGAAGCATAAGCCAGTTTTCTGTCAGCTTTCCGTGGCAATTTGAATATCACTTTGCAATCAATACAGGGGCATTTATCCAACAGCTTTGTTCAGACAACTTAACGGTTTATTCGGGTTTTAGATCATTCGAAGGTTATGATTTTGTCCAACAGTCTTCTGATGATGACATCCCCAAGAAGAGTTTCTTGGTCCATCAGTCCTCTGATAGTGACATCTCCTAGAAGATTTTCTTTCCGTCAGTTCCTTTCGACGATGTGTTTCCCCAGCAGGTTTCCTCTCGTCTATCAGTAGACGATGCAAGCTTTGTGTATGGTTTTCTCTCCGTCTATCTTTATACCCTGAGAGGTTTCAAGGTGAGCTTTCAAATATGGTTTTCTTTCTGTTTTCGGGATGAGATGACATTCCAAGAGGGGTTTCTCCTAGCTGTTGACTCTTATTGATGTCGGGGTTCTTTGAAGAATGTTAGGATTTCCTAGTTGTTGATTCTTATTGACGACATGGCTCTTTGAAGGTGGTTTTCTTCCTGTTAGTTCTTATTGATGATGTGGCTCCTTTGAAGATATTTTTCCATCAATTCCTATGGACGAAGGGATTATGAAATTTGATGGGTGGTTTTGAGTTTCATTGACATGGTCTATGTTGTTCCTCTCGTCTATCATTAGATGATACGATATTTGGATTGGATGTTCCTCTCGTCTATCATTAGACGATGCGAGAATTTTGGATATACATTTTCCTCTCATCTATCATTAGATGATATGAGTTCTGGATATGATGTTTCTCTGAGTCCATCATTTGGTGATGCAAGTGTTTTTGGATTATCTTTCTTCCTGTCTATCATTAGACGATGTGAACCTTCGGGATTGTTTCTTCTTCCTGTCTATCATTAGACGATGTGAACCTTCGGGATTATTTTTCTTCCTGTCTATCATTAGACGATGTGAACCTTCGGGATTGTTTTTCTTCCTGTCTATCATTAGATGATGTGAACCTTCGGGATTGTTTTTCTTCTTGTCTATCAGTAGATGATATAAATGGATCAAGTGCATGTTGATTCGGCTTTAGACGATGTGAAAAGATCAAGTGCATGTTGATCTGGTTTTGGACAAGGGAAAGGATCAAGTGTATGTTGATCTAGTCCATAGGTTCAGTGTCTGTGGCGTTACACAGATGACTGGCAGTGATGTCAGGTTTTATTTATCGGATGATCAGTCAGCCGATTGCTGTTGCAACTGTCTGCGTTCAGTTTTCTGGATATTTTGTTCCCCAATCAGTGTGTTGCAGTTTATTTTTGCGGTTTGGCAAATTTATGGGTTTCTTTGATATTCAACCGTCTTCTACCTTAATTGTTTGAAAGCTATTCTCTTTTCATCCATTCAGGTTCAAGCCGTTTGAATAGGGGCAGCTGTTGCACCCCAAAATTTGCCTAACCTTTTTCCTTGACTGGCTTTTGTTTCATTTCATTTCTTTCTAGCATTTGCATTGCATAGCATGTCGCATTGAACAGGGGATCAAGAGTTTGTACACATCAAGAGGAGTCCACTCAGGGGGTTGAGCCTAAGCAAGGGGTGTTACTCAAGTTGGATGGTAATCAAGTCATCAGGAAGTGGGCAGTGGTCTTATGAAAGAAAGCATGGATTTATGTGGGTTAGCTCCTGACTTGGAGGCCAGTTCAAGATCATCAGAGGATTGTGAATCATGGGTATGGATATATGATGTTAAGAGATCTCATGGAGTGCCTTGAGGGTCATTGTGGAGCTCATCCAAGGGTTTGTGCTAAGTGTGAAAGGTTACAGTTGAAGTTGATGCAACTAGGGTTTCCATCTAGCTAATCCTCAATCAACTGTGCAATTGAAGGTGATTAAAACTCAATTCAAAGTCTCTATGGTCCTGGGGTGTTGTTTTAAGATATATGAGATATTATTTCAAGTTCAATTCATCAAGGATCAAGTGTGTGAGAAGTTACTAAATTAGGGTTCCCAGGGCAAAATCCCCTATTTAGTGCCTGACTTCAAGACCACCTATCTCAGGATACAAGTTTCATCTCAACTTTTGACCAACATGGAACTTGTAAAGCATGTTCTTAGCTTTAATTTGAGTATTATAAGTCTTTGATTGGATTTCAAGTTATGATCCAGACAAGTTACAGGTCATCAGAGGGATGTGATTTTAATCAACAAAAGTCAACCCACTTCCAAGCCATTTTTGACCTAGAAGGATGTTTCTCCTCAACTTTTGGCCCACATGAAAGTTGTAGGTCTTGATCTTAGCTTTCCAAAATGTACTAGAAGTCTTTCATCTGATTTGTATAACTCAAGTTATGAGGTTTACAAGTCAGGGGTATTTTGGGAAGTAAGATTACAGGTCATAAAATTATAGGTCCATTTCACCAACTTGCACACTTCAAATGGAAATCTTTTCAACATGAAACTTGCTCTAAATAGGGCCATTTGCATTACCAAATCATCTCTTATCATAATTGGAGCTTGGGTTGAAGAATTGGGATTTGAATTTTTCATAAAGAAGGCTTAAAATGAGAAATTGAGAATTAATTGATTTGGAACTTGTTCAAAGCAAATTTATGCATTTTTTTGAGTGCAATTGATGTTCTAAATTCAATACCAATTCCACATTTACATTTTGAGGTCATGTGGTTGGCCATTTTCATGATTTCTTCACCATGAAGTAACAAATTGGAAATCTACTATAGGATCACAAACAAGGGCTAATTCTTGACCCTTTGATTAACCAAAGCCATGTGGAATTGATTTGGAACAAAATATGAGCATGTGATGTGGGAAATTCGTGAGTTTGGAAAAGCAAAAAGTAAGTGATAATTGAAATTCCATTCTTCCAAATTAGCCACAATTGGGCCCCCATTTGATGTTATATCCAACATATAAGTAGTCTAGATGAAGAATGGAGAGAGAATTAGGTCATTTCGTGCCTAGAGAGCAAGAACACATGAAGAAAAAGTGAGAGCAAGGTGGAATTCAAATTCTGAGATTCATCCATTTTCAGACCAAATTGAGCATCCAAACATCTTTAATAAAGTTCATGGAATGATTTTGGGCATTTTTCATTAAGCTTCGACATAGTTTCAAGGCCCAGTGGAGGCTTTCCACTAGGTAAACTACCTTTCAAACTTTCTCTCAATTCATGATGCCATTCTGTGCCATTTTTGCTTGTTTGTGATCTGTGAGTTGTATAGATCGTTTCTGTCTATGTCTTGTGTCTGTTAGTGACAATTTTTATTGATGGCTTGAAATTTGATTAGCTCGATTTGGACGTTTCATGTTGGTTTAGGCTTAGTTGATGTTGGATTCATGATGTACATTAGATGTAGATGATTTCTGGATGTTTTTAAGTGATGTTTGAGGACATTTTGGTTTTGAGCATGTATCTGTGTTGCTTCGATTTGGATTTATTATGAGGTTTCTGGCCTAATTAGTGGTAGATTCGTATTCTACGCATAATGTAGATGCGTTTTGATATGTAATCTGTTGATTTTGGACGTTTTTTGGTGGCTGTGTACTGCGCGCGGTGGCCAGAGACATGAGGAAGATGACCGGAGCTTTTGTCCGGCCACCACCTGGTTTTAGGTTTTCTAAGTGGAGAAGATGACGTCTACACCGTGGATCGTGCTTACTTTTGATTTGGATGGTCGTGATTAAGAAACATGGTAGGCTTGTGTTAACCGTGCACCATGTAACCATATTTGAAATTTCATTAATGCGTTGGCTAGTTCTCAGTCCTCTGATGCGTTTACCAATTGATCATGTGTTCCACCGTGAATTCGACCGTGCACCTCCTTTGACCTAATGCACCTGATCATTGTTTGAATTCGGATTTTGCGCTTGGGCCTCATTGCTATTCCGACCCCCCTGTCTGGCCCAATTCCACTTTTCAACTAATTTCGCTTGCTATTCACACCACAGTCTTGTTCATTTTCTTTTATTTTCTTTTCTTTTTGTTTTAATTTTTTCTGTTTCAATTTAATTCATTATAAATAATTCCCCAACTATTAAAATTCACGAAAAATATGTTTTAGACACTTTGACTCGCCTTTTATTTTATAGTATTTTTATTTTATTTTTTTCTATTTATTTTCATTTAAAAAAGAATTAATTAATTGGTGATGTTTTATTTGAATTAAATTGTGGCATTTGTTTTCTCTTGATTTTATTGCTGGGTGTATACTCCTTATTTTTTCATGAATTTTTTTTTGCATTGCACTAATATGTTGAAGGATTTTCTCATATTTTTATTTCTATTTTTTATCAATTTTTGTTTAAGGTTTTGGTTTGGTTTTGTGAACCTTTCTTTTTGCCCTAGTTCAGGGCATACCTTGTGTGTTTGCTTTCAGTTGAGGTAGCTTTGCTTTGAGTTTTGATCTCTAATTTGGACCCCTGGTTCCTAACACTTTGGGGGTCCAATGAGATTTTATTTGGTATTTTTAGGAGTTGTTTACTATTTTTCATGCCTTTTCCATTTCATGTCTACATTGTGTGATTCCCTTTTGCATATGTGACTTAAGTGTTGACTTGTTTGCTTGCTTTTGTTGCATCTCTATTTCTCCTTTCTCTTTGCATCTTCATATGCATGCTTGGTTGAGATGAGCTTGTGGTGGCTACTGCCCCACACTTGTTTTCCTCCCACTTTCATTCTATGTGTTCTTACTTGTGCATTTGTGTTTGCATCCTTCATTTGCATTGTTTCCTTTATTGTTTCTTCTTCTTGTTTTGTCTTCCTTCCCTTAGGACTTATAACCTCTCTTGTTCAATAGAGGTTATGATAGACATTAGGGTTCTAACCATGCATGATAACATTAGGTAGAGATTTCCCTTTTGTAATCCCAACTTTAGGTGCACTTTGCATGACAACTTCTAGGGTTTGGTCTAGTCCCCTCTAGTTTGTCCCTTTCTCTTCTCATCTACAAACAACTCCAGTCCACCTAATAAAGATAATGAGTGTTGTGCCATGAGCCTTGTACTTGGAAAATAGTGATTGAGTGGTTACCTCTCAATTACCTAGAGTGTTTAGTATACGTCCTTAGGACGATATGCGACGCATTCGATCCTAGGTTTTAGACTTTGTTACAACATACATTTTGAACACTCTAATTCAAAACACTTCTTCTTAAAAAACACAAAAACACTTCAAACCTTTTTATCCTTCAAGATCCTAATCAGGAAAACCTTTTTCATAAGCATGAGTGTTGTCAACTTTCAGTCCTATCGCAAACGGTAATGCCTAAGTCTCCAATGGTCGAGCTGTATACACCAAACTGCTAGAACTGTCTGTTAACCCTACTCGGGTAAACCTTTTGAACAACCTGTGTTTTTGTTAGCCCGAACTACGTTTGATCTAATCTTTCATGCCAGATGAAAGTACGTAGGCATTAGACGCGACGTCTTAGCGAGCAACTTTCTCCCTTTCTTTAGCCGTAGTTAGGCGAACTAGGTTGACTCTGACTTTCCCATTGCACAAGGGAGTACGTAGGCACAGAACGGCGATGCTCTGCCGAGTCAGTTCTTTTCTTTTATCTTTTGTCCACAAGCCTTTAGCATAGATAGTTTACACACCCCTTTAGATAGACAACAATGCATGCATCCCGTCGAGTACGACAGACGTGAGGGGTGCTAATACCTTCCCCTTGCGTAACTGACTCCCGAATCCAGACATGGTTGCGATGACCTTGTATTTCCCTTTTTCTTTAGGTTTTTGCGATCGTTTCCTTTCCCTCTCTTTTGGATAAATAACGAAAGTGGCGAATCTTCTATTTTTTCCGCCGGTTGTTTTTCGCAGTTGCGACAGATACGTAGGCAGAGGATGCGATATCTTTGCGAGGAAAATTAGAAACTATCCCTAGGTCTTTACCTACACCTTTTCACCCAATCCTAAACCATAGCAAATATTTAGCAAGTATTAGCATGCAAACAAACAAAAGGTTCCTGTAGAGTACTACAGATGTTTAGGATGTGGAATACCTACCCTAGGCATAACCAACCCTCGATCCCCGAATCTTTAGCGTTGTTGTTAGATCGTGCAAAAGGGTTTTTCTTTCTTTAACGTTTCCTTTGGATAAATCAAAGCCCGGTTGTGAACTTTAAGAATTAAGATTCAAGTTAATCAATAGCTTGGTATTGCGATTCTCACCGCAACAGATTAGATACTGATATCGTGGTCCATAAGCTTCCTCTAAAACCAGAATGTCCTCCTGTTAAGCAAAAACTCCGACGATCAAGACCAGACATGGCCCTAAAGATCAGAGATGAAGTAAAGAAACAAATCGACGTAGGATTTCTAGTAGTTTCAAAGTACCCTGAGTGGGTAGCCAACATTGTGCCAGTACCAAAGTAAGACGGAAGATGAGGATGTGTATGTATTATCGGGATCTCAATAAAGCCAGTCCAAAAGACGCCTTTCCACTACCTCATATCGACACATTGGTTGATAACACAACTAGTTTTTTAGTATTTTCCTTTATGGACAGGTTCTCGGGTTACAATCAAATCAGGATGGACCCAAATGATATGGAGAAAATAACGTTCATAACACCATGAGGCACCTATTGTTATAAGGTCGTCCCTTTCGGGTTGAAGAATGCAGGAGCCACTTATTAGCGAGCCATGCTTGCACTCTTCCATGATATGATGCATCAAGAGATCGAGGTGTAGGTAGATTATATGATCGCGAAGTCTCAAAATGAAAAGGATCACCTGGATCATCTACTAAAATTGTTTGAAAGACTAAGAAAATTTGGAGTTCGACCCGACAAACTACTTGGTTTCATTGTTAGTCAACGAGGAATCGAGGTGGATCCCGAAAAAGTTAGGGTTATTCAAGAGATGCCAGCTCCTCAAATAGAGAAACAAATCAGAGGTTTCCTTGAACGTTTGAATTACATCTCCAGATTCATCTCAAATTTGACTCCTATATGTGCACCAATCTTCAAGTTGTTATGGAAGAATCAAGTAATAACATGGAATGATGACTGCCAGTTGGCATTTGAAAAGATTAAAAGCTATCTTCAAGAACCTCGGGTGTTGATCCCTCTAGTACCTGGAAAACCGCTCTTCATGTATATGATGGTGTTGGAAGATTTAATGGGTTGTGTTCTAGGGCAAACTGATGAATCAGGAAAGAAGGAACACACAATTTACTATCTAAGTAAAAAGTTCATCGATTGTGAGAGTCGTTAC
Organism: Lathyrus sativus; assembly: GCA_963859935.3. Lineage (NCBI taxonomy): Eukaryota > Viridiplantae > Streptophyta > Magnoliopsida > Fabales > Fabaceae > Lathyrus > Lathyrus sativus. The sequence goes on from OZ012741.1 coordinate 242,241,171, forward strand.
TCTCCCTTGGAAAAATATTGATATGCTTTGGCTTGGGCGGCCAAACGTCTCTAACAATACATGATCTGCCACACTACTTTGTTGATCTCAAAGATGGACCCAATAAAATACATCTTCGAAATGCCGGCTCAAACTGGAAGACTTGCCAAATGGCATATTCTCTTGTCAGAGTATGATATTTAGTACGTCGCCCAAAAGTCCATTAAAGGAAGCGTCTTGTCAGAACACCTTGTTGTGCATCCTGTAGATGATTACCAACCACTCAAGTTTGAGTTCCCTGATGAGGATGTGATGTATGTTCAAAGAATGAAACCTGAACCTGGTCTTGAGGAAGGTCCTGAACCCGGATCCCGTTGGAAGATGATGTTTGATGGGGCGTCCATAAAAAAGGGACATGGTGTTGAGGCTGTTCTGAAAAATCCAACTGGAGGATATACTGCTGTTACCGCCAGACTGTGCTTATCATGTACAAACAATATAGTTGAATACAAAGCCTGTACTCTTGGACTCGAAGCTGCCATTGATCTTCACATCAAGATCTTAGAGGTAATCGGTGTAACACCCCAAATTTATTGGAATATTTATTTAATTTATTTAAATAAGAATATTCGCATTTTGGTAATTTTCGGTGGTGGTTGTGAAATATTGAGAATTATGGATTTTAAGTTGTTTATTTAAATAATAGTATATAATATGAATATATTGGTATTAATATTAATTTAAATAAATATAAGTTAACTAAGGGCAAATTGGACAATTGAGGAGGAGTTAGTGAGGGTAATATTGGAAAGCCCAATTTTAAGGCCCAAGGTTAGGTTTAACAAAAAGGAAATTGTGATGGGATTAGGATTCATTTTGTTAGACCGTGAAAAGAATTGAGGCCAGAGCTCTGAGGAGGAGGTTTGAGGCAAAAGCTTCGAAAGGTTTTCTGAAAGATTTGAGAAGGCTTAGAGTCGGAAATTAAGGTATAGGGAGTATTGCCTTCATTGTTTTCAATGTATAATTTCAATGTATTTAAGGCCAATTTAAGGGTTTAAAGGGTTTGAGGTTGATTATGGGATAAAGAGAATTTAGCCTTCGTGACCTAAATCTAGTATTGAGATTTTAATCGTAGGGATTTATTTTGGTTAAAGGAAATTAGGCCTTCATGGCCAAAGCTATGATTTGACATTTGTCTAACCCTGTAGGAAAATTGGATAATGAGGAACTCTAATGATTGTGGTGTAATTGTAAGGATTTAGGGGATTTAGAGCGTGAATATGATACGGGATTGGCCTAATAATTCATAGATTTTGTGCCTTTATCGCTGTAAGACCTTAGAGATGATTTAGGGATGTTTTGGGTTATTGGGGAAGCGAATCATGGGACTTTTGGGTTGATTTTTGGTTCTGGTGCGTAACAGTGTTTTGCTGTCATCGCGTGTTTGCATAATGAAGAATCCTTCGCACAGTGAACGAAGCTCGTCCCAGACTCGCACTGCGAAGAATCCTTTGCACAACGAAGAAACTCACCCCAGACTCGCACAACGAACTTGCTAGCAAACGTAGCAGAGTTTCACGAATTCTGGTTTTGTACAGTGATGCCTTGATGTTTTGATGTTGTGATTTCTTTGACAAATTGATATGAGTATAACTGTGATTTCTATGTGATTTGTACATGATTATATGATGATTCTTATGATATAATGATTGATGAGCCATGATGATATTTTCATGAGTTTTGATGATTCTATGATGACATGAGTTATGATGATGATTTTGATGAATGATGATGCACCTATGATGTAATTATGAGGATAATTATTAACGTGTGCATCCGGACTTCGGTTAAGGACCTTGATTTCTTTAGTTTCAATCCCATTGTGTGGTTGTGAGGTATTTTGATGTGCTCCGGTTCTCGAGTAGAATCGATCCTATTGATGGGGATCTATGAAGGGTTGATGGCCTAATGTCCATCGAGCTGTGATGATTGGTACCACGTGCATTGAGTCTTGTTTGCATTTACATTTTGAGATGATCTTGAGTAATTTATGATGTTGTGGCCATTGATGTTCCTTGATGAATATGATGATGTTGAATATGAAAATGACTCCATTTTATATGTTGATTTCAAACATTGATTATCATCAATCATTTTACTCACCCTGCCTGTTTGAGTGTTACCTCCACGTGGGTAACGTGCAGATGACCAGGTTTAGCCGTGGATGCCGTCGAGGGCTTTTTGAAGTTTTTGGGTCGTTGGCCATGGTGGTTGACTTAGAGGGTCATGCTCTGATAGTGTAACATCGGGTTGGGGTCTTTGAGTTAAACCCTCTTTTATTTGATTTAGTTATTTTGATTATGTTCCCGTATAAGGAAAACTTTGGATTATGCCTTTTGAGTTTTGTTATAATTTTTGATATCTTTTGAGAAAACCCGTTGTTTACGGAGCTTTGACTTATATTTGATTTATTGGGAAATGTACGCCCTTTGAGGTGATTTTATTGATTTTAATATTTTACTCTGATAAATGTGAATATTTTGCCTTTTATTTTGTGGGGTAGAAAAGGGTGTTACAATCAACGACTCTGCCTTGGTAATTTACCAGCTCAAAGGTGAATGCGAAACTCGAGATGAAAAGTTGATTCCCTACAAAGACTAGATTTTAGAAATGATCGAGTACTTTGACAAGATCACTTTCAAGCATGTCCTGAGGGTTGAGAATCATATTGCAGAGGCTTTAGCCATGCTGGCATCAATGTGGAAGATCTAGTTTGTCAATGAGGCTCCTTTAGTATGCATTGAAAGAAAGACCGCGCCAACATACGTCATGATGGTAGAGGAGGAATCCGATGGAAAACCTTGGTCCCATGACATCAAGAACTTTCTTCAGAATCAAGAGTATTCGGCCGATGCCTCTAAAAATGACAAGAGGGCTATACGAAGATTATCATCTAAGTTCTTCATCAGCAACAACATTCTGTACAAAAGAAATCATGATATGGTCCTGCTCTGATGTATTGACGAGAAAGAGGAAGACCTATTTATGACAGATGTGCACGAAGGTACCTTTAGCACTCATGCGAGCGACCATGCCATGGCAAAGAAAATCTTGAGTGCTGATTATTACTGGTTTACCCTAGAAACAAATTTCATCCTTTTCGCTCGGAGATGCCCCAAATTCCAGATCTATGCTGACAAGGTACATGTTCCTCCACATCCTCTTAATGTATTGACATCAGCTTGGCCATTCGCAATGTGGGGCATAAATATGATTGAGGAAATTGAGCCCAAAGCATCCAACGACCAGCGTTTCATCCTCGTCGCTATCGATTACTTCACCAAATGGGTGGAAGCCGCATCCTACGCAAATGTAACCAAACAGGTGGTTGCCCATTTTATCAAGAAAGAGATCATCTGCCGATACGACATCCCTAATCAAATTACCAATGACAATGGGTCAAATCTGAACAACAAAATGATGAAAGAGCTTTGTGATAGATTCAAGATCAAACATCACAACTCTTTAACATACAGACCAAAGATGAATAGTTTGTTGAAGCTGCAAACAAAAATATCTAGAAGATAGTGCAAAAGATGGTTGAAACCAACAAAGATTGGCACGAAATGTTACCATTTGCCTTGCACGGATACATAACATTGATGCGCGCTTCAATAGGGGAAACCCCATTTTCCCTTGTCAATGGGATAGACGCAGTATTACCCATCGAGGTTGACATACCTTCGTTAAGGGTCTTAATGAAAGCAGAGCTTGAAGAAACTGAATGGATAAAAGAAATATTTGACTCTCTAAATCTCATCGATGAAAAGAGAATGACCACGATGTGTCACAGTCAGATATATCAACAAAGGATGAAGAGAAATTTTGATAAAAGGGTCCACCTCAAAGAATACAAGGAAGGAGAACTCATGCTCAGAAAGATCCTGCCAATTCAGAAGGATATGCGCAGAAAATAGATACCCAACTATGAAGGCCCCTTTGTTGTAAAAACTGTTTTTTCTGGAGGCTCTCTAATTCTTGAGACAATGGATGGAAACCATCTTAAGTACCCTATCAACTCGGATGTAGTAAGGAAATACTATGCCTAAAATAGGACTCGCTGAGTAAAAAACCCGAAAGGGAAATTCAGTAAAAAGTTAGGGGCAAGACTTTCACTACATCTGAAGGTGTTAAGCCCGTAAAAGATAATCAAGAGGATCACCATCTGCCATTCTCTCTAGAAGCAGCGAATCATATGGATTACTAGTTAGTAGGACTGGATCATTGTTGGATTTTGTAACCCATCTTGTTTTGTTTTGCCATTTTTCCAATTGTAATTGTTCTCGAGATTTTGCCATTTGTAAACTTCTCGCCTATCTTAGCAGGACTCGGTGGGATTAGTCTCCCCTCTAGTGAATTTATATTGTCATCTTTCCTTTATTTTCCTTCTCTCCTGTGAGTCAGTCTACATTTACATTCGCATCATATCATTAGCATACACATCTGTTTGCATGTTTCTGTTCTGGCGGTAGCCTTTGAGATCCTTTGGTCGTTACCAATCCTTTTGCTCCAAACCTGGTGTCACGGGCTGACTTTGTCAAGTTACCTGGATTAAGTATTATTGTGATAAATGCTTATATCCCCAGGGAGACTAGTTGTAACTAGCGATATCTAATACTGCTTATTGGTGTCTACCAAGATGTTAGTCGTTACTAATACTTATCTTTGAGATCTGGTGTTTACCTAAATCTACGCCCACCTGAAGTTTTGTTGGTTAATAGGCTCTGCTGAGACATAGTAGTTACTATATTTTCAAAATCCAATTGCTATTGGTATAAAATATGGTTGTCACCAACCTTCCCATTTGATGTCAAGTAGTTACTGGCATTGTTTGAAAATTCAGTTGTTATTGGTATGGAGCATGGTCATTACCCGCTTTTCCAGTGTAAGTCCAGTAGTTACTGGCATTGTTTAAGACCAAATTGTTATTAGTACTTTGATTTGGTTGTCACCAACCTTTCTAGGAAGTTCAGTAGTTACTGGCATTTCTTGAAATCCAATTGTTATTGGTATGTGGTTCGGTTGTTACCGAATTCCCCAGTATAAGTCCAGTAGTTACTGGCATTGCTTAAAATCTAACTGTTATTGGTATGGAGCATGGTCGTTACCCATTTTCCTAGTATAAGTCCAGTAATCACTGGAACTGCTTGAAATCCAATTGTTATTGGCACGGGGTTCGGTTGTTACCGACTTCCCCGTTGAAGTCCAGTAGTTACTGGCATTGCTTGAAATTTAATTGTTATTGGTACTTTGATTTGGTTGTCACCAATGTTTCCCAGCTAATCCTGTTGTTACTAGCACGCCTTGATAAATCCAATTGTTATTGGTATGTTGACATCAATTATTACTGAATTCCTCAATAAAAGTCCAGTAGTTACTAGCATTGCTTGAAAACCAGCTGTTATTGTTATGAAACATGGTCGTTAATCGTTCTCCCCAATTAAAGCTCAATAGTTACTGGCATCAGTTGGAATCCAATTGTTATTGGTACTTTGACATTGCATGTTACCTGTCTCCCTATTGAAGTCTAGTAGTTACTGGCATTGTTTGAAAATCCAATTGTTATCGGTATGGAGCATGGTCGTTACCCGTTTTTCCAGTTGAAGTCTAGTAGTTACTGACATCGTTTGAAAATCCAATTGTTATTGGTATGGAGCATGGTCATTACCCGTTTTTCCAGTTGAAGTCCAGTAGTTACCGACATTGTTTGAAAATCCAATTGTTATTGGTATTGAGCATGGTCGTTACCCGTTTTCCTGTGTAAGTCCAGTAATTACTGGCATTGTTTGAAAATCCAATTGTTATTAGTATGATACCTGGTTATTACCGATCTATTGTTCTAAAGTCTAGTGGTTACTAGCATCATTTAAAGTTTGTTGGTTATTGGAAATGCTCACCTATCTCTAAACTCAGGATATATGGTCGTTACCAGTATCCCCAGTAGAGCCTAAGATGTTTGGTTGTTACTAACATCCTCAACATGTCTGTATTCCTCAGCAGAGTCCTAGAAATGTGGAGTTTACTAGCTTCCTCGGTGGGTCCAGTCTTGTTTCTAGTCCTTTCTTGAAGATCCCGTTCGAACTCTTCGTCGCAAGGAAAGTCCCCTTGGGTTTGTTCCCTAATAAGGACTGTGTCTCTGGTCTTTCGATCCCCAGTCAAAGTTTGAGTCCGTTGACTTTTGTCCCTCTGCGTGGATTCTTATCCATATCACCCTCGGTGCATTTCCCTAGTGGAGATTTGCATTTCCCCAATGGAGATTTTACCTTTTCCCCGGTGAAGATTTGTCTTCCCCGATGGAGTTTGTGTCCCTTGTGTTGAGGATCCCATTGAAATACCAAGGTCCACAATTCTTCATGGTTAGAGAAAACCAATGTCAACAAGTTGGAAAAAACTCATTGAAATACCAAGTGTGGAGGATCCCATTGAAATACCAAGTGTGTTCCATAACTCTTCATGGTAAGAGAAAACCAAGGTCCACAAGTTGGCAAAAACTCATTGTTGTAAAACCAACTAAGCATGGACAAGTTGATTCCAAAGCTTCCCAAATCAACTCTAATCAAGGATTAAGCTTCATTTCTGATGTTTACATTGTTAATTAACATGTTTAGCATCATATCCCACGAGCTTGGCATAAAAAATTAAAAAATTCATTATTTAATGCAAGTTGCAAAAGTGAATAGCGAAGAAAGAGAAAAATGGTGGCTACCATCATCAAACAACCAACATGGCTGCAACCAATCACCTCCTATCCCCTTAAGCATGATGAAAATTACCTATAGGATATGGAGAAGCTCTTTTTAGGGTGGCTCAAGGTTAGAAATGAAGATTGCATTGAAAGACTCCAAGATTTTAAAAGTTACAAAGCTAAACTTGGCAATTTGCAACATTCTGCCCATACCTCTTGCTCAAGACATTTTCCTATAAATTGAACCTTATTCTAACATCAAAAACACACCGGTTACATGCTAATAAATATCTTAAACTCTTCCTCCCACTCAATCTCAAGTTCTTGCAAAGTTTCAACCATGTTTCAAACCACCACAAAATCTGTTTTGCATGTTTCTTTCCAAAATATTTTCCAAACATCCTCAAACTCAAACAAGGCTTCAAACACTTCAAAAATGATATATTAGAGCTTTCCAAATCCTCACCTTGGCCAGAAACTTATCAAATAAAAAATTCAACCCTCAAAATCTCATTTATTGAGTTTTCTGCATTTTGAATGGGAGTCTTCAAACCATTTCATTCCTTTGAGCTTTGAGACCTCTAAAACTTCATATTTGACATATATAAGCTGTTCATAATCAATCCACACTTCTTCAACAAGTATTGAAGGAGTTGGCTATGAAAATATTTGGATTTTGGGGGTTTTTCTTCACTTACAAGGCATTCTACCCACCAACTTGCTTGGAGTTCATTTGGAGCATCTTCTTATCATACTTTGAGCATTTTTAGACCATCAAAGTGCTTGAAGGATCTCTAGTTTTCTTGCTTCCCAAGTTTCCAACACAAGGCTATAAGAGGTAAGTTTTTCAACTTGCATTTCACATGCTATTATGACTTCTAGCTATGATTTTGTGTTATGCGTTGCTTGAGCATGTTTTATATATGTTGTTGCACCCCAAAATTTGCTCAACCTTTTCTTACCTGGTTTATGTTTCATTGCATTATCATATGCATAGTTATATCATTTGCATATCATGGTATTATTCATATAGCAGGGGATCAAGTGTGTTTCTTCTCAAGAGAAGCCTAGCAAGAGGTCTCATTCAAGATTGAGGAGTTGTCAAAGTCATCAGAAGATGATTTGAGGGCCTAAGGGTTTAAATGTTTGAGTGTGAGTCTTCTCCTAACTTGAGGATCAACTGAAGACCATCAGAGGGTTTTGAAGTGTTGAATGTGAGAAGAGGATGTGTATGGAGCTCATATAATGCCTAGAGGACCATGGGAAAGTTTAATCAAGTCATTGTGTCAAATGCAAGAGCCACAGTTGAGGTGCAAGCAATTACGGTTTCATCTGGATCAATTCTAGGTCAACTGTGCAATTGAAGGGTATCAACGCCTATTTTTAGGTCACGGAGTTCATGAAATGATATGATGAGACATTTGTGGTGTTGTGCCAAGATCAAATCAAGAAAAGTCAAGAGTGTGGGAAGTTGCTAAATTAGGGTTTCAGTGCAAAATTCCCTATTTAGTGCCTAACTTCAAGTCCACATAAGTCAAGATACAAGTTTCAAATGGATCTTTGGCCAACATGAAACTTGTAGATAATCTCAATACCTTTAATTTGAGTACTAGAAGTCCTCAAGGGGATTTATAGAACTCAAGTTATGACCTAGACAAGTTACGAGTCCTCAGAGGCCACTGAAATTTGTCTGTGAAAATCATATGACTTCAAAGCTATTTTTGACCTAGAAGGAAGTTTTAGCTGAACTTTTGGCCAACATGAAAGTTGTTCCTCATGATCTTAGATTTCTAAGTTGTACTAGAAGTCTTCCATATGATTTGTAGAACTCAAGTTTTGAGGTTTACAAGTCAGGGGTATTTTGGGAAAGTGAGATTATAGGTAATTTTCAATCATAGGCCAAAATCTCCAACTTGCACTTGTAAAATGGATTTTTGTTCAACATGAAAGTTGTTCAAAATGGGGTTTTTAGGATATCCAAGAGGTCATGATGGATTGATTGGACTCATAGCAAGACTTGGTTTGAAATGGTTTGAATAAAGGAAATTTTCAAATGAATTAAGGAGGGAAAATGCCAATGTTTAATTATAGGACCAAAACATGTCAAGTAACTACATTTTTTGAATGGAAATTGGATTTTAGAAACTTTGGCATTACCAGAATTTTGAGTTTAGGCCAAGTTTCATGAGTTGTCATTTGGTTTCTTCATTTGCAAGTCACATAGCCAAACACCTTACCAATGCAATTCAAGCACTTCTTTTGGTCTGAATACACTCACAAGGCAATTTGCAGTTGAAATGGAAGATTCTAGAACAATTTCCATGGCAAAATCGTGACTGTCATGTGCAACTTCAAGAGCAAAATCAGAATTTGCAAATTGATGGATTGGTCTTCAAACACACTTCAAAAGCCCATGTAAACATTCTATATATTGATTGCATTGAATTCATAGTGGTTTTGGCTTTTCATTTGGGGAAGAACACTGAAGTTGCAGTTGAGTTTTCAAGAGGAGCAAGTGAAATCATGTTTTGAGTTCCAGGCCAATTCAGTGCAAATTGAAGATTGCAAACTCTTCCTAGAGCATCATTGAACGTATCTGGAGAGTTTTGAAGGGAGAATCAAGCTCCAAGTGCCTCTGTTACTAGATCTACAACAGGTTAGTAACTTTCAACTTTCCACATGAATTAGCATGATGTAGTTAGATTTGAACTTGTGCTTAGGATCTAGACAAGATGTAGATCGTTTTAGGATCAATTTGGAAGCATTTGGTGATGATTGATCATGACATAGAATTTTTGTTTTGATTCGAATCTCTTGATTCATGGAGAGTTAGAGCAATCTAGATAGATCAGAGTGATGTGTGTGACATGAGGATGAATTCTATATCATTAGATTTGAAATTGGTGATGTTTGATCTGGATGACATTTCTGAATTTGATTCGTGATTTAAAATCTATGGAGATTTAGAACATTTGAGTAGGAGAATTGAGATCCTGATGGAATTTTGGAAAGATTGATGTAAGGATTGTTGATGTTTGATGACCTGCAACCACTTGCTCACCGGAGAAGACGAACAGAGTCTTCTCCGGCCACCACACTGAGTCTCCATCTGGCCAGCCTGAGAAATGAAGAAGATGATCTCTGAGCCATCAGATCACGCCTTTGACCTTGACTGACCACCAGATCCAATGGTTGTGTTTTAATCTGAGAAGTGAAATTTTGAGTCCAAAACGCAGGCGTTTAAATAATGCACTGGCAGCTTGTGGAGCTTTGGATTGCTTGACCAGTCTCCTCATCCAGTGGCTCGTGTTTTATTTCAGCATTTTATTTCTTTTATTTGATTTTGATTATTTCTAATGCTTTATTGATTCAAAAAACTCACAATAAATTCATTCTTGATCCAAAAATTATTTTAAAAATATCTCCATGATCTTGAGAGAATTTGTGATTTTCTAAAATCAAGAAAATGCATTTTCATGCATTTTTCAATTTAATTTGATTTTTCTTATTTTGTTTAATTCTTTAATATTTGCATATTTGGTCATCTGTTTTGCTGAATTTTGTTCTTCCAATTGGTGATGAATTTGGCTTTGTTTTTTTAGTATGTGTTAGGGTAAACATGTATGCTCCCTTAGGATTTTTTTTGGAATTTTAGAACAACTTTAAGTTCTGTTTTAGGTGTTGAGATTAGAGCTTTCCCAAACTTGTGGATCACCTTGATATCCTTCAATCTAGAAATTATTTAGGTGACTTAGAAGTTGAATTAGGCTTTAATATTTTAACCCTAAGTTGTTCAAACATGTATGCTCCCCTAGGAATTTTATTAGAATTTTACAACTTTGTTTTCTATTTTATTTGAATTTTTCAAGTTTCTTGTGCTTGTGGTGTTCTATTTTGTGTGCCTTTGCTTGCTTGGTTTTGTTGGTGACTTTGAAGCTGGATTTGCTTGGTTTCCTTCTTGGGAGGTCTTCTAGACTTGGTGTAGCTGCTGTGGCTTGAAGATTGGAGCTTGTATTTGAAGTTTCCTTTTCTTTTAGGAGTTGTTTTAGGAGCTTAGGAAATTAGGGTTTTAGGAAGAGCCATTAGGACTAGTTTTAATTCTTTCATCAAACATAGAATGCATTGTGTGCTTCTATTCCATCCAATGATGTAAAGTCCTCCTAGGGAAACTCCACCTCTCCTTTGGAGGGATATGTGGTATGCCCATATTTGAGTAGAACTTTGAGGATGCCCTTCCATTTCAATGTTGGTACTTGATGATTTCCTTTGGTTTTCATTTGGTTTTCAACATTGCAACCTGAATCTTAATGATTATTCCTCTGCTTGGGGTGTGCTTGCTAGAGCTTGAAGATGAAGTTTGATGAAGCTTGAAGATAGAAGCTAGCTTGAGGATGAAGTCTTTTGCTGTCAACTTTGCTGTTAAGAGGATTTGCTGTTTAGAGCTGCTGCTGTTGAGTACTGAAGTTGCTGTCTGCTGAAGACTGTTGTTGCTGCTTGGGCTGCTTTCTCTGCTTCCTCTCTTTTCTTTTGTTGTATTTTCTGTTTGCTTGTGTTGATTACCTCTAGGTTTGAGGTGGAGCTTGTCTCATCTTGCCTGTTGTTTTCTTAGGTTTGAGGTTGAGCCGGACTCCCTTGCCTCGCTTGTACTGTTGCATAGCTTGCATTTTACTGTTTACTGTTTACTGCTTCCTTTCTTTTGTTGTTTCCCTTAGGATCTCTGATTTCCTCTGTGCAAGAGGGAATTATGACAGACATTAGGTTTTGACCCATGCATGATAACTGTAGGTAGAGTCCCTTTCAACCATAGTTTTAGGGTGTCTTTCTCTTCTCCTCTCAAAAGAATTCAAAAAAACACAATAATAAGGTTAGTTGAAGTCGTACGTTACGAGCCTTAAGCTATCTGGGAAAAGGTTGGTGGAGGGTCTCTCTCCAGTAATCTGGATGTTAGTATGGTACCCTTTGGGTGACATACGAAGTATTCACTCATGGGTCATAGTCTCTATTGCTACTGAGATTGCAAACATCCTAAAAAACAGTTCTTTCGTAAAAAACTCAAACAGACATTCAAACTCTGTTTTTGTCCTCTTGGACCTTTAATCAGTAAAACCCTTTCTTTAGGAGATAAAAAACTGTTAGACAAGCTTGTGTCTTCCGTAGCCCGAACTACGTTTGCTCTGATATTTCATGCCGTATGAAAGTACGTAGGCACGAGATGCGACATCTCGGCGAACAACCTTCCCCCCTTAACCTGTAGTTAGGCGAACTACGTTGACTCTGATTTCTCGTTCCAGACGGGAATACGTAGGCATAAAGTGCGATACTTTTCTGAGTCATTTTCTTTTCTTTTTAGACCATACCATTAGAGTAGATAGAATAACATACCCTTAGATAGAAAACAAGCGTGGATCCCGTCGAGTACGACGGAAGTGAGGGGTGATAATATCTTCCCCTTGCGTAACCGACTCCCGAATCCAGGATTTGGTTGCGATGACCATTCCTTTCCCTCTTTGCGTTAGGTATACTCTGAGCGTTTCCTTTCCCTCTTGTGGGATAAATAACGCACGGTGGCGACTCTTCTGTCATAGCCGGCGCCGATTTTCGCAGTAGCAACATATGTTATGTGTCATGTATGAACTATTTCTTGCAGAAAAACATGTAGTTTTTGAACTGTCAAACTCAGGTCATAAACCAGGTCACAAACTAGGCCCAACCTAGTCATTTTTGGCACGATGCATCCAATCTGTCAAACCATGTGTGCATTTCTTGATTTCTTTTATGATAACTTATATATATGATTTATATGTGATGTTTGTACAATTGATTCACCAAGCACACCACTACACAATGTTGTTCACATGTTCATGCTTTTGGTTGTCACCAAACTTGCCCAAACACATATACTATCGGGTTTTCTTGTGGGTTCATGGTATGGAAAAACAAATGGTACCATTGAATTCCTTGTTCAAAAATACACAATTTGAACTTTTGTTTCACCTCATTTGGTTAAGATTTGACTGAGTTCAAATCCTTCATGCAAATGACCTTAGGTTGTGGCCTAGCCTTGCCCTAGTTTTGCCCTCTTAACTTGCTCATTTTTTGTGCTATTGATGAAGTTATTTTTGAAAACTACTCCTTATCATGTATATTTTCATTGAGTGAAGAACGAATTCAAGGATTATTATCCTAGAAAGACTTTGATCCACTTGAATAACATGTGTTTTTTAGGGTTTTTACCTTGACGCTCTTGAACTTTTTCCACTTGTAACTTGATTTTTATTGTGAGATTGATCTTGTATGATTCATATATGTTTTTTTAACATGTTTAAGTGTTCAAATATGTTTGATTTATTGCCTTACCATGTTCATAGTTGCTTTTATGAATGCATATATGTGAAAATTGCCTATTGAACTTCATCTGTGAACTTTTCCATGATTCTTGATGTTGTAACCTCTTGAATATGCCCATTACACCTAAATTTACTTGTTTATGTGTCTTGTTATAACCATAACATGTTTAGGGTTTGTTCTTGCCTTTGTGAATGCTTGAATATGCATGGTATACTTTGAATCTCATCTGTGAACTTTGCCATGATTCTTGATGTTGTGACCTCTTGAATATGTTTATAATGCATCATTCTACTTGTTTATTTGTCTTTTTAGAGACATAACATGCTAGGGTTTTATTGTTGACTTGGTTGTTACCATGAAACTTGTTTGCTTCTCCCCATGAAATCATGAATTCATACTTGAACTGTTGTAACATTTCTTGTATTCTTGCTTTTTTGATTGTCATCAATACTTATTTAGTTTGTATTATGTTGTTACATTTGATATCATTTTATCCTTATAACATGCTTGCTTCAAGTTGTCACTTGTTTGCATTAATCTTGTTTGAATGTTATAAATGAACTTGTTGTTGTTACACATGTTCTTTGGTTGCATTCGCTAGTTGATCCTACATGTTACTACATTTTCTTGCTTTATTTCTTCAACTTTGTCAAGTTATTCCCCAGTGATGGATCTTTATAGTTCACATCAAGTTGCTTGTGTCCTTGTGTCCAAAGAAAAGTCTCTCTGTTAACCCTTGGGTCATAGATAACTCATTACCCTCCCTCTAACTTTGTCAAGTCATTTTGAACCCTAACTTTGTTAAGTTAGAACCTACTAGCCATTAGACTTTGCTTAAGTCTAAAATACCCACCTTTACTAGGAGTGTTCTTCAATTAGAACCCTAGGATAGAGTTTGTCAACTCTATGTAAGGATCATTGTCATGATCACTTACTCCCCTTGGCTTTTGTAAAAGTCAATATTGAGTGTACAACTTAGAATAGAGAGTTTTGTTAAACTCTACACAAACATTGTTATGTTTGTTCCCCCATTTTAAACCTTGGTCATAGTTAAGTGTTCATTCATCCCTAGTGAGGTGAACTACGATTGCTCTGATTCTATCCTAGTTAGGATACGTAGGCAGAAGATGTGATATCTTTTTTACTAAACTTAAAAAAATCAACCTTAGGTCTTTCCCCTAACCCTAATGTCAAACTACAACATAACCATTAGCAAGTTTATCATACACACACATACACACAAAAGGTTCCTATAAAGTACTATAGATGTTTAGGATGTGAAATACCCACCCTAGGCATAACCAACCCCTGATCCCCGAATCTCTTAGCGTTGTTGTTATATCGCTCAAAAGGTCTTTCTTTCTTTAACCTTTCCTTTGAATAAATCAAAGTCCAGTTGTGAATTTAATGAATTAAGATTCAAGTTAATCAATTGTTTGACATCCGATTCTCATCGCAACAGAATCCAACCAAACAAAACAAATCAAGTGAAGCTTCCAATCTGTTATGCTGCAAGACACTAACCTCCAATATTTCCTAATAAATATAGCATTTTGTCATGCTTCAAAGGAGGATAAAACCAGAGAAAAACAGCCTTAAACACTCCTAAACTTAGCATCTTGCAAGCCAAACCCTCACTTGTGTCAAAAATACCATCTTGCACAAAGCTTCTCATTTCCAGTCACTAAACCACTAAACCAATCACTCTAACACATTAAAAAACATGTGTTCGAGGTGTTCAAATCATCACAACCATAAAAAAACGAGCAAATTCAAAAGTCAACTCTCAAACCTCAAAGATTTGACTTTCTGCATATTCATATCCAAAACATTGTCCAGTTCATTTCCAAACCTTCTAATCCTTCAAACACTCTCTAATAAACACCCTCGAGTTGTTCCAACCATAGTTTTCCCACTGTGACTCTGTTTGGTTGAAGTTCCATTTTGGTCATTTTTTACCATTTTGCAAGAAAGAGGCATCTCCTGTTCCAGTGGTTTTCTCTTGAGTCCAAGCATTCAAAAAGCTTCTTGGAGGTCCACTTGAGGTGTCCAAAGCTTCAAAACATTTCTGTAGCAGCTTGGTTGGAAGCTCAAATCTTTGCTTCAAGAGGTAAGTGCTCTAAATTGGAACTTTGCAAACCATATTATGCTTTGATGTGCATTGACCATAAACATGTTTAGTATGTCATATATGATGTGTTAGAACCATTTCTTGCTGATTATCATGTTTGAATAAGATTGCACCATTGAATTTGCAAATTTAAGCTCTTCGAGGTCTTGCTATCGGATTTTCATTTAGAAGCATTGTTAGCCAAAACCATTCGTACTACTGAATTCCTTGTGAAAAAATACACAAGTTTGATCTTTGGATCATACATTTTCATCGAGTATTGAGAGAGTTACATATCGTTTTGCAAAATGAATATTGGTCATGATCAAGGTCTGACCATGGCGCCTTGGGTAAGGCTTCAGGTCATCTGAAGGCCTATGTTTTAATTTGTAGGGGTGATACAATGGATGTATCACCACCCCAATGGTTTACCATGCGTGTTCAGTACTCTCTTGCCTTTCCTGACCTGGGTTTGATCCTGCTGATAAACTCTTTTTACTTTTTTCCCATTTTAAAGATTGATATTACATATATTATCTCGCTTCAATCATTGTTTCACAATGTGCGTATGGTTTACCTGGCAAACATTTTGAGCCAATAACCTTCAGGGCGTGGGTTCAAACCCCATTGAGTGCATCCTCTTTCTTTTTAATGCCTTGTTTTTACATTTTTCTTCACAAATTGAATTAATCATAACTTCTTTGATTTTTATCATTTTGATCCCATTATTTTTGCTAAATGCTCACAAGAATGTCTATTTTTTTTGTCTACATTAAGAAAGATCCAAAAAGAATTATCTATTTGGTACTTGTGCATGTTAAAAGTTTGTGACTTTTTAGGGTTTCTTAGGTTTTCTCTTGACCTTTTTGATTGATTCCTTAGATTCACTTTGCTTGTATGCACCTAATATACTCTATATGAATCGAAATTGATGTGTGAATTTTCATACCCTTTTTGCTACAAGATGGTAATAACTTTTTCAAGTTCATTTCCAATATGAATGTATTTTTGAATATCATAAAACCTTGGTTGTCACCTTGCCCTTGACATATGTTTTTCTTCCATTGATCAAATGATTAGAATGTGTATATACTTCATGTCTTTCATACCTTGTCTTGAGTGTTCTTATACACTTGTTTTTTTACTTTGAAACATGTTTGGTATGCATGAATTACCTTCGAGATGTTTCTCATCTTCCATGATTGAATTCTTTTACATGATGGTTGTTACCTTCTTGTTTAACATGATTCACATGATTCACATGTTGTTATCACACATGTCACACTCTTGTTCAAAGATATTTTGGTTGTTACCTCTATTTGTATCCATGCTTAAATATTGTTATGATTTATGCATGTTAATCTTGAACTTTTAACTTTGTTATAAGTAATGTTTTGACTTATGCATAAGTCTCTATTTGTATTCGGACTTAAATATTGTTATGATTTATGCATGTTGATCTTTGAACTTTGCCATGATAAGTAATGTTGTGACTTATGCGTGATTCACTTGTCATCTATGATATTTGGTCTTGCAAGAACCTTATTTCATACCCTTTTATATGTTGTAAAATCTAAGTTTACCTTTGGTTGTAACCATTTGGTTTGATTCTAGAAATTCTATGGATGACTACTTGGTTTTAACCTTATTATTATCTTTGCTTGATGTTGTCACATGAAATGTTCTAGGACCTCCTTGGTTGATTTCCCACCCAACTCATGATTAATCAAAGCTTCCTCTTTTTCTCTACAAACCCTAATTCCACAAAACAAACAAAACCACAAAGCTTGAAGGTTTAGTTAGTGATGCAAGGATGATTGACCTATGATGCTCATGCAAATGATGATTATATCTTAGGGGTAAATTTTGGGGTATGATAGTTTCCCCTATTTAAATAACTTTTAGCGGATGACACGAGAGATGATAAACCTTATAAAATCATGGTGAAAGGTATTTAAATATAGCAAAACAAAAACTTTGCTATTAGATGCGATGTTATGTCAAAGACAAAAGAAACTATGCAAATGTTGGCATGCCATGAACTCTAGCATGATGATAATGATGGGATGATAAAAGCAAACATGCATACGACAATGGAAGCACACAAGGATCGAGTCACCATAATAAGTAACCACCTACTAAGGATGACAACAACACTGGGTAAATCTAAAGTGATCAAACACAAGTTCAGACATGACCAGGATTATACTCTAGAGGAAGAGGTTCACCGCTGGAGATAAAACCAAACAAGTGATCTCTACTGGGGAAGAGAACAGAGTCAACAGATTCAAACATGATTAGCAGACAAGCTGGGGAGTAAAAGAATACATAATAGAAATCTTTACTGGGAACAAAAATAGAAAGAAACATAATCTCCACTGGGGATCTGGTTAAACAAAGAGTTTACTTTTGACAAGAGAAACAAACAAGACATGAATGATCTTCTGACCAAAGACCAAGCAAAACAAGGAATTTCCTTAAAGTGAAGATTTCAAACAGGATCTTCAAGAAACGGAAAGGAAAGAAAATAGGATAATTTAAATCTGGAGTATGCCAAATGAGTTGGACTTTGAAAATGCCCACAACATCTGGACATCACAGAGGACGTTGGTAACAACCAACCGCCAAAATATAACAAAGTTGAGAGAAGTTTCTAATAACCATTGGGCTTAACAATTCCAGTAACTACTAGACTTCAAAGAGAGGATTGGTAACAACCAAATGCTACACTAACAATAACAATGGGGTTTTAAATAATGCTAGTGGAAACTAGGCTTTAAGCGGACTTGTGACGGTTAGATTAACAATACCAATAACAATTGGATTTAAGCAATGCCAGTAATGACTGGACTTGAATAGACTGGTAAAAACATGATTAACCATACCAATAACAATTGGATTTAAACAATGCCAGTAATGGATGGACTTTCAAATAATGCCAATAACCATTAGAATTTCAAATAATGCCAATAACTATTGGACTTTAAACAATTCCAGTAACCATTGGACTTTCAAATAACGCCAATAACCATTGGACTTTAGATAATGCCAGTTACCACTACACTTTAAACATTGCAAGTAACCACTGGACTTTCAGATAATGCCAATAACCATTGGACTTTAAATATTGCAAGTAACGATTGTCCTTTAAAGGAATGCCAATAACCATTGGACTTTAAACACTGCCAGTTACCATTGGAATTTAAAGTAATGCCAATAACCAGTGGACTTTAACCAATGTCCGTAACCACTGGACTTTCAAACAATGCCAGTAACGACTGGACTTCACAAGGATATTGGTAACAACCAGATGAATAGAAACTGATAATAGCAGACTTAAAGGTGCCAATGATGATTGGACTTGCAAATGGAGATGTTAGTAACAATTAAACTTCACAAAAAGCACTGGTAACAACCAGACAAACAATATCAAAAGGAAATGCTAGTAATAACTAGACTTCACAGAAAGCTGATGACAACCAGACAAGCAAAACTATAACAGGGAGCCAGTAACAACTAGACTTCAAAGGGGAAACTGGTGAAAACATGACAAACAGTACCAATAACGATTGGATATGCAACGAGTGCCAATAACAATTGGATCGTCACCGGAGAATGCTAGTAACGACTAGACTTCAGAGGGAAATAACTGGTAATGACCAGACAAACAATACAATAGCAACTGAATAGAGATGCTAGTAACAACCATACTTCAAGGGAATACAGGTGACAACCCACAATCTATAGAATAAGTTATTGACAAATGGGGTAGAGACAATTGGTGAGAACCAAAGATCTGAAAAATGAAAGATGCCAGCAACAGTTGAACTTAACAAATAAGAAATTGGTGACAACCAATGATCTGGAAGCATGCTAAATTCACATGATATGGCATGATGCTAATGGTTAATGATATGCAAGAGCTGACTCTAACAAGAGACAAGGAATCCGGAGACTCAAAAGGGAAGATAGATAAACATTTCTACTTCATTGGGGAAACAAGGAATCACACTGAATTCAAGGAAACAAGGTTTTCAAAGACCCATTAGGAAATAAACCCACTCCTTTTGGGGAAATATAAACCTTAGTCGAGCTTGTTGGAAATGGCAGTGTAACCTCAGTAGAGACACCAGATGACTCAACTAAGGATGAATTTCACACTATGAAAAATTGTATCATATAGAGGATACTAGGAAGACTGTCTTCAATCTTGGGAAGCACATACGCCTGAAGGAACAACCCAACAAATAAAGTCAACTGGTGTTTCAATGGGGAAACATGCTGAGATACCACATCAAGGCTTCTGCCACCTTAAGACTTCTTTGGGAACACATGATTTCCACTAAATCCTTCCACGAACCAAAACAACTTTATATGTTATTAAGTTTTCAAAAACTGTTTTAAATTCAAAACTTTTTGCTTTCAAAATAATTATAAACAAATAAATGATGTTTTGCATAACAATGAAAAGTAAGGAAGATAGTAAATTGCAAACAAATTAATGGTCAGAAATCTGATTTTATTCAAGAATGGTAGCTTGCAAATGGCAAAGCTCCATGGAACATTTACAATTTTAAAATGGCAGTAGGGAAAAAGTTACATTGAATCCAATGACAATCTAACCCTACTAACTAAGAGCTCTTCAAAACCCCGCTTCTGACAAGAGCGGTTGAAGTGAACTTCTCATGTAAACTTCTATAGAGGTGACAATCCACTAGGACACTCAGTTTTGCCTAAGTCGCCCTTTCGGGTTTTTGACTTAACGAGCTATCATTTTTCATTTTATCCCTAATTTTTTCCTAGATCTCCTTATAGGTTATGATCCATCAGGATACTTATTTTTGCCTAAGCCGCCCTTTTCGGTTTTCGACTTAGAGGGTTTTTTAGGCACAATAATTAGGCATACACTTCCCATCATAATAATTAGGCATACACTTTCCGGTTTTTGAGTAAGTTGTTCACCATCCATCATTGTGAGAATTAACTGGCCTCCTGAGAAGACTTTTTGGCCATCATAATTAGGCATACACTTCCCACGCATGCCCTCATGAATTGGAAATATATTTTTAAGTACAAGCTCCTCTTCTTGGAACTCTCGGATACAAACCTTCTTGTTAAAAGCTTTCTTGATCTTCTTTTGATACAACTGACCGTGACACATCGCAGTCATGCGCTTCTCGTCAATGAGGTTCAGCTAATAAATCTTTCTTTGACCTATTATGCTTCATCAATTTTGGCTTTCATAAGAACCCTCAGAGATGGTATCATAACTTCAATGGGTAGAACTGCATCCATCCCATATACAAATGAAAAGAGGGTTGCCTCTGTCGAAGTGCGATTAGACGTTCCATATTCGTGCAAGGCAAATGGCAACATCTCATGCCAATCCTTGTAAGTCTTCACCATTTCTACAAAATCTTCTTTATGTTTTTGTTCGCAACATTGTTCATCTTCGGACGATAGGGAGAAGAGTTATGATGTTCGATCTTTAAGATATCACACAACTCTTTCATTGTCTTGTTATTTAGATTGGTTCCATTATCTGTTATGACCCGACTTGGAATTTTGTATCGATAAATAATCTCCCTTTTGATAAAACAGGTAACCATTTGTTTATTCATGTTGGCATAAGATGCAGCTTCAACCCACTTCGTGAAGTAGTAAATAGCAACAAGGATGAATCAGTGTACATTGGAAGCCTTCTGCTTGATTGCCCCAATCATGTTGATGCCCCACATAGAAAATGGCAAAGGTGATGACAACACATTTAGTAATGTTGGAGGTACATGCACCTTGTCCGCATAAATCTGGCACTTGGGGCATTTCCTAGCATATTGGATTTAATCGGTTTCCATAGTCAACTAGTAGTATTCAACTCTTAGAATCTTCTTGGACATGGCATATTCGTTGGCATGGGTGCCAACTAATCCTTCATGAATATCTTTCATTAACAAGTCCACTTCTCGTCTGTTGACACACCTAAGCAAGACCATGTCGTGATTTCTTTTGTAAAGCACATCATTAATGAGAAAGAACTTGGATGCCAATCTCCTCAAAGTTTTTTTATCAAGAGATGTAGCATCAACTGGATATTCCTGAATCAGAAGATATTTCTTAATATCGTGAAACCACGGTTTCCCATTTGTTTCTTCTTCCACCATTTAACAATGAACATGCTCGGTCTTCATTTCAATTCGAATAAGCGACACTTCATTAACAAATATGACCTTCCATATTGAAGCTAGCATAGCCAATGCATCAGCGATGTGATACTCATCCCTCGGGACATGTTTGAAAGTGATCTCCTCAAACTATTCGATTGTTTCCATAATGTAAGTTGTATGGGATTAACTTCTCGTCTCGGGTCTCCCACTCACCTTTGACCTGAAAATTACCAAGGCTGAATCACCACTTACTTCAAGAATTTTGTTGCGAAGGTCAATTGCTGCTTCGAGCCCCAAGATGCAAGCTTCGTACTCGGTCATATTGTTGGTACACTCAAAGCATAACCTGGTTGTGAACGGAGTGTAACCACCATATGGATTCATCAAAATGGCACATATGACATGCCCGTTGTAGTTGGAGGAATCATTGAACATCATCTTCTACTGGGAACCAGGCTCAGGACCTTCATCTAGACCTGGCTCTTCATAATCCTTCTGTATCAACATAATATTTTCATCAGGGAAGTCAAACTTTAGAGGTTCATAATCTTCTATCGATTGATCTGCAAGGTAATCTAATAAGATGCTAGCCTTGATAGACTTCTGAGTAACGTACTAGATCTCATATTCTAATAATGACATATGGCAACGGGTGAGTCTTCCTGTCTGAGCAGGCTTCTCAAAAATATACTTTATCTGGTCCATTTTCGAGATCAACAAAGTAGTGTGGCATACCATGTATTGTCTCATACGCTTGGCAGCCCATGCCAAAGCATAACAAAAATTCTCTAAAAGTGAATATCGACATTCACAATCAGTGAACTTCTTGCTCAAATAATAGATGGCGTGCTCTTTGCGTCCAGACTCATCGTGTTGGCCCAAAACGCAACCCATTGATCCTTCAAGCACAGTCAAGTACATGAAAAGAGGCTTTTCAGGAACAGGAGGAATTAGGATTTGAGGTTCTTGAAGGTAACTCTTTATCTTATCAAAAGCTTGCTGACAATCTGCATTCCAAACAACCGTCTGATCTTTGCGTAACAGCTTGAATATTGGTTCACAAGTAGGAGTCATATTGGAAATAAATATAGAGATATAATTTAGCCTTCCAAGGAAACCTCTAACTTGTTTCTCGGTCTGCGGAGCCGGCATCTCTTGAATAGCCTTAACCTTGTTAGGATCCATCTTAATCCCTCGTTTACTAACAATGAAACTGAGCAGCTTTCCAGATCTCACCCCAAAAGTGCACCTGGCAGGATTCAGCCTCAACTGATATTTTCTAAGCCTCTCAAGCAACTTCAAAAGATGATCCAGATGATCCTCTTCACTCTAAGACTTGGAGATCATATCATCGACATACACTTCTATCTCTTTGTGCATCATGTTATGAAAAATCGCGACCATAGCTCTCTAATAAGTGGCCCTAGCATTCTTTAGACCAAAGGGTGTGACCTTATAACATTAGGTCCCCAAAAGAGTGATGAAGGTGGTTTTTTCTATATCATCTGAGTCCATCTTGATTTGATTATAGCCAGGAAAACCATCTATAAATGAGAAGATTGCAAAACAAGCCGTATTGTCTACCAAAGTCTCAATATGTGGTAAAGGGAAATCGTCTTTCAGACTAACTTTGTTCAGATCCCTATAATCCATGTACATTCTGACTTTTCCATCTTTCTTTGGCACAGGTACAATATAGGCCACCCATTCTAGATATTTTGACACTTCCAGAATCCCTACATCAATATGCTTTTTAACCTCATCCTGAATCCTGAGAGCCACGTCAGGCCTAGTCCTTCAGAGCTTCTGTTTGACAGGCGTACATTTTGGTCGGAACGGTAGCTTGTGAACCACTACGTCGGTGTCTAAGTCAGGCATGTCTTGGTATGACCAAGAGAATACATCAACACACTCTTCTAAAAGCTTCACCAGTCTCTGCTTGATTTATGCCCCAAGTATTTCCCCAATCTTGACCTCTTTCTTGTCTTCTTCAGTGCCAAAATTAATAACATCCACTTGTTCCTTGTGAGGTTAAAGGTCCGTGAACTCATATTCAACCATCTTTGCCAATTCATCCGGAATCTCAAAATCTTCATCATCCTCGTCTTCGACTTGGTATATGGGTGAGTCGAAGTCAGGAGGGAAAACAAAGTCATTGGATTCAACGGGTTTTGGAATTTCTCTGCATGTTTTGAACGGTTTGATTTATTAAAACACACAAAAATAAATGTGAAAATTCTGGCAAGCACAAAATGGATGTTATTCCTAAGGTTATAACATCCATTGTGACATCTGCTACTTAACAGCTAATACTCAGCAATAATAATAGCAGTAAATAACACAGCAATTGTTCACCCAGCTCAATGTCAACAACACTTACATCTGGGGGCTACCAAGCCAGGGAGGAATTTCACTATTAGCAGAATCAATTCAAAGTCAAACCACCAGTTTGCACTTCTCACTTAATCTCTACCCAATGACACTTCAACCTAGAGACACTCTATACCTGAGTATACCCACTCACTCCCCCTTAATCACACAACAGTGATATTAAACAATTACAGAAATCAATATGAAGAGACACTTCAAACAAACCTTGATCTTGCTTCACAACTTTGATCAAGGAACTCACACACTCTTGCTTCACAGCTTTGAGTAGGACACAACTTAGAATCTACCTAACCAAAGCCATCATCAAACAGACAATTACTTGGATTAAAAGTATTCCTAAACTGACTTTACACGTGAAGACTAGCCTTTTTCACTTACCAAGGACTCTCTAATTAGCACTCTCTAATCATCTGCAAAGAGCTTCTCTTCAGAATTACTCCTTCTGATATTTATAGCCGCTTCAGTCCTTTGTGTAACGCCCGTTAATTTTTAAATTAAATTATTTAGGAATTGTTGGTGCGCCTTTATGTGGGAGTGTGTCTGAGAGTGTTTGTGGGTGTCCTTAAAGTATAAGAAATCATTTAATAAAATATAGAGTTTAATAATAATATAATATAATTAATAATGATGATAATTTAATAATTAGTAGAAATATTATTATTATTATTACTATTATTATTATTATTATTATTATTATTATTATTATTTGTAATATTAGTGGATGGAATATGTGATCGCGACTTTCTATGTCTAATACAACTTAACTGCAAGTGCACAGTCTATCGCGTAGTAATAATAGATATCGATCCCACAGGGACTCGTAATCAAACTAGTGTTCTCGGGAGTTACTATGTTTAGCTAGGTAGATAATGTTTAAGGGAATAAGATTGTCACTAAAGGGAACTAAAAATGTTACTTAGATTATAATTACGTGAATCGATATGCAGTAATTATGTTCTTCGGGGATTTGACAAGTTACCGGTATATGAAATATTTTTCAGAGTTTATTTAAGCAGAAAATAGTGATCTGAAGACTCTCGTCTCACGATGGTTATTGACGCTAATCATAATTCTAAGGGCCAAACGTACGCTTTCGTGTCACATTCGGGGTTAAAACTATTTTTTGGAAATCTCTAACTTCTAATTCATTTTAAAGTGCTTTCGCTGTTATTAAAATGAATGACTAGTGTTTACTATCTGGTCTTGCCGCAGCTTTCGCTTGTTGGTTCGTACCTTAATTAATTTCCCACTTTCATGGCAAAACTACTTTTAAATAAGTTCTCGCTTTCGCGACGAAGTTTATTCAGTAAATAAATTTAAACACTCAGACCATAAACAACTTTTGAAAAGAAAAGTTTTCAATCGGTTATTATCAAATCCCTTCCGAATTATTATTACATATCGATTAGTTTGATTTAGCTAGACATGGATTTGGGAAAGGTAAAACATAAATGAAAACAATAAATAATAGCATGAATCATAATGAAAACTGGAATTACGATTAAAATGAGAAACCTGTAAATATTCCAATTGACCTTTGGGCAGATCCTCCACAAATGTTGGCAGGATTCTGGTCTTTGTGCCAATCGATCGTACAAGGGAAATAAGAATTACAGAATATAAAAGGAATGCAGAAAAAGAAAAGAGAAACAAATAAGAAAAGAAAAACTGGAAAGGTTGCTCTGAAAATAAATTGGCAGCACTTCGTTGTCTGAATGCGGCTCCCTTTCTCAGCTCCCCTCCTTCCCTTTTATAGAAATAGAATTCTAACGGTTATAACTTGAAGAATGTGGACTTTGAGGCAGAATTATCAGGGACTAGTGGTCCACTATTTGGGACTTGGAACTGCTTCTTTCACGTGCATTTGAAGTGGGGCATTTTTGCCTGCATGACCGTCGTCACGGTGTGTGATGGTCGTCATGGGGCTGTGACGGTCGTCACAGCAGCAAAATATGAATGCTGCGTTTTTCATGTTGTTTTCATCCGGTTTTCGTCCATATTTCATCTGTGATTGCTTCTTTTCTTCATATTTCCTTGTTTAGACATGATCATTAAATACCTGCAAAGTATCAGACAAATAACACGGAAATAACCCGAAATCGGATCGAAAACAGTTAAACATCAGTTGAATTATACATCAATATATATATATATATATATATATATATATATATATATATATATATATATATATATATATATATATATATATATATATATATATATATATATATATATATATATATATATATATATATATATATATATATATATATATATATATATATATATATATATATATACGATTTCGTGTTATCAAACTCCCCTAAGCTTGAATCTTTGCTTGTCCTCAAGTAAAACAGGAAAAAGTCGGCAAGCACGAGGCAGCTTCTTCGTTCGCAAAGTTGGGAAAAACCGGGATTCATAGTAAGAACAAAACGAGTACGGTGACGACACTGGACTATAAGTGTTCGGAGGTCTCCTTCTTATGCAAATCGGTCCCAGTCATGCTACTGTAGCTTGGTGTCAAGGTTCTCGCGGCAAGTTCACCCTGTTTGTTCTAGCGCAATCACATTAAGCCCGTTGTCCATACACTTTCATGGCAAGCCGACCTGTTAGTGAATATGATCTCATTTCTGTTTTTGATCTTTTTCATTGATCATAAGCTTATATCATTGATTTTTCAATGAGTTTTCGTGCCGTTGGGCTAAATGCTCGGGTGAGGAGCACCTAACTTAGAAGGAAACGTGTCTTTATATTTTGGTTAAATGGCTTTCTTTTCATGATTTTTCATCTTTTTGGAGATCATACACTTATTTGCATTGGTCGCTCGCTTAGAAGTGTTTTAGGATGGTGCTGACTGCTAGTATAAACTACTTGGGGCTGAGTTTGCGTAGACACTTGAAACTTTGGTACACGTAGGTAGTGAAATCGACTCGCATAAACCGGAGAACTAAGGTGTCAAGACGGTACTGGTTTTGTTAGAATTGTCGTCTCCTCGGAGTTTCAAAACTTGGTTTGAACTTGGGCGCATTCTCGTGATGCTTTTGCTTTTGAGGGACGAACGAAAAATTTTTGTTTATGTCGAATAACGTGGGGATGTTTGCGTAACGGAAAACGAATGTATAAACGAGCTTTATTTGCTAAAACGTAAAAATGTTTGAATAGAAATTATGCAAATAAAAGTACACAGGAATGGGAAATAAACGCTCCGCTCCCACACTATCTCAATCAGTGTCCCCACTAATTTGAAAGAATGCGAGAGGGAGATACACCGGAAATGAAAGTACAAAGAAACTACACATATAGTAAACAAATAAGGAAAATGATAACTAATCACGGCCTCTGCCTCGGTCACGTCCTCGCTCGCGTCCTCTGGCTCTGACTTGGTCAACTCGGTCCTCAAAACTCATAGCTCCGGTATGATAGACATAGTCGCGGAGTCCTTCGAACTGCAAGGTCAGATTTGCCAAGTTCTCAGTAATGGTTTCTTGGCCGGTTTGGAGTTGTTGCATTTGGGTCTGATGCCAAGCTTCGATCTTCTCTGCTCGCTGATTCTGCTGCTGCATCATAGCGAGTATCTGGGCCTGCTAGTCGAGAGAGCGGCAGAGGTCCTCTTCTGAGTAGTCGGGCACTGGACGATGGCGGCGACGGCGGTAGGATGTACCCTCGGACGGAAGTGGTTGTGATACCTCCGGTTGCTCTGGTCTGTCTAACTCAGCTTGGATTTCGTCATCAGAACCTTGGGTGTGGTTCTGAGTTGGAGCAGCGGCAGCAGGAGGGGCAGTGAGGTCAAATAGCCAGTTGGTAGGGTCTTCTGGGTGTATCCGGGTGCGGGATGGAAGGATGATGCTTCAGACGGTTTTGCCATGCACTACCGGATGGTACTTGCCATCGGCTCTGGATCAGATGAGGTGAGAGGCTCTGCAGTGGTCGGTGTCAAAGAACACCGAGGGAATGGCATGGAGGTGCTGGAGGCGGTCACCGAGGTTCAGCCCAAGTGCAATGGCAGTGACAATCCCGCCAAAGTATAATGGCTTGGAGCCACGACTATAGTTGGCCTGAATGTGGGCCAGGAGGAACGGAGCGGCGTTGATGGGCTCGTTGTTGAAGACACAACTGAGAAAGAAGAGCTCTTTCGAGTTCACCTTATGGTTGCTATCCTGGGCGAAGATGGTGTTGCTCAATGCTCGGTGGAAATACCGGATGGTCGGGTTGTGGATATGCGTTGCGTGCAGAGAATCCCAACCATCGGCATTGATGCCGTTTAACTGGTACCAGAGTGCGAAGGCTTCGTGCTGGAACTGATCGGTGAGGCGGCGGTGAGCATTGTCACCACGAGGGAATTGTAAGATGGCGGCAATCTGGTTCTGGTTCACTTGATAGTTGGTGCCGAACATCCGGAAGCATGCGGCACCGGAGTGTTGGCTGAGGTCGCCGCTGGAAGTGACGTAGGTGAACGAACTTAGGAACTCGAGGGTGAGTTGTTCGTACGTCGGCAGTGGATTGGTGCAGAGGTTCCAGATGCCAGCTCTTTAAAGCATCCAAGTGACACCGTCAAGGAGTCCGGGCTCTGTGAGCGATGGGATATGTGGATAATGAGTTGGCTGGAGCGACCGTTGATGGAATGTGATGTAGTTGGCCCGCTGTCTCTCTCCGGAGTCACCGTCGCTGAACACAATGTTGCTGAGGTCTGGGGTTTCGTTGTTTCTCGCCATTGTTGGAGGATTGAGTTGGTTCTATGGATTTAGGTGGTTCTGTGGAGTGGGAAAAATGTGACAGAAGTGTAGTAGGAAGTTGAGATGGGAGTTGGGATATATGGTGCAAGGTGGGGAAAACGAAAATTGGGAGTGGGGTGTGAGTTTCTGATGATTGGAAGTTGAAAGGAGATGAGTGGGAGAGAAAACGCAACCCCTGTTATATCAGATAACAGTTTTGGGCTCGTGACGGTCGTCACGTATCTGTGACGGTCGTCACCCGCGTGACGGTCGTCATGCTCCTGTGACGGTCATCACACCAGCAAAGTCTGCAGAACGCAGAATTTTGCTTTGAGGGTGTTCTTGCAGTGACTTTTAGGCCTATAAATGATATGGCAATGTATTATAGCGGCCAATAAACAAAGAATAACGTAAAAATAGAATAAACGAATAAGGACTATAATTGAAATAATAAGTAATTAGAATGACTGTAATGTAATACATAAAGAATTAACAATGCGAAAATTAAAAGAATTGAAAACGGACGGAAAACGGAAAACTAAACTAAACTAAACTAAAACTAATATCTAGTCTTTTCGTGCCTTCAATTCATCGAACTTTCGTGCGTAGTAGTCGAGCTGGTCACAGACTAAGTCTATGAAGACTACGAGTTCGCTGTGTATGCCTGCGATGTCGTCTTTTACAGTAGTCAGAGCTGCATCAACGTTTTCCAATCGGAGCAGAACAGTATCCATTTTGTCAGTGGTCTCCTCAGGGATGGGCTTAGGATAGGTGTTGTAATGCAGAGGAGTCATAGGGTCTACTTCAGCTTCTGATACAGCATCCTCATAGTACATATAATCGTGTGCTTCAGAGATGTGATCATTGTCGTACATGTAGTTTTGTGGTGTTGATTGAGGTGAAGGAGGTCCCATAGGCTCATCCAATTCATAAAGCCAGTTGTCCTTGTTGTGGATATTAGTCATCTGATGATTAGGCAATGTGAATAGCTGGACAGGTTTTTCATTGATGAGGTACTCGTAAGGTCCAGGTCCCATAGTTCCTAATATGCGCCTGTTAAAGCAAAACTGGATATTCATGGGTCGGATGGTGCCAAAACTAGTGCTTGCATTTAGGTGGAATCTAAGGGCAAGCTCGTGGGCAATCATTGTCACGAGGCCTCCTATTAGGATAGGTGATTGTGGGTCCTGAGTGAGGCATCGGAAGGATCTCATCATGAAAGGTACTGCATTCACTGTACGACCCTGAGAAGCACAGAACATGATAAATAACTCTTCTTTAGATACTATAGTAATATTTTCTTCTTTCTTGAAAAGGGTGTGAGCTAGTATCTTATGGAAGTATCTGAAAGCTGGGTTATGAATCTCATCATTATACATTCTGTCTGGTTCAGGGTGATAGTCGCCTGTGATTCTACCCCAGAATTGGTTGAGTTCAAAATCAAGGTCATCATCTTCTGCACTGATGAACACATGCGGTCCGCTAGGAAATCCTAGGAGGTTAGCTAATGACATCCGGCTATGGGTTTGGTCCATTCCAAACATCCTAAAGGTGATCAGCTCTGTGTTGGATCCAAAACCATAGTTGGGTAGGTACCTGAAGGAACTAAGGAATTCGTAGGTGAGGTCCTTATAGGTAGCAAAACGGGTTTTCAAAGCAGTGTTCTCCCAACCCAGTTGATTGAACAGGTATTGGATGCTATCCGTGATTCCTAGTTTCTCCATGGTAGACTTATCATAGTACAACGTTAAGGCTAGTTCTCTCTCAGTCAATGCTTCAAATCTTGCTTTTTGAGCTTGTCCTCGAAAATGAACCTTGGTGAAGTCGTACGCGTCCATACTCGCAGGTAAGTCGGGAGAAAAACAGGAGGAAGGTTTGAAGACTTTTAAAATCCTGAAAAGTTTAAAACAAAAATTTGAAGTCAGGATTTTAAGAAAAGCGAAAGGCGGTAAAAACAAAAGATAAAACAAGAATATAAAATAAAAATATGAAAATAAAAGAAAGTAAAAATAGTAGTAATTTTAAGTTTAGAATTTTTGTTAGAGTTTCAAAGTAGAAAAAAAAATGAAATACAGTAACGAGGAAAAATGCGGGAAAATTGGGTTGCCTCCCAGTAAGCGTTGTATTTAACGTCTAAAGCCTGACGATAGCTTGGTGACAAGCTATTCGGGTGTTTGAGCTGGAAGCTCAAGCAATGCTATACTGCAGACTTGAGGGCTGTTCTCGTTTTTATTATAATGTTTTAGACGTTGTCCGTTTACGATAAACGGTGCATTCGTCTTATCGGTAATTTCAACAGCACCACTCTGAAGTACTTTAGTCACTTCATAAGGTCCGGACCACCTAGATTTTAGTTTACCTGGGAAGAGTTTTAATCTTGAATTAAATAGCAGCATGATGTCTCCCACATTGAATTGTTTCTTGACTGAATGTTTATCATGCCACTTTTTAGTTCGTTCTTTGTAGATACGGGCACTTTCGTAAGCGTCTAATCGAAGTTCTTCCAATTCGTGTAAGTTCAAGATTCGCTTTTCTCCTGCCTCGGTGTAGTTGAAATTAAGTGTTTTAATGGCCCAGAAGGCCTTATGCTCTAATTCTATAGGGAGGTGACAAGATTTACCGTAAACTAATTTGTAGGGTGTAGTACCTATTGGTGTCTTAAAAGTGGTCCTATAAGCCCATAAAGCTTCATGTAGCTTTGATGACCAATCTTTCCTTGAGGTAGCGACATTCTTTTCCAATATCTGTTTTATTTCCCTATTCGAGACCTCTACTTGTCCGCTAGTTTGCGGATGATAGGGTGTAGCTACTCGGTGTCGGACTCCATATTTAGAAAGAAGCTTATCGAATATTCGCGATATGAAGTGAGATCCGCCGTCACTAATGACGAGTCTGGGTACACCGAATCTAGGAAAGATTGTGGTTTTGAAGAGTTTGATTACTACTCGTGCGTCATTTGTTGGAGCAGCAATGGCTTCTATCCACTTAGACACATAGTCTACAGTGACGAGTATGTAGTTATTACCAAAAGAAGGTGGGAATGGTCCCATGAAATCTATTCCCCATACGTCAAAGATTTCTACCTCTAAGATTCCTTTCTGAGGCATTTCATCGCGTCGTGAGATGTTGCCAGTTCGGTGGCATCAATCACATTTTAGCACAGCGATGTGGACGTCTTTCCAGAGGTTAGGCCAGAATAAGCCTGCTTGGAGAATCTTAGCGCACGTCTTGGACGTACTAGCATGACCACCATATGGTGCTGAATGGCATTGGGAAATGATATTTTCTATTTCTTCCTCTGGGACACAGCGATGGTATATGTTGTCGGCCCCTCTCTTGAAGAGTAGAGGTTCGTCCCAATAATAGTGTTTCAGATCGTGGAAGAATTTCTTCTTTTGCTGATAAGTGAGATCCGGTGGAAGCACGCCTGCAGCGAGGTAATTAACGATGTCAGCATACCAAGGAAATGTGACTTGGGCATAGACGGCTTCTACGACTTTTTCGAATTCTGGATCTTCCGAGATTGAGTTGGGCATGTCACTTTCTAATTTGGCTATCAGACGTTCGTATGGGAAATCGTCATTTATCGGTACTGGTTCATGTTTGATGCCTTCTATTCGGGATAAGTGATCTGCAACAACATTCTCGGTTCCTTTCTTATCTTTGATTTCAAAGTCAAACTCTTGTAATAACAGGATCCATCTCAATAATCTTGGTTTGGCATCTTTTTTGCTTATTAGGTACCTAATGGCAGCGTGGTCTGTGTATATGATAATCTTTGCTCCTACTAGGTAAGAACGAAATTTGTCAAGCGCAAATATAACTGCTAGAAGTTCCTTTTCTGTTGTGGCGTAGTTCATTTGGGCAGGATCTAAAGTTCTACTAGCATAGTAGATGGCATGGAGTTTCTTGTCTTTCCTTTGTCCTAGAACTGCGCCTACGATATAATCACTCGCATCGCACATGATTTCGAACGGTAGTCGCCAATCGGGTGGTTGCATAATCAGTGCGGTGATAAGGGATGATTTTAATGTTTCGAATGCTTTTAGACAGTCATCGTCGAATATGAACTCAGCATCTTTCATCAATAGGCCGGTCAAAGGTTTTGTGATTTTTGAAAAATCTTTTATAAATCTTCGGTAGAAACCAACATGTCCTAGAAAACTCTGTATTTCTCGTACGGATTTTGGAGGTTGGAGATCTTTTATAATCTCTATTTTAGCTTTGTCGACCTCAATTCCATTATTTGATATGACGTGTCCTAGAACTATTCCTTGTCGGACCATAAAATGGCATTTTTCCCAATTTAGGACGAGGTTCACTTTTACACAAGGTTCTAATACCATTTCTAAGTTTTGTAGGCGTCCTTCAAAACTTTGTCCACATACCGAGAAATCGTCCATAAATACTTCCATGATGTCGTCTATGAAATCTGCAAGATTGCCATCATGCATCTTTGGAAGGTTGCTGGAGCATTACAGAGTCCGAACGACATTCAGCGGTAAGCAAAAGTACCATAAGGACAGGTGAATGTAGTCTTTTCTTGGTCATCAGGATGAATGGGAATTTGGAAGAATCCTGAATAGTCATCTAGATAGCAGAAATACGAATGTTTGGCTAATCTTTCCAACATTTGGTCTATGAAGGGTAACGGGAAGTGATGTTTTCGTGTGGCTTTGTTAAGCTTCCTATAATCAATGCACATCCTGCTTCCAGTCACGACTCTTTTTGTTATTGATTCGCCTTTTTCGTTTTTAACTACTGTGACTCCTCCTTTCTTTGGTACGACATGAACTGGGCTGACCCATTCACTATCGGAGATTGGATAGATGATTCCTGCATCTAGCAATTTCTTTACTTCATCTCTGACTACAGTGCTTAGGATGGGGTTCAGTCTCCTCTGATGCTCTCTAGAGGTTTTAGAGTCTTCCTCTATTGTAATTCGATGCATACAGATTGAAGGGCTTATACCTTTTAGATCACTTATGTTATAGCCTAACGCGGTGGGGTACTTTTTTTAAGACTTCTAATAGCTTTTCGGTTTCTGGTTGTCCTAAGTCGGCGTTGACTATCACTGGTCTTTTTAGTTCATCGTCTAGGAATTCATATCTAAGGTTTTTGGGTAGTGTTTTAAGTTCTAAAGATGGGTTCTTCGGACCTGGCATATGGTTTGGGGTCAGTGCTAAGCTTTCGCTTAGGCTGTCGTCTTTATACGGTCTACGCCAATCATCGTCTTCAGAAATATCGGGTATTTGAATCTTTATTATTTCTAAATACGTGGTCTCTTCATTTTCAAGTTCTCTTATGCATTCGTCAATTTCGTCTACTAAACAGCAGGTATCGTCTATGGCTGGTGCTTGTAAGAACTTGGTGAGAATGAACTATGTATTTTCTTCTCCTACTTCGAATGTTAGCCTTCCTTTCTTCACGTCTATAATAGCTCCGGCTGTAGCTAGGAACGGTCTTCCTAGGATAATCGGGGTAACAGAGTCCTCTTTAATGTCCATGATTATGAAGTCGGTTGGGATGTAGAATTGTCCTATGCGTACTGGAACGTTTTCCAGTATTCCGACGGGGTATTTTACTGATCGGTCAGCTAATTGTACGGACATTTTGGTTGGTCTTAGGTCTCCCATATTCAGCTTTTTGCATATAGATAAAGGCATAACACTAATACTGGCTCCTAAATCGCATAGAGCTTTGTCTATCACGAACTTTCCTATGACGCAGGGTATGGAGAAACTACCTGGGTCTTTTAATTTAGGAGGCATGCGGTTTTGAATTATAGCGCTACACTCCGCAGTAAGTGTAACTGTCTCGTTATCCTCGATCTTTCTCTTATTTGACAGGATTTCTTTGAGGAATTTAGCGTATGACGGCATTTGAGTTATTGCTTCTGTAAAAGGAATAGTGATATTCAACTGTTTAAGGAGCTTTACAAATTTCTTAAACTGTCCTGAAGTTTTGGAGTT
Source organism: Lathyrus sativus (assembly GCA_963859935.3). Taxonomy (NCBI): domain Eukaryota; kingdom Viridiplantae; phylum Streptophyta; class Magnoliopsida; order Fabales; family Fabaceae; genus Lathyrus; species Lathyrus sativus. The sequence goes on from OZ012741.1 coordinate 242,275,598, forward strand.
TATTAATCTTTGAGGATAAGGGATAGGTGGTTTATATGATGCTGGAGGTGCTTGGGTTTTTTTCCTTGCGGTATCCTCCTTCTCGTCGTCTTCCTTCTTCTCTAACTCGGATTCCTTTTCTGCTTGTTCAGTTGGTTTTTGTTGCATGGCTGAGTTTTCGGTCCTCGGATCGATCAGTTCGTCCAATTCTTTTCCACTTCTTAGTATTACAGCATTTGCTTGGCCTTTTGGATTCTATTCGGGTTGTCCAGGAAATGTGCCAGCGGGTGCGGCAGCAGAGGCTTGTTGTTGAGCCACTTGTGATATCTGTGTTTCTAACATTTTGTTGTGAGTGGCTAAAGCGTCTACTTTTCCGGTCAACTGTTTAATTTGCTCTTTAGTATGTATATTTTGATTCAGGAATTCTTTGTTTGTTTGAGCTTGAGTAGCTATGAATTTTTCCATCATCAACTCGAGGTTTGATTTCCTAGGTGCAGTCTGAGCAGCAGCTGGTTTCTGATATCCTGGCGGAGCAGTAGGCATTTGCAATGCATTATCGCTTTTGTAAGAAAAGTTTGGATGATTTCGCCAACCTGGGTTGTAGGTATTTGCGTAAGGATTTCCTTGAGCATAATTTACTTGGTCTGGTGGGATTTCGGCTAGCAATGGGCATTCAGGTGCATTATGAGTGGTGCTTCCGTATAACTCGCAATTTGGAGTTACGGCAGCGATGGTTGCAGTGGGGTTAACGGTCAGACTGTCAATCTTCTGTGCTAGAGCATCTACTTTAGCGTTGAACTTTTCAAAGCTGCTGATCTCGTACATCCCACCTTTTGCTGTGGTTTTCTCTGTTGGAGTGCGTTCACCTCCCCATTAGCAGTGGTTCTGAGACATGTTTTCGATTAGTTGATAGGCTTTGTCGTATGGCTTATCCATAAGTGCACCGCCCACGGCAGCGTCTATTGTCAATCTGGTATTGTATAAAAGCCCATTATAGAAAGTATGGATTGTCACCCAGTCTTCTAGACCGTGGTGAGGACATGTTCTCATCATATCTTTGAATCGTTCCCATGCTTCTTAAAGAGATTCAGTATCTTTTTGTCGAAATCCGTTGATTTGAGCTCTAAGCATAGCAGTTTTGCTTGGCGGAAAATATCTCGCTAAGAAGACGTTCTTCAATTGTTCCCACGTCGTAACGGAGTTGGATGGTAAAGATTGCAACCATGTCCACGCTCTGTCTCTAAGAGAGAATGGGAAAAGATGAAGTCTTATCGCGTCTGGAGTTACTCCATTTGCTTTCACTGTGTCTGCGTATTGTACAAACTTCGTTAAGTGTTCCTTTGGATCCTCAGTTGCGTTTCCTGAGAATTGGTTTTGTTGTACAGCTGACAGCAATGATGGTTTCAGCTCAAAATTGTTTCGAGTAATAACTGGGGCAGCAATGCTACTTCTAGGCTCCACCTGAGAGGGTGTAGCATATGCCTTCAGCGGTTTGTTTGGAGGTCCTTTAGCCATGTTTGATTCTTCTTCGGATTTGGGAATGGGAGTGAGAGGATCGGGAATGTTATGTTTGAGTTGGTACTCAATGATTCGGCTTCTTAGAAGTAAGAAGCTCTCTAGTTCTGCGACTGAAGGTTTCAAGATATCGCCTTGTGGGCGATTACTTGGGATACAATCGACAACACTAGTAAAGGAAAAATGAAATTTTTAACCTAGTCTATACGGTGTAACAGAAGGTTACACTATTGACTAAACGGGTCCCCGGCAACGGTGCCAAAAACTTGATCGCGACTTTCTATGTCTAATACAACTTAACTGCAAGTGCATAGTCTATCGCGTAGTAATAATAGATATCGATCCCACAGGGACTCGTAATCAAACTAGTGTTCTCGGGAGTTACTATGTTTAGCTAGGTAGATAATGTTTAAGGGAATAAGATTGTCACTAAAGGGAACTAAAAATGTTACTTAGATTATAATTACGTGAATCGATATGCAGTAATTATGTTCTTCGGGGATTTGACAAGTTACCGGTATATGAAATATTTTTCAGAGTTTATTTAAGCAGAAAATAGTGATCTGAAGACTCTCGTCTCACGATGGTTATTGACGCTAATCATAATTCTAAGGGCCAAACGTACGCTTTCGTGTCCCATTCGGGGTTAAAACTATTTTTTGGAAATCTCTAAGTTCTAATTCATTTTAAAGTGCTTTCGCTGTTATTAAAATGAATGACTAGTGTTTACTATCTGGTCTTGCCGTAGCTTTCGCTTGTTGGTTCGTACCTTAATTAATTTCCCACTTTCGTGGCAAAACTACTTTTAAATAAGTTCTCGCTTTCGCGACGAAGTTTATTCAGTAAATAAATTTAAACACTCAGACCATAAACAACTTTTGAAAAGAAAAGTTTTCAACCGGTTATTATCAAATCCCTTCCGAATTATTATTACATATCGATTACTTTGATTTAGCTAGACATGGATTTGGGAAAGGTAAAACATAAATGAAAACAATAAATAATAGCATGCATCATAATGAAAACTGGAATTACGATTAAAATGAGAAACCTATAAATATTCCAATTGACCTTTGGGCAGATCCTCCACAAATGTTGGCAGGATTCTGGTCTTTGTGCCAATTGATCGTACAAGGGAAATAAGAATTACAGAATATCAAAGGAATGCAGAAAAAGAAAAGAGAAACAAATAAGAATAGAAAAACTAGAAAGGTTGCTCTGAAAATAAATTGGCAGCACTTCGTTGTCTGAATGCGGCTCCCTTTCTCAGCTCCTCTCCTTCCCTTTTATAGAAATAGAATTCTAACGGTTATAACTTGAAGAAGGTGGACTTTGAGGCAGAATTATCAGGGAGTAGTGGTCCACTATTTGGGACTTGGAACTGCTTCTTTCACGTGCATTTGAAGTGGGGCGTTTTTGCCTGCATGACGGTCGTCACGGTGTGTGACGGTCGTCACCCGTGTGACGGTCGTCATGGGGTTGTGACAGTCGTCCTAGCAGCAAAATATGAATGTTGTGTTTTTCATGTTGTTTTCATCTGGTTTTCGTCCATATTTCATCTGTGATTGCTTCTTTTCTTCATATTGCCTTGTTTAGACATGATTATTAAATACCTGCAAAGTATCAGACAAATAACACGGAAATAACCCGAAATCGGATCGAAAATAGTTAAACATCAGTTGAATTATACATCAATATATATATACGATTTCGTGTTATCAATATGGGAAATAGGGGAGTTATTAGAGAAGTTGTGGGGGAACAAAGGAAAAACACGATAAACTGCTCAGAACCAAAATTAAGGAGAAAGGATGAGGAGAAGGGAAAAAGGAAAAAGAACGTGAGTGGGAGAAGTTGAGAACAGAGGAAACTAACCACCGGAGAGGATACAAGGTAGTTGCTGCAGAGTCACCGGAGAGCAGACCGGAACCGGGAAGGTTAGAGCTGTCCTCAATCCAAAGGTAAGGGTGGGGTTCAATTCTATAACTATGGGTATGATCAATTTCATGAAGGGAATTGAATCATGGGGTTAGTTCCCGTAGGTTGAGAAATATTAAAGGTTAATGTTTGTCTGTGCCCGAATTAGTGTTTTATGGCATTAGTTCTATGTAATAATATTGGGAAACGGCGCCAACACGCGCTAATTTTCCATTTGTTGAGAGGGTTGTAATGGTATCCTCATTTGATTATATTATGTTGAAAGTTGTGATGCTTCGGTTATGGACAATTTGGTTGTAGGCTTAATGCCTTGTTGCGTGGTTGTGGTGGTTGTGTTGTAGTCCATAATAGCTGCATCTCATAGCATATCATCCTGGTTGGCATGTATTGGTGTTGGTTGTGCCTTTATTGGCGGCCTTTAATGGAAATTAAATTGGTTTTAGAGTGCTGCTCCAAATTGGTACCACATGCATATGCATAGTTGAGTCGCATAGTGTCGCGTCGTTATGTGGTTGTAAGTGAAGATGGGTTGCTGAATTTGCTTGTTAATTGTTGTGAATATGAACGATAAGTTCCTGATACTGGTTGTCAATATTATTTGGAAAACTGCGAGAATCTTAATTGCTGTGATATAATCCTGACATGACTTTTATCATGCCTTATGTTATAATTTTGATATCTCACCCTTTACATTGTATGTTACCTCCGTTGGTGGTAATTTGCAGGTAACTCGGAATAAAGTGTCGCTTTTCGTTTAAGGTGTCGTTGGTCGCTCTAATACGTAGCACTCTTGGGGGGATGAACGATTGATGTTATTGTTTTAATTGAATTCCTTGTTGCTGAATTATATTAAGTACTTCTCAACTAAATTGGTTGTTTCGGACAGTTCCAAATGTTGGTTGGATGCATAATTAAGATGTTAAACAAGTTTTCGTTATTTGGTCATCCGGATCTATGCTATGTATGTTATTAAATGTTTTGCTACAGGTGTATGTTATCAGTTAAGGTGAAAATGTGACACCTCTGATGCGTCTCAGAATTTGTGAGTGTGACGGTCGTCACCACTCCATGACGCTCGTCATGACCACGACGATCGTGACAGTTCCATTACGACCGTCATGTGGCCTTTTTTTCGTGCACTCTGATTGTTGTTTTCTTATTTATCTGTTGGGTTAGAATGAGGTGTTACATTAGAGGTATCAGAGCAGGTCGTTCCATTCGACCAAGTTATCGAGTCAGTCGTTGTGTCTAGCAATTGAGTATTGTTGTTTGTGAAATCTGACTGCTGGTTGTTGCAGTTTAAGTTGAAATGGATGGAAGCAATGATGCTGCAATTGCTGTTGCTCTGCAAGCTATAGCTAATGCTATGGAGAATCAGTCGAATCCTGTTGGAGATGCAGGGTCTCGCAGTTTGGCAATGTTTCAGTGGGAGAATCCACCTACATTCAAGGGTAGGCATGATCTTGATGGTGCATTGGATTGGTTGAAGGAAATGGAGCAAATCTTTCGTGTGATGGACTGTACCCCAGCACATAAGGTTCGTTATGGGACTCATATGCTAGCAGTTGAAGCTGATGACTGGTGGCTAGAGACCCGTCCAGTATTGGCAGCTGCATGTGAGGAGGTCACTTGGACTGTATTCCGTAGGGAATTTCTGAAGAAGTATTATCCGAAAGATGTCCCCGGTAAGAAAGAGATTGAATTTCTTGAACTGAAGCAAGGAGACATATCTATTACCGAGTATGCGGCGAAATTCAAAGAATTGGCTATGTTTTATCCGAACTACAGCGCAGAAACCGTTGAGTTTTCTAAGTGTATCAAGTTTGAGAATAGATTGAAGTCTGAAATCAAAAAGGCAATTGGGTATCAGAAGATTCGTGTTTTTTATGCGTTGGTTGAAAGCTGTAGAATTTATGAAGAAGATAGAAATGCTCATTACAAACTGTTGAGTGAGAGGAGAGGCAAGTCCCAGCAGAATCGCGGTAAGCCTTATGATCCTCCAGTTGGCAAAGGGAAACAGAGAGCAATTGATGACAAGAGAACTAATAGGGGAGATGCTCCTGCTGGTATTGTTTGCTATAAGTGCGGGAAACCTGGCCATAAGAGTAACGTGTGTAACTCTGGACCAGTGAGATGTTACCGTTGTGGTGAGCTGGGACACGCTATTGCTGAGTGCAAACGCAAGGGGATGGTTTGTTTCAACTGTGGTGAAGAGGGACACCTGCTGACAAGTGTCAGAATCCTAAGAAAGAAAAGAGTGGTGGAAGGGTGTTCGCTCTATCTGGGACTCAGACATCCAGCGATGACAGACTCATTGAAGGTACTTGTATCATTAATAGTACTCCTTTACTTGCTATTATTGACACTGGTGCTTCTCATTGTTTTATTGCTACTAATTGTGTTGGACGTTTGAGTCTTGTGTTTTCTCACATGAATGGGGAGATGTTTGTTGAGAATCAAACTAAGGGATCAGTGACTACATCTCTGGTATGTTGGAAATGTCCTCTGTCAATGTTTGATAGAGATTTCCTGGTTGACTTACTCTGTTTGCCACTAAGTGGGATGGACGTAATTTTAGGATTGAACTAGTCAGAGTATAACTGCATTCATATTATCTGCATTGATAAGTCGGTGAGGTTTTCTACTCTTGAAGAGGAGGGAGCCCGTTTAGTAACTACAAAACAAATGAGGCAGATACTGCGAGAAGATGCTCAGGTGTTTGCGTTGGTGGCATCATTATCCATGGAGAATAAAGCGATAATTAATGAGTTAAAAGTTGTTCGTGATTTTCCTAAAGTGTTTCCAGATGAAATTCCTGAAGTTCCTCCGGAACGAGAAGTTGAATTTTCTATCGACCTTGTACCTGGTACCAGACCTGTGTCTATGGCACCGTACAAGATGTCTGCATCTGAATTGGTTGACATGAAGAAACAGTTGGAAGACTTACGTGAGAAGAAGTTCGTTAGACCGAGTGTGTCGACGTGGGGAGCTCCGATATTATTAGTAAAGAAGAAAGACGGCAGTATGAGGTTGTGTATTGATTACCGACAATTGAACAAGGTGACAGTTAAGAATAAATATCTGCTCCCAAGAATTGATGACTTGATGGATCCGTTGGTTGGTGCGCGAGTGTTTAGTAAAATTGATTCGAGGTCAGGGTATCACCAGATTAAGGTAAAAGGTGAGGATGTTCAGAAGACTGCATTCAGAACTAGGTATGGACACTATGAGTATACGGTAATGCCTTTTGGTGTTACTACTGTGCCTGGAGTTTTTATGGAATACATGAACCGTATCTTTCACGATTATTTGGATCGGTTTGTGGTGGTATTCATTGATGACATATTAATTTACTCTAAGTCGAAAGAGGAGTATGTGGAACACTTGAGATTGGTACTGCATGTTCTGAAAGAAAGGAAGTTGTAAGCGAAACTGTCGAAGTGTGAGTTCTGGTTTGAAGAGCTTAGCTTTTTGGGTCATGTTATATCGGGTAGTGGAATTTTTGTAGACCCATCTAAGGTTGATGCGGTGATGCAATGGGAAACTCCGAAGTTGGCAACTGAGATTAGAAGCTTTCTGGGACTTGCTTGTTATTACAGAAGGTTTATTGAAGGTTTCTCTAAGTTGGCTCTTCCGTTAACTAAGTTGACTAGTAAAGGGAAAACTTTTGTGTGGGATGCTCAATGCGAAGCAGGTTTTATAGAGTTAAAGAAGAGGTTGACGTCTGCTCCGGTGTTGACCTTGCCTAACACAAAAGAACCGTTTGTTGTATAATGTGATGCTTCTAAGTTTGGTTTGGGAGGTGTACTCATGCAGGGTAACAAAGTAGTTGCTAATGCGTCAAGACAGTTGAGAATCCACGAGAAGAATTACCCTACACACGATTTATAACTTGCTGCTATTGTTTTTGTGCTGAAGATTTGGAGACATTATCTGTATGGTTCAAGATTCGAGGTGTTCAGTGACCATAAGAGTTTGAAGTACCTGTTTGACCAAAAAGAACTGAACATGAGACAACGAAGGTGGTTAGAACTGTTAAAAGACTTTGATTTTGGTTTAAACTACCATTCGGGAAAAGACAATGTAGTAGCTAATGCCTTAAGTCGCAAGACTTTGCATATGTCGGCAATGATGGGCAAAGAGTTGGAATTGATTGAGCAATTCAGAGACCTGATCTTATTTTGCAAAGTGACACCGAAGAGTGTAAAGTTTGGCATGTTAAATATCAACATCAGAGAAGCTCAGAAATTAGATGTGAAGTTCGTAGATTTAATTCCAGGGGTGAATCATTCGGAAAATAATGATTATCAGTTGGATGCGCAAGGCGTGTTCAGATTTCACGGTCGTATTTGCATTCCTGATAGTGCAGATATGAAGAAAGCCATTCTGGAGGAGGGTCACAGAAGTAAGTTGAGTATTCATCCAGGAGCGATGAAAATGTATAGTGATTTGAAGAATCTGTTTTGGTGGCCTGGTATGAAGCATGATGTAGCTCGATTTGTTTACGCATGTTTGACTTGTCAGAAGTCAAAAGTTAAGCACTAGAAACCTGCTGGATTGATGCACCGTTAGAGATTCCAGAATGGAAATGGGACAGCATTTCGATGGACTTTGTAACGGGTTTACCGAACACTTTGAGAGGATGTGATTCTATTTGGGTGATTGTTGATAGGCTTATGAAGTCAGCTCACTTTATTCCTATTAACATCACTTTTCTGGTGTCGAAGTTGGCAGAGATTTACGCCCGAGTGGTTGTTAACTTGCATGGTGTTCTGTTGTGTATTGTGTTGGATAGAGATCCGAGGTTTACTTCTGAGTTTTGGAAAAGTCTACAAGAGGCTTTGGGTTCCAAGTTGAGGTTGAGTTCAACATACCACCCTCAAACAGATGGTCAGACTGAACGAACTATTCAATCTTTAGAAGATTTGCTGAGGGCATGTGTTCTCGAGGAAGGTGGTTCGTGGGATACCTATCTTCCGTTGATAGAGTTTACCTATAATAACAGTTACCACTCTAGTATCGGAATGGCATCGTTTGAAGCTTTGTATGGTAGGAGATGTAGGGCTCCATTGTGTTGGCATGAATCCGGGGAGAGTGTGGTACTTGGACCAGAAATTGTTCGGGAGACGACGGAGAAGGTGAAGTTAGTTCAAGGAAAGATGAAAGCTTCACAGAGTAGGCAGAAAAGTTATCATGATAAGCGCAGAAAGGAGCTAGAATTTGAAGCTGGAGATCATGTATTCTTGAGAGTCACGCCTGTGACTGGTGTTGGTAGAGCTTTGAAATCTAAGAAGCTTACCCCTCGTTTAATTGGTCCGTACTAGATATCAGACAGAGTTGGAAAGGTTGCGTATCAAGTGGCATTGCCGCCTAATTTGTCGAATCTGCACGATGTATTTCATGTGTCACAGCTCCGAAAGTATATCTCAGATCTGTCGCATGTCATTCCTATGGACGATGTGCAAGTAAGTGACCATCTTACGGTGGAGACGATGCCTGTAAGAATTGATGATCGGGAGGTGAAGACGTTAAGAGGAAAAGAGATTGCCTTGGTGAAAGTGGTCTGGTTGGGAGCTGCTGGCGAAAGCTTGACGTGGGAACTGGAAAGCAAGATGCGAGAGTCTTACCCCGAGCTGTTTAATCGAGGTAATTTCGAGGTCGAAATTCTTTTAATTTTGGGGGAGTTGTAACACCCGTTCATTTTTAAATTAAATTATTTATGAATTGTTGGTGTGCCTTTATGTGGGAGTGTGTCTGAGAGCGTTGGTGCGTGTCCTTAAAGTATAGGAAATCATTTAATAAAATTTAGAGTTTAATAATAATATAATATAATTAATAATGATGATAATTTAATAATTAGTAGTAATTTTATTATTATTATTATTTTTATTATTATTATTATTATTTGTAATATTAGTGGATGGAATAAGGGAAATAGGGAAGTTATTAGAGAAGTTGTAGGGGAACAGAGGAAAAACACGATAAACTGCTCATAACCAAAATTAAGGAGAAAGGTTGAGGAGAAGGGAAAAAGGAAAAAGAACGTGATCGGGAGAAGTTGAGAACAGAGGAAAGTAACCACCGGAGAGGATTCAAGGTAGTTGCTGGAGAGTCACCGGAGAGCAGACCGGAACCGGGAAGGTTAGAGTTGTCCTCAATCCAAAGGTAAGGGTGGGGTTCAATTCTATAACTATGGGTATGATCAATTTCATGAAGTGAATTGAATCATGGGGTTAGTTCCCGTAGGTTGAGAAATATTAAGGGTTAATGTTTGTTTGTGCCTGAATTAGTGTTTTATGGCATTAGTTCTATGTAATAATATTGGGAAACAACGCCGACACGTGCTAATTTCCCATTTGTTGAGAGGATTGTTATGGTGTCCTCATTTGATTATATTATGATGAAAGTTGTGGTTACATGATCCGTATGAAATTGTGATTCTTCGGTTATGGACAATTTGGTTGTAGGCTTAATGCCTTGTTGCATGGTTGTGGTGGTTGTGTTGTAGTCCATAATATATGCATCTCATAGCATATCATCCTGGTTGGCATGTATTGGTGTTGGTTGTGCCTTTATTGGCGGCCTTTAATGGAAATTAAATTGGTTTTAGAGTGCTGCTCCAAATTGGTACCACATGCATATGCATAGTTGAGTCGCATAGTGTCGCGTCGTTATGTGGTTGTAAGTGAAGATGGGTTGCTGAATTTTCTTGTTAATTGTTGTGAATATGAACGATAAGTTCCTGATATTGGTTGTCTATATTATTTGGAAAACTGCAAGAATCTTAATTGCTGTGATATAATCCTGACATGACTTTTATCATGCCTTATGTTATAATTTTGATATGTCACCCTTTACATTGTATGTTACATCCGTTGGTGGTAATTTGAGGAGATGGAGTTGGGGTTTCAGGTGGTTCGTTTGTTGAAGCGTATTATGGGTTTTCCGGATGCACACGATGGAGATTGTGAGGGAAAACAGGTTTCAGATGGGTTGTTTTTCTGTAGAAACGAAGGTGACGATGGTGGAATAACAATGGTGGGTCGTTTGAAGGTGGAGGATATGGTGTTGAATGTTTGAAGTTTGTCGGATGTTTTGCATTGTGTTATGAGTTTCGAAGTTTTGAAGTTTGTTTGAGGTTTTGTTCATGGAGTTTTGGTGTTCAGTAAATGGAGGTGGAAGTTAGATGGTGAAGATGAAGGTTGGGTTGAGTTTATGTTGGTGATTTGAGTGAGGTTGTGAGTTTTTGAAAGAGATTCATCAATGGTGAACTGATGAAGGACGAACAAGCGGCAGATTTCTCGGATTAGGGTTTTTGGGAGCAGCGGCGGTAGGGTTAGGGTTGGTTGGAGGAAGGAGGAAGTGAATAGTAACAATATATATAGGAAGATGACACGTGGCCTTGGCTTTCGTTAATGATAAAATGAAAACTTAAATGCTGATTACAAATCTGATGATGATTAAATGAGTTAATAAAATGCTGAAAACTGAATATTAACGTGCTGATAAAGCTGAATCAATTAAAGCTAACTTAAATTAAAGAAATAACTCTAATGACCTATACAATTAATTAACTTCTAATCTAAACACTTAATAAATCTGACTATTAATAATAAAATAAAAATTAATCCTATTAATTTCAAACTAAAAACAAAATCAATTTCAACTAATAAAAACTTAATAAAAATCCTATTCTAATTTCTATTTCCTATTTTCTATTTAAAAATAAAATAAATTAAACCATTTAAAATTCTAAATAAAACTAATTAATAATCTATTTTAAAAAAACAACTAAAAGGTTAAATTCTAGAAAATACCTAATAAAATCAAATTAAACTATATTCTAAAAATTAATAAAAAAATCTAACCAATACAATCTATATTAAAAAAACATCTATTCCTATTTAAAATATTTTCTACATAATTAAATATAAAACAAAAACTATTCTAAATAATTAAATAAGACAAAGATAGCAATAAAAATGCAAAATGCCATGGAAAAACGGGCGGACACCGAAATGCGCCAATATTATCAACACGAATTGAATTATCAAGAAGAGAGCGACTTTTCGCTCGATTTTGACACTGAACTTCTTGTTTGAATTGATTTGAATCGCCTGAAACGCGAGTAATGCGGCTAAAATCTTGATAAATTCAATCCGGCTGATAACACGGGCAAAATGCGACCTAAATGATATGCAGATGAAAACGAAACAAAATCCAGTCAAAGTCGGAAAACCGGTGGGCAAATTTTAGGGTGCAAAATATTGCAGGCATTAATATTGGCAAGTACAGAATTGAATTGAACAAGAGTTATGTCTTGTGTCACATGTGCTTGAGCTAACACCTTCTGTAAAGATACCCTGTGAGCAGGAGAGTTCATCAAAAGAGACAAAATTGAGATCTTAGACAATTTCTGATGCAGCTAGTCAATGATCTTGTAATTGCTTTTCCGAATAATCCTCAGAAATTCAGCATCTTCTTCATTCGGCATCACTTCTTTGTCTTTGGCAGGAACGACAATGGTTGTTTCTTTTTTAGGAACCACAATTATTTTCGGCTGATAAATTCGACCATTGTGGGTCATCTTACAGGTCCAAACAATATTTGTTACACTCGCCTAATTACTCTTCACTTCTTTATTCGTAACAACCTTTCCCGACTCTTGATCGATCACAGTCACGTCGTACTTCCAAGGTACAACTTTAGTATCCTCAAAGTGGAACAGACTAGGCATTTGAATGATAATAGGTCTTGGTTGACCGGTTGTTGAAACAATAGGCTTAGAAATGTTTAAAATTGGCCTAGCAACATTGAAGATTGGATTCACCAAATTAGAGTCAGGTACATTTAACACATACATCTTTTCACTAGTCTTCGGTAGATTGAAAATGGGCTTAATCACCGATACCTATTCCTTCCTTACTTTATTGCCTACTTGTAAGAACCCATCATTGATCAACTTTTTAATATCACTTTGAACCACAAGACATCCTTTGAGGTCAACAACACATCTCTCACAATCTGAATGAACACTTTTGATCAGACTAGCCTCTACCAACTTTTCATGAAAAGATCGCAGCGAAATTTTGATTTCTGACACGTCAAGGCTTACATTCTCATCAGACGCGTCTTATACAACTTAGACTCCCTCATGGTTAGGCAGAGGACTACTCTTGACATTTGGTTGAACATCATTGAAAGATAAGATCTTTTTCTCCATTAATTCCCTAACGATGTGCTTCAGAGTAAGACAACCCTCTATGTCATGTCCAGCAGCACCCTCATGAAATAAATAATGAGCGTTTGGGTTGTAGTAAGGAGATGAAGTATCTGATGGTGCCCCTAATGGTCTCGTTGTTATTAGCCTTTATTGCACTAGAGATGGGTACAATTCAGTATATGTCATCGGGGTTGGAGGAATGAGAGGCTTCCCACTGGTCTTCTGTTTTGAAAATTCTGTCTAGGAACTCGATCTCGAGGTTGTTATTGTTGGTAAGTCGGAGCATTGGGTGCTCATTGATAGCTTTGTTGTTGTTGCACTAGTTGATAGATTGGTGCCTGCTGCACTGGATAATAAGTCAGAACCTGATTATTGAACGTGGGTGTGACAGCTGCCACATATGGTTGTTGGGCATACTACACAGGGTACATTGGTTACTAAACATAGCCTTATTGAGGTTGTTGATATTGTTAGTAAATTTTCTTCCAAGACTGGTTCCTTCTTCCTACTGATACAACATTTGTGTCTCCTTCCTTCTTCTTTTGAAAACTGCTACCAGACTTCTTGGCATTATTACTGCTTGAACTACCATAAGCGTTGGTCATTTTTCAATTCTTCATTCCCAATTCCATCCTTACACCTATAGCAACAATATCAGAAAAGTTGGTTCTCAAACTGCTGATCATCTTCTCATAAAATTATGGCATCACCGTGTCTACAAACCAATCAATCAGCTCTTTCTCAATTAGAGTAGGCTCTACCTGAGAGGAAGTCTCCCTCCATTGTTGTGCATATTATTTAAAGGACTCATAACCCTTCTGTGGCATGCTTACATGTTGCCTTATATCTAGAGCTAAATTCATATTGTATTTGTAATGCTTAACAAAAGCATCAGGCAAATCCTAAAAGTTGTGAATGCGGGACTGATCTAGGCTTAGATACGACTTGGTAGATGCCCCTTTCAAACTATCCTGGAAGCAGTGGATCATCAATGTATCCTGTAGTCCATAATCAAGTGAGTATTTGGACAAGTTGCACTTGAGTATTGCTCAAAATTGGAAGTTTTAAACTTTGGAGGGATTACCAATCCAAACACTAGAAACATGTCTCTGGCGTTAGTACCAAAGATGTTGTTTCCTTCAATTTCTCTAACCTTCCTTCCAATAGTCTATACACTTTCCTTCAACCTTTCATGACATTCGTCCCCTTCCTCAGACATATTGGGAATCTCGTATACCTGTTGTTAGTTGTGAAAATAAGGACGTACTTGAGATTATACAGAAGCTAGAGTGTAATTTGGAATAGCTTGAGGAATTTCTGACCACAAAGGAATTGCTTTTTGAGTAGTTCGTTTTGTGAAAGTTGGAGGCGCAAAACCCTGAGATAATCTATAAGGTGTCATATTTGCTACATTATCTGTTGTTGATGTCGGTTCCACAGTTGCATTGATAACCTCAGAAACTACAGTGGTTTAAGGGTCCATCTTCGCTTTGATAACCTGCAGCACTTCCATTATCTTCCCCACACTTCCCCGCAAGCCTTCTAGTTCATCATTGACCCTTTCCATTTCCACATTTTGTTCAGCCATTCTTTGACGAGCTCGGGCTCGGGTGTTGTACTGGTGTTGAGAATTCAGTGTGAACAGCTAGAGATGAGACAACGAGATGAGCCACAGAACAGAAAATGCACATGCAATGCTTATGAATGCTAATGAAAATGCAAAAACAAAACATTCAAGGAACCTAAAATTATACTTACAGACATCATAACAATGGAGGGTAAATGCAGAACAAAATAACATTTCCATAAATTAAAGACTGGGAGTTTTATAAAATGTTCATTAGACATTCAAATGCCAAAGTACAAATCTTAATACAAATCAAACATCAAAGTACAGAAACTAAAGGCCTAATCCTTCTGACGAGAGGATCCTTCATCTCTTTGGGCCTTCATCTTCCTTGTAAATTCCCCTTCTTCATTCTGATGGAGCAGTTTATGATGTTCTTCATTTTATTTAACTACCATGAGGTATTTGTCTCTCCAAGCCTTCTTCTCCCTTTCAGCTTTAACCAAAGCAGTCTTTAATTCCTCCACGGAGATGGGATCCTTTAGAGTCACAGGGATCGGTTCAAAATGAGTGTAGAACATCTTCAAAGCTATCTCTTTAGCCCATAACAAGTAAGATTCTGAGACAGAGCAATCAAGGTATCCCAAAGCAGTCATCCCCTTCGTATGAATATGACGCCAAGTATATACAATTTGAGCCTTGAGCTCTGGGTTTTTCCCCGCTTCAAAGAAGAATCTCTTCAAAAAGATCAGATCGGGTTTGTTCTTCAATGGGTATCCAAGCTGACGGTGAGCTAGGATAGGGTTATAGCTGATACATCCTTTCGTATAAAGAAGAGGCACGTTTGGGAAATCTCTGGAGCTATAGATCATGATGACTTCTTCATACATGGGATCGTACAACCTGATGCTCAAGTGCTTGAGCGATAAAATCTTTTCTGTCCATGACAGTCCGTTCTTCACGTCCCAGAGCAATTCTAACCTTGGCAAGTGAGAAATAAACCACTTGTAAAGGAGTGTTTTACAACAAATGATTTAGCCTTCCCCATAATAGTTCTTCAGGTGGATGAAATAGTACGCGTCAGCCCACAGAGTGGGAATAGGATTCTTGATCAAGAAGATATTGATAGCGTTCTCGTTAACAAAATCTTCAACATCCGGGAACAGGAAGAGTCCATAAATTAATAACGCCAGGATGGCCTTAAAAGCTTCTGAATCCTCCATATCAGCGTAATACTGAGCTTTCTCAAACAAGAACATAGCTGGTAATCTAGAGAAACCTCCTTTGACAATCATATGAGCATGTACTTTTGTCAGCTCTAGATGCATACAATCATTAACAACCTTTTCACTTGGAGCGCTTTCTCTTCTTGAAAATGGCTTAGAAGTGACACACAATCCCATCAAAGCAGAGTGTTCCTCCAATGTCGGCAACAGCTAGTAATCTGGAAATGTGAAGCAATGATAGATTGGATTGTAGAACTGCACATGCGCCACTAACATCTCTTCGTCCACTTGAAGTCTCAGCAATGGAAAAATACTCCCATACTTGTCTTTGAATGCCAACGGATCTTCCACTAGGCCTTCATGTTTCCTCGTATTTTCCAACTTTTGACTCTTGAATGTGTACCTTAGAGTTACTCTCTTTCTAGAATCCATTCTATAATGTCTGAAAAACAAATTTAGGTTCCTTGAATGGTTAGAAAAACATGAATGCAATGCGAATGCAATTGGTTTTAAGGAACTCAAGAGATAAATTGTAATGAGAAACACCTTTTGGAGTCAAAAACTTAAATCATTAATAATGGGAAAAGTTACACCTTTGAACTACAAAATAAGAAACTCAAAATACAAAAGAAGACCACTAGGCCCAATGGATCTCAAAAGATCCTATCTAAGAATGTCATATCCCATGCATCCTCTTGTTCCTCTTCAACTCGGTGTTTTCTAACGCAAGCTTGTCGACGATCCCTTTCCAAGCACCAGATGTAGGAGGAATGTTTGAATACTTATGAGTATTAGGAACCAGCTGCACGCTAGAGATAAATAAATTCTCTTGCGCTACATACCTCTCTACAACACGCCTCTCTAGAAACTCGATCAAGTCATCTTTCTTCTTTAACTGCTTCTTCATCTCCATATGTTCAGCATAGATGGTATTATACTTTCCTTCCCATGTATATCGTTCCAACTTCATCCTTGCCAACATTCTTGATATTCCTCCTTACACTCAATAGGAATGGTAGATGATGATGTAGCAACAGGTTGTGAAGGCTTCTCAAGGAGATATGGCATCTTAAGGTCACGAGCTCGAGATCGAACCCACTGAATGAAAGACTCAAAAGCTACACAATTCCTCTTCCCCAAATCATTCTTAGTCATCTTATGAATTGTCCCCCAAGCATGTAAAACTCTATCCTTGGTTTCTACACTGGCCTCCACATTAAGATAAAAGAAACTAGACAATAGGATGTTGTTAGGATTTTCCTTCATAGGGAACCCAAATTGAAGCCTCGCAAGAATAGGATTATAGTTAATTCCCCCTCGGACACCAAGAAGAGGTACGTTTAGAAATGAACTACAACTATCAATGATGACTCCTTTGTCGTAGGCTGGATCATACCAATGCACATCATTGTGAGTAAGAGACATATGTATTTAAGACTATCGAAGCTTATTTAGATTTTCTTTGAAGAGCTCGGTCTGAGGAATGTGTGAAATAAACCACTTGTAAAGTAGAGGAGCGTAACACAGGATGGTCCCACATCCCTTAAGGGTCCTATGATGAATAAAGTGATAAGTATCACCAAGTAGTGTAGGTATAGGGTTCCCAATTAGAAAGATTTGAATGGCATTAACATCCACAAACAATTCAACATTAGAGAACACAACCAACCCATAGATAAGTAGTGGGAGGATTGCTTCGAAGGCGTCCAAACTATTTATCTTAGCTAAGAAGAAAGCTTTCTCTATCAAGAAATTAGAGGGAAAACCCTTAATTCCTCTCTTGGTAGTAAGGTTAGCTTTGACTTCGGACATCTCTAAGTGAATGGCATCAGCAATGTCCTTTGGTGATGGAATCTTCTCTAAACCACTGAAAGACTCCTTATCCAATACTGGCAGACCAACCCACTACAAATACTCCTCCAAAGTTGGGACGAGCTGATAGTCGGGAAAAGTAAAGCACTGATATAGGGGATCATAAAATTGCACAAGAGTGACGAGAACTCCCTCTTCTATATTGGTTTTGACAATACTTAACAGTCTTTCATGGTGCTTTTTGAAATCATCAGGAGATGACACCAAGGCTTCTAACTTTCTCAACTCTACCAAATCAAGTTTCTTGAAGTTGTACTTCTTAGTGTTTCTCGTCCCAAAATCCATGATACCTATGATTTTTGCAAAGAAAAAGATAACTGAGTTCCTTGAAACCAAATGAGAGAGCATGAATGTATGAATAGATGTAATGCAAAAACACACATATACACATGTTCACATACTCACAGCTATACATGCAAACAAACAAAGGGCCTAGGTTTGGAGATCACGAGCATGGAGCTGTGGTCTAACCCACCCCAAAAGGTATGTATTATGGGTATGTTCTTGCACAACGGGTTCTACAAAGTTCCCAGAGTCATCAATAAATCTTTCAGATACTATTAGCTTACGCAACTACTCATACAGGTCAATGATATTCTCAAGGTAAACTCGTCTGATTATAGTATCACATGAGAACCACCACATGTTTGTATCTGTATGATCGCTGCATTATGTCCTAAAAAAATTTAGAGAGGTGAAGGGTAACTAAAGTTCCTCAGCTTCACGGACTCTCAGGTTGGAAAATGTGATGCCAATATAACTGCTTGCATCAAACATCAGTAATCCCAAAGGGGCCTCCACTGAGCATGGTTATCATATGCTAGACATATTAGGACTACTCCCAACAGCTAACTATTGATTATACAACAATCTTATCATAGGTGTACTCTCAAGTCTGGGCCAGGACTTATCTCACCATTAAAGGTAACAACCCTGCATACAAATATACAAGCAAGCAAGCATATAACAAGCACAAATACAAACAAGGTGGGCTTAACCCTGTTAGGGAGTGGTCCCCAGTGAAGTCGCCATTTCTGCTGCGGTGAGAATTAGATATCAAGCTATTGAATTAACATGAATCACAACTCATGAAGTTCACCGTCGAGCTTTGATTTATCCAAAGGAAAGGGTAAAGATCGAAGAAAACCCTAAGTGTGCTATGTAACAATAAAGCAAAGAGATATAAGGTTCGGGGGTTGGTTATACCTAGGAAATGTGTTAGCATCCTAAGTATCTGTAGTACTTTATAGGAACCTCTTGTAAGTATTTGTGTTATGATAAAGTTTGCTTGCTAACGAAAAGTTGATAAGATAAAGACCTAGAGTATATACAAAGTATGCTCCCCAAGACATTGCTTCTCATGCCTACGTATCCTGACTAGGATGGAATCAAAGCATTTGTAGTTTACCTAACTAGGTGTGAGGATCTCTTTACCATGGTCAAGGTTCCAAGGGGAATAAGTGTTCATAACAATGACACTCATGCAGAGTTGACAAACTCTCTAAGTCTAAGTTGAAAGACCTAACTAAGGGGGGTTGACTTTAACAAAAGTTAAAAGGAAAGTGAGTACACATGGAAATGGTACACACATTGAGTTAACAAACACTAAACTTAATTCTAAGTTACAAGACCAATTGGTTCTAACAAGACCAAAAGGAAGGGGATAAGTACTCATGACAAAGGCACTAAAGGAGGGTTGACAAACCCTAAACCTAAAACTAGGTTAAGATGACAATGGCTCTAAAAAGGCCAAAGGTAGAGGCTATAACAAGGCCTAAAGGATGAATCTAACAAGGTCAAGAGGGAGGTAGGAAAGCAATATGAACTATCCTAAAGTATGACTAACAAATCAACAAGTGAACTTTCCTTTGGAATGAGGGACATGGAACTTGTAAAAACAGGAAGCCATAAGATAAAGCTCAAGAATAAATGATTACAATCATGGATGAAGTAGCATAAAGCACATACAAATGGGAATGATCAACTCAAAATGTGAAAAAATGTCAAACATTATGACATGTCAAAAGTTTGTAAGCAAACAGGTGAAACACAAACATGCAAGAATAAGGAACCCTAATCAACATCAATAATCAAAGTATCAAATCCAAAGAGTTCAAATGAGACGACAATCTAATAATTACAGTAGCTACACCAATTCATGTTCAACGTGTTCAAATGATCAAGAAAAGGTCACAAACATATTAAACATACACCAAAACACAAGCATACTTGCTATACACTTACTCATACAAAGACAAGTGCAAAGAGATGGTTCAAAATGGAAGTTACAACTCAAGAACCAAACGGTAAGTAGCATAAACATCATATAAAACTAATATTTAACACCATGATGTCAAGAGAAACAAAAACAAGGTTCACATTAAGGCATGAACAAGACCGTATGCAAGAAACAAGTCAAACCAACCATGACAGGACTCAAGCAATTAAGACATACATATAAGATCAAATGGGAAAGCAAGAACACTTTGAACTCATGAAGTCAGAAGCTAACACATGATTTTCAAACCACACACAAACATATAATCATCAAGACATCCATTCAAAAAACAATGCCTAAAAACTAGGGCAAGACAAACACCACAACATACTTCATACTAACCCTAAGTTGATACATCAAACAAAAATAGCAAAATGGTCAAATTAAATCAAACTCAACTTTAGTTCTTGTCCAAATATCCAAGAATAGGTATGCATAAGATCAAAATAAGATTGGCATAAAAACTTCCTCAAAATCAAATAACAACCTCATGGTATCAAAGTAATCAAGGCTTGACAAAACCAAACTAAAAGTTAATCAAACAACAATTTTTATGGCCACCAAAAATATCCAAGACACCCTTAATCAAATGTAACAATATGTCAAAAAAATCATATTAAAAAAACTTATGGAAGTCACTCAAAAATAAAACCCTAAATCAAGGGTGTTTTGGGCAACACATAAAAATAAATGAATTAAATAAAATATGAGAATAAATGATAAAAGTAAATAAAAATCATGAAAAATAAGTCAAGACAATAAATATGACTAAAAGTAAATTTTGTAGAATTATTAAGTGTTTGGAAGAATATAAATTAAAATAAAATGTGAATGAAAAAAATAAAAATAAAATAAAAATAAAATAAAAATAAAAACATAGTGCATGGGGTGTAGTCAGCAAGAGACAGAGACAAAGAAAGTAGTTAGAACGCGCACGGGATTTAAAAAGGTGGGTTATGGAAAGCAATGAATCACTAAGCCCAGGATCAAATGAAAAAAAAACAAGAGCTAAAAAGGGGTCTGGGGCGAGGGGGATTCGAACCCTAGACCCAAGACACAAACGAGGTCGCTTCATACCACTGGGGTGGCTATACATCCATTGTATAAGCCACACAAAAATAATAATATACTAAATGTAAAAAAACTCGGCCATGTCAGCGTAAGTGCCATCCACATCATCATCTCCTTCTTCGCTTTCTCTTCTCACTCGGCCCTCCCATGAAAACAACATTGCACCACCATTTTCTTCTCACCATATATTTTTCACCTCTCAACGAAACTTAAAAATATAAAGAACAAAAATGGAGCAATTTTCACCAAGAACCTAAACATGGCATTATCGTGACCTAACATTAAACATATAACCCATGAAAACTGGTCCAACTCAGTGGCACCGCAATAACACTATGGATGAAAACCTACATATCTTCACTGATTATAAGACATGTAATGGTACATATACCAAGTCATCAACATAATAAGCATCTTTATTTACATGAACAATAGAGGTAACATATAGATAAGGAGTTTGAGGGAAGAGGTATTACCCCTTGGAAAGAGGCCAAGGTTCCTTAAAATAGTCTTACAATAGTGGAAGATGATGTTGCTTAGTCTCCTTAGCCTCCAGAGAGTATGAATGGATGGGTACTTTGGTTGGACATTCCCTCTATCTTCAAACTTGAACCTTGATGTAAAATGAGGTTTAAAAATGTTGAATGATAATGGAGTTGTTACAACTCATGTTTTATGGTTGGGATATGCTCGAGTTGATGTTTAATGAAGGTTTATGGAACTTGTTTTGAGTTTAGATGAGTGGAAAAGGTTTATGGGTTAATTTTGGCAAAAACAAGTGGTTATGTGACTTTCTAGAAAATTGGGTTTCTTGGTGGTTGGTCTTTGAGTTTTTTCTTGTGAAATGATGCTTGTTATGTTTTAATTATATCTTCTTACACCTTGTAAGGTTTTTGAGATATCCAAGAAAAGATACATCCTTGGTCAAAAGTGAAAGTGACCTATGTGGGGCTGCATAAGTGCGGGAAGCCCAAGGCAATAGCTGCAGGTTTTTTGATCTTTCAAGTATGCATGTTAAACTCTTTTTGTTCCTTTTGTTGTTTTAAATGATGAGTGCCAAATATGGTATGTTTTAGGATTAAGAATGACAGGTTTGGTGCACAAGAAATAAGGCTTTGGGTGCTAAAATGGTTTGTCACGTTTTGAAAAAAACTCTGGCCATGGCCTGGGAAAACTTGGCAAGATGTAAACATGGTTGTAAACTCACTTTAGCACATGATAACTTCATGGATAATGACTCAATTAAAGAGGTTTTGAGCTTTCTGAAAAGGGGACATGTAGATGAACAACTTTATGTTTTAAGATTTTTTATTTTAGACTTGTATCATGATGTAAAATGGACATGAAAAGTGATCCAACAATCTGGCCTAGGACTTCGCACGCGTGGCCTGGTCATGACATGGGCAAACCTTGGCAACTCTTGAAACCCATGTTCATCACACCGTATCTTGAGTTGTAGAATTTCAATTTTGGAGTTATTTAGATTCTTATAAAGCTTAGATGGGGGAGACAACTTTTACGTTATAAACTTTTGGATTTGAAAATTGAAACTATCAAAAAGAGGGCTTGCAAGTTGAGCAAAAACATGACTTGAAGTGCCTTGGCAACTAAGGCAAGTTGCCCAACTTGTGCCCAAAATCAACAAACATTGTGATGCCATAATTTTTCACTCTTTGATCCAATTAAGGAGTTCTTTATATTCTTGGAAAGCTTAGATCAAAAATAATAAAATTCATGTTGGTTGAATTTTAGTTTAAGGTCAAGAAACCATGAGGCCTTGGTTGGAAGTCCTTGCAAAAATGCTACCCTAGGTTTTGCTCTACTTTGACCTCCACTTGAAAACATCATAACTTGAGTTCTAGGAAATATCTTGAGGAGTTCTTGGTGTAAGTGCTCTTGATTGGCTGCATTTTGTGGCAAAACTTTAGAGTGTGCATGTATGTCACACTGAATGTTAGGAAATACTTAATGATGTGTGTGCAGAGGAAGTTGACTAAGCTAAAAGCAAGTTAAACTAGATGCCATACCCAATGTTATGACATGGGTCGTATGACATCAAGCGCAGGTCTGCGCAGGTTTGTTTTTCTGGTAGCTATAAACTAGGAAACCCAATAGGAGCTCAAGCTTGATATCAGGAGACTTTCTAGAAGCCCTAGGAGATCTAAAAGATCCATGAATTAAGTGGCAAGTGTGCAGATCATTGAGAATAGGTTTGTTATGAATAAAACCTAATTTATGCACCAAGGCCCAAAAGGACTGACAGCTGCTATAAATATCAGAAGATGCAATCCTGAATAGCAGCTCTTGATAGAAGAATATAGAGTGCAGATTGCAGAGTCCTTGTAAGTGAAGAAGGCTAGTCTTCACGTGTGAATTCTGTCTAGGAATACTTGTACTCCAAGAAATTCTCTGGTGGATTATTTGCATTAGATAGGTAGGTTCTAGGTTGTGTCTCACTCAAAGCTGTGAAGCAAGAGGATGTGAGTTCCTTGATTTGAGCTGTGAAGCAAGATCAAGGTGTGTATGAAGTATCTCTTCATATTTAGTCTATAATTGTGAATTGTATATCACTGTGGTGATTGAGGGGGAGTGAATGGGTATACTCAGGTCTAGAGTGTCTCTAGGATGAATTGTCATTGGGTAGGTTTTAAGTGAGGAGTGCAAACTGTGTTATTTAACTCTGAATTAATTCTGCTAATAGTGAAGTTCCTCCCTGGCTTGGTAGCCCCCAGATGTAAGTGCTGCTGACACTGAACTGGGTAAACAATTGTTGTGTTATTTACTGCTTTTATTATTCCTGATTATTAGTTGTTAAGTAGTAGATGTCACAATGGATGTTATAACTTTGGGAATAACATCCATCGTGTACTTGCCAGAATTTTCAATTGGCATCAGAGCAGGAACCCTGCCTGTTTAAATCTGGGTGAGATCTAGGGAAAACAAATTATGGTACTATGGATAAAGATAAAGGCTTCACTAATAGACCTCCAATTCTGGATGGATCTAATTATGATTATTGGAAACCAAGGATGATTGCATTCTTGAAATCTATAGACTACAAGGCTTGGAGAGCTGTGAATTCAGGCTGGAAACATCCTGTGGAGACTGACAAGGATGGAGTAGATGTGTTGATTCCTGAAGAGGAATGGAACAAAGAGCAAGAGGCCTTAGCTCTTAGAAACTATAAAGCATTGAATGCTTTGTTCAATGGCATAGATAAAAACATCTTCAGCCTGGTACACCACTGTGAACTAGCAAAGGATGTTTGGGGCACTCTCAGAACTATTCATGAAGGAACTTCCAAGGTAAAAATGTCAAGACTTCAAATGCTGACCACCAAAATTGAAGGTCTAAGAATAAAGGAAGATGATACCATTCATGAGTTTTACATGAATGTTCTTGAACTTGCAAACACCTCAGGAGCTCTGGGAGAAAAGATGACTGAAGAGAAGCTTGTAAGAAAGATTCTAAGGTCACTACCTAAAAGGTTTGCCATGAAAGTAACATCTATTGAAGAAGCCTAAGACATATGCCACATGAAAGTGGATGAACTCATTGGTTCCCTTCAAACCTTTGAAATGGGAATGAGTGATCAGGCTGTGGAGATAAAGAACAAAAGCATAGCTCTTGTCTCTAACACAGCTGATACAGATGGTGAAAAGGAGGAGAATCTGTTTGAAGCACTTACCTTGCTTGGAAGACAGTTCAACAAACTGGTCAAAAGGATAGATGTTAGGTCTAAACCTTATACCAAAAGCATGCCTTCAGATAAAGAGAATTCTGAAGATAAAGTCAGCCAAAGCAGAGGAGTACAGTGTCATGAGTGTGAGGGATATGGTCATATCAGAAAGGAATGTCCCACATACCTCAAAAAGAAGGGAAAAGGCTTAACAATCACTTGGTCTGATGAAGGTTCAGATAGTGGACCAGAAGAGGAATCATCTAGACATGTCACTGCTCTTAACAGTGTGTGCATCTCTGATGATGATTCAAGTGATGAAGAGTTGTCCTTGGAGGAGTTTGCAGCCTCATACAAAAAGCTTCACATCAGAAGTACAGAACTGGTTCAGCAAGGAGAGCAACAGAAGAAAATCATTAAGGAGTTAGAAGCTGAAAAGAGAGAGCATCTAGCCACAATAGACACACTTAGAAGTGAAGTGAAGGAGTTGAAAAGTAAGAAGGATCAAATGGAAAAATCCATAAGGATACTCAATTCTGGGACTGACACCCTGGAGGAAATCCTTCAGAGTGGACAAACCTCAGGACATAGGTCTGAACTAGGATTTGTTGGTAAACCAAATCCTGTGCTAAAACTCAAAAGACTACAACTTGAGGTCCAGAAGCCAAAGAGGATGTAACGACCAATGTCACAACATCCTACTAACAGAAACTGGAATCAATTCAAAGGTAGATTCCAAGGGTATAGATGTTACTGTTGCACCCTAAAATTTTCCCAACCTTTGCTTTACCTAGCTTGTGTTTCATTGCATTCATTCTAGAGTTATCATCTGCATTGCATTGACATGTGTGCAGGGGATCAAGAGGTATGACTACCAACAAAGGGCTACACAAGGCTATGAAGATATCTAAGGAGTTTATTCAAGTATTCAAGGGTTGACATCCTCATCAAAAAGTTAAAGATCCTCAAAGAGAGTGGTTGAAGCCAAGTGTGTATATCTCCTAACTTGAGAGTTGTCGGTAGTCATCTGATGATTCTGAAGCCATGGAGTTGGACTTGAGACCTTGAGAGATCTCATGAGGATTATTGAAAGCCATTTTGAAGCCTAGACCGGTCATTATGCAAAGGATAAGGAGCTGCAACCAAGATCGGTGCAACTAGGGTTTCATCTGGCCAACCCTGGGTCAACTGATGATTTGAAGAAGGTTGAGACCTAACCCCAAGGCCATGTGATTATGTATTGATGTATTAGTATGCCTAAGGTATGATTCCAAGGTTAACTCATCATGAATCGAGAGTGTGAGGAGTTCCTAGGCTAGAGTTGTTATGCTTGACAGTGTAAAATCCCCTGGTTTGGTGCCTAACTTCAAGACCACATAACTCAAGATGTGATTTTCATCTCACCTTGACCCCCAACATGATTTTTGTAGAGCATTATCATAGCTTTAATTTTAGTACTAGAAGTCCTTGATAGGGTATATAGAACTCAAGTTATGAGCTAGACAAGTTACAGGTCATCAGAGGAATGTGAATTTGGAGCTTGAAAGTCAACCAACTTTCATGACACTTTTACCCTAGAAGGAGGTTTCTCATGAACTTTTGGCCAACATGAATGTTGTTTCTTGTCTTCCTAGCTTTCTAGAAAGTACTAGAAGTCCATGATTGGATTTGTAGAACTCAAGTTATGAGCTAGACAAGTTACAGGTCATCAGAGGAATGTGAATTTGGAGCTTGAAAGTCAACCAACTTTCATGACACTTTTACCCTAGAAGGAGGTTTCTCATGAACTTTTGGCCAACATGAATGTTGTTTCTTGTCTTCCTAGCTTTCTAGAAAGTACTAGAAGTCCATGATTGGATTTGTAGAACTCAAGTTATGAGCTTTACAAGATAAGGGTATTTCTGGAATTTGGAATTATAGGTCATTTTGATTATGGGTCATGTTCACCATCTTACACACCTCAGATGAAATTTTGTCCAACTTGAAAGTTATTCAAAATGATGTTATTTGTCCAACCATGACCCAAGAATCCATTGATATGAGTTAGAATGAGAAATGCTTGAAGAAAATTCATGAATGAATCATTAAAGGAAGCTTGAAAAGGGCTAGTTCAAACCAATTCATTTGGAACCAAATTAGGCCATATTTGTGCTTGTTTTGAGTCCATTGGATGTTTCAAGAACATTGGAAACATCAGAAGTCAAGTTTAAATTCATTTGCTTTGCCAATTTCATGGTTTCTTCATCAAAAAGCAACATAATGGAAATCAACCATCCATTCACTTCCAAGGGATCAATCTCAGCCACACATGATCCTTGCATCATAAGGATTTCATATGAACAGAATTGGAAGCTTCCACACACCATGTTCATGGAAATTACAAAGGAAAAAGTGAGAAAAATCAGAAAATTGGATTGAGTGAATGGGGCCAAAACTAGGCCAGATAAGGATCCAAAACAACTCTATATACGTTTCTGGATGAATTCATAGCAAGGTTGGTGATGGAAAAGCTTGAATGAGGTAAGAAGCACTTGAAAAAAGTTTGTTAGAGATGAAAATTGAATTTCTACTTTGAAGCCATTTCAGAGGGAATTAAGGATTCAAGAAGCTTCTTCAAGCATCTTTGAATGATTTTGAACAACTTTGATCAAAAATTCATGCAAGAACACTCCACCATTGAAGCTCCGAACAAGGTTCTTATTTCTCATCCATACGCTATGTTCTTGATGAGTTATTGCGCCATTTTTACATAATTATGATCCTTGGAGTATGTAGAAGCTTTTAGGATTAGTTTGGTTAAGTTCCATGAAACTTCAAGAATTCACACCCTAGGTTGTAGTTTGATTTTGTCTCTTGTTAGTGGATGAAAATGGAAAAGAATTTGATATTCATGATGTAGGAAGTGAGAGGAAGAGATTAGTGGCTTTAATTTTAAGTTTTGTGAAATTTGATAATTCTTGAAGATTCTTGGATGATATTGATTTCTGTGTTTTAATGGAGGAAAGTGAAAACAAATTTGATATTTGAATTCTATACGAAAAAATACACAGTTTTGGTTAAAGAAAATCTAGTTTTGGTTAAGAAATGAGAAAATGCCATTGTTGACGTGAGGAAGAAGATGACCGGAAAAGATTTCGATCACCGTCTGATGTACAGAGCCACCGCGAGCGCAATTCCGTCCGTTTCAATTTTCAAATCACCAGGTGAAGCATGGACCGTCCGATCGCGCACCTTGCCTTGACCTGTTATTCGCATCTTACGGCCATGATTGTTCCACTATTTGGCATGTTCCTTTGAGGCAAAGCGTTGCGTTTTGCATTACAAAGTGCTGAGTTCTAATACTCAGCTGGGCCCAGCGATCCACTTCGCTATCCCTACCCCCCTGCACAGGCCCAATGCCAATGTACACGCGAAACAACTGATAACAGCACCCCACCTGCGTTTCCTTTTAATTTCCTTTTTGCTTTTGTTTTCTATTATTACCTGTTTGTTTTAATGCATAGAAAAATAATAAATGATGTCCATAAATCATGAGAAAAATATTGTATATATTTTGACATGTCTATAATCTTGCCATATTTTTAAATTGCAATTTTAATTCTTTTTTCAATTAGTTTTGGTATTTTTATTTTATGTGCTTTTCCATGAATAGAAATAATGCCATGTTAACTTCTAGATTTTTGTTTCCATATCAATGCTTGGATTTAGTCTCTGATTTTTTACATGGTGAATGTTGACACATTGTAGGATATTGTATGATTTTTCTTACATTTTCTAGATGATTCTAAGTTGGTTTTGAGATTGGTTTTTAGGACTTCCCCCTTATGGATCCCTTTTAGTACACATTGAAATGAAGAAATTGTTTAAGACCTTTTGATTTAGGTTTTCCCCTGGTTTTTGTACCATAGACTCCTAACACATGTAGAATCATTTAGGATTTTTCTTAGTATTTTTAGAATTTATTTTCTATTATTTCCCCATTTTACAAGTTGATAATGGCTTAGGTGACCCTAACTAGCATTACTTCATAGATTAGTCCTTAAAGTGAACTTTAGGCTAATTCTAAGCTTCTAATTTCCTCCTTTAGGATAGAACTTAGGTAGATACCTATTTAGACCCTTGATTAGGCCTTGATAGAGCCTTTGAATCCTTAGTGTAGGTGATCCTTAGGAGGTAATCATTGAGGTTCCATTAGAAGTTCAAATTAGGTGGATGATTCTTCCTATAGGTTTAGCTTCCCTCAAAATCTTCCTTGCTTAATTAGGATCCTCCTTGTGAGCATGTTTCCTCCCGTGGAGGAATTCATCGTATTTTCATAAAGGAGTTGAATCTATGCAAGCTTTCTAAGGAAATGGAGTTGGTTGAGTGTCGGTGGTAAGTTCCTGTGGACCTTACCTTGCTTCCCATCTTCATTCTCCTAATCTTCTCTTATCCAATCATTTTAGGAACCTTCTTGGGGTGGCATAGTCCCTCATGTGAGTGGAATTTTGCACATCTCCTGAAGGAGTCAGACCTCTATGAAATCTCAAATCCCTTTTAGTTGGTTGAGTGCCTGTGGCATGTTCCTGTGGACCTTACCCTTGCTTCCCAACGTTAAATTCCTTTCCTTAGGATAGATGCCTTGTTTGTTTACTTGTGGAATGAATTCCTTATTTGTCATAATTCCTTGCCTTCATTCATGATTGAGTGGTGTGTTGCATTAGGATAGTTCATTTTTAGGATAGTCTAAGTGTAGGTGCATGACTGCATTAAGAGGTTGAGTGAGTCTCCCTCTGCTTGCTTAAGGGTTGAGGTGATCCTCCCCTTGCTTGTGTGTTGTTTTTCTCTTTCTAATTGATGTATTTGCATATAAAGGTTGAGCTGGGCTCCCTTTGCTTGTCTGTTGTTGCCTGTTTTCTTTGCTTGATTTCTAAGAGGTTGAGTGAGTCTCCCTCTGCTTGTATTGCTGCATTGCATTTGCATCTTTACTGTTTTCTTTTCTATTTAGCTGTTTACTGATGTTAGCTGATGCTTTGTCTGTTTTCTGTTTACCATTGACATGATCCCCTAGGATTCTCACTTCCTTTGATAAGGAAGTGACGAATGAACTTTAGGTTGAAACCTTTGCATGATAACATCTAGGAATTCCCTGTTTCAAAACTCAACCATAGGATGAATCCTTGGCATGACAACATTAGGGCTTGATAGTTTCCCCGTAGAGTTCGTTCTCTTCTCATCTCAAAACAACAGTAAAAATGTAATAAAGGCAAGTTAGTACAGGGCGTTACGAGCCTTAAGGTACATAGGAAATGATAATTGAGCGGTCTCCTCTCAAACATCTAGAGTGTTTAGTATATGTCCTTTGGACGATATGTGACAAATTCGCTCCTAAGTCATAGTCTCTAGTGTTGTACAAACTACAGACATCCATAAAAGAACACTTCTTCTGTAAAAGACAGAAAACAAACTTCAAACCTTCTTTTTGCCCAGTGGGCCCTTAACTCAAGGAAAACATTTTTGATGAAAAGAGTGTCGTTAACTCTCAGTTCTACCGCAAACGGTAACGCACGAGACTCTGACGAGCGAGTTGCATACACCAAACTGCTGGAATTGTTTGTTAACCCTACTCGGAAAAACAGATGAATCTGAACTCCCGTAAGCCGTATTATCCCGAACTACGTAAGCTTTGATCTCTTATATCTGTTGAGAGTACGTAGGCACAATATTGACGTATTGGCGAGCCACCTTCCCCTATTCTGTAACCTGTAGTTAGCCGAACCACGTTGACTCTGATTTCTTGTTCTCTGACGAGAATTCGTAGGCACAAAGCGCGATGCTTTGTCGTGTCATTTCTCTTTTCTTTTCAGACCAGCCTTGATAGGTAGATAGTAAAACCAACTCGTCAGATAAACACAACAAGCTTGGATCCCGTTGAGTACAACGGACGTGAGGGGTGCTAATACCTTCCCCTTGCGTAACCGAATCCCGAACCCAGACATGGTTGCGATGACCTTGTCTTATACCTTTTTGTCAGTTTTTCCTATCGTTTCCTTTCCCTTTCTGTGGGATAAATAACGAAAGGTGGCGAGTCTTCTGTTTTGCAGACACCTTATTTTCGCGGTAGCGACAGTTGGCGACTCTGCTGGGGAAGCAACGTCCCCTATGCGAGTCAATCCTAGCGCTTGCGTGTTTATCTATTGGGTTTGCATTTATTTATCGTATTTTACTCTCCTACATTTTACTTTCAGTATAATATTATTTTTTTTGTGCTGTTGTAGGAGGGGTGCTCTGATGAGTGATAAGCCAGACCTAGGCTTGAGTATGTACAAAGCACTAGAAGAAAATTAGTGGTGAACCTGTATGTTAGGCATGCACTAGTTCCCATGAAATCTGCTCTCAGACAAGATTCTTTGAGATGATTTCCATTTCCAGCCCAGTGGGCCGTTGAAAGGATTTCAGATCTAAGGATTGTCGACTATGGGGACCGATCATTTGTGACTCAGCTAAGTAAGGCCTCTTCAGGAAGTGATGATGCCAAACCAGAAATGGTGAACGTATCATCATTTCATGAAAGTCTATGGCGATGGGAAACGCATAGGAT
Organism: Lathyrus sativus; assembly: GCA_963859935.3. Lineage (NCBI taxonomy): Eukaryota > Viridiplantae > Streptophyta > Magnoliopsida > Fabales > Fabaceae > Lathyrus > Lathyrus sativus. The sequence continues at coordinate 242,306,526 of OZ012741.1, forward strand.
GTCGTGCCTTTATCAGTGATTAGGTCCATACTTGTGAGCGGGGTCGGGATTGCAAGAAACCTTGACCTTCAGACAAGCTGGTTTTCTTGACAGTGAATCAATATTGTTGGTATCAGGGGGTTCTTATCATCAGAGATGTGTTTGTTCTCGACAGAGCAAAATTATGGTCCTCTTCAATCAACAGCACAACACTCTTTATCTCTTGCTGCATCTTTGCACTTGCATTTGCATCATCATACCATGTTTTCATTTTGCATCTTGCATTCTCATTTGCATTGCAGGTTATTCCCGGTGGCTTCATGTTCTTATCTCTGCTTGGTTTGCAATAGTAGCAGGACTAAGCGGGTCAGATTTCACAGATATCCCACTCGAGGTAATCAACAAAGGGTAATGGATCAAGTTCAAGCCGAAGTGCAGGAGCTCAGGGCTCGCATGACTCAGTTCATGGAAATGATGCAGGGTGTCAGAAAAGGACAAGAACAACTAAGAACCATAGTTCAACCGTTGATGGCACGGGTGAACGAAGAAGGGGTTGTCCAGGGAGGTGCTGGTGTTATCCCTCCTGTTGGTGGTTCTGTTCCACCTCCTATCCCTGTTGTTGTTACACCTCCGGGCGGAGGCGCTGATAATGGAAATGGCAATGTTGCCGGTGGGAGTACCCACCCTGGGCATATAACCGCCGGTCCTCGCTGGGAAGATCACCAAAGTGATATATTTTCCATGAGAGATATGGGAGCGTCCATGCCAACTGAAGTTGAACAGAGGTTTAAGCTGATTGAAGAGAAGATGAAGGACTTTGAGAATCAAAACTCTCTGGGCCTTGATATGTCTGATATGGGTTTGGTTCTAGGAGTCAGAATTCCTCCCAAGTTCAGGGTGCCAGAATTCGACAAGTACAAAGGGACAACCTGTCCTCGAGTCCACGTCCGAGCATACTTCAGAAAGATGCATGCATATTCTGAAGACGAAAAGCTGCTAATGCATTTCTTCCAGGATAGTCTGACCGGAGCGTCTTTAGAATGGTACATGGGGCTTGAGAGAACCCACATCCATAGTTGGAAAGAGTTGGCTGAAGCTTTTGTGCGTCATTATCAGTATAACAGTGATCTGGCACCAACCAAGCTGCAACTACAGAGTTTGTCACAAAAGACTACTGAGAGCTTCAAGGAGTACGCCCAGAGATGGCGAGACTTGGCAGCAAGAGTACAACATCCCCTGATGGAGAGAGAGTTGAATGACATATTCACGGCTACACTTCCTGGTGTGTATTATGCAAAACTGATAGGTTGCATGACTGCAAATTTCTCGGATCTGGTAATAGCAGGAGAAAGAGTCGAAAGTGGTATCAAATTGGGAAAGATCCAAGTCGGTCTTGTTTCTGCTAAAGATGCAAAGAAGCCGCATGTTGGAGAAACTAGTACCGTGTCTACTTCAGCTGCTGGTCAACATTTAGCCCGAAGCCAACATTCCAATGCCGCTCAGCCAAATTCTGCGGCATCTGATTCAGAACTCGTTGGTGGAGCCTAAGGCTCTCAAACCAAGGCCAGAGCCCTATCCTCCGGGATACGACCCCAGTGCTCAATGTGATTATCATGCAGGATCCAAGGGGCACACGACTGAAGATTTCAAGGCTTTTCAAGCCAAAGTGCAACACTTGATGGACCAAGAATACATTTCCTTTCTCGAAGGAGAGCTGGTTGTGCACGTCGATCTCTCGTCTGATTGAGTTTGAAGACTTCAGAGGTTGCATCTCCCTAGTCAGTGGTTCAGATACAAGAAGCCCGATTCTCGAAAGCTGGCAATCTGCATTTTATCATGTCATTTTTTTACATTTGTAGTTTCTTTCTTGTTAGAATGCAAAATTCGTTTATAAAGCATGTTGTTTTTCAATTGATGTTGATAAATGAAATAAATATGCATGTTTTGAACTAATCCATTCATGTTCACTTTATTTCTTTCTTTTATTTCAAACGCTTGTTTAAGTGGAATCCGGGGAGGACGACGAAATACCATGATGCGTAAGCTTCCAATGCTATGCTTTTGAATAAAAACCTGTTGATGATGTACAGGAATTGTTTCAATCCCCAAACACCGGAGATATAAGGAAGATAATCCCTTGTTAACCCCTTTGAGCCTAGTAGTAGGAGTTTCTTTTTGAAGACAGAAAACCCTCAATCTTAACCTGGGGCAGGGTAGGTGTCAGTTAATTTGACCAGGCGTTCAAATTACAAAAGGAGTGTCCGTTCGAGGATCAATCACACCGCTATAGGTCATACCTAAAAAACCATGATGGCTAAACCTGGCCGATCAGGAGTGAAACAGTCACAATCTCTTTAACAAGTCAAACGAACCGATGTCATACGATTTGTTCAAAAAAAAGAGAAAGAAAAAGAATCGAAAGGAAAAAGCCCGCTTAGTCGAATCTTTAGAGCAAGCGACTTAGGCAAAAGTTAGGGTACCCTGCTGGACTTCAAAATTGAAGAAAATCTGAAGAGTTAGTCCAGGAAAAAGTTAGGGGAAAACGAAAAACTAAAAACGAAAAGAGAAAAAAAGTATTATGAAAGAAAAGTCCTTGAGAAAGAACGAAATTGTTTGGCTCCGGACGCCAAAAGACGAAAAGAGAGCGACTGTCACTTTAAAAAGTGTAATTTATTGAACTATCACTCAACCTTTGAAAGGTGAACGCTAGGGTCGAATTAGCTGAACGTAGGATCCGAGAACATCAAGGAGAATGGGTGGGTTAAAATGAGTTTTGAGCCTATATCCTTTCCTTCTTAAAACTGTGAACCTGACCACGTTACAACCTTTAAAATTCCTAATTGAAATAGGTCTGTTTCGAAAGCATACTTCGGTAAAGATTGCATCGGAACTGACTCCTAGAAAGGATTCCATTTACAGCATTGTATTAATATTGACATGTTGATGAATGATTTCATACATTTTTATGTCATAAATTTTTTTTTCCAGTGAACAGGAATAGATTTTCAAAACTTCCATATGCATTGCATTTGATATGTCTTTTATGCAGAACAATTTGTTTTACTAGCGAGTAAGCGCTTGATAGCGGGAAAGTTTCCACGATGGAAAGAGTTGATCAGGACAGAACGCAGAATGCTAGAATATTTCGGTGAACCGGAGCAAGCTATGTCAAATGATCACAGCATGGGAGTCAGCCATCCAGAAGTCAATTAATTTGGGCCAATCAGGTCGAGATTCGGTAAATCTCTCGTAGCCAAAGTTATTGCTCCACGAACCAGTCAGTCAGGGGCAGACCACCCTGAAAGCTCAAGAGCTATTCGTGCCAAGAAGGCAGTTAAGCTGAAGCACCTCTTCGAGGTTTGAAATGCTGAGGTAGTACACGTCAAACCAGCAGAAGTATAGAAAGTACATACCTCCTTGCAAGAGAATTTTGCAGAAATCCCACAGACTGGGGCAAAAATTGGAAACGACGGAGTCGTCCCTATCCATATCATCAGAGCTAGATAAGCAACGATGAGTCCTTTTGTGATGCTGATTCTGGGGAAAGCTGTCTCAAGTTCGTCTCATGACAAAATTGTTTTATCCGTGAGTTAAACTAAGTCGGGGCAGTTCCTCAAGCAGGTGTATTTTCCCCCCAGTCAAGGTTGAGCGTCAGAGAATCGGGTCGTCACCTTTATCAAATAACTTGAAACTTTCATGGTCCAGTCTTGTTTGGCTAACCCTCAAACCAGTTCTCGTCCAGTATGTCAAAATATTGAACCAGTCCCCGCCTGGTCCCTTCTTTTGGTAGTTCACTATTTAACCAGTCCTCGTACGGAAAATACAGTTGCAAAGTCCAGTCCTTGTGAGGCAAACCCGAAAATGAATCATGTTTGATATTCGAACTAGATATCCAGTCCCTGTCTGATATCCATAATCCGGAATCAGTCTTGTCTGATCTCCCTACCCGAAAATTATTCCTGTTTGATATTCGAACTAGATATCCAGTTCATGTCTGATATCCATAATCCGAAATGAGTCTTGTCTGATCTCCCTACCCGAAAATCAATCATGTTTGATATTCGAATCAAATATCTAGTCCCTATCTGATATCCATAATCCGGAATCAGTCTTGTCTGATCTCCCTACCCGAAAATCAATCCAATTTTATATTCGAATCAAATATCCAATCCCTGTCTGATATCTATAATCCGGAATCAGTCATGTCTGATCTCCCTAACCGAAAGTCAATCCTGTTTATTATTCAAACCAGATATCCAGTCCCTGTCTGATATCCATAATCCGGAATCAGTCATGTCTGATCTCCCTACTCGAAAGTCAATCCTGTTTGATATTCAAACTACATATCCAGTCCCTATCTGATATCCATAATCCGTAATTAGTTTTGTCTGATCTCCCTACCCAAAAATCAATCCAATCTGATATTCAAATCAAATATCCAATCCCTGTCTGATATCTATAATCTGGAATCAGTCCTGTCTGATCTCCCTACCCGAAAGTCAATCCTGTTTGATATTCAAACCAGATATCCAGTCCCTGTCTGATATCCATAATCCGGAATCAGTCCTGTCTGATCTCCCTACTCGAAAATCAATCCTGTTTGATATTCGAACTAGATATCCAGTCCCTGTCTGATATCCATAATTCAGAATCAGTCTTGTCTGATCTCCCTACCCAAAAATCAATCCTGTTTGATATTCGAACTAGATATCCAGTCCCTGTCTGATATCCATAATCCGGAATCAGTCTTGTCTGGTCCCCAAACCCGAAAATCAATCATGTTTGATATTTGCACCAGATATCCAGTTCTTGTCTGATATCCATAATCCGGAATCAGTCTTGTCTGATCTCCCTACCCGAAAGTCAATCCTGTTTGATATTCGAGCCAGATATCCAGTCCCTGTCTGATATCTATAATCCAGAATCAGTCTTGTCTGATCTCCCTACCTGAAAATCAATCCTGTTTGATATTCAAACCAAATATCTAGTCCTTGTCTGATATCCATAATCCGGAATCAGTCATGTTTGATCTCCCTACCCGAAAGTCAATCCTGTTTGATATTCGAACCAGATATTCAGTCCATGTCTGATATCCATAATCCGGAATCAGTGTTGTCTGATCTCGCTACCTGAAAATTAATCATGTTTGATATTCGAACTAGATATCCAATCCCTATCTGACATCTATAATCCGGAAATAGTCTTGTTTGATCTTCCTACCCGAAAATCAATCCTGTTTGACATTCGAAACAAATATCCAGCCCCTGTATAATATCCATAATCCAGAATCAGTCTTGTCTGATCTCCCTGCCCGAAAATGAATCCTGTTTGATATTCGAACTAGAAATCCAGTCCCTGTCTGATGTCTATAATTCAGAATCAGCCTTGTCTGATCTTCCTACCCGAAAATCAGACCTATTTGATATTCGAATTAAATTTCGAGTCCCTATCTGATATCCATAATCCGGAATCAGTCCTGTCTGATCTCCCTACCCGAAAGTCAATCCTGTTTGATATTCAAACAAGATATCCAGTCCTTGTCTGATATCCATAATCCGGAATCAGTCTTGTCTGATCTCCCTACCCGAAAGTCAATCCTATTTGATATTCGAACCAAATATTAGTCCCTGTCTGATATCCATAATTTGGAATCAGTATTGTTTGATTTCCCTAACCGAAAAATTAATCCTGTTTGATATTCGAACTAGATATCCAATCCCTATCTGATATCCATAATCCGGAATCAGTCTTGTCTGGTCTCCAAACCCGAAAATCAATCCTGTTTGATATTCGCACCAGATATCCAGTTCCTGTCTGATATCCATAATCTGAAATCAGTCTTGTCTGATCTCCCTACTCGAAAGTCAATCCTGTTTGATATTCGAACTAGATATCCAGTCCCTGTCTGATATCCATAATCCGGAATCAGTCTTGTCTGGTCCCCAAACCCGAAAATCAATCTTGTTTGATATTCGAACCAGATATCCAGTCATTGTCTGATATCCATAATCCGGAATCAGTCTTGTCTGATCTCCCTACCCGAAGTCAATCCTGTTTGATATTCGAGCCAGATATCCAGTCCCTGTCTGATATCCGAAACCAGAAATCCATGCTTATACCGGAGATTATTTCTTGTTTGACGACTTGACCTGTGACACCAATTCTTGTCTGGTGGTTCACCCTTGAATGCTAGTACCTATCTAGTACTTCCCCGTTTAAATCCACTCTCGTTGGTAACTTTCCGTTCAAGGTTCAGCTCCAGCTTGGAAAACTGTTTCAGAATCCAGTCTAGCCTGCCATTCTTTTGAAGATTAATCCCCGTTTGATAAGCCCTCTGTCGCGATGAAATTCGGATACCAAACTATTGATTAGTTTGAATCTTTAATTCAATTTGCAACCGATCTTTGATTTGTCCAAAGGAAGGGATAAATATCGAAATTCCCACAATGCAATGCAAATGCAAGGTTTAGATTGTTTAGGTTCGGGGGTTGGTTAAACCTAGGGAAGGTACTAGCATCCAAAGTTTCTGTAGTACTCTACAAGAACCTCTTGTTTTATGTTTGTTTATTGCTAAGTGTTATCTGCTTAATGGTTGAAATACCTAGGGGTTTATTTCTAAGTATACTCGATAAGATGTCGCATCTTATGCCTACATATCCTTACAGGAGTGGAATCAGAGTACTTGTAGTTCCCCTAAAGGGTTAGAGGAGCTCTTTGACTGTGGTCAAAGTTCCTACGGGTGTAGGGTAGTTGTTTGATTGATTTCAGGAGAAGAGATGTGTCTTCATTTTAAGGGAGATATAACCGCTACAGGTTGTAGGAAAATAGTCTTTGCATCGTCTTAAGAAAAGGGCTTAAGTACTCGGGTTGTTTGACGAGTATGCCTTTGTTTCTCTTAAGGCAAAGTCCCTACGGCTTGATTGTATTGTTGTGGGGTGGAGATTCTATCTCACTTAAGATGATTAACATCTTTCTCTAATGTGTTTGGATATTGTTTGTATTGAGTTATTGAATGTTTGAATTGTGTTGTGGTATCGAGTGAGTTGGTATTGTTTTGTTTGTTCTAAGTTGTAAAGATAAAGACAAGGTCCTTCCTATGGGGTAGGTACTAAACTTAAGCGATCCACCTGAATGGGATCAAGGATCGTGGGGAGAATGATGCAGATGATATGTACTACACACAAGTGTTGACTCATGTGTAGGGTTTTCCTTTGAACGGAATGTGATGCATGAATATAAATGCGATAATGTAAATTGCAATAAATAAATTGCGGAAATGTAAAGCCATACACACGCATGAAAGCGCTAAGGTGTAGGTGCGAGTGTCGTGAGTGCATGATGGATTTGTGTTTTACGCTGTTGATTGATTTTAGTTAATTTTAAGGGGTGATTTGATTTCAAGAAAATATTAGATTAATTTGAATGGAATTAGTTCTAAGAGAAATTAAAGGAGTGAATTATTATAATTTGTTTTAGTAGGAAGTTAGGTAATTAATTTGAGAAAAGTTATCTTTTTTTTTAGTGATGTTGGTTTTCAAGAAAAAAATGTTGAATTAATATTAGAAGTAAAAGAAGACTAAGTTTGGATTAATTAAGCTTTGAAATAATGAGATTACTAAATAAATAGATAATTGTTATTTCCTTTTTTAGATTCTTTTAGTAAAAGAATTTTTGAATAATTATTATATTGAAAAGTATTTTCTTTATTTATTTATAAAAGTCTAATTATTATATTAATTGATTAATTAATGGAAAAAAAGGTCAAACTTAAAAAGTTAAAGGGTTTATTAAATAAAATATTGTTAAATTGTCTAACAAAAAAACATTATCTTAATTTTTTTTAAAAAGTGATTAACTAGATTAGAGGGTTAATTAGAGGTTAAATTAATTTATCGGTTGGTTAGAGGTTAATGATTAGGTTAATAGGGACTAGGTGCAGGTGGTTTAGTGTGTGTTGGTGATCAGTGTATGATTACATTAATAAACAAAATAAAATAAAATAAAATAAAACAAAACCCTATATTCCCCCACAATTTCCCTGCGTCGTTGCTCTGCTTTCATCTCCGTCTCTCGCTTTCGTCTCTCCGTCTCTCGCTTTCATCTCCGCTTCCCATTTCTGCTTCTCCGCACGCGATTTCCTTCTACATCTTCGCCTCCTTCTTTCCGCTTCAATTCTCCGAACTCGCTCTCCTATTTCTTCTTTCTGAAAAAATAGACAACAACAAAATTAGATTCGAAAGTCAACAAGAAATAACTCACGGTGGAAGGTTCCTTTGGTAGGTTTCCACGACGGCGAAGGCGTTGGCTGGGAGTGGAAGTCGGGGAACAACGATGAGGGTTTGGACAGTGGCTTGCTTTGGGTTCTCTGGCGATGAAACTCTAAAACAGATAAGTTTCTTCTTCTTGAACTTAGGGTTTCGATTTGGAACTTCTGTGGTATTTTTTGGGTTTATGTGTTTTGGAACTTTTTCTGTGAATGGATTGTTGTGAATTGTTGTTTTTGTGTGTGTTGAATGTCGTGGTCCTCCCTTTGAATCCCGATTTTCTCTTCTTTTATAGACTCTTGTAATGAAGTTTTGATCTTCGTAATGAATACCAATTTATTATGTCAAAAAGCGTTTAGGAAAGAACTGTTGGCGGTGATAAATGGTAAGGAACATATCGTTATGATTTTGGCGAGAACTTTAGGGTCTGTCTGATTTTGGTTTGGATAATACTGATTTGGAAAAATAATAGCCCGTCTTCAATTCTGAAGTAATTTTGGAAATGAATTGCTGGGCATCTCATAATACGATGTCTGCCCCGTTTTATGCGATGAATGTGCTTTGATTTTCTTAAAAATCTTTCTCTTTTCGCTATGGTTTAAACTGATTGCCTTTACTTGCTTGAGTTCTCTTCTTCCATTCATCACGAGTATTGTTGTATGCAGGTTGTGAAGGAATTCTTGCATCCTCTCAACATATTGTTTTTGACGTAGGGGTGCTTCACTGATGTTATGATACGCACACAAATTTTGTTTACTATAAACTGACAATGATGGCTATGCAAACCAACTTCAACTCCTTTTCTTTGTACTGCTAGTTCTTTGAACATTACCGAGGGAAGCTCGAATGTCCTTTTCCCAACGACGGGAGTGGAACCACGCCTCAGAATTCTGAATTAAGATTGTGACTGACATTAAGCGATTGGGTCATCAGGTATTTCCCTTCACTTCTCACTCGTAGATTTAGGACTTTCCTTCCTGTACTCTAAAGTTGTAAATTGCAAGCTCTGCTACATGTTTTGCGGTTTAATTGTCAAATTTTTTTGGTTCATAGGGTGCTGAGTTGAATTTTGTTTCATTTCTTGCTTGCAGCAGCAGTAGAGGCAGTATTGGCTGGTGCGGTTTCGAGGTTAATGCTCACGGACGAAGGAATACGGTAGCGGTAGCACATGCAAACGGCGGGTTAATCAATGGACAACTTATGTACGGTTTTGGTATTCTACCAGGTAAACCATCACTTTGAGATTGTGTCTAATTGTCGGCGATCACGGTTGTATGACGAACAAACTCTATACTTGTATGTGATCAAGTAGATTTATCGTGGTTAATTATGAGCTTTAACCTGATTTCCATGTTCTCTGCAGTAACCGAGCTTGGGGCGGTAGAGTGATGTATCTTCTGTTTGAATTTCAAAACTTCTTGGATTAGCCATGAATTGCCCAATTTACTTCAGAAGACATGGTAGGAGGAGGCAGTCCTGGGCGCGTTCCATCATCATAAGGTTGCTTTAATGGTTATAAAGAAAGTCAAAACCGCGTCTATGGACAATAGTCCGCCGATGTCTTTCCATCATGGCGAAAGAGAATGTTAGCATGTTTCCATATACTTGATGTTCTGAAGCGCTTCCTTGCAGGTTTCCAAATATCCACGAGTCCGTCACAGCACTCCATGCGTGTTAACGGTGACAAATAGTGTTGATAGGGAGATATCCTCTGGGCAGCATGTCTTGGTCTGGTTTTGCCGTAGCAGTGCCTTCTTATTCTTGTTATGAGATTCTATGCTTACGTTCCGATAACTTGCTGCTATTTCTCACTTCCATCGCAAGTCATTGTCATTGTGAGTTGAATCCAGAGAATAGGACAATTGGTTTAAGCTCTCTGCGGATTGCGGCTTTCAATTCAAAACAAACCTTAATGGTACCGTTGTGTTATGAAGATTCATGGCAACCATAGCTACCGGACAAAGCCTGCTCATGCTATCCGACCTCGGTAATAATACGTAGCTCATACACGACTCCCTTCTTTATATTCTTCGGTTGAACTGTCATGCTAGTGTAATTAAAGATCATCATCATGTTTACGACCTCGTCGTGATATACTTCCTCTAATTCAATTGGCTGATGAACTTACATTGGTGACTTTGTCTTCTTTGTGCTCAGGTGCAGCTACTGCTACAAGGGCGAAGATTAATTGGCGCAGCGGTATTCCCTGTATGACGGCTTTGGGAGAAGGTTTGGGAAAGGCTAACTGGGTCATACCACCACTGCCGGCAAGTGCTTCGGGAATGTGCTTATTCTGCAGAATCATCTCTTGTAAAGGTAGTAGTCTAAGTTTAGTAGTACTCCAAGGGATCCAAATCCGATTGAAGTCTTCGCAAGTTGTTATGAGGTTGTGGCGACTACTATTGCATTGTCTTTAGGAGACAGTCGCAGGTAGGAATTTTTACTGCATGTTCCTAAGTTGTGCTTTAATCTCCTATTTCCCAAAACCGTAGTGTGATTCCATGCCATGCTAAGGCCTAATTTACCGGCTTTACGCATGCAAGGACAAAGACTTACTGCTGATTGATTCAACCAGGTGATACCTTCACCGGTCCTTCCGTCTTGAATGATAACAAAATTCTTTTGTCGTACCCAGGTTGTCAAGGACAAAATGAAGCTACAACTCTCACTTAATGGGCCTTTGGCAGACACTGTGAGTCGCGGTAGCTACGGCGAAGTTGATGGAATGAGGAATGACATAAGCTGGTTGTGTCTAACTCGAGGTGCTATCACGTTTTTCAATTAGGAAGCTGAGCTTGTCCTGCTTGTGTTGTAAAGACTTGTATAGTTGTAAATAGTTAAAAAACTTTGAGTTGTAATTCATAACAACAAATATCCCCTGCTGCAGATTTGTTAACTTGTATCCAATATGTATAGAAGAAAGTTATTGAAATAAGTTGCCAATCTATTGTTAAACAGGTTATGAATTTGAAAACCTATGCACGCTTTGAATCACCATTCCAAGACTGAGTAACCTTACTATGCATTAAATTGGGAGGAGCTTGAACTTAATCTTCTTCTTGTATCCTTAAAAACTTGAGAATGGGGCATCTTAAACTTGTAACCTCCTTTTTAAAGGTTTGAGACATTTGAAATGAAACATTCGAACATGAATCTTATTTTCAAAACTTGTCAATCCTCATGCCACAAAACCAAAGATCACTCTCAAATAACCGTGCTTAACATTAAATCCAACTTCTTTTCATAAGTACACACTAAAGCTTTTAGGGGATACCGACAAGGCCTCATACTTAAACTGAATCAAACCCAAATGTCTATGAGAATGAATACTGGTTCTCTTGGAATTACTACATCTGCGCAAGTTGGTTAGTCACAAAAAAAGTATAAATATTAAAATAAATTCGAATAACAATAGAAAATGCGCAAAAAGAGGTGGTATCTTGCGGTCAAAAATTAGGGTGCAACACCCTCGACCGGCAATCAGTCCGCGTCTGACCAGCTCTGTTAAAATCCATTTCTAGACTGATGTCCATGTGGTCCATTTTCCAAGCAGGATGATTCCTTCTTCCCTAGCAAGTTCAGTTGTGTTTCCCTAATGAATCTGAACATGGGACTGTGAGCATTGATGTGTCTCCCCGAACGAAAATGGAGTCTCCCTAACCAAATGCATCCTGGGAAGGATCATCATCTCCCCAACTGTGTCATGCGTAGAGGTGTATCCTCGTTCCCCGCAGCAAGTCAGCATGTAGCTCTCGTAGAAGACTATCTGCAAGTGTTCATCTTCCGATATCTAAAACTGAAGTCTCCAGCAGAATTGAAATTCCTCACAGAGTCGTATTCTCACCGGAAGTTAGGGTTATTCTAGCGTCTGGTTGCCTATACCCAGCCAAGTTTCCAGTTCTCCAAGAGAGTCGAGCCCTTGGAAGCCGTTCAAGCCATTAGTTGTTTTCCCCAAGAGAGTATTGAATAGCTGTCACTGTACTTCCCCATCGGAGTCCGTGTCTCCAGGAAGATTCTATCTGCGAAGGCCGTGCAGTTTATTTCGGCGATTGACATTGTTTCCTTAGCAGTTTGTGGTTTGTACACCTAGTTGAGCAAGTACAGGTTCTCGTAGAACTTTGTCCCCTGCAGAAAGTCTTCTGAAGCTCGTTTCCCCAGGTTGAGTCCAATTGAGATTGGTGTGATTTCTTCCCCTCGGCAGGATCCCTTCTCCACCATCAGAGTGGTTCTTTCTTCTTGACAGGAGGATTTTCTCTTCAGCATTTATTTTGCTGATGGGTCATAACATTTTGCATGATTGCATAGCATTTAACCTAAAACGCGTAGCATTTCCATCGTGGG